>CM056578.1:73713410-76113410 GCA_029721435.1 Gymnothorax reevesii | reverse complement strand
ACATTGTACTGCGTTATTTTTACCTTTGTTTTAACGCACCTTTTTGGTCTTCCCCCTGCAATATCCGAACCTCTTGGAGTGCATTGAACAGTCCATCCATGAAGTTCAGCATGTCAACGAACCGGAGGCCGTGCCATTCTATCCCTCCCCAAAGCCCTTTCCAATATAGTCTGTCTCGGTTATAATCTGAATACTGTCTCTACATTTCATTTCTAAATGCGAGTTAACATCAATTGTATTTGTAGTACTTAATTTTATGATAATGGCCGGCTCTGCGAAAGTTGCGCATTGAACCCATGACCCTTTTGATTTTGAGTACTTGAGTTCATCTTCAAATGTTAAGCGGAGCTGGCAAAAAAACAAAAACTGACAAAACACGAATCATTCTATTTGAAAACATTTTTAATATATACATGTAAATAATTCCTTGGTGGGGACAATAATGACAGGTGGTGGAAGTGAGCAGATGGATGAAGACCGCCACATCCGACATGGGGTACAGAAAACAGACATGCTGTGGGGTTGTCAGCAGCTGAGGGTACAGAGAGGTTCGGCTGGGTCGGAGGAGATGGAAGATAACAGTTGATGATGAGTGAACAGTGTAATGACCGTGATGAACTTAAAAATGTATTAAGACCTTATTCATCAGATAAAGAAAGAATCCCAGGCAAATTAAGAGTTTTAATTAAAAAAAAAAAAAAAACCTCTGAAGTTACAATCCAGAGTGGGAGAAGGACACTCATTACTTTAAGAGAAAAGAATGACTGCGTTTCAGTGCCCACGTCACAGGTGTACTTTTACCTACTCTGAATTGCAGCTTCAACGGACTGTGACAGATCTCTTAAAAAAATTTCTTTGCCCAAAGGGGATAAATGAACATCATCCCTCAAAAATAAGCCAGGGCAGTCAAACTTTATCTAATGATGGTCAATGAAGTCCCCACCTAATTTCCCCCTAACAAATACAGCCATTGCACCGTTCACCCATCGCCTGATCTGATTGATCAATTCAAATAAAATGGCTAAAATATTTGCACCGTAACGCTAGCTCGCTTCATTGACTTGACCACGTATAGAATGTTCATCATAGACGGACGGCAAGGAATGCCCATTCTTCCACCCACTTGCTTCGGATCATGAACAAAAAATAGTTATCATTTTGGATTTCATCTATCAAGTTGCGGAAAAGTTTCGTCATGTATGAAGGTCTGCAAGTAATTTAACAATGAAGAATGGTTAGGCTGATAAATGGTTTGCTAAGCAGTGTTCAAATTGAATTTATGTAGTGCTATAAATGCACTCATATGGACATTACATTAGATGCTACTCAGCTGACACATTATGCATAACACATCAAAATAGAGTAATGCAAATTGGTGCTATTCAAAGTAATGGAAATACACAACGCAGTTAATGGATTTAACTATATCATTTTAATATGGAAAAGAAAGGTGAGTGTTGGCAGCGTACGTGGTTCTAGGATGTCACAACAGCGGCCTTAGCTTACTGTACATTTTGTCGTGCTACATGAAGTGCAGCAATCGAGGTGCTACATATTACAGCCATTCATCAATTAAAATGGCAAAAATATACTGAGCAACAAAAGAAATGCAAGTTAGCTAGTAAGTTACTTTGCTCTTATGGTTACTCATAGTGACCGCAAAACAAAGAAAAGTTTGATGAAAGGAGTGTAAATGTGCTCACGCTAGTAATAAATTTGATTTTCAATAATTATGTGCAAACCTATTCTCCGGTCTGCCTTTAATTTAATTGTGTTTCTTTTGTTGCTCAGTAGATTTGCACCATAACGCTAGCTCACATCACTGGCTTGGCTACGTCTATAATATTGATCACAGACGGACAGCAAGGAATGCCCATTTCTGGTCTCCCCATACCCAGCGGCATGTGATGCGCTACATGCGGCTTCTCATTAGCAAGTGGCCACACTACCTAGCCTCTCTCATACCGAAGACCACATGCTGTGGCTCATAGCGCCACCCCTAGTATTGAAAAACGCAGATCTATGGGAGTAAGGCCTGAAAAAAAATCAGGATAAGCCCCTGCTTGGGTTAGCCCACTGGTCCTTTCAAGATAGCCTCTGTGGTGTTAGCACTGGTGATTTGTCTTTCTATATGATTCCACTCCAGAAGCTACCCACTGAGGAACGCAAGTACAGATGTGGGCAGCCTGCTTGCCCACTGCACAGAGCCAGCAACCCTTATTAGTGGTATTTAACCCGCTACGGACCCAGAAACATAAGCAATCACATCAACATCTGCTTTGTTAATCTGGGCAGTATAATCGCAAGCATGACAGACCCTGGGTTTAGCCTCAAGGACCTCACGGTTCTGATCAGCCCAGATCTGCTCGCAGTTATTAAATTTAATTTTCTATCATAATTACGCACAAACTTATTTTCCAGTCTGTCTTTAATTAACTTGCGTTTCTTTTGTCGCTCAATACATTTGCTCCGTAACGTCGCAAGCTCACTTTACCGGCTTGGCTACGTCTTTAATGTTGAACACAAACAGACGGCAAGGAATGCCCATCGCTCCACCCACTCACATCCACTGCAGTGCTAAATTCGGAGGAGACGAGAACGCGCTTACATATGTGGACCCGTTGGTGTTTGCATAACCTGAATATTAATAAAACATTTTGTCTTTGCCGAGAAACGAGGTATTAATGATTTTAAAGAGAAAAGTAAACAGTTTCGGTATCGATACTTTGTGGCTGTCAAAAAAAAATTATTCATGGATTTATCAGCGTCTTTTTCAATTATTCCCTATGGAGAAATTCCTTTTTGGCCCCCATGGCATCACGTGACCTGCAATATCAGGTTCACCACTAGGACCATGTCGGGATGTGTTCCAGCCCCTAGTTCTCTGTCCAATTCTCCTTATAGGTCCATGGTTTCTGCCCCGCCTGTGTTTCTGATCCAGTCCCTCTCTCCCTGCCTCCTTCTCTCTGATTCCTGTTTCCTGTTTGTCATTTATTGTGTAGGCAGCTCCCCCCCTCCCCTCCCTATTTTAAACCCACAAATATAAAAGGAAGGGAGAAAACGTTTGATAAATGGAACCCATTATTAATGCACTTGAAGCTGATGTGTAGACAGTAAAGTAGATCTTATTCACGGCACAGGATCGATGAATAAATGCATGTGTTTACTGGGCTTTCCATTACACGTGTGCGCCAGCGACCAGGACTTTCATTGTGAAAGGAAGGCTCATTTCACAGATCCAATTTCACACGTACACACACACACACACACACACACACACACGGTTGCATGTTGTAGACACATTTTCATTCCCTGACTGAACCATAATTCAGAACAGAAACCTGCCAGTCACCCGACTTTCATCGAAATTCAAACTATTACCTATCAATGTTGGCCTCATGTTATCCAGTGGATACCACAATTAAGAAAAAATTCATGCACATGAGTACTACATACTCTCATTCAAAGCTTGTGTAGTATTTATATTCACAGATACACAATGTGGTTGTGCATTCATGTGTGTTTATTCGCTTGTGTATTTGTTAGATAAGCAGAGTGATTGTGTCAGTGCTGTATTATGTAAGAGAAGCATCTCTGACATGGACCGGTGTATTATGGGAAAGATTGAGTAATGGACTCATAAGGTGTGATGTTTAATTCTCACTCTGATAGTTGTTGTTCAAATGAGAGCCACACATCCAGCATTAAGCCCCTGCTTTGATAAAAGCACCAAGAGCTGCATTTAAAAGCTTACCCAGATCGACCGATCCAGGGAGTTTACAAATGATCCCGAATCTGTCTGCTTCCACAAACTCAAGTTAAAGCTTTCTTATAAATCCGATTTGCGAAACCCACCACCACAGAGGAATAATGGTGGAAAGAGTTTGCTGCCAAAATGACTAAAATTGAGATAATATCATAGAGCGATAGCCCTGTGCTTCTTACACTTGGTGCAAAAATCTGTTTTTAGAAATTCAAACTATAAGTTGTATTTGTTCACAGTCAAAGTTTGTGTTTTTCCATAAAATGCAAGAGGCGCCAACATAGTCAAAGCTGATTTACTCAAAATGAGTAAAATAGATATATTGCCTTTTGGAAACAAACTCTTCACATCTCTTTACTTATGTTGTAGATCATTGCCGGTGGCACTGTTGCCATTTTTATGTTTGCAGAGAGTTCTCGATTGAACAGCTTCTGTCCAGAAGGTTTTTTAGTGAGTGGAGCGCGCGCATTTGCTCTGGAGCGCACTGAGGTTGTGATGCCCGGTCAGTTATTTTGTAGCATCCTTGAAAGTTTTGACACATTAGCTGTGTGTTGTTTTGACCACGCTGAGCCAGAAGTTGATTACTTCAGTTATTGAGCAGCTGTAGAAGACGATTGCGAGACTTGAGCATACAGTTGTCGAGAAATGCAGTCTTGCTAATGGCCGCGGATGTTGATGATAAATATGAGGAGGTGCAGCATGTAACGTTGATCGAAGAAGGGCCTTAAAGGTAATCAAGAGAGTTTGGAAAAAAATCAATCTAAACTCAAAGGGAGAAAAAAAAAACGTTTGTTTTTAAATTATAAAAATATTTTGCACATCCCGTCTTGAGAGATTATTATTTAATATTGTTTTTGCTGGCCAGCACCTCTGCAGTAGCGGTGTGTGGCCCCAGTGCAGCACTTCAGAAACACAGAATAAAAATGGCGATATTAAAAACGCTACGACTCAGCAGAACGCCCACTCCCCGTGTTGTTTAGCACGGATCGAGTGGGAGTTAATTGGTAGGTCTGAGCCTGACTGTGAAATCGTGTTTCTTAGCGATGTCTCACAGAAATCCTGTTTGGACAAGGGTTAGATACCTTTAAAAAAAAAAATCCCAACTTGCTTTTTGAAAAACCATTCACCAGTGCTACAATCTGGGTACTGTCTGTTGATCTCATCTAATCTTCTTAAGCTGATGTAAGGTATTTACATGAAAAATTGTTTGGTTAATTAAAAAAAAAACTGTACGTTCTATGATGTTAATACAATTGCAGTAGACTAAACCATAGTCTGCATTCTGTTACATAGCGTATATAGTTAATGTCCAAAATACAGCAAGCACATTCACCATACTGTGTGTCACAAGTACATTCCTAAATGCTATATTGAGCACATTGAGTAAGTGCTGTAATCCCTTGTGTGTTCTATGTTTGACAGGATGTGATTTTTTTTCTTATTACTATTTTTTTTAATCGCGTGATGGCAAAATAGCATCTATTGTACAAGGAACTTGTTAATTTTTGCCAGCTGCAGACGTTTGTTTCTTTTGAAAAATTTCTGGGGTGAGCAATTTTTTTTTTCTTGCGTCGCAGCAGATGCGTGGTCACTGCAGTGAATAAATTATTTAGTGGCATATGGAGAATAAATCACGTGAAAATTACGTGTTGATGTGCGCTTGCGGTATGTGCCATACATTTCAGCTGACCATCTGACTGCATCAGCGGTTTTGTGTTTTTGTCCATGCCTTTCAAATTGTTCTCTGGGGTTGAACACATAATAATTAAGTCCTTTAAACTTAATGTAAATGATTAATTTAAAAAACATTGTGGTTCATTGCATGAAAGTTGCACAAAATATATTTAATGATCCGACAACACTGGCTTCAGACAAACATGGGTTCCTGTTTTATATGTAAATTGGCCCAATGATTATTATTTTCTCAAATGCCATTCCCTCACACACTCATGGGCAACTTGGGGACTCCGATTGGTCTTACATGTATGTCTTTGTGGGGAAAAATGCAGGCTAACGCAGGGAGAGCATGCTAACTGTAAACATTAAAGCCCTGGCTAGATTTGAGCCCGTGGCCTTTTTGCTATGAGGTGAAGCGTTACATACTGCGCCACCAGGCCAGCCACAACACCAAAAATTGGTTGTAAAAAACCAAAATGGAAAAAAAATTAATACCGTAAATAGTGTTTGTTCTGAACTGTCACTTTGTTTATATGCGCTTAATAACAGGGGGTTGATATTTTCCATTTGCTTGTTGCGTTTTCCCATCGGTGTATGTGCTTATCTCAATCTATTTGCGTTTTGTTGGTTTTTGGCCCTTCAGGGCTGCCGTTGATCACAGCTGGATCAGCAGTGTTCCGTGAGTGACAGCCACGATAATAGCGGACTGTCACACCGTCGAATGCTCTGTTACCCGCAGTCTCTCCCTGCTGCTCGTGAGTCTTGAGGGACAAGCCAGATTCAGATCTGACCGGCTAAAGCTGATCTCAGACCAGCAGAATAGCCCTGCCATCCCAGCGTAGGCTGTGAGAGGAGCCGCGGTGGCTGACCTGAGGTTAGTCAGATGCTGGAGCGATCGCTTGCGGTGCACTTCTGTGTCTCGCAGCACTTATCTATTACGCTAAAAGAAATCTAATTACACCTTCACTCGCTCCCTAGTCGGACTTCTCAGTTTTGCAAGCGAAGCACTGACAACTGATTTCATTAGGTTTGATTGCCCTCAGCCGAGGCTGGGCTGCGATTCCGGCGGCGGAGTTAAAAGGCTTTTAGGGGTTCTCGGGTTCCCCTGTTCGCCCGTTACCCCCGACCTCCCCCCCCCCCCCCCCCCCAACTGTTTTTAATTAATCAGGACGGGCATAAGAGAGCAGAAACTGCTGAACGCAGTGGAAGATGACATCACTTTACAAGCAAATGGAGAGGCCGTGAGCGAGGGAGGAGACGGAGAGGTGTGTGTAAGTGGAGAGGATTGAGGGAGAGCGGCGAAGGTGCGCTGCTCCAGGCCGCGGAGATTTTTCCTCATGTCGTAATTGCCCCTGTTTCCCCATTACTGGTACCTGTTACCGGGGAGATAATTACACATCTGCAGCCTTCGGCAGAATGCGGAACGACCTGCTTTAGCACACGCGCGCTACACGCGCGCACCGGGGCACACGCACAAACACAAACACTCCCCCAATGAGGCACAGGGGGCTAATTCATTTCCTAAAGTTTGCTGCTCGCTAATTTGTGCTGGAGTGTAAAGCCGGAGGTGGGGTGGGGGCAGCTTCGGCTCAGGTGGGCTGTAAGGGAACTGCTAGCTGTGCAGAAAGGAGAGAACGGGCGCGCCCCGGAGCACAGCTACACAGCAACCCCTGGGGCACATTAGCGCACCACTAACCCAGCAGGCTGGTGTGGGCGCCGGATAGCGCCCGTAACACTGCGCTACGGAACTGAGGAGCGCAGAGTGGGGTATGTTGGCATCTGCCAAACTGTGTTATAGGAGAAGTTCTACTACCGCGACTGAGAACGGTGGTACCTGAATATAGGACAGTCGTATCGTGCTCTCAGAATGGGATTAGCTGTAAATAGGCCAGTTATGTTACTGTTAGTGAATAGTTGAGGAAGCTCATCTGTTGAGGAAGGACATATCTTGGGTAAGCTGTTTAAAACGAGAGATGGCCATAACATATCAGACCTCCTTAGTGCTGTTGGATTTTAAATTGAGCACCATGTTTAGATACCAATTGAAAAGATTTCCCAGGTTACTTATGGGAATTATAAAATTGCGCTTAGTTTGTTTTAATTGGCAGTGTAGCTGCGTCCGTCTTATATACCAATGTAAATCACAAACGAATTGAACTGGTTAATGTGTTCTATATTTACTTCATCTTAATGAGTGCAACTGTGTTCCTCTAAATAAAGCTGGTTTTCACAGTTTCAATCTGTCAAATTCATTATTCCATAATTTTCTTAAAGTTTGCACATGGCCCACTTCAATGATGCAAAAGTAATTAAATTATCACTAATGTAAATTGATTGAACAATTATTGTTTCCTGCGGAAACATTCAAGAAACAACTTGATTTTGAGACCATTTTAAGCTAGCGCTGTTCGGAACCAAAGAAGAAGAAACAAAGAATACTTGGTGCAAAATGGCTGAGTCAGAGTTGAGGTATAAATACATACAGTAGAGCAGAGAGAAAAAGCCTGCAATATTTCTGTAATCAATAAGGCTTAACCTGCACAGTAGCTGTAATATTGGGGTTAATGCTGAGCTCTGAGCCGTCGATTCATCCTGGATGTCTGAGCTTAGGAATGAAACAGCAAGGTTGTGGGATTCGTTCTGCGGCGTAGTCCCAGTGGGAGTAACGCCTAGACGTTTCGTCACCGAGCCCGGAATAATCCCCTGCTACAGGGCTGGTATTCTGAGACGCGACATGCAAGTATATATGTGTCTCAGAACACACAGAGCTCTCTTCTTGCGTGTCTTTGGAAGGAGCTGGGCTGCTGAAATAGTAAAATCAACTCTCCACACTGGTGTTTGGGTCCGGAACTAGATGCACATTTATTTCAGCTTTCTTTTGACAAAATAGTCCCCCCCTCCCCCCTCAAAAAAAACCTCATGAACTTACAAAAAGTATGTCTGCAAATTTTCTCAGATGCCGGGTCCTGTGGGAATGGAGGGGTTCGTTTCCCATGAGATGTGAGAGTGTTTGGACAGATCAGGGCAGGACAAAACATGCTGACCTTTTATGGACACAGTCTGCGGCTACGTGCAGTGCTCACCGGTCAAAAACACCCGCACCTCTCGCTTAGAATGAGATATACACTGAGGCATGTGCTCCTGCACATGCACACACTCATTCACTCTTACTGAAGTGCACACACATTTATGCATCAACACCTGCACACACACACAGACACGTCATCCATATTTGCGGTGTCTTGCTCGTTTGCGTACATGAGTGCAGTCGCTCACACATACTCCCAGCGCTCTCTCCAGGTATTATTTAATTCTTCTGTGGTTACAAAGGCTCATGATCTGTAAGGACCTGGGGCCATCAGTCATTTATTCTAACCCAGTTCAGATGAAACCACGCCCACCTCCACATAGCGAAAGCCGTCGTAGGTGTAACTACTGTGCTGTCAACTGTTGTCAGGGTTACTGCAAGAAGCATTTAACCCTACCCCTAAGTATAATCGTAACCCTCACTATCCATTTTTGACATTTTTAAGTTGTTGCAGAAGTGAAATATTTTAGTCTGGTGATTATCTTTGACGAAATGGGGATCCCATCTAGCTATAACTCTTCCGTTGTGGCTTTGAGGTATGGAAGTGGGCATGGTTTTATCTTAACTGGGTTGGAAAAACGATGGAGACGATTTTGGGGCCTTATTCAAAACACAATCTTTCAGTGACATTGTGCTTTTCATGTTTCCACAGAAAGTCGAACTTTGAGTCTATGTGTGCGATATCTATGTTTGCTCAACATTAGAGATAAGTTAATTGCTTGTACTGTAGGTTCCCTCTCTCTATCCTTCTCTCTTTATCCCTCTCTCTCCCTCTCGCTCTTTTTTCCTCCCTGATTGCCATTCTTGTTTACATCCTGAATACATATTAGCTCATCTGTTGAGAACTCAAACACAAACCTATCAGAAATACAAAACACTCACTTCCTAATTAGCCATTTCCTGTCGCTAATGAAGTGAGCCCACCACGCCGAGATTAGCATTCTCCGCTATCTCCCGCCTCCTCTTTTTCCAGCTGTTTCCTTCTCCACTTGCTCTCCCAGCGCTGACAGCTAATGCTAAATGACAAATCACCCGTATTACACCCCATGGAAATTTGATTAAAATAGTCTCTAAATCTGTAGCCTGTCTCAGAAACATTGGTATGGTATGTGTATTATGAGCTAAAAAAAAAATATTTGAGGCTTTTGTGCGAGTATGGCTGTAATCGTTCAGATTTACATTCAAAAGGACTGATTTGAGAATTCATGCTGTGGTCAAATGCAACGTGGAAAAGGATTGTGGGGATGGGTAAAGCACCTTTGAATGAACTTTTATGCAGCCATTATACAACCATTATAAAGATTATGTCCGCATGTGCATTACAAAGCAGCTTGAAAATTGAGTAAAACAGGCTTGCGTTCATGTTAAAATGGATAAAATACATCTGTTCAATGACAGTGCTCTGAAAACGTTGCTTTCTTTTACATAAAATAATTTTCCATTCCTAAAGGTATGTAACAGTATTACTGGCAACCCCATTTCCTGTGTTTTTGTGCTACTGCCTTTTGTGAAACAGTGCTTTATCACCTCGCGAGTCAGCTTTAGTTTCTCTGACCTGTCGTCAGTGGAGGAGATAGCTGCAGATAGGACAGTGAAGAAACAGTTTTCAGGTGTTATTTGGGAATAATTCCTCAGGTCTACACTATCTGGGCCCAAGATCTAATTCAGCAGAAAGGTTAACAGACGGCATGAATTAGAGGAACACTTACTCATTTTTAAATGCGACCTCCTTCATCTTATTGATTATATCGAATAAGCATTACGCATTACAATATGATGCTCGCCAAACTTTTGACTTAAATGACAGCTCACAGAATAATGTGACAAACGGGGACGGACATTTATAAACGGAAGTGAATAATCTTTAAAGTGTGGGTAGTAATAAGACTACTTTGCATCAGCGCAAGGACAGGTTCAGTTTTGATTGACATTTTGGGCAGTCGTGCTCTCATCTGGATATCAGTTGATGCAAAACATTGAAATGATCTGTAAGTGTGTGTAATTCTACAAAAGTTATGCAAATCAAATGATGGAGCATCGGCTCGGACATAAATTAACAGCTTTTCGTTAAGATGAGTGTTTATGAGTCCTAAATGACTGTAGAGAGTCAAAACCTCTCTTGGATGGCCCAGCCAATGGACAGCGTCTGCTCTGGGACAGGATCCCAGTTACTGTGTTGGGTTACTAGGAAAGACTGGGAAATCCTAGGGACACTGCTGCACTAATGCTAAGAGCTGTCTGCAGTGGGGCAGCATCGTGCTTATATATCCTACACAACTTCTCTATTGCTTGCAAAGGCACCTGGCATCAAAACTACACAGTTTTTTCCAATTACACAGATTATGTGCTACAACAGGAAATATTTTTACATAGTTTTGTTAAAAGTAGCACAAAATATGTCCTAAGTGATAAATGGAGTCGTTTGGCAGAGGACTGTTTGCATTATAGCCAAAGACAGATCTCTGAAATCCTTGACAAGGTTTTTTTTTTTGAAATTCAAATTTGGTTTTCTAGAACTTTATTATCATGCACCAGTGGATGGGGATATAGAATCAGTGCTGTCCTTCCGTCTGTCCATCCGTCATGGTTTTATCCAGACCAGAACTCCGAAACCGCGCAATATTCCTCAACAAAATTTAATATATGGCTACATCTTATTGAGTCTTTTCATACTTCCTCCCTTCCTCCTGTTTGTCTGTACCTCCACTGCCTTCTGTTTCCAGGCCAGATATGGGCCATCCCGCTCTTTTCTGGACCAGAACTGAAAGCGTCCAAAATTTCTCAACAAAATTTAATATATGGCTACATCTTATTGTGTAGATATGCCTTTTCATACTTCTTTCCTTCCGACAAGTTTTATTTCCAGGCCAGACGTCAGCCGTCCCATGGTGCAGGATTTCATGCTTGCTGCTGTTGGATAGGGGTAGTGATTGTGGAATTAGCATTTGTGGAGAATATTTTAGAGACATACTGCACCCTCCATAATTATTGGCACCCCTGGTTAAGATATGTTCTTTACCTTCTAATAAATTCAGTTTTTTTCTAAATAATATAGGACCACAATGAAAAAATAGGAAAATCCAACCTTTAATTCAAGTGCATTTATTCAGTGAGAAAAAAATCCCACATTAAGAAATAATTCTTTTACATCAAATCATGTTCGCCACAATTATCAGCACCCTTGATTTTACAAAGTACTTTGTACAACCCCCTTTTGCCAACAAAACAGCACCTAATCTTCTCCTAAAATGTTTCACAAGATGGGAAAATATAGAAAGAGGGATCTTCAACCATTCCTCTTTGCACAATCTCTCTAAATCATCCAGCGACCTGGGTCCTCTCCTCTGCACTCTCCTCTTCAGCTCACTCCACAGGTTTTCAATGGGGTTGAGGTCTGGGGACTGAGATGGCCATGGGAGGAGCTTGATTCTGTGTCTGGTGAACCATTTCTGTGTAGATTTGGCCACATGTTTAGGGTCATTATCTCGCTGAAAGACCCAGTGATGACCCATCTTCAGCTTTCGGGCAGAGGCCACCAGATTTTGATTTAAAATGTCCTGGTATTTCAAAGTGTTCATGATGCCATGCACCCTAACAAGGTTCCCAGGGCCTCTGGAAGAGAAACAGGCCCACACCACCACCGATCCTCCCCCATACTTCAAAGTGGGCATGAGGTGCTTTTCTGCATACTCATCTTTTGTGTTCCACCAGACCCACTTAGAGCTTTTTGGCAACAAACACTATCTTGGTCTCATCCAATGTTCCCTCTAATTTTTAAAACTCCTGAGCAAGCATTCAACTCCTCTGAGCTCCTACCTGAGCAACTGTGGGCGACGTGTGAGGCATACGCTACGCACACCTGGCGGTACCATGGCATCACCTCTTTAACCCCAAATGTCGTTACAAATTACTATAATGATTAATGATCATTTTGAGTATTTTAACAACATGAACTATTGCATACGTAGGTCGCATACTGTAATGATAATAAATGTGAAATCTATTTTGCCATTTCTTGTCATTACAGTACATGAACAATTATGTGAAAAAAGTCACTTGGAGACAAAACACAAACATTTGATTTATGTCTACAAAAAGAGCAAACCATTCTTTAGAATGCAAAATAAGTAACCTTAACTCATTCTTGGCACAAAAGCATGCTTGGTAATAACATGGTAGATTATATTTGTAAGAAAATAGCCTTGTAACTGCCTACTTCTTAAAGTTCCTCTAAACTGCAACAAATATATACTAGAGCCACTACTAAATGTAGACTTAGCTGTTGATTTGTATTAATTAGGTGCATTTATGTTTAGAGCCTTTGTTTACCCTCTTAAGTCCTCCTCACTGTGCGTGGTGTCAAAATAACCTTGCGTCCTCGTCCAGGCTTGTTTACCACTGTTCCAGTTGTTTTAAACTTTGATTCCTCTGACAGTAGATATGGGCAGGTGCAGGCGAGTGGCTATTTTTTTGTAGCCATTGCCTGACTTGTGAAGGTCGACACACATCTGCCTTACTTGAATGGTGTGTTCCTTTGTCTTTCCCATGTTGAAGAGTGGATAAGAGAAATGGCCTCTGTCACATCACATTTATACCCCAGGGAAATAGAAAGTGATGATTTACTAATTAAATGTTCCTTAATACTCTGATCAACTTTAACTACTGTAGAAATGACAGAAATTCTTCAATTACATTTAATTGTTAGGGGTGCCAGTAATTACGGAACAGGGGATTTTCTGAAAAATAATTATTTCTTTGTCAATGATTTTTTTTTTTTCCCCCTTGAAATTCTCTGGAGCTGAAGGTTACATTTTTCTACACTTTTCAGTGTGAGAGTATGCTTCTGCAATAAAAATGGAATTTATTTCAAGGCTTTTAAGACATCTTAACCAGGGATGCCAATAATTATGGAGGGCGCTGTATTTCTCTTCCAGCTTCTGAAGGGGATTGGTTCTGTGTTTAAGTCCTGTTCCCTCTGTGTTTCTACCCACAGAAAACAGGCCCTACATCAAACCTCCCATCATGTACTGAGACGACTGTCACGCCCTCCTCTTGAGCGCCCCAGCCTGGAGACGGGGCGGGACGTCGCCCCCTAACAGACTCGGGACGAGTTGGGGGAGGGGTCCCCAAAGCCATCGGCATTTACCTTCGAGACAAGGGACCATTCCCGGCAAAAATGCTCTTATACATAGTGTCCCTTTCTGGTACTCTGTCACTATGACAACTTGTACAGGAAAAAAAATCTTTTACTCTCTTTCCTTGAAGTCATTTCATATTCTTTGTTTGTGGAGAAATTAAACGGACCCGGCAAAAAAAAAAATAAACAACGAACTTCCTCCAGATTCTGAACTTCCTCAAAGCACATACTGACCCAACTCTCCTCTCTTCACCACACGCTCAGTCTGACCTGGCCCTCTTCTATTCCTGCTGTATTATTATTATTATTATTATTTTTTACTTTTTTTTATTATTATTGTAATATTATATTGTATGTCCATTTCATTGTTCCAAGGATTCCCTGTTTTTTCCTAACAGCACAATACCGTGCAAGCCCTGCAGGGGGCAGTGTCTTTGGAAAGTCTGTAAGATCTCAGGACGGTGAAGAAATGGACCGTGTGTATTTTAAAAAATTGCTGTTTTTAGAATGACTGCAGCGGACAGAGATGAGAGGGAACCTCTTTTCTATTCCGATGGTAGATATCCCTCTCTTTATTTCCTCTTTCTGTCGGGCGACAAGCCGTGTCTACTCTCCGCATCCCCTCTCTCTCTTTTTCTCAATCTCTCTGATGTAGAAAATAAACGTTATCCTGCCGTGAGTTGACTGACGCAATAACGTTGCCCCCCTCCGTCTGTACACGGCAGTGGCGGGCCCGTTAACGTGATTAATTCTGTTCTTTGTTTTCCCGTGTAATTTAATCAAAGCCCGGTCTGGAGCGAAGCACCGCGTTTTGCGGCGTATTCTGTAGATCTCCTCATTAGTAACAGTTTCTCTGTTGTACTGTATTCCGTTTGAAAATCTTTGTTGAAATGTTCTTGCTAAAAAAATACAGTATTACAATAACCCTTCTTTCTGTTTTACCCTTGTTTATAAGGACATGTAAAAATGCTTTAGCGTCTGCTATTATGATGTCGTAATAAAGTGAATACATTTTTAGTGATGGCAAAAAAAAAAAAGGTTTAAATAAAATTAATTACCCTAATGCACATCTGATGCAAGCATGCTTATAGATATGACACAGGTTAAAAATGACACTTACAGGTATAGGCTGCCAATTCAAATGTGTTTTTTTTTTTTTTGGACACTTTTGGGATTTCATTACCATCATAATCACAAGCGGGCAGCTCTCAGTAACTGTTGACCATATTTTAAATGATAACATTGCCACGTATTACAGTCTTGCACATGACACAAAAAGTAACATATCTTCAGGAATTGGTAGATTTGTTTTAGTAATAAAATGTTGAAATGTTCATGGATATTCTCACTGTCTTCTGTGCCTGTAGGGGAATGTGTATCGATCAGGGCGAGCGGAGGATTGTTCCTTAAGGGGTATCCAGTGGTTGGATCCCTTATCCGCACATCGCGCCATGTTTGAAGCTGGCTTAGTTTATCGGGGCAATATCATACTAAAGTACCTTATGGTGCAGCGTCTAATTTTTTGTCACTGGAATTAAGAGGCTGAGAACTATCAAAAATGGCTGTGGACCAGGGTTTCCACATACTGATTACCATGAAGTACATCCAAGTTCACCTGCTAAATATCCAGGGGGATATCATTGCCTGTGGTCAAGCTGTCTTTCACTCTTGAGAAAGTTCTGAACTCATCGGAAAGTATCTATATGGCAGCCATGATAAGTGCTGTTTGAATTCACTAAATGCTAAGGAAAGGTGCTTCAATGCTTCCTTACTTATCTCCTTTGACATGAAATACCATCCTGTTCAAAGGGAATAGTGATAATGCCCTTGCACAGTTCCCTGCAGCAGCTGCAATATTTAAAGCGACAATCATCCATCCATCTGGCTGTTCATGAAAACAAACAAACTTGATGGACAAAGTTCATATGATGACATGCACCTAGTGTTATTGCAGTCGGACTGTCTTTGAACTATGGTGGTCTTTTCCTAAGTCCTTATGGACTTTCTAACACATCATTCCTTGGCCCCATGAAATTTTTTGTGGAGGTTTAGCAAGTGTGGTTAGGAACTAGACGACTGGACGTAATTTTTCGACTCTTCGACTGCAGGCCTTGTTCATCTGACTGCGCAGGCGAGAGGCTTGTTTGCTCTGTATGGCGAGAGTTGCTAAAGAGTGTAAGAGTTCTGTCTCAGCATTAACATCGGCAAGCTGCTGTGGGTGGAGCCAGGAAAGGCAGTTTTGCATTTGAATTAGGGGCTCGCTAGTGCCTGATTAGCAGCAGGTCGTTTGATGTGTTCCTGATGCCCTCTTCCCATTCTGGCTTTATGTAAAACAGTAAAACTACTTAATTAATAATAGGTGATTTTTTTTTTTAATGAAAAGGCAATCGCAGTGGAGACTTATTTGATCAATAGAATTAAAAATACATATTTGCATTATTTTCATTAAAGTGGAGTGAATTTGATTAAAGGCTAATGAGGAGGGAGGAATCAAACGAGCTGTGGCGACCTTGACTCGCTCGGCAGGTGGAGCTGTTTTGGATGGTGATTTATAATCGGGGATCGATGCAAATTAAAGATATTGTTCTTCATGCTGAAATATGAGCCAAACGCAGATCAGCGTTGTTTAATCTTGCTGCAGCGTAACGGTCGGGGCAGATTCTGCAGCCACAGTCCAGTCGATGCCTTAGAATCTGCAGATAACACCCTGCGGCAGACTCATTCTGTCGGAACTTGGGTGCCAGATGTTACAGGTGTAAGACTGTTCTATTGTACACTGATTTGGTGTGGTTGCCAGATGTGCAGGTGTAGTAGGGCTTGATTCACAATGATACTGCAGCAGGGCAGCCAAGATGCTACTGTGGAATGGCTGCGTCTCTAAACCTGATTGGATGCTGCATTGATGGGCCAATCAGAGCTTGATTGGCAAGCCTTGGCCTCTGGTTAAAGCGTTAGCTGGTACGCTTTCTCAGCTGTGACGTCATAAAGGGCCGTTCTGAAGTGAAGGCTGTGGCCGTCGTCAGCTGGAGTTAAAAGGATGGGTGAGAAGTATCCTGTGCCAGAGTTGTACTCCGTTCCCCATCCTGTTCCTGCTCTGTTCCCGTTCTCTCCAGTCCTCATCTTCTCCAGCACTCTAAAGCCAATGTATCAACCACTCTACCACTTTTCATCACAACAAGAAAAGCAACACGCAAGAACAGGCTTGTAATTTGTCTTTTTGTTGCAAATATGGCGATAGGGGTTGCCAGCCATATATGTCCTCTTTTTTCTCCATATTGAGAAATTTCAAAATAAAATTAAATACACTGTGATCAAACCTACCTGATTTGAGATGGAGCTGAGATCACATTTCATATATAGAATAATTATCTAATGACTTGACACTGGTATTGTAACCCATAAATGTTACAAACAAAATAATACCTCACATTATTCCGAAATTTATATCAATTGGAGGTTTCAGTGACATCAATCATGTATGGCTTGCTGAAAAGCTGTCATGGACTAACTGCACTTATTATTCATAAAACTTAAAACTACATTTCTTATTTCAGCATACAGTATTGTGATATAAATTGCACAGCACCTTTAATCCAACATTAAAAAAGAAGTTTTAGATCATATTAATTACAATAATTAAGCTGAAAAAGTGCATTATATTGAGATATTAGGTCACAGACAAGATTTTAATGGTTTCCAAAATTTTGTTAGGTTATATTTTTAAATGTCATCACAAATTTTGTGTCCAATATCGGAAATATTTGGAGGTAAGGATGAATGAGCTTTTCGTATCCTTTACTCTATTTTTCTCTTTGCTGTCGTCCGTGTCTCTCTGCTGACCCTCCAGCCTCTGGTCATCGTCCCTTTCCTGTCTCTTATATTTCCAGCATTCTAATTAGCTTCTTCTCTGGTGTGTATTTGAGCGGAGACTGACGATGATGTGAGACCTCTGCGTGAGGCCGCGTGCATACCGCCGCCTTTCCGTTTGCCACACACGCTGCCTGAGCTCGTGAACGAACTGGGGTGCATGTCACTGCAACAAGAAACATAAATGTGTAACTGTCTAAACCCCCCGACAGGACCTCACATGAAGAGGATAACTGGGCCCACCTGGACCCCACCAACTAGGAACACCTCACCGCGCCCCTGCCCCAGCGGCCGCGATTCAATCTTGATTAATACTGAGGACATGGTGATGAACGACAGTGGCAATTGCACTGACCATGATCATCTGACCTCGGTCGTGGTACATATGACTAATCGTCACAGCGCTGGTCTTGGATGGATGTTGGCGGTGGTTGTACTGATGCTCTTGGGTACACACTGCTACCTATTAAGCAACAGGGGAGCCATTAAATTTGACTCCAGTTTTTGATGTTTCTCTAAACATTTGCGATAATTAAAAAAAAAATGGTGCAAAAGCTGAACGCAGCCATAGGCATATTCAGGAACACGTGTAACACCCTCACGTTGACAACCGGGGAACAGAAACGAGATCAGCTTAGCGAACAGAACAGAAACAGTCGTTACTGCGCAGTTTACCTCATTTAAAAATGGTGGAACAGGGAGACAGTAGGGGAGATAGGCCAATTAGAAGTCTGTGGCCCCTCTCAAGACATCTACAGGGGTTCTGGCCTCATTCCCGCAGTCGTCTTCTATTCGGCATCTGAAATACCGCAGTAAAAACAGAAAGCACCGCTGTGTGATACCCATAGGCTTCATTAAAAATACCACCAGGGAGTTTTTGCATAAACCTTAATGACAAATAATAGCTGCACCTGAGCTGGGTCTAACAAAAACCAACCCTCGTCTGCAAAAAATTTATTTCACTCATTTTCCCTCCTCTCGTTGATATGAAATCGTCATCCCCCAAAGAGTTTGTGTTGGACTCATTCCTCAGTTTAGGGCCCACACTGGGTTTAAAGTGCTTGAAAGTCTGAAAAAAAAAGACCTGCGTCATTTTGTATATCTTAGTGAGCTGATAAAGAAAATGCAAAAATAAAAAAATCTGTTGAATTTTTGGAGAAAATCCATTTTTTATGTGGCAGTCATCTTGAATTGCAAAATCCTAAGAGAGGGGTTAATAATTGCGAGCCATCATGTTTTTTTCGATAGGTTGACTTATTAGATAATCATACCACAGGGTCAGATTGGTGAAAATACAAAATGGTTACCATGGTAACCGAATTTATTGTAAAAAAATATGAAAATATTAAATCCCTGAATATATAACCCATCATGTTGCTCAAAATGTTGGTCAGCTTTAGTCCCATAGTCCAAAACACTCCTTTTGTCCGGTAGGAACAATTGGCAGCTGATTACATCATGTATAATAGTCCTTTTCATTCATTATCTCAGCTGGAGTGGAAGTAATGACCATGTCGTTTTCATCAGTATTCCTACTTGGGAGTTGATGCAGGTTAAAGGTTGCATAACCTTACATTCATAAAAGCCAGAGCATGTGGAAAATAGGCCTTTCCATGACTGACGTCCTACCATTATGGATCACAGCGAAGCTCGCTCAAGAGTTTGTTTGCTTTGCTTTCGTTAAGGGAGTTTCTCCATTGTGGGTGAAGTTCACCTCATCAAAACAATTCAGGATAACATAATATCTCAGTATGACGTACATGACCGCTGTTTACCAACATCACTTTGCGACACTTGTAAAACAAAGGTTTATAAGATGAGGCAAGGTAATCTTGACCAAAAATTCAACTGTTTGTACCAGCTGGAAAGGGTAATTGAAGGCCAGTGTTGGATCAACACCAGAGTTCAGTCTTGTGACTGTTTGATTTGCCAAGTGGCGAAAGCCAATGGATTCAAGGCCAAGCAGATACAAGGTGGCCTCAAAAGAGGGCGTCCTAAAGACTCCAAAGAGCAGGACACCTCTTTTAGGCTGCGTGGACTCTGTTTTAGCAGAATATACTGAGGTTGTGGACACAGTGGATTGGAAGACCAAGTTGCCGACTTCTGCGAGGTCTATGCAAAACCCAAATTCCACATCAGAGACCATTTGCGTGAGTTCTGTAAGTGTCATGGTTGTGGATTGGCTAGATATTCTGAGCAAGCTTTCAAAGCAGTTCACGCTGACTTCTCAACATTCTCGAAGAGGCATCAGATAAAGGATAGCAGCAACAAACTATTTGGTTTGCGCTTAAAGCAAGCCGTCAAAGAGTACAATAGCACACATGTCTAAGCATTACATTTAGCTAGATAGAACATTTTTGCCACGTGAGGGTTAAAGAAAGGAGATGGACTACTATTACTATTTTTCACATTCTTTTCATCGAAAACCCTGCAGAGGAGACTTTCGGAAATAAATCACCAAAGCGCAGAAGTTTTTTTAACCCTTTAACATCAATTGTAAACCAACAGTAGGTGTTTTCCGCAATATGATTGGTTAATTACCCTTGTCGAATAGTGTTCGACATCCCTGAAATGACAGAACCTTTTCACCTGCTCATGAATACATTAGCATGCAGAGGTGAATAATCCAGGGGTCAGAAAGTAAAAATCCTACCATGTTTTCATTCCAACCGTAAACTCCTGTCAGCAGATTTGACTTGTTAGTTTTACCACCCAGCTGAAGAATAGTGTCAGCTGCCAGGTCTTTTGTGGCTGGAACAATATCCTGGGATGGACTTTCACTTTCTGAACCTGGATTATACACCTCTGTTAGCATGAAAACGGACCTACTTTCGCTCATTCAGCCCATCAGTTCAACTTGACAGGTTGCGGAATTCTAGCGCGTGACTCAATGACCTAATTATGACGGATCACGTCGCCATACGAAAGAGTCCTTGCGAAAAACGTTTCTTTCTTGCTTATGGTTTACAATATCGATAAATAGTTACGTTTGTGAAATTTATGGTTTACAATATCGATAAATGGTTACGTTTGTGAAATTTCCTGGGATTCATTGGAATTCAACGCCCGCAAATTTAAACGTTTAAAACCCTCGACTAACGTCGTCGGTTTTAATCTAAATTTGCGGGCGTTGAATTCCAATGAATCCCGGAAATTTCAAAACGTAACTATTTATCTTCATATTTGAAAATTGGAATTTGAAAAAAGTGGATTTTCTCCAAAAATTCCCAACAGATTTTTTTATTTTTGCATTTTCTTTATCTGCTCTCTAAGACCTACAAAATGACATAAGGCACCCTCCATAATTATTGGCTTGGTTAAGATGTGTTCTTTAGCTTCCAATAAATTCAGTTTTTTTCTAAAAAAACAATATAGGACCACAATGCAAGAAAGAGGAAAATCAAAACTTTAATTCAAGTGCATTTATTCAGTGGGAAAAAAAATCCCACATTAAGAAATAATTCTTTTACATCAAATCATGTGTGCCACAATTATTAGCACCCCATATGTTAATACGTACAACCCCCGTTTGCCAACAAAACGGCACCTAATCTTCTCCTATAATGTTTCACAAGTTGGGAGGATATTGAAAGAGGGATCTTCGACCATTCCTCTTTGCACAATCTCTCTAAATCATCCAGCGACCTGGGTCTTCTCCTCCTCTTCAGCTCACTCCACAGGTTTTCAATGGGATTGAGGTCTGGGGACTGAGATGGCCATGGGAGGAGCTTGATTCTGTGTCTGGTGAACCATTTCTGTATAGATTTGGCCACATATTTAGGGTCATTATCTTGCTGAAAGGCCCAGTTATGACCCATCTTCAGCTTTCGGGCAGAGTACACCAGATTTTGATTTAAAATGTCCTGGTTTTTCAAAGCGTTCATGATGTCATGCACCCTAACAAGGTTCCCAGGGCCTCTGGAAGAGAAACAGGCCCACAGCATCACCAATCCTCCCCCATACTTCACAGTGGGCATGAGGTGCTTTTCTGCATACTCATCTTTTGTGTTCCGCCAGACCCACTTAGAGCGTTTGTTGCCAAAATGCTCTATCTTGGTCTCATCTGACTAAAGCACACGGTCCCAGTTGTAGTCCCAGTACTGCTTAGCGAACTCCAGACGTTTGCGTTTATGATTGTGAGTGAGAAAAGGTTTTTTCCGTGCATGCCTCCCAAACAGCTTGCTGGCATGTAGATAGCGCCTTATGGTTGTTTTGGAGACTTTGTGACCCTAAGATGCTACCATATGTTGCAATTCTTAAACAGTGAGCTTTGGAGAACTTTTTATTTCTCTTACCGTCCTCCTCACTGTGCGTGGTGGAAAAATAACCTTGCGTCCTCGTCCAGGCTTGTTTACCATTGTTCCAGTTGTTTTAAAGTTCCTCTGACAGTAGATATGGGCAGGTGCAGGCAAGTGGCTATTTTTTGGTGGCCATTGCCTGACTTGTGAAGATCGACACACATCTGCCTTACTTGATTAGTGTGTTCCTTTGTCTTTCCGATGTTGAAGAGTGGATAAGAGAAATGGCCTCTGTGTCACGTCATATTTATACCCCAGGGAAACAGGAAATGATGATTTACTAATTAAATGTTCCTAGATACTCTGATCAACTTTGTAAACTACTGTAGAAATGACAGAAATACTTCAATTACATTTAATTCCTAGGAATTGTTAAGGGTGCCAATAATTATTGAACAGGTGTTTTTATGAAAAAAAAATTAATTCTTAGTCAAGGATTTTTTTTCCGCTTAAAATTCACTTGAGTTGAAGGTTACATTTTTCTACAATTTTCAGTGTGAGAGTATGCTTCTGCAATAAAAATTTAATTCATTTTAAGGCTTTTAACACATCTTAACCAGGGGTGCCAATAATTATGGATGGCGCTGTAGGTCTTGTTTCAGTATCTTTTTTTCAGACTTTCAAGCACTATAAACCCAGTGTGGGCCGAGCTGGAACTGACGTTCCCTTCAATGATTTATAGGCGCATACGCAGCTGCAGGGACGACTCTGTTATCTGCCAGTTGGACAGAATAATTACTATTGAGCCGCGACTCTACAGTTGCCGGATGGCACTTCTCGAGATTTGAGCCAAAGCGCAGAAGGGAAAGGCGTTTAGCCGCGCTTCTAATCGGCGATAGGAGTAACGCGCTTGGCCGTGTCACTTTCAGCCTCGCTCGTCGTTGAAGAAAATCTCTTTTGATGGTTCTCTCCGCTTGTCTTTCCGAGCCTAATCTATTGCAGTGCCACTTTATTGTACTTGCAATTTGTTTTTCATTAAAGTTTACAATTTTATATTAATTACAGGGGCTGCTTTCGCTGGCAGTGGACTGCGGCTCGAGGACGTGCTGAGATGTGCTGCTGGGTGGCCCTCCAATCAAATTACATCTGATAAACGTACAGAGCATAACTTGTTCATTGTTTGTTATTGGATTTTGATTATCACGTGTGACGATGCTGAAAGAGCTGTTTGATTAGAATGTTGAAGTGCGCAGTGTGGTGATTGGCTGGGGAGTCTGCAGGAACAGCCAATGAAAGCTGCCATGAAGGTCCACCTGTGGTCAGGTGATTTGAAGGTGAGGGAATTAAGCCTGTTTAATACCAGAGGAGAAATACAAGGAGACCTTTTGAGCTCACTTGGTGAAGCGGACGAAAGGGAGCTTATGGGATCACACGGCAGCGTCAGGGTCTGAGTTAACTTTGATCTTTTGCTAAACCACTGAAGGGATCAGTGTGAAATTTGGTGGGGAGATACACAGATGTACAGATTAAAATTAGTTTGAGACATTGAGCGTGGCCGCCAGTCGGCCATATTTAAAATTGCTCTATATCATGCTGGAGAGCGTTTGAAAGCAACTGGAATCCTAAATGTTTGTACACACATACTTCTGAGGACATAAAAATAAAAAGCTTAGCTCTTAATTAGCTATAATGCTACTCAACTGAGCAACACAGTTGAGCCCAATAGCTAACTGGTTAACTCTTGTCTACATAATGCTGGGAACAATGATCTGGTGTCTGGGGCTCGATATTTCAACGGGGCTGCACTATGAAAAAAGCACTGAGCTGCAAAAACAAAAAAAAGACAATGAAACACTGTTGAATTTTGCTTGAAATTTTTGGGTTTTTTTCCTACACAAATTACAAAAGGTGTCTTCATTTTCCTGAGCATAAAAAACAGTACCACTTGTGAGCTTTATAACACTAAAGTCTGAATAAAACCAAGTGAGCTACAGTGCCCAGGGCAGTATATTTTGTTTTGTATTCACAGCTGAGACACAACTTTTGGCTGACCTCATCGGCTCAGTTGGTTAATTGGTTCATAAAAAAATCAACAGATTAATACCTGAAGACAGTCGTTCAGATTACCCATGATGCTTTACAAACCACCTCCTGCTCTCGAGCTGGTCTGAGAGCGCGTGGATGTACAGAGTAAGTCTGGACCTGTGACGCTTTTCCCCGCCTGTTTGTTCTTCCTCGTCCATACGGCACTTGGTGCTGATGACATCTCTTCCTGTTCTCGCCGACTCCTCTGCGATAACGATGCTGTGGCCTCCAGACACTGGATCAATGCGGCAGCATTAATCTTACGAGAGAAGAGAACGGCCGAGATGCCACAGGAGACTGATCGAGAATATTGAATGTCAATATCTCAGCTGTACATCGAGGTCTTTCAATAATCAGCTGAGCCTTCGCCAAACGCATACAGGTTTACCGTTCGAAAGGGAAACTAATTCCATTAGTACTCAATATACTCAAGTACTCAATATGAAGAATTTATTAAATGTATGAGAATTGAAATCCACTAAATAGACAAGTTTAGTTAAATTTTTGCATTTTACATTTCAATTTGATTTAATTTTATGATGATATACAGTGGGCACCATAAATATTTGCACTCATGATTGGAAATGCACTAAAACTGCTATATAAAAATAAATAACATTAGAGAGATATACTCAAAATGCCAACATGTGAGAAATACTGCACATCATTAACATTTCAATGGAACCAACCAAAATTGATTATTTAATTAAAAATCAATTTTCTCCAAATCAAGATTTCACAATTAATGGCACCTCTGGTTTATTACAAGACTACCAGCTCAGTGAAGGACAACATTGTGGAGTCTTTCCTGTTCTGATCGAAAAGGTTAAGTGACACGTTTGGAGGAATTTTTGATCATTCCTCTCAGCAGTGCCTCTTAAGATCACTCATATTCCTGGGTTTGCACTGATCAACTGCCCTTCTCAGTTCTTCCCACAGTCTCAATGAGATTGAGGTCTAGTGCCTGAGATGGCTGCTGCAGAACAACAATTTTGTGGCGTGGAACCAATTCTGTGAGGATTTTGAGGTCTTCTTTGGGTTATTGTCACGTGGGGGAGTCCACTTATGGACAGGTCACAGCCTTCTGGCAGAGCCGACCAGATTGTCTGCTAAACTTGCCTGATACTCAATGAAATTCATGGACATGGACAACCAGTGCTCCTTGACCTCTTGTGATAAAACAGCACAAAATCGTCACTGATCCGGTGTTTTATTTCATCGTAGGTATGAACTACCTTCAAAGTACAATCATTTTGAAGTACAATAATTTTTCTCATTGGCATTTTGAGTTTATCTCTATTATGTAATGATTTTGTATAGTCGTTTTAGTGCGTTTAAAGAGGGGGTTGCCAATCATTTTGGAACCCACTGTATTTCACTAATATACATCACAGTCCTCAACAGTATAGAAAATAGTTTAGAAAAATCATACCTTCCAGATTAGATTTAGAACATAAAACACATATTTCCATTGATGTCGAAAAAGCATGTAAAAATAATTAATCTTATCATATGATGGAAGGATTCGCATTCTCCTAATTGGTCGAGACGAGCTTCGCCGGTCAGTGTAAACAGTTATATTCACCGCGGGAAAGTGCACAAGAGGTTAATATAACAATCCAACAATGTTGATGACAAGGATAATTTATTTTTTTATTTTAAGTAGCGTCATATAATAAAACAGTTATTGACTTCAATTATTGGTAAATCCACTGATTTATCCGCCTTGGACAAGTGATATTCACCTCAACTGATGTCAATAATTGTGTAATATTTCACGTTCTGCGTCTATAAAATGCAACTAAAACAAACAACAGCAAACTACAATGGTTTGTATTTATGTCCATAAATTCGCACACTCACAGAACTAATGAACTTTATTGTTTACACAACCATTTATTCCGAGTTCAGCTAAAGCGTCACACAGACTTCCATCAGAACAATAATTTGATTCCTGGATAAACCTAGCAGGATCCTGACGTGAAATTGTGTTTATGGATGTTGACTTTAGAGCCATAACCCAGTAAGATAATTAAAATAATTGCAATCAGGCTAAAATTAATGTTAATTACTGCTTGCGAGACGGCGCTGTGCTCAACAAAACACGTGGCCGTCTGGCGAAATTTGAAGGTTCAGCTGGTGCTTGATTTGTCAACGTGTGGAAGAACTGTCAATAATCAAGCCAGCATCAGTATCAGTGAGGCTAATATCGACTAACAACCTGGGGGTGGGTGGGTGGGGGAGGCACAGTATACAAGCGACCTCAGGCCCCTTTTTCATCACCAACAGTGTTCATGTTTCTCAGGAGCATCTAATGTGAATCTCAATAAGAATTGAAGCACCTATTACTAAAACCACACAAGTCAAGTGAAGTCAAGTGTGACTTATGGGGTTTTAGTAATAGGTGCTTCAATTCATTGATGTACTTTTTTTTGAAAGCATAATGAAAAGGCATCCAATTTCATGAAAGTAAAAATCAGAATTTGACCACCTTCCAAGATTGAATGAAACACCTTTTGTTTGTTCAGGATTAAATAGCATACAGTTCACTCAAGCAAGAGTTATAGGTATATTTCACCTACAAAATTGTTGATGGCATTAACTGTTTTAGCACATTTTCAGCTGGCTCTGATTGATGAATGTGAAACTAGAGGCACTCTGAGAGAGCAAACCTCTACTGAGGCAGCACAGTCAAAATCTTGCTGAGTGAACATGGCTCATAAGACCTTTAAGAACAGGTTCTGTCCCTGATGTGAGACCAATCAACCCACAAAAGCTGGGTGATATCACTAGGAGCAGAGTTCACTTATCATGTGTCATAGGATTTCAAGATGGCCATAGTGTTTTTTCTCACCACTGTTCGAGGCTTTTTGCTCCCTACAGGAAGTTTTTGCCAGCTATTTTGGGATTAGGGATTAGTCTGGGCTCGGCCCTTTCCACTCTGTAAAGCGTCTTTGTGCCAACATGCCTGGGAACAGCGCTATACATAAGAATGAATTGAATTGAATTGCTTGACCGATCACGATTAAAATCAATAGGGGCCATTTGTGATGTAACAGCAACCCAACCACAAAATTTCAGAGATATCCATTCAATGCTTTTTTAGTTATCTTGTACACAAACAGACAGACAGAAAAACCAATGCTGGCAAAAACATAACCTTCTCGGTGAAGGTAATTAAGGATATTTGAGATAGGCTATTTTCAGGTTTCAGACCCCGATATCAGATTCTGTGCAATGGGAGTTTAGAATGAAATGAATTCAGTTAAAAAAATACATTACTAGAGACTCCAGCACAGCTTCAACTGAAAACGCATTTTCCCAGCCTCTTCACATCTGGGCACATTAACTTAGGTTTTATTTTAATTACCTTAATCACTTAGAGGGTTCGCAATTATAGACACAAATATTCACTTTTTATATTGAGTTGGAACACAATTCCCTGAGAGCCGTAGTCTCCTGTTCAAAGAGTGAAATGAAAATGTTATGTTTTCTGAATCATCAGGTAGCTTTCTCGTGAGCAACTTCTGAAACCTGGAACCATTCAGGTCACATGATTCCCAGTGTTGTATGCACACGGTAGAAAGTGGAATGAAGTCAGAAAGCACTAAAATAAATTACAGCCCTATATTAACACGGTAACTTTGACACTCAGAACGAAAACATATGGAACAAAGCAGAAGTGACGTGCTCTGACTGTTGCAGGCGTGCGCTGGACAAACCCACCCAATATACCAGAAGAATCGGTCCATTTATGAACTTAATATGAATTAATATAGACTGATTATGGTCTACTTGAGAGATTCTTTACATGAGAACTTCATTTTTCCAAATTTTCTGCTTTACCAATAGCGCTGAAGCATATCGCTTTGAGAGGATTTTAATTAGGCCACTCTTCAGCACATTAATGTGACTGAACTACTGTGACAGGAGGGGCAGGATGGCCTTTTGATGCCCTGAAATATTTCATGGATAAAAATGACTAGAACCATCCAGTCAGCCCATTATTTACACTCATCTTTCATCAGAAAACAATAGTAACTTAATTGTGCTGTAGAAACTGAACAAACATGAGGCTGTGCCAGAGCAAAAGTGTTTCCATTTTCGCCTACGAAATGGTACGAATGCAGATTTATTCAGATTTTTAAAAACAAGAATGAGCAAAACGGCATGCTATTATCAAGCTTATGCGTAATTTGAAGTTAGCTGTGACTGTGCAAGATCTCAAGCTGACTTTGATTCATCAAATGTAAAAACTGCATGTAGTTTATCTTACCTAATTAATTTAAATATTTTTGACCCAGGATTCCCGCAGTCATGAAATTCCTGGAAAAGTTATGAAATTTGAAAAACCTGTTTTCCAGTCTGGAAAAGTTATAGAATTAACTAGGCTAACGGTTTTGGAAAGGTTTGAAAAATACACTGTTTTGCCTAATGCGTGTAATATGTTCACTCAATCCCCAAAAGTTGTCTAGAGTTTACTGCAAAACTACAAGCCATTATTTAAAAAAGAACGCGACACCGTTGAAACTAGCATGACGTTCTTTGATTACATATGCAGCTAGTTGGCGTGCCGCGATTTTTTCCCCCCATCGGACTTCTTAATACCAACTTTATCTCATTATTTTACAGCCAATAAGAATCGATCTCATGCTTTTGTTTGCCTTTAGACGCACATGCACCCTGTATGCACATAGTTACTTACTACGCAATTCGCTGGAATTTAAAGGGCAGTAATTTACAGTAGCTATAGCTAAGCTGTGCCCACCCAAAAATTTGGCTTGCACAGCGCCCCTGAAGGGCACCGTTTTTCTAATAACGCCAGTTGAATTTTCCCACTGCCTCGCTTCAGATTAGCGTAATAATAGCATCAATGTCAATCAGAATAGGCTAATGAATAAAATAACGTGAATATAATAAGATTTCAATACAAACACACAACTTTATTTAAATATATGGTCGACGTCCATCTATGGCCCAACTGGTTTCTCTCCAAGTCATTTTCCTGCATTATACACTGTTCAAAAATATTTCATTTCCATCCTGGCATTTTTTTGGTTTGATTACCTAGGTTCGCTTGCGAAACTCAATGATTTTTTTTTAGGTCGATGAACACGTCATGCACGTAAATTGATTCGACCTCAAAGAAACCCGATTCCCGATTGTGGCAGAACGGATTGTAAGCAAAACATATTCACGATCTGCTTTGAAATTCTCCAGCAAGTTCTCTCATTACAAATAACATATTTTATGTATTTTTAAAACGTGTCTGTTTCGACTTTATTGTGATGCATGTTGGTATCAACGCCGATTTTTAATTTTCTAAGAAAATGGGACCAAAAGTAAAGGAAAGGACCCATATTCTGGCTTAAAACACACAACTAATTTTTTCACTAATCACGCAAATTTTCTAAATAGTAATTCTATACGAACATGCGCAACATCTTAAACAACAGCCTATACACTTTGGTTCATGACTGTGGCATTTGTTACGTTTGAGAAAACTTGCACTAAGTGATTTTGATGATCTTGGGGGGGGGGGAACCTCATTAACTCCACCAATTCGCGTTTTTTCCCTTTTCATATAATGTAGCAATACAACCTATGTAATTTACAGATAGCTTAATTTGATAGGACTCGGCCCACACAACTGAATAATAGGCCGATGTTATTCGCACTTATAGGCCTACGTGTGGCCAATGCTGAATTTTTTTCTTGGCACAATTATAAATGCGCCTGTTGATGACCATTCCAGTTTTTAGAAAAAGTACCGCTTAAAATAAGATTGGCCAAGAAAAAAAAAAATAGCTTTGGACACACTTAAAATAGGTGTGGGCAAATGGAGCAATGTGCATCTTAGCCACACTTTTAAGTGCGGCTAACGCGAATTTCGATCATTTTTTGTGCTTGGACGCACTTAAATAAGTGCGAATAGTCACTTTAGTAATAATATCAAGTTTAGCGGCTACTGTGGTGTCAAAAGGCGGACGTCGAACTTAACTTTCTCTTTCCATGTAGGGCCTACACTGAAAGCTTCCATTTCACCGTGTTCATCAGAAAAGTATAGCCTACGTAATGCCGTGGGCCAAAACCTGGGTCCTTTATTGTCACTTCGTAAAAACTTTCTGTGGGAGGTTCAAGAGTTTTTCCATCAGAACAAGTATGATGTGCAGATATGCTTAATTATTAATAATTAATTAATAATTGTATTAATAATATTAAATATTCTCAAAAATGTATGCGCACATTAATGAGAACAATTACGCCTAGTTTGCAGCTTTGTTAGAAACACTTTTTTTCTGCGATTAGCACTGGGCTTCCTACAGACGAATGCACTGACAATTTTGCATATCGCACATACGAAAAGAAAATCTCACAAAAGACAGCTATTCCATGAAATTTTTCCTCGGTTGGCTTTTCTATAAAACCTTTCCCCGGTTACAGTCTTTAATGGTAACATGTCAGGCCAGCATCATTTAAACTTATAGACAGGGCAGAGCCAGGTAATAATTGCCTATTTTTCAGGTCAAGGTTTTCTTAATTGATTCTGGTACTTAAGACCATACTGATCAAAGTAAGATTTTGCGCCATCTTGAAATTTGTCCAGAATCCAAGATGGCCGACAATAATCCAAAATGGCCGCCAGATTACATAAACTGGGCCCTACATGGGTGGGATTTGTCTGGGGATAGGGTTTTTGGGTTGTATTTGGTGGTTTATGGTAAGAGAAATAAGATAGAGTTGATAAAAATGTTAACCAGGTGTTTCCATTGTGAAAATCCAAGATGGCCGCTGGGCGCGGTCCCCAAAAATATAAAATGTCATAACTTCTGTTCTGAAAGGGCTATGACCATGATTTTGATGTCCATCCATAGGTTTTTAGGGGTATGGAATCCATTTCTGCAGGTATCTTGCAAGTCTGAATGTTAGAACTATCGGAATATGCAACATGGTCACTACAGTTGAGACCCCTTTGCGGTGAATTAGACTAAGATTGAACTAGTTGATTTGTGATTCTGGTGCATAGTTTTGTGAAGAGAGTGTAATACTAACTCAAGGGTTCCGTCCCTTCTATGTATGTCAGATTACCGAAAAACCCTGGGGAAAACCTATTTGAAATTTCCAATAGGCATTCCCAAGCTATTTGAAAATTAAAATCACAGATGTGACATCATCTTGTCATGTTCACAAAGTTTTATGGCTTAATATGCGGTTATCAATGATATTCCAAGCAAATAAGTAGTTGTCTGAGGTGGCTGCTTTGAAGTGGCAAAGTACATAATCTTTGAATGTTGATGTGGTTGCCCATTCCAGGCAATTCTTCATGTGTGAATGGCATCTCTCCCATTACCACAGAGGGACCTGGTGGCCTGCATCTGGGACTATGTAACTCCCGACCGCGGGTCCCGCACTCTCGCGAGACGTACGTTCTTGTTTTAGGGCACACACGAGCTTTTCAAAAACGTAACTGATTGTAAGCCCGTTCAAATAATGTAAACAAGGTTAGCCGGGGTAGCATTAGCATTTCACCGACAGAATTAGCCCCTTTTCAGAGTGTTTATAACAAACTTGATGCCTCACAGTGAAAAAAGTTGTTGACTTACTAGTAACTATTGTTTGAAAGCAAAGACAGGCCATATCAGCTTTGTAGGCTGGCGTTATACCGTCATTATATTGATATTGTCCCGTTTTGAGGTTACAATAGCTACTACGTCTGCTAACGTTTCTCTTAGTAGCGGTGCTTGCGCATAGTTTGTTGTAGAGCAATAGTTTTAATCCAACGCTGTTGAAGACTTCTATGCGGGGGCGCTCCTGTCATTAGGCGAATTAGGCGGATGCTAGGGGCGCTCGCGAGCAGAAAGGGTGCCAGGGAGGGGAGAAGTTTTTTTTTTTTAAATAAATACTTTTTATGCAGGACACGACCTGGACACTGTCACATGATGCCTAAAGCGCCGGAGCTGGAATCGCTCTCTGGTCTGATCGGAAAAACACGCGTGCGGCTCCGCCCAAGGAGCCGGGTGAAAATCGCGTGTATGGAAACACTTCATATAAAGACAATGATGTGACGATTTTTGACGTACCCGTGTCTGCACCGGCGGCTGACTTCCGCTGTATTAATCGAAACATAGCTTACGGCAAGGTTGGAACGGCAGGCAACGTCAAAACGGCTTCACAAAATATAGCCTTTATTTTCAACAAAATAGGAAAGTGTACATTTGCGGAGTCATGGCTGGATATAGACTACCGGACTTTAAATCATGGCTGAAGCCAGCGCCGATAACACAAAGGAGGCATATTGCATAGAATGCAAAAAGAAAAAATAAAAAAAAAAGCGTTGCATCGATGGGGATAAGCGCGGTTAAATCTCACATGCATGATGCCTGCCACAAGGACGCCAAGAGAGGCAACTTTCCATCGCAGGTTTCTGTGCTACTGCCAAGGCTGTGCCCCTTAAAACACATCTATCTGCGTACCTAATGAAGCTGGTGCCAATACAGGCGCATCTCAAAAAAACGTGAATATCACTGAGAAGTTCATTTATTTCAGCAATTCAATTCAGAAAAGGGAAACCCATGTAATAGTTTGATGCATTACACACAGTGATGTATTTCAAGCATTTTTTTTATTTTTATTTTGATGATTATGGCTTAACAGCTGTTGAAAACCCAAAATGCAGTGGCTCAGAAAATGACAATTTTGTGAAAAAATTAATATTAAAGACTCCCGGTGTCCCTCTCTAATCAGCTAATTCACGAAATACTCCTGCAAATACTCTAGGCCTACTAAAAGTAACAGTAAACAGTAAATAAACCAGTAGACAATGGATTTACTGTAAAAGTGTCTTCTGGTTTATTTTTGGTTTGAAAAAAACTGCGACCGCAATGTGCAAAAATAATTTGTAGTGCATGAACAACAATAATGCGCAGCAACAAATAAAATCACTAAGAAATATAAAAATAACTTCAAATGTACAAAAACAGTTTTAAATAAGCTCGGCTTGCTTGTGAATATTCACTAAATGATCCGGGTGTGCCATCTAGTGTTACAATATTGTAACTGCGTGCATAAATTTGCAGCTCCATGTCCGCTGGCGGACACATCGAGTGAGCCCTCGCTGCGGAGTGTAGGACATCAGTCCCCACCCCCCTGATGTCCGTCCCCACCCCCTGATGTCCCGACACTGCACATTCCCTACCATTTGGCGGGGGTAATTCCCCTAAATTTTGTTGTCAAACGGTCCAGGTTTATCCCAAATTTCGAAGGAGCGGGGCTGAGGCCGAATAGTCTTTTTTGCCTAGGAAAGTGCCTAACTCCCGATAAATGATCCGGAAAAAATTACGCGGCAGCCATGACAAGGGGATTCGAATTCTACAAATGCCAAGGAAAGGTGCCCCATAGGGTACACAGAACCATCCTTTTCAAAAAGATGGGAGATAACGCTATCCCACAATTCTGCGCAGCTGCAATATTTAAAGCGACGACCATTCAGCTGGCCAACTGCGTAAAGAAAGGTACAACCCCAATTCCGAAATAGTTGGGACAAAGTGTAAATTGTGAATAAAATCAAAACGCAATGACTTTCAGATCACAGCAGCCAATATTTTATTCACAATAAAACAGAGATAACATAGCAAGTGTTGAAACAGAGAAGTTTTAGAATTTTATCCATAAAATGAGATCATCTCAAATTTGAAAGCTGCTACAGGTCTCAAAAAAGTTGGGACAGGGGCTTTTGTTTACCATGGTGTAGCATCTCCTCTTCTTTTTAACACAGAGTGGAGGTGTCTGGGCATTTAGGAGACAAGTTTCTTGAGTTTAGCCATTGGAATTTGATCCCACTCTTGTTTATTACAGGCTTCCAGCTGCTGGAGAGTTTTGGGTCGCCTTTGTCGGACTTTTCGTTTAATTATGCGCCAAATGTGCTGAATCGGTGAAAGATCACGACTGCAGGCAGGCCAGTTCAGCACACAGACTCTTCTGCTACAAAGCCATGCTGTTGTAATAGCTGCAGTATGTGGTTTTGCACTGTCCTGCTGAAATACACAAGGCCTTCCCTGGAATAGATGTTGTCTGATGGGGAGCATATGTTGCTCTGAAACTTTTATATTCCTTTCAGAATTCATGGTGCTTTTTAAAAAATGTAAGTGTCCCACACCATATGCATTAATGCATCTCCATACCATGCAGAGATGCTGGCTTTTGAACTGAATGCTGATAACAGGAGGGGTGGTCTGTCTCCTCTTTAGCCCGGAGGACACAACACTCTTGTTGGAAATCATGGATGTCAAGTTTGGACTCGTCTGACCACAGGACATTTTGCCACTTTGCTACAGTCCATTTTAAATGAGCCTTGGCCCATAGAACACAGCGGCACTTCTGGATCATGCGCAACAATGGCTTCCTTTTTGCATGATTGAGTTTTAGGTGGCATCTGTGGATGGCACGGCGGGCTGTGTTTACAGACAGTGGTTTCTTGAAATATTCCTGGGCCCATTCAGTAATGTCAATGACAGAATCATGCCAGTGAGTGATGCAGTGGCGTCTGAGAGCCCGAAGATCACGGGCATCCAGTAAAGGTCTTCAGCATTGTCCCGACTCCCTTACGCACCAAGATTTTTCCAGTTTCTCTGAATCTTTTGATGATGTTATGCACCATCGATGATGAGACTGTCAAAGCCTTTGCAATTTGACGTTGAGGAACATTGTTTTTAAAGTATTGCACAATTTTTTTACGCAAGCCTTCACAGGTGGGAGAGTCTCTTGCCATCTTTACTTCTGAGAGACCTAGCCTCTCTAAGACATCCCTTTTACAGCCAATCATGTTACACACCTGATGCCAGTTAACTTAATTACATGCTAAATGTTCTTTCAGCTGTTTCTCTCATATATTAAATGCTTTTTCAGCCCTTTTTTGCCTGTGTCCCAACTTTTTTGAGACCAATTGCAGCCATAAAATTTGAAATAAGCTCATTTTGTGGATAAAAATGTTAGATGTCTCAGTTTCAACATTTGAAATGTTATCTATGCTCTATTGTAAATATCCTATTGGCTCATGTGATCTGAAAGTCATTGCATTTTGATTTTATTCACAATTAACACTTTGTTCCAACTAATTTGGAATTGGGGTTAGATATGATGGGCAGGGGACTGATGATTACGTTGCTTAGTGTAAGTGCATTCGGATTCTCTAGCACGGTTGTCTTCCTAACTCGTTTGGAATTCCCCTTTACACCTGTCCTTTATCTTATGACATTTTCCACAAAGGTTAAAGAGAAGTGGTTAGGTTTTTGTGGATAGGACGTAATTTTTTTTGACTCGCCGGATACAGTCCGGGATTCATATTTCAGAAATATGACAAATTGGTCACCCGCTGTGGGACTTAGTCAAATTTCTGAAAGCTGGTGGTATCACCGCATTACTTTTTAAAATCAGATTCCTTGCGCCAGAACATTATGACCACCCAGCTGAAGAGCGTGACATCAGTTCACCCCTTTCCCTGCAGCACCTGAGCCTGGCCCCCGGGGGTCTTTTGGGGGGAGTCACCTGGAAGAAAAAGGCCTGTCGTGGGGGGGGGTTGCTGGGCAACGGGGCGGGGCAGGAAAACTAAGGGGGGGTGGGGGCTTTTCGGCAAATAACTCTGCGCTCCAGCAAGCTATAAGGACTGGGTTTGGAGGTGGCAAAGGCGGGGGGGGGAGCCCTTTCAGGGGAGCCCCGGCTGAACCTGGGGTGCGATGCCGGTTGGTCGCAGAGGGCGCAAACATGTTTCAGCCCCCGGCCTTTCCAGGATGGGAAGGCCCAAGTCGCCACCTGCCGGTCACTTCCGAGGGGCCAGGCCGGACGGGCAAAGGCCCCTCAAGGAGGGCTGCGGCCCCGCAGAAACCTGGGGGGGCCCGTGGAATGCAGCTGAGCCCCGTTAGAGTATTACCCATATCTCCGCCCTGCAGCCGGCTATCGGGATGAGGTTTGTGGCGAGGCGAAGCTGGGATGGAGCCCTTTCACCAGGCCCCCAGCTCGACCCGGGACGCAGCCAGGGCAGGGCCCAAACCCTGATTACTTTTGGCTGCCACCTTCCCCTTCCGCCCAGTGGGCTCCAGAGGGCCGGGCCTGCTCCCCAGTCATTTCCAGGGGTCCTCCCTGGCGCCCCGGGCTAAGATTACCCCCACCCAAGCTCTCAGGGCCCCCGGGGTCGAGGCCCTGTCCTTCTGGGGCCATAGCATGTCCTCTTTGCGCTTTCATGCCTTTTCACTGTTTTCCTTTTGTGTCCCGCTCTCTCCTGTGTCTCCTATCAACTCCTGCGCTACTTTGGGATCATAGTTGTTGTCATTGTGAAGCAATTTATGTTCCGTTCTCTGCGAGAGGGATAATGTACGGCGAGTTGGTCATTATTGTGGAAAACCCCTTCAGGGAAATTAGATTAAAATATGTATATATATATATATATATATATATATATATATAAAATTAAAAATATTTTAATCTAAAGGATAATTAAGGGATAAAATATTCATAAAGTAAAAATTTTATTTTATTTTAACATATTTACGCGCACAATTACGATTTCCAAAGAGTACAGATGAGTATATGTACTTTTTGCAGTCGTCCAGCAGATGGTGCTGTTCTTGTCATTGCCATAGACCACACCTATTGGATGTCCGTCCCCGCCTCTGTGTCCGACCCCGCCCCATTCCGCGGCCTGCAGTCAGGGGTACTTGGACACATCTGCACAAAGATACCCTGCCGAGCACCGTTGTTGTTCTCAAACAAGCCAAATACACATTATCTTTAAATGAATAATTATAATAATTTGTAATTTGTTGTGTTTGTATTTTTCTATGATGAGGAAGATTGTTACATTGGGTCCTGACTAGCAGTAACTGCTGTTTTTTGAGCCATTTTGTTGTTGTTGGCTAGATGTTGCGGGCTAGATTGAGGTTGTCCTCGGTATTTTGTTTATGGCCCTGTTTATTGTAGTACAATTGCTACATATGCATATTGCACTAATTATTTGCACTCTTTCTAGTTTACATTTTTTACTATTTGTAATTTGTTGTGTTTGTGTTTTTCTATGATGAGGAAGATTGTTACATTGGGTCGTGACTAGCAACAAATATATGGAGTGTACCCAGTGTGCAGATTGTACTTTCTTCCTGTATTTTTCTATAACATATATGGCTGCTGTATAGTTTATTCTTGTACAATTACTACATTATGCATACTGCACTGCAACTGCGGTTTTAAAATTTCAGAGAAGTGAAGACACCCTGTGCCCTGTGTGAGTTTATGATGAATATTTTGTTGTCGGTATAATAAGTTGCGGGGAGGGCACTACCAGAAATCCTGCCTAAGGTGCCAAGTTGCTTAGGAACGCCACTGCTTCTATGTAAACACAATCATGACTAATAACTTTTTTGATTCCAGCTCTTTACATAGAGGAGTGGATGACGTGAGTTATCTAATCCAACTTTGCTCGCAGGTTCACAATCAAACAAGGAGCCAATAACTTAGGGCTGTGAAAATGAACTCGTTGGCGGATTATTCCATCATCATTATTAATCTGATTAAACATTTTAACGCAATTAATCCATCTGCAGCGCAGAATGACTCAAAATCCTTGAAACGTTGCGTTTCGGGCAGTTTGTCCAAGTAGTGTTACGGTTGCGCATGCGAAAATGGGAAGTTTATCCAGCAGAACCATGGACCTATAAGGAGATCTGGACGCACAAATCGGGTCGACCACATAATCCTCCATGGTCCTCGCGGCGAATGTGATATTGCAGGTCACGTGATGCCACGGGGGCCAAAAAGAAATTTCTCCATAGGGAATAATTGAAAAAGACATGCTGATAAATCCGTGAATAATATTTTTTTGACAGCCACAAATTATCGATACCGAAACGGTTTATTTTTCTGTTTTAAATCATTAATGCCTCGTTTCTCGGCAAAGACAAAATATTTAATTCATATTCAGGCTATGCGAACACCAACGGGTTCTCACATGTAAGCGCGTTCCCGCTTCTCCGAATTTATCACTGCAGCGGATGTGAATGGGTGGAGCAATGGGCATTCCTTGTCATCTGTCTGTTCAACATTAAAGATGTAAAGTGGGTGAAGTGAGCTGGCAAGTTACGGAGCATATGTATTGAGCGACAAAAGAAACGCAAGTTAATTAAAGGCAAACCGGAAAATAAGTTTGCGCGTAATTATTGAAAATCAAATTTATTACTAACGTGTGCGCATTTACACTCGTTTTATCAAACTTTTCTTTGTTTTGCAGTAGCTATGAGTAAGTTACCCAGATAGCAAGCTCCTCCGCTCCGGATTTGCCCCGGCTCTGAGCCGGATCAGCTGGAGCCAGGGCAGATCTGGAGCGGAGGTGCTTGCTATCTAGGTAACTATAAGAGCACATTAACTAACTAAGTTAGCTAACTTGCGTTTCTTTTGTTGCTCAGTATATTTTTGCCACTTTAATTGATGAATGGCCGTAATACGTAATAATATGTAACTTAGCACCCCGATTGCTGCACTTGATGCAGCGCGAGAAAATGTGCAGTAAGCTAAGGCCGCTGTTGTGACATCCTAGAACCATGTACAAACGCAGACAACACTCACCTTACTTTTTCATATTAAAATGAAATGGTTCAATCCATTAATTGCATTGTGTATTTCCATTACTTTGAATAGCACCAATTCGCATCACTCTATACTGATGCGTTATGCTTAACGTGTCAGCTGAGTAGCATCTAAGCAACGTAATGTGCATTTGTAGCAGTATATAAATTCATTTCGAACACTGCTTAGCGATCCATTTATCAGCCTAACCATTCTTCGTTGTCAAATTACTTACCGACTTTCATACATGATGACGAAACTTTTCGGCAACTTGACTGATGAAATCCAAAATGATAACTATTTTTTGTTCATGATCCATTTTTTCAAGTGGGTGGAACAATGCGCATTCCTTGCCGTCCGTCTGTGATGAACATTCTATATGTGGCCAAGTCAATCAAGCGAGCTGGCGTAACGGTGCAAATATTTTATCCATTTTATTTTAATTGATTAATGGCCGTAATATACTCGATTGCCACACTCCATTATGTAGTGCCGCAAAATGAACAGTAAGCTAAGGCCGCTGTTGTGATATCCTAGAAGCATGTACGCAGCTAACACTCACCTCACTTTTTCGTTCATGGTTATCATTGTAATGATTTGTATATTTTCATTACTTTGAATAACACCAATTCACATTTCTGTATTTTGATGCATCATGCGTCAGCTGTGTAGCATCTCAGGTAATGTCCATATGAGTGCATTTATAGCAATACATAGGCTAAATTCAGTTCGAACACTGCTCAGCAAACCATTTATTAACCATTCTTCAGTCTAAAATTAATTACTGACTTTCATACTTGACGACGAAACTTTTCAGCAACTTGACAGATGACATCCAAAATGTTTATTTTTTTTGTGCATGATCCGAACATCCATGAAAGCACTGAACATGCATACACAATTTTTGTGGTACAGCCTTTATTAGATCGAAGTTTTGGGTAGGTGGAAACGTCAGAGTATACTAATTCCGAACATCTAGGCCTAATGTTCGTGAGCAGCATCTGAGATCAACCGGAGTGATGCAGGTAGATTCGACGGTGTGGCTGATTTTCATCTGAACGAAGATAAATACGAGACCTAATGTCGGATGTAGCTGTCATCATCCATCTGCTCACCCCCACCACCTGTCATTATTGTCACCACTAAGGCATTATTTACATGTATATATTACATTTTTTTTCAAATAGAATTATTTGTGTTTTGTCAGTTTTTGATTTTTTTTGCCAGCTCTGCTTAACATTTGAAGATGAACTCAAGTACTCAAAATCAAAAGGGGTTTAATGCTTAACTTTCGCAGAGCCGGCCATTATCATAAAATTAAGTACCACAAATACAATCGATGTTAACTCGTACTAAGAAATGAAACGTAGAGATGGCATTAAAATTATAAATGAGACAGACTTTATTTGTAAAGGGTTTTGAGGGTGGATAGAAAGGCACGGCCTCTGGTTCGCTGACATGCAGAAATTCATGGATGAACGGTTCAGTGCATTCAAGAGGCTCCGATATCTGGGGAAGGACAGAAAAAAAAGGTAGAAATAACGTAGTACAACGTCATTTCACGGTAGATCCATTGTATTATACTCCACGGAATGGTTATAAGTTACGTAAGCTAGCTTATCAGAATTGACAAAAGTTTTAAGCTCCTGACTTTAAAACATATCAGTTTATAAGGTAGGTGAAGTGTGTTGTGTGTTCGGTTTGTCTTTAATCCGGAAAAAGATAATGGAATTCGCACGCAGACAAGCAAGAATTTTCTGACTCCGATAATGTGGTTATTCGACGTTGAACTAAAGAGAACACGAGTCTGTGGCGCTCTTCCCAATAGCGTAGTTGCAGAAATTTATACGTCCATTCAGTCAGTGGTTCCATCTATGGAAGTTAGCTTCTGTGATTTCGGGAAGCGCACCCCTGAGCAATGTCATATTAAAGTTAAGCAACAGCAAGTCAACTATTTTGCCGAGATTTTTGAGTTGAAATTACTTCCCTGTCAAAGTCGTTTTTAACATTTGTTTTTGCATTTGTGTTTTAAAATAGTATCTCAAACCATAATTAAACCTTTACCGGCGGCTGTTTCGTCAGGGCACAGTCTGCAGTGGTTAGACTTCCATTTCCGGTGAAAAGTGATCGTGAACATGCACCCTAGGTCGGAGTTCCACGAGCCCGAGCCGTTGTCATGGACACCTCGGATACTAGCGCGTTCATAAGCCCCACACTACGCATGTGTGAGAAAAAATCACACAGCGCATGTCCGCGTGGCTCCGGAAGCTTGGCCCCCATGTTGGATTGCTGCGCCACTGAGCAATTTCCATTGAAATGAATGGGCGGCCATTTTCCAATTGTATATCCAGTGAAATATAAAACATCCTTGAGCAGAACCCTAGGCAGAACCAAACAACTCGAGGCTGCGTTCCAATCCGAAATAAGATACTCCCTTCACTTCTTCCCTCTACTCGAGTGAGCCCTCAGAATGACGTAACAGGCGAGTAAGCCCTTCCCGAGCGAGGGAGGGCAATAGAGGGGACTTAGGGGGAGGGTTGTGGGAAATCGGATTGGAACGACCCTCGTCGCGTTTTTTTCCGCACTTATACATTTGTCAACAAGCCAGCGGGAAGTTTGCGTTACCATGGAGCCGAGTGAGTTAGTTGCCAGTACGTTCCATAGATATATCTACCTTTTACAGTACGCGCGGAAGCGCATCGCGTGCTCGTGGCAAGTAGAAGACAGCGTGCTCGTTTGACTGCTGCGGCATTTGTTAATGTTTTATGGGAAAATAAAGCTTCTTTCACCCCGGACGCGAAATGAATTTTTCGCACAACAGATTGCATGATCAGTGCGATGGATACATTTTTGCGTAAATTCGTGTCTTTGCATTTGAATGTAATCTGTCGCGCGAAAAATTTGTTTCGCGTCCAGTGTGAAAGCGGCTTTTAGCTCCGCAACAGTCCTCACGGATGCTATAGGCTAGCTACAGCAAAAATGAACGTAAAGTCTCAAATGTTTAAAAATAATGCAAAACCGATGCCCCTCACCCCCAAACTTCGCTATTTGCATATAGCTACGTCATACACTACTCGTACACAATTCTCACATTTGTATGGTAATTTCCCTACCACAATTCCTCCTTTTGCCATCTGAAATAAATGTCGGACGTGAAATTTTGACCGAGGGAGAATGAGCAAAGCATTCTGGGCAATATCAAAGCTTGGAGGGATGTTCGTAGTTGGCTTCGTTTGAGGGAGGATAATCGAGGGCTTGAGCAAATGAAAATGCGCCCTTCCCTCTGCAAAACTGGATTGGAACGACCCTACAAGTGGCAGCCATTTTACATCCGGGATTTTTTGGGGATTCCCCCCTCGATTGGAGGGCGAGTGAACAGACGAAGCAAGCATTTTTTCGGATTGGAACGCAGCCTCGGTATGGAAGACGCTAAAGACGCTCGCGGACATGGAACTGCAAATTTAAGCATGCAGTTACAGTACTCGATCACTAGATGCCACCCCCAAATCAGTTATTGAATAATCACAAGCTGGGACAAATGTCCCGAGCTGGGACACTATTGATACTAGAGAGGCATATCGAGGGCTGACTACAATAAACAGTTATGTCTAGATGTTTCACATTGGACATTATTGGACTGTTTATTGCAGTCAGCTCTCGATATATTGTTCAATTTTTCCTGAAAGTGGAATGCCTGTTCTGTTAAAATAAGGAATATTTCAGAATTCAGATATTATGGAGTTAGTGAGTTTTACTTGTTCCTTATAAGGTGTAGAAAGGTACTGAGCTCAGACATGGGAATTGTCAGCTTTTCATTCCAGGGTAAATGTCTTGACTGTTTAATCATTTAATCTGTTTTCCTGTCTGTGAAGCTGCAATCTTGAATTATAAAGCCTTAAATAAGGTAACATCTAAATAGCCAGATTTGGCTTCTGCGCAAAGGGGTTAAGTGCATATATATTCCTTTCTTTCTTGAGTCTCTTTGCTCATGCAAAATGAAACACGATTAATATAGATTAAAAATGAATGATATTTCATCGTGATTATTCGAAATTAATCCACAGAAACCCTGTGATTAATCTGATGAAAAATTTTAATCGTTTGACAGCACTAAAATAAATAAATAAATGTTAAGATTGCATTTGTAATTATCTTTCCACTGGTAGCCCAAACCTTATAAGTTTTGACCCCTAAACATGTCTACCTGCAAGTAATAAATTACCCTCTCAATTGTAAATGTAGTGATGTAAGTTGCACGTGATCTGCAGACATCAAGCCAACATTTTCTTTAAATACTAACATGCTCCACATGCAAACATTATGCTAATTACAGGCGAAAAATGCTAGGAAAGTCATATTTGTGCCAAATTCCAGAAATATTACTGTACCTTGTCGGTCGACATTGCTCCTCTTAGGGTGTATCAGAAAAAATAATACTTTTGGAGAAATCGTCATAAAATTAACATAGATAGTTCTGTAAATGTGGACGTAAACCTTGGTAGAGGGGGTCATTCTGCTTCGAAAGATACCTGTATCTTGGTTTACGCTCCATGCTCCAGTGATCACGGACGCTTTGAATTTTGCAAAATTCAAGTCTTTTGCGCACGGGAATGCGAGGGTTAAAATTGGATTTGTGACTTTAGATTAAGAGTTTAGACAGGGTTTTCCCAGTAGGCCAAGGCGTTTTTTGAAAAATTTACCCCTTTGCCCCTTAACCTCGGCACAAAACGATCTCTTTTATGAGTGGATCGTAACCAAAAGGTTAACACTTGCAATTGAAGTGGCTGTGAACAAGTGAATCAAGCTAACTATTATCTATGTTAATTTTATGATGATTTTTCCGAGAGTATCATTTTTTTTCTACACCCTGTATATTGAGCGCTCCACAAGTCTCAGGGTGGAAAAAAAAAAAAGCACATTCTCACGAGGGACGTCAGCCAGCAACAGTGCTCTGTGTGTTTTACGACAGTGCTGTTGCACTTCTACTTGCTCTAGTGGCCTTTAGTGGCCGCTAATAGGGGAAGAGGCTGCTGTTGGTGATGGAGGCTACAGGATTCGTGGGAAGTTCTGAGATCTCTAATATTTGCAAACCTCTTCCAATATTCTTGGCCCTTGTATTTGTAATGTCTCCTGTCCCTTTTTTAATTATTTGTAATTCCAAAAATGTTCATGCCACACAGTTTCGTTCTTGTTCCAAGAGTTTAATTGTCTGTTTTATTCAATACATTCCTGTTAAATCCATTTAGTTGTTATAGTTCTATTCACAACCCTGTTCTGCCCTGTTCTGAAAACATGCACACGCGCACGCGCGCGCACACACACATACACACACACCTTAGTAGTTCCACACATCGAGGTTTATTAATTTGACACTGATCACCCCCTCTCCCACACTAGAACCCACCACCACCCTGCCACATTACTATGTACAAAGTTGTATCTCTTTTGTTCTTTGTTGTTCAAGGTTCACTCATGGTTCACTCACTCACACTTACACCCCTCCTTCTTTAATTTGTTTGTCAACTTCAATTTTTGTGCCATCCTGTTGTCCACTGTACAATAAAAATCTTTTTGTTGAAAACCTTTCCTTGCATCAGTCATTGAATTTAATCTAATTCAGTCTCCTGTTCTCACCAGCTGTAGGTAACTTGTTTTGTTGGGGTGCATGATACTCCCGTTTTCAAAGGAGCGTAGTATCGATGTACATGTTCTTCGTTACAGTATTTAAGTAGTATACTTTCACGTCGTTCAAATTAAAATATCAACTTAATTCATCATTTACGGATTATCTGGATTTGGTGTGTTCGAGAAGAACAACGGTGTATCTTTGTGCAGATGTGTCAGTGGACGTGGATCTGCACATTTATGCACGCAGTTACAAAATTCTATCACTACATGCCACACCAGGATCAGTTATTGAATATTCGCAACTGCCAGTAAACTGAAATAAGAAGTGACTCTTCATTCGCCCCAATATCTGTTTTTTTTTTTTCATTGGGACTCCCCAGTATAATAAAGGCGAAATTAAATAATTCTTTTGTGTATTTGTATCGTTTTGTCAGTCACCAACAAGAGATGTTGCAATAACACCTCTGACACTGGATCGGAGCAGGGTTTGTTTTCACCCAAAATACACTACATGAAGGGCAGAGAGCCCCCACTCTCCCCGTAACAAGTTAGAAGGCAATTCATCTAACCATAACCGTCCAAAGCTGTTAAATTGAGGTAAATTATCCGTAAAGCAAATATCCTACATAGTTCCTCGACTTTAATAAGCAGTAATTGAAAAAGAAAGTGATGAAGTGATTACCTGATTTCGGGCTTCCACTTCCAGCTCTTCTTTAACGTGTGCACACAATCGCATTCGTGCGTGTGGGGAAGACGTGATTACGGCGCTGCTGTTTCACCTGGCAACAAGAAATACTATTTTCTGATTGGCTGATAGGTTGCTGATTCAAGCAGAGCCGTCTGCCTTCGCCTCGTCCCTTCATAGATTACTCATCTCTTTTACTGTTTATGTTACTAATGTGCGGTGAGTTTTATCACTTCTCGGCATGAGAAATGTCATGTGTGGCGTGAGAGTGTGTGAACTGATTGAAATGCGTGAGTGTCACGCTCAATGCGTGAGACTTGAGAGCCCTACTGCAATCAAGATCCATCTGTCCAATTGTTACATTCGACAAACCATGTTACGTAGGCTAACGTAGCTAGATGGCTGGATACATAGTGGACATGAGGACAACTATCCAAACTCAGGTCTAAATCTAATGACAAGGGTACAACAAGACATCAAGATAACTCGCCGATTCGTAAAATAAAAATATTGAATGCAAGTTGTGGCTGAAGTCACAAGCCTATAAGCCAGCGTTAGTTCCACTGTGATCATGAATTTTTTGTTAGGGTCTGTCAGCTGGCTGTGGTAAATAAAGCGTAGTGTATGTACATTTCATTGTAGAGCGAGCGAGATCTGACCAGCTGGCTGCCTTGTGTGACATCAGTTGCCATATTAGGCAGTTCCGGACATTTCGAAGGGGGGCGTTCCCGATCAGTTTAATTAATCCGAAATAGTTTTAAAACAACAAATTTTCACGGAAAAGCATTTGCATCTTCGTTTTCATTGCGAAAAAATACAGTAGCAAGTTCTGAATGTCAATTTCGGCCTGTTTAATGTCAGGGAACCTTTAAAGACGGTGTTAATGCCTTTCATATTAACGCAAATGAAAGTATTTTTTCTGTAATGTGTGCCGAATGACGCTAAAGATTGTCCAAAAAGGAGTGATTAAAATGCCAATGACGCTACTGAATCTGTGGCAGAGGCGGAAAATCCAGGGGTCAGAAAGTAAATATCCAGCTTGGTTTTTCTCCCTCCCACAGAATCACCTGATCGCTCATATTGGCTCTATCTCCTGTCAAAAGTAAATCCAAGTGGTTGGAACAAAGTTCTGGGGAGGATTTTTACTTTCTGAACGTGGACTTTATGTGTTACGCGTAAATGTCCGATTTTTGGCGCTGATGAATGTTTCTTGGTGAAATTGGCCGGCATTTCACACAAATAAATGCATATTTTCTCGTAGGCTACTGCACAGCAGAAGGTGTACTACTAATATTACAATTATATACTATTATAAAATATATAGGCCTTCTATTTTCATTAAAAATATATACTTCTATGATTACTATTAGGCCTATTAATTATTACAGCCAATTTTAATGTGTTAATTTTTTTTTCTTATCCAGCCCGTCTCCTACGCTTATAATAAATCTGCCAGATCATCATCTGAGGATCAGGGTAAGGTCAGGGGGGCGTTTGCTCAAAAAAGGTTGAGAACCACAGCTCTAAATAATAATTTGTAATTGTTCAACATCTGTCTCAGAATATATTAAATACCATCTGTTTGTTACTTTTTCAATGTTTTTGCCTTCTTGGGCATTTAAATAGCATTTGGTTATTTATTTTTGTTTGTTTGTTTGATAAATATAAATGAGAAAATACAAGAATGGTGCCGTAGGCCCTTATGCCATTGTGTTATGCCCTAGGACAGGTGGTAGATAGACACAACATCCCTTCCATTCTCCATGCTACATTTGTGCTACACTGCTTAGGGCTTAGCACATTGTAGAAGCTCATTATGGCACTCTATGTTCGCTATTATAGGCCTTACCTCTTTTAAACTTAGTCATGAAAATTAGGTAAAATTTTATGGAAAAGTTTTGAAAAATCACTGGTAAAAAGTGTGGGAACCCTGTTGACCATGCACAGCTTATTTTGTGCATACGCAAAATTATCTTCGAAAATCTACTCAGATTTTCCCGAATGAGACCCCGAGGTGTACCTGCCTCCGCAATAAGACACTGTCCAGCTTTTCATAACATTGGAAACTCCCTCTTTGAAGACCTTCTTCCAGACCTTTCTGCAGAGTTTACCTTTGGCAAACATACCGACGGCCTATTGTTATGAAGAGGACTCAAATTCAAAAATGTATCGCATCTCACAGTCTGTATGAGTTTAGAAACTGCAGTAAGATCCACATTTGTTTCTTCTAATATGATGGAGAGACTAAGTATTCCCTCAGAAATGTTTCTTTTCTCACCAACAAGCAATTTGCCTTCCTTTGTTCAACTGTTTTTAGAAGCTTTAATGTATTTTTTTTTTTTTTTTTAGCATTGTGTATATGTGGTTAAGCTTTAGTAAACGTTAGTCTCACTCATGCTACTTGCTGGTACCTGTAAGCAGATGTACAGGTGCAAACAAAATTACTCAACCCCTGTTGCAAATTAGGTTTACTGGCAAAATCTGCAAACTTTCAGCTGTTTGCAATTAACAAATCAAACAAGAAAGATTTAAATGGCTCAACATAAATATTACAAGTGGCTTCTCCAAATTCAACACAAAATGCCACTTTTAATGACTACTGCAGGCTCAAAAATATACAACCCCTTCATGAAAAGCATCTTTAATACTTAGTAGAGCACCCTTTTGCCGCTATGACCTGCTTGAGATGTAATCCATAGGTAGATGTCAGCTTTTGGCAGCATTCAAGGAATCTTAGCCCAGTCCTCATGGACAATGGCCTCTAATTCACTAATATTCTTGGGTTTGCATGCTGCCACTGTCTTCTTCAAATCTTTGCAGAGATTTCTTATGGGGTTCAAGTGAGGCGAATGTGATGGGCACTCTAGAATCTTCCCTGACTTCTTCTGAAACCAAGCCTTGGTGGATGTTGAGGTACGCTTAGGATCATTGGGCCTCAGTCACCAATTACTTCTTAAGAATCTTCTTAGATTCTTTCTTACGGTGTTCTTAAGAAGTTTCTTAACTCTATGTCGGATTCATCAATGTGTTCTTAAACTGCAGAATTGTTCACATTTTCATCTTTGTTCTTAAATTGATGAATCCTGTCTCCTCGTAAACTGAGAGCCAGTTGAGCCTGATTAACATATGATTAGCATAGGTAACCGCCCATCAATGCCCATAAAAGGGCATGAATCTGCAGGGCCGTGAGCAGGCACAGATATCATACATAGGAAACGGCAACAACAAAATGTCCAAAGCAAAAGGTATATCAGTTGGAGCACAGTTGGTAAAAAGAGAGAGAAAAAAAACTTTGGCAGTTCAGAGGAGGAGGTACTCCTGCAGAAAAAAATATACACTGTTGCTTGAAAGTTTGTGAACCCTTTAGAATTTTCTAGATTTCGGCATAAACATGACCTCAAACAGATTTTCAAGTCCTAAAAGTAGATAAAGAGAACCCAGCTAAACTAATGAGACAAAAGTATTATATTTGGTCATTTATTATTTGAGGAAAATGTCACAATACCAATATCTGTGAGTGGCAGAAGTATGTGAACCTTTGCTTTCAGTATCTGGTGTGACCCCCTTGTGCAGCAATAACTGCAAGTGAACGTTTTCGGTAACTGTTGATCAGTCCTGCACATCGGCTTGGAGGAATTTTAGCCCATTCCTCCATACAGCACAGCTTCAACTCTGGGATGTTTGTGGGTTTCCTCACATGACCTGCTTGCTTCAGGTCCTTCCACAACATTCGATTGGATTAAGGTCAGGACTTTGACTTGGCCATTCCAAAACATTAACTTTATTCCTTTTTAATCATTCTTTGGTAGAACGACTTGTGTGCTTAGGGTCGTTGTCTTATTGCATGACCCGCCTTCTGTTGAGATTCAGTTCATGGACAGATGTCCTGACATTTTCCTTTAGAATTCGCTGGTATAATTCAGAATTCATTGTTCCATCAATGATGGCAAGCGGTTCTGGCCTAGATGCTGCAAAACAGGCCCAAACCATGATACTACCACCACCATGTTTCACAGATGGGATGAGGTTCTTATGCTGGATTGCAGTGTTTTCCTTTCTCCAAATATAAAGCTTCTCATTTAAACCAAAAAGTTCTATTTTGGTCTCAGCCATCCACAAAACATTTTTCCAGTAGCCTTCTGGCTTGTCCACGTGATCTTTGGCAAACTGCAGACGAGCAGCATTGTTCTTTTTGGAGAGCAGTGGCTTTCTCCTTGCAACCCTGCCATGCACACCATTGTTGTTCAGTGTTCTCCTGATGGTGGACTCAGGAACATTAACATTAGCCAGTCTGAGAGAGGCCTTCAGTTGCTTAGAAGTTACCCTGGGGTCCTTTGTGACCTCCCCAACTATTAGACGCCTTGCTCTTGGAGTGATCTTTGTTGGTCGACCACTCCTGGGGAGGGTAACAATGGTCTTCAAGGCCTTTTGCTGTAAGTGGGTCACGTGACCATTCTCCCATAGCAACAAGTCTCTGGTGGGCAAGCAAACCAGACATTCCTTGACAACGCTAAGTGCTTGACTGACTAAGAGTGTAATACCTACAATATAGAGGCTGTTTATGTAATTATTCTTTAAGTTCGCGACTTCTCCTTCCAGATATAGCTAGAAGAAGCATTGATTAGTAGTTGTAGCTAATTTTTGAGATGAAAGAACGAGTGAAGGCAAGTTATCGAGGCCGATTGCTTTGCATTCGGTGGACGCGACACGCCGAGATTGCGGCGTTCTCAGGTATGTTTACTACCATTTAAACACTCGTGTTTATACCGCTAATGGTCCCGCATTTTGTAGAGCTTCAGGATTTTATTTGTAGAGTCACTAGTCTCTCTAGTTTCAGCCTTAAAAGCGAATATTGTTGCGATCAGATCGTTTTGCGACCAAAGATACTGTGTTAGTTTACATGTGCGAAGTGCGCCATAACAGTGACAAACCTGACAAAACAAAGTACTCGAACCTAGTTATTTATTATTTCCTTTTATCTTGAATCTCTTGCTCTGTAATAGTGAAAATAAGACTAATGACATCTTTATGGCGCACTTCGCACAGGTCATGAAATATTGAAAATTTTAAAGGGTTCACAAACTTTCAAGCACCACTGTGTGTTTGTGTACATAAATGTATATATATATATATATATATATATATATATATATATATATATAGTAGCTTTTGTGCAGGTTACACTAACACTAACAAAAAGGAGGAGGCTGTGAACGCAGTATCTGGAGAAGCGCACGCAACAGAGGAGGTGAAAAAGAATTGGTTTGATCTCAAATCTAAAAAAAAAAAACTCAAGATTCCGACGGGAGATGCAACACACTGGAGGGGGAACAGCAGACACCCCAAACCTGTCTGAGTTGGACCAGCGCATCGGGGAGACGGCACTCTCAGGTAGGCAATGGGAAAAATCTAAATCACTATGGTATTTTCTTTTTTTAATTGAATTTTATTTAATCAATAGTTTAATTTTTCCACCCTAGTTTTTAGGAGTACCATGCACTGAGTGTCTGGATACAAACGTGTGTTCTAAAGGCAGTTTACCATAGTGCGTGTAAGTTAAAATAACGTCTTAGTATTGGACTGAGGTTTGCAACAACGGCTTGATTTATTATTTATTCACAGATGAAGTCTCGCAGAGCCAACCTGCAACAGAACCAGAACCCTCCTGCAGCAGTACCTCCATGTATACACGGCCCCGGGCCTTTCCTCGCCTGATCTCGGAAGTGGTGTTGGACAATCAAGAAAGGATAGCTGACACGCTCGATAAGATTGCCTCAACAACTCGCAACCCTATCCCGTACACTCAAATAAATTGAGAATTAAAAAAAAAAGATAAAAATGTTCACTGAAACCGGTCTGTCCTCATTTTTTTAAGTGATAGACTTAGTTTTTTTGTTTTTAAATCAGGCTGTTCGAGTCAAATTGTAATATTAATACAACTTTATTCACAAACGGGCAATTAATTGCACCTGATCTTAAACAGCGAGCCTGTAGTCAGGTCCTATCATTGCATCAGGACGCACATCCTCATGGTGTAGTGGCTGAGAGCAAAGTGGCACACTACGCTTCATAGCGATGTTGCGCGGGATACAGCAGGCCATGATTATCCTACAGACCTGTAATGGTGAGGGAGAGTCATAAATTAGTAGATGCAAGGAGTTTGATAAAACTTGACCTTAGTCTAAGCGGTTTTTACAAGAATAAAACAAATCATCAGTTCTCTTTACATACCTTCTCCGGTTTGTACAGTAATTTGCCACCAGCTGTGTCCAAACACATCCAACGTCCCTTTAAAATGCTGATGGTGCGTTCGATGGTGGAGCGAGTGCGTGCGTGAATCTGATCAGCTATTTGAAATCTGAGGACTCTGAGGGTTGGTCAGTGATGTCATTAACCGGGGGGCCAGGGCTTATCTTCAATCCCCTAATAAAACAAATTAAATTAAGATCAAATCAAAAGACACTTTTGTGGGAAATTATAATTATTAAAAGATACGTACCAATGAGCCATGCGTCACAAGCTGCTCCTTGTTCGAGGTGCATTCCCACGGAGCTGTTTTGAAAAGTGTTGGTACATTTTAGGACTAATTTATTTTAAAATAAAAAATACTCTGTGAATTACCAAAATAAATAAATAAATAACTATGATGGAAATATCACTGTAATAACGCATTTTAATTAACTGCGCAAAAGGCGGCAACATAACCGATATGCCAACATGTCGACACTGAAATGGGCGTAAGAGTACTCCTGAGTGTTCGTAGGATTTGTTCTTACCGAAGAACACATCCTGGATAAGAAAAGATTTGTGAATGCCACAATCTTCGCAACAACTTCGTAAGTAGGACTTAAGAACAAATTTGTTCGTAAGAACGTTTCGTGAATGAGGCCCCTTGTCCTTTTGGAAGGTCCAATGATGCCCAAGCCTCAGCTTCCATACAGACGGCATGACATTTTCTCCTTGGATATCCTGGTGCTTGACTGAATCCGTCTTGCCCTCCACACTTTGCAGGTTTCCAGTCCCAGAGGAAGCAAGGCAGCTGCAGAGCATCAAAAAGCCCCCACAATTCTTCACTTTAGGCAGGGTGTACTTTTCAGCTTATGCTTCTTCATTCCTTCTGCAGACATACCACTGATTCATAAGCCCAAAATATTCCAGTTTTATTTCATCAGTCCACAGAACAATATCCCCAAACTTCAGTGGCTTATTTATATAGTTTTTAGCATACGGAGCTTGTGTTTTTGGATCAGTTGTGGTGTATGTCTTGGACACCTTCAACGTTTAGAATGCACCCTACTGTGTAAACTGAAACCTCAGTGCCTCCTGCCTCCAAGTCTTGCTGCAGGTCTCCTGCAGTCACTAGAGGTTTTTGACCACCTGTCCCCTCAGGAATCTGGTGACAGGCATCGATAGCTTCTTCTTTCTGCCACATCCTGGTGCTGGAGCCACTCTTCCTTTAACTCTGAACTGGCAAACTATGCTTCCAACTGTATCTCTACAAAAATTCAGTGCCTTTAGTACCTTTTTGAATCCTTTTCCTTGTTTTTTTGCCAGGCAGTGATCTCCTCTATTAGCTTTTTTTACAATTCTCTTGACAGCCATATTTCTAATATGCAATCAAATGTTACTGTCAACAAACCCCTAGCAAGTGCAAGTATTTGATGTGTCCTATCTCAAGCAAACCTTATGCAACTAATTAAGCTCTTGATTAGCTGCATTAGGTGTGATTGAGACAATACCTGACTTTCAAATATGCTCTTATGACGGATTCTATTTGGGGGTTGAATAATTTTGAGACTGCAAAAGTCATTAAAAGTGGCATTTTGTGTTAAATTTGGAGAAACCACTTGTAATATTAGCTGTATTGAGCTATTTAAAATGTTCTTGTTTAATCTGTTTATCACAAGCTGCTGAAAGTTTGTAAAATTAGCTATAAAGCACAATTTGCAATGGGGGTTGAATAAGTTTGATTGCAACTGTATATGCATGAATGCATCTGTGTGTTGCAGTGTGCTCATGCTGCTGAGTGAATTTGATTATTACAGCTGGAAAATGAGCGTTAGAGATATCAATAATAAAAACATCATGCTTTCATTCAGATGTACAAATATACACACGATGCCTGCATTGTATTCACTGATACCCATATATACGCATTAGGACAGGCGTGTGCATGCAGGTCCAGTCACACTCAACTGCAGGTATGTCCAGTGGCTCGTGGGTCTGGTTACAAGCATGTGTATGGAGGAGCGCACACACACATAGACCCCGTCTGCATAAGGACTGCTCTGCTGTGTCATCAGCTGAGGACTGGAAAAGGGCACCTGATGCAGGTTCATTTGCAGGTTTTATATTTTAAACAGATAAGGCTATTTTTATTGGGTCGGGTCTGGCGTAGGGAGGGCAGTGAGATGAAGCGCAGAGCCAGAACTGGGCTGAACCACAGCGGGATAATGTCAGCTCTCATCTGTGTGTGCACACCGGCATTAATTACCAACTGTATACACACACACACACACACAAACACACACACACACACATGCACTCATGCATACACGCACCTGCTCACGCACACACACAGGCACACTCATACATGCTCTGACTCATACACACTCACAAACACACTCTCAGATACACACACAAGCTCACACACATACACACACGTATACACGCACACACACACATGCAGTTGCTCATGCACATTCTCACACACGCACGCTCACACATGCATACATACACACACACACACACACACACACTCTCATAAATGCACACTAACACGCACACACACATTCATAGACACTGCATGTACATGCACGCTCACACACGCAGGCACACACTTATTCATAAATGCTCACCAACATGCACACAAACTGACACTCTCGGACAATACTCACCTACCAATGTAAACATGCACAGGCCTACTTATGTTCACACGTGTGTTTACGCTTATTCAAATGCAAACTAACGTACACACATAGGTACTTCCAAACACACAGGGCCGGATTTACTAAGATCCCAATTTGCGTGTACTAATTTGCGCGAGCAATCCAGAATTTTGCGTGTGGGGCTGAACCGCGGTTTGCAGGTGATTTACTAAGAGTGATTGCACAAATGGCAACAGGTGCAAACGTGTTGGACACACCCTATTTAAATGAGGGCTTTGCGTGTTTCATGGTTTGCAGCATGGAGAGTTTGGAGAGAAGAAAGCGCAAAATGAAATTCGACCCTATGGAATTAGAGGTGTTGGTAGATGAAGCCAATAAACACGTGAATGAGCTACAGCAAAGAAATCTGACTGTCGCACAAAGGAACGCCATATGGGCGGAAATCTGTAAAAAAGTAAATGCTGTGGGTAAAACGATGCGAACAGTGAATGAAGTGAAAAGACGATATCAAGATATCCGAAGACGAACAAAAGAAAAATTGGCGTATAATAAAACATCTGCAAAGAAAACAGGTGGGGGCACAGTGGATGAGATGCCTCTGACCAGCATTGAGGAACAGGTGCAGTTAACGTTCTGCGAGACGCAAGTCACTGGAATTGCCGGGTATGACACTCTGAACCAAACAGCAGAACAAGGTAGGCGCACAATAATACTGTATAAACACACTTTTTCTGAAAAGATATTTATTTAGTAAGTGAAAAATGAATGTACCTCCTGTGATTACATTTTGCTGTCCTTAAACTCAAATCCCAAACAAAAAACATTTCTTTTTTACATGTAGAATCTTCAGCAGAAGTCCAGCCATCCACCTCAAATCCCCCAAGAGCAGCCGCCACCCCTGCAGAGCCTCGAAAGGGTCCCGAGAACATTGATCTGGAGTTGCTGGAGGAACAAAAGAAACAGTCTGCAGCCATTCAGACAATTGCACGGGAGATGCGAGCGGCGTCATCGTTGGCACGGGCGGCAAGGCGCGATACTCAGGCCATTGCCACGCACTGCAGACAGATGGTCAGCGCAGTATCTGCCCTGACGATGGCCGTCAATTCTGTGGCAAGAGGGCTACGGGAAGAGATGCAGGCAATGACTGCCCTCAATCCAGGTGGAGAAGCGGGCCGACCGAGTCCCACAGCGACAGCTAGGCAGCCGGGCACCGGAGAGGGAGGAGAGGTGCGCATGACGGGCAAGATCCACCTGTGTAAAAGGAAACACAAATGATTCATTCAACGGTCACATTTAAGTTGTCTTTTATTGGCTGTGAATATTTTTTTTGTATAAAATTGGCTATAAGATGAACTGTTTTTTTCATTTTTTTCCACCATAAATGTTAAGACTATAGCCCAATACATTTTCTGACTGAAACAATGTGTTTTTAATATGATTTTGCGGGACTTAACATAATTAGACGTGAATGACTATTTCGTTTGATAATGTTTGGAATTCAGAAAGTGATTTCAGTCTTTTTTTCAATAAATGTTGATTTGCTTAACTTTGCAATGTTCTGCAGTTTGTTGGGTCACACTAGCCAGAGGGAACGGCATTGTATTGCAATCTACAACGCGTTATTGAATGAAAATAGAAAAATGCACATACCAAGCAGCTCACAAGAAGTGACTTCGAATGAGATTGCTGCGTGTCTGCATCCCTGCAGCATTGGGTTGTTGCTCCATACAGGGGGGCAGTTCGGCGTTCTCCTCCGGCATGGCCTCATGCTCCAGCCCGTGTTGCTTGGCGATGCAGCAGGTCACTACAATCTGGGCCACTTTTTCTGGCCTGTACAGCAGTGCTCCACCAGTGCGATCCAAACAACGGAACCTGCTCTTCAGGATTCCGAAGGTGCGCTCCACAATATTCCGTGTACGGATATGGGCCTCGTTGTATCTTATTTCTCCGCCAGTGGTCGGGTTGAGAACAGGTGTCAGGAGGAAGGGGTGTAGGGGGTATGCACTGTCACCTTAAAAAACATATGAATCAATGTGAAACATGCTCTTGTTTTTAATGAAATAAATTTCGCTGACAAGCCAGGCATCTCCAAACTCGCCATCTCGCAACTTGGAAAACAGAGAACTGTTTCTCAGAATAAAATAATCATGTACTGACTCGGGATATTTTGCCACAACGTTGGAAATGATGCCTTTGGCATCACAAACGCTCTGCACATTCAATGAATGCGTGTGTTTGTGATTTCTGTACACTGTGGTTTCTGTGTCTGCGGGGGGCACAAGCTGCACATGGGTGCAGTCAATCACCCCTATAACTCTAGGAAATCCAGCTACTGCAAAAATAACCTTGTTTGGTCTCATTCAATAAGTGCCGAGTGCGTGGAAACCTAATGAACTTGGCCATCCGGCGCGACATGGCATTTAGGACTTCAGACAGCACATCTGAAAAACGGGATTGGGAGATCCCAGCTGTAATAGCTACCGTACGCTGGAATGACCCAGATGCAAAAAAATGCAAACTTGCAAGGAGTTTTGTCATTGCAGGTATTGCGTGACTCCTTCTCGTGGCTGGCTCCAAATCCTCTCTGAGTTCCTCCAACAGCTCCAAAATGGCAGTGCTGGATAGGCGATATGTTTTAATGATTTTTTTCCTCGGTCATTCCAAAAACGTTCACACGAGGGTGAAAAATGCGTTCTCTGCGTCTCCTCTCATGATTTGGATGTCTCCTTCTTGCGACAATAACCGTAGCCATGTGTGCGCAATTACGCATACAAACCGTTTGCACCTCCTTTTGACACGTGTTAAAATATAGACGCAGATTTTATTGGCAAAATTTCTTTCAGGTTTGATAAATCAATTTGCGCGTGCTGAATTAATATATTTACATTTTCTCCTCCCAACACATGCACAATTGCGTGTAAACGCCCCATATTGCATATTCATTGTGGCAGATGTACTAACTGGATGCAGACGTGCTATTTTGCACGTTTGAAAGAGGCAACCCTTACTCTGCACTGTTAGTAAATCAGTTTGTACATTTTTTTGCGTGTGCAATGACTTTGCACACGTTTTTATTCACGCAAAGCTTTTGTAGATCCGGCCCATACTGTATCGCTCTGTATCGCTATTTGTATAATAGTAAATAATGCAAAACAACCACCAAAATTTGTCTCATTTAGTATTTCAAGCGTAAGTGGGGGGGGAAAAAAATTTAAAATCGATATTTCAGTGATTTCTCACAAAATTATCCACTTCAAAATTTAAACATTGCTTCGCAAAATTCGGCATTCAGGATAATCAGTTTACTTGGGTATCAGTGGGTTTCAACACGGACTGAATTGTTTCCTATTGCAGTGTCTTTGAAGATGCACACTCTTTGAAAACGTTATGAACGATGCGATCCAAACTCAGCCTTGAAAGGAACGGGCGTAGACTCCAAATGCAGTTCGGCATCGGCAGGGCGTTTATTGGGGTTAACACAGCTCATGGTCAAATACAGAAGCAGATCGATGGCCAGGCAAACAGGGTGATGCAGAATAGTCAATCAGAATCAAGGGACAAGCAGAAATATTCAGTAACCAGAAAAATCAATCCGCACAAAGACAGTAACAATAGGGGTTGAGCTAAGGGAATGGAAGGGAAAGGAAAAGGGAATTGGATGGGATAAGGGAATAACACAGGAGAATCTAAACAGATGGGTACAAAATGGGAATAAGGGAGAACGAAGTACTAAGCAATCAACCAGCAATCAAACAACGTAAAACAAACAATGAATAACGAGACTTACGGGAGAATTCACAGAAAACGAGCTATCAACAATCAAAACCAAGAAAGCGCAGAAACGAGACTTAACCAAGGCGAGCTATGGGAAGAAACGAGTCAACAGGGAGCTGCGGTAAAAATGCGTCTTTTAAGCACAAACTAATCAGTGTAATCCCAGCTAGAATGCAGGACAGCTATAGAGGGAGGCGGAACTAGAAAAGCAAGGACGGTGATAGGAAAGTGAGGGGAAACGGGAAATGTTCTAACTCTGATCTAACTAATCACCCGTGCCTCGCTAACTATTCTTCGGTGCGGATAGCCAATGAGAACAGCCACAGAGAAGGAAGTGGAATTACCTCACCGAAGTATAGGGAAGAGAGTGTGAAGACTGACAAGACGCCTCAGGACGGAAACGAAAGGAAAACGTTCAAGACTAAAGACAGCGCAATCGTAACAGAAACATACATACTCTAACGAATAAATATGATAAATAAATAAATAGCAATAAAAATTACTAGAACATACTAAAAACAAACATATAAATCAGCGATTCTTAACAGAACCCCCCCTCTATGACCGCCACCTAGCGGTCTTAACTGAGGCTTAAAAGTCCTTTTATGAAAGTCCTTGATTAGGTCTTTATCTAGAATGTGACGTGCTAGGACCCATGAGCGTTCCTCCGGGCCGTATCCAACCCAGTCCACTAAATATTGCAGACCCCTTCCTCGACGACGAACGTCCAGCAGCTTGCTCACAGTATATGTTTCTCCTCCATCGATGAGCCTAGGGGGAGGAGGATTGGTCGGGGCAGGGGTGTGGCGGGAAACTAGTACAGGCTTAATACATGACACATGAAATACAGGGTGGATACGGCTCATGGAGGCTGGTAACTTAAGCTTTACAGAAACTGGATTAATTATTTTCTCAATAACAAAAGGACCAATGTAACGGGGGGCTAACTTGCGACTCTCAGTTCTCAAAGCAATGTCCTTAGACGATAACCAAACCTTCTGTCCTACTTTATATTGTGGAGAAACAGAGCGACGACGGTTGGCCTGGCGACTCATCTCATCTCCAGCTTTAAGGAGAGTGGAACGAGTCTCCTCCCACTTCCTTCGGCACCTCCAGAGAAACTCCTGGATGTTGGGGACGTTGACCTCAACCTCCTGGGAGGGAAATAGAGGAGGTTGGTACCCGAGACAAGCTTGAAAGGGGGACACACCTGAGGCAGCCGTGGGAAGGCTGTTAATGGAGTATTCCACCCAGGGCAGTTGTTCGCTCCAGTCCCCCTGGTCTCGGGAGGTGAGGCACCGAAGGACGCTCTCCATCTGTTGGTTGACCCTTTCCGTCTGTCCATTGCTCTGGGGGTGAAATCCGGAGGTTAAGCTGACTTTAATTCCCAGAGCTTGACAGAAAGCTTTCCAGACTTGAGAGATGAATTGAGGTCCACGATCAGAAACAATGTCAGCCGGGATGCCGTGTATCCTAATTACGTGTTGGATCAATAGGTCCGCAGTCTCTCTGGCAGAGGGAAGCTCGGGCAGCAGAACGAGATGTACGGCTTTGAAGAAGCGGTCAACTATGGTCAGTATGACGGTGTTACGTCTTGAGGGCGGAAGGCCGTTCACAAAATTCACTGCAATGTTAGCCCAGGGTCTGGAAGGGACCGGAAGTGGTTGCAGGAGACCAGCTGGAGCAGTGTGGGTGGCTTTATTCTGGGCACAGACCGGACAAGTCATCGTGAGGTTCTTGACGTCCCTTCGGACCGTTGGCCACCAGAACCTCCGAGTGAGCATGGCCAAGGTCCGGTTGGCTCCAGGATGGCAGGCAAGACGAGAGGAATGGGCCCACTGGAGAACTTCGGCCCGGAGGTTGTCTGGAACAAATAGGCAGTTACTTGGACAGTTAGTAGGTGGCCCCCCAGAAGGTTGTGACCTTCTAATCCGATTCTCCAATTCCCATTCTAATGACCCCACCATGACTCGACCAGGCAGGATGGTCTGTGGCTCCTTGGGAGGAGCGTCTGGTGCGAATTTACGGGACAGTGCATCAGGTTTCTTATTAAGGGAGCCTGGGTGATAAGCTAAGGTGAAATTAAATCTGTCGAAAAATAGTGACCAACGAGATTGGCGAGAATTAAGCCTCTTAGCTGTGCGGAGGTACTCCAGATTCTTATGTTTGTTCCAGACCTGGAATGGAACCTTAGCCCCTTCAAGGCAATGGCGCCACTCTTCTAATGCCAACTTCACCGCCAGTAACTCCCGATTCCCGATGTCATAGTTGCGTTTGGCCGGGCTAAGTCTGCGGGAGAAGAGAAGAAGGCACAAGGGTGTATCTTGTCATCTTTACCGTTGCGTTGTGAGAGAACTGCCCCCACGCCGGTGTTGGAGGCGTCAACCTCGACGATGAACTGCTTCTCAGGATCTGGCTGTTGGAGAACAGGAGCAGAGGTGAATCTTTGCTTTAGGTCCTGAAAAGCCTTCTCCGCCAATGGGGTCCGCACAAAAGGAATCTTGGGGGAAGTCAGAGCACTTAGTGGGGCAGCAACGGTACTATAATTACGAATGAACCGGTGGTAGAAATTGACAAACCCTAAGAAACATTGTAGTTCTTTGCGTGTTGTGGGGTAGCCCAATCACTGACCGCCTTCACCTTTCCTTGATCCATTAGAATGCCTCCTGGAGTGACCACAAATCCGAGGAATGGGACTCTGTCCAAGTGGAACTCACACTTCTCAGCCTTGGCGTAGAGTTGGTTCTCCAGGAGGCGCTGCAGGACGGCTCGAACATGGCAAAGGTGTTCTTCCTTGGAACAAGAGAAAATTAATATATCGTCCAGGTACACAAACACGAACTGATTAATCATGTCATGCAAAATGTCGTTTAAGAGATTCTGGAAGACAGCGGGAGTGTTACCCAGGCCAAAAGGCATCACCAGGTATTCGTAGTGTCCCCTAGCGGTGTTGAAGGCTGTCTTCCATTCATCCCCTTGCTTAATTCTGACGAGGTGGTAAGCGTTGCGTAAGTCGAGTTTGGTGAAAATAGTGGCTCCCTGCAACAACTCAAAGGCCGAGTTCATTAGAGGAAGGGGGTATCGGTTCTTTATGGTGATGTTTAGGCCTCTGTAGTCAATACATGGCCTGAGGGATCCATCCATCCTGGATAGGAGAGTCGCCCCGAGGAGATCGAAGTTACCATGCTGGCCTGGCCGTTGGGGCTCGGAATGGCTCCGACGCTCCCTCTTGCGCTGTTGGATCCGGGAATTGATCTGGATGGCCACTCTTACGAGCCCCTGCAGGTCAGGTGGAAGTTCGCGGGACGCCATCTCATCCTTTATATTCTCTGCTAACCCCCCATAGAACACATCAAACTGGGCATCTTCGTTCCAGTGAGTAGAGGCGGCCAAAGAACGGAATTGGATGGCGTAATCGGAGACACTGCAGCCGGTTTGCCATAGACTCAGTAGTGCACCTCCTGCCTCTCGCCCCTGGTAGGACCGGTCAAACACCTCCCTCATCTTCGCCATGAATTCTTCAATGGTGCGGGTGCAGGGGTGGCCAGCGTCCCACATGGATGTTCCCCAATCCCTTGCTCTGCCGGTCAGGAGTGTAATGATGTCGGCCACTCTGGAGTGTGAGGTAGGGAAGGTTAGGGGCTGTAGCTTGAATATAATTGAGCACTGGGACAGGATGCCTTGCAGGTGGTGGGGTCTCCGTCATACTCCCGCGGAGGAGTAAGACGTGGCTCCCGAATGGGAGCTGCCTCTGCCGGCGCGACTGCAGGACTGGGAAAGGTGGGACCCAGAGTGAGATGCTGTATAGCGGTTCTCATCTCCTGCAGATCGCGATGCTGTTGCTGAATGACGACCTCTTGTTGTTGGGCGAGGCGTTGCAGTTCAGTAGTAACCACTGGAGTCTGTACTGGTCGACTCGTACTGAAAGGAACGGGCTTTGACTCCGAATGCAGTTCAGCATCGGCAGGGCGTTTATTAGGGATACCACAGCTCATGGTCAAATACAGAAGCCAGTAACAATAGGGGTTGAGCTAAGGGAATGGAAGGGGAAGGAAAAGGGAATTGGATGGGATAAGGGAATAACACAGGAGAATCTAAACAGATGGGTACAAAATGGGAATTAGGGAGAACGAAGTACTAAGCAATCAACCAGTAATCAAACATCGTAATACAAACAATCAATAACGAGACTTACGGGAGAATTCACAGAAAACGAGCTATCAACAATCAAAACCAAGAAAGCGCAGAAACAAGACTTAACCAAGGCGAGCTATGGGAAGAAACGAGTCGACAGGGAGCTGCGGTAAAAATGCGTCTTTTAAACACAAACTAATCAGTGTAATCCCAGCTAGAATGCAGGACAGCTATAGAGGGAGGCAGAACTAGAAAAGCAAGGACGGTGATAGGAAAGTGAGGGGAAACAGGTGGAGTTCTAACTCTGATCTAACTAGTCACCCGTGCCACGCTAACTATTCTTCGGTGCGGATAGCCAATGAGAACAGCCAGAGAGAAGGCAGTGGAATTACCTCACCGAAGTATAGGGAAGAGAGTGTGAAGACTGACAAGACGCCTCAAGACGGAAACGAAAGGAAAACGTTCAAGACTAAAGACAGCGCAATCGTAACAGAAACATACATACTCTAACGAATAAATATGATAAATAAATAAATACCAATAAAAATGACTAAAACATACTAAAAACAAACATGCAAATCAGCGATTCTTAACAAGCCTTATTTGGTAAAAATCTGGTGATTGAGCTGCTCACTCCATATTCTGTCATTTCCTTTCCAGAAAGTTCCTACAGAGTTTGGATTCATGTTTCTTTGTTACACTTCCTGCAACCCAAAGTTTCATTTATTTAATCAGTTTGAAAACATTTTGATTCAAACTTCTGAGTGATGGTATATGCACTGACGCAAGCACAATCTTGCTACCACACCGAACAAACTGCATGTGCAAACACATTCATACAAACTCAACACACTTACTCATGCGCACACAGACTAACATGCAAACACTCAATATGCACAGGCACTAACAAGTGCACATTTATACACATCTGTACACAAACACTAAATTTTACACGAGTGGGCATGTGCATGCTTGTGTGCTGGACTGGATTCAAAGCACAGAGGTTTTCTATGCTTTTGCACAGAACTCAGGTTCGTATTTCCATCTATATGCGTGCGTTTGTCCAATTACGTTGTAGTACGCACATATTTGCGTGAGTGAGTGTGTGTGTGCGCACGTGTGTGTGTTTTTCTCTGAGCTGGACTGAATTCCTCTCTGTGTTGGCACACTCAACAGGTTTGTACGTTACAAGTGCGTGTGTGTTTGAGTCCCTCTCCCCTGCATTTACACACTCGGCGGATTTGTATATGTAAGTATATGTGTGTGTTTTAGCCCCTCTCTCCCAGTGTTTGCACACTCGGCAGGTTTGTGCGTGTGTGCGTTTTTGAGTTCCTCTCTCCCAGCATTTGCACACTCGGCGGGTTTGGCGGGACGGTGCGCCGTAGTCGTCCCGGTTCCCAGCGTGCGGCGTGCAGCTGTCACGGCGTGATAAATGGCGTCGTCGCGGCAAAAGCAAACAGCAGGAGCTCTCGCACGCCAGCCTTCCCACAATATTAACACATTTATTTATTTCTCCGCTGCCGCTCAGTAAACACCAGCGTTCTAACGGCGACAAGCTTGATGGCTGTTGGCGATAAGCCCTCCGGTCAGCGGCCCTGAGGACGCCATGCGGTCAGGTGACCTCGTCTCAGACCGGCCTCGCTGTCCAGTTAGGAGACGAGAGCACAGAAGTGCCATGACGTCTCTGCTTCGGACCATGTGTGTGTTTGGCACCTGACCAGCTTCATAATCTTCATTACAGCATACATACACACTCACAAATGTAGTGTTTTCATTTTTTGTGGGGACAGCCCATAGATATTTATTCATTCCCCCTTTCCCTGGCCTTAACCATTAACAGTACCTGCTTTAACAGTAACCTGAACCCGAACCTTAACCCCTAACCCTTAAAGGGCTCAATATCCTTATGGGGACTGAGAAAGGATAAAGCATAAAGAAATCTCTTATTGCATTTTTTGTGAGAATATTTAGTCCCAAAGGTAGATATACACTGACCGACCACACACACACCCAAGGCCACAAAGTCAGTCCTTTGCTTAAGAGCAAAAACTGAGTCGCTGATAAGCTGACGTCTGACGTCTCCCATGGTTGAATCAGCTGCTGATTGGATAGAAATCACAATAGTTTACCATCAACTCACAACTATTTAAGTACATATAAGTACGTTTGCTACGACCCATTCATATAATGCAACAGCAGAAAGTAGACCAACTCCACAGACAATCAACAGAGCGTAGTTCTGTATTATATAGAATATCCGTCCAAAATTGAACTAGGCAAGATCTAGGCTAGGGCAGCCCAAATCTGACCCTCAAATCCAAATCCAACCCTGGTTTTCTCTCTTTCCGGGTAATTCTATGAAGAGTTATTGCCACTGATTGGACAGACTGTGATCACACCTGACTCCCAGGTGAAGGGAAGGTGGAAAATCAGTGGTACTCAGCCCTTGAGGACCAGTATTTGAGGAGCCCCGGTCTTGGCTTGACTCTTTGCCTAATAGACCAGTAAAAAGTACAGTGTTTAGCTCATTGGGCAGTGACTCATTCTATGCTCATTCATCTTTGAGCATCATTCCCATCCATTACACAGAGTTTGTTTGCTCTCTAGTTAGCGAAGATGAGACCGGTGGAAACTACTTTGTCTCAAGAAGCACATCCTGGCACTTCCCAAACTGAAATGATTGGGTAGGACTTGCTCTCTGATATAATACAGCTGTATCGACTTGCAAGCAAATCTCCACATCCCGTAAGCATCCTACACAGTACTTGTGTGGAATTTGCGCAGAAGAAGAGAGTTGTGCAGGTTACGGCCTGTTCCAGATGCTTCTGGGCATGGGTGCGGTCAGAAAACTGCGAAGCCAATCAGGATGGTTAGAATCCAGAGGGATTTCCCCTCACAGAAGACACACCCTCCCTGCGCTGGTAGTAAATCACAGTGTGTCACAGGCCTGATGGATGGTTTCAGTTTTCTCACTGAGTGAGGCAGAACAGGGGAGAGATGGATGGATAAACAGACAGATAGAAAGCTGGATACATAAAAAGACGGGTGCAGCACAACATTTTAGAAACAAGCCCGGGATAATGGCTTTGCAGTGGGGAGTTAGAATGGCTCTCTGACCAGCCATTATGCAGATGTGTGCTCTAGAGAGAGTCACAATGTGACACACATTTGTATGTGGCTTCTTCAGCATTGTTTAAATGCCTGTTCCAATGGTCCAGTGTCTGTGGAGACAAGGAGTGGGGTTTTCCAAAATCAGGGAAAATCAGGTCCATGATCAAATGAACACGTGAAAATTATTACCGTTTTGTTTACTGTAATACTGCAGTTGAATACCTCAAACATTTTCCAAAATGAAAGGCTCTGAGACCCTTAAAGATGAAGGATGCAATTGGCATGCTAAGGTTGAAATATAAGGAACTACATCACCCACTGGTCTCAGATCATTAGCTCTTTCAAACGTCGTGCATACTTATAGTTCACTAACTACCCATGATAACACATCGTCAGCAACACGTGCATTTTATGGACATGGAGAGCTTCACTTTCATGTGGTTGCAAGGAAATGCCCATGTTATCTCACCAATCAATATGTTCACCAATGTCTTACATACAAAAGATGTGAGCTGGTAGTTTTTAAAAATTTTTTTTTACATTATTACTCACATGGTGGTCAGTAATGACCGACCAAAATTGGATTCATGCACAGGCTTACACCATTTCCCAAGTTTGAGGTGTTTGGGCACAGCCCTGTCTGTTTTATTGTGAGAAACAATGGGCCAAAATACTCCTACTGCAATTTTTGAATTATCTGCATTATACCCATGTGTGCCAAATGAGATATCTATAATATATTTACAGCTCTGTGAGAGACCCCCCCCCCCTTTCATTTTAAGACATGATCTTCCTCGCCTTCTCTTCCTCCTCCCTCCATTACTCCTTTCATTTTTCATTTCAACTGCACTGATGAAATTTCTTCTTCCATTTCCTTGTGAGGTACTGTTCAGGAACCACTCGCGAAGAAACAGAAATCCAAAAAAACGTATGCCTTTAATGGGGTCCGAGTCAAAGCCAAAGTACACAGGAAATGCCAAGCCACAATACGAAATCCAAAAACAGTATCGACTAGACAGGCAGGGGTCAGAACCAGTAAGACAGATGAGCAGAGGTACAAAAACGATAGGCAAAAAGTCACAGTCGATGGGCAAAGCCAATGGTCATACACAGGGCATCCAAACACAGAACTCGTGGTCATACAAAAACAGGTCAAAATCCAGAAAAACAAAAACAGTACAAAAAGGGCTATGGCAAGAATCAAGGTCGGACTATCCAGTAGAAGCGAAACAATATTCAATGGCATATGAGGCGCTCTGCACAAAGAAGTATTGATCAACTTTCTGACAAGAGATGTGAGTGAAAAGACTGTTTAAATAGACATGAGGAAAGTCACATGCTATGCAGGGAACAGGTTAATTGGATCAAACTAATTACAAAGGAATGAACATGAGGAAGTACTTAATCACATGAAAAAGGCAAAAGCCAAAACGCAGACAGGGATCACAAGACAGCCAATAGACAGAACAAACAGATCCGGTTAGGGATTTCTAAGTGCACAGAGTGAGTGGCAGAACAGTGATTAGACAGGTGCAGAGAATCTGCAAGAAACACAGCAAAGTAAGTTGAGTGAAGGCAAGAGGCGGAGACTAGAACAGGGTGAATGCTGAGAGATTGTAAGTCAATTAGTAGAGTGCAGCTATACAATCCCTAGTGCTTGTTAGTAAGTTAGTACTATGTACAATGTTAGTCTTGGTTGGTAATTTAGCAAAAACAAAAAACTGTTAGTATTGGTTAGTAATATAGAAAAAGCAAGATGAAGGAAGTAAACGAGAATGGAAGGAATGGTTGAAACCCAGAATCCATTAAATCACCAGAAAGTGTGGCACGCAATACTGAGGCTGAGAGCAAACAAATGCCAGAAGACCAGACAGGGGGAGACAAAGTGCAATGCATGGTAAAAGCAAAAACATGGACCGGAATATAACTGCAGGAATGGAATATGGGAAAATACAAAACATGGAAAAACTAAAGTAGACAATACATGAACAAATCTAAGTAACCAAATCACAATACATAATCCAAGGCATAGTCAGACATAGCAAAGATCCAAATACAAACAAGGCAAACAGATCAGGGACATGGCAAAGCAGATCAGAATCATGATAGTCAGAGCAGAATCATAACATTCCTATTGTCACTCTCTCAGAAGGACCGTCTCAGGGGAAGTTCACGGTTTCCTAATGCAAGTGTTAACCGCAATACACCTGCAATTACATGAAAGTGACAATTTGAAAAAGTAACAAACAAAACCCTTTTGTCAGGCATTGCAGTATTCTGGTTCAGTGAAATTTTTAAAGCGACAGATAGACATACTAGTTGCCAGCATTAGCAACATTCATTAGCTGGCATATATTGCTGTTTATTTATCGTAAATATATTTCAGTGTTTAAGACAGAAAGATCCATGTGTGGTAGAAGGAGGCTCTCTTCCCCTCCCCATTACCCATCATTCTGTCTGTACCTGGCTATTCAACCAGTCCACCTCCTTTGTTATCTTTTGAATGTCCTTCCAACCCCCCTCTGTTGATCTGAACTCAATGACAGATCAACAGATTGGATACAAATCCTATCAGTCCCATCTTTACTGTAAAGAACAGCCCACCTTGTCTCAGCATAAATCACTAGGCCTCCATCTTTAGGGCCTCTTATGCTGGTACCAGACAGAGCCACAGACTTCAGCAGCTGGTTTTCATTGGTATGGTTATCCACTTGTTCACAATTGTACCAGTACAACAGTGGTTCTCAAATTCGGTCCTGGCGCCCCCCTGTGTATGCTGGTTTTTGTTCCAGCCGCAACTGCAATTCTAGGATTTTAACAAGCTGTTGATTTGTTTTAATTAGGTGCATTTATGCAAATATCCACAGGTTCCTCATTGGTGAAACTCTTAACACATGGAGGTAAAACCCGACAATTTACTTGGCAAACAATGGAGTCACACCTGTTGTGTTTTCTGTTGATTTTATTTGGTTCAGGCAGGTTATTTGGGAAAAACTCAAAACACCTGCATTCAGAAACCTAATTTGGAGCTTATTGATTTTCTCAGTCTAATTTGATCTGTTTAAAAAAGTTTTCACCTGAAAATCCCAGCAATATTGAAAATTAAGCACAAGATGTTCAAGGGTTTTTATTCTCCATGGCAGAATGGATATGTCCATCCAAATGTGACTTAAGATGGTAAATAACTACTCTAAACATGGAATGCTGCTAATTAAGACAAAGTAACAGCTTATTGAGATCTTAGAATTGCAGTTGCAGGCTGGAACAAAAACCAGCATACACAGGGGGGCGCCAGGACCGAATCTGAGAACCACTGCAGTACAATAAACTTGATAAAAGACTATTGGCTGTAATCTCTCTGTTCTATAACTACTAGATTTTACTAGACTAAATCTGTAAACCAAAAGAAACAAAGCAAGCATGACTACTGTAACTCAGCTACCTCTGTGAGGACAGCGGACCCCAACAAGAAACAATCCTCCATCACACAGCAACTTTCAAGTTGTTTTATTGCAAACAAAAGTAAAAAATTTGTTTCCTTGGACACAGATTCCCCCGCCGCTGAAAGCTTGTGAAGCTCTTAATATTGTGAAATAATCCATTTCTGTCAAACAAGATATGAGATGCACACTTTCGATCTATATAGAAAATCATTTACCTAAACTCGTTGAATTCTGTCCAGTAGTTATTGATAAGTGGATAGACAACATCCCCTATGCAATGCCATATGCGGATGGACGAACATGGGTAACTCATATATGGCAGGAGCATAAACATGGGAATGTTCTGAAACAGAGAGAGAGAGATGCTGTGGGAAGAGATAGGCATGTTGTCATGACCAGTGTCAAGGAGAGCACTGCGCTCTTGACAGCACACTGACAGTTTCGCCATCATCAGCATCTCAGGCTGCACAGCAGTAAGAATGTGTTTCTGCTATAGTTTGTGTTCAATCGTGCGTCCTGTGTTAAGGACCGCTACAGCACGCAGTCATAATAACGACAAAAAGGGAAAGGTAGATGGCTCTCTTTATAAGCTCCAAGTGCTCGAGTTTGGTGTTAGCACACGACAAAATGTGCGAAATAAACAAATGAGTAAATGAATAAACAACCGAACAGTGAAGACAAAGCCGTGAAACAATTAGCGGGAGACATATGCCGAGGCCGCCGAGGCCGAAGCGACTTACCCACAGTAATGAGGAACCCCATTTGCTCACACAGCTGATAGCTGGCCAGCTGCTTCGCCTGCATAGCACTACGCTTCTTCACCTTACTTGCAAAGGCTCTTAGCAACAGCCCCTCCGTAATAAACGCTATTCAAATGTAACTGAATTGAACTGAATGAAAATGAAATAAATTTAATTGAATTTGAGGAATCACAATTAAATGTTGAAATCTTGCCAAGGGTGTGTCATGGTTATGGTTTTTTGTCATGTTTATGTTCGTGTTTATGTTCAGGATCTGTGTTCATGATTTTGTCTCCATTTATTCTTTTTGGTTATTGTAATTCTCAGGTTTTAGTTCATTCTATTTCTCAGTTCCATTGCACTTGTCTCCCCTGTCTTTTGATCCAGTTGGTTCAGTCCGTCTTCCTGGTCTGTGTGCGCACTTACTTCGGGTGATTTAAATGTATTCTGGTGTTTAATATATTCCTTCAATTCTCGTTTACTTCCTTCATCTTACTGTTCTGATTACTAACAAAACTAACATTTGTATTTTGTATCATAGTCTACTAACACAACTAATCCATGTACATAGTTTACTGTCTTACTAACAAGCACTCTAGTTTAATCTGTAAAGTTGCACCGCTACTAATTAATACTAATTCCTTCTCAACTAATTCTCTTGTTCTAGTCTCCACCTCTTGCTCAGCTTTACCTGTCTCCTCCTGCGTTTCTGCGAGATCTCTCGCACATGCTTAATTACTTTCCTGCACTCGTTATCTGTGCACTTAGAACTCCCTGAATGGAGCTGTTTAAATGTCATAGACTGTCTGTGTGATTCCCATCCGTGTCTTGGCTTTCGCCAATTTTCTTGGTTAGGGCTTCCCTCGTGATTTTCCCAATGTAATTAGTCTGATCCAGCTCACCTGTTCACTGCGTAGCATGTGACTTCCCTTGCGTCTATTATAAGATATTATAAGAGTCCTCACTGCAGTTCTGACTTTGTCACAACATTTATCAATATTTCTTTGTGCAGAGTGCCGTGTATGCCATTGAGTATTGTTTTTCTTCTACAGGCTTGTCCGACTACGATTCTTGCCATTGCCCTTCTTGTATTGTTTTGTCTTTTTAGATTTTGACCCATTTTTGTATGACCACGATTTCTGTGTTTGGATTCTGTGTCCACTGACTACCTTTTTTTTTTTACTTTTACCAACATTTTGTCTACCATTTATGTACCTTTGCTCGTCTGTCTTCCTGGTTCTGACCCCTGCCTGTCTAGTCGACACTGTTTTTGGATTTCTTATTGTGGCTTGGCAATTGAGTTTTTTGGCTTTGACTCAGACCTCATTAAAGGCTTTTTTTTTGGATTTCCATCTCTTGCGTGTGGTTCCTGAACGCTACATCACAGGGTGGCACTAAAATATTTTGCTGTGAAACACACTTCCAGTTTCAGTGCACAAAACTGCTTTTTCCTTTGCGTATTCATGCTGCTGACAGTGCAAGTGAGTTACTATTTTTGAACTGTAATTTTTTTTTCTGGCAACACAATCTAACATCAGCTTTCTCGTGTTTTAGCATAATTACAGGATTCCATTGGGAAGGAAATACTGCAGCTATATTTTGTACACTGACTTACTCTTTGCTAGCGGCGCAATGCCATCAATTGCAGTGTTTACTGGAAGCACGCAAACTCCAGTCCGTCAGCCAATCACACGCAAGGATTTGGCTAAAGCGTCAGTGGCGCCTCCGGCAGCAAAGTTTGGAAATTTAATTGCAATCCCGCAAAGTTAATTGCTGTGAATTGAATTTGATGAAATTTTACTTTCGTCATGTTTATGTGCTCCTCTCAATGCAAGGAAACGTCTGCAATATGCCATTCGCAGTTAGTCAGACTAGGAAACCAGTCATTTTCTGAAACAACTAAAAATGTCATGTCATGAAATGGCTGTCTCTAAACTTCTGGTTTCACAATCCGACTGTAATACATTCTAGGTGAAGATCAGTCGCCGGTAGCCTGATGCCCGAGTTTGTCTGACTGGGACTCAGATGGTTTGTGGTTCATACATAGAGATCAGTGCAGCTATTGGGACACTGCAGAAGTCTGTTAATAGGGGGAGACTGGCATCAGGTTTGTCAAAATTAAATGGAGCTCAGCACAAGTTCAAGCAGGAAGATCATCTAACTCACCACTCCCTTAAGCGTCAAGCTACGCCTCCAATGTCTCTATTTTGGGATCCTATCACAAGCTGGTTTGCTCGTTTACAAGCCCCAATCAGCTGTCATCTTTAATCATGTCTCCGGCCAGATTCCAATATGCCTGTTCAACCACCACCTTCTCCACCACCACCGGCACAATCTCTCCATTTGTCGACCGGAGGATGACCAACAGGGGGTTAAGATGGGACAATTCCCATCATCACCAGTCATCCCCGAATAGAGCCTACACCACAGTCTGATCTGAGTGCAGTCAATTCAGTATTGAAATTGTAAATGAGTCTGATCGAACTGCAAGTCTCTTTCGCTAATAGCGTCAACAAAATAAAGATAATGTGACAAAACACAGCCTTTATACAGGGATATGTCTCCAACAGTAGTTTGTCGCATAACTGCCACAGCACTCTATGATTACTGTGTGCCATATCATATCATGCCATGCCATATCAGCCCTTTGCATTACAGAACAAGCATCACCTGGGAACACAACATGCCTGTAACTGAAACACAATCGTGTTGTGTGCAAAAAATAATGACAGCAGCAAAACATGCCTGTACACGATCGGAGCAGCATTACTGCCGATGGCTCAGTAAAATAACACTAACCACAACAACGCGCCACACAATGACTGTTCACAATATCTCCCACTGCGCTTCAAAACGTCACCATTATCACAGACAAAAACATCAGTCACTATAAACTAAACGTGTCAACACAGACAGGTAGCGACAGGCTTATCACTGCACAACATACCCACTCCCATAACATGAACATTAATGTGAAGGCCTACTTCCCAGTACTCTGCATCATAGCAACTTCACCTCATTCTGACAAACCTGTGTATCTCATCACAAGGCAACCAATAATGTCTCAGCTGAACCCATCGCAGTGTGAAGCCACTTCAACATCCTTAGCCCTATAATGCGCTTAGGACTGTACAGAGTACGGTGCCTTTTACTGAGTACGTCCGCTACACCCCACACCAGGACGCATTTTGCCATTAAAATCAATAAAACCAATATTGACTGTGTTTCAAATTTGCCAGCAACCTGCTGGCCTCATAATTTAATTTAGAATAAACATAAGTTGCACAGCAGGTACAAACTCTTCAGTTTAGCAGTTCACTGAGGCCGTACGAATTCTGATTAATAGTTTAACACATTTATTTTCTAAGGAGCTGGGTAAGCGAGTAAATAAACATTGCAAAATTTACAGAATTAGATTCTCGCCAATTCCAAGCCTCCGTTGCTGCAAAGCCCCTCTGCACTAACTCAGGCAGATGTGGGCCTATAAACCACAGTACTTTCAATAACCAGTTGGTAAATATCCAGGCAATCAAGCCTATGTATTCAGATATTGATTATTACATTTATTTCATTTAATGAAAGACGGCATGGATTTTTAATGATATTTCTGATCAGACTCTCATGGTTCAACCTGCATCACCAGTAGCTCTCCAGCGGAGGATGGGCTCCCCCACTATGGCTGGGTTCCTCCTGAGATTGCTTCCAACTGGGGAGTTTTTCCTCACCACGGTTTGAGGATTTTTCTCCCCTGTGGTCTTTTACCTCATGGGGATTTAGGCAAGGCATTACCCTCTTACCTTGCAAAATGATACAAAACAAAAAAACTTAAACAAAAAAGAAGTTTCTGCCACTGAGGTTCCAGGATTTTTTATTAACGCAGAATTAAAGTGAAAAAATGCATTGTGATTTTGGGAAATTTCTGAGCAGATCCATTTGATTAAAAGAAAATGTGTCGGTTTTGATTCGCAAAACCTGTCAGTGCAACTATTCGGCAGATGAACAGAGAATGAATCAAAGATTTTATCGACCTTAACAAGAGAAAATGCCATGAAAACAAGCTGTGTCACCTCATGCCGTCCGACACAACAGGAGTAATGTTGAAAGCTGTGAGCTGAAGGGGTACACAATAAATTTTGACGGTGAGTATGTTAACAAAACAAGCACACAGATGAGGAAAGAGCCTGAACACCTGCTCAAATGCTTTTTATTTCACACATTCGACTGGATGGAGCCATATTACCATCTGAGAAGCAAAGCACTAGTTATGACCATATTAATATTCTCTGCATGACTGCAGTGTAAGTACCTGTTCCTCGATAAACGACTCAGATGGCCCAAAATATCGGCTCAATACGAGGACTGGTCAGATTTCTCAACTGAAGAAATCTGCGGAATCCAAAGAGTGCATTACCGCACAAAGCACCATTCAAAGAGATTATGAATGGGCCTACTAATAAATTATTTTATAAGTTCCAGAACAGTGAAGCTATGGATTCATTTCACTATAAATCAAATTTGTAAGGCCCAGTGTAACGCCACCACCTCTCTTTTATTGTTAGAAAATGACATATATATTGTTTATTCCAGGCTTTATTCTTTAGCCTGCATAAAATGATGGATGAATTGAATTGATTCAGAATGACTAAAATAGAAACAAATACTTTGTGTGTCTGTTTGCCTGCATATATATGTGTGCAAATGGCATCTATTTGAGATCAATACATAGAAATGAGGCAATTATCACAACAAGAGGATTCATATGGTGTAATTTCTCTGTTAAAAGGTTGCCTGTTTGATTGCGGCAGGCAGTCGGCAGAAATAAGCATTAGCTGCTCTGTAGCCTTGAAGCTCTCGGTGGTGTTCGGAGTTCAATGATGGGAATAATTAATTACACAGGTGGGAATCCTTTCAAACGGGCAAGAGAAACGGCTCAAATTACAAAATTATTCCCTTTTAATTCAAATCAATTTACGGAGCGCTCATATAAATAGGCAGAATTTTTCTTGGCAAATGTGTGCTGTGGGGTGGATGAGAAATGGAAAAACTATCCAAACGGAAGATAAAAAGGAATATAAAATGGATAAAATTGCCTGGCCTGTGGGGATTGTCTTTTTATAGCAGGCTGATGGAAATGTTATACTCTCCAGCTGTTCACTGGGGGGGCCCACAAACGTGGCCCCCGTCACGGTGACCCCAGAATAACCAGTCTCTCTCGTCAAAACACAGTGACCATAGCAGTGCACATTAATCCAACATGAGTGACCACATCCTCTTTTGATTGGACCTCAGCTTAAACTCAAGCCTTTCTGCGGACCTGCAGTGCTCAGGGGAAGAGCATGAACTCAATGTGTGTAAGCATGTGCACAAACACAAACACATGCACTCATCCTTGTACTTATATCTTTGTGAGGACATTACATTGACTTCTATTCATTCTTTCTGTGTCTCTACAGCCTTTCCCTCATCTTAACAATAAGCAACGTATGCCTCACCCAAACCCTGGCGCTAACCTAAATTTATCCCGAATTCTAACCTTAACCCAAACCCTTACCCTTATCTTAATTTATCCCTAATTCTAACCTTAACCTTAACCCAAACTCTTACTCTAATCCTAACCCTTACCTTACCTCGAATCTCTGTAGAGGTGTATTATTACATTATTAATGCTTTCTCATGAGGGGCCAGAAGAGGGAGCGTAAACATTGTTTTTCTCATTTATATTACTTCACACACACACACACACACACACACACACACACACACACAAGTGGCCCATACAAACGCATACGCCGATGAGCCAAAACATTTAAACCACTCACAGATGACGCTGATAATCTCGAGTATCCTGTAAGAACAGCATATGGCAAGATTTGTGGACAGACCTTGGATGGGAAGCGAACAGTCAGTTCTCTTAGTTGACATGTGTAAAAGGGGACCTGAGTATCTTTGATGACAGCCAAATCTTTATGGCCCGACGAGGAGGTCAGAGCTTCTTCAAAGCAGCGAGACGTCTGAGGTGTGCCGAGTCAGCACTGCTGAGTCCCAGGAGGGCCAAACCATGACTGCGCAACAGAATGTTGGGCGTCCGAGGCTTATTCATGCCCAAGGGCAATGAAGGCTCTGCCGTCCGGTCCAAACCGACAAAAGGGCAACTGTGGAACAAGTTGTAGGGACTTTAAATAATACAAACCCCAATTCCAATGAAGTTGGAACGTTGTGTATGTGGGGAATCAATCTGGAATCAAATGCGAGGACACGGGATTGCAAAAAATAGGTGCTTTATTGAATAAGTGGGATAACCCCCGCAGAGAGAAAGGCTACAGTACAGAGTCTGTAATCCAAAGCTCGATTTCCAATGGGACAGAGCAGAGTTCGTTACCAGGGCACCAATCTCAAAACTCGTAGTCAGACAAAACAGATCCCGAACACAGGCGTAGGTTTGGGGAAGAAGCAAACTCATAAGCCAAAGGACAGTCCGAATCGTAAACAGGGCAGCAATCCACAAAATCGAGGTCGGGCAGAAAAAGGTCAAAAATACACAGATGCAACAATATCCAGAAGGGCAAACCAAGAATCAGAAGTTGGGCAATCCAGTCAGAAAGATAACTCACGGAGATCACGTGACCCTTCGACAGCAATGCAAGAGTAGTTTCTAGCTCTACTCATATAGTCATTTTTTTTCCCAATATCCTTCCATATAAACAGGATATTTCGACGCTTATCCCACCATGAACAATTGGTCAGGCAAAGAATCGCGAAAAAGGGAGGCTGAACAATCGCCTTCAAAAAAAAAGTTTAAAGACTCTGTTTCTAAGGAAGACCTCGATGCGGCCATTGCTAACGGCATAAAGCTAGCACTTCAGGAACAACAAAGTGCATTGGATACAATAATCGCTTCGGCAGTCAAGGAAGCTATGGACTCTGTGTTGGTTCCAGCCCTAAGAGATTTGCGTACAGACATACAAAAGACTAACGAAGTGGTTAAAGACATTAGCGGTGAACTAGAGAGAGTGGCTACATCGGCTAAACGCACCCAAGACCGAATGGATTCAGCACAAGCTGTTGCACGAGAGGACAGGCGATCGGTTATCGATCTAAAGAAACAGTATGACCAGCTCACTGCTAAGTTAACGGACTTGGAGGACAGGGGCCGCAGAAACAACATCAGAATTGTTGGCTTACCAGAAACAGCAGAAGGCTCTGATGCTGTCGGTTACCTCAAAGCTAATCTTCCCAAATGGATTCCATTGCTGGAGGGTCGCGACATTGACATTGAGCGGGCACATAGGGTGTATGACGGTCGGGATGCTAACGCTAGTAAGCCACGCACTCTGATCCTCAGACTTCTACGGAGGCAGGACAGATCAGCTATCCTCAAAGGTGCACGTAAAGTTTATCCAGTTAAGTTTGCCAACAACGCCACTCTCCTGTTCTTTCCTGACTTTAGTCAGACCACAACAGCAAAGAGGAAGAGCTTCAGTGCTGTTATGAAGAAGGCTACAGCCATGGGCTTGGAGCCGTTTCTCATTTGCCCTGCCTTGATGAAGATGGAACACGGTGGACACATGATGACCTTCGAATCAGCTCAAGCTGCGGAAGATTTTATCAGCTCTTTGCCGCGGAGAGCGAATCCTACATCCGCGACGCCTGACAGCGGGGAGACTGCTCCTGTCCCTGGCCAAAGCAAGGGCAAGTCTCAGGCCACTCGACAGCAAGGAGAGGGCAATTTGGTGGACATGAATGACTGACGGTTAGAAAGCTAGCAGCTCTCTTTCATAAGGGCATGGCTTGTGGTAAGGTTTGTTACGATTTGGTTGATGATAACTCCATTTGTTTCGGTTGATGTCTGGCTGTTCCCTATACATGACGCTAGGCGATGTATGTGGGTTTTTTTTTTTTCATGCGCGATCATAATCGTCTAGCGTTAACCGGGACATAAGATAATATGTTAACTGTATTTCACCTCTTTGGGATGGTGAAGAATGTTCCATCACATATTTTGTTGCCTATATGGGTACATCTGGCTCTATAGCAATGCGTTGCAGTGGTTTGGTCACGGATCAGATAAAGTTTGTGTTTTTGCTGACCTATAGGAATAATTCTGTGCGGTCTGCGCTTGTTTTTGTATATAGTTTTCCACCCACCCCCTCCCCCGCCCTCTCCTTTACAGACATATTTCTACGAAACGCTAGATTTATATCAGCACTTGTGAAATTTCATATTATTTGGCAGGATCATGTTAGCTTTATCCTCACTCATATGTTAAGGCTCCTATGTAGTTACCTTCGTGTTTATTCTGGTCTTAGCTTATCACAACACAAATGCTACCGCTGATTATATTGTCACTGAATGTGAACGGACTTAACTCCCCTATCAAACGAACCCGTGTCCTTGAGTACTTGCATCGTAAAAAGGCAGATATTGCTCTATTCCAGGAAACACATCTTAGACAGTGTGATGTGGCCCGTTTTCAAAATAAATATTACAAATTAATAGCATCATCCTGTGCACTAAATAAAACGAAGGGAGTGTGCATCTTGATGAATAGGAAATTCGATTTCAACGTTGCACATAGTGCAAATGATGATCGTGGCAGATTGGCATTTGTCACTGGCAAGATACTTCACCATAAAATAGCATTCTTTTCTATATACTGCCCAAATGAGCCAGACAGAGAATTTTTTACATACATTGGCAATACAGTCCTAGAACAAAATGACTGTTCTTTAGTTATGGGAGGTGATTTCAATGCAGTCATTAACCCTGTTCTTGATAAATCTAATTCAGATACAGTAACCAATCTCTCATGCACTCTGCTAAACTCACTTATAAAAGAGCTTAACCTTATTGACCTCTGGCGTATACAAAACACAGATTCTAGGGATTACACATTCTTTTCTAATAGGCATAAGACATTTTCTAGGATAGATTATATTTTTGTCAGCCCATCTTTAGTTACAGGTAATTCTTCCATCTCTATTGAACCAATCCTGTTGTCTGATCATTCAGCATTATTATGCAACATTGACTTGCCCAACAGTAAAAACAGGGCCCCCAGGTGGCGATTGAATACATCATTGTTAGCTAACCCCTCTTTCTTGAGCTTACTGAAATTGCAGATGAAAGACTTCTTAGACACTAACACTAATGAAGACATTAATCCACAAATCTTATGGGAGGCCACAAAATGCTTTATTCGTGGTTTTTGTATCTCATATTCTTCTACAATGGCAAAATCAAAGGTACATCAGATCTCTAATCTGGAAAACAAAATTGAATCATTACAGAATTTACAGAAACATAGCATGTCAGAGGACCACTCCTCAATGATAGCTTCATTGAAAGATGAATATAACGCTCTAGCCATATCAAAAGCAGAGTTCATTTTACATCGAACCAGACAGAGGTACTATTTTAAATCTGAGCGGCCAAGTCATCTGCTGGCACTTATGCTGAAAGAGTGTGAAACAAAGGCTAACATCCCAGCAATAAAAGCTGCTGATGGTAAAATTACAACAAAATCCCAAGCCATCAATGGCACTTTTTCCTCATTTTTTGCAGACCTTTATACATCTGAGATCGATTTCAATGATTCAGTTTGCAAAGACTTTCTAGATAGGTTGGATCTGCCCAAGGTCTCTCAGGCAGACTTGGTCGACCTGGAGGCCCCTTTACAACTAGACGAGCTGCATAGAGCACTAAAATGCCTAAACAAAGGTAAATCACCTGGCTTAGATGGCCTGCCACCGGAGTTATTTTTAGAAATTTGGGACATGATAGGACCACTTTTGCTTAATTCCTTTAATTTTGCCATTGAGAATGGGACCTTTCATAGAGATCAAAAAACTGCACTCATCTCTCTTCTTTTAAAAAAAGGAAAAGATCCTCTTGAGTGCTCTATTTTAGACCAATATCCTTGCTGACAACTGATCTAAAAATTTATGCCAAGGTTCTTGCTCTGCGCCTTGTAAGAGTTATCCACTCATTAGTTAATGCAGACCAAACAGGATTCATTCAGGGACGGTTTGCATCTGACAACATGAGAAGGCTGCTGCACGTAATGGATGCTGCAGATAGTCACCAAACTCCATGTGCAGTATTCTCACTTGACGCGGAGAAGGCCTTCGATAGGCTGGAATGGGATTACATGTGGGCAGTTTTACAACGTCTTGGGTTTGGGCATAAATTTATTACGATGATTAAGACATTGTACCATTCACCCTTTACAAGGGTCCTAACAGGGGATCTTATCTCTCCCTCATTTGAGTTGCAACGTGGAACAAGACAGGGATGCCCACTTTCCCCGCTTTTATTTTGTCTTTCCTTGGAACCTTTAGCACAAGCTATTAGACAGTCCTCAGCATCTCCTATGAGAATTGGTGATGATAAGCATATCATATCACTATACGCCGATGACATCATTTTGTTTTTAGATAACTTTGACACCTCCGTTCCCTTAATAATGAAGGTATTCGATCATTTTAGCAGCCTTTCAGGCTACAAAATAAATTGGTTAAAATCTGCATTAATGCCTCTGAATAACAGAAGCATAACAAACTCTATACCTGCATGTATTCAGGTCAAAAGCTCTTTTACATACTTGGGCATTACTATTTATAAAAACATACATAAAATAAACAAGGACAACTACAGCGCTATGCTAAACAAGATCAAGTCAGACATCCAGAGATGGAAGAATTTGAAAACATCAGTTCAAGGAAGAATTTGCACGGTTAAAATGAATGTTTTGCCACGTATCAATTTCCTCTTTTTTATGTTGCCACTCCCTCCTCCACCAAATTACTTCAAAGATATACACTCTATGATATCCAAATTCATCTGGAATGATAGGAAACCTAGGATTTGTCTTAGAACATTACAGCGGCCAAAACTGCCTGGTGGTTTGGCAGTACCAAACTTTGAATTGTACTACTGGTCATTCCAAATCAGGGCTCTCAGCACATGGGTTAACTCAGGCACCACTACTGCATGGAGACTTATTGAGTCGTCTAAGGTTGCACCACATAGGTTACAAGACATATTGTTTGCTAATATGAGTACCAAAACGCTCAACAAATTTGGACCTATCATTGCTAATTCTGTACGGGTATGGAAGAGGGCTGAGAGATGGATGAGTGGCCCTTACAAGTACTGCAAAAATACGCCCTTATGGCACAATTCAAATTTGCTCTGTGGTAATAAACCATTTTCTCAACCCTCCTGGTCGTCACTAGGTATTAATACTTTTGGAGATGTTTATAATGCTCAAGGCCTTTGTTATCTTCAGGATTTAAGGACACAGTTCTCCCTCACATCATCAGCTTACTTTGTGTACTTTCAGTTAAGATCAGCTCTGAAAGCATATGGGGTCCCCTGGGACTCTCCCCTTCCCTCTCATCCCATGTTTGAATGGATTTTACCTAGATTGGGTAGATCATCTGTTTCTATCATTTACAGTAAATTAACCAAACATAATATAAAGCCCCTGCCAGTTGAATCTATTTGGAATAGGGAACTAGATGTTGAAATAGACTGGAATTCTGTTTGGTCTAATTTAAGTTTAACTTCAAAGAATCTTGCCCATCAGCTAATTCATTTTAAAACCATCCACAGAGCTTACATTACCCCCTATAAGAGATTTCAGATGAAGCTACAGTCTTCATATGACTGTCATATTTGCAATTCCTCACCTGGAACATTTTTACATATGTTTTGGAGCTGTCCAATCATATCTGCTTTCTGGATGCATGTAAACTCTGTGTTGTCTGATTTACTCAATGTCTCCTATGTTCCTAACCCTGCTATTTGTCTTCTAAACGACACCTCTGATACCTCTCTAGAACTAATCCAATTAAAAATGTTATTTGCTGGGTTCACATCAGCAAAGAAAACAATTACAATGCACTGGTTTACACCAGATATCTGTATGAAGTCCTTCTGGATAAGAAGCCTTTTAAAAATTGTCGATATGGAACTTACTACTGCAAGACTGAATAAGGCTCGACCTGCTATGGTAGACGCCTGGGAATACTTCTCATCAGATATAATCTCTTGGATGAGACAGTAGCTCACATCACTGGACTCTTACCTAGGTGTCACACAGGCTTTTTATTTTTCTTATTTACTTCTTGTTTTTCCTCACTTTTGCTGTACGCAATGATATTTTAATATGTCTGTACCCCTCCCCCTCCCCTCCCCTCTGTTTGAAATCAATAAAATGTTGATCACAAAAAAGAAAGATAACTCACAATGATTCGAGGCGGAAACAAACGTGGCACAAGAAACAAGGAAGTTACGATCTGACATGGAAGTGAAAGTGAAGACACCTTAAATACACATCCGGGGTGAACACATGACAAGGGAGAACGGGTGCGATCAATGAAACAATAATCAGGGTTGACACATGAGGAATAATCTAATAACATGAATTTGGCAAATGCCAAAACGCAGACAGGGATCACAAGACAATCCTGTGAACAAACAACAGCTCCGATTAAGGAGTACTAAAGTATATAGTCTAAAGAAAAGGGAAAGCCTGAGATATTAGTGGAAAACTGCAGTAGAGATAATTGGGGATAGGCAAGGAGGGCGGAGATAAGAATTGGGCGATTGCTGAGATATAACAGTCATCTGCGAATCTTTACTTTCATCAAGAATTCCATTCGTGAGCAAATCAAACTCAAAGACCAGGTCCAAGAAGAAAAGGTTTGTTGTACTTTTCTAGCTCATTTTTTTCTCCATTTACTTCTGTAATAACAAATGTAAGGAAGCTAAAACACAGAGGTGCAAGATAATCCAACCTGTTTCTCAAAAATATATACCTGTCCAATACAGAGTTAGTTTTCCAGGGAGGGCCCTTTAATGTTCTGATTGGATTCTGTACACTTCAACTCCACCCTCTTCCTGTGCTGTGTGCGAGGAGTAAATAAACAGTACATGCTATTTATTCCACTCTATTTAAGCAGGTGTACACAGACTGTGCCCAGGCCAATGTCTGTCCAATGACTAATATGTCTGAGTGGGTTTCTGTTCCATTGAAAAGACAAACATGTTTTTAACAACAATATTTAACATTCCATTAATAAATGTATGACAATAAGTGGTGCTCAAAAGAGAGCTTAGCGCAGGACTTTTTTTTACAGAGAAAAACATTTGCCATGCCAAAACCAACACAGCTCATTGCTGAACAAGGAAACAAATAAATTATATCAACATTCAACCCCCACTGCTTATAATAAAGAAGAAATCCTGCTTTAGATCCTTTTTTCTGTCGGAGAAAACAAGCTTCTGCCAATATAACCCCCTAAGGAATAAGAGGTCTGTTCCACAATGAAAGATTTCTGAGTTACCCAGGCTGGTTAACCCAGATCACAAAATAAAACCCCATTTCCATTTACCTCAGTCCGTATTCCAGATTAGGATGTGATCCACGTTGTGCTCCGTGCAGGTATACGACTTACTCAGTAATCCTGGTTTTTAGAACATGACTTGATACATAGAAGCATTGAACAGGTGCTGTGTCATGATTACTGCACATGCTCACAACTTTGAATGAAATAAATCTGCTCCACTGCCTGTCAAAATCTTGAAGGCATTTTTCTTCCTCTATGATTATTGGTGATGGCAACCAGATTACTTTCTTTGTATTCATCTGCTAATGCTTAAAATAGCACTTTGAATCCTCGAATTTCCATAGAAAGCGTCTTAATATAAAAAGCATAATACCGGAGTAACAAAAATATATAAATACAATGCAAAACGAAGACAGATCGGCAAAGATGGAACCACATAATGACTTGAAGTCAAGCGGATTCACTGTGTTAGGATGTAACTTCAGAGCAAGCGCAGTAATCTTGACACAGTTGCCACAGTCATAGTTATGTAATCACAGATGCATAGAGGACATGCCGCAAACTTTGCTCACTTATCAGTCATATAGGTTTCACATTTATCTTTAACGGCGGACAGCTGATTAGACGAAGCAGGGGCCAATACCTCCCGGAGCACTGCAGGCTCAAGGGTCTTGCTTAACCCCTTTGTGCAGAAGCCAAATTTGGCTATTTATGGGTTACCCACTTTAATGCTGTATAATTCAAGATTTAAGCTTCACAAAGAGGAAAAATGTGGCTCAATTCAGGAAAGACACTTACAGCATTTAGAATTACATTGTATTTCAGTTTATTTTCATGATTTTGGTAGAGAAAATGAGCAGCAAACATAAAAAATCTTCATGAGAATTCACCATTGAAATTGCAAAAAAAATAATTCTGACGATTGAAAAACTGCTGGGGCTTAAAACTATACATTTATGGTATCATAAACTCCTTGAGCACAAGTAGAATTCATCTTCAAAATTACATTCTAGATTACCTACATGGTATTAGCCAAATTATACAGCTACCCAAGTGTCTCCCCAAAGTCTCAAAATGATTTGCTGTCAAATCATTAAAAAAATCATGTATTTAACACAATTAAAGCTTTAAGGCATGAAATTTAATATGAACGAATGATTTTCTGGTTGAGTTTAGTATGAATTTATCAATATCAGTGCAGTTGAATACCAATGGTCACCAGTAACCTCTCCAAATATGAACGTGCCTTTTCTCCATAATAAAGTTTAGAGTTTTGGCCATTTTTCTTCAAAGCCAGCACAAACACGCATTAAATAAACTGCTAATTAAACGGTCAGAACATTCACCCTGTAATGAAAGCTACCAGTCCCCTCTTCGAAGCTCACGAACCCATTTCAACACTTATAAGGCGCAAGTACACCTCACTAACACAGTAATATCTGAATTCTGAAATATACCTTATTTTAACTGAACAGACACTCCACTTTCAGGGAATATCAAATCCATTGCGTCTCCCGATTCAAAAGAAACGTGCAATGAACGTACCGGGGGTCCACACCAAAATGCACGGGCAGTTCGCGTTTTAAACAGGAAAAAAACCTCGACATTCGACTTAGTTGAGTACATATACATTCCGAAACAGAAAAAAAAAACAAACAAAAATAGCAGCCTGACCTTTTTCGTGAATCCCTCCTCCAGAGACATTGACTGTATAAAATAGAGAGCGATGTATCCAGTAACAAGAACCCTCCGGTCCTGTTTCATTCGAAATAATTCCAATAGAGCATATCGTTCTCATTTAAATTCTGTAATGTAACTGAACACTTCAAGGCCAGTTTTGCGAACCGATTTTCTATAAATCCCGTCTATTTTAGCCGCGTAATGTGCATAACGTAGACAGGATACAACAGCGCATGCTGATACGCATTGGTTTGTATGCTCTGTGTTTGTCCAATCAATGTGTTTCACTTACTCTAAAATGTTTAAACACTCGGGAATTGGATAAGAAACGAGCCATTCAATACATTGTTATCAGGGAAACTTCAGGAGGCCATGAAGTGTAACTCTACAATTACGCAGAAGAGCTTGAGTGCATGGTTGAGTGGTTGGCTATCAACGCCAGTACTCGGGTGGATATAAGGAAGCGCTGGATTTGGCAATGAAGGAATCTACGTGTAAATCCACGGTAGGGAACTACAATTTTTTTGTATGGGACAACTGTAATAGGCAATAGAATGTGAGAGAATTAATACCATGTCGATTTTTTTGCCTCAGAAAACTGATTTTTATGAACTACTAAATGGAATACTGTTAGCTCACTGTGGCTAAACTGGTTGCTACAAAGGATAACGATTTTTTCTGTGTCAAGATATCGTTTTTTCAAACTGCTGGATCGATACTATGGGCAAGGATACTGACCAGTCTGCACATCAGGCTTAGCTGAGGAGTTTAATTCATGCAGCTCTCGAAAAACAGGGAGTGGAGTGAACTTCACCGTATTCAGAACCGCGTTCGAGGTCTGCTTGCTTGTGAACATTCAATAACTGATCCGGGGGTGCTATCTAGTGATCGAGTACAGTAACAGCGTACTTCCAATTTGCAGGTCTATAGACGCGGGCATCTACATCTGCAGAAAGGGGTTAAGGGTCTCACGACTGCACTGATCTTACTGTGGTAACAGTGGGGTTCGAACCACAAACTGCTCGTGCTCCTTAGCCACTAGCCTAACAGAATGCGACATTATCTGGAATCAATACTGCACAGTGAGACATCAATGGCGCTTCTGTGAACTGAACCTGTGTGCCCAAATTCAAGACACTGCCGTAGTACCGCAACTACCGACACCACTGAGCCGAGGACCAACTCTCCGGCAACTCAGCAACATTAACAAAGAACCGTAAAAACTCACAGACTGTTTTACGGCGAGATATTTACATGGGTTTGATGAGTATGCCCTTGTGGTCTTGTTTTCGTTTTTTTTTTTTCTCCATCATCAGTCTAATTAAGATTTAGCGAGGAGCTCGGAGGATTAATATCCTGTACAGGCCAATAAAAGGCAGAAGAATGGCGGCCGGCAGTGGCCAGGGCCTCTTTGAAGTGCTGCTTCAGCCGAACGCCGGTACTTAACAAGGCCCAGCTCCACAGGATGCTCGGCGCTCCGGTCCGCACCTTTGAAGTGCAGATGGAGCCAGGAGAGACTGCAGGGAGGAGAGACAGCATGGCCCCTGTGGTGTTAAGGGCCCCTCAGTGTCTGGGGCCCCAACTCCACCAGGGGCCCCTAAAATGGGAATACATACTGTTCAAAAGATTGGAAACGCATGCAATTTTCATGCAGTGAAATGGACGTAACGTCTTGAGCAACTGCAATGTTATCAGACACTTCACTGTTCGTTATTGGATTTTATTCACTATTACTATTAATTTATTTAATTGATTTATTATGATTTACTATTGCAGATGGAACAAGGCAAGGTTACAGGGAAGAGACAGAATTGCCCTGAAATGTTGAGGGCCCCTCGCTGTCTGGGGCCCCAACTGTACCAGGGGCCCCTCACTGGGAATATATACTGCTATAAAGATTGGAAAGCCGAGTGATTTTCATCCAGATTAAATGGATTTAATGTCTTTTTCATGGAAGTAAAACACATCACTATTCATTACTGGACTGTGTTTGTTTGCTTCAATTCTACTGCTTTATATTACATAATGTCTTTATGCCCTTTTGATTTATTATTTTTGTATGAGTCAGTAGCATAATAATTGATTTAATTACAAAGATCAGTGCTGTTTTGTTTTGTCACTGGTGTGGGTAAACAGGGTGAAAAATGTTTGTTGTGTTTTACAGTTACTGCTATTTACTGTATGATCGTGCCAGATCTGCAAACTGGACATCAAGGAGTACACTGCTAAATAAAAATAAAAATGGACTAAATCTAAAATCTAGCTGGGACTTTCTGGTAAGTATAAAGCATGAAGGGCAATTACAAAATATCAAACTCCCGATTAACACCTCAGAGAGTTGTTGTGAGATCACCTGGATTGTGAAGGTTGTGAACTGTGCCCTTCTTCAAAGATACACCAACAGGAAATATTTCAGTCCAAGTTCAAATCCATTGAGACTCATAGTTACTATCTCGAAAGCCAAAAATGTGCAAAACAGGTTTAAAACTGACGCTGGCTACTTTGATGAGAAATTACAAAAATGGTTGACTGTTTAATTCATCTTTTAAAGACCTTTTTGCCCTAATACTTAAATAAACTAAATAAAGCTAACTTACAATACATTTCACATTACTCAAAAAAGTATTTGTCTAATATTAAGTAGAAAAAACTACTTGCACTACTATGGCCAAAATATTATGAACACCCTGCATTTTTCAGAATTTGGCTGTTTTTTTTAACCTTAGAATATATTTTCAGCAGCAACAAAAAAATGAATTACATAGAAACACATATCTTAACTAGAAATGTGCAAAATTATTTTCTGAGATATACATATGCAAATTCAACTTTCTACAAAGTACCCTCCCTTAGCCTTGATTACAGCCTAGCAAATCCCAGGCATTCTTCCCAGCAGTTTAAGGAGAGAACTTCCTGGTAACTCATTCCAGGCTTTCAGGAGTTCCTTCATGAGCCCAGTCAAGTTCATCCCACAGCAATTCAAGTTGAATTTCAAGATGTGCAGTTGTTGGCAAACAATATTTTTAAGTCAAAGGCATTTTGTGTGCCTTTGTTGCTCAAAATTAATTAAGAGTAAAAAAATGCAGGGAGTTTGTAATATTTTAGCCTGTAGTGTAAATGATGATTCCAAACTGAGCAGTACTAGCAATTACTGCAGAGACAAACCAAGTGCAGTCTAGGCATAGGCCTCCATCTGACATTGTAGAACTTCAGTGTGTGGTGATTACTTTACATTTGTCTGGAAAATACTGTTATCCAATGTAACATATAAAAAGTGTATGTGTACACATTTGATAGTGCATGTAAAGTTCTGACTGTTGCACTGTGCCTCACAGCCAGAAGGTACTGAGTTTGAATCCCAGCTGAGACCTTTCGGCGTGAAGTTTGAATGCTCTCCCTGTGTCTGCAAGGGTTCCCCCAGGTACTTTGATCTCCTCCAGCAATTCTAAGGCATGCAGGTTAGGGTTATTTTCAGCACCATTAGCGAGGCGTGTGTGCTTAGTCAAACCGCCCAGTATAAATAAAATTACTAATGACAGTCGCACAGCAAAATGACATGGTGCAGAGGCCCTGGGCTCGGTGACAAAGATGTGTGAGGAGCACGCTGGCCTGTGTGAACGCTACTCAGAACGACAACGCGAGAGGATTTCAGAGAACAGCATGCTTCCCCTCGCAAAAGTCAACTTCGATCTTTCACCTCTGCTCAAGCGTTCGGAGAAGTGACACTAACAAATGAGCGGAGACGTTAATTTCGTTCGGTAACTAAAATCCAGGAAAAGGTCATTCATTCATAATGGGACAGGCCTACAGCTGTGGGGCACTTACTGTCCCCAGACCCAACAACACATTAAACCACAGCTCACTGACCCACTCCAATCTCACCCGTCATCCCCGCTAATTACCCATGATGCTCCGCTCATTCGCTAATGCCCGGGGGCCAACTTCAGCTGAGCGAGGCCAAAATCCTCGCGGAATCCCACCGGAACGGTTCGTATCTCGGAGAGGGACGACGAAAGATGCAGTGAAGACTTACGATTCGCCGTAAAATTTGCTATTGAGTTTTTTGCGATTTGCTTTTGTGCCTTTCGATTTGTGTTCTGGTTGCATAGCTTGTTTTACGGGGCAACGAGCTGATAGAACGATCATGTTATTATTGCTGTAGAACAGGTTTCAGGCAACATGTGAAAAGTGAGAGTGTTTGTGTGTATGCGCGCACGCGCGCGCGTGTTTGTTTGTGTGTGTGTTGGGGAAGGGAACGTGGCACAGTGAAAGACTGCGCATTAATAATCATCCACTAGATACACATACACGCGCTCGCTTGTATTCGCGTCTTTGCATTGACTTTGAACATAATCTGTCCTGCGAAAAATTCGTTTCGCGTCCAGTGTGAAGGCAGCTTTACCCTCCAGTGCCCCCCTCCCCCTCCCCCTCCCCCCTTTAGTCTCTGTTCAGCATTTGTGTTTCTCTTCTTTTAGTGCCTTTCGTTCGTACCTTTTCTTGTGTCGACCCTAAACCTTAAGTTTTCTCTGCTGTCCAAGCACACTTACACTCTCAGATTTTTGCCGGAAAAAAACAGGCACAACGTCTGTTAAAAAATTCACCAGTCGGAGAGGCGAAAAGTGTGTGTTCAGCAGCGAGAAGGTGACGGTTAAAAGCCAGCGGAGTGCGATATGTCAGCGTTGCACGCAGGAGGGGGCAGCAGTCGTAATGGAAATGATGAATTTGCTTTAAATAAGTCATTTGTGCGGCTCTGGAAAAGGCAGAATGCAGCGTGGCTTTGAAATGGACAGACATCACCGCACCGCAAAGCTCTTAGTGTAAAACAAAACAATACTAGGGCGATCTGCGGACACACTCTGCGCGTGTGTTACAGAGAGAGAGAAAGCGAGAGGATCGTTCTTACTTTCGTCTAGGGCAGAGACACAGACAGCATATGATTTTGAATCCATGATCGACATGAGAGAGTGGGTGGTAGGCTGAATGTGGGTGTGTGAGTGTGTGCTGTGTGTGTATGTGTGTGTGTGTGTGAGAGAGAGAGAGAGAGAGAGAATACCATTGAATTATTTAATACAGGGTGGTCATAAAGTGCTGAGCTTTGAAAGCAGTTTTCCTCCTGTAGGTTGCTTCATATTTTGACTGAAATGATCTAAGCCCCAACAAGTGCTTCCCTACTCAACCCTATTTTTGCTTCCCATGATGCACTGGTCTTTCCCGGCCCAATAATCAGAGAAATAAACCCAATGTGGAGATATGTTTATATTTCTAAGTTTAGGGGAGAATGGGGACCAATGAACCAGATCAATATTTTGCCTATTTTAAGCAGCTCTGACATCTACTGATTACAAATATGTGATGTGGCGCATTGATACCCAGGGCTCATTGGACCCCAGTCTCCACACCTTTGCCAGGTAAACCCTGTTAGTACAATAATGTTATATTTGGTTACCAATGACCACCATTTTGAAGCAAAAAAAAAAGGGACAAATGAATTTGGTTGATTGCCTGGGACTAGTTTTATGTACCAATACAAATAGCATCGCAGTTACAAGCACATGCAGTGCACCTCTAACAGCACTCTCATTGCTTATTTATTATCTTCCCACAGTACCCCACTCCTGGTAATGTTGAAGATTTTATTTCAGCATTATTCATTATATTCACCAATATTGATTGTATATATTTTTTATCATTATTCATTCATTGCTCATACTAATAGTCAAAAACCATATTATGTAGGCAGCAGAAAGACACACACACACACACACACACACACACACACACACATACAAGTGGTTCACATACTGCAGTGCAAACACTCAGACAAATATACATACAAGCAGTTCACACATAGATAGACACACATATACAAGCAATTCAGTTCACACATGCATGACCAGCACACACATATAAGCAGCACGCTTCTGTAGCTTTGATTAGTAAGCAGGCTTCTGTTTAGTTGATTCAAAAAACATAATCAGAGAATGTATTTGATTTCTGTAGCTTTGATCAATATTTGTTACTGAAAAACATAATCAAGTGAATTACTTGTAATAATTTGATATGCATCGAATTCATCCACTGGTATCTTTTTCTTTTTATCATATTCATCTGGCTGTCTTCTCGGTCTGTATATCTCTGTATATTTCTTCAGGGTGGTTTGTCTCTGCAATTCAGGGTGTGGCTGTAGGTCTCTTGAGGTGACGCGCCTGCGTCTTTGCTCTGCATACCTTAAGGGTTACCTAACAGAGGATCAGGTTGCCTGTCCAATTGCAGTGCGAGAATGAAAAGCGGAAAGACCATATTTGCTGGAGAGAAGGGTATAAAACCTTTGTGAAAGTCAAGAAAGGGGGAGGGGGAGTTCTTCTTGCGCTGGAGGAACTCAGCTTTACATTTACCAACATGACACAATAAAGCCTAATTTTCTTTTTCAGAATCTGTCTCTCTCCAATTGCTTGAGGATGGGGGAACCTCAATATGTTGAAGAAAACCACAACAGCAACTTCTCTTCCTTATAAAGGGTGTATCTTCACTTCCAAAGGGAAACACTAAAATGTCAATATGTGCCTTCAGATACTCGAGTTTAGCTAATTGAGGGCAGATACTGAGGTGTTTAGTCTGTTTGCTGTTAATGAATTGAGTTAATCATGGATTGTGGGTAAACCCTGGAGGCTGCGAGAGAGGGTGATGGATCAGTCCTTTGTACATGCCATCCTTCTTTACGGCCCTTTTAATCGGTAATCATTCAGTAAAGTCACACAATGGAGAATAGAGGGTGCTGAGGCCTTTCTTAACCTGTATTCAGTGCACAAGTCCAGGAGGATAAAACAGAGTCATTGGAGCCATGCTGGAAAAAAAATAAAAAATAATAAAATCAATAGGTTGCAGTTGAACGCTCTTTTATTCAGAGACTAGAGCCATCAAATTCTCCATTTTCTCTGTCTACAAAGGAAATAAATTACAGGCCTTGCAGATGTGATGGAATCTCACTGTGTTTTTTCCCCCACAGGAAGTGAATGGAGAGGTTTTGCGCCCTGGCCGATGGATGTTTGTTTTCTAAATTATTCATCGGGATCCGTTTGTGTGTGTGAATCTCGCGGGGGCTCTCGTGCACTGAAGAAGGAATAAGCGCCCTGAGAGAGAGACAGCGGAACATAATGCCGCATTCACATGGATCGCAGTATCGACAGTACCGGACGAAATGTCAATTTCGAGCTGGCGCAGTGATAAAAAGCATGACAAAAAAACACAGCATGATTATGCTATAATACATTCAATTTGTGATACTCTCGGTGGGAAAAAAAACGAGCTTTTCACCGGGGGCCCATTGGGGGAAAAATAATTTATCGCATTCCAAATCCGCGTCGTATTGTTAAGTTGCTGAGTTGAGTCCCAGGATTTCAGTTGAAAATAATAACAAGAATGTAAACGATGTTTACTTGACTAAGTTCCTTCCACCGTTACCATTTACAACATGAACTCGTGTTGCCAATCATATTTCACAGCTCTCTTCCTCCATGACGATCATAACCACCAAGCCAATGTTTTCCTTTCAAACCAAAATTTGGCACACCCGACGCTTCAAATTAGCAGCTCAATAAACCCCATAGCTGGTGAATGATGTGTACTTGATCAGGGTAGGAGTGAATACGAAGTGTTCCATGGTCAATTCCATCCACTAAAAGGACCTCGGTCGACAGAGTTAGGGTCAGGGTAAGGGTTAGGGGATCATAATCAGGGGATTATTTTAGGTGTGGTGATCCGTCAAATTTCTGATAATCTCGCAACACAAGTTATTATTTAGGCAGAAATCTACCTCAGGCTCATGCTAGTGGTAGATAGAATCTAATGCCGACCGTGGTAAATCACTGTTACAGAGCTGGTGACCCTTACTTTATGGCTTCTGGTTCATTGTATGCTGTAAACAGTGGTACGTAAACTCAGCATTTGAGTCCACAAATGGGCTGTAAGCAGACCGGTTGTAAGTTGAGTTAGAGCAGGGTGTTTTACCTGTACCGCTGACCAAACTCACATCATCTTTGGAGAAACTCAGACCTTCTTTATGGAAACCCACTCTATCTTGAGGAAAACTCAAACCATCTTCAGGAAAACTCAGTCCATCTTTAGGGAAACTTGCAACGTCTTTAGGGAACCTCACACTATCTTTATGGAAACTCAAACCATCTTGAGGAAAACTCAGCCCATCTTTAGGGAAACTCGCAACATCTTTAGGAAACCTCACGCTATCTTTAGGGAAACTGGCACCATCTTTAGGAAAACTCACACAATCTTTAGGAAACCTCACACCATCTTTAGGGAAACTCACACCATCCTTACAGGAACTCGCACTATCTATAGGGAAACTCACACCATCTTTAGGGAATCTCACCTAATTTTAGGAAAACTCACATCATCTTTAAGGAAACACACCATCTTTAGGGAAACTTGCACCATCTTTAGGGAACCTCACACCATCTTTAGGGAAACTAACACCATCCTTATGGGAACTCGCACCATCCATAGGGAAACTCACCCCATTTTTAGGTAAACTCACTCCATCTTTAGGGAATCTCACCCATCTTTAAGGAAACCTAACCATCTTTAGGGAGATTGACACCATCTTTAGGAAACCTCACACTATCTTAAGGGACATTCACACCATCTTTTGGGAACCTCACACTATCTATAGAGAAATTCACACCATCTTTAGGGAACCTCACACTATCTTTAAGGACACTCACAATTCAATTCAATTTATTTTGTATAGCGCTTTTCACAGAGACTGTCACAAAGACGCTTTACAGTGAGAGTTTAAAGAAATAAAAAGGCAGTGCCCAGCCTATTCCCCACTACAGCAAATGAGGCAAAAAACTCCCAGTAGGGAGAAAAATCCTCCAACAGTGGTGAGAAAAAACTCCCCAGTGGGAAGAAATATCAGGAGGAACCCGGCCAGAGTGGGGGAGCCCATCCTCGGCGGGCTAGCTAATTAAGAACAAAAAGTACAATGGAGTGAAACGACAGAAGAGTTCCATTTAAGTCCATCTAAAGTGGCAACGGTAGCTTCAGAAAGTGGCAAGTCGAGGATGGTGCAGGACTGGACCAGGGCCAAACCGGATCGGATCAGGACAGCAGGACAGCAGCAGCCAGCGCTCATGGTGAGGGACAGGGCTCATACGGTCCAGGACTCAGGGAAGTGGAAGGAAGATCCTCGGAAAGAGACACAGAAGAAAGGGGTGTGAGGCACTGGATAACTACTGCATGATAATAAAAGTACCGTCCTCTGGCATGTGCCAAGTGAGCCTGGTCAGGAAACAGTCAACACCCCTCCATCCACTTCCTGCAGCACAGAGGCCCAACACTTATTCCAGGCTGTTAGATTACTTTTCATTTTCTAAACAATAGTACCATATGGACCTCCCCGGTGACTAAGGCTATAGCAAGCCCCACTGGTGCCGTGTAAGTGCAATCTCAGTGCCACCGGTTCCACATGGATTTAAGCAATTTTAACGACCAAAAGCTAGTAACCTTCATCCATTTAATGCAGCGCAGAGGCCCTGAATTCCATCCGACCAAGGCTGCGTAATTTTTCAATCAAATACCACCAACACCATGTGGACCTACCCGGTGACTAAGGCCGTAGCAAGCCCACCGGTGCCGTGTAAGTGCTATCTCAGTGCCACCGGTTCCACATGGATTTGCGTAACACTCACACCATCCTTATGGGAACTCGCACCATCCTTGGGGAAACTCACCCCATCTTTAGGGAACCTCACACCATCTTTAAGGAAACTCACACCTTTCTTATGGGAACTCGCACCATCCATGGGGAAACTCACCCCATTTTTAGGGAAACTCACTCCATCTTTAGGGAATCTCACCATCGTTAGGGAAACTCACCCAATTTTAGTAAAATTCACATCATCTTTAGGGAAACACCATCTTTAGGAAAACTTGCACGATCTTTAGGGAAACCCACCCATCTTTAGGGAGATTCACACCATCTTTAGGGAACCTCACACTATCTATACGGAAATTCACACCATCTTTAGGGAACCTCACACTATCTTCAGGGAAACTTTCCCCATCTTTAGGGAAACTCGCACCATCTTTAGGGAAACTCACCCCATCTTTAGGGAACCTCACACCATCTTTAGGGAAACACCCCATCCTTAGGGAAACTCACACCATCCTTACGGGAACTAGCACTTTCTATAGGGAAACTCACCCCATTTTTAGGGAAACTCACACCATCTTTAGGGAATCTCACCCAATTTTTGGAAAACTCACATCATCTTTAAGGAAACACACCATCTTTAGGGAAACTTGCACCATCTTTAGGGAAACTCACACCATCTCTACGGAAACTCACACCATCCTTATGAGAACTTGTACGATCCATAGGGAAACTCACCCCATTTTTAGAGAAACTTACTCCATCTTTAGGGAATCTCACCATCGTTAGGGAAACTCACCTCATCTGTAGGGAAACACCATCTTTAGGAAAACTTGCACCATCTTTCGAGAAACCCACCCATCTTTAGGGAGATTCACACCATCTTTAGGGAACCTCACACTATCTATACGAAAATTCACATCATCTTTAGGGAACCTCACACTTTAGGGAAATTCACACCATCTTTAAGGAACCTCAGACTATCTTCAGGGAAACTTGCCCCATCTTTAGGGAAACTTGCACCGTCTTTAGGGAAACTCACCCCATCCATAGGGAACCTCACACCATCTTTAGGGAAACTCACACCATCCTTACGGGAACTCGCACCATCTATCGAGAAACTCACCCCATTTTTCGGGAAACTCACACTATCTTTAGGGAATCTCACCCAATTTTAAGAAAACTCACATTTAAGAAAACACACCATCTTTAGGGAAATTTGCACCATCTTTAGGGAACCTCACACCATCTTTAAAAACTCACACTATCCTTATGGGAACTTGCACCATCCATAGGGAAACTCACTCCATCTTTAGGGAATCTCACCTATCTTTAGGGAAACTCACCAAATTTTAGGAAAACTCACATCATCTGTAGGGAAACACACCATCTTTAGGAAAACTCACACCATCTTTAGGGAAACCCACCCATCTTTAGGGAGATTCACACCATCTTTAGGGAACCTAACACTATCTTTAGGGAAATTCACACTATCTTTAGGGAACCTCACACTATCTTTAGGGAAATTCACACCATCTTTAGGGAAACTGTCACTATCTTCAGGGAAACTCGCACCATCTTTAGGGAAACTCACACCATCCTTATGGGAACTCGCATCATCTATAGGGAAACTCTCACCACCTTTAGGAAATCTCACCTATCTTTTGGGAAACACCCAATTTTAGGAAAACTTGCACCATCATTAGGGAAACTCACCCATCTTTAGGGAAACTGACACCTTCTTTAGGGAACCTCACACTATCTTCGGGTAAACTTGCTCCATCTTTAGGGAAATTCTCACCATCTTTTGGGAAACTCACCCCATAGGGAATCATCAGCTCCACTGGAGTTACAGGAGGTATTCTGGAGTGGATTCAAAACTGGTTACAGGACAGAATACAAAGAGTGGTGGTCAGTGGTATCTCATCTGAGCTAGGTATGGTGGGGAGTGGCGTCCCCCAGGAATCGATGTTGGGACCCCTGCTGTTCCTCATCTATATTAAAGACCTTGATAGGAATATTGAGAGCAGATTGGTTAAATTTGCAGATGATACTAAATTGGGGTTCTGGCGAATAGTTTAGGGTCCAATAAAGTGATTCAGGATGATTTGGATTGAATCCAGAATTGGGCAGAAATGAGGCAAATGAAATTTAATCTAGCAAAATGTAAAGTTGTACATGTAAGTAATAAAAACATTAGACGGGATTACTTCATGGGAGGTTTAAAACTGGAATGTGCTGCACACGAGAAAGATCTGGGAGTGATTGTTGACCAAACCCTCACAGGCTTTAGCTATTGTGCCGTAGCAGTTAAAAAAGCCAATCGGATGCTGGGATACATTGCCAAAAGTATTGAGTACAAATCTAAGGAGGTGATGCTTCTTTTGTACAACACATACGTCAGATCACATCTGGAGTATTGTGTGCAGTTCTGGGGACCATACTTTAAGAAAGATATAGAGGCTCTAGAGAAAGTTCAGAGAAGAGTCACTAAGCTTATTCCAGGTATAAAAGATTAAAGCTACGAGAAGAGGCTGAAGATCCTTAATCTCTTTAGTCTTAGGAAATGGAGACTTAGGGGTGATTTGATTCATATTGAATTCCAATCTGGCCGCCTAGTTAAACCTGTTATGAGCAATATCTCCATTAATACGGCAGCCTTAATCAAGGGTCTACCCCCATGTTTTAAAGGGCAGCGGATCCAATGAAGTCATTTATAAATGCATTTGAGTCCGCCATCTTGGATTTCAAGATGGCCGCCACTCCTTAATACTGTTTTGTTAATATCTCTCAAATTATAACAGATACAAAGAAACTTTCAAGGTCTACCCCCATATTTTAAAGGGCTATGAATTCAATGAAGCCATTTTCAAATGAATTTGAGTCAGCCATTTCAAGATGGCCGCCATTCATTTGATCAGCTGTCCTTTTGTACTGCACAATATAGATGACATATATGGAAAATATGACAGATGAAAACACATTTTCAATGCCTTGTTTTTATTATGATTCCAAAATACAAGGTTTCCAATTTGGAATAACACTTCGTCTCTGTGGTCCTCCCAAAATCTACTAATTTAGGTTTCTTGAAAACACTGACCCTCGCATCCACACACAGAGGTACATGGCAGACTGGCTTTGTAGCATTTACAGTTGCCTTTGCATGATGATTTGCAATGACAGCTGATAAGTTCTGTGCACGCAGTTTGCACGACCGGAAGTTTCATCCAGTTAGGGCTCCAGCAGCTATCTCCCTTCCGTTTCCACCCAAATGATGCTGGTGACGGCAGTTCCTGTTGGTGTACCAATGACTGGCCCCACACATGACTATCTTGATAAACTGCACGTTTTGCGTGCTCCTCCAAAGCATCGGCAGTTGGAGGGATGTTCTCAATTTCTTTGGACTTCTGGGCAAACAGGTTTTTCCGCACTTTGTTCACGGATGCTGAGTCATTTGTTTTGTCATACAAGATGCTAACGAAGTGCTCTAACTTGTGAAACTCTGTGGTGATGGAATCGGGGTTTATCATTAATGAATGGAAACACAGAGTGATGTCTGGTAAAACTTCCCATGTCATCCAAGCTGAAAGTTTGCCCTTGTTTGCAAAATAGGAAGTCGTATCACAACCTGTGAAGGCGTGAAAGAATGCTAAAGCTTCTGATTTCCTTTTGCCTAGCCCGTTGCGATTTTGTGAATAGGTATGTATCAGAATTTTTTGCCAGTGCCGAATGCTATCCATACTTCCTCTGCTTGAATGGAAAAGAAATGAGCTATAGCCAAGAGAACTACGTCGGTATCAACAGTTCTAATCAAGATTTTGCAGGTTACCTTTCTTGCTGCATCCAGTGTGTGTAAGATCACCCTGGTGTCCGCCTCTTCGTGGTTGCATGGACTCAGAATATTCACATCAGCATTAGTATCTGAGGACAAAACTGATGCTCCACTGGTAACATATATATCTTTTCCCGTGACGGGTGCTTTCACAGCTCCATCAGACAAGTACTGGAAGAGCTCCTCTTTGTTCTGGTCGTTTCGCAAGAAACTTTTCCAGTTTCCAGGAACCTTTGTTTTTGGTGTTACCCTCCTGCGTGTTCCAGATCCCCTATCCCTCCGAACCTGAGACTTTAGGCTATCATCTCGGTATGTGTCCCACACTACATCCACACGGCTAGTAGATTCCAGTTGTCCCTTCAGATAGGGAAGGAAAATGTCCTGTCTGTACTCTTGGAAGGTTTTCCCTGGAATTCCCTGGAGAAAGTTCACAGCAGTTCCTCCATCAAGAACTTTAGCATCTACAGTCGGGGCGGTCTTCTGAGCAGGGTATACAGCCTCTAAACAGTCTATAAGATCAGCTTTATCTCCTTGCCTCATCTTCCCATTCTTACTGAGTGATGGTGGCTGGGGTTGATTTTCGTGACTGAAGAAGGTGTCAAGGTCGCCATCTCTGCGTTGACTAGCAATATACAGTCTAGCAAATAAACTGCGGTCACTTTTCAGTTCAGTAGTTTTCTGTTTCTCTGCTGATTTTCCCCTGTGCTTTGGATTGCTGAAGAGAGGAATGTTGTTGCAATGTATTGTGACATCAACTGACTGATCTCTTTTTGACAAACGCTCTTCCACGTATGCTTCATATTGTGTGACCCCCAAAGTCCTCACTCCAGCAACAGACTTGGTAACATCTGCGGGCATAATGTCCTTGGCATCCAAAGTCAGTAATTCCTTGCTGTCATCTGTGAATGGATTGCCCATATCTTCTATGACGTCAACAAGGGCACGTACATCTCTCGCAAAGGCTTCTTGAATGCTGGGTGTCTGTTCATGATGTAGATCAGAGATGTCCCTCTTTGGAAGAGATGATTCAAATTCCTCAATCATCCTGGTTATCTCCGGACCTGCTGTCATCCATCTTCTAAGTCCAACTTCATTCTCTGTCAGACCAACAGCCCCTCCGTCCCCCTTGACATTAGCATTCAACTGCTCATGGGCTTGGTCCAGGGCAATGGAAGAAAATTTCCGCTGTGTCTTGTTTGATGTAAAGGCACCATTGCAGAAGTTGTTGTACACCTTGGGACTGGTCTTAAACAGGGTCAACATATCTCTGATATGTACCGGGAGCCAACGAGCATAATTCGTGCGATTGAGTGCAAAGAACCATGGCACCAACTGTCCCAAAGATTCCACTTAAAGATGAAAGTTCGATGTCCGAATTGACCGAACAAACGCCAAGATTGAGAGTTCGAAATCCAAGACAGTAGACCAGTAGGAAAACATCGGATGTTCGACAACTTGTACTGCACACCATTCCACAAAGTCCTTCGGTTCCTCACTGCACTCACTGACATACTGACCATATGCCTTATGCTGAAGAATGTACAAGGCAGCAGCCGTGACCTGATGTGCATGCCTTGTTTTAACAAGGTTGGACCCATGAGTCAAGGCGTCTGCTGTCCTAGGTGTCTCTATGTCAGCCTGTGCTATTGTATTTGTCCATCCGCTTTCAGCTACAAAGTCACCAACGGTCTTGAAGAGAGCCATCTCAATATGCAGGGGTCCCATCATGATGACAAATTTGTCTTCACCAAACACATCCGGCTGTTGCCATTGAATACGTTTTCCCAAGGTGAACAGAGGCTGGTCCATTGTCAGCACTGGTATTTGCCCTGGATTCACCAGATCTATAGCCGCCTTGGTCACTTTCATGACATGCGTACTCATTGCGATGGAAGCCGACTTCTCTCGAAACATGGGCATCAGCGCAGAGGTGGTCTTCAATTTCACCAGTTGATCAGAGTTTGAGGCATACCAGGCAGCCCACGATATGAAGCTGTTTTTGTCTAACTCCCCAGGATCATAACGTCTCTTCAGATCATTGAGCCATGCGTATTCCAGCTTCTTCTCCTTGTGCCAAATGTCCGCAGGGGGGGTTGCTGGGCCATGTACTGCAGGGAAAATGACATCCTTCTTCATGGATTCTGCTGGTAAGACGTCTGCGTAGGAGCTTGGGAGCGGTCTGATCTTCTTTTTAGAGGTGTCCGTCAGTGAGATGCATGAAGCGTTTCTGTCTACACCAGGACTGTCACCACTGGGGTGCTGAAGAAGGGAGATAGCTGTTCCATGGAATGAATCTTTTGCGGTAATGGAACTTGGGTTATGGTCAATATTATCTGCTTGAGCTGTGGTAAAAACACCTGAGAGAAGACTTGGAGGACAAATCGCACCTTCAGCTTCAAACTGCTGAATAACTGCATTGGCAAAACTTGATGAAATACCAAGCACGCAATCATATGATACACTCAACCCCAAACCGAAAAGTCTATCAATAATAGACCGTTTGCGAGTTTCAGAATGAATTTTCAATGCAACATAAATTGGAATAGGACCTTCACGATTCTTGTTGTCGCGTACAGATTCTCTGTCTTTGCAAGCAGACTTGACACAGTTGAACATAAGCAGCTGGGCAACAGACTGCCCTGCCGTAGTAGCTAACTCAGCTTTCCTGGTTTGATGCTGGATATTTGGACCTTCCATAATCATTGTTACCAGCGCAAGCAAGGATTCAGGCATACGACTATTATCGAGTGTCCCATCAAAACTATACTTCTCATTGAATATGTCTTTTCTGACAATTTGCGCAGCTTTTGCTAAGAAAATAGCTTCTGCATCTGAGTCTCTATCATAAGCTTTCTTCAAGGCGTCACCTACGTCCGTACCAAAAGCAAGCAAAACGTCCTTTCCCTTTCTACTGGCTGATAATGAAGGACAGTTCGCCAGCAGTCTATCTTTCAACCGGGTTGAATGAACCTTTATGTCAAGTCCAAGATCCTTCAAACATGCCTGATACATTGCTACTAAATCTACAAGTTTAAACACTGCCGCACTGTCTTGCAAAGCACGATTTTCCTTAATGTATGAAATTAACTCGGCTAAGGCAATGCCATGATACGGTGTGGAAGGGTTATCATTATCATTCGATTCAGACAAACACTTTGCAGTACGATTAAAGAGGTCACTCAGACACCGTTTATAGTAATGCGCCTCAATTGCAATCATGTCACCCACAGCAAGTTTCTTAATATCTCTCAAATTATAACTAATACAAAGAAACTTTAAAGGTCTACCCCACTTTTAGGGTCTACCCCCATGTTTTAAGGGTCTGCGAATTTATTGAGATTTATTTACCAGATCAGATGTTGGAATCGGCTATAAAACAGTTGCTAATTTGCTTCAAAGGGCTGAAGAAAAAGGGTACAACCCCTTCGCAATCACCTTAGACCTTAGTCGGTTTGATGATGGGGGAGGAATAGAAGAAACTTTGATTTCGAACAGAGCTGTCTGGCATAAGTCATGTCGAAGTAAACTTTCAGAATATAAACTCAAAAGGTATGTCTCTGCCAAAAAGCGGACCAATCCAGCTGATGAGAGCATCCCTAGTCCAGCAAAAACTCGTAGACATAGCACTAGTCTTCAATCAGGTTCACATCAGTCTGAAGTATGTTTCTTCTGTGACTAGGTAGTTGGAACCGAGGGACTCCACCAAGTATCTACCTTTCATTTAGATAGCACTGTACGCTGGTATGCCACAATTTTGAAAGATTCAGTATTGCTTAACCTCTTAAACTCCAGGGTCCCCCCCAATTGGGGGACCCTGAGACTCACCACTGCAAAATACCTACAACGCCACGCTAATTAAGTAGCAATATACTCATATTACACATCAAATGAAACAGGAGAGCCTCTGCTACAAGCACATATAAGTCATTTTTACATACACCAAGCACAACTCAAACACCAAGCATATTAATGTTCAAATATCAAAATCCGAGTAGCGTCAGTAGCGTCAAGCCTCTCTCCACATTTCCATGTCTCCCTCTCTGATACTTCATGCTACACAAACAGAGATATACTCTATTCATTTTGGGTATGTCATTTTCAAACAGAAACCTAAAAAAGAGGCTGGAGCTTAAGAGGTTAACCCCTTTCTGCAGATGTAGACGCCTGCCTCAATAGACCTGCAAATTTAAGCACGCTGTTACTGTACTCGATCACTAGATGGCACCCCCGGATCAGTTATTGAATATTCACAAGCAAGCAGACGTCGAACGCGTTTTGAATATGGGGAAGTTCACTCCACTCCCTGTTTTTCGAGAGTTGCATGAATTAAACTCCTCAGCTAAGCCTGATGTGCAAACTGGTCAATATCCTTGCCCATAGTATCGATCCAGCAGTTTTAAAAAATGATCTTTTGCGACAGAAAAAATCGTTTCCTATGTAGCAACCACTTTAGCAACAGTGAGCCAACGGCATTCCAATTAGTGGTTCAGTAAAATCTGTTTTCTGAAGCAAAAAATTCGACATAGTATTGATTCTCTCACATTCTACTGTCAATTACAGTCATCAAATGCAAAAAATGCGTAGTTCCCTACCGTGGATTTTCGTGTACATTTCTTCATTGACAAATCCAGCGCTTCCTTATATCCACCCGAGTACTGGCGTTGATAGCCAATCACTCAATCATACATTCAAGCTCTGCTGCCTAACTGCACAGTTAGACTTCACGGCCTCGTGAAACTTCCGCGGTAACAATGTATTGATTGGCTCATTTCTTATCCAATTCCCGAGTGTTTAAACGTTCTACAGCAAGTGAAACATATTGATTGGACAAACACAGAGCATACAAGCCTATGCATACCAGCAGGCTCGGTTGTATCCGTTTTACGTTGTGCGCATTACGCGGCTGAAACAGACGCAATATATCTATATATATATATATATATATAGAAAAAAGACGCGCAAAACTGGCCTTGAAGTGTTCAGTTATATCTAGAGGATTTAAATAACATAAGGACATGGTCAAAGGGAATTATTTCGAATGAAGCAGGACCGGAGGGTTCCTTTACTGGATACATCGTCTCTGGAGGAGGGATTCATGGAAAAAAGGTAGGCTGCTAGTTTTGCTTTCTGTTTAACAGCATTAAAGTGGGTAACCCATAAATAGCCAAATTTGGCTTCTGCACAAAGGGGTTAACAAAACAGTAGTAAGCAGTGGCGGCCATCTTGAAATCCAAGATGGCGGACTCAAATGCATTTATAAATGACTTCATTGGATCCGCTGCCCTTTAAAACATGGGAGTAGACCCTAAAAGTAAGACTGTATCTGCCATATTAATGGAGATATTGCTCATAACAGATTTAACTAGGCGGCCATATTGGAATTCAATATGGCGGCCACCAGGGGGCCCAGATTTTTGGGCTACACCTCAAAAATCAATTGTATGGGTTTATACTATATGTGTGTTAAATTTGGTGCTTTCCTGAAAAAGTGAACGATGGACCCTATTTTTGGGTCTTATCCGCCTAACTATATAGAGAAACTAGCAAGCTTAGTTGGGCTGAACGGCCTTTTCTTACCATTCATGTTATGTTATGTTATGAATCTCACCCATCTTTAGGGAAACTCACCCAATTTTAAGAAAACTCACATCATCTTTAGGGAAACTCACATCATCTTTAGGGAAACTCCCACCATTCTTACGGAAACTCACCCCATCTTTAGGGAAACTCACCCATATTTAGGGCAACTCGCACCATTTTTAGGGAAAGTCACTCCATCTTTAGGAAAACTCACTCCATCTTTTGGGAATCTCACCCATCTTTAGGGAAACTTGCACCAATTTTGGGAAACTCACAATATCTTGAAGGAAACTCACACCATCGTGAGGGAAAGTCACAATATCTTGAGGGAAACTCGCACCATCTTGAGGGAATATGCTTCCAAGCATTTTTAGTGGACACCCTCTTCCTGTTCCTGCAATATTGAATCTTACATCTTTCTTTAGTAATCCTATCACTGTGTGCCATTTATACAAAATTCAGACAATTTTAACAAGCCTCAACTGGCAATTTGAGGCTGGCATTTTTATTACAACAATTATAATCTGTGAATGATTGGTCAGCTTTTAAAACTGACAATTTATTTCTAATAATGTGGTAAAAAATGGGAGGGGATTCTGTGATAAGGGGGTCAAACCCTACCGAATAATCTCCCCACTCCACCCCTTCCTCCCCCCTTCCCTCCCCACATTATCCAAATTCAAACATTCCGATCCTGTTTTGAGGGTTGGACATGCAGAACTGAAAACACCACAAAAAAAAACTTAAGCTGCCAATGATTACAAATCACCAGCACAATCAGTCCTCATCACATAGTGTGCACTAAACCATTGACAAATTAAGATTTTCACTGAAGTACGTAGAATGACTGTTCTGGGCGACCATTTTAACTGATTGCCTTGCTTTTTGAATGCATTACACTAGATCTACTATGTAAGTGATCATTTTCGATAAGCAGAAAGTCTGCCTGGTCATTTTTGCTTTACAAACATCTGTGTTGTCAGCCGAGTAATGAGTGACAATGTCAGGCCTGGCTTCTGTGACATCAGCTGAGGTTTTGGCCAATGCAGGAAATGCTGGTGACACACAGCAATGCTCCATAAAGATGTACATATTCTGCTGAAAATTCACTTTTCATATTTTCATTTGAGACAGTAATTAACTTGGTAAATAAAAAATGTGCCTATAAAGTTATGTGCCAAAGTTAATGAATGAATGACTGAATTATTTATGCATTATTTTTACCTCTTTTATACTAGTAACTTGTGACCGTCACCGTGGGGACAGTTTTCTGTCTCAAACATAACCCTGGATGATGCATTTTCACTCCTTTCTGTGGACATGGCAGAGAAACACTTAGGATGAACTATGAAAGAAGTGCAGTATAATGAAGAATAACTGAAAATACGCCCAAGAATACACAATAAAAATACAATAGCCGAATTGGCAACTTACGCCTGTAAATATCAAAATTCAACTGCTAAACACAACAAACTGACCCCTGAACTAAAGACATAATTTTAACATGGAAATGTGGTGCATCCTTCAAATCTTGCTTTTATACTCTGGGTGACGCATACAGTACATGGACAGTCGGCCACGTATACAAGCATAACCGAGCGAACACACTCTGCTTGTTTCAACCAATGGAGGCTCATTGAGCTTGATTTTTTGATGTGAAAACCAGTACCAGCACATTTGTGTCCAGATGTTGAAGCTGAGACGTGAGACCTACATCTTTCAGTTTCACAGGGGAATGATATTGTTTGGAAGATTATAAGAAAGGGGTTTGGTGTGTCGTTACACCCTGAAAGGAACTGCACTGTCATCATTCCCTGTAGCTTTCTGTCTCAGAGGTATAAAATGGAGTGATATTCATTTAATTTGCACAATATTAATGTGTCCCACAAATTATGGTTACCTGAAATAAAGGGACTATTCATAAATGGCACTGCAATTCATATATGATGAGACTAAAATCCAAAAATATCCGTTCATAAAAAATGAAAACTGCCTTTTAATCAGGTATTTTTTATGACAAATAAAAATATGAAATACTGAGGGGAACTGAGAAAAATGAAATATGTAATTGTCCTAAATATTCAGGAGTACGCCGTGTCTAGGATGGGCCCTCTACAAGGTCACAGATAAGGACTGTTTCCTTAAAGGGCGTGTAAAGGAGCACATTTCTGGGCTTTAAGCGTGCCGTCTTTCATCATGCATGATTAATGTCATTAATGATGGCCGGCAGCCAATACTGCCTCAAAGAGATCAGAACAGTGTAGTAAATGCTCCTGTCATAAGTCCAGTTTTGTTTTGTTGGCTAGCCCCCCCGCCCCCTCCTCCCCTCCTCTCACACACACACACACACACATATACACACAGACACACACAGTTTCCTCAAACACATCATCAAGTTGAGTAAATAGCTTCCAGATGGAGCATGCGTAATGAGCCTTAAATGATTTGTGTTTGCTGGATAAAGGCGTCCCCACAATGAAGGCAGCTACTTTCCGTCACTATCTGTATTTAATATAACTCGCGGTTCTTGCTACTATTGCTATGGGTTGCTCTCGCCCCGAGTTCCCCGCATCTCATTTCGCAGAATCAAGCCGGTGGTATCCTTTTTCACCAAAACTTCCTCGCGCGGGGCCGAGTGAGCGTGTACTTATGCGTACAGGTAAAACAATGGCACAACAGAAAAAATTGCGCCATATTTAAAACCAGCCGATAAATGCATATTTCACGAAATTATTTGGGCTTAAAGGGTAAAATGTGATTTAAATGAATTATTGATGAAGTATTCTTTTTCTTGTTCTTCTTCTTCATTAATAATAATAATAATAATAATAATAATAGGCTACTACTACTACTACTATACTACGACTACTACTACTACTAATACTAATAATAATAATAATAATAATAATAATTATTATTATTATTATTATCATCAGTCTAGTGAAGGTTTTGAGGGGTGTTTATTACAAAAACAAAACAAAAACAAAAAAAAAACAAAAAAACAAAACGCGTGATCCATTTCAAGCATGAGGTCCGGTGCTGCAGCGCAGTCAGGTGCTCGCTTTCGTGATACAGAATAATTCATTAAAATAAAGGGGAGCTTTTAATGTCCACATCTGACAAACGGTATTAAATAAAAGGATCTTAAGCTCGCGCATAGAGAGGGCTCCCCGCCAAATACTCCTTAAATGGCTTGTGCCGAAGCAATCTGAAGATTAAAAACATCTCTTGAATTACAATGACACATCAGAAAATAAAATTAATTCAGCATTTTCATTAGAAGGATTGAGTCCTGGAGTGTTTCACTTTCCATTAGATGAGAGGAAAAGAAAACAAGCGAAGCTACAATGACTGTTATATCGAAGACCGCTTTTAGGCAAATACTCGGCATCACACCGCGGCCCCTTTCAATTCTATCACACCGCAGTGGAGGAAACGTGGGGGATCAGAATCCCGAAGCTGGAGTCCAGACTACTTACAGCGCTGAAAATTCGCAAAATTAATAATGAATATATGCCAATCATACACATTTTAAGATACAGATATTTATTTGCATGTCCTTCAGAAACTGCAATGTTCTTGACAGGACGAAGTGCTAACGGATGGTGGTTAGAGCCGAAGGCCTGGTCTGACAGCAGAATCAGTCTCGAGGGACTTAGGTTCAAGGGAATAATTAGGCGAATCCATTACCTGCAGTACGGCCGCTTATTAAAAATGCAGACGAAAATACTATATATCGAATATACCGTAAAGGAGGATCATATTTCAAGATTAGACGCAGGACTATTTCCGAAACAAATTTCGTCGTTCATTTGACCTAGTTGGACGTTGAATTGATGAAAGTGATTCAACAGTTTTCGTTTTAAAAACATTTATTAAAAAATAATATTTATTGACGTGCACAGTGGAGTTAAACACATAAAGAGACAAATAAAATCTTCGAATGAATAGGGGCTAGACCTATTTTGCAATCTGCACTTATCCATCTGAAGTCGTCCGCCTGCGGATAGTTCAACTTCAGCCGTCTCGTGTCAATGATACTCCACTACAAACATACTGCGTACCGGTGCGCAAAAAACGGCAGCCGCGCGTTTCTTTTACGTTACATCACCCATCGACACCAGCACAGTCTAATGTTCCAGCCTCAGACTGATTTTTGAAAAGATATATTCCGCGATGTTCGGCCTATTTCAGCAAGTTTTTAACCGATGCGCGAAGATTTAGAAAGACATGCATCATTCACATTGTCCTATGATCCAGCCAATTTTTTCACAATTTAAATTTGAAATTGAGGACATCGATTAAACAGGGAAGAACAACTTCATCCGTGTTCTAGAGGACGCGAGCTTAAATAGGCCTGGTCACCGCACTTGTTCCAAGAAAACATAAGCTACCATCAGATACGACTTCAAGCAACCTTTAATGTCGACTTAAACTTGTTTTTAATAAGGCAAAGGGTTTCTAATCAGGGGAAGGTAATGAAATGTTTGATCTTTGTATTTCCCAACAAAATCTATCTAGGCTACTCTTTACCCCGAGGTAAAGGAATTTTCCGAACCATCTTGATACAATTGAAAAACAACAACAGCGACAACAGCACTAATAGGCAGGATAATTAAACCTCGAGATCAAAGCATAGGTTTTAATTAAGTAAACGAATTGTTTCACACGATATAGGCTACTCCCGCTTTGCAGTTAAACAGTGCACTATTTATATGTCAAATTGTTATATTTGTCAGATATTAAGCGGTCGAAAAAATGAGCAATAGATGTTCTTGTTGGATCTGTGTGACTGGGGGAGGACAACATTACGGTCATAAAAAAATAAAAAGGCGCGCGCGTTTTATTGAGTTAATTTTTGTTCCTCTTTCTCTTCTTAGTTTTAAACACCTTGTCGCCAGATGTTCATTAAATGGAAAAGAAAAAAATAGGCGTGCAAAAACGGAATACCTCTCAGCCCGTTGTCAAAGTTTTTGGAGACGCCCGACCGCCCGCCCGCCCAACCGCGCGAAGGATAACAATACACCGGCAGCCTTTAGGGCTGAGGGGTAAAAACGAAGGATTTGAGTATTTTCTCACAACAGGGCCTAGTAAGAAATTGCTTTTAGTGAAAGATGAAATAATAGAATGACAAAATGAAAGGCGTGGGGGAGAAATGAATAAAGAAAGTATGCTCCGTCAGTTTTAATGTTTTGAGCCTTTGAGTTTGCATTTTGATTTAGAAAATGAACGAACGTACATTTCATTAATTAGACATATTTCTTTCCAGCTTTATCTATTTATTGAAGTGAAAATGACACGCCGAAGTTGATGTTATTACGCATTGTGGAAATAGGGCGCAAATACCGGCCATTAAAAAATCCAACTCTAAAATGATATTACAAACCAAATGTGCTATCGCATTTTCATCTGTGAGCAACCACGCATGTATACTTCGAAAAGGAGCGAGCAGGTTGCATTGCTAAGCTCGATCTCCGTGAATTTAGAGTTTTTTATGGCCTGTTTTAAGCTTTTCTACCGGTATTAAGTAGGATGGTAAGTCCCAGTGCTGTAATAGGATATGTTACCGAGGACTGATCAAATAAACAACACAGTGAATATGTTCATTATTTTGGGACACTTAAAAATTAATAAATGCTATCTTACGGGGGATTAATAGGTTATTTGGCCTACATTTTCCTCGTTGATGTTATTTTCGCAGGGACGCAGGGTTATTTTCAGTGGTGCGCCTCTGAACTGCGTTGATTAATTGAGTTATTCTGCCACCTACTGGTTTTCTTCTGCAGGTTCTATGGTAACGGAGTCGAGAGGGGAATCCGCGGTATATAGCCTCCCTCAGATGCGGGTTCGTTTCTTTCAGCCTATGTTTGGTGAGGGCCGAGTCTAACAGAGAGTCTTATAGTCACCAGAGAGTGTGAGCAGGAGTGGAAAAGTTCTGTGGGCAGAGGCAAAAAATATGTTATTTACGTCAGGATTTCAGAGGTCAGCCCGTTACCTTTAATCAGTCTGCTAACAAGGAGAGTATTCACTTTGAGCCTTAATAACTTATGTAAAACAAATTCATCTTTGCATATTAAATTGGAGCACAACATGAAAAAAATAATTGCAAACTGTTTTCTTTTTAGTTAAAACCGTTAAAATTTCGTGTTTGATCTTTAATGAGACACCCTAGCTCTTTTTCCCCCTGCTAAAAAGGATGCGGGTGAGTCGTAGTATGCAAATAAGTTTAATTAGCAAAGCTGCTTTCCTAACACCTCACCTAGCAAACGGAACTATTCGAGTAGTCCATATCGCGCCTACATAAAAATATTCTCACGTTTCTGCCATATGGTATCAATGCAGTAACACTGATAAACCATTCCAGAAACTTCGTGAGAACATTAAACTGGCTCACTTTTCTTTTAGCAGCCCAAAAATAGCGAAATAAAACAACCGTCAATAATAATAGGCTAATAATAATAATAATAAAAATAATAATAATAAATAATAATAACTCCAAATCAGGAAAACTTGGGACGGGATGTTAAATTGAAAGTGAAACTAAAAGCAGTGATTTGTAAATTTAGCACGATGAAAACAACGTTATTTGATGTTTCACTAGGCTACATAAATGCCAGAATCTGTATCTATCCAGTTTTGTTTTATGTATATTTTGTATTTGTATTTATTTCCCATGTTCTTTTGTTCATCCTCGCAATTTATGAAATTAGTCTGGTCAGTTCCTCTCATCTGTCATGTGCCACGTGTTTTCTGTTTTCAGGACCTGCGCAGCCCCTTGTTCATTGTTTTATTGTTAGATTGTCCCCTCATGCCTCCCCGCACATTCCTTAGCCCCACACTCCTGCACCCAATGGAATTAGATCCTCAGCTTCTCTTTTTATTTCCTTATTTCTGTTCATTCCAGCATGTGTTTGTCAAGCTAGTTTGTCTTCCTTATGAGCATCTGCCATCAGACCCCTGCAGCTCATCCAGAACACTGCAGCTTGTCTGGTTCACAACCTCCTGAGACATTCCCACGTCACCCCCCTGCTCACCAGGCTCCACTGGCTGCCTGTTGCAGCTCGCATCAAATTTAAGACATTGGTGCTAGCCTGCCAGGGTGTCAATGGAACAGCTCCAGCATACATCCAGAGACTGTTCAGACCATACACACAAAAAACAAGTGGTTCTATATAGAACCAAGGGTTCTATAGCTTGGTACGTATTTGGCACCCTCAAATGGTTCTATATAGAACCTTTTTGTCGAGCCACAAAGAACCATTGGGGATCTTTGTGACCAAACAAAATGGTTCTATATAAAACCTTTTAAAGGTTCAATCAATATCCCAAACCTTGTATTCCCTTACTGCTTTGGTTTGCCACATTTTTGTTAAATAATTCTGCAGAATTACAAGGATATGAACTTAATTTACTACTACTACTACTACTAATTTGAATAAAATAACCAATAACCTTTCATATTTAAAACTTTAATAACATACAGTCAGCCCTTTGCCAATACCCACCTATTGCAGATTGAAGAAAAAGAAAAGAAAGAGATAGTTTCAAATTGACTGTATTGACCATCAAAAAGTAGTTGCACCATATAAAAACATTTCAATACACAATATAAATCATAGGCTACATTACAAAGTATAAAATATTACAGTGATAAACCAGGCAAAATCACATAAGAGTTGCTGAAATAGATAGTTCTACCATGAGAGTCAATGAGTGTGAATCATTTCGGCATTTGCTGAACTTTCTTTGTGAGAACCACTCCACTTTAAACTAACACTTAAAAGCTTACATTCCCCCAAAATGAAGATAAAGAAGGAAAAATATCCAACAAAAACTGATTCTGCAAAAAAGTTGTATAATTTTATATGGGATATGGGATGTACATTCCATGCACACAGTAATGAAAATATATTAGCACCACATATAAAATAAAAATACAATTTCAATTTCAGATAAAATAGATTAAATAGATTTAAATATTGAAATATCACTGGGCAAACCTCAACATTTGGAATTCGTAATAAATGTTATTGAATAATAGTGAGGGGTTAAATTCAAGCAGCAAAACAAAAGAACTGTTAAGGCTAAAGATTTTAATCTTGGCAAAAACAACTATTTACATCAATTTCATCATTCACTGTGAAAGCTGATTGTACATTTTGAGAACTGGGAAAGACAGTCTTTTCTTACCATTTCTTATTTTAAAAAATGACAGCGTGTGTTTCATCTGTTTGGGGTACTACACGCGAAACAGGAAATACACCTCAAGCAGACACTGCTGAGCCTGTGGCACATCCAGTTCCCCACTTGTGATGGTGACTCCATCCATCTTTATTGATGCTTTTGCAGCAAGAAGGGGATTCCCTGCATCATGGAAGATGATGGTTGGGAATGAGCTTGCTGGTTCCTAAGGAAAAAAAACATATGTAAGGAACCTCCAGATAGAATTTAAGATATAGGTAACTGACAATGCGAAAAATGTCAATGACAATGTGAAAATTCAACACATACCTCATCTAAACAGTAAAGGAACTTGGAGCTCTCCTTGAATAGGGCTGGCAGAATCAGTATTGCTGCACTCTTTTCCAGGTCTGAAATTTCAGAAGAAATAAATGATCTCTGCATAAAACCATGCAGTTTGTGAGAGTGCAAATGCATGTATGCATGTAACATACCATCTTTGTTAGCCTCAGTTCCCGGCAGGCGTGACAGGAGGCCCCTCTGACTCCCACTAAGAGCCACCCTTATGATGTTGGGTGTCATCACATTAACAGCATCTTGAAGATTTAGCTCCAAGTCCTGGCCGAAACGCAACCTCATTTCATGATGCATCTGCAACAAATGCGAACAATTAGTAAACCTTAAAAAATGATGGTGACCAAGGTTATTTTTAGTGAACTAACATTAAGCTAAAACTAAGCATGAAAATACATTTTGGGAAACTTTGATAAAAACAAAAAGTGTACTTATAAATGAGAAAAAGTGTTCTTGTAAAATAAACCAAATTAATTGGAAATTAAAATGTCTGGCCCAAAACGTAACTTACTTTAAAAAAAGTAAAACAAAATCAAAATTAACCTGAAGACCATAGTTTGGTCTCTTCACAATGGCCACTCAGATCAACTCTAGATCAACACCTCATACACCTTTCATAGTCATCAAATCAAAAGTTTTTCTGTTAGTAAGTATTCAGTAAAAGTACTGTAGCATGCTCCAAAAGGGCATGACAATTTTAAAATGAATGCCAATTACAATATAAAAATTGGAAATGATATGAAATTATAAATTCAAATACTAAAAATTGCCATTTGAAAACTAAACAAAGCTGGAATGGAATTAAAATTTGAAAATGAAATACAAAAACAAAAAAAAAGAAATAATCTACCTGTAATATCATTAATGGCTACTCACAAGCAGTGGCACCTGCAGAAAGGGGAACATCTCCATCACCTCCTCAGTTGGTTTGCTCATGTGCTCAACTCTCTTATATAGCGAGCGCTTCATTCTGTCCTTAATGTTGGAAAAGTCTGGTTGTCGACGACGCAGCTCATTATTGATAGCATGTATGTGCTCCCTGAAACTCACTGCATCCTCCCCAACAACTTCTAGGTCCAGCAAAATCTGAGAAGAAATATAACAAGAAACACAATATTAATAGTGTGAACAGTATAAGAGTTACACGGCTACTTACGAAAGAAAGAAATAATTTGACACTAAATATTTATTTAAAAAGGATTTTAATGATTTAAAGAGTCTTTGATAACAACTGCATCAATAGCAATGGCTTGTTATTCAGAAGTAACAGCCCATAGAATGCCGTAATTAACCAATCAGAATTGAGTATTCAACAAAGCCGTGTAATGTAATATGTAGCCGATAATGTAAATGTTCTCATGCCAAATATATGACATTATTTCAATCATCAAAAAAATTGCAAACCTCTTGTGTTGGATCAAGATCCCCAGAGGATATCTGGATTGCATCATCAATTCTTCACCTTTTTGCCCTCTGAAATTAGCCATAACATAGATCATTCAATGGCAGTGGTTGATAACTCTGAGATGTTCATACTGTCAAGCAGTATGGCTTGCAGATAGACAAACTGACAGCTAGACGGACAGGAAATCGGGCAAAAATGTCAGACAGGCACTTGTTGTCCAGCTTGGTCCTCCAAAGGCACGTGGTCCCCACTTCTCTGTCTTTTGGCACCAAACTTTTTTTTCATCTCCTGGACTGTTTTTAAGTGCAATAAAGGTGACCTCTCTTTCTTGAACTTATTTTTCAGGCACTCCAGTAAGGTTTCCTGTAGATATAGACATAAATTATAATGCTCACACAAAGAAAACATTTCTATAAATACAACTGAGAAAGAATGCTTTCCATACATAGCCAGAGGAGCTGTAATCCTTCAGAAATGGAAACCTGGTGATCAGACATCCCAGGACATCAGCATATTTTTTATGGTTTGGATACCTGAAGGATCATCTCCACAGTTAGAACATTCCTGCTTTCAAGATTTAGCCATTTCTTTTCTGTATTTACTGCAATTTAGTTTCTTGAAAAAAGCAATAGTAAAACTGTTGTGCTAAAGATGTGCTAAATGTAACCTGACATCAAATCAGTCAAGTATAAATCAAGGAGATAACACTGACTATAAGTACCATGTGTATTTGGTTAAGTTGTCGAACAACACTTGGACCAACATTGCTCGTAAATGGGACTTGTCCTTCTTTTTGAAAGATGGATCCTTTCTTTGCAGAGCTTCCTGCAGCTCTGGGGGCAGAAGAGGCAGGCTATATAGTGCTGGCCAAGACTCCTGGGCTCCATGACTATATAAAGAAATGAAGAGGAAATCTTTTACAGAGACTCCATAGCACCACTCACCAAATTCATGGAAATCTAGATTTTTTTGTTTTACTATTGGCTCATTCAACAATTTGAGAGTTTATAGGCATGATTTATTCAACTGACATTCGCCTGTGTCAAAAACTATCTTTGATTAATAAAGATGTGAATAAATCCAGATGCAAATCTCAATCTAGAAAATTATATTTTTCTTAGAGGTGCTGTGGCATTAAGTGACACCGGTCTGCTGTATACTTACGGAGTGTTTGGTTCTACAGGTAGTGCATCACACGGTACTGGACCTTCTTGTCTACAGGAACATAAAGTAACAATTCCATACTAGACTTTCATGTCAACAAAAATTCCTTTTTGATAATAAACATGCAATACTTACTGGGCCAGAGATTAAGTGTTTCGCAACTTCTCCAACTCTCTCAAAAACATGACCTGGTGTTTCATCACAGGGAAAAGTTTTCCCACCATCCTCTCTCTTAATCCCAGCAGAGTTTCCCCATCAATTCGCTGTTCTGTTGAGGTAAGAATTCCATGAAATTGTAATCTTAAACAGGAGGTTGGTTACCTATTTCAGAAGGGAAAAAAATAAAACATTTCATTAAGACAATTGCAGGAATACATAAGGCTTTTACCTCTGGACATATACACTATGATGAAGTGTAAGGAACATACTGTCATCATGAACATAGGTGCCCAAAGCATGGTAGTCTTCTTCATCCCCTGGCTGAACCACAATCCACTTCTTCTGGTCCTCCAAAGAAAAGGCATGGTAGTGGCTGCTGAACTTCTTGGAAGTCAATAGCTTTCCAAAGATCATCCAAAGAGCCCTGAACTGTATGATCTTAGCTATTTCCATAAAGATGGGAATGTCCTCCTCTACCACTTCAATTATGATGGTGTCATCCACTTTGTATTTGATGTTATTCGTCAAGAGAGAGCTAACAACTCTTACTTTCTCCTCATCTGGGATGTCTTCAACCCCACCCTTGACAGCAATACCTTCCTGAATATCAAGGGGAAGAGACCGGAATGGGACTTGGCGTTCACCTTCAGTGTATGAGCGCTGGCGAAGGATATCCAAAGATGTTAGTTCCCAACACTGCCGCAACTGGTGTCTCTTGGAGAGGGTGTAACAAAGATTCTTGAAGTTCCAGGTGTTGTGGGATAATCTCTTGAAGTACTGATGTTTCCCCTCAAATCGCATGCACCACATATGTTTCAGAGGGCCAAACTCCAAAGTCAGGCGTGGATAGTGAATGAGGAAGTGAAATTTCGGTGTGAAGGTCTCTGGAAACACAGTCAGGAAGGAGGAGAGGAATTCACCAATCTGGAAGCTGAGGTCAGGAATGATGCTTTTTCTGATGGAGTGAGAGAGGATGATATCTCCAATCTCTCTGCACTTGAGATAAACGTCCCAGTGTATCTCGCCTTCTGGAATGTAGTGTCCAATAAGGAATGGTAAGATCCTGAATAAACACCAGGTTTGTCTTGCTGATCCAGTCAACTTGTTTTGCTTCAGCATACTTGGTGATAATATCAGCGGGATGTCACCTCTATCGTTTTTTCCAATATTAAATGCTCCCAGCTCTGAATTGATGTCACTCAGTGTAACAATTTTCAGCAAGTGAAGCGCAGTGACAACTTTACAGACAACAACTGGTACAATGCCCTCTAAGAAATCATGCATTAGGTCTGGGGGAAATGCTCTGGTGACATCAAAGTATTCAAGCTCAGTGAATGGACACTGCTTAACCACACGGTAGGTCTGTTTTGACACTTGACTGTTCTCAGTGAGAGCATTCAGATGGTAGTTGTGCACATCTGAGGATCTAATATGCACATTATCTTCATTTACGTGTGCCTTTAAGTCACTATATGTAGTCATACAGAACCTGCACACCCGTCCACTGCTAAAACAGCTTATAAATCCAGCCAAGTTGTGTGCAGACAAATTGTCTGCTGAAATGGTTGCTCAGATGGTGAATTCTTTCATTCACACAAATTGCAATCCCTTCGGTGTATAATTCTTTGAGGTCAAGAATGAGAGGACGTAGAATTTCCCTGGGGGGGTACCTCTGAAAGAGCTGATGCCCTATAAGAAGACACAAGTGTATGTGTCTCAACTGGGAGTTGTACTTTGCCTCTAGGTTTCCAAGAGTAAAATAGAAGGCAGTTACTTTATGAATGGATTTTTTAGAACCTAATGGGTTCACAACTTCAAATTCATCTGTGTATAAATGTATACGTAGGAAACTTGGATCTCCAAGAAATGGACAGGCTTAGAAAATATTTCCATCCGTGAAGTCTTCCAAAAGAGCACTTAAGTCTTTCTCACAGCTTCTTTGAAAAAAATCAAAAATGTCCTGTTTCTCCAAAAACACCTTCAGAACATCTTTTATTGGCACATACTGGAAAGTGTCTTCCTTCCCCTTACTGTTAACTCCAAGTACATATTGGACTGGCTCCACCAGATGCAGATTCTCTTTGCTAAATTGTAGCAATTTGTATTCAGACTTCACAAACTCAAAGGCACAGTCAAAAACAGTTCCATTTGAAAGTAGATGGTCCAATTCCTCGTGATCTTTTACTCTGAACCCTGACTGGTCCAGGTGGAATTTGATTATGTCAGTATAGTACTGTTGAAAAAACTGTAAAACAAATTGAAGATTTTCAACAATCGTTTCCTGAGTAACTTTGGGGAGTAGATGTTTCTCTTTAAAGTAAAGAGAGAAAGATTTAAGATGAAAAGTCCCACATGCTTCTGTAGCCCCGACAGCAGGGTATTTAAGTCAGGAAAACTATTTTCATGGACTGACTGCGAGTTCTCTGAGTCTTCAAAATCATTCACCGCGTCCTCTTCATTTTCCTCTAAGAGAGTTAAATTCTGAAAATGGTCATCTCTAGGCCTCCTGAGAGCAGCCCTATGTTTTCTATAGATGTGGGTTCTAAAACCAAAAACAGTTTTATAACTCCTCTTGCATCCCCTTATATTGCAGACAATGCTAAAATTGGGCTGATGATGATGCAATAGCTGTAGGTGCTGCAAGAATTTTGACAGCTGAAATTTCACAACATCACAGACTGGACATTTGTAGATTTCCATTACCTCTGAATGCCTCTTTTGCATTGATTAAGTTAATGTTTTGGAGCCATTTGTATACATCATCAATATTCCAGTGGTCTGTCATTTGAAATGAAAAGAAAGAAAAAACATTGTGAATTTTTAAAATCCTGACCCTCACAAACTAGGCTGCAAACGAATAGGGGAAACACATTTTCAGTTCTACTTCTTCATACTGTACCTTATATTTTTTGGTTGTTATGCAGCATAACACTGAAGTAAACTCCATGTATGTGTAAACCTACTTGGTATTAAACCCATTTCTGATTAGACTAAAAAAAAATAAAAAATAAAAAATGTTGATATTACTGATCTGACTTGAAGCATCAACTTTTGCTTAACAGCACAACAGCTTTAAAATCCTAAACCACTGTACCTGCCTCATCAAACCTAAACCATTACAATAATAACAAGTCGACATGCTCAACAACACCCCCTGCCAATCGTGTACTTCTTATTTTCGAACTCCATCAAGGCCTTTATGGTCTGAAGCTACACACCTAATTTGGTTACTGTATCTGTGGTAGTTTCTGTGTAAAGCTGTCGCCTTTATCTTGGACGCACGCATGGACGGACGCACGGAAGGACGGACGGACGGATGGAGGTCAAACCTATATCCCCCTCCCACTTCATGCTGGTGGGGGATAATAATAATAATAATAATAACAACAAGTGGACATGGTCAACAATATCCCCGCCAATCCTGTGCTTCTTACTTTCAAACTCCATCAAGGCCTTTATGGTTCGAAGCTACACACCAAATTTGGCTGTCCTATCCGTAATAGTTTCCGAGAAAATTGTCCCCTTTCTCTCGGTGGGACAGACGCACACACGCGTACACGCACGGACGGAGGTCAAACCTATATCCCCCTCCCACTTCATGTTGGGGGGGAATAATAATTAAAGCTGTAAGCAGCGATGAACGGGCCCTTGCTTCCTTGTGCACATTGTGGGTAGTGGTAAGATCCTGATAGCTGCAAGTGTGCACTCACGACCATTGGACAGGTCAAGTAACGGCACCAACCTGTGATAAAGTTTCGAGCGATTCGGACAAAACACTAAGGAGTTATGATAAGTTGATAGGTCATCCACCAGGGGGCGCTCAGAGCATAACCAAATGTGAGCAGGTTCATTCAGGGGCAGACCCTCAGCACAAATGTGAAGTTTTGAGCAAATCGGCCAATGTCAATGTGAAATATGGCATTTCCTGTTTCCACAAAAGGGGCGCCATGAGCGAGATTGCTTACAAGCAAATGGAGACGTTCAGGGCGGGGCTTTAATCATGTACAGGAATTTTGAAGCTGTTTGGAAGAAGTATGAGGGAGGGAGAGCTGCCCGAATATGCATGGCAAAGCATCAGAAATGTGTCGGCATAGCGGCCACGCCCATTGACCTACAGACATGCAGAGCTCAACTTTTGATCAGCATGGTCTCTAGATGATCTGTCTCAAATTTGAAGTTGATCGGGCGAAATCCCTATGAGGAGTTTATTTTAAAATTCAAATCAAAATGGCCCACTTCCTGTTGGGTTTAGGGTGTGGCTCCAATGAATTTTTTGTATGTCTGGGTATGATACACGATTACCGAATTTTGTCTGCCTACGAGTGAGTAACCGAATTTCTCTATGGGAATTTTGAAATGTGCTTAGGGGGTGCTATTTTGGCATTTTGCGTCGACCATGCACAATCGCTCAATAAATATCGAATTTTGGTTGAGGCCGCACGAATGTGGAAAGTTACAAGCGTTTTCAAGTTTGAGAAGGGGGCGACATTGGCCCTTGAAATGTCGGAGGAATGATAATAATAATAATAATAATAATAATAATCAGCATGATTTCAATAGGGTCCTCCGCAGACGACTTGCAGTCGTCGCTCGGGCCCTAATAAATGTGTAACACTGCTGGAGTACTGCATGAAACAGTGTCCCACAAATTTGATATGAGATCAGAGTAATTAACCCTTGTATGGTGTTTGGGTCTGTGGGACCCATTTTCAGTTTTCATCAAACCATGTTTGCTGTTCATATGACTTGTAATTGGGATGAAGTAAACATCTGTTGAGCATTTTAACATAAAACAACACAATCAAACAATTTTGAAAACCCAAAAGTCTAGCGGGTCTCAGACCCATGAACACTGGCTGAGTAACAAAAATCCTAACACCATACAAGGGTTAATAAATCTTGTCTGTTGTAGCTGAGAAATTAATATTTTGATAAATCTTTAAATGTTTAAAGTTAAATTCATTTTCCGGTCCACTTTTCCTGACAATAATGCTGTCACAGCAGCCGCGATGGTTCATTAACACTGCGAGTTATTGGAAGAATTCAGCAGAATTCCAAAAATCCGCTACTTCAACCTGCCCGCTTTCTCTCTGTCTGAGGGCCGCTCATTCATCCCCCTCCGTTCATTGGATAAACGCAGTGGTACACAGTTTCTATTTCCCATGAGGCTTTGCTACAACCATTCTACATTAATTTTTGAACAAACAAATCTTATAACAGTAAATTTTATATTTGTGGTCATGAAAGTTATGCAACATCTGAATAAAAATAATTAGATCAAGATAGGAGGCTAAAGAAAAATCAGTAGGCTGGATTGATGAGAGTGAGTCTGCCACTCGGGTAACCGTAAGTGAGATGTAGAGAGACATCAAATGTTCTACGTATTTTACTTTTGCATTTGACAGATAGGGGGCAGCTTACAGAATGAAAACGGATTACCATGAGCGGTGGAAGATACGGAGATGTCGCACAAGAAGTGGCGGTAAAGCGAACACACCTGTTGTCAAATATACCGGTTGACTCTCCCGACAACTACCTCAATCCTGTACTCATCAGAAGCTCTCATGATGTAAGTGTAACTCGAATGGGCTCACAACTGGCTCAATTCACAAGTTGTAGAGCCAATAGCACTGTTCTTTTGTCAATGGCATCTGGTGACTCACGCTAGGTTAGCAAACTAACGACTGTTATGATAACGTTAGTTGACAATAAGCCGCGGTAGCGTAACATGAAACCTTATCCGCACTTGCCACTTACCCGGTAAAAGCACCATGAGGAAAACAGATAGCATTTATCTAAACAAATATTATATATTTAGAAAAGCCTGTCGAAATTTGTATCCACCTTTTAGTTCGTTGAAAACTTGACGGCAGAAAAACGAACGCTCTCGAGACAGCTGCTGTCCGCGCTCGTGCACATTCTGTGAAGACGGTGGCTGCCGTTCACAGTCAAAAGACTGCAAGTCTGTGTGATCCTCACAGTCAGTACGACCTACCGACTGGGAAGAGCTGGTGGCAGGTAGATAAATTGTATTTTTCTGTGGGCTCCGCTTCCTCCCACTTAGCGACAAATATACTGAAAGGATGATACGTCTCACATCGCATTGACCGCAAATATGAAATGCCAACTAGGAGAATGTAGTTGCAACGAATCAGCAAATGATGAAAATAATTTTGTAATTAAAAATTAAAAGATCAATAATGTTGGCAGGTGATTAATTCAGTAGCCTATAGACCTACACACTTAGCATGCATAACACAGGGCGTAAAATAAATCATATACAGTTAATAGTTTATGTATAGGCCTATATATAGAACACACACACACACACACACACACACACACATATCTATAGTATTTCTATTACATATTTTTCGATTATATGCACACAGCTAATAAAGCGATCACAAAAAGCCAATACTTTGGTTAAATTGTAGGGGTAAAAACATACAAAATAACACAATGAAAGCACATATGCATATGTAGGCTATGTATGTGTGGCCCTATTGCCTATATATAGCAGTTATAGTAAATACATTGCTGTATATATATATATATATATATATACAGTACAGACCAAAAGTTTGGACACACCTCATTCAATGAGTTTCCTTTATTTTCATGACTATTTACATTGTAGATTCTCACTGAAGTCATCAAAACTATGAATGAACACGTGGAATTATGTACTTAACAAAAAGTGTGAAATACCTGCTGAAAACATTATTATTATATTCTAGTTCTATTCTAGTATAATATTCTAGTTTCTTCAAGGTAGCCACCCTTTGCTCTGATTACTGCTTTGCACAATGATGATGAGATTCAAGAGATAGTCACCTGAAATGGTTTTCACTTCACAGGTGTGCCTTGTCAGGGTTAATTAGTGGAATTTCTTCCCTTATCAATGGGCTTGGGACCATCAGTTGTGTTGTGCATTAGTCATGTTGATACACAGCCAACAGCCCTATTGGACAACTGTTAGATACAAACATACTTCCGTGTGCGTTCATTCATAGGTTTGATGCATTCAGTGAAAATCTACAATGTAAATAGTCATGAAAATAAAGGAAACTCATTGAATGAGAAGGTGTGTCCAAACTTTTGGTCTGTACTATATATATATCGTATTGTTACTTATTTGCGGGGCTTTATTTTTTATTCATTCATTTATTTATTGTCAATTGTAAATCAAGATCAATTATATCATTGCCAGTATCTTGTGTTTGAATAAACAAACCTATTTTAAAGACTTTTTCTTAAGCAGTAGGCATCTTTCATATGAATTTAAGCGCCCCTATTTTTTCTTTCTTTTTTTTTTTTACAGAATTGTTATAGAACCTTTTTAGACAGACGGTTCTTTGGTAGAGGATATAGAACCTTTTTAGACAGATGGTTCTTTTGTAGAGGATATAGAACCTTAGGGTTCTATATAGAACTTTGATGTCTTATATAGAACCCTAATGAACCTTTTTTTCTGAGAGTATACACGCCCGCCAGAGCACTCCGCTCTGCTACTTCTGGTCGCCTGGCTCCCCCCCCCTCTCCGCTCCTTCCCTTCCCTCTCAAGGCAGCTGTCTGTCCTGGTACCTCGTTGGTGGAATGATCTACCTTTCGAGGTCCGAACGGCAGAATCCTTGAGCACCTTCAAGCGCAGCCTGAAAACCCACCTCTCCCCTACTCCACTGCCCTGAATCCTGTCATTTCATCCCTTGATTTGTTGCCCTTTTACCTGATCTTTATTGCACTTAATTTTTTTTTGCCGCTTTACTTGATTTTGTTACCGTTTTACTTTACTTTGTTGCCTTTTATTTTTGTTGCACTCGATTCTGTTGCCCTCTACTTGACTTTGTTGCCGGTTTACTTGACTTTTTGCCTTTTACTTGATTTTTTTACCCTTATACTTGATTTTACTGCCGTTTACTTGATCCGATCAGTGTATTTGGACTGCTTATTGGTTTATATCTGTAACAACCGAATGTGTTCTGTCACTAACTGTTAGCACTTGTACTTGTCTCCTAGGAGCACTGCATTTTTTTACTGATCTTTTGCACTTTTGTACGTTGCTCTGGATAAGACCGTCTGCCAGGAACCTGTAATGGTCATGATTTGGGGGTTGTATTTTTTATTTTTTTGGCTAACTATTCAGTTCTGTTCCCTGTGTTTGATTACCCACGTTTGATTTGTGTTTTTGATTTCTCTGCAATTTGGCATAGATTACCAACTTCTTGGTTTTTGACTTTTGGTCTGATACTCCTTTCTGTTGCATATTCTCACTGGCTGTTCCTGTTTTGGATTGTGCGACCTTGATGAAACCAGTCAACTGGATTTTTGTCTGCACCTGAGTTCTGAACCGTGTGTGTGTGTTTTTTTTAATCAACTCCTTTCACATTGGACTCAAGCTATTTTTTTAAGCGGATAAGTGTTTACCAATTAATACTGTTGCTATTCCTTTAGGTTAATGTTTAGGGATTTGAAACCAACTGTTTAAGTCTTTCAATTATGGTAAAAAATGAACTTGACTGAGTCAAGTCATGTTGTTGCTTTGACAGAGTTACGCTCTATGAATATAGAATCGAGTTTCACTGCTTAACTTGACTATTTACATTCAGAAAACCTAACCCAATCAAAGCAATAAGATAACTTAGCCCAAATTAAGAGACCAAATTTTTTATAGAGTAATTTTGTCCCATTTTTCCTACAAACCAGACTGAAAGCGTGCAGCAGTAGGCCTGCAAGATCTTCGATGTTGCAATTTGAATAGGCTATAATGTTGACACGAAGGGCTCTAATTTCGTAGACCAGGCGCAAGCGCGGCGCAGGCGCGGCGAATGGAGGGTGCACCGCGCCAACGGGGTGTGTCCAGGCGTATGTTGCAATTTCGTGCCCGGCGTAGCCTGGCGCAAGTACCCCTCTGTCCCGCCTCTGTCCCACCTTCCAGCGCAAGTGGGGAAGAAGGCGTATTTGGGTATAACACAGCCGAGTCAAATCTTCACCAATTCTGCACCGCTTACGTCTATATGAAGCATTATGAATATGAGTTAGCTGGCTAGCTAGGGCATTCGCAAATTTTTACCTTTAGCGAACTTGAATGGAATTTCAAAACGAAACTACGTCAGATCATTCAAACTTATGAAGTTGGAAGGAAATACGACGGTTGCTCATTGGGAAGAGAAACGATGGATAGCGTGTTCCTATTACAGCCTGTTGCTGCTTAAAATTTTTGGATTAACATGCATGGACAACAATGCAAGATAGGCCTACGTTACACATTTATTTTCAATATGTGATCTTAACTCAGTACGACATCATAGCAATCAGGCTGTATTCCTTTCCCCCACTAAAAACGATGAAACCTAAGTGACAATAATAGCCTAGTATCAATTAAGCCGCATGCACACTGGACGCGAAATGAATTTTTCGCTCGACAGATTGCGTTGAAAGCAGTGTCTTGTGTCCGAAAGTCTGACAGGGTTTTAATAGATCTCCGTGTCCGACAGTCTATTGTTGTTTTTAATTTCTTCAAATCTACTGACTCTTTTAGACATTAAACGTGAATGTTTTGATAGGAGGGCTCAGTTCTTCAAGATGAGAACCGAGAATTTCAATCAATGTTTCTGTTTAAGCTCAGCTCAATAAAGTGAGTCGACATTGGCGCGAGACAATATACACGTGTCTGACAGCCAAAAAAAAAAAAAAAAAGAGAGGACGATTAGAACAGATTGATAACGAAATAAAGAATAAAAAGAAACATTTTAACAACAGAACATCCAACGAACACTGCGATTAATTTATTTGCGGGTCTTCTTTTTTGGATGTTCTGTTGGTTGGTGATGTATGTGTATTTTTATTCTTCATTTCGTTATAAATCTGTTCTCATATCAATACTTTTATTTTTTGTTGGGTGCCGGACATGGAGTTTTGCATTTTGCATTTTTTTTGTGCAGTATTTTGCATTTCGTGTCGGACAGTCTTGACCGTGCATGCGATAATTTATTCGCACTGTCAATGGTCATGGACTTGATTTGCTCACGCACTATTTTATCTCTGCTGTGGAAATAAAGCGTGAATCTGTTCGATCCATCTGACTAATTTTGAAAAGAAAGACCGAATAAAGACTGTTGTCTATCTTCAAAGGAAGAAAACAGACGAATAAAAAGACCAAGAAAAGTCGATAGCTCTTTGCATTGACTTTGACTGTAATCAGTCGTGCGAAAAATTTGTTTCGCGTCCAGTGTGCAAGCGGCTTTACCGAGCATAGAATGCAAGCAATATATATGCACTGCCTGATGCCGAGGCAGTTTGTGGTAGGCTGAGAAAGATGTGAAGTCATTAATTTGCATCATTGATTCAGTTGCATTGATTAAGTCAGGTCGGGTTTCCATCACGCGTGCCAACCGCCTTTGATCTGACATCAGGACAATCGATATAGATACTATTATTTATGTGCTGATTCAGATAGTTACATTAAACAGTGGTTGCTGTAATTCTTTACTGTATTGAAATGTGCATGACATTCTGGAAACCTGCCCGTGAGGTTTCAGTGATGTGTGCGCACTCTGGTCAGCCAAGTTACCACTGCACAGAAAGTGAACCAGGTTGGAGCTGGCGAGCTTTCTGTGCACCTGCAGTGAAGACTTTCCACGAAATGGAAATTTCCACTGCGTCTTGATGAATAAGTGACACCTCCCCCTACTACGCCGCCACACCCAACTCGGGGCACGTTCGTCTGCGCACCACGAAATTACCACTGTGCAGGATGCGCCGGACGAAATTACCACTGCGCAGACTGCGCCACGCTTCGCCACCTGCGCTGCGCCAAGAAATTAGAGCCCTAAGTGGGGCCCAATCTCAAACCGGTCCCTCTCTGCTAACACTTTACTACCAAGTATCAGTACGTGTCTCCCTCCCAGCGACGGATGGACCGTCATAAAGGGGAAGGGTGTAAAAACGTGTATGAACTTTGGGATGCCCTTGCCCTCCATTCAACGGGAGGCAGAGGGAATCATCACCATGGTGTGCGTTGCATTGGATATGACAGTCTAGTTCCCTAATGATACATTTCTTGCCCAAAATATTTTAGAGAGGGTAATGTAATTGAATAAATTTTATATGAAACATACTTAATACACAGCATTGTCAAAGATGAAGGCGTTGGTGAATGAAATGCCACATTGTGAAAAAGGGCAATCACTGATTCAATAATAAAAATCTGCACGTACATTTCAAACTACAATGTAACCTTTAGTTCCGTGATGCGTGCATGAAATAGTCAATCAAATGTCCGTTTGAGGTTAGGTAATGTTTTACTTACCTTTTGAAAATAGCCGTATGGAACTGACATTTGTAAATATGCAGTGTTTCTTCCATCCCGGACACAAAATAAGTGCTGCACTTGAAAGGAGGGGGTTTGAAAGCTTGCATCGGTGTAGACTCGCTGCGGAGGGTTTATTAAGCCACTTACACTCCATGGCGATTGGTTTGGGATGGCAGTCAATGTGGCGGAGTGTGTGGACAGGGACCGGTTTGGGATTGGGCCTTTGTGTATGCTCAAGCTACTCTTGACCTAGATGGACAAGTCGAGAATAAAACTCAATCATATGATTTCACCCCATGCATAGCCTTGTTTTCACGAAACGTTCCCTAAACGCTTCTGGGTCATTTCCCATTGTCGATGTACACAATAGATTAGAGTGATAGACAGGTGAGACTGTAGACCAAGGTTATATCTAAATTATCTTACTCAGACATCCTTCTTCCTGAGGGGCCAGTTGCCTTCATCTCAAAATGAGAGAGACAATAGGGTGCTCATTGTCATGGCTACCAGCCCAATTATGTCTGGTTTATATACATTTATAGGGAAGGTTCCTCACTCTGTAGAGAAATCAGATGCAGCCTAAGGCTGCGATTGAATAGTGAAATATTTATGGCCGATCCACTATATCCTGACCACTTTTCTTTTATCTTCGTGGGAACCTCATAAGTTAAAGGATAGGTGTAAAAGGTAATTCGTAACGGCTTTAGGAGACAACCGCGTTAAGAGAATCCGAATGCACTTGCACTAAGCAACGTGATCATGAGTCCCCTGCCGATCATACTTTTTGATTGGCAGGATGAATGATTCTCGCTTTTTAGATATTTCTGCCGCACAGAATTGTGGGATAGCATTATCTCCTTCCTTTTCTAAAAGGACAGTTCTGTGTACCCTGTGCTAGAGGTGGTAAATTAAGACGCAGTGAGACACCTTTCCTTAACATCGAAAGAATTCAAAAACATTTATCATGGCTGCTGCGTAATTATTTCTGGATCATTCTTTAGGAGTTAGGAACTTTCCTGGGCAAAAAAGATTATTCAGACGCAGCCAATGACTCCAGCTATCTTACAGGCAGCCTGAGTAATAATGAAAAAGCGCCACACATTGGCAGTGTCCCTCGCCACGAGCACTTCACTGCCGAGTATCACTCCATGTGAAGTCACAGCTGCGGACAACACTCTTCAGTAAGGAGATAGTGGATGTGTGTGCGATATTTGGGATGCACTTGCCTCTGTCCACTGGGAAACAGAACAGCAGGCACCATGGACACAGATAGAGGCGTTTCCTTGTCTAGGCCATCTCTTCCATCGGCCCGCTTCCCACAAGGGAGAGTGAGGTCACAGAGTCCGCAGGTGCATCTCATTTCTCTTGAACTGCATGTGCGTTTCCCTCTGAAGCGTCTTCTCCTCGTGCCTCCTTACTTCCTCCCAGCTAGGCAGTGTGGATAGTTGCAAATCCTTCTTCCGATGAATTATTTAAGGAGAGAAGGAACAAAGATTTTTTAAAGAGAAATGAGACGTCCTGTCCTCTGAAATGTCATGTGAAATGACGCTGGTTTCTAATGATGGAGCACAGCAGGATCTTCCATCAGCACCTCTCCATACTGACTGTCGGCATGAGTTTTATCTGAGAGTCCTCCAGAAGGCTGCTCTCGTGTATCCTCGCTCAGGGCTCCTCAGAGCTCTCTCCTGGCTCCTTGTTCCTCGCAGCATTGGGGGGGCTGCATGATGGCGGGAAAAAGGGCAAAAATACTGCGGCTAGATTCGAATGGTCTTTTTCACGTAGGAGTTCACTTCCTAACTCCTATAAAATGAACAGGAAGTATTTAAATGGCAGCCATGATGAGTTTGTTTGAATTCTCTAAAAGTAAAGGGAAGGTGCTTCAATGCTTCTGTTGAAGATTTTATTTCAGCATTATTCATTATATTCACGAATATTGATTATATATATTTTTTATCATTATTCATTCATTGCTCATACTAATAATCAATAACCATATTATGTAGGCAGCAGAAAGACACACACACACACACACACACACACACACATATACATTCTGTTACCGCGGTCGTAAGGTATTTTATTATATACTGTACCTTGTTGATGCCCCAAACTTGCTGTGCCTGCAGTGTGTGCTGAGTTGTCTTCCACCTAATTAGTTGTGCCAGTACCTGCCGCTGATTCGCTGCTCCAGTTCTCTTGTGGCCTGGCCCGGTTGCGGTGGAGCCGGTCCTCGATTTAAACCAGCCGAAGTGACGTCATCGGAGCAGCAGGGGGAACTCCGTCACCCTCGGATCGCAACCGGCCACGTCTTTTCTTGTAAGAGCTCTAATGTGTCAGTTTGTATGCTGATTAGAGTAAGGGCGAACCTTTGAAGTTTTCTTTTCTTGTATAGGTTGTTTTCACCATGAGGTAAACAACCTACTTGTTTCTGTGAACGTGTATGTGCAAAATAAATTACCTTACCAACGGACTTTTGAAACTTAGTCTTCGTGGCTGCTTGGGATCCGAGTGTTGCGGGGTGTATTTCATGTTGTGTCCTAGCCACCCCTAGACGGGGCATAACAATTCATACAAGTAGTTCACATACTGCAGTGCAAACACACAGACAAATATACATACAAGCAGTTTACACACAGATAGACACACATGTACAAGCAATTCAGTGCACACATGCATGAGCAGCTCACACACACATAAGCAGCACGCTTCTGTAGCTTTGATTGGTGGGCAGGCTTCTGTTTAGTTGATTCAAAAAACAGAATCAGAGGATGCATTTGATTTCCGTAGCTTTGATCAATATTTGTTCAGTAAAATCAATGGCTGTCGCATCAGTCAATCGCGATTAATTTAAGCACAATAAAAGTAACTGCCACTATGAGGCGGACAGACGTGATTGCTTATTACCTTTTCTATGACACTTACCTAATGCGGTCATTTGAAATGCTTTCGGTCCGCTAATTAGCAGCGAGGTTGGACTGCCTCCATCGCCTTGGCATAATTAGCTTACCTTAAATCAATTCCCGTGCACTTTGCCTGACTTGCAATCAAGCCATTTATTCAGCCAACTGACAAATCAAAACCAAAATGTGGCCTATAATGATTAAGCGGAGATAATGAGACAAACCTAACCAGGCTGCCGCGTTATATTGAAAGATTTTCAAATTCGTTTACAATTTACATGTCACGTTCTATATGCTTAAACAAAATGTTTTCCACCTTCACTGTTGGTTATTTAGATGCTCAAACGTAAATCAAATCAAGTGCTATGAGTTACATTATTTTAAATTACTCTCGTTCAATTATCCAATAAAAAATGCCTCAAATTTGCGGCAAAGATTCGCCTGAACGTTAATGGCCAAATCTTCGGTGCATTTGACTATTGCCTGCAATACAAACTTATTCTCTCTCACATTCATGTTCAGCATGCTTCACAAAATGTCTTCCACTTCACGTAGCATATATTTTTAAGCTCTTAAAACCATGGCCATCTTTGAATCACTTCATTTTCTTTAGAAATATCTTTAATAATGGATACAAAATTCCTCGATGAAGGGTGGAATTAAGAGGTCGGCGATTTATTCAGATTAATGAAATTTTTTCAGTCTAACACTGCAACCTGGTTAGGTCCGTCTGGTTCTCATTATCACTTCTTAATCATTATAGGCCACATTTTGATTTTGATTAGTCAGTTGGCTGAATAAATGGCTTGATTGCAAGTCAGGCAAAGTACACGGGAAAGGTGTGAGCTAATTATACCAAGGCGATGGAGGCTGACCAACCTCTCTGGTAATTAGTGGACTTCAAATCACAGTTTTCTTCCCGGAAGCATTTCAAATGACCGCATTAGGTATGTGTCATAGACAGACTTTCTTGCTTTTTACTTTTTCTACCTCATAGTGGCAGTTACTTTTATTGCGTTTAAATTAATCACGATTAATTGACGCGACAGCCCTAGTAAAGTCAGAAGTTGCTACTGAAAACTTAATCAATTGAATTATTTGTAATAATTTGATATGCATCGAATTCATCCACTGGTATCTTTTTCTTTTTATCATATTCATCTGGCAGTATTCTCTGTCTGTATAGCTCTGTATATTTCTTTCTAGGTGTGGCTGTAAGTTTCCACTGTGATGCGCATGCGTCTTTGCTTTGAATTCCTGAAGGATTAGCTAACAGGGTCTCAGGTTGCCTGTCCAATTGTAGTGCGAGAATGAGAAGCAGGAAGACCATATTTGCTGGAGATAAGGGTATAAATCAGCGTGTAAAAGTCGAGAAGGGGGGTTCTTCTTGCGCAGGAGGAACTCGGCTTTACATTTATCAACATGACACAATAAAGCCTAATTTTCTTTTTCAGAATCTGTCTCTCATTAGTTGCTTGAGGATGGGGGAACCTCAATATGTTGAAGAAAACCACAACAGTGCAACTATTTTTAATTCGAAAGTCGCACAGTGTTAATTTAGGTTGCAATTTCGAGCCCTGCACATACACACACGACAAGAAACGCATTTCACCTCAGCTCGGTGTTCGCTGAATTAAACTCCGACAAACACCATGGAACTGAATTGACAACACTGACATTACTTAATCCTTAAACCAGTGTTCGTAACATCTGTACAAATTAGCCTACAACTACGTCAACAGCTCCCTAAAAACAATGGTGAGCACTTTTAAAGACGATGCATTCAGCAGCATTCTCGTTTTTCTGACCCACTAACTTAACTATGTTTGCAAGCACGTGTATTACTTTTGTACATGGTAAGTACTTGGCATTCATGTTTCCCATTTCAAAGTGGGTGGCAATATTTCAGCTAAGTTTAACAGTGAGAGGCTAATTGAAATTTTAAAATGCCTTGTTCTGAAGCAGCCACGGGGCAATGCTGCGTTCACCACTCTTCCGGTGGGGGAGGGGTTACGCGTCTGGGTTGCACTTTACTTGAATGTACCGTCACAAGAGCGACAAAACACTGCCATAACTGTTACATGAGTCGTGACAGTTATGACAGTGTCATGTCACTCTTATGACAAAGTTGTCATAGTCAAGACAACCCAAACAATGTCAACTTGTGATCTCAAAAACCAAATGACACTTAATGACAACGTTTATGACATGTTCATGACTGTCATGTCCCTATTATGACGATACCTTCAAGTAAAGTGTTACCTGCGTCTGCATGTGCTGCAGGGTCTTCCAGTGTAGGAACCAGATGTGCTCGGCCTACCCAGAGCCATGTAGAGAGAGAGTCGCGTCAACTCCGTTCACTCCAATGGACCAATTTTTTACAGTTATGGCGGGTCGTGGAGTCTCGAAATAGTTCCCGGAAGTTAGCAACGAACACTAGTCCAGCAGCTGAGATGAAGCGGAATGGACTGTTTGTGATGATCTTTCCAAAGGTGAGACGATTTAAGAATTAGACTGTATATTGTCAGCACATCTGAATTAAATTAACACGTATAGTAAAGCGTTTTCCTGGATTATCCCTTGTAGAATTTGAGATATATTGAACGTCTAAGGGCAGAAAATTAGGCTAGAATACTAGCTAGGTGCAGTTGGCAACACAGTTAACGTACTAGCGCCAACCATGAGCAGCAGCATAATGGAAAACTCAGTTCTCTCAATGTCATTTCATCCAACGACGCAATATTAGAGAAAGACTTCTTAAAGTGATTTTTTTGCGGAGTGGGTGGAGGAGTGAAATGTAAGAGAATTAACGTAAATATCAGACTGGCTATAGTAGTGGAGGTGGTGAAGTAAGGTTCTCTTTGAGTACAAGGTAGCTAACGTTAGCTATTATAATAAAGTTGACGTTACACAATGTTAAAGCAGAAAGCAATCGGTTGCTGATACATCCTATTAATATTGATTGTTAGAGCTAATTTTTTACTGCTATTCACTGAACTAAAACGTTATCTATAGTTATAGCTTTTAGGATTTGAGATTCAATTGACAATTACTTGTCAATACTATGTCGCTGCTCATTTTTGGATTGATGGTTAAGGGAGAGGGTAGCTGGAGGTCCAAATAGAAAATTGAGAACAGAAAGTATTGGCCAAATAGGCCAAACAATTTGGAAAATTAAACACAGAAGACTAAGTGGGGAATCATACTGAATAGTATAAATATTGAGCTGTACTGTATTACTTGTCTGAAAGATGGCAAAGAACATGATCCATCTTTATACTAATTCCTGTTACGTTACATGTTACTGATGCCAGTCACCATACTTTCTTAAACATCAGCGGCAAAAGCTGATCACAACTACTTAAGTTCCATAAACTAAGTTGGGAAACAAAGACCAGCCTCATCTCTCAGCCCCATTTCCCACCCAAGCCCATATAGGTGTGTCTGACCCTCTCTCCTGTTTTTTCCTCTCCCTCTCTCTTTCAGCAGAAGAACTGCAGACTATTCAATATGAGCCAAAGAAATCCCTGCAATGAGACAGACGGCATTCACTCTGCACCCTGAGTCTTAACTCCCTAAGCTGTGCAAGCCTTTCCCCGTCTCTTAATTTTAATAAACTGGACAATAAGCTTCCAAATCGTGTTGTCTTTGGTTGTGAAAAAATGCATGTGCGGTGTTTGAATATGATCACCTCACATTTTTGTTGTTGTAATTTTGAATGATTGTTAGATTTCTCCTGTTGAATTGAGCCTACAAACTGAACATTTGTACTCAACCCCACAGTGATGGGAGCATCCTCATGCAGCACAGCAAACCATGGTAGAGATAATATACAAGGACAACATGGAGGAGAGGGCACAGACAGACTGCCTCACGTGCTATTCATGTTTCTAATTTTATTCAAGATTTCTGTTTCATGAAGTAATTGTAGTACATAAGTAGTACAGAGTACAGTAGTACAGAAAATATATGTGTATAACAGTATAAGTTTCTATGTTAATGTGTCTTGTTCTGTCTGGATATATAGTATTTAATGAGCCCTTCCTGAAAATGTTACTATACATGCAAGCCTAGATAAATGTATAGCTTCTGCATGCAAAAAGTCAATGAAAAAGTTGTTCTGAACTTATGTATTGGTGTTTAGTGATAAGTGCAGATGTGCATAAAATTGTGAGCAGATAAATTATAATTATTACCAGTGGATTTTCTAAGATGCCACACTGAACATTATGCTGCTTTTAATAATGCAGAGACTAATTGTGCAGTCAGTTGATACTCATTGATAGTCACCTGTCAGTCCTCTGTCCTTTCTGAAACTCATGACGATTACATTAGATAATTACTGATTTGATAACTTAGATCCTTAATTTCCTTGGGATGATTAAAACTCCAAGCAAATGAAGAAATGGTAGAAAATTAAACAATTTGAAACGTTCTGTCCCCTCCCTCTGCATAATAAACATTAGGATGGGATTAAACAAGCATTGAAGTCAAAAGCAAAAACCAAGAATTCAGAGCAATCGAAAACAGGAACACGCTCTTTATACTGATTAAATCTCGTTGTAGTCATCTTAGTTATTTAAATAATTCGAAGGCACTAAAACTGCTTGAATACTGCCTGTACTGAGTGCAAGTGTTCAAAATTCTGCCATTTAATGTAGCTTTTTCGCGGTTGTTTAACGTTGGGGTCACTTAGTTAAGACGGGGACATTCATTCAAGCCTAAAATATGTAAACATGGCAGAAATAACACCATTTATTGACTAGTAATTACAGAGAATTGCAGGTATGTCTCTCTGCCGCCTATTTGACAGACGCATTTAAATTGCCTGCCAGCGACTTCCGGGAACTATTCGCCATCTCCATGAACCACGTGACGATCGAGAATTTTGGACCTCCGTTGACGCGACCCTCTCAAGGATGTTTTATATTTCACTGGATATACAATTGGAAAATGGCCGCCCATTCATTTCAATTGAAATTGCTCAGTGGCGCAGCACGCCGACATGGGGGTCAAGCTTCTGGACCCACGCGGACCTGCGCTGTGTGATTTTTGCTCACACATGAGTAGTGTGGGGCTCATGAACGCGCTGGTACCCGAAGTGTCCATGACAATGGCTCGGGCTCGTGGAACTCCGACCTAGGGTGCGCGTTCACGATCACTTTTCACTGGAAATGGAAGTCTGACCACTGCAGACTGCACCCTGATGTACGTATGACCGGAACAGAAAACAAAACATAGCTGCCGGTAAAGGTTTAATTATGGTTTGAGATACAAATTTAAAACACAAATGCAATATCAAATGTTTAAAACGACTTTAACAGGGAAGTAATACTAATGATTTCAACTCAATTATGTCAGCAAAATAGTTGACTTGCTGTTGTGTGACATTAACGTGACATTGCTCAGGGGTGCGCTTCCCGAAATCATAGGTGCTAACTTCCATAGTTGGAACCACTGACTAAATGGACGAATAAATTTCTGCAACTACGCTATTGTGAAATGCGCCCCAGGCCCGTGTCCTCTTAAGTTCAACGACGAATAACCATATTATCGGAGTCAGACGATTCTCGCTCGTCTGCGTGAAATGCTGCCGGCTTCGCTGGGCCCAAGTTCATCTAAGATGGACTGATGCAAAGTGGAAAAGTGTTCTGTGGTCTGACGAGTCCACATTTCAAATTATTTTTGGAAACTGTGGACATTGTGTCCTCCGGACCAAAGAGGAAAAGAACCATCCGGACTGTTATAGGCGCAAAGTTCAAAAGCCAGCATCTGTGATGGTATGGGGGTGTATTAGTGCCCAAGGCATGTGCAACTTACACATATGTGAAGGCACCATTAATGCTGAAAGGTACATACAGGTTTTGGCGCAACATATGTTGCCATCCAAGCAATGTCTTTTTCATGGATGCCCCTGCTTATTTCAGCAAGGCAATGCCAAGCCACATTCTGCACGTGCTACAACAGCATGGCTCCGTAGTAAAGGAGTGCGGGTACTAGACTGGCCTGCCTGTAGTCCAGACCTGTCTCCCATTGAAAATGTGTGGCGCATTATGAAGCGTAAAATACGAAAACGGAGACTCCGGACTGTTGAACAACTTAAGCTGTACATCAAGCAAGAATGGGAAAGAGTTCCACCTGAAAAGCTTCAAAAATTGGTCTCCTCAGTTCCCAAACGTTTACTGAGTGTCGTTAAAAGGAAAGGCGATGTAACACAGCGATAAAAAGGCCCCTGTGCCAAGTTTTTTGCAATGTGTTGCTGCCTTTAAATTCTAAGTTAATGATTATTTGCAAAAAAAAAAAAAGTTTCTCAGTTTGAACATTAAACATCTTGTCTTTGCAGTGTATTCAATTGAATATAAGTTGAAAAGGATTTGCAAATCATTGTATTCTGTTTTTATCTTCGATTTACATAACGTGCCAACTTCACTGGTTTTGGGTTTTGTATAAGAGAATCTGCTGAAAGAACATTTAGCAAGTAATTAAGTTAACTGGCATCTGGACTGTAACATGATTGGCTCTACAAGGGATGTCTTAGAAAGGCTGAGTCTCTCAGAAGCAAAATTGGCCAGAGGCTCTCCAATCTGTTAAGGTTTGCGTAAAACGCAAAAAAAATTGTGGAATACTATAAAAACAATGTTTCTCAACGTCAAATTGCAAAGGCTTTGAAGTTCTCATCATCAACAGTGCATAACATCATCAAAAGATTCAGAGAAACTGGAAAAATCTCTGTGTGTAACGGAAAAGGCCTTTACTGGGCCTTTACTGGATGCCCATGATCTTCAGGCCCTCAGACGCCAGTGCATCACTCACCGGCATGATTCTCTCATTGACATTACTAAATGGGCCCAGGAATACTTCAAGAAACCACTGTCAGTAAACGCAATCCGCCGTGCCATCCACAGATGCCGCCTAAAACTCTATCATGCAAAAGGAAGCCACTGTTGAGCATGATCCAGAAACGCCGCTGTGTTCTGTGGGCCAGGGCTCATTTAAAATGGGCTGTAGAAAAGTGGCAAAGTATCCTTTGGTCAAATGAGTCGAAATTTGACATTCTTGTTGGAAATCTTGGGCGCCGTGTCTTACAGGCTAAAGTGGAGAAAACAGGAGGGATGGTCTATCAGCCTTTAGTTCAAAAGCCAGCATCTCTGATGGTATGAGGATGCATTATCGCATATGGTGTGGGACACTTGCATGTTTTAAAAAGCACAATGAATGCTGAAAGGTATGTAAAGGTTTTAGAGCAACATATGCTCCCCTCCAGACAACATTTATTCCAGGGAAGGCCTTGTGTATTTCAGCTTGACAACGCAAAATCACATACTGCAGCTATTACAACAGCATGGCTTCGTAGTAGAAGAGTCCGTGTGCTGAACTGGCCTGCCTGCAGTCCTGATCTTTCACCGATTGGGAACATTTGGCGCATAATTAAATGACAGGTCTGTCAAAGGAGACCTAAAACTCTCCAGCAGCTGGAAGCCTGTATTAAACAAGAGTGGGACCAAATTCCAATGGCTAAACTCAAGAAACCTTTTTTCCTCAATGCCCAGGCACCTCCACTCTGAGTTAAAATGAAGAGGGGATGCTACACCATGGTAAACTAGCCCCTGTCTAAACTTTTTTGAGACCTGTAGCAGCCATCAAATTTGAATGGCGTTCATTTTGTGGATGAAATTGTAAAATTTTTCAGTTTCAACATTTGCTATGTTATCTCTGTTCTATTGTGAATAAAATTCTGGCTGGTGTGATTTGAAAGTCATTGCGTTTTGATTTCATTCACAATTTACACTTTGTCCCAACTATTTCAGAATTGGGGTTGTAGTTTTGAGTTTTTATTTTAAAGATCAAATTAGTGAATGATAAATTAGTGATGATGTGGCATGATTTCAATTTTGAGTTACTGGTTTTCTTTGGTAGGTCTGAAGAGGGGGCGGATGAGAGCGCTGGGCTTAGAAAAATGGGAACGCTACAATACTTCTGTAGAAATTCTGGATTTCTGTTGCGTTTTGAACGTAGACTAGCAGAAACAAAGGGTCCCCTTCTACCTTTCCATTTATCTGTCAACGTACATAGCCACATAGCTAGCGTAACTTCGTATCTTGAACTTACAAGGACCGTATTAAATAGCTAATTAAATTACTAGGACGTTTCGATTTACATTTAATGTAACGGAAGATTTTTTTTTTTTTAATTCACGTAAAGTCTTGTGAAATCGAATATTTGCTCCTGTCAATTACAGCCTGTAGCGCACACCGTACTACAGCAGAGAAGTTTTTAATATCATTGGTTCAGAGCATTATAATGTATTACGTCATCTCTATACGCAGGACCCCGAGCAGATATGGTAGGCCAAGCACATCTGGTACCAGCCTGGTGCCCGTGCCTCGTTGCGCTTGCGCTCAAAGTGAAGCCCTGGTAACAATAACTCAATGGCTGCCTCCAGTGTAGGAAATCGAAGATGGCGGACCAGGTAGGTTTATCATTGAAATGTCTTCGTTTTGGTATTTCTACGAGCTGTCATGAAACGTCATTGTGGTCATGAATACATTTTCATATACCATGTTGATTACCGACCTCTATAAATTTTTAGAACAAAGGGATAATTTTATTTTGGCACGTGTACTTGCCAACAGTGGCGTAGCCAGCGGGAGTGCTGAGACACGTCACTTTTTGACTGCGATTAGTAGTTCTCAATCATTTTCATTTATTGACACATTTTCCAATTATCGTAATTGGCAACCGAAGACACGGTTTCTCTCCGTATGCGATCTAACAGTGATTAAATCATGGGCTAAATTCAGTCCAGTTGCGAACACGAACAGTGAATTGGGTTGCACAAAACTTCCGTTTACAATAATTATTAGTCCTGAAAAGTGAGTTGGTCCACATGAGCAAGGTCTGGAGTGGAGTCAACAATAACAGAGAAGTATCTGGCCTTTTTAATCTTGCTGATAATTGCTTCCTTTGTTCTTTCTCCCATTAAGTGGATAAATTCCTCACAGATTGTGGATGAGAGGTAGGACACAGAGCCTTTGCCCTTGCCTCCAAACCTTTTGAGATGGTCAGCTAGAAAAGGGTCAAATTTGGCCAACAGTTTGACAATGCCCAAGAAATTTTCATTGTGAGGTGATCCCAACCGCTCATCATCTCTCCTGAAAGCAAGGCCCCTCTCCCCCAAAAACTGAATTACAGTAACAACTCTTTTCAAAACTTCCCGCCAGTATTGCCTCTCTGCATCAATTTGTTTGACAAGATCAGAATCAACTCTTCCTGTGTTTTTGGAGCGACTGTGTAATGCTAACATGCAAGCCCTATGCTCCTCACTCCTCTCATGCTCACCGATACGCTCAGAATGTTTCCAGTCAGAAAACTCATGGACAAACGCATTGTGCTTACTTGAAAACAGTTTGCAAGCAAAACAAAAGATGCAACCCGATGAAGGGGAGTAAAGTAACCACTACCTAGTCACAGACTGGTCATTAGGTAGAGAGCATTTGATTAAGAAAGGACAAGGTTCACTATCCATCAAAATTGGCCCTGTCTAAAAACTAATAATCATTGGTGTCATTTATTGACATAATAGCCAAAATTTAAAAAAAAAATGTTATAAGCCATACTGCCCCATGGTTGCCATGGCAACGGAACAGGAAATTGCACCATGCAAAATGTCATTATTTGGCATATTTTCAATCCCAAGAGCAAAAGAGTTCAATATATTGTCTTATAAACCATGTATATCAATTATTATATAAATAATTAACAATTCAACATTACCAGGATGTCTGGCCCATGGTTGCCATGGCAACGGGAGAGGAAATTGTTCCATTCAAAATGTCATTATTTGGCATATTTTCAAACCGAAGAGCAAAGGAGTCCAAGATAATGTCTTATAACTAATGCATGTTAATTATTATTTATTAGGGTGGGTGGGTGGGTAGGTAGGTAGGTAGGTAGGTAGGAACATTATTTTATTTTTCAAAAATATTTTAATGCAGTACTTCTTAATAAAATTTTAAACCACAATAAAACCACCCTATAGGCCCTATACTCAAATCTCTACAGTAATCTCAAAAATTATTTTTTTTTGTCCAAAACGTGTGCAACAACAGTAGGCAAGATACCTTTAGCAATCAAAAACGCCAATAAAATGTGTAGGGTAGGGGGAAAACAGGGACTGTCGGGTAATAGGAATCACAGGTATTTTTTTCTAAGCCTTATCACACTTATAATGGAGCAAAATTATATTTGTCTTTTATATTTCTGAATTAATTATGCTACCCATTAATTATATTAAAAACAAAATCAAGGTCAGATTCAAATCAGTTCACAAACTTGAAAGTTGCATAATATGATGCGTGCTCAAGGGCCGAGCTGATCGAGGGGCGAAATGTCGGGCATCGATGGGGCATCAGATAGCCTATAGGCCTATCTTATTTTTCAAAGAGTTATTTATTGGTTCTACATCTCTACCATAACTCAGAATATCCGTATATGAACAGATTTTTATAGATTTTGTATAGATAAAACTTACCTTTCCTCGTGCACCTGTAGTTCACCTGGGTTCACCTGGAGCATTTCCTCATCGGATCATTGTCGAAAGACGAAACTGGGTCATCGCGCCGAAAAGCCTGACGCCACTGATTATCTGGCTCGTACATTGAGTAATTAGGCCTAACACTCAACGACACTTCACTATTTACTCGAAATTTACATATCAGACATATTAAAGAAGAATCATCATTCAAAATATTACGCGTCAGCAAAGCAGGAAATGCGAACAGCTGTACATCAAAGAACGCCGCTTACGCAAGAGGTGCAATTGAAAAGTTGAATTTCAATATGAAATACGATTCGTGCCTCGTGTTGAATCCATAGCAAAAAACATATAATCCACACGTGTTTGATTGCACATAAAAATACTTACAGTTGTATGAAATAACGTTACATTTTAAGTTATTATTTTAAGAAATATCACAAAATTAAATTTTATTTCGGTTTGTAAATGCCCATCCCACATTTATGTATTTTGCGTAACTAAGCGCGTCACTAATGTAAACTACTCATTTTCGAAATTAAACTCGGGCGGCAGCCCTCGCCCACAATACAACCTTCACAAATAAGTAAAGAATTTATAATAGATTTGATTGATATATAAATTATTTTGGGCAAAGTATGCCGCCCATGCGAAAAACTGATTTGAACGTCGTCTTTTTCGCTCGAAATCTCTTGAAGTGAAGTCATTGCCGAGTTGAAGCGTCCGTAAAATCAATTTCGGGTCTTGGTAACCACCGGCAAGTTTATTGTTGGACAGCATATATCTCTAACGATTGATTCGACAAATGAAAATTGTTCATGGTTGTGTTATGTAATTCACGAAAATACAGGGCCAGTTATGTGGGTTAGTGAACCTAGTTCTTTGTGAAACTCCTGGTGATGCCCCCCATGGTCCTATCCCTACTTGAGACAGGGTACTTGTCACTTCGATTTTGAAAAGCAGCTGCTCATCTATTAACCAGAATCGACTTGACCTGTTCAGTAATGGCACTTGGCCATAAAGCAGGGTCATTAACCGTTTCACACCAGCAGTTTGAGCCCCTAGCTCCTAATATGATACTGGTCACTGTACCCCTCCTGATTTGACGAGACTTTCTCAGCCGATGTCTGGTCTGACAGTGAGTCTCCTGTCCTAAGAGTGCAAAAGTCTTCATTAGTTGTGGTATTTGGCCATAAAGCAGGGTCAATAAGAGGTTCATGATCGGATTTGGTGTCCCCAGCTTCTGGAGTGAAACTGGGCTCCGTGCAATCCTCCTGACTTGGAAAGATTTTCTCAGATGACGCCTGGTCTGAGTGTGGGCCTGAGGCCTCAGCCTGACAGGCCGGGTCTACGCTTGATTGGGTCTGTGAGGGCTCCGGTATGATCAAACCAGTGGTGATCTCTTCATTGCTGCAACTCGGGATACTGATGACATTATCAATATTTGAATCTTGAGGCTTGTCAAAAAAGTTAAAAATCAAAGGCACATTTTTTAAAAAATTGGCCTGCTTTGCCTCCCTATTTATGCGGTAAGGTTATTATCAAAAATTTTGTGCGTGTACACATAAAAATCGTGCATGTATTAAAAATGTGTGCGTGTTAGTCTTTAGTTGTGCATAAGTAAAAAATTTGTAAACTCTTGTTTAAGTCAAATCACGCATAGATTATGCAGTGTATAAATCCTCAGTGAGAATACAACTCATAAAGTTACAACTTCACCAAATTACAAATACGGATTGCAGTTTACGGACGTCACTTTCTTCAGAATGAATACGATTCTGAGCAGCGTGAAATAACTGTCAAAACTACGTCACGAGGTCACGGGCATTATGAATCGAGTGGAAGATAACATCGATTCTACAAACTGCGCATGTGTAAGAAACGATTGGGATTTACTTTACTTTATTAACCTTTTCAAAGGTTTACTGGCACGTTCAGCACGCGATGGCAAGCATAGCTGAGTTCAATGATTACTAGCATGCCAGATGATATTTCAAACTATTGGAGTGATATTTATCCGCACAATACCCACAACAGTACACATAAACCAATGCCAACTAGCTAAAGAACAGGACACGATTAAATTAAATTCATTCATCCACATGACGTGATGTCGCAAATGAAATCCATGAATTTGAGTTAGCCACTCGTCATTACTCAAAACCGGCCGCTCAAACGTTGAGTGCGAAGAGTCAAACAACATCCCCAATACCTTTATTCTTGAATGTTTATCATGCAGAGGGAGGGGAAAGGACGTTTCAAAATTGTTTAATTTTCTACCATTTCTTAATTTGCTCGGGGTTTTAACTTCCTCCATTTCCACGGGATGATTATCAATTCAGTAATTAACTAATGTAATCGTCATGAGTTTCAGACAGGACAGAGGACTGACAGGTGACTATCAATGAGTATCAACTGACAGCGCAATTAGTCCCTGCATCATTAAAAGCAGCATCATGTTCAGTGTGGCATCTTCGAAAATCCACTGGTAACAATTATAATTTATCTGCTCATAATTTTTATGCACATCTGCAATTATCACTAAACACTAATACTTTGTATATACGTTCAAAACAACTTTTTCATTGACTATTTGCATGCAGAAGGAATAAATTTATCTAGGCCTGCATGTACAGTAACATTTTTAGGAAGAACTCATTACACACTATATATCCAGACAGAACAAGACACATTAAAATACAAACTTATATTGTTAAAAAGATATACAGAAAATGTATGTGTATATTTAGCTCTTATGTACTACAATTACTTCATGTGAAAGAAATCTTGAATAAACTCAGAAACATGAATAGCATGTGAGATAGTTTGTCTGCGCCCTTTCCTCCATATTGTCCTTGTATATAATCTTGACCATGGTTTGCTGTGCTGCGTAGGGATGCTCCAATCGCTGCGGGGTTGAGTACAAATGTACAGTTTGTAGGCTTAATTCAGCAGGAGAAGTCTAACAATCATTCAAAATTACAACAACAACAAAAATGTGAGGTGAGCATATTCAAACACTGTACATGCATTTTTTCACAACCAAAGACCACACGATTTGGAAGCTTATTGACCAGTTTATTAAAAGTAAGGAACGGGGAAAGGCTTGTATAGCTTAGGGAGTTAAGACTCAGGGTGCAGGGTGAGAATGCCGTTTCATTGCAGGAAGTTCTCTGGCTATTATTGAATCACCTGCACTTCTTCTGAGAGAGCGAGAGAGAAGAAAGAGGGAGAAAAAGACAGGAGAAAGGGTTAAACACTCCTATGTGGGCTTGGATGGGAAATGGTGCTGAGAGATGAGGCATGGTTTCCCAACTTAGCTTATGGAACTTAAGAAGTTGTGATCAGCTATGCTGCTAATGTTTAAGAAAGTATGGTGACTGGCATCAGTAACATGTAACGTAACAGGAATTAGTATAAAGATGGATCATGTTCTTCGCAGTCTTTCGGACAAGTAATACAGTACAGCTCAATATTTATACTATTCAGTATGACTCTCCACTTAGTATTCTATGCTTAATTTTCCAAATTGTTTGGCCTATTTGGCCAGTACTTTCTGTTTTCAATTTTCTATTTGGTCCTCCAGCTTCCCTCTCCCTCAACCATCAATCCAAAATTAGCAAAATGAGCAGCGACATACTATTGACAAGTAATAGTCAATAGAAACTCAAATCCTAAAAACTCTAACTATAGATGACGTTTTAGCTAATTGAATAGCAGTAAAGAAATTAGCTCATACAATCAATACTAATAGAGACGTATCACCGAAACGGATGGCTTTCTGCTTTAATATTGTGTGATGTTAACTTTATTATAACAGTTAACGTTAGCTACCTTGTACTCAGCGAACCTCACTACACCACCTCCACCACTATAGCCAGTGTGATGTTATATTTACGTTAATTCTCAAACATTTCACTCCTCCACCCCATTCCGCAAAAACATCTCTTTAAGAAGCCTTTTTCTCCAATATCGCGTCGTTGGATGATGACACTGAGAGAACAGTTTTCCATTATGCTGCTGCTCGTGGTTAGCGCTAGTAACTGTGTCGCTAACTGTACCTAGCTAGTATCCTAGCCAAATTTTCTGCCCTTAAATGTTCAACATATCATGAATTGTACAGGGGATAATCCAGGAATACGCTTTACTGTACGTGTTAATTTAATTCAGATGTGCTGACAATATACAGTCTGACGTTAATTTAACGTCTTACCTTTTGAAAGATCACGAACGGTTCATTCCGCTTCATCTCAGCCGCTGAATTTGTAGTCTTCGTCGCTCACTTCCGGGAACTATAGGGAGAATCCACAACCCACCATTACTGTAAAAAATTGGTCTGGACTCTGGAGTGAACGGAGTTGACGCGACTCTCACTCTACATGGCTCTGCTGTTCAACAGCGACTCCAGGCTGTGTGCCATGTTGAGTATATCAGCTAACTGCACCGAGCACACAGAAACCAATACAGTTACGTAACTAGGAACAAAGGCAATCAACGAAAGCCGCTTCATTTTCAACTCCATAATATTTTGCGAATATCATGTTAGAACAAGTAAAAATAGGTTAACATTACGTGATTGCTTGCTGTGTCCGCATCGTCTGCCATCTTGGTGCTATGAAATTGAACCCACGGTCGAATTTCTGACACATGCGCAGTTTGTACAATCGACATTATCTTCCACTCCATACATTTGACAGTTTTGACAGTTATTTCACGCTATTCAGAATCGTCCGTAAACTGCAATCCATATTTGTAATTTAGTGAAGTTGTAACTCTATGGGCTCTAATTTCGTAGACCAGGCGCAGGCGCGGCGAATGGAGGGTGCGCCGCGCCAACGGGGTGTGTCCAGGCGTATGTGGCAATTTCGTGCCCGGCGTAGCCTGGCGCAAGAACTCCTCTGTCCCGCCTCTGCCCCGCCTTCCAGCGCAAGTTGGCAAAGAAGGCGACACAGCCGAGTCAAATCTTGCTCACTGGCAAGAGAAACGATGGATAGCGTGTTCCCATGAATTACAAACTGTTGCTGCTTTAAATTTTGGGATTAACATGCATGGACAACAATGCAAGATACGTGACACATTTATTTTCAATATGCGATCTTAACTCAGTACGAGATCATAGCAATCAGGCTGTATTCCTTTTCCCCACTGAAGACGATAAAACCGAAGTGACAATAATAGTAGCCTTGTATTAAGCCGCTTGCACACTGGACGCGAAACGAATTTTTCGCTCGACAGATTGCGTCTTGTGCCCGAAAGTCTGACAGGGTTTTAATAAATCTCCGTGTCCGACAGTCTATTATTGTTTTTAATTTCTTCAAATCTGCTGACTCTTGTCGATATTAAACGTGAATGTTTTGATAAGAGGGCTCAGTTCTTTAAGATGAGTACCGAGAATTTCAATCAATGTTTCTGTTTAAGCTCTGCTCAGTAAAGCGAGTCGACACTGGCATGGGACAATGTACAATGCCTCCGTGTCTGACAGCTAAAAAAAAGAGGACGATTAGAACAGATTGATACCGAAATAAAGAATAAAAAGAAACATTTTAACAACAGAACATCCAATGAACACTGGGATTTATTTTTTAGCGGGTCATCTTTGTTGGATATCCCGTTATAAATCTGTTCTCATTTCAGTACTTTTACTTTTTGCTGGCTGGTGGACATGGAGTATTTTGCATTTCGTGTCGGACAGTCTTGATCGTGCATGCGATAATTTATTCACACTGTCAATGGTCGTGGAATTGATTTGCTCACGCACTGTTTTATCTCAGCTGTGGAAATAAAGCGTGAATCTGTTCGGTCCATCTGACTAATTTTCAAAAGAAAGACCGAATAAAGACTGCTGGCCATCTTCAACGGAAGAAAACAGAAGAATAGGCAAAAAAGACCAGGAAAAGTCGATAGCTATCAATTTGCATTTTGTGAAGGTCGAACACAAAAATGGCCAAGTTTCCACGTCTAATAATTCCTGGAATACTCGGAAAAATTAGAACTTTTATGACTTTCGGACACGGAGCTATATTAAAACCCTGTCCAACTATCGAGTCTTTGCATTGACTTTGTTTGTAATCAGTAGGGCGAAAAATTCGTTTCGCGTCCAGTGTGCAAGCGGCTTTAATGAGCATAGCATTCGATATATATATATATATATATATATATATATATATATATATATATATATATATATATATATATATATATATATATATACAGTTTGTGGTTGGCTGAGAAAGATGTGAAGTCGTTAGTTTGCATCACAGATTCAGCTGCGTTGATTAAGCCCGGTCAAGTTTCCATTACGCATGGCAACCGCCTTTAATCTGACATCAGGACAATCGATATAGATACTGTAGCGCTCCGTATCGTTGTCGGGAGAGGAGTTAATCACACAACACAATTTGCAACGTTCCGCAATTTATTCACAAAACAATACAACCCTACCTCCCACTCACAACCACCCTGCACTCACACAAACCCCAAGTCAAGCCCTCTCTATGGCCGATTTAAACTAGGGGAAGGGACTGGCCATTAACCCCGGCCAGGGGCTAACTCATTTACCCCCCTCTCTCACACGCACACACACAATAGGCTAAAACAGCAATAAATAACGAAATCTCAAAGCTAGCATTAGGCTGAGCTAAATGGTAAAACAGAGTCCTATAACCGGCCTTGAAAGAGTACTGGGTTAGTCCATTGCCCGACTCCAACACAAAGTATTTAAAACTGACCAAATGTCCACAAATAGTCCACAGTGCAGCCAAGTGCTCCGTCTGGCTGCACAAATCAATCGCCCCGAGGAGTCCGCTCGCGGCCAAATTCTGAGCGTCTTTATCCCAATCTCTCCAGGATGATCACTACTAACAGGTCACACCTGCAGCCTGCTACAATCAAGTCAGTAGGTGGGGCACAACCGTCTACGCGGCCAGTAAACTGCATTCACTACACTACAATAATTTATGTCCTTATTCAGATAGTTACATTAAATCGTGCTTCCTGTAATTATTTCTTGCATTGAAATGTGCCTGACATTCTGTAAACCCGCCTGTGAGATTTCGGTGACATGTGCGCTCTCTGCGCCGGTCAGCCAAATTACCACTGCACGGAAATTAAACCAGGTTGGAGTTGGCGAGTTTTCTGCGCAACTCCAGCGGAGACTTTTTCTACGAAATTGTCACTGCGTCTTGATGAATATGTGACACCTCCCCCTACTACGCCGCCACACCCATCTCGGCGCACCTTGGTCTACCGAAGGCTGCGCGCCTCACGAAATTACCACTGCGCGGGCTGCGCTTCGCTACGCCACCTGCGCTGCGCCAGGAAATTAGAGCCCTATGAGTTGTATTCACACAAAGAATTTATACACTGCATGAACTATGCGTGATTTGACTTAATGTACACTATTATTACAATACAATACAATATAATATAATATAAATGTCAATGAGCAAAAGCTCATAATAGGGTGTTGGATGCTAAATCTGATAGTCTAGGAAAGGTTTTAATGTAAGAATGTTCAATTCAATTCAATTTATTTTGTATAGCGCTTTTCACAGAGACTGTCACAAAGACGCTTTACAGTGAGAGTATAAAGAAATAAAAAGGCAGTGCCCAGCCTATTCCCCACTACAGCAAATGAGGCAAAAAAACTCCCAGTAGGGAGAAAAATCCTCCAACAGTGGTGAGAAAAAAACTCCCCTGTGGGAAGAAATCTCAGGAGGAACCCAGCCATAGTGGGGGAGCCCATCCTCCGCGGGCTAGCTAGTTAAGAATAAAAAAGTAAAATGAAGTGAAACGACAGAAGAGTTCCATTTAAGTCCATCTAAACAGTGGCAACGGTAGCTTCAGAAAGTGGCAAGTCGAGGATGGTGCAGGACTGGACCAGGGCCGGACCGGATCGGATCAGGACAGCAGGACAGCAGCAGCCAGCGCTCATGGTGAGGGACAGGGCTCATACGGTCCAGGACTCAGGGAAGTGGCGGGAATGATCCTCGGAAAGAGACACAGAAGAAAGAAATGTTGTTAGGAGTTATGATAAATGGATTTAACAATTTTGGATTTTCACTTAAACTTCCAAAATTTCTGCCATGTGAGGAGTTTTGATAAAAGCAATGCCAAATTTAATGTAATACACCCCTTTACAGTGGGGACATATGGAAGCGAAATCTGCTAAGTGAAGCGGGGTGAAACTCAGTGTTCTGAAGGTGAATATCTACCAGTCTACTACTCTCCTCGAAGATAACTATAGGTTATAATGACACGTTAATCTGCTGTGTATTGTGATTGGACCACTGTACAGCCTGCCCCTGAGTCGAGCTCAGCTATTGGACACTTGAAAAATTGGAACTCGGCTCGCCACTCGACCGTGCAGTACATCATCAAGAAGTACGAACAGTCTGAACGCATAGCCAATGCAGCCAGGAAAGGAAGTCCCTGGAAGACCAGCCAGCGCACTGACCAGTACATCTCCCTGCTGGTACAGAGGGAGAGACAGTCCTCGGCCTCCAGTCTTGCCACCAAAGTGGAGGAAGCAACTGGAAGCCATGTTTGTGCCCAGGCCATTCGTAACCGGCTCCATGAAGTACAGTAGTGTACAAATACTTATTGGAGCCACTGTATATTTCATAAATTTCTCATACCAATCTTCAGAAAATAATGATTTACAGTGGCTCCAAAAAGTATTTGGACACTACTGTACTTCATGGAGCCGGTAAATTATGAAATATTTTATGAGAACCGGTGCTTGTTAAATCCATAGACAATCTAGGTTCACAGTGATCAGAAAGTCATCTGACTTATGAATCTTAATTTCAATTTAAACTCTTTACTCTTTAATAGGCTATAATAACCTTTAGCAAAATCCACTAAAACAGTAGTTTCCAGCTTCTCAAATGATTTTGAAATGTATCTCCACACTCAGAAACTTTTGTTTTTCTAATTCCAAAAATTTCAAAATCACATGGGCCTTTTGACACTCGCGAAAACAAAGCATCTTTAAAAATAATCCCAAGAGGAAGCAAGACAGAGTTAAAATGTGAAAAAGTACAAAACTTTTAATGCCAAGTGTAACAGCCCAGATTTACCCTCCACCAGACTATGCCCAGACTATAAAATGGCCTAGCCTGGTTTACACCCCGGGTAAATTTTGGGCTAAGCCAAACTAAACCCCGCTAGCTCAGGATATAAACTGGGCTAAGCCATTTTACACCCCGGGCACAGCCTGGTGGAGGGTTAATCTGGCTTGTTACGCCGGCTTTGTTGTAGCACTTCCTTATGGTACGTATGCTGGGAAGATATGGGTGTCCAACAACAACAACAACCACAATAGTATTTAAAGTTTTGTGGTATTTCACCATCCAGACAGACCACAAAATTAGTGCAAGGACACCAGACATGGTGATAAGAAATAAAATATGCAAGAGTTGCCAAAAATTGATGTTGCAATCCCAGTAGATGTACATATAATAAAGAGGCAAGAAGAAAAAAGCATGAAATTGGCATGAAAAATTAGGCATTTATGGAACATAAAAACAAAAGTTATTCCTGTTATAAACGGGGCCCTTGTTAGAGTCACAAAAGGACTAAAAGAAGATTAAAGAGAAACAGAGATGGCTACGTGAGTAGAACTGTTACAAAAATCTGCTCTATAGGGAGCTGAAAGGATTCTCCGAAAGGTCCTTGAAGCCTGAGGAACTTGTTGAACCCAGTTTCAAGCCAAGTTATCTGGTTACTTACATCAAATGTCAAACGTGCATTTCAAAATAATAATACCAATTTTTATGGTGCCTTTTAACAACACTGTTTACAGCGCTACACAGAATAAATGAGGCTTAAACAAGTAAAACAAAAAAACACAATATTAATAGAACAGCAAAAATAAAAGTTAAATGCTAACAGTGGAGAAGAGGAAAGTACAGAGATCAGTAAGAGGAAGTCGTGTTGTGTGTCTCTGTGACCCAGTCACCCAATTCCTCTCATCAGCTCTACCTCCCAGGTGAAGAACTGCATTATTTTGCCAATCCAACAGATAGGGACAAAAATTAGCAATGCTACTTTGTACATGAATTAGCCATCTCTGCAAGTCTGTCCACTAGCTCTATCACCTTCACTCAGGTCCATAATGACAGAGTTATAATATTTTTTAGCAATCAATCCTGGGATAATGGCATTGAAATTAAAGAAGACAAGAAAGACAAGAGTTTGTGTGACTATATCCCCCCCCCCCTTAGGTCACCAAAACCGACTGGTGTCTGCGCATTCCCAGTAGGAAGGTTGGTATCAAAAAGAATTGAAATAGGTTGACTCCTTCTTGAGATATCGCGCTGACAATTTTCGGGACAAACGGACGGACGTACGTACATACGGACGGACGTACGGATGGAGCTGAATACTATTTTGTAAAGATAAAAAGTGCTGTTTGAGCAGAAAGCTGCTCAGGAGAGCAAATAATGTACGATCAACACAGCATTTGATTTCAAGCCAGATGCAAACAACCAACATCATAGCTCGAAACAAGCAAGCAGATAGTCAGGTGGACAGCATTTTGACCTCATCTTACCACAGCACCTAGAGGTTAGACCATTGTGGTCAATTATGATCAGATGAGACCAGAATGGAATGTTTTGGTCTTAAAATGCATCAGCATATTTGGCGCCAGAACAAAGGCACATAAACAGAAAAGCACTAAATACCCATGCAGCAATATGATGGCTGATCATTGGTGTTTTGGTGCTGTTATAATTCCTGAGGTCCACTGCTTAGGATCACTGTCTAATTGTTAAATTCCACCAAGTATCGGGCAATTCTAGCAGATAATTGAATTACCTTGAATGAACTTTTCATCGAGGCAATGACCAAAAGAACATTTTAAAATCAAAATAATTAGTTCTAGGACAAAAACAGTTTGCGTTCTGCAATGGCCGTCATGACCTCATGGCCTCACCAATGACCTCAGTCTGACTGTTATACTCCTGGGCTGAGCAGAAGAGGGCAGTTGAAAAGCACAAACTCAGGAATTTGATTGATCTGCATTGAGGAATGGGCCAAAATCCCTCTGCTGTGCTGTGAAAAATTATTTGCCCCAGACCAATTTCTTCCATTTGTCACACTAATGTTGTAGATCAAACTTATTTTAATATTAGACAAAGATAATCAAAGTAAATACAAAATGCAGTTTGTCAATTATTTCATTTATTGAAGACAAAAAGCTGTCCAACCCTACCTGCTCAATGTGAAGAAGTAACTGCCCCTTCAGTAACTAAGTCAACCAATTAAACAAATTAAAGGAAGAGACAGCACCTCAGTGAAGTATATTTCAGCAGAAAGTAGAAGTGTCTAAAACGCCTAGTTTTATAAATTTAAATTTGGCAATGATCCCGTGCGATGCATTTTTAAACCAGCGAGTCTTCAAATTGGCTTCAATACCAGGGAGCAGACATTTTTACTTGGGGAATCTTCTGATTTTGAATTTGATCTTCAGAAACCTTACCTTTAAAAATGCATAATAACCTTAACCTCTCGCAGTTTTCATCTCCCGATTAGCCACAGTTGCTCAGACTAATTGGGAAAAACTGATGGCAGTCTAATTTACTTTTGATAGCGTTACTATGCATTGCACCACAAAATTATGAGGCGTCTTCTGCGCATAAATGACAACGTAAAATATCAATAGGCTATGCCTTCATAATTTCAGCGCTCATTAAGTGACACAGATTTGTGGAAATTAGTTTGCGAGGCTGCGTTGTTCGTTGAGGCTCAATGTTGTCATGGCTAATGGGTGCTGTAAGGTTGCACAGCTGTGTGACAATCCCAAGGATGGCGAAAATGAATGCTGCAAAGTCAGTGAAAGTTTCGGAATTACAATGCCATATCAAGAATATAAATGTAGGCAATGGGAATTCACCTTTCATTACCATTTCTAATTATAGGTCATGTATTGGTCTTGGTTGCTCAGTCGATAAATTGTTTGATTGTTAATCAGGCCAGCTTCAGTAAAAACAGCTTGAGGGCAGCCAGGCCGTAAGGGGAGAGCTTACTGAAGGCCCTTTGAACTACTCCATGGTCCGGATGAAAGGAAAGAGAACAACTGCCGTCACTTAAGAGAATAACTGTCGCACAAACACCGTGGCACTGGCGTTTGATTGGATAATGCGTTCGAAATGCTCACTCAACCACTATATAGGGCACTGTGTAGTGAATGTTTTCTACATTGAAAACAATATAGAGAGTGAGTGAACAAGTGGACAAGTGTGCATTCCGAACGCAGCCTTAGATTCCACCAGTGAAAATGTCTGCCCCCTGGTATTGACGCCGATTTTACGAGTTTTCAGTTTATAAATGTGTCACACTGGATCATTACCAAATTAAAATGTATAAAACTATGCGTTATAGACACTTCAAGAATTCTACTTTCCGCTGAAATATACTTTATTGAGGTGCTGTCCAGAGTTGGGTCCAAGTACTTTCAAGTACTTTTGAGAATTGTGTGCAAGCATTTTTTTTTTTTTTTAAACATACCAATATTTGCATCTGAGTACTACCTAAAAATACCTAATATTAGGCATTAGGCCTAATAATATTATTAGGCCTAATGCCTGATAATACCTAATAAGAAGTATTTATACTTGTATCCAAGTACAACCCTAATTCCAAAATAGTTGGGCCAAAGTGTAAATTGTGAATAAAATCAAAATGCAATGACTCTCAGATCACATGAGCCAGTATGTTATTTATAGTAGAACATAAATCACATTTCAAATGTTGAAACTGAGACGTTTTACAATTCTGTCCACAAAATGAGCAGAATTCAAATTTTCTGGCTGCAAAAGGTCTCAAAAAAGTTGGGACACAGGCAAAAAAGGGCTGAAAAAGCAAATGATATACAGTGGTGCTTGAAAGTTTGTGAAACCTTTAGAATTTTCTAGATTTCTGCATAAATGTGACCTAAAACATTATCAGATTTTCACACTAGTCCTAAAAGTAGATAAAGAGAACCCAATTAAACAAATGAAACACAAGTATTATATTTGGTCATTTATTTATTGAGGAAAATGATCCAATATTACATTGTGAACCTTCAGCTTTCAGTATCTGGTCTGACCCCCTTGTGAAGCAATAACTGCAAGTAAACGTTTCCTGTAACTGTTGATCAGTCCTGCTCATCAGTTTGGAGGAATTTTAGCCCATTCCTCCAGACAGAACAGCTTCAAATCTGGGATGTTGGTGGGTTTCCTCACATGAACTGCTCGCTTCAGGTCCTTCCACTACATTTCGATTGGATTAAGGTCAGGACTTTGACTTGGCCGTTCCAAGACATTAACTTTATTCTTCTTTAACCATTCTTTGGTAGAACGACTTGGGTGCTTAGGGTCGTTGTATTGTTGCATGACACACCTTCTCTTGAGGTTCATGGACAGATGTCCAGACATTTTCCTTTAGAATTCGCTGTTATAATTCGGAATTCATTGTTCAAACAATGATTGCAAGCCATCCTGACCCAGATGCAGCAAAACAGGTCCAAACCATGATACTACCAACACCATGTTTCACAGATGGGATAAGGTTCTTATGCTGGATTGCAGTGTTTTCCTTTCTCCAAACATAATGCTTCTCATTTAATAGTGGAGCGGGTAACTTGAGAATAGCAGGGAAAAAGTGCAAATAGTGATACAAGCATGAAATTCTGCATAACTATTCTTCTTTGTCTCCTCTCTCATAATCAACCTCCGGCCACACAGAATTTGACAGTTTTTCAAAATGGCTTCCTTCCGATATATGAATATGGACATTTAATTCCTTAATCACTTAAACATTTCTTTATCATTGTCAGTTTATGCTAAAATATTGAGAGCAAGCCTACAAGTACTAAGATTATGTAAAATAGTTTCTAGAAACATCCAAGATGGCTGTCATCATATCCAAAATGGCCACCAAAGAGCAAAATATTTGCGTATAAGTTCATATGTGCGCTAAAAGGTCAGGTAATAGATTGATCTGGGGTAAATCTAGCTGGATCTGTTTATTTTTGCAAGTAAGAAAATAATTAAGCTCTTTTGAATTAATTTTCATTCTAATTTGAAAACATGCACATAAAGGTAAATATAACAATGTAATAGTGTAGTGTCATTGCACTACCAGGGCACACTGGTTGACACTATAGCTGTGAAACTCAGCATGGGGTACAGTGCTAGCTAATGGTAGCAATTTGTCATTAGTTTCCCAAATGCTGTTTCTCTAGCCCCATTTTACACAGCCGCACCTGAATTGACAGGATGTGCCATCGCGGGAGAGCTGAGTCAAAGAAGACGAGGCTATAGTCTTCTGGAAGGTGTACAGATCACACAGGAATTAAATAGCATTGGATGAATGATCGGGCTTGGGGTAGGATTGTAACATATCTGAGCGTAGTTGTACCCCATATCTGAAAGTGCTTACATGTTGTATAGGTGGTAAAAGGATAAGGATTGGAAGGGTTGGTTTAGTTTATCTCTTTATGACTGTAAGAATGCCAAGATATATGAATTCACAATGATTGTGTAGAAAATATGCAATTTTTTTAGCTTATAGGCTGAAAATATTCAAAATATAGAGCAAATTTGCCACCATTTTGAAAACGTCTCGGCCATCTTGGATATAACTATAAATTAAAGTGGCCGGAGGTTGATTTTGATTTATGGGGATATTAAGAGTTCTCATGCAAAGTCTGTTGCTTGTATCACCATTTGCACTTTTTTTCAACTACCCCGCTCCACTATAAACCAAAAAGTTCTATTTTGGTCTCATCCGTCCACAAAACATTTTTCTGATAGCCTTCTGGCTTGTCCACGTTATCTTTAGCAAACTGCAGACGAGCAGTAATGTTCTTTTTGGAGAGCAGTGGCTTTCTCCTTGCAACCCTGCCATGCACACCATTGTTGTTCAGTGTTCTCCTGATGGTGGACTCATGAACATTAACATTAGCCAACGTGAGTGAGACCTTCAGTTGCTTAGAAGTTATGCTGGGGTCCTTTGTGACCTCGTCGACTATTACACGCCTTGCTCTTGGAGTGATCTTTGTTAGTCGTCCACTCCTGGGGAGGGTAACAATGGTCTTGAATTTCCTCCATTTGTACACAATCTGTCTGACTGTGGATTGGTGGAGTCCAAACTCTTTAGAGATGGTTTTGTAACCTTTTCCAGCCTGTTGAGCATCAAAAACGCTTTTTTTGAGGTCCTAAGAAATCTCCTTTGTTCGGGCCATGATAGACTTCCACAAACATGTGTTGTGAAGATCAGACTTTGATAGATCCCTGTTCTTTAAATAAAACAGGATGCCCACTCTCACCCGATTATCATCCCATTGATTGAAAGAACCTGACTCTAAATTCACCTTCAAATTAATCACTAATCCTAGAGGTTTACATACTTTTGCCCCTCACAGATATGTAACATTCGATAATTTTCCTCAATAAATAAATGACCAAGTACAATGTTTTTGTCTCATTTGTTTAACTGGGTTTTCTTTATGTACTTTTAGGACTTGTGTGAAAATCTGATGATGTTTTAGGTCATATTTATGCAGAAATACAGACAATTTTAAAGGTTTCACAAACTTTCAAGCGCCACTGTGTAAGAGAATCACTTGAAAGAACATATAGCAAGTACTTAGGTTAACTGGCTTCAAGTGTGTAACATGATTGGCTATGAAAGGTATATCTTAGAGAGGCTGAATCTGTCAGAAGTAAAGATGGCCAGAGGCTCTCCAAACTGTGAAGACTTGCGCAAAGAAATTGTAGAATATTTTAAAAACAATGTTCCTTAACTTCAAATTGCAAAGGCTTTGAAGGTCTCATCATCGATAGTGCATAACATCATCAAAAGATTCAGAGAAACTGGAAAAATCTCTGTGCATAAGGGACAAGGCTGAAGACCTTTACTGGATACCCGTGATCTTCGGGCCCTCAGATGCCACTGCATCACTCACTGGCATGATTCTGTCATTGACATTACTACATGGGCCCAGGAATAATTCAAGAAACCACTATCTGTAAACACAGTCAGCCCTGCCATCCACAGATGCCACCTAAAACTCTATCATGCAAAAGGAAGCAATTGTTGAGCATGATTCAGAAGTGCCGCCATGTTCTGTGGGCCAAGGCCCATTTAAAATGGACTGTAGCAAAGTGGCAAAGTGTCCTGTGGTCAGATGAGTCCAAATTTGACATTCTTGTTGGAAATTATGGGCATCGTGTCCTCCAGGCTAAAGAGGAGAAAGACCACCCCTCCTATTACCAGCGTTCAGTTCAAAAGCCTGCATCTCTGATGGTATGAGGATGCATTGGGTCATTCCATGTCAGATCACCCAATGGATGTCACCCCACCCCCTCAGATTTTGCTCAAATTTGGTGTCTAGGGTGATTTTTGCTGGCAAAGCTGAAATTCCAAATATTAGCTTAATTCGACCAGTGGTTTCTGAGTTATGGCCCACCCAATTTGGCAAAAATCGCCCAAAATGGGGGTACTGGCTGATGTTTGACCACCCATATCTCAGCAACCGGTGGGGCTATCACAATAAAATTGGTGTCTTTGGACTGGAAATTCACCAGGGACTGCAAATCTGATTAGATTTGATGTAGGAAAAAAATAAAATATGATGACCTTTTGACCTTTACTTTGACCTTGACCATGTTGACCTCACGACCTTGACACAAAACCCACACAAAATTGTAGCCTCATATGTTCCCGATATTATATACAAAAACCAGAGGTGTATTTTCCCCTCATTTTCCACAAACCCAGATCATAATTACCTTGTCTGTGCAGTTTTGCCTTAATCTACTTGAATTTACAGCGTTTGCGTGATAGTCCTTCAATTTTCTAGTGTGGACCTCAAATAAGGCTATTTATCTGAAAGAATGAAGAAAGAAGAGGGGAGATTTTGGACTATTTTTGACAGTGTGAAGTGAATTTGAAGATGTAAGTATGCATTCATCATTCTCAGTGATCATCAACAACACATAAACTTTTGAAAGGTGCTGTGCTGTCTACCTCAATTTTTAAGTACCATACTTAATTCCCAGTGCACCCCGGCTCTGCACGACAACTATGATTGATTATAACTTTTCTAATAAACTTAAATTCTAAAATTGATCTGAAGTATAATGGTTGCGGCATGAGGACATAGTTTGTGTAGTGGATGCCCCATCACTCTGTTCCTCTTCATCCCGAGGACACAGCATCAGTAGAAATGATGTGATAAATATTTCTAAGAATTGTAGCATGTGGCCCCTTGATAATAAGTAGATTTGGATGAGCTCAGATGCGTGCTGTAACTGAAATGCAAGTTCTCAGCTCAAGGATAAGTAATGAATGTTAGATAATTAAGTGAAACAATCATTAAAATAGATCAGAACATTATAGAAAAACCTTTACAAAGTTTGTAGTGAATAGTGTTGAAGCATTACATTGTTTTACAGGCGATGGTGTAAAAACCAAGCTAAAATTGCAGAGACAAGGGATATATGGTGTGGATTTGTGAAAACTGAGGGGAAAATACACCTCTGGTTTTTGTATATAATATAGGGAACATATGAGGCTACAATTTAGTGCGGGTTTTGTGTCAAGGTCGCGAGGTCAACAAGGTCAAGGTCAAAGTAAAGGTCAAAAGGTCATTATATTTTATTTTTACCCCACATCACATCTAAGATTTGGATTCCTTAGTGAATTTCCATTCTAGAGACACCAATTTTATTGTGATAGCCCCACTGGTTGCTGAGATATAGGTGGTCAAACTTCGGCCGGTAACCCTGTTTTGGGCGATTCTTGCCAAATTGGGTGGGCCATAACACTGGTCGGATTGAGCTAATATTTGGAATTTCAACTTTGCCAGCAAATATCACCCTAGAAACCAAATATGAGCAAAATCTGAGGGGGTGGGGTGACTATTTTGATTTTTTTGGGTGATTTGATATGGAATGACCCCATTAGTGCATATGGTGTGGGACACTTGCATATTTTAAAAAGCGCTATGAACGCTGAAAGGTATATAAAGGTTTTAGAGCAACATATGCTCCTCTCCAGATGACATCTATTCCAGGGAAGTCCTTGTGTATTTTAGCAGGATAATACAAAACCACATACTGCAGCTATTACAACAGCATGGCTTCATAGTGGAAGAGTTCGTGTGCTGAACCGGCCTGCTTGCAGTCCTGATCTTTCACCGATGGAGAACATTTGGCCCATAATTTAAAGAAAGGTCCAAAGGAGACTCAAAACTCTCCAGCAGCTGGAAATCTGTATTAAACAAGAGTGGGATCAAATTCCTGTGGCTAAACTCAAGAAACTTGCCTCTTCAATTCCAAGACGCCATCACTCTGCGTTAGAAAAAAGAAGGGATGGTACACAATGGTAAACAGGCCCCTGTCCCAACTTTTTTGACACCTGTAGCAGCCATCAAATTTGAAATGAGCCCATTTTGTGGATAAACTTGTAAAATTTCTTAGTTTCAACATTTGCTATGTTATCTATGTTCTATTGTGAATAAAATACTGGCTGGTGTGAAATGAAAGTCATTGCGTTTTGATTTTATTCACAATTTACACTTTGTCCCAACTATTCCAGAACTGGGGTTGTACTTTTCAAAGCACTTGACCAATCTCTGTCAGCACTTAGGAGACAGATTGGTCAAGAACTTTGAAAAGTACTTGAGTACAAGTACCTTAGGGATTAATAGAGAGTACTCCAAAACAAGTGCAAGCACTTTGGTATTAAAAAAAAAACTTTCACCCAACTCTTGAAAGTACTTGAACCCAACTCTGGTGCTGTCTCCTCCTTTAAATTGATAATTGGTTCAATTTCACGAGAAACACCTAGGCATGATTACTGACAGCCCTGTTGAATCAAAACATCATTTAAATAAATCCTGTCTAGTAATGTACAGAAGGCAAAAAGCAGCACATGGTGCCACAATCTAAATAAATTTAAGAACAGAGAAGAAACTGTTGTATGTACAGGGTTGCAAAACTAAGGCACTGGGACTCCAGCAAACCATAATCTACAAAAGGAGAAAACTCTGAAGAGTACTTCATCTTCCCATGAGTGCCCAGCCGATCAGAATTACTCCAAGAGCACATCAAAGACTCATCCAGGTGGTCTCAAGTGAACCCAGACTAACATCAAAAGAACTGCAGGCCTCAATTGCCTCAGGTAAAGTCTGTTCATGATTCCACAATAAGAAAGAGACTGGGCAAAAATGGCATCCATGGGAGACATGCAAGGCAAAAACCACTGCTGACCAAAAAGACTTGTCTCATTTGACAAAAAAAAAACATCTTGATGACTTTTGGGATAGTATTCCCTTGAGTGATGAGTCAAAAAGTGGAAGTTTTTGGTAGACGTGGGTCCAGTTATAACCTGTGTAAAGCTAACAGCATTGCACAATAAGAACGTTGAATACTAATTCAAACAGGATACTTGCAGTGTGATGGTTTGGGGCTGCTTTGCCACTTCATGACATCAGCAACTTGCTATAATGTCACAAGCCACAGTAAAGGTGTTCACTACGCCACAATAAAAAAGAGACTAGGACAAATGGCATCAATGTAAAACCTGCAAGACGAAAACCACGTCTTCCCAAAAAGAACAAACAGGCTCATCTCACATTGGCGAAAAAAAAAAAACATAGTGATGATCCCTAAGATTTTTGGATAATATTCTGTGCACTGATGAGTCAAAAGTGGACCTTTTCTGGAAGACATGGTCACATTATATCTGGTGTAAAGCTAACACAGAATTCCTCAATAAGAACATCAAATCAACAGTCAAACGCGGTGATGGCAGTGTGATGGTCTGGGGCTGCTTAGCTGCTTGATGGAAGCGTGAATTGCACTCTCTAACTGAAAATCCTCATTGTCCAGCCATCAGTTTGTGACCGAAAGCTCAAGTGCAGTTGGGTTATTCAGCACGACAAAGATCCAAAGCATTAATGTAACTCCACTTCTGAATGGCTCAAAAGAAACAAAATGTGAAGGTTTTGGAGCAGACTAGTCAAAGTCCCGACTTTAATCCAGTTGAGATGCTGTGGCATGACCTTAATCAGGCAGCTTTTACTCGAAAACCCTCCAATGTGGCTGAATTAAAACAATTCTGCAAAGAAGAGAGGGCCGAAATTCCCCCGCAGCATTGTAAAAGGCTCATTAACAGTAACTGAAAATGTTTGACTACAGTAGTTGCTCCCAAGCGTGGTACAGTCTGTTTTTTGGATGGAATTGTTTTTTGTTTTTTTGTTTTTGCATGGGTGAGGTTTTGAATAACTATTTAGCTTCAATAAATAAAATGATCATTTAAAAGCTGCATTTTGTGTTCACTAACATGGTCTTGAAACAATTTGGATTCGTTGGAAACATTTGAATATAACAGGGAAGCAAAAATTGAAGAAATTTGGAGGGGGACAAAATCATATTTCACAGTACTATATCTTTAGTGCATTTTTAGTCCTGGGTTCATACATTTCTTGTGCCTGTTGTGTGTGGAAGTTATAAGGTGCCATGGAGAGTGATAACGCCGCCCAACATTTTGAAATTTTTTCACTGCTGACTTGATAGACAGTGGTGATATTATACAATTCAAAGGTATAGTATCAGTGTCACTGAAAAAAGCCATTATTCAGCAGAAAAAAGTAAAACAACCCCATCACCGAAATATCAAAAGATATGATAGCCATCACTAGATGTAAACTATTGATAAGCTGCAAAAACAGGAAGAGCAGTCAGTAGTTTGCCCAAAACTCTTAGCTAAAAAGCCTGCACAGTTCTGGAGCAACATCTTATTGACAGATGAGTCAAAGATTAACTCGCACCAGATTTATGGAAGAGGAGAGAGCAAAGAAGGGATGGAATGGCACAGGACCTGAAGTTCATCCTGTCATCTGTGGAGTCTGTGTTAGTGACTGGACTCTGTGGCTTACGGTGGAAAAGGTTCAGTTGATTATGTCAATGCTGTTAAAAGCAGTGGATGAACTCTATTTTTTGTGAGGCAGCGAAGATTCAGCGTAGAGCTTCAAAACGGCTTAGATGGCGCTTCACATTGCGGATGCACAATGAAAACACGCAGTGAAAGCAAGCTATGACTTATTCAGGGCTTCGAAGTGGAATTTTCAGCAATGGCCAAGTCAGTCGCCTGACCCGAATTCTGTAGACAGTTGCACAATTTAACCAGCGCACAGCTCCATATTTAGATAAAAGAAGAAGAAGAAGGGAAAAAACTCCACTTTCTGCGAAAATCGGAAAAACATTACCAAAATTTGCTGGCGCGTGGAACGGCTGTCCACGGTATGACGCCAATGCAGGTGATACAATTTAGAATTTCATACGAGAAGATCTGGTAATGCCTGTCAACATCCCACGCAGGGTCACGGAGAGGATGAGGCAGCTTTTTATCGAGTCGTTGGCTGTTCAAATGTTGGAACAGTCGAAAGGCCGTGTCAATTCGAGACAATGCAAATAGTCAATCTGGCCAAATTATCCATCCATAAATATTTCAATATTAATCAATGAGAGACTAGTTGGCGAGAGCAGAGCTGTTCGGTCTTGGATCTCCTCGTGAGAGAGGAAATAGTTATGCATTATGGCAGTATTGGCCGTCACTGGCGTAAAACCGCGCAGGGGAAATAAACGGCCAAAACCAACGTCAAATTTGAATTCAATAAGAGCACTTAGCCGAGCAGCGGCTGATGTGGCTCCCTAATCAGCGTCCATTTGTAGCACCTGTTTCCAACTTCAGCTCGAAAGGAAACTTTCGACCTTCATGTTCTTTTTCGTCTACACGAAGAGTTATGAAGCTTTGCATATTTATTATTTTTTATTTGTAATGTCTTTCTCTTTACAATGCAGAAAGCTTTGAAGAAGTATTTCGTAAACATGGATGATTATCTTGCCAGCATCGGCCTTTACAGGAAAATGATGGCTCGAGACGCGTCCTGTCTGTTCAGAGCAGTTTCTGAGCAGGTAAAAATGGGGTAATGTGCACGTGCAGTTAGGAAACGAATTAATGCCGCCTTGTCCGAAAATAAAATGGGGTATTACTAGGCCTTAATGATTCTGACCGTTGCTTAATGTGAAAACGTTGTAATTTCTAATTAAACACTAATCTTATGTCTATTTTCTGCATTGAACTAACTGTGGCTTCGTAAGAACGTTGATCAGCCCTGTTTTTTTTTGACTGGAATTCACTGTATGATGTTCCTGCCGGTCGAAATCTTCTGTATCAATGAACATGTTTGGCGCGTAAACACGACGCTGTTTTCTGTTCGTTAAGCTTTACTACTCTCAGAATTACCATCACAAAATCCGGAAGGACTGCGTCACCTTCATGAGAGCAAATAGATGTAACTTTGAGCCGGTGAGTATTTACTGTTGGCCTACTATTTCTGGTCTGCTGCTGAATGTGTCAGGACTGTAACATAAGACGCTGTATCTCTCAGTTTGTTGAAGGGTCTTTTGAGAAGTACTTGGAACGTTTGGAAGATCCGCAGGTAAAATGACGGCTCTGGTTATCTGTGAACTATGAAGTGAATGTGAATGAGGGGTGCATTTGACATTGTATAATAATCCTTATTTCAGGAGACGGCGGGACAAGTGGAGATAAAAGCGCTGTCCTTGCTGTACAGGTAAGTGTATGCAACAAATGCAGCTTCTGGAGTAGTCTTCATTATGTTGAATGGGCTAAATTGGGTATCATTTGTGATAATTTCATAAATGTGTGTTGAAGAGATGCAGATGAGCTTTGCTGAAATTTTGTGAATATGAAAACTAATATTTTGCTTATTTCACCTGTAGGGCGTAATGGTTGACTGCAGTTAAACAATTCAGTCAAAATGTATCTTCTCCAATAGCCATTGTTTTTATTTTGAAATGCTGGAGGGGGATAGCTTTGGTTTGCTGAACATGAGAAACCATTCTCAGCAGGACAATACAGTTTCTCTAAGGGTCATGTTTGTACTTTTGATGTCAGTTTTGTGAGAGGTAGTGTCTTGTAAATGTTTTTGGATCAAGGCGTGTGTCTGCACTGGCATTTTTTATTTTTTTTGGGTTAATGTTGGGTCCTAGTGTGGGTGAGTGTAGAGTTGGTTGTGATGGTAAACTGGTAGTTAATTTCTCTGGTCTGGCACAGGCGATGCTTTGTCATTTACAGGTATCCAGGGAAACCTCCGACTGACATTGCAGAGAACGACTACGCAGAGAAGGTAATGGACAACTTCTGTTTTTTTTTAAGTAATGTTTTACGAATCAAAATATTGCATGAACTTACCGCCCATTCAGGATTTAGCATCTACAGTACTTTGCTTTGGCCTGGAGGATGCTGCCCAGGATTAATTCTCAGATGACCTCTGACTGCCTTATGTTTTGTGCTTGCTGATGGGTTTAAAAAAGCAGCTGCTAATATCCCTATTTTATAAGCTTTTATTTTGACCTTTTGTGGTGTTGGCCAAAAATGACTTTCATTCTCTGTTAAAGGAGCTGTTGTAACTACTGTACATGCTGAGAACTTGGATAATAAGAAAATGAATCTGCTTGACTGCAAGTCGTCATCTTATTCCATCCTTGCCAATCCGTCTTTATTTTGCATTATATTTACTGTATATATTTCAGTTGCTTCACCATCATGCTTCGTATATAAAGGAGCTTTCTATGGAAATTAGAGCATTCAAAGTACAATTTTAAGCTTTAGCCTCGGAAGAAAGTAAGCTGGTTGCCGTCACCAATAATCATACCCTCTAAATTTTGACTTGCAGTTTAGCGGATTTCCTTTGTTCAAAGTTGTGAGCGTGCGCAGTAATCCTGACACAGCTCACGTAATATCATTCCCATGGAGCATTTTATCAGAATCTCACTGCCAGACTTTGCAATGAACCTTTGGAGTTCCCCCAACTCCCCCCCCCAAACTTCTCGCGGCTCCCTCCACTACAGTACAGTACTGCACATTGATCTGTGTGTTTAATAGCAGTCAAATGGCATACGTAGCCCATTTTGGTTGAGTTTTCTGCTTTTACCAGCGCTAAGCTTGGAAAAGTATACATTAGGCATTAACTATAGAGCAAGCTTGCATAGCCCTTGGGAACAAGTGGGTACAATGCAATTTCCTCCACTTAAAATTGTTAAACCATTCTACAACTTTAGTCTCACAAGATTAGAGTCAACAATTAATGTCCTCAATTCCAGAAGAATTGCTGCGTGTTCGTGAAATGAGAGGTGATCTTGCAGTGGTGAAAATGCACCTGTATCGACTTCATTTGAAAGTGTTGCATACACTGCGTTTGTTTTTTTGAAATTGGCAAAGTAGCTATATGAGTTTAAACATTACTTATTAGCTCTTACGTTTTTCAGTTGAATACTGGTTGAAGCGGATTTGCAAATTACCGCTCGCTGTTTTTTTACATTTTGCAGATTGTCCCAATTCTACTGGAATTGTGGTTGTAGATAAGTTACTGGATGATGTGATTAAGAATGTTCTGCATTACTTCAGTTAATGGAGGAGCTGGAGTCTATAGTCTGGGACGACCCAATCCTTACAGGGGCATTTCTGTGGACTGAGAGTATGCTGATTTCGGTCAGTTGCCTGACTGGCTAGCTCGCAGGCTAGTCGTGATTTTCAAATGCAGATCAGGGATCTCAAACTCATGTCTTCTTGTGTTAATTTCACGTGAGTAATTGGCTGAAGAGGCTGCACACCTTGTTTTCAAGGCCCAAATTAGTATCCCACTCCATTTAAGTCTAAATTGGTCGACCATATTGATTTAAGACAGTTTCAGTTTCTCAAAGCATTGGCTGCATTTCTAGGCTGCCGTCTCAAAACAGGCTGGTCCATGTTCAAGGCGGTTCCGGATACGGCCAAGGAATGCTGCCTTCATCTCGCTTTTTCTCCGATGGAGTTATCAACATGGAAACGGAGTGTAAATGAGCTCACTATTCCGTCTGATACGAGGCAGTATTGAAGATGCATTTCTCGGCTATATGCTAAAGCACCTTCACAGTGGAACAGCCTACGATGACGAAACAGCCTAAAATTCCGCCTTGGAAGAATGCAGCTTACGCTGATAAACGGCCATTATTGTATCCTTTTTTCCTTGCTACGATACAGGCGGGGTATATTGCAGTGGAGCTCGTCTATCATTCTGTCCAGATAAATTGGGGACAATTTTTTTCAGAAACTAGTTTGCCTAGATGAATTAATTTTTCTGTGTGTATGTTACTAGTCATGACCTTGATTTGGTTTGAAAACGGGGTTCCATGGTAGCGGGGAATTTTGATGGCCATGTTTTCTTGTTCCTTATGACTGTTTACCAGCAACTGAAATGTTTTCAATGTAGTTTGGCTTATCTGGGTCTCTCCATTATTTCAGGTTCTGCTTTGTTGTTCAAACAATGGGCACTATGACGTCGTGTACCCCAGGAGCTACCCTGTCGATGCCGCCGTGTGCCAGTGTGAGTGAGTGAGTGTGTGTGTTTGTGTGTGTGTGTGTGTGTGTGTGTGTGCGCGCGTGCGCGCGCCCTGCCAGTTTCAGGTCGATCTCACCAGACGCCCTAGGGCAGCACCAGGCCCTTTAGGAAAGAGCTGAATGCCTCCTGTTACTGGGAGTCGTACCAACTCTTTTGAGCTGTAACTAATGTTCACTCGCTGTACTCTTCGCTCTGATTTAGACAGATTTCTGACAGACAGTATTTATTTACAATGAAAGCTTATGCGCTGAAACTATTTAGTGTTCGATGAAAGTCTGCTTTTTTTTTTTCAAAGCATCATGCACTCGTTTTCCAAATTTTAGCAGGTTATTTTTAAGCTCCAGATGGATTAAAAGGGAGATGTCAGCACAACTGATGTATTTTTCTTTGCAAAAGGGGCGAAGTAATAACTTGAGGAGCACAGGAACTCTAAAACAACTGCATACAGTACAGATAAAGATACGCATTTATTTGGCATTTTGTTGTTATGGCTCTGAAAATGTGCACTTGCTGTTTTTATTTTTTGGTAATAACCAGACATTTTCCCTTCTTATGCTTGTAAAAAACCATCCCTAGCTGGTTTGTTTTTCTCCCAAAATTATCACATTTCACTTTCAAGAAATCAAAGAAACAAAACCCAATGCTATCCTTTGTGCAAAATGGATAGACCTAACACAATGGAAACAAAATTGCTCCTGTTCCTGAGTAGTTGCAGGTCTTGCTATCTCGAGACATTAGCACTAGCAAAGGAATATATTTTGGCCTGAAGGTTTGTGTTGGCCACAGTGCTTGGAAGTCTCTGGGTTTCACTTCCTGTCTCCTGACCCCTGTCTCCAGCTCTGTTGTACGAGCTCTTGTACTGCCAAGTGCTGGGGGTCGAGGAAGGGGATATCCAGCTGGCCCTGGACGGCTTTCGAGGAGGCGGCAGGCGCTACCGGAACAGCCCGTCCATCTGCAGCGAGGACGCGGCGTACGACACCCTTGACGACAGGGGTCAGAGGTCAGGGCTCTGACCGGAGAGCAGAGCGCCCAAAATTCAAGAACATTTCTCCAACCCTACAATGGTTTCTATTACCTTAGTTGAGGTTTATGAATTTCAGATTTTTAAAATCTGATTTTGGTAAGTCTATTTTAAAGTTCTGATGCCCTTATGATGAGCAATTAATTCATTTGCAATTTAAGGTGGTTCTCGGACGTCACGGAGCAATAGTGCGCTCTTATGCGCAAATCTGCAAGCATAGCCATTTCTACAGCAGCCCTGTGTTACTGATGGCGTTCACTGCATTGCATGGTGGGATAGAATTGGGTCATCGGTGCACAAGCCGTTATGACTGTACAATGCTCACCCAAATCGGTAAACGGACACAAACTGAAAATTATCTCTGCTGGCAAAATGCAGTTTTCTGGTTATAATTTCCTCTCAGATTGCCTAAAATTTTTGTGCACTGAAATATGTCGACCTCTGATAATATCTGAACTGAGATTCAGTTGGCTTTCCAAAGGCCTCCATTCTATCCCACCATGCACTGCGGTGAACATTGTGCCATGTCATCAGTGCATAGGTTTTGGTCAATATGGATCTTTACTTTCATCTCCTGGATTTTAAGATGTAGGGCATTTGCTTTTCAAGAAATAAATGCCATATCTTGCAATGCCAAAGAAAGTGGAAGAATAATTAGATTTTTTACCCCTCAGCCGACAAGGGCACGAGGGGTATTTTCGTCCCTTCAGTGGGCGAGCGGCTGCCAATTTTGTCCGGGCTATTTCTCGGTAACCACTTGGGTTAGGAAGTTCATAGTGCATATGTGGACTCCCCATGGGGGGTAGGTGTGCCTTTTCAAGGTTTTGTCCCAGTTTGACCTTTGACCTTGCAGCAGTGGCCTTTGGGGTGAGGGGTATTGCCCGCTTCAGCAAGGCCCATTTTTTAAATTTATTTTTTTCCTTTTTGTGTGTCTGTGTTTCATATTCTCTGTGAAATTTAATTATCTCTGTCTTGGCCCATGACACACCCTTGTACCAAATTTCATGAAAATTGGGTCTGTAGTTTTTCCATAATCTTGATGGCTTACAGACAAACGTTATAAACAGAAAACATAACCTAAGAGGCTGAGGTAGCCAAGAATGGCGCAATAAATCAGTCAAAAGAACATGCAGTATATCTGAGCTGCTGAGCTCTATATACTGAGCTGTAAGCCGAAGCTCATCGCTCCTGACTGGTGTTCTGCAGGGAAGACTGGGAGATGTGTGAAAGCGGTCGCCCTGATGACAAGGCCAGGTGTGGACTCGAGGAGAACAAGGTGAGGCTGTAATCCTGGGTTTCTCTGAGCTCTCATTGGTCCCCATACAGGAGAATAGGGGTGACCAACCCTGGTCCTGGGGAATCCGCCAGCGTCTGAAAAAAGTTGCCCTGTTTAATTCATGACCACATTTCTTTCATCTTTGTGGACAATGTCATAAGGGAAATGGAAGGCGTAAAAGGGAATTCCTAACGGCTTAGGAACACAACCGCGCTAATAAGAGAATCCGAATGTGCTTGCACAACATGGGTCCCCTGTCCATCATATACATTTCTCTGTGCAGTTGGCCGGATGGATGGTTGTTGCTTTAAATATTGCAGCTGCACAGAATTGTGGGATTGCGTTATCTCCTGTCTTTTCGAAAAAGGCCAGTTCTGTGTACTCTATGCTAAAGGAGGTAAATTGGGAAGCACTGAGACGCCTTTCCTTAAGTGCATTCTTTAAATGTTGTCATGGCTGCTGCATTGTTATTTCTGGACCATTCTTTAGGTGTTAGGAACTTTCCTGGCCAGAAAAGACTATTCAGATGCAGACCCAGTGTCTGCTGCCTTTTTTGCTGCTCTGCTCTTGATGGATGACTGCCGATGATTGGGCAGTTTGGGTCACCTGACCTCACCTGGTGAGAGCAAAACTAGCTCATGTGGATTTCAGGGCCAGGGTTATCAGGGTTAGTCACCCTTGCAGGAAATCCTTGCTGGTCTACGGAGGGCCTATTGCAGTGATCACCAATCCTAGTCCTGCAGAGCCGCCATCCTGCAGGTTTGCATCACAGCCTCACGGTGACTCTCCTGACTTTACTAATGATCAGCTGAACAGGGTCTGTAGCTTCGTGAGAGACTAGCTTTGTTGAGGCTGGAGTGAGAACCCGCAGGACAGAAGATCTCCAGCAGCAGGGGTGGTGACCGCGGACCTACAGCCTGGGGCCCGGCACACTGTAATATGGCTGCACACGCATTCTCGGAAGAGCAAGAGACCTTCTTCAAAAACGGAGATGAACCAGAAAAAGTTTGGCTGGTAGCCATTACAAGGAACCTTGAATTATCTATTTTGTGAAGGAAAGCAGGCGATTGGCTCCTTAGTTGCTTCCTTTCAGCGAGGAAACAAAGATCCAGCCTTAGAAAAAAAAAGATCAAATATGGACCACAATCCTTTGCTGCTGTAGCCCCTGGAAACGTCATTTGGTCTCAAAGTTTTATGATAAATTGGGAAAGCTATTGCATTGCAGGAAAGGACATCTCATTTCTCTCAAATGTGCTGAAGGTGTCTTCAGGATCTCGCTGTGACTCTCCCTTCGCCTAGGTGAAGTTTCCTTACGAAGTCAAGGAGAAGTGGAGAGGGAAGGAAAAAGCTGCTTATTTAAGGGCATTAGGGTGCAGCCTGGGTCTCTGTTTGGGCAGTTTAAGACCCGGCTTTGCTGCAGTAGGATTAGCACAGCCATTGGGGCCTTTAAGCAAAGCCCTTGGCCCAGCGCTGCTCCACGGTGTATTAGCTGACCAACTGTTCGTCGCTTTGGATTAAAAGCATCAGCTGAATGGTTGCAGTGTAATATCGGCTCGGTGTTATTTACTCTGTTCTCTCTCACTCTCACTCTCAGGCTCCAGACTCGATCCGCCTCTCTCTGCCCTACAAGGTGCTGAAAGCTCTGGACCCTGACATCTACCGCAACGTGGAATTTGACGTGTGGCACGACGGCCGCAAAGGTGACTATCTCGCCGCACACTGCTGCTCTATATGACAACACCCCTAATGCGTGTGCCCTCAATGCCATACTGTTCTGTACAGTGGGCTCCATAATGTTTGAGACTAATGCATTTAAATTTGATAACACATTTCAAATGGACTTTATTCCAAAGTATCCACTAAAGCTTGAATGGCAAAAAAAATTAACGTGCAAGATATGCCACATGAACAGCTGAGTAGACTCAGCTTTTTTACGGACTCTATAGGCGCGGCCGTAATGAATGTTTTAGGGGGTTGGGGGAGATTTGTTTGATTAACCCTGATTGGTAAAGCTCTTAAGCAATGAAAGTAGGCGGATTACAGGAGTATTAGGTGATGTCATCTTAGGACTAAAGGATCACACCCAGTTTAAATCCAGCCTCTGGGACATCTATTGAGGTAAAAGTTGTCGCTATCTCGTCATTTTGGTTCATAGACTGTGTACCCTCGAGGTCCAAAAAAAGGATGAATTGATGATTAAATTTCTTAGTGACTTGGATCTTCACTCCAGTACTTCTATTGTATCCCCTGGATGACAAGTCGGGGGTATGGATCAGCAATGGTCACCTTCATGCCGCATTTGCTGCTGAGTCCATAGAGATGTGCTTGAGAGCACTACGGGCCACAAGTTGCAACAAATTCATTTCAAATTTGGAATTGGCCTGGTCTGTGTTAAGACCACTAAACCTTTCAACTTTGGGAAAGATTGCTTTAAGGAGGCCTGGGGAGACACATCGACGAGCAGGCAACCGACTTTAGCTTCACATCTGGCTTAAATTTCTGTAATTCTTTGTAATTGTTGCTGTTTGTTTCAAATTGTTTGCTTGTGACTTCCTGCTTTGGCCAAATGCTTGATAATAATAATAATAATAATAATAATACATTTTATTTATAACGCACTTTACATTTGTAAAACAAATCTCAAAGTGCACAAAAAGCAAATATCCAAATATCTTGATGATAAAGCATATTGAATTGAATGAAATGTCAGCTTTTATTAAAGGCTGTTTTCTTTGCAAATGTTGGCTTGATGATCATGTATGAGGTGCCGCTCTCATATGTAGCTTAGGGGTTGTAGCTGTGAAGGCTGCAGGTGGGCAGTTGCAGGTATGGGACACTGGCTGCTGTATTTTTCGCCAGTCCCTGATGGTCTCGCTCATGTCCGTTTCCTCCGTGTGTCTGACACAGAACTGCAGAAGACAGACTACATGGTGTTCGCTGGCAGACAGTACTTCCTGGGAGACAAGTGTCAGGTAATGTCGATCCCGAGGCCCTGCTATAGCTTCACTCCATCGCTAAACCCAGCTGCAGTTCACACTACTCTCTCATATCGAAATCCATTCCGCTGCTGTGCCAAGCATCATTTTTACATTGTGATGTTCTGTGTAGCGGTCTGTTCGCTCATTCTGTCAAACTGTATATTCACCCATAGCTATGGTTTTGCTATTAATTTGCTCACAGTTTAGTTTGGGACATTTAGCCCTGTGGTTCTCAAGCTGTGCTCTAGTGGGGCGCAGTGCCACTGCAGGGGATGTGTGGATCTTTACCACACCTGAAGTTACATGAACATGATTCATGGCGCAACGTAAACAAACAATAGTGCTCTGATGCTAGGAAGGCTGTTTTGCTAACCTGAAACTTTTGTTTACTTCAGTTGAAGGAGTTGCTCATGACTGATTAAAAATGACGTTCACTTCTGCAAGGGTGGGGGGAATTAATATATTTTGGCTTTAGAAGGGGGGCATGACAGAAAAAGTTTGAGAACCTCTGTTTGAGCCAAACAGCAGATTTAACATGGAGGACAAACGCCATCAGTTCTAGTTTGTGAGGCGGGATGAACATTGTCTGAAGATCAGGACGGGACGGTGCCGGTGACGGCTCTACTTGCCAAGCGCAGGTGATTTTTATTGAGCAGGCAGCTGCAGGGAGCCAGCTGATGGAGGACAGGAGAGGGGATGTGAGTGAATTTGGGTGGGGTGGGGGGGTTGATGCTCAGCTGAGTAGCAGCACTCTGGGCTCGTTTCCCCGATCTGATGGCTCTGTCTGGTGCGGAGCCGGCCTAGTATTACAGACGGGCCGGGGAAGACGTCAGGAGGCCTCAAATGAGTGAGCAGCAGTAGATTTTGGGAGGAGGGAGGAAGCTGATCGTGTAGATGATCCAAAGGGGAAACGTGCAGGTCGTTCCTGTGATTGTGCACTGGTGGATATAATTGGGCACAGATTTTGTAGTAGTGCTGTGCAGTTCCTCAACTTATCAAGCTGGCAAGAGAGGCCCTCAAGTTAATTGTTTATAACAGGCTGCAGAATTACTCCTTGGTGGAAATGGATCGGAACTTATTTAGTTCACCTGGAGAGCTATTGCTGAGGTGCAGCGCCGTCTGTTGTCCGTCTGTCAACTTTTTCTTTGAAGGACTTCTCCAGTTGTACGTGGTAGATTTGGATCAGACTTGGCACAAATGTTCCTGTCTTGGCCCTGACCAGTTGTTACTTTTCGGGCTCAATTTGGAATCCATGACCTGCCTGTTTTCAGGTCGATGAGGAACCAGTATTGCTACCTTGCCACTGATTGGCTGACTCATTTTCGACCTCTTGCTACTCTGCACATTTGGATCAAACTTGCTGCATATATTTGGTGCCATTGGAAGCGCTAGGGTAACAAATGGGTTTTCTGTAGGGGCGGTGCACACGCATGTTTTGATCACGTAGACGGCGTCGAACGGTACTTGCGCTCACCCTCAATCGCCTCGGCCCCCTTGTTTCATGATCAGTTTTGGTTGCTGTCCGGAATCTGTCACATACAGGCTGTAACCAGCTGTGGCGCTCTTGAGCTGCCATCACTCATGGCTGCCCTAAGTGGGGTCGGTCAGTGACAGTGCCTGTGTTCCATTCTCTGATAGACAGCTGACTGATTGAACGGTGACTGGGCAAATGACGCACTACCTCTCGGCGGCTGAGACCTGCCGGTAACATGCCAAAAAAACATGCAGCGGCTTGTAACACAGGAGAGAGAAAAGGAGCATTTTCTTGACAACGTAGCATTTTTCTTTTTTTATTTTTATTTTGTTGGCATTATGTTGGCTATTGACTACACCCAAAAGGACAAGTCAAGTGTCACTGTACACATCACAAACAGTTCAATGTTTGTTATTTCTGAAGTACTTGGCGCGTGCACGTGGTGCGCGTCAGGATTACAACACGCACTTTTCTTTCTTTCCTCTCGTGCCTCACTGGAAAAGCAATAAAAACTGATTCTTCAATCTGCAGCAAATGCAGTTCATACTTCACCTGTGCCTTTTTAATGGCACTAAGAGTATATTCATCTCCTAAACTATAATCAAGTGCTGTTGATTTTTGATTTTTGATATTGGGTTGATTTTTTAGCTCGCCGGGACGAATAACGTCCGGAGCGCTATTGTCGTACCCCCGGCGTCCGCGTCCGTCCGCGTGCAGAAAAACTTTAACCTTGCCCCCCGGCGAGCTTTGTTGTCTTTCTGACAACTCTTGTTATAGAATCCAACGTAGTGTCCTGTTAGCTGATTGGCTGTAACATTTTTGACTGAAGTTGCAGTCAGTATGTTTGGATCAAACTAACTGTTCAGTGTCTTTGTTCAGATGCAGTATTTTTTTCAGTGCATGAAATAAAAATCTTGTGTGTGGAACGCTCAAGACTGACTTGCAAACCCACATTTTCTTATCATTCTGACTTCACAACAGATTGATAGCGCATTTACGGTTGCAACTGTGATTGGTTTAACATCCATCATTACTACTGTAGAGCAGTGGTTCTCAAACTCAGTCCTGGTGCCCACTGTATGCTGGTTTTTGTTCCACAACTGCAGTCTTAGGATTTTTTTTTTTTCATTTGGCATCTCCAATCCCACCCGAATCTGGAATGCCCAATCCGAGAACTATGTTCAAGGCTCGCTCGTATGTTACCCCCTGTTGCCAGCTCAGGAGAGAGAGACAGTTCGCGGCTCTCCTCCGAAGCATGCGCCCGTCAGTCCCTGGATCTTTACAGTCATTGGTTGAAACTATCACAAGTTCAGAATGAGGGCGGAGGATACCCAAATATGAGCAAGCTCACAATCTCACTGACGAGCGCCCGGCTGGCCAACAGGAGGCGCTTGAGCAACGAACAAGGCAATGATTTTAATTTCCCTTTTCCGCTGTCCCTTCCTAATTTGCATCCTCACAGCACTTTAGCCAACTGTGTGCTGTTCTTAAGAAGCTGCCAACCACTGCCAGTTGGTAAGACCGGGGATAGAACCCGCGCCGTAGTAGTCACTACTGCAGCGCAATTGTGATCGTAAACTCTGCCATGCAATGTATATCTATCGAAAGAATGATCCAATCTGTGTACATTCATCGCATATAAACAGCAATTTTATGTCAACGCTCCATCCCTCATGATCTGCGCCATTTTGACTGGGCTCAATCTAAAACGTGACGTCAGATTGACCCAGCTGCTCTCCAATGTCTGAAAACATAAAAAGGTGCTGGACATGTGCACTGCGTTCTAACTCATCCAGCATGTCGAACAGAGAAAATGTTACAAGTTCAGATGAGGAAATTACACGTGATGGAGGTTTGCAGGGATACCAGTTTGAACCTAAACGAACAAATTTTGAGGATAGTGACAGCGAGGCGATAGAAGAGGAAATGCATACAGTCCGCCATTGTAAACTCGACTGGGCTGGGTCACTCAAACGTGAAATGGGAAATGCTTTTGATTGGCGAACGCTCTTCCAACCTTTCACAATGGCAGCGCTGTACAGCTTGCCACAGAACCCATTCTCAATGTTTGACAGCTTTGCATTTATTTAAAAAATGTCTTAATTGTTTGGTTTTTCTGATATTGGAGAGAGTTCTTTGAAGATAGTGGTATATACCATCGCAGAGTATTCTGAGTGAGCTAACCCGGCAGCCCACAGTCTTAGGATTTTAACAAGCTGTTGATTTGTCTTAACTTTGTGTTTAGAGCAGTAGAAACTAGTATAAATTACTGCAGAGGGATACAGTTTAACCAAACATTTAGTCAGCATAAACAATCAGTAGGTTCTTCAGTGGTGAAACTGTCAACACATGGTAGCAAAAACTATTTGCGAATGTGCTGACAACAAAATCACACACCATTATCAATGGAAATCAAAGTTATTAACCCTTGGAGGTCTGGATTTTGAGTCACTCAAAATTAAAGTGGAAAAACACAATACCGGCTGATCCAACTTTGCTGTAATGTCCTCAAAACAAGTCAAAATGAGGTGTGTGTGTGGCCTTCATGTGCCTGTATGACCTCCCTACAATGCCTGGGCATGCTCCTGATGAAGTGGCGGATGGTCTCCTGAGGGATGTCCTCCCAGACCTGGTCTAAAGCATCCGCCAACTACTGGACAGTCTGTGGTGCAACGTGGCATTGGTGGATGGAATGAGACATGATGTCCCAGATGTGCTCAATTGGATTCAGGTCTGGGGAATGGGCGGGCCAGTCCATAGCCTCAATACCTTCATCTTGCAGGAACTGCTGACACACTCCAGCCACATGAGGTCTAGCATTGTCTTGCATTAGGAGGAACCCAGGGCCAACCGAACCAGCATATGGTCTCACAAGGGGTCTGAAGATCTCATCTCGGTACCTAATGGCAGTCAGGCTACTTCTGGCGAGCACATGCTACCGCTGTGTGGCCCCCCAAAGAAATGCCGCCCCACACCATTACTTACCCACTGCCAAACCGGTCATGCTGGAGGCAGCAGAATGTTCTCCACGGCATCTCCAGACTGTCACATCTGTCACAGCTCATTGATCTGCCATCCTGGATGAGCTGCACTACCGGAGCCACTAGTGTGGGTTGTGGAGTCCGTCTCATGCTACCACAAGAGTGAAGGCACCACCAGCATTCAATAGTGACCAAAACATCAGCCAGAAAGCATAGGAACTGAGAAGTGGTCTGTGGTCACCACCTGCAGAACCACTCCTTTATTTGGGGGTGTCTTGCTTATTGTCCCCCCGCCGCGCGAATGCGCGAAGCGGCGGACATAATATTAGCGACCGACCGTCCGTACGTACGTACGTCCCAAATCCTTGTCAGCGAGATATCTCAAGAATGAATTGACGGATTTCCTTCAAATTTCATGTCAGCATGTATTAGGGAGGTGCCCCGGCGCCAGTTGATTTTGGTGACCTTCGCGTCACTCAAGGTTACACCGAGACGCTTCATTTTGACACGATATGACATTTCCTGGCGGGAGACTAAGACACTTTAGTGGCAAATACTTGTTGCCTATAATTTCCACCTGTTGTCTATTCCATTTGCGCAACAACATGTGAACTTGATTGTCAATCAGTGTTGCTTCCTGAGTGGACAGTTTGATTTCACAGCAGTGTGATTGACTTGGAGTTACATTGTGTTGTTTATGTGTTCCCTTTATTTTTTTTGAGCAGTGTATTTGGCAAACAATAGTCACACCTGTTTTGCTTCATGTTTCTTTTACTAAGATCAGGCAAATAATTTTGAAAGAACTCAAAACACCTGTGTCCAGCAACCTAATTTGGAGCTTACTGATTTTCTCAGTCTAATTTGATCTGTTTAGAAATGTTTTCATATTATACACAATATAGAAAAATAAGTTCAATATGTTCAAGGGTTTTTAGCTTGCCGGGACGAATGTCCTCAGAGCTATTGCCATACCTTCTGTCGGTGTCCGTGGACAGCAAGGTTAAAGTTTTCTGACGAGCTGTGTTGTCCTCTGACAACTCTAGTTTATTCTTCATGTCACAATGGATATGTCCATCAAATGGTAGTAAATTATTGCTCTAAACATGGATTGCAGCGAATTGAGACAATTTTAAAAAGCTGTTAATATAAAATTCTGCAATTGTGATTGTAACAAAAATCAGCATACACGGTGGGGCGCCAGGAGTTTAAGATGATGATAACATGACAATGTCAGTAAGTTATAGACGACCCTGATGTTTATACTACTAAATATCTGAAAAGGATTACAATGTCAAAACAGGTGTGTGATACAGGCCCCTTTGGCCTGTTAACATTATGGCGAAACTCAGAATGGCAGCACACGGGCTCTTCTACGAAGCCACGCTGTTGTAATAGCTGCAGTATGAGGTTTTGCATTGTCCTGCTGAAATGCACAAGGCCTTCCGTGGAATAGATGTCATCTGGAGGGGAGCATGTTTTTCCCTAATACCTTTTATATACCTTTCAGCATTCATGGTGCATTTTATTTGCTCCCGCGAATCGCAGTGCGGGAGCTATGGTATTGGGCTCCGTGTATGGGTGTGTGTGCCTGCGTGCGTGCGTGTCCGTCAACACATTTCGCTTTTATCTCCTCAACGATTTCGGTTACAGTCTGCAAATTTTCACTGGACATGCATCTCTATGGCCGACAAATGACATGCCTAAAGGTGACCTTGTCCTTTTTTTTTTTTTTTTTTTTTTTCTTTTCTTTCTTTCCCCAAGGTCACTGGCCTAAAAATATCACCAAAAAGTTCGGCATTTTGCTTTATCATCAACTATTTCAGTTATAGTCTCCTAATTTTTTTTTTTTTTTTGGACATGTATCTCGTAAAGGCCTACAAATGATGTGCCGAAAGGTGAACTTGGTCTATTTTTTCAAGGTCACTGGCCTACAAATATCTCCAAAAACTTCAACAATTTGCTTTATCTTAACATTTTCAGTTACAGGCTTCAAATTGGCGTCTGCTGCCCGAGTGGCATGGGAGCTTATGGTATCGGGCTCCATCCGTGCGTGCGTCCGTCAATGCTTGCATCTCTTAACAAAAACTTTTACATTTGCTGGAAGGGTTATGAACATGTAATCGTTACAGATTTAGAGATCCATATTTGTGGCTGTTTGCACCAGTTTAATGTTTGGCTCTTATTTGTCGTAATCCAGGCTGACACTGAATTAACCTCGACTTCTGACTAGTTCTCATACCCTCCATATAGTGCCTGCCCTTTCCCGTCAGTGGTGACGGGAAGCTTCATTTAGTATCTTTCTTTTTGTTTGATGCCCCATTGGGTTGATTGGTCAGTTCACCTCTCAGGATTTGTGCTGTTTTAAGCTGTCCTGGTCGAATTGCTGCAGTTGGTACTGAGCCCAACTTGGTTCTGTTTCTGCACATGTCTGCAGGTTCGTCTGGACCCCAAGGGAAAGTACTATAATGCCTTCATACAGGAGGTGGGAACCCATACCAGCGCTGTCACTGTGTTCATCGAAGAGCTCGGAGAAAAGTGAGTCTTCAGACGATCATCTAACCCCACACAGACACAGACAGACACAGAAATATATGCTTGCCCGTTTTCTAGCCTGTACCTTCAAAAATTGGTCACAGTGTTACCTTTTGGGGAAAAATACTGTATTTCGGGGACGTTTATCCCCCAGGACGTCTGGCAGGATATCTGGCCGGGTTGGTGAAGAATGCTGATATGTGGTAGTGAGAATCACTGATTTGTGTCCAGATACTGAATGACTTCATCAGAATGGCCATGTCGGAAGTTGAATTGGTGCAGTGGTTAAGGACTCCCGGTGTAATGCAGATTCTTGCTGTGAGAAGGTAATGAACACAGGACTGAATTCTGGAACCTTCCCTCAATTATACACACACCGCTTCTCTTTCAGGCACCTGGTGTCCCTGACCAATCTAAAGCCTGTGAACCCTGTTCCCGCCTGGAACATAACTCCCAGCCGTAAGGGGGTGTCCTACAGCCGACCGGATCAGTACTCCGCAGAGCTAGGTTAGTTTCCTCGTTGCAGTGCCCCTGACTATCACTTGAGGCCGCTTTGTCACTCCTATTCATAACTGTCCCCTGCATGATGAGGAATGTTTCTGCTGATTTCCCAAAAAGGCCTCATATTGCCTCATTTTAGGGTGCTGAGGTAAAGCTAGAAAAATGTTTCTATCACATCCATTTTTAAACAAAGTAAGAATGAAGATTTTCCTCATTTTATATATGCAGTATATTGGCTTTTATGCATTGATCGAAACACCAACGAATGCTGTTTGGATGTAGAGAAACAGATGTAGCAGATCCAAAACATCTGGATCATGTGTGCATTCTATTCTGTCAGTGGCCATATTACTGAGCCTGAAATCAGGATTAGGTGTAAAATAATGTCTTTAGGGTCATTTATACATGTGAAAATCAGCCAAGAATTTAACAAATACTTCTCACCTGGCTCAGAGGAAGATGCAAATCACGTCTTTGTGGCAGTTTTCCTGGTGGTTAAAGGTCTAGACTGGAGCAAAGTATGAGTGCCCCTTTTTTATGGTCCTATATATAGGCTCATATGTCTTGACTAAGTACAACCCCAATTAAGAAATAGTTGGGACAAAGTGTAAATTGTGAATAAATTCAAAATGCAATGATTTTCAGATCACATGCAGGGCTCCAGACTAACTTTTTGCATTGGTTGCACTGGTGCGCCTAACCTTTTTTTTTTTTTTTTTAGGTGCATCAGCACAAAAATTAGGTGCACCCACATTTTTCATTGCGTCGCCTTTAATGCCATAAGGTCAACTTTTTATCGCTCTCCATAGCTTTCATATAATGTGAATGATTTTTAAACAAGAATAAGGTGTAGAGAAATGCCTGTCTTTATTTCATTGAACTGCTCTCATAAAAGCACAATTATTGCTCTCGGAGTGAACCTTCTGTTAATTATGAAAATGACTGAGAACAGGTCAGGACTAATAACTGTTCTAAACAGAAGTTTTTTGCAACCCAATTCTCTGTTCGTGTTCTGCAGCTGGACTGAATTTAGCCCATGATTTAATCGCTGTTAGATCGCATGCGGAGAGAAACCATGTCTTTGGTTGCCAATTACGACAATCGGAAAACGCATCAATAAATGAAAATGATTGAGAACTACTAATTGCAGTCAAAAAGGGACGTGTCTCAGCATCTCCGCTGGCTACGCCACTGGATCACACACTCCTTGGTAGAGGCGTCTGTGTCTCTGTCAATCATGAAGGACATGTATGTGGCGTTTCCGATGTCCGCAGCTGTATTTCGCTTTAAGGTGTCGGCTATTACCCCAATTAATTGGGCACATGCCGTATCATTGCAATACGTCGGGATAACGTTTAATCCATTTTTCTTCGGCAACTCCTCTTTGGCAATTTTGTATGCAAAATTCTGCAGAGGACCTGATTAGGCTACTCTCTGCCACTGAAATGCAGCTGGGATGGGGGCCATTTTCTGTGCGAACTTGTCACGGCACAACGTGTGTTTTTTGACGCGTTATGTTTTTTTAAAGTTTCGATACGAAACGTTGTCGACCCGCTCACGAATGTACTATTTCCGGCCATATTCTGACCGCACTCCTGACTGTACACGCAGTGCACTGCGTTAAGTCCTTTCTTGTACTTCAGCCAGGGAAATCGTTTCAGCCAGTCCTGTCTGAAGGTATAGCCTATATTTCGGCCTTTTTAATTTGGGTCTCAGCTCTATCCCACACTTCGTTTCTTGACGGGATGGACACTCGTTAGTGGGGATTTATGGGATTGTAGTAGTAGGGCTGGTTGTATGCTTAGTTTTCTTAATGAAAAAACTTTCAATATTTCGGCCTCTCTTCATTTTCCCTCGTTTTGTCGCGTTTAGTTTATTTCTTCGTTTCCGTTAGTCAGCCACTCTGGCGCTCAGGTCGCGCGAAACTTTTAACACACACAACTTCCAGGACCAATCAGAGGCAAAGACTCGCCCGAGCTCTGTCTCTTATTGGTTTAGAACACGGTATGATCCTACCATGATGAGTGTGTGAGTTTGGTCACAGGAGAACACAGAGCGATGATGCGCTTGCGAAATAAATTGAAGTTTTAACCCGGGCATCATCAGGTGCACCAGTGCGACCTAGCAAAATTATTAGTCGCACTCTTAAAAATTTTGGTCGCGTCGCACACTGGAGCCCTGACATGAGCCAGTATGTTATTTACAACACAATGATATCATTTCAAATGTTGAAACTGAGACATTTTCATCCACAAAATGAGTTTATCCCCCGCCAACACGAAGTGGGAGGGGGATACAGGTTTGACCTTCGTGTGTGCGTCCGTCCGTCCGTCTGTTCGAAAGAAAGGGGACAACTTTTCTCAAACTATTACAGATGGGACAACCAAATTTGGTTTGTAGCTTCAGACCATAAAGGCCTTTGATTAGGTTCGAAAATAAGAAGCACACGATTGTCGGGGGATGTTGCAGACCATGTCGACTTGTTTCAAATTTTATGGCTGCAACAGGTCTCAAAGTTGGGACACAGGCAAAAAAGGGCTGAAAATTTTGTAAGAGAATCAGCCAAAAAAATATTTAGCAAGTAATTAAATTAACTGGCATCAGGTGTGTAACATGATTGGCTATAAAAGGGATGTCTGAGAGAGGCTGAGTCTCTCAGAAGTAAAGATGGCCAGAGGCCTCCGACCTGTGAAGGCTTGCGTAAAAAAATTGTGGAATACTTTAAAACCAATGTTCCTCAACGTCAAATTGCAAAGGCTTTGAAGGTCTCATCATCGACGGTGCATAACATCAGAAGATTTAGAGAAACTGGAAAAATCTCTGTATAAGGGACAAGGCCGAAGACTTTACTGGATGCCCGTGATCTTCAGGCCCTCAGACGCTACTGCATCACTCACCAGCATGATTCTGTCATTGACATTACTAAATGGGCCCAGGAATACTTGAAGAAACCACTGTCTGTAAACACAGTCTGCTGTGCCATCCACAGATGCCTCCTAAAACTCCATCATGCAAAAATGAAGCCATTGTTGAGCATGATCCAGAAGCGCCGCCATGTTCTGTGGGCCAAGGCACATTTAAAATGGACTGTAGCAAAGTGTCCTGTGGGGATGCTACACCATGGTAAATAGGCCCCTGTCCCAACTTTTTTGTGACCTGTAGCAGCCATCTAATTTCAAATGAGCTAATTTTGTGGATAAAATTGTAAAATTTCTCAGTTTCAACATTTGCTGTGTTATCTCAGTTCTGCTGTGAATAAAATACTGGCTGGTGTGATTTGAAAGTCATTGAGTTTTGATTTTATTCACAATTTACACTTTGTCCCAACTATTTTGCAATTGGGGTTGTACAAGAGGGAAAAAATATCCTGTGGCTTTTAAATAATTGGTGTTTAATTGTCCGATTTCCAAAGTTTTCCGAAAACAAATTTAATAAGCGCACCAAATCGGAAGTGACGTCAACTCAGGAAAACAATGGTTGTAGAACACGAAAAACGATGGTGACTTATAGAGAAAAGATCGATTCTGAAGCTGCTTTGAAAGAAATCGAAGTGGAATGCATGATGTTCCGTACCGTGCCACAGTACGATTGTCCCCCCTGCCCCCGCTGGTCAGCTTTCACACTAGTAATGTCTAACCGGACCCCAGTACACTTGCAGATATCGAAATTTCGATACAGCACATTGCAGTATGCACCGAGGTGGTTTGTTTAAAAGGATGCACCAGTATATTTCGGGGGGTTTTATTTTTGAGATGGGGGTTTAGAATATTAATCTACATTTCATATGCTGCGCGTGCCCTAGCAACCCGGTGTGTCATCAGTAACATGGATTGCAAAGTTTGAAATTTTCTTGACTAAATGCTTGATGTTTTTACATGTCTGAATGTTTCTCTGGGCACCCAAACATCAAGGTAAGCCGAAAATGTCGGTGGATGTTGCATACAGAATTCTTTCGCCCTTGCGTTTTTGGCCGATTACGCTGTCCACTGTCTCATACCACAATAATTTATCTCTCTCATAACTTGAGCTGCCTGACTTTTGCACCTCGTCCCGCACTTTGAAATATCGCATCTGCATTTTCTTGTTGATAACCACGGGAATGTAACAACTTCCAATTTATTCCATAAATCTCCTGAGTTTTTGCGTGTGGTATCCAGTTGTGATGGTATCTATTCGTCCGTCTACATTTTGAGCAAACGTTGAATTTCTTCGTTTGAATGGAGATATCTTTTTGCCGCTGCATTTGTTAGAACAAGAGGCGTAACGCATACCAGTAATCTTCTGTGCTCAAGTACGGTGGCTTACATTCCCGAGCCATAGTCAGCAATTATTCAATCGACGCAATGCATGTGTTTCACGGTTGTTCAAATTTTTAAAATGAAATAAGACCATTTGAAACGTTTTTATGAAATTCCATTGCTTTGAACCCCTGAGTAAAGTGTGAGAAGTCCAGAGTCATAATTGATGTTGCAAGACTTCTTGATCTGAAGTGCTTGTCAAAAGTGACAGTGCTATGAAATGCACATCATACATTGTGAGAAAATGTAATGTCCAGGAGCAAAACGGATGCCATTTTTGCAATGTGCACCCCAAAATTCACAAGAAATGGGTCTTTGATTTTATTCAGCAAAAATGGGGCGGGGTGGTGTCTGTTTTTGAGGGTGCAAGATTGTTTTTAGGATCTGTGCAGATTACAGTGAAAACCGTTGCTGTTTCAGAGTGTAGTTCGGAAGAGAACGCATCTGGCACTCTTTCAAGCTGGCGATCGGGACTGCGTTTTCCGCACATTACTGTTACTGGATCCTCGTGGGCGGAAGTGTGTGGGACATCCACACCGCTCTGCTTCATTATCCCCAAAATACGAGTTTCGGGGACATCATGGTTTGGCCTCCGCCGCGTTGCAGATTTTAGCCGTTAGCGCGATAACTCACAAAATACTTTGCATTGGCTTCTCATTTTTAGCATATGGGTAGATATGGTAGAGAGGATGAACTGATTAGATTTTGGCCAAGTATGCACCCTTAGGTTTGCCACCAGATGGCGCTATATATTGAAAAAATTTGTCTTTTTAACCATATCTCTCAAACAATTACTTACACAGACCTCAAATTTGCCTCATATTGTCAGTCTAGTAAAGGGGAATCTGATAAAGGGGGCTTTGAGGATTGGGAAATTTCTGCGATATACCCCTTGCTGTCAGTGGCCTAGTTTCTGGACTGTTGTGCTTCACTGTCTTTGGCCCGTATGGACTATGGGTGGCTGTCCCAGGCCTGTGTGAGCGTGTTCTTTCAAAGGTTGTGGCAGAGTGATGTTTCTCTGCTGTGTGAGGAGAGTCAGGAGTGAGCTCAGCTTCACAGTGATGTCAGAACATTAATGCTGTTCACAGAGGTGCACATTAGTGAAGGGCTAAAGTTCTGCCCCACAGAAATGTCACATTTGTTTATTTTGTTTATATACTTTAACAGTTTTTACCCCTCGGCCAACTTGAGCCGGAGGGGTATTGTCGTCACCTGCATGTCTGTCTGTCGTCCGTCATCTGCCGTCTGTCTATGACTTTGTCCGGGCCAGTACTCGGCAAATAATGATCGTCGCTTTACCAAATTTGGTATGGTAACTCATGATGACCGATAGATGTGCAACGTCAGGTTTTTTTTTGCCAGATTTGACCTTTGACCTTAGCGCTGTGACCTTGACCCTGGAAATCTTGTTTGGGTGACTTTGTCCGGGCCAGTACTCAACAACTAATGATCACAGCTTCACTAAATTTGGTATGGTAACTCATTATGACCCATAGATGTGCAACGTCAGGTTTTTTGCTGTATTTGACCTTAGCGCTGTGACCTTGACCCTGGAAATCTTATGTGGGTCAGTACTCGGCAAAGAATTGTCACAGCCTCACCAAATTTGGTATGGTACCTCAATATGACCCACATATGTGCAATGTCAGGTGTTTTGCTGGATTTGACCTTTGACCTTAGCTCTGTGACCATGACCCTGGAAATCTTGTTCGGGTCAGTACTTGGTAATTAATTATTGCATCTTCATCAAATTTGGTATAGTATCTCACTATGACCCATAGATGTGCAACGTCAGGTTTTTGCAGGATTTGACCTTTGAACCTTGAAATATTGTCCAGGCCAATACTCAGCAATGAATGATCACAGCTTCACCAAATTTGATATGGTAACTCATGATGACCCCTAGATGTGCAAAGTCAGGGTTTTTGCTGTATTTGACCTTTGACCTTAGCGCTGTCACCTTAACCCTGGAAATATTGTCCGGGTCAGTACTCGGCAATTAAATATCGCAGCTTCACCAAATTTGGTATGGTAACTCATGATGACCCCTAGATGTGCAAAGTCAGGGTTTTTGCTGTATTTGACCTTTGACCTTAGCGCTGTCACCTTAACCCTGGAAATATTGTCCGGGTCAGTACTCGGCAATTAAATATCGCAGCTTCACCAAATTTGGTATGGTAACTTATGATGACCCATAGATGTGCAACGTCAGGTTTTTTAGCTGGATTTGACCTTTCACCTTAGCTTTATGACCTTGACCCTGGAAATCTTATCCGGGTCAGTACTTGGCAACAAATTGTAGTTGCTTCACCATATTTGGTATGGTACCTCAATATGACCCATACTTTGCTGGATTTGACCTTCGCTCTGTGACCTTGACCCTGCAAATCTTGTCCGGGTCAGTATTCGGCAACTAATTATCGAAGCTTCACCAAATTTGGTATAGTCACTCGCTGTGGCACGTGTGCAACGTCATGTTTTTTGCTGGATTTGACCTTTGACCATAGCTCTGTGACCTTGAGGCAGCAAATCTGGGCTGAGGGGTATTCAGCAATGCGTTATGTATTTTTTCATTGTATTTTTTTTTTTATTTTGTGATTTCCATGTATCCTAAAAATTAGAATGATTAACCAGGCTCAAAGTAGCTCCACACTTCATTGGTAGAATTCTGACGGCCCTGACATTTAAAATGAGGCACTGAGAACTTTAATAAACTCCCTGTGCATTTTCAAAGAGCATTTATGCAAACAGTACCTTGAGGTCGTTTCCAGTCGCATGCATCTTGAAAGTCATGATACAAATAGGAAGGATAGGGGAACAAATTGCAATCTATTTGTTCGTGCTCGTCATTCAACTTATCGTGACTTTCAAGATGGAGGCGACTGGAAACTACCTCAAGGCACGTACGGAGGTGGGGTATTCGACAAAAGTTAATACTCGTTATCATGTTTCAATACACCCCAAGTCAATTTCTCACCGGAATTCTCCTTTAAGCTACTACTTTTGTTGAAGTCAATGCAATGATCTTGCTGTAAAACCAGATGCACTTTTGTGAACGATGTCGGCGCGACTAGAAATGTCATTATTCTCAGCCGCAACAAAGTAAGCGGGTGAAATTTAAACGGGCTCCGTCCGTCCATCTGTTCTTGCATCCTGATCATTAGTGCACTTTAGAATTCTGAAAGTATGAAAGTTATTGCCTTGGGACTGGGCATGCATGTTGTCTTGGGGATGTCATTATGCGATTTGATTATAGGAAATTTGACATTTTATTTTTTGCAATTATCGTGGAAACAAATTTGGACTTGGTCTCATGTAACTGGAAAGGGGTAGGCTTTGTTTACAGAGCATACATTGGCTATTAAGTGGTAGGGGAGATGTACAGCCCCTATTCCAAAATACACTGCTCAAAAAAATAAAAAGAACACTTAAGCAACACAATGTAACTCCAAGTCAGTCACACTTCTGTGAAATCAAACTCTCCACTTACAAACCAACGCTGAATGAAAATCAATTTCACATGCTGTTGTGCAAATGGAATAGACAATAGGTGGAAATTTATAGGCAATTAGCAAGACACCCCAATAAAGGAGTGGTTCTGCAGGTGGTGACCACAGTTCTCAGTTCCTATGCTGTCTGGCTGATGTTTTGGTCACTTTTGAATGCTGTCTGTGCTTTCACTCTAGTGGTAGCATGAGACAGACTCATCCAGGATGGCACATCAATGCGAGCTGTGTCACAAAGGTTTGCTGTGTCTGTCAGCGTAGTGTCCAGAGCATGGAGGTGCTACCAGGAGACTGGCCAGTACATCAGGAGATGTGGAGGAGGCCGAAGGAGGGCAACAACCCAGCAGCAGGACCGCTACCTACGCCTTTTTGCAAGGAGGAACAGGAGGAGCACTGCCAGAGCCCTGCAAAATGACCTCCAGCAGGCCACAAATGTGCATGTGTCTGCTCAAACGATCAGAAATCGACTCCGTGAGGATGGTATGAGGGCCCGACGTCCACAGGTGGGGGTTGTGCTTACAGCCCAACACCATGCAGGACATTTGGCATTTGCCAGAGAACACAGAGATTGGCAAATTCGCCTCTGGCATCCTGTGCTCTTCACAGATGAAAGCAGGTTCACACTGAGCACGTGTGACACACGTGACCGAGTCTGGAGATGCCGTGGAGAACGTTCTGCTGCCTGCAATATCCTCCAGCATGACCGATTTGGAAGTGGGTCAGTAATGGTGTGGGGTGGCATTTCTTTGGGGGGCCGCACAGCCCTCCATGTGCTCGCCAGAGGTAGCCTGACTGCCAATAGGTACCGAGATGAGATCTTCAGACCCCTTGTGCGACAATATGCTGGTGCGGTTGGCCCTGGGTTTCCTACTAATGCAAGACAATGCTAGACCTCATGTGGCTGGAGTGTGTCAGCAGTTCCTGCAAGATGAAGGTATTGATGCTATGGACTGGCCCGCCCGTTCCCCAGACCTGAATCCATTTGAGCACATCTGGGACATCATGTCTCGCTCCATCCACCAACGCCACGTTACACCACAGACTGTCCAGAAGTTGGCGGATGCTTTAGTCCAGGTCTGGGAGGAGATCCCTCAGGAGACCATCCGCCACCTCATCAGGAGCATGCCCAGGCGTTGTAGGGAGGTCATACAGGCACTTGGAGGCCACACACACTACTGAGTCTCATTTTAACTTGTTTTAAGGACATTACATCAAAGTTTGATCATCCTGTAGTGTGTTTTTCTACTGTAATTTTGAGTGACTCCAAATCCAGACCTCCCTGGGTTAATGAGTTTGATTTCCATTGATAATTTTTGTGTGATTTTTGTTGTCGGCACATGCAACTATGTAAAGAACAAAGTATTTAATAAGAATATTTCATTCTTTCAGATTTAGGATGTGTATTTTAGTGTTTATTTTTTGAGCAGTGTATTTGGGACAAAGTGTAAATTGTGAATAAAATGACAATGCAGTGACTTTCAAATCACACCAGCCAGTATTATATTCACAGCAGAACAGAGAACATGGCAAACGTTGAAACTGAGAAATGTTGCCTGGAGGGGATTGTATGTCGCTCTAAAACCTTTATATACCTTTCAGCATTCATGGTGCTTTTTAAAACATGCAAGTGTCCCACTCCATATGCACTAATGCATCCCCATAACATCAGAGATACTGGCTTTTGAACTGAACGCTGACAACAGGAGGGGGGTGGTCTTTCTCCTCTTTAGCCCGGAGGTTATGACGCCCATGATTCCCAAGAGGAATGTCAAATTTGGACTTGTCTGACCTCAGGACACTTTACCACTTTGCTACAGTCCATTTTAAATGAGCCTTGGCCCACAGAACATGGCGGCGATTCTGGATCATGCTCAACAATGGCTTCCTTTTTTGATGGCACGGGGGACTGTGTTTCGACTGTGGTTTTTTTGAAATTTTCCTGGGCCCATTTAGTAATGTCAATGACAGAATCATGCCAATGAGTGATGTAGTGGCGTCTGAGGGCCCGAAGATCACAGGCATCCAGTAAAGGTCTTCGGACTTGTCCTTTACACACAGAGATTTTTCCAGTTTCTCCAAATCTTTTGATGATGTTATGCACTGTCGATGATGAGACCTTCAAAGCCTTTGTAATTTTACGTTGAGGAACATTGTTTTTAAGTACTTTTTTTTTTTTTTTTTTTTTTTTTAACTCAAGCCTTCACAGGTTGGAGAGCCTCTGGCCATCTTTACTTCTGAGAGACTCAGCCTCTCTCAGACATACCTTTTATGGCCAATCATGTTATACTCCTGATGCCAGTTAATTTAATAACTTGCTAAATATTCTTTCAGCTGATTCTCTTGCATATTAATTGCTTTTTCAGCCCTTGTTTGCCTGTGTCCCAACTTTTTTGAGACCTGTTGTAGCCAGAAAAATTGAAATGAGCTCATTTTGTTGATAAAAATGTAAAATGTCTGTTTCAACATTTGAAATGTTATCCATGTTCTATTGTAAATTACATATTGGCTCATGTGATCTGAAGTCACTGAATTTTGATTTTATTCACAATTTACACTTTGTCCCAACTGTTTTGGAATTGGGGTTGTACAACCTATATATTCTTGTTTTACATGCTTCAAGTAAACATTTCTACATATTTATCTAAAGTGAGAGTAATTCTGGAGTTAAAAAGGCTTAATTGCATTCAGTTACCCTTCATGGCTGCCAATCTGTTTGGCGTTGCTGAGTTTTGGCTACTTCCTGCAGAAAAATGTACTACTGATGGATTGTGGAGTTATGTTACGACTATGGCTAATTATAGTCAAAAAGATTATAAACCATATGGGATGAAACTCTATTATGATTTCAGTACTGCACACTTCAGTCAGTGCTTGACTTGCCATCTCTCCATTGCTGTCAGTTTGATTAAATGGTGCTTTATAGCTCTTGAATTTCAGATTTAATTTAACTTGTTTTCATACATTTGGCCCACCTGCAGGGAAATGAAGGATTATTCCATATATTGAGCAGTAATGAACATTTAAGAAGTCCACTGTAGGAATACTGATGTCTAAACCACCGACTGTTCCGACTTTGGCAGGAATCTAAATTGTGCGTTTATGTTGCTGTTGCTCTGTGATATGCTTTTGAAATTGTGGGATGTACTATATGAGCAGCACAGTCTACCTCCAATTTTTACAGCCTGTCCGGAGAGGAGTGAACGGTCTCATCGCCAGCCTTACCAAAGCACTTCCTGCTGCAGTTGCTACCGACTTCCTGTGTCTGTCACGTTCTGCCTTCTCTCGCAAATGTCATTCAGTTATTATTTCTGTCCTTTAGTCCTGTCATGTGTTTTATATTTAACTGTGGTCATTGCTTTATATTTTACAGTGGTCATTGCTTCTTGTAACATCTGTGGTAAGATTGACATGATGGATGGAATGATTGCAGCCATGCGAAATGTACTGCTTAAAAAAAATGAAGGGAACACTTAATCATCATAGTTTAACTCCAAGTCCATTTAACTTCAGAGATATCAGTCTGTCCTTTTAGGAAACACAAGTGATTGTGAATCAGTTTCTCCTGCTTTGGTGCAACAGGTGTAATGGGCAGGCAAAAGCAAGACAAGCCCCCAAATAGGGAATGGTTGTGCATGTAGTGTCCACAAACAGTTGTTCTCTCCTTATCCCTCCTGACAGAATATTCTCTATTTTTGTGTTCTGCTAGTGTCCTTCTCACAGCTGGTAGCATGAGGCAGTACCTGCTGCCCAATCACGCTACACAGGTAGTCCAGCTCCTGCAGAATGGCACATCCATACATGCATTTGCAAGGTTTGCTGTGTCTTGAGCATGGAGGAGACACTAGGAGAAAGGCCATTACACGAGGAGAGCTGGGCAGGGCTGTAGACGTGCATCAGCCCAGCTAGAAGACTATCTGCTCCGCTGTGTGAAAGGAATAGGAGCAGCACTGCCAGAGCCCTGCAAAATGACCTCGAGCCGACTACTGGTCTGCATGTTTCTGACCAAACTGTCAAAAACCGACTGCATGAGGGGTGCACAAGGGTCCAACATCCTTTAGTGGGCCCTGTTCTCACAACCCAGCACCGTGCAGCTCTATTGGCAATCGCCAGAGACCACCAGAATTGGCAGGTCTGCCAGTGGTGCCCCGTTCTCTTCACAGATGAGAGCAGGTTCACACTGAGCACGTGACGGGCATGAAAGAATCTGGACACTATGGTGAACATTATATCGCCTCTAACATCAGCCAGCATGACTGAATTGGCGATGGGTCAGCAATGGTCTGAGGCGACTTATTCTTGGTGAGTTGCACAGCCCTCCATGTCATCGCCAGCATTACTCTGAGCGCTGTTGGGTACTGGGATGAAATCCTTAAAGTGATTGTCAGACCATATGCTGATGTAGTGAGTTCTGCGTGCTTCCTGGTGCAGGACAAAGCCTGGCTCATGTGGTCTCAGTGTGTTGGCAGCTCCTGGATGGCAAAAGCATTGATGCCATAGACTGGCCCTCTCAGACACCTGACCTTACCCAACGTTCCACAGGTGCTCAGTTGGATTATCAGTGCATCCAACGCCGCCAAGTACCGCCACACACTGCAGGAGCTCACTGATGCCCTGATCCAGGTCTGGGATGAGATCCCTCAAGACGTCATCCGCTGACTCATTAGGAGCATGCACTGACGATGTCAGGGCTGCATACAGGCGCGCATGGGCCATTATGAGTTGCTGTGATAAATTTAAGCAAGTTGATAAGCATGTGATTTCAATTTTGTACTTTTATTTTGAGGGTGATTTTGACTCCAGTCCTAAATGGGGTGATAATTGTTTGTTTCCATTGGACCGTTGCTCCATCATTTTGTTCTTAAAAAAATTATACAATGTGTGTCAGCAAATTGAATAATTTGCTCATCAAGATCTGATACTTGATTTAAGTGTTCCCTTAATTTTTTGAGCAGTGTACATGGTCTTGTATAAATCTATCTTTGAGACATAACCCCTCACTCTCCGAACGCGTTGTTCTTACCCACTCATAAAACAATTTTCTGAAGCGTTATTGTCGGGGGAATGTTTGTTTGTCTGAGCTCGCCACAGATGCATACTTACAATGAGCGTGCCCAGCGCAATACCTGTTTGCGTCACTAGGGGCCGCAGTATCCTAACAAAAGTGCGCTGAAGAGATTAAGGCCCAAGCCACGTTATCTTGGAATTTTATTTATTTTTTTAATTTGTTTTCTTGAGGTCCATTGAAATCAGTCACTAGTAGTGATTGTTACATCAGCATTACATATGTGTTGGAGCTGTTGTCTTAAGATGAGTTGAATAATGACTGTCAGAGGAATATCTGATGGTGCTGAATGTAGTTCATCCTGTATGTGCTGCGATGTGTGTTACAGGCTGTGCCTGACCCTGCATTCAGGTCTGTTCTCTGTCCCTTTATTGCCCCATTGGGGATAATAAAGATACCTTGACCTTGACCTTGACCTTGACCTTGACCTCCCCTTTCAGACGCGGAGATCCGTGGACGCCGGCGTTTCTTTAAGAAGCAACGCGGGAAGGAGGTGCTGATGGCGGTGTCCTACAGCCGCGCCCCGGCTGGCCTGCCCCCCCGCCTTCAGGCCGGGCCGGGGTGCCTTGCCCCTGGCCGCCCTCCCCCCATTCATGGCCCCCCAGCACCCCCTGTCCTACCCTACGAACACTACAGGCCCCACCCGGCCCCCAGGCCCTCCCGCGGGTACGTGCCCCCCAGGTCAGTGTGCTAGGAGCTGCCATCGGTGCTCTCTGAGCGCATGCTGAATGCGTTAGCATGACGCAGTTTACTTGCTTATTGATTGAAGTGCTTGAAAGATATGCCATACATTCTTTACATTTCTGCACTGTCAAACTCTTTTTGTTATTATAATTTAAATACAAATGAGGGTAAGCTATAAATGAGCTATAAATGGTAGTTTGTATCTGTTTGCATTACAATAAGACACTAGCAGCATAGAAATTCTATATTGAGTATTTATATAGCCTTCATGGTTTTTGTTGTGAATACTGTGGTTTCTCATTTAATTGTTTTTAACATGATTTTTCCTGCTCAGTGGTCCCTAGTCCTTATTCACTGCATCGTTCTTATGAATAACTCTGTATTTTTGTGTTTTCACCTGATGCTGAGAAACTCAATGTGGATGATGATGCTCATGTCTGTCTGCGCTGCTCCCTCCTTCTCCAACTCTCCCCCTGCTCCACTGCTGTTGGCCCAGAAGCTCTGCCCGCTTTCTTAACCGGCACCACCTGATTGGTCCAGAGGTGGCATACTACCCAAACCCTGGAAAACGCTGCTACCAGAGCTTTGACAACTACTCGTACCGAGCACGGTAACTCTCCCTTATTTAAAGAGGATAAACTCTGAGTGTACTACAGCTCTACACTTTCCGTTTCAGGCAACTGATGACATGACCCTAGAGCAGTGGTTTGTGAACCTTTATGATGGCTTACCAGCCAGATCCAGATAGTTTCCGTGTTCCACCTTAAGGGTACTTGATGCAAGTGATCCAGCCCATTATGAATTGCATCTGGTATATTTAAGGTGGAGCACAAGAAAGACCTGGATCTGGCTGGTGTACGTCAAGGAGCACTTTTAGAACCATTGTCTTTCTCAGCCGATTACAACCAGCCGGTGCCATTACACTGTGCAGCCAACAGCAGCCTGCCTGTGATATCACATCACACTGCCAATTACTGTCAACCAATGCCATCACACTGAACATGCAATGAGGCCCCCCTGTGGCATCACAAGACAGCCAACAGGTGCCACCAACACTGCTCAGCCTATCACAGCCACTCTCTGACATCACAAGACTCAGCCAAACGGTGCCATCAGACCACACACCCAAATCACAGCCAATCTGTGGCAATATACCACCAATTATCACCCACCTGTGACATCACCCCACACAGCAGATACCTACCAAACGGAAACACAGAGCAAAGGCATCAGTCGCAGCCGCCATGACACGTCTAGCCGAGCGGCCATTTCAGAGAGGCAGGGCGGAGCTGCCACAGTGACCCTGTGAGCTTTTAATGAAAGACCCTCAGGCCACGCCACAGAAATCCCATCAGCACATCGATTGGCTGCTCTCAGGGGCCACCTTCTACTGCCCCAGTAAAGAGATTAATTTACAGCTCGCTTCGCAGGGAGAGCTGCCAAATACCAATCGTAAACATTCCTCTGTAACCTGCTGTGTTCTGTCAGGGGAAGCGTTATGCTCCTATAAAACAGTAACGGACACAAGTTCTCCCCCTCTCTCCTCCTCCATGCCACAGCTACACATGACTGTAAAGTGTGAGGCCAGATTTTCTGTTTGTGGCCCCACAGAGGTACAGATTGTGTGGGCTGTTAGCACAATGCATGCGACAAGGCAGGATATACAGTTGTGCTCAAAGGTTTGCATACCCTGGCTGAATTTGTAAAATAGGTAACTTTTATTAAAGAAAACATGAAAGGCCATGCAAAACACATTTATTTCTTATTTATATTTATTCCTTTCCCATTCTCCGTGCCACAGCTACACATGACTGTACAGTGTGAGGCCACATTTTCTGTTTGAGGTTTAACAGCGGTACGAACTGTTGGCTGTTTGCACAGTGTATGACAAGGCTGTGTAACATAACATAGTGGTGAGGACAGGCTGTTCAGCCAAACTAGGCTTGCCAGTTTCTTCATACTATTGTGAATATATCATTTCAGATACTCAATGACTCAATGGTATGCTCTTAAATTCCCAAGGTTTCTGCCTCAACAATATTGGTCAGGCAAGCTATTCCACAACGAAATTACTTTTTGGGTGAAGAAATATTTCCTAATATCAGTGCTAAATTTACCTTTGGTCAACTTCCATTTGTGACCCTGATTTCTACTAACAAAAATTGGTTGAAGGAATCCTACATAATTCACTTTGTTAATCCCTTTAACATATTTAAAGACCTCAATCAGATCACTCCTTAGTCTCCTTTTCCTAAGACTAAAGAGATTAAGGATCTTCAGCCTTTTCTCATAGCTTTAATCTTTTATACCTGGAATTGGCTTCATGGCTTTTCTCTGAACTTTTTCTAGAGACTCTATCTTAATGTATGGTCCCCAGAACTGTGCACAATACTCCAGATGTGGTCTGATGAATGTGTTGTACAAGAGAAGTATAACCTTCTTGGATTTGTACTCAATAATTTTGGCAAGGTATCCCAGCATCCGATTGGCTTTTTTAATTCCTTCGGCACAATGGCTAGAACCTGTGAAGGTTTGGTCGACAATCACTCCTAGATCTTTTTCATGTGGAGCACATTCCAATTTTAAACCTTCCATGAAGTAATCCTGTCTTTTTGTTGCCTACATATAGAACTTTACATTTTGCTACATTACATTTCATTTGCCACATTTCTGCCCAAATCTGGATTCTATCCAAATCATCCTGAATCACTTTAGTGGACTCTAAGCTATTTGCCAAACCTCCCAATTTAGTATCATCCGCAAATTTAACTAATTTGCTCTCAATATTCGTATCAAGGTCATTAAATGTAGATGAGGAGCAGCAGGGGTCCCAACACTGATCCTTGAGGCACGCCACTCCCCACCATACCTAGCTCAGATGAAATACCACTGACCATCACTCTTTGTGTTCTGTCCTGTAACCAGTTTTGAATCCACTTTAGAATACCTCCTGTAACTCCAATGTAGCTCATTTTAAAAATAAGTCTCATGCGGTGTTGTATCAAATGCTTTCTGGAAATCCAAGTATATGATGTAATAAGCCCTTCTCTGGTCCTTAGTCTTGGTGGCCTCTTCAAAGAATTCCAGGAGGTTTGTCAGGCATGACCTTCCCTTATGGAAACCATGTTGTCTATCCCTCAAGATATTACGTTCGAGAAATAATTCCAGCTCGTCTTTTATGATGGATTCCAGTATTTTGCTTGCAATGCAAATGAAACTGACTGGCTTGTATTTTCCTAGCTCAGAACGGTCCCCTTTCTTATATTTTGGTATTATATCGCCCTGCTTCCAATCATTTAGTATTTCTCCAGGTTCTAAAGACCGTCTCAAGATGGCGAAGAGCAGTTTAAAGATGATCTCGCTAACTTCCCTGAGCACTCTAGGATATAAGCCATCAGGACCCGCCGCCTTATCTGCTTTTAGTTTATGCAACTTGTCTAATACTTCATTATCCTGAACCTCTCTATCTGCTAAATAATATTGAGCATTGGGCATGCCCTCTGGCTGAATAAAAACCCGCTCCGAGGTAAAATTCTCAACAAAGTAACTGTTTAAGATTTCCACAATAGCCTTATTCTAGTACAGCAGCAATCCATCTTTATTCTTTCTACACTTTACCTCCTCTTTGACTTCACTTTTTTTTACTACAGTTCTGGGAAAAAGAGCGTAGGATTAGTTTTTGCCCCTTCCACAATTAGCCTTTCATACAGTCATCTAGTATTCCTCAGCTCTTTTTTGACCATAGCCTCTATTTCAGTATTCAGTATTCTCATTTCTGTCCTTTCTGTACATCTGACTTATAAAGATTCCTCTTTTCCCTCAAACTCTTATGAATAGCTGTGGTCATCTGCTGAGGATTCTGCTTTTTCAGCTTATTTTTGGGCACATTTGGAATGAATTTGCATTGTGAACAAGTAAAACCCCCTTGAATTTTCCCACATCTGATTTGCAGACGTGCAATCAAGGAATGTCTCCCATTTAGTTTTGCTCAGATATGAGTGCATCCTATCAAAGATTGCTCACCTTAAATTGAAAAATTTTATTTTTGAAAGCACCTTTTTTACTTGCCATGAAACTTCAAAATTAACAGTAGAGTGATCACGAGTCCCAAGTGGCTCCAGTACCTCAACATTGCTAATTTTATCAGGGTCATTACAGAGCACTAAATCCAAAGTTGCCTTCTCTGTTGTAGATTTATTAACATATTGAACCAAAAAATTGTCATAACATCTAGAAATTCTTCCTCCCCTTAACCCTGTCCTTTCACCATTTCCCAATTGATACCAGGATAATTGAAGTCTCCCATAATAATAGTCCCTCCTCCTCTACAAACCTGCCTAATCCTCTTAAAGAACATTTCATTTACAGTTCTGTCCAAAGCTGGCGATCGATAGCGCACACCTATGTTTAAACCTGTCTTGTGTTTGCCAATGAATATATATATATTTTTTTTTTTTTTAAATAATCCTATTTCTAATAAAATGGAGATTTTCAAATGAACATCAGTGGCTTACATTGACGCTTTATTGCCAGCCAACACAGAACGTTACCTGTCAAAAATGACCAAAATCAGAATCGATCCTTGTCCGTGTCTTATGAAGGACTGGACAGATGATCCAACGCAATGGCCTCCGGTAGCGTACGGAGATATCTACAACTATCTGAGTCGCCAGGTAAAAGAAACCATTAAATTTTCTACAGCTATGTTCAATTAAACTTGCCTTATCAAACACGCACGTAACAATAACCTATCAATAATCAAGAGCATCAGTAAGGTTCTATTTGTCACTCATACAGGTATAAGAAGCAAAATGCATTTTTGCAGTTTAGAAACTTATTGGTAATAAAGTGGAGACCGCAGACCCAAACATGTGATGTGGTAGGGTTCCACAGATAGCCAGATTTATCCTCACGGCGGATGGCTTGCAACCACTTTGTCCTTGTAATGGGCTCTGTTTTTATATTTGTCAAACGTATGGACTTTAATTCTGGATTTTTTGCAAAATTCGATGTGCAAAACGTCACACAGCTGCTCTTAACCATAGTTCGCTCATTGTTTTCAATGGTCCCTAAGGCTTTGTTTTCCGCCCAGGCTAAAACCGGATGTGACGTTTGTGGGCGTTCCTGTCTAGCTCCGTGTGCATCTATCTCTATCCTCTTCATATAGCCATCTCTCTGTATACACACTACCTGGACACAGTACATGATACAACGTTGTAGATGCCTGTATTTGAGAGATCCCTGTTTGGCTTTGAGTTCTTGGACCAGTTGAGTGATTACATCTGTGACGGATGTTTGTGTTTCTGGTAAAGATACCTGCATTACAGATATCCCTGTTTGCATGTTGAGTTCCAGCAGCAGTTGTGAGTAATTGTATGTGTGTGTCTGAGAGAGAGATTATGTGATTGTGTGTGAGAGAGATCTCCCTGTTTGTATGTTTGATAAAGATACCTGCATTAGAGATTTCTCATCTTCTGTGTGTGTGAGCTCCTGCAGCAGAGCAGTAATTGTGGCTGTGTTATGGGTGTTTCTGTGTTTGATAAAGATACCTGCATTAGAGATCTCTCATCTTCTGTGTGTTGAGTTCCTGCAACAGGAGTCGCAGACAGATGCACTCAGTGAATAAGGAGTGTCAGTTCAGCTTTGTACCCGAGGCTGGGGAGGATGCTGCAGACCTGGAAGGAAACATCACCTTCTACGAGATTGAGGGCGGCGATGAGAACGCCTTTCCTCCCCTTCCTGTAAGCCCAACACCAGGTTTCCCCCTCATGAAACGCACTGAGCGGATGCTTTTACGTCTGTACCAGTGTGTCCTAAAGCTCTTCTCGAGTACCACCAGCCCTGGTCCTAATGCTCTGTCTACTCTCATCTCTACCACCTATCTGTCCTTCCTTGTGCCGAAATTGCTCATGGTCTACTATTTACAAGATTTTAATCTTATAAACGATTTGTGGGTGCACGGTTTGAGGAATAGTTCTGTTTTACTGGAGGTAATTTTAGTTCAGAGACCATCCTTTGGAAAGAGAATTTTATGCCAACTTTTGAAATGCCACAACTAGAGATGGACAGATATGGGTTTTTCAAGCGGCCGATGCCAATATTTAGATAGCAGGGCAGCTGATGGCTGATATATAATGCAGATTTTTTATTTTTTTTAAATGAGAAATTACAGGGCGGTCCTATTAACCCCCAGAACTCCTCTGGGGTGCTGGTGATCCCTGCAGCAGGGTTAATATTTTCTCTCATATCCCTGTCTGGAACCACACAATGGAACTTGATGGGGAAAACTGCTTACAAAAGCTTACTCTTTTGGCAGTCTACGGTGGATTCCAGGCAATTATGTCCTTTCCAAAAGATTATCAGTCCAGCTGTTAGTGTTGCTTTTTTTTCTCTTTTTTTTTTCCTCCTCATAGCCGAGGCCTGAGAGACCCATATTCAAAAATTCACAAGCTTTGTTCATTGCTGATCTGTTATCTTAATTCTATGAAATTCAATTTCTGTTTTTTTTTTTTTCTTTTGTCTTCATAGTCATATGAATATTATTACATTCATGTCACATCATTTCGGCTTACATATTTGTGATAGCCTAGGTTGTCAAAAAACAAACCAAAAAATGTTTATTACTTGATTGTGCTTGATTGGTTTGAGATTATACATGCTTTATTACAAAGAAAGACCAGTCGGACGAAAAATAGAAAAAAAGAAGAAATGGCTTGGTTAACATCAGCGTCTCATTTATTTGAATACAGAAAAATTAGAAAATATAACTATAAATTAACATTGTCCCCTTGTCCAAATGACAATAAAATTTGATCTGGGACAATTTAATTTAAACTTTGGGACAATATCGGCACAATGCGAAAATTCAGTCCGTTCACAACGCGTTTAGTGAGGAACCCGATCCCATACATGCCATCTCTACCGCTTTTGGCGGTATACCACTTTTAGGGAATTTTATTCACCTGCCGATTTTGAAATCGCCTTCCACTGAAATCTACCGCTTTTAATAAATTTCAATTAGTTATTTGTGTGCACACTTAAATTTTAGATTAAAAAAGGGAAAAATTATTTATTTATTTTTTACTTTTGACATAATATTTCTGTCATCAAATAATGACTAAAATCACCAACACAGACGTTTGTAACTAAGGATGTGTACATACTTACGTCGCGCATGTGCAAAGATGATTTCCTGTACATAACGCTCTTTGCTGTGTTAACAGAGAACTTTTGGCAGTGCACGAATTTTGATGCCCGCTGTGTCAGGCTGCATTGTGATACGTTGTTAACACTAGCAGGGAGAGACGGTGATATTTTTCTTTGGAGTTGGAACGACGGAGACGATGGGGAAGTTAAGTTCTTTTGGATTTTTTTAAAACCAGTTTCCTAGAATTTCCTGCATAATGGCGGAGAAATGCACTGGAAAGAAAAAAGCAAGAAATGACCAGCTCTTTCAATGGCGCATCAGCAAACACATATGTATTTAGTTTAATTTAATCAAATGAATGCTTAAAAAAAATCAAGTAGCCCATCGTACCGTCGATAGTTTACGAAGAATGAATGAGTGAACGAATATATAAACTGAAGTTATTCTATTTGCATCAAGAACTTACAAAGTCATGTGGAATCACAATGAAATACAATAGAAATTATACTTGTGCTGTTTCTCGATTTTAGTGGTGACTGGTTTAAAAGATGGTTTTCATGGCGCGAGGTCGTACGTGCGAATCTGCTTTTTTTTTTTTTTTTAAACATCCGTTTCGATCCATAACCTGTGTGCGCAGATGTTGATTCCAGCGGACATGAAGCTGCTCTATTTATGTACGCAGTTACACTATTCTCTCACTAGATGGCACACCAGGATCAGTTATTGAATACCAAGCCGAATAGTTGTTGAACAGCAAGCAGCAAGCCGATGTGTCTGCACTTAACAGATTTTTTTTATTGCTGTCATTTTTAATCGGCCTTGTGAGGGCTGGCATCGGCCAATGCCGATTAAGTCAAAATGCCTAATCGGCCTAATTAATCGGCCAGCCAGTTGATCGGTCAACCCCTAGCCACATCTAAGAGAATGTGAGTTTGGGGCGTTTCCATCTACTAGTTTGGAGGGAATAAACTGGGCTTTGCAGAGGGGTCATTCCACGCCAAACTGAAGAGGGCTCCCGGCCTTACCCCCTCCGATTTCTGACAAACCTATTTTAAGAATAGTCCTTCGGACCAATAATGAGTAGCCCAAATTTCAGCGCCAACGGTGCAATAGTTTTTGAAATACAAGCCTTTGAAATTTGCCGTCCATGCCCAAATGGTCCAAATGGTAATGTCGACAGTTAAAATTTGCTGAAAAAGTTTCATACAAGTAATCTCTTATCCTTTATGTCCATGTATACAAAGTTCCATCGACTAGCCAAAACTCCTTCAGGTAAAAATTGATGGGACAACTAGCCTTGATCAGTGAAAATGCTAATTAATCCAAGGAGTGTGTATCTTTAAAAAAAAAAAAAAACATTGGTAGCAGGTTACACTATACAACAATTGAAGCCACGTTTCTTAGTATTTAAATTGGTGCACTAATATTTATAATTTATAAAAAATATCAAGACTTCAAGATGAGCAATTTTAAGATGCTTTATCGATGATGCTGGACAATGTGTAATATCGAGAGATCATAAATTTCCTAGGTAAGGAGATTGAACAATTTGGATTCACTTTGTAAATATGTTTTTTTCAGGAGTACAACCAGATTGTTTGAAGTAAACTTGAGTAGCATTTGATGTTTAATTTACAATTTGGGTTTTTGGTCATGTGGTGTATTTCAGACTTGTTTTAGTCGAGCCAAACCGATGCCAAGGGGCCAAATGCGTTTTGGTACTTGCAAAGTCGATATACAATGTATCCGTTTATGATCCGTGATATTTTAAAGCTTTAAGTAGAAAGCTGTCAAAAGCCACCCCTTTGGATTAATTGGCATTTTCATTGTGATCAAGGATAGTTGGAGGAGTTTTGGCTAGTCGATGGAACTTGGTATACATCGACATAAAGGATGAGAGGTTACTTATATGAAACTTATTCAGCAAATTTTAAAGCAGCACTATGTAGTTTTCGCCAGATTCACTCACGGTGTCCTCCTGTAGTTGATAAACGGAATTGTCTGTAACAACTGTCAAAATCTGTCTACACGTGCATTTGTTGACAAGCCAACGACACCAGCAAACCTTCTGAAGCAGGATATGGTTGATCGGATCGCACATAACACGTCTTCAGACCAGGTAAGGGAGAAAATCGGTCTAACTAATGTAGATGGCGAAGTCCACACCACAACTATAACGGCAATGATAATGGCAAACGACATTGCTGCGGTCACTTTCAGAGCAATTTTATGCACAAACTGTTTGCCAATCGAAATCCATCGGAATTTACAGATTTCGCGTTCATTCAACACGGCAGATGACATTGCAGAGAAAAAAGGGCTCTGACACAGCTGGAACGCGCAACATCAATGTTTACTCGGCGATATTGTTCATCAGTTTTGATGCTCAAATCGTTATGGTTATCATTACAGTTATCTTTCTCAGTGTGGATGGCCCTTTACAGCATTTTATGCTTGCACTTTGCATGTCAGTAATGAACTAGAATCGGACCACAAAATCGTCATGCTCAGAACCGATTAGCTTGTGCAGTAAAACAAGGGAATTGGCAGAAAATCCTTGAAATGATAGGAGTACATGCCTAGCCAGATCATTACCATATCCCTCCAAAATAAAACACGACTAATCTAAATGTTGTACTCTATACGGGAGTGAAGAACACTTTTATGATCAAACATTTCGACTGGTGACTAGTTTAGCAATGTTTGCCAGCTAGCGATAGCATGACAGCTAGCTAGCATGTCAGTACCATGTAGATCAGGGGTGGGCAATTCCGGTCCTGGAGGGCCGGTGTGTATACAGGTTTTTATTTCTATCAATTACCCTGACTAATTGAGTTAATTGATTGCATACACAAATATAGATTTGTGTATGCAATAGATAGATTTAAAGATAAGGTAAAAGAGAAAAAAATTTACGTGGGGAGTTGAGAACAGTCTTTGTTGGCCATTCATGATAATTTAAAGAAATGCGCTTGAAATGTCAGATTTCAGAAACAGTTTGGCTAATTTAGATCATCAACTAATTAAAGGTCAGAAGTTGGTGTGAAAACCAGGAACAGATACGGCCCCTCATTGCCCACCTCTGATCTAAATAGATACACTGCCCAGCCAAAAAAAAAGTCGTACACTGAAATATTTAGTTGGAACCCCTGTAGCTTTGATTACAGTGCATATTCTTCTTGTCATTCTTTTAACATCTATATGCAATGCCAGCACATTTATTTTACATCAGAAATGCCATAATTTTTGGCCGAGATCTTGTCTTCTCGACATAATGGTTGAACCACTGTGGTCTTTCTTGAGCACATCCCAATAACTTTTAATGTGTTTAAGGTCAGGATTTTGTGGTGGCAAATTTGTTTGTGAAAATGATTCCTCATACTTGTTTTTGTCATTCATGGTTTTCTTTGCAAAATACAGGCCAATAATTTGCCCGTTCTGAAATATTGTAACATCTTTTCCACCATCAGGGGCTGTGTCTTCCAACATGATTTTTTAAGAAATGAGTAGCAACGCGCTTCATCAGTCAGGGTAAAATGATTATTGCCAGCTGAAACACATTAATAACCACAATAATGATCCAATTATAGAATTTGTTTGTTAATTTCCAAATGGTGACTTTTTTTTGGCTGGGCAGTGTAAATCGCTGTAGACGATTATTTGACTGAGCATAAAGGGGATACTAGATGATTTCAGTGACACAGCCTGACACAAAGCAAGTTCAAAAGCAGTAGAACTAAATCTAGAATCTTCATTCATTGTTACATACTTGTCCAAAAGTAATAACGCCAGGTCGCCATCGGTCGGACATCCTTCCTCGTCTTACAGCTCTCGTCAGCAAGTGAAAGCCGGTCCAATGTTGACCCTGGTCCTGGCTCTTATTTTATCGCTTTCGCGTTTTCTTTTGAATGTCTCCTCGGTCAACACCTTTGCCTTCTTTGGTTTCCTCACTGCTTCAGCCATTACAATCACTTCCGACTCTTGCTTCATTCTACTTTCACTCGCTGGTCTTGAGAGATGTGGGGGAGTGGGATTGTGTGGCGTATGCCATAAAGCAGTAAGTTTTGTAGTTCTTTTTGGGCCTTGGTGGCCTGGCTTCCTACCCGAAACCTGAAGTTACATTGTGCCAGTGAAGGCGATGCAGGCGCATTCGAGCCATGACAAAGGTGTCATTCAACCAATTGAGTTGATGTATTGTTAGAATGATCTTGTAAATATATATCTGAGTGTGAAAAAATTTTAACTGTCGACATTAACTTTACCAAATGGCACTATGGGCGTGATCAGCAAATTTTGAAGGCGTGTATCTCAAAACTATTGCACCCTTGGCGCTGAAATTTGGGCAACTCATTATTGGTCCTAAGGGCTATTCTTGCAATAGGATTCACTGAAATCGAAGGGGGTATGGCCAGGAGCCTTGTTCAGTTTGGAATGACCCAGAGGGTATTTCCATCAGATCAGCGGTATAGGATACGTTACACACGGCTGTAGTAAAGGGAGTAGAATAAGGCGAGTTAATGAACTGAGAATGGCTGATCTGTTGTGAGTTTAAGATTAGTTACACCAGAGCTTATTCAGCAAAAGGGTTTCCATCCGATTTAGGGTGTTAACTCTATTTTTTTTTACTTCTAGTTTTTCGGTTTTCATCAACCTTTTGTAATGCGACACTTCAGAATGCACATAAATGCGTTGATGGAAACATGGCTGTTGAGGCAGTGATGTACTTAACCCTTTGAGTGCTAGAAAAATTTTCAAGGAATTAAAAGTGTAATTATCCTGAGCTGTTGAAAACCTATCGTGTCAACTTGTTAAACAAGTTGCCACATGATAGGTTTTCAACAGCAGCTGACTTTGATATCTTACATCAGTGGGCTGCTATAGTTTCCCACCGGGCTGAAAGGGTTAAGGTGCAGTCATCAGAAGCCTTGTTGATGGTGTTGATTATTTGTGTCCGTTGTGCTTGAGGTGGAACACAGCACACACCTGGATCAGGATACAGGTAGACGAGGAGAGGTTCAGGAATCGCTGTATCAGACATCTGCTGTTATGTTCAGTGTGGCTCTGCTGTATGTGAGGCGTCTAATGCATGATGTCATGTCGGTGGCCGTATGTTGGCGAACCGTCTGGCCTATGAGATTGAGCTGTAGATGTGTTGGTATGTTTGACATGGCGGCGGGAGGGAACAGACTCGCTGTAACAGACCAGCGCGTGCGCGCCTCCCACCCCCAGGCCGTCTCCAGCCCCCTGGTTCCAGCTCCCACCACATTCTGGGTGCAGCGAGGGCCGAGCCCCAACCCTGGGGCCGACAAGCCTACTGTGACATCATCAGAGGAGGACCCTGAGGACCGGAGCACTAACGGGGACCAGGGTAACAGGAGCGATCCATTCCTGCCCATGGGGGGGGGGGGGGGGGAGGGGAGTGGGAATCTTCCATTTGCAGGGTGGAAAGTGTAGGAACAGCTATGAGATTCGATCTTTTTTTTTTTTTTTTTTAAATCAAAAGATAAAATCAAAGTGCAAAGGTCAATGACTTGACATTGTCCGAGCGCACTACTTTGGTTTAAAATAATTTTTTTAAATGATTCATAATAAGCATCATATAATTCTTTAAAACCTGTTTAACTTGAGCATATTTCCAGTTTATCATAAAAATGATATATATTTCGTTTTGCCATCTCAAACCCCCAAAATGTCAGGTGGCGCAACCGTCCAAGCAAGTTGGCACTATGTGAAATGTATTAAATATGTCATTTACAATATGAATTAATATAATATTAATATGGGGGCATAATTTTGTATTGAAAACCTTTCGAATAAAGTTTAATAGTTTAATTGTTCTTAAATTATTTGGAAAACCAAAAAAAAAAAAAAACCGCCTCCTACAATAAAGAATCCATAAGTTACTTTTAATACCCAGCTCATCTACAAAATAGTAATCGAGATTAGACGCTCCCAGGTATACTTACTAAAAAAATCACTTAGGGAAATGCGTTATTTTTCTTTTGGTTGCGCCACCTGTCATTTTTTGGCTGGTAAAATTGCAAATGCAGTCTAAAACTGTACTAAAACCCTGTAAATGTTGTGCAACCATTAAGACTTGTTTAAACGCATTCTTCATACTTCAAATGTGTTCTGTACATTTTTTTAAAGATTCATTAAAAAATAAAAAAATAATTTAAAAGGCTTATTTGTCATTGACCCCCAAGCTGTATAAGTTTCATTCTAGCATTTTAGTTGATCCTCTAAAGCTGATGTACTCAACCCTGTCCATGGATTTCTACCATCCTGTTGGTTTTCTCTCCAACCAAACTACACTCAATACTTCATAGTAAGCCGCTAGTTGTTAGGTGTGCCAATTTGGGGTTAAATGGAGTTAGTTACCTTTGTGCTAAAAAATGGAGGAGAAGCTCTTGTAACATCCACAAACGTTTGTAACGTATGCATACTGATATTTATGATATTCCTCATCAGTACCTCAGTGTTGTCTCCTCCTGTTGCCATGTATGGGTGTCACATGTCTTCAGTGCTAAATCATGCAGGTGTTTTAAGTGTGATTCTTTCTGCAGGTGAATATCCTGAGGAGTACATGTACAGACCTCCAGGTCAGTCCAGGAAAATTGCCCCCGGGGGCAGATAATGTCTTCACACAGTGGTGGGCAATTCCAGGCCTGGGGGGGTGGGGCTATGTGAATACAGGTTTTTGTCTCCACCAATTATCCTGGGTGAAATGCCTCAATATGCAATCAAGAATTTACTGAATAAATTGGATTGCAGTAAAATGCTTCATTTACGGGATCTGGAACTGTTTTCGGTGGTCATTAGATCTTAAAAAAAAAAAAAAATGGTAGAATGTAAAATTTTGTAAATGACTTTACTAAATTATCTTAATTAGCAATGAAAGGCCACAGTGTGGAGTGAGAGCACAGCGCAGATAGTCCTCACAGCCTCTGGGTTAAGGGACCATTTCTCTCCTGCTTGTAGAGTAAAATCATCAATGTGTGTCTGAGCAGTGCATGATGGGAATGCGAGTTCTGCACATGTCCTTTTCTCATACAGGGCATGTGTGTACGCCCAGTAGTTATTTGTCACACACTCCTGTTCTCTGTGTGGCAGATCCAGGTTTCCAGAGTCCATCTGTGTACACAGCTGCTGAGGCCACTGCCAACCTGGTATATGAACCCCACACACATCCCTCTCTCACACTGACACACAGACGCGCGCACACACACACCTCGCTCACACACCGGGTCTCATGCTCCTTCACCTTTCTCTCTCGCACTTGATGACCCATCTCCCTTGGGTGCTCCCTGTACTCTTATAGACCTTTACACACAAGTATCCCATTGTAAATGGATTTTAACACTTTTTTTATTTTTTTGAATGGTATTAGCAGTAATAAATTCCTGTTTTATTTTGCAGACCATTCAGGAAGGAGGCTCTCGCTCTGGCTCTCCACCAGAGGGCAGCGCAACCTACAGTTACTCTCACCAGGTACCAGAGTGTCTGCTCAGTGACAGCAGGCCTTGGTGTACTGCGCTCCCACAGAATCTCTGCTTGCTTTATACTCTCTGGCAACACATCTGGCCTACTGTACACTCATTTACAGCTGCCTGTTGTACTATGAGCGTCCCTGGCCTGGTCTGCTGTACTCTACATTCTTGTGCAAATTAATTGTATAAAGCAGGCTGGAATAGGAAAAACCAAACAACAAAGGATTTCAGAGTTGGTTTTTTTTTTTTTTTTTAATTATTATTATTATTATTACTTTATTAGCATCCACATTCAGCACTCAGTACGAGATGTGTCCCCCATGGTTCTTGATAAGCTGTTCCACCCGTTTCTGCATGGAGCTGACCAGGTTTTTGCAGGTTGCCTTGATTTCTTCATCGTGATGTCACACCTGCATTGATGACTTTGGCTTTTGCGGCGCAGTCCTTTTGCTGCAGCCTTGAATTGATGATGGACCAAAGATTCTCAGTGGGATTGAGGTCAGGTGAATTACCAGGCCAGTCCAACACAATTACAGTACTGTGTTGATGATGCAGCCCCATTAGTTGCATCATACAAGTCAAAGAAATTAATGAAACACGGCTATTTGCACTCAATTCAGCTCATTCAATTGACAAGCACCTTTATCCAATTACTTTGCACAAGACTGAGACTCAAATCAGCCTTGAACTACTGCTCTCTGCCTCAAAATGGCTTTGGTCAGCTGTAGTTATACTCACAATCTTTGTCCGTCTTTACTTTGACTTTCAATACATCTGGCCTACTTTGCCTTTGCTTGCAGCTGCCCCGTCTACTGTATTCCTATTGCAGAGGGGCACACCCCAATTCTGCTTGTGAAGATCAACCTTGTTAGGGGTTATGGTTTTTGTTGGCACCTACATCTAACTGACTATGATTCAGGGAAGATATTCATTGAGTATGGTTGCTTCAGAGATCATTATGTCATCGTGTTCTTCCTTTCTCACTGCATGGTATAAATATTGTTGCTCAGTTTTAAAAAGTTAAATAATTGTTCAATGATCATTGAAGCTCTTAGACACCCGAGGCTGTCTGTGAGAGAGAGAGCTGGTTTGTAGGAAACTGTGCACCTGGAAAGTTCTGTTCTGTTGTGTGTTCCTTAGGTGGTGGTAAAGTCGACCGTCATCTCCACCTCCGCCACTGTCAACACTGCCCCGGCCGCCATCTTCACCTCCAACTCCTGCTCCTCTGGTGGCGGCTCTCAGACCCCTCCCACCTCTCTGGCTTCCTCCGCCAGCCTGGCCCCGCCCCCTCACATGCCGCCTCACTCCATGGGCCGGCCAGGTACCCTGCCCCCAATTCCTGCGGGACCATGTTCTGGGCTCATAGCTGGGTCAAAATATGCTTTTAATGGGTTCAAATACTTTTGTGTGTTTGATTTTGCATGTGTGGGCTTGGAATAATACCATAAGTGTAAATCCCAGCCTTTGTCTGAAGCCACTCGCAGTTTAAAGAGGGTTCGCCATTTTGTAGGGCTGCCCGAACTGTAAGAATTATCATCCCCTATATAGTGAACTCATTCCATCCCACAGTCCACCACGAAATGTAGTGACCATCGGTTGGTCACTAACCCAGCTATACGTCCCATCAGGCACTGCACACAAACCGAAAAATAATTGTGCGACAGCAATGACGTCATTAACGGCGCCGACAAAACGAGTCTGGTAGTGTCCGACAGTGTTTCTTCTCTCTGCCAATGAGCTCACTATATAGTCACCTACATATGAGTCCCCTTATTCCCCATTCCCTACTCACTATGAGGGAGTGATTTCGTACACAGCGCTGCTCATCTCTTCCTCCTTGCAGACTCAAATGTCAGGCAAGACCAAACGGACCCAAGGGAGCACTGAAAAATATTTGAACATGAAGCATGAACACAAACGCTGAAGCAGTTATTCTGTGTTATCCTAAAAGGGCCGGTGCATGTGCAGGCTTTTAGTCCAACCAATCAGTTCCGTAGCTGTGATGGTACACACCTGATTGTACTGATCTTTTCCGTCTTCAGCAATAACCCTCAGGGCTGAGCAGTAGTATCAGGTGTGTGACTGACTGGTTGGAATGAAATCCTGCACCCACACCAGCCCTGTCTGGATAAGGTTGAGGGCCCTGCACTGAAAGGTTTGAACTGGGGCAGAATGGACTCTGCTGTGTGAGTTTAGCGATCTTAAGGCCCGTGGAGCATCTATATCTATAGTTTGTCATGCAGTTTTGGTTTTATTGTTGCTCCAGTGTTTACTGGCTGAACACATTCAGTGATGTCTATAATCTTCCCTTGTGAAATACCCAACACCACCAGCCCTGCTGTAGGGTCCTGGGGCTGTACTGTTTAAAGTTTGTTTGCTTTGCAACCATAGACTGCATAAAAAGATAGAAGGAGCAACTGTGACGTCACCCATTAGTTTCAGCATACCATTTAGGAAGCCTCGATTTTGGCAATTTGAATTGTGCCATTTTGTCATTTTGAATCTGGATGTGATTCCTATTGGACGAGAGCGTGAATTGAAGATCCAGGGAGGAGGGAGGGGTGGATCTACGGGTGTATCTGACGAGGACCAGAGGATAGCCACGCCCCTAAAGCATATTCTGGCTTTATCCTTTATTCTAGTCTATTTGGGAAGGAAATTTACAAGAAAGAACATCATGATATATCGAAGGAGACTTGAAACTTTACAATAGATCCCATAAAGTAATGCGGAAAATCATTATTGAAATAATAAATCAGGTGGGAAAGTAGGTACATTTTCTTATAGACTTCTATAGGATTGGATATAGATATATATCTATATATATTGGATTGGATTATAGGATATAGAACTTCTTTCTGCAACCACTGATGTCGCCATCTGCTGGCCATTAAATAGAAGGCAAATTTCCACACTGGCCTGACGTATTGGTTTCCAGACCTGGGTGCTGCGTCCATCTTTATATACAGTCTGTATATAATAGGCCAGTCTGTGTTGCATCGTGGGTAATGTGTCTCTTTGTCTATAGTCCTGTCCATGCCATACACTGGCGCCTCCAACTGGTTTGTGAACGAGATGGGGGAGACGGTGAACTTGACCCCCCCGCCACCCTACTCCTACGACCCCAACGGCAGTGACCTGCCCCGAGGTGGGAGTCCTATGCTGATTTATCCGCCACCTCATCTGAGGTGTCATAATAGGATAGGTCAGGTTAGGTTAGCCTTTGTCTCCCTTCGGAGAAATTTGCCTTGGGTATTCGCGGGAGAGCATTATTGGCTCATACACTACAAACACATCAGACACAGTATAACACACTCCTGAACAAAAATCTTAAGACCGGGGAAAATATTACAAGAATTCATATTTTGCACTGGTGAATCATAACCAGGTTGTAAGTTGTGCTTCAAAGTGCAAAAAGAATAAACTTGAGCAAGAGACAAAGAAGAGAAAGTAGGCAATTTATTGAAAACTGTATTTAAACTGAAACAGCCTGTTCATCAGCTGATCAAAAGTTTAAGACCATAGCCTTAAAAAGTCAAAATCTGTGCAAAAATCTGGCCTCCATGTCATTTTCTTTCATGCATTTGCACTGTCATGACCTCCTGATGGCAAAGGCAAAAAAGCTTTCTGACTTTGAACGTGGCAGGATTGTTGAGCTGCTGAGGTTGGACGCAGTAAAACAGTGATTTTAAATTTCCTAAAAGATCCTGAGGGTTATGGGACAAAAAAGTCAAGCGGTAGACCCAAAAAAATTTCACCTGCACTGTGCCGGAGGATCCAGTGGGCTGTCCGTGAAGACACAGGCCAATCTTCAACCCAGATTAAGGCCCTTACTGATGCTGACTGCAGCCCAATAACCATAAGAAGGCATCTGCGAGAGAAAGGCTTTAAGAACAAAAAACGGCTTCACAGGCTGCACCTCCTCCCATGCCACAAACTTGCGCGTTTGTACTTTGCAAGGGAGCACCAAACATGGGACATTGAGAGGTGGAAGAAGATTTTATTCTCTGATGAGAAAAAATTTAACCTGGATGGCCCTGGATGGATTACAACGTTACTGGCATGACAAGGAGATCCCACCGGAGATGTTCTCTACACGGCACAGTGGAGGAGGTTCCATCATGATCTGGGGTGCTTTTTCCTTTAGTGGAACAATGGAGCTTCAGGTTGTGCAGGGGCGTCAAACAGCGGCTGGCTATGTGGAAATGTTGCAGCGAGCATCCCTCTTGACTGAGGGCCCACGTCTGTGTGGTAATGATTGGGCCTTTCAACAGGACAACGCTACAGTTCACAACGCCCGCCTGACCAGGAACTTCCTCCAGGAGAATAACATCTCTCTTTTGGGCCATCCTGCTTGTTCCCCTGATCTAAATCCCATTGAGAATGTTTGGGGATGGATGGCAAGGGAAGTTTACAAAAATGGGCGTCAGTTCCAGACCATGGATGCACTTCGTGAAGCCATCTTCACCACATGGAGCAATGTTCCCACCAGCCTCCTGGAAACACTTGCATCAAGCATGCCCAAACAAATTTTTGAAGTAATCAACAAGAATGGTGGGGCTACTCAGTACTGAATCCTTTTTTTGATCTTTAGTTCTGTTTTTTTGTTTTTTGGGGCCATGGTCTTAAACTTCAGCTGATGAACAGGCTGTTTCAGTTTAAATACAGTTTTCAATAAATTGCCTACTTTCAGTTCTTTTTCTCTAGCTCCAGTTTCTTCTTTTTGCACTTTGAAGCACAGCTTACAACCTGATTATGATTCACCAGTGCAAAATATGAATTCTTGTAATTTTTTCCCCGGTCTTAACATTTTGTTCAGGAGTGTATGTACAAATTGATTGGCAATCCTATCAACACACACCACAATACACAATTGCAGAGTCATTCACCCCTCGCCAGCACCAGACACCCGTATACATGCACGCACACACACCCATATAATCTCTAATTCAAAGAAATCTCAGACCCATTCATTTGCCAAGCACATGCACACATCCCCGTCTTTAAAAGGAGTGCCGGTTCAACTCGCAGGGTGATGTTTACGATTGTGTTCTCAGTTCAGTGTAGCAGAGGGCGACGGTCGTTTTTGGCGCATTTTAACTGTACTGTGATTCACAGGGACCTCAATGTCTGGCTCAAGCCCCTGCAAAGCCACAATGACATCAGTCTAGCCATTAAAGGGATACTTTGCCAATCCCCCCCCAAACTGGCTTTGGATAATTACAAAACCCAAAACCAGCGAAGTTGGCACGTTAACAACTTATATTCAATTGAATACACTGCAAAGACAAGATGTTTAATGTTCAAGCTGAGAAACTTTTTTTTTTTTTTGCAAATAATCATTAACTTAGAATTTAAAGGCAGCAACACATTGCAAAAAAGTTGGCTCAGGGGCCTTTTTACCACTGTTACATTGCCTTTCCTTTTAACAACACTCGGTAAACGTTTGGGAACTGAGGAGACCAATTTTTGAAGCTTTTCAGGTGGAACTCTTTCCCATTCTTGCTTGATGTACAGCTTAGGTTTTTCAACAGTCCGGGGTCTCAGTTGTCGTATTTTACGCTTCATAATGCGCCACACATTTTCAATGGGAGACAGGTCTGGACTACAGGCAGGCCAGTCTAGTACCCGCACTCTTACTACGGAGCCATGCTGTTGTAACACGTGCAGAATGTGCCTTGGCATTGTCTTGCTGAAATAAGCAGGGGCGTCCATGAAAAAGACGTTGCTTGGATGGCAACGTATGTTGCTCCAAAACCTGTATGTACCTTTCAACATTAATGGTGCCTTCACATATGTGTAAGTTGCCCATGCCTTGGGCACTAATACACCCCCATACCATCACAGATGCTGGCTTTTGAATTTTGCGCCTATAACAGTCCGGATGGTTCTTTTCCTCTTTGGTCCGAAGGACACAACGTCCACAGTTTCCAAAAACGATTTGAAATGTGGACTCGTCAGACCACAGAACACTTTTCCACTTTGCATCAGTCCATCTTTGATGAGCTTGGGCCCAGCGAAGCCGGCGGCGTTTCTGGGTGCTGTTGATAAATGGCTCTCGCTTTGCATTGTAGAGTTTTAACTTGCACTTGCAGATGTAACGACGAACTGCAGTTACTGACAGTGGTTTTGTGAAGTGTTCCTGAGCCCATCTGGTGATGTCCTTTACACACTGATGTCAGTTTTTGATGCCGTACCGCCTGAGGGATCGAAGGTCACGGGCATTCAATGTAGGTTTTTGGCCTTGTCGCTTACGTGCAGTGCTTTCTCCAGATTCTCTGAACCTTTTGACGATATTACGGACCGTAGATGATGATAATCCCTAAATTTCTTGCAATAGCTCGTTGAGGAATGTTGTTTTTAAACTGTTCGACAATCAGCTCACGCATTTGTTCACTAAGTGGTGACCCTCGCCCCATCCTTGTTTGTGAATGACTGAGCATTTCAGGGAAGCTGCTTTTATACCCAATCATGGCACCCACCTGTTCTCAATTAGTCTGTTCACCTGTGGGATGTTCCAAATAAGTGTTTGATGAGCATTCCTCAACTCTGTCTTTTTTGCCACTTGTGCCAGCTTTTTTGAAACATGTTGCAGGCATCAAATTCCAAATGAGCTAATATTTGCAAAAAATTACAAAGTTTACCTGTTCGAACATTAAGTAACTTGTCTTTGTAGTGTATTCAATTGAATATAGGTTGAAAAGGATTTGCAAATCATTGTATTCTGTTTTTATTTACGATTTACACAACGTGCCAACTTCACTGGTTTTGGGTTTTGTACATTGTGGTTGGTATATGCAAATGAATAATATTTTCTTTTCTGTCAATTTTGCCTGGATCAAGAATTTCTCTTTAATCATTAGAAATGTGTCACATGGCGGCAATTTCTGGCTCTTGGGAGGTGGATCAGCTACAGTTTGTACTTCTGCATATTTGGAAACTTTAGGGTCCCTAATAGACTTCAGAATAAACCACTAAAGCTCGCTGGGCAGAACTGATGTCTGGCAGAGTAAGTGCAGTAACGACTGTTTTCTTCCTAACATGGCAGTATTATATCATCCAATGCACATTTTTATTGATTAGACCCGACCTGTCTTGTTGTTTTTCTGCACTTGGCGTAGCCAGAACTGAAGATTGGTTAGGCAAAGAACAGCCTTTAAAACCCTTATCGGACCTGACTTGTACTCAATCATTGTTGCAAATTACCAACACGTTCACTCCGAAAATACTTCACTCCATCAGATTCTCCTCATTAAGGTAAGACGATAACGCGCAATTCGGTGCGTTTCAATCAGCCTTATTCAAAATTGTGCAAAGTAATTTTAGATCTTTCTTTGATTTAATTTAAACAGTCATAAGGTGCAGGTTAAATCATCTGATCTGACAATAAGGTAGCACGAGAGTTCCATAGCAGTTTACTTTTTTTAAAGCAGAGGTCTATTTATGAGTAAATTGTCTTTGTCTACTGAATGTAGCCTGTTATTTAATTGTCCTTAGATTGCCTCAAGAAGAAATGTCTTTATTTGCAAATGGATTATTTTTGTCATTGGTAAACATTTTAATAAAGGAAAATGACTGAGAACAAGTCAGCACTAGTAATTGTAGTAAAGGGATGTTCTGTGCTTGCTCAATTTTTAGTTCTGAGAAAGCAACGCGCCCAGTGCATTCTGGTTATTGTAGGTCTTCTACCTTTTGTGCAAAACTAAATGCCACAGCCCTTTTTCTGTTTTCTCAGGTCATGAAGCGCCAATTTCAACATCTTTTTTATTATTTGAAAATACTGAATCTCGCTATATTTGCTCCTTTCCTTACAGACTGCAAGGTGCTGCAGTATTACTTCAATCTAGGAGTTCAGGTGAGTGAGCCGTGCGATACTCTACAGCAGAGATGCACCGATATTGGTGACGGTCCAACACTGACTCAAATATCTGGATCAAGTATTGGTGACAATAAGCCAATCTGACATCAAATACCATTATTTTCATGAATAATTTAGTACATGTATTTCTGTGTTTTTGATACTGTTTTATATGATGTTTAAGTTAAGCCTGATATTTCCTTACATGTATAAAAATTATTCCCAGTCCCTTCCACACGGTGAGATATGCAGCTTATTGATTAAACACCGGTATCAGATCGGTACTTGGTACAGAGATAGTTGGATTGGTGCATCTCTAAGACATCCTTGTGCAGCGCTGAATGATGAGTGGGATATCTGAAAAGTGACTGACAGTTATTTCACAAATAGTTGGCAGGAAGTGTCTGAGATTATCTAGGATGGGTAAGAGCTTTTTGCTGCAGCTCTGTACCTCCACACCTGCTTGTGCCGATCCTGGGCTGTGTCTCTCGAAAGTGCACTCATATACTTCTCGACATGGCCCTGCTTCAAACTATGCAGAGAAGCAGCACTGCTTCTGAGAAATATACCCCAGGTCTTGAATGCAGACCTTAATCTGTTTAGCAGAGTGTTTTGTACTGCTGCTCTGTAACAGAAACCTTCAGCTGCTTCAGATTAGACTGGATGCTGTATGGAGGCGATATACTGTGTGCCTTGGGGTTTTGGGCCGTGATGCAGTCAGCCAAGATGTGAGATTCAATTTCAAAATGTTTTCACCCATAAAGTGATTTAATTTATGTATCTTTGTGTGTGGTATGTTTGTCTCTGTGTGCGTGCGTGCGTGCGTGCGTGTGTGTGTGTGTGTGTGTGCGTGTGTGCGTGCGCAGTGGTACCAGCAGGGTTATTGGCAGTCAGTACTCCAGATGCAGCAGCTGTACCAGCAGCCTGGTATGGAGGCGCAGTTCCAGCCTTACTCCAGCGGGGGCGCTGCTGCAGACCACACAGTGGCTCAGGCTTTCCCCGAATCCGGGCCGGACCCTCGCGGGGAGGCTAACGCCAATGGTCAGTACTGCTCTACAGTTTAGAGAGTGCGCTGCTGTGTTATTGTAGCGATGTCTCCATTAACGTGCTTTCGGTAGCTTTTAGACGCGTCACTTTTAAGAAGGTTAATGAAAGTGGTTAAATTGGGGGGTGGTGGGGGAGAATATCCTCAGTTTAGCAAAAAGTTTTTACACTCCCCTGAGGAGGTTTTTGCTGTTCAAAAAAAAGTTAACGCTTTAAATGGAAATGGAAACATTTATCTCACGAGAGTTAATGATTCACAACAACTTCTGGTATGTATATCATGGTCATGCATAACATAGCTTGCTTGTGCTGGTGTACTGCCAAGTTCTGGTGAATTCATGCTTTTCAAAGCCTTGTTTATTTGCTTCAATCAAGTTGATCGAAGAGCATTGATGAATTTTTTTTTCTGGAGACAATTTAAAGTTTTCATAAAATTTGCTTGAAAATAGAAGTCAACGTTGCATGTGTGTATATGATGGGGTTTGGTGTTTGTGTGTACAGTCGTGGGTGTGTGTGAGCGTTACGGTGTAATTCTTCAGGCAAGTGCACATATCATAGGCTTGCTAGTCTTGCACAGTACACCATTATTCTCCATTGAGCCTTGTCTCCTTCCACTGGCGATTATGGCCAGAATATGAGTATTAAGTGTAATAATGCACAATAATCCTTATGTTTTTCTGTGACCACTGCTCCTGGAGTCCTCTGAATTTCGCCCAGGGCTCCCCCACTTCTGTTGGCAACCCTGTTCGTCTCGTACCAAAGAAGAGTGGGCCTGCTTAATCACAGCCTTGATTTGACCAACAATTTATTCATGAGATTAACACCTCTTAATCCATTTAGCACTTGCAGCGTTAGCTGCTTATGGGAACTTCAACCGAAAAGCTGTTATCAGCAGTAAATTAGTCTGTCCATCAATGGCCTGGTCCAAAAATTCAGCGAGTGGTGATCACGAGAAGTCAATGTGTTTCTGAGAGGCTGTCGGCAGGATTTCCCGGTTTTCAGAACCAGTCTGGGACACTAACGAGATGCTTGATTTACAGGCTTGTGTGGTACCCAGCACTCCCACTGAAAGATGAATTATACAGTCTTTAGTTTTATTACATTCTCAATGGTTTTTGGTGAAGGAGTAAGTCCCAGTTAAGAAATGCTTTAATGTTTATTCTTATATCGTAAGTTTATACCGTATGTTTCGGTGGTCTTCAGCCACCGAAAATTTAAATTTCATTCATGTTCTGGGGACTGCTTTTTATAAATATTTTAACATTAGTTCTGTTCTTTGGGCCCGCCTCCAAAAAATGGGGGGGGGACGAGTATGCATGATCATGTGCACCAGTGACGTAAACTCGAGAACGCACCTGACATTTTCTAAGCTTGGCAGTGGGTATTTGCAGTATTTTATATATATGTATAAAAAATTGCTTCGATACTTGAAATGCCTGGTCGGTGCGTCGTGGGGGGTTGTAGCAAAACAACCAAAGACGCGGTAAGCTTACACACTTTCATAACATAATATAACATGAATGGCAAGAACAGGCCTTTCAGCCCAACTAAGCTCGCCAGTTTCTTTATACTATTGTGAATATATCCCTTCAGATACTAAATGACTCAATGGTATCTAGCTTTAGGTCAAGCCTGCTCTTGAAACCCCCCCCCCAAGGTCTCTGCCTCAACAATATGGTCAGGTAAGCTATTCCACATTGAAATTACTGTTTGGGTGAAGAAATATTTCCGAATATCAGTGCTAAATTTACCTTTGGTCAACTTCCATTTGTGACCCCGAGTTCTACTCACAACACTTGGTCGAAGGAATCCGACATGATTCACTTTGTTAATCCCTTTAACATATTTAAAGACCTCAATCAAATCACCCCTGAGTCTCCTTTTCCTAAGACTAAAGAGACTAAGGATCTTCAGCCTCTTCTCGTAGCTTTCATCTTTTATACCTGGAATAAGCTTAGTGGCTCTTCTGTGAACTTTCTCTAGAGCCTCTATATCTTTCTTAAAGTATGGTCCCCAGAACTGTACACAATACTCCAGGTGTGGTCTAACGAACGTGTTGTACAAAAGAAGCATCACAACCTTTGATTTGAACTCAATACTTTTGGCAATGTATCCTAGCATCCGATTAGCTTTTTTTTAACTGCTACGGCACAATGACTAGAACCTGTGAGGGTTTGGTTAACAATCACTCCCAGATCTTTCTCTTGTGCAGCACATTCCAGTTTTAAACCTCCCATGAAGTAATCCCATCTAATGTTTTTATTACATACATGTACAACTTTACATTTTGCTAGATGAAATTTCATTTGCCACATTTCTGCCCAATTCTGGATTCTATCCAAATCGTCCTGAATCACTTTAGTGGACCCTAAACTATTTGCCAAACCCCCCAATTTAGTATCATCTGCAAATTTAACCAATCTGCTCTCAATATTCCTATCAAGGTCATTAATGTAAATGAGGAACAGCAGGGGTCCCAACACCGATCCCTGGGGGACGCCACTCCCCACCATACCTAGCTCAGATGAGATATCACTGACCACTACTCTTTGTGTTCTGTCCTGTAACCAGTTTTGAATCCACTTCAGAATACCTCCAGTAACTCCAATGGAGCTCATTTTAAAAATTAGTCTCTTATGCGGTACTGTATCGAATGCTTTCTGAAAATCCAAGTATATGATGTCATAAGCCCTACTCTGGTCGTAAGTCCTGGTGGCCTCTTCAAAAAATTCCAGGTGGTTTGTTAGGCATGACCTTCCCTTCCATAAACCATGTTGGCTATCCCTCAAGATACTGTTACGTTCAAGAAATAAGTCCAGCTCATCTTTTTTGATAGATTACAATATATTGCACGAAATGCAAGTTAAACCCACTGGCCTGTAGTTTCCTGGCTCGGTTACGGTCCCCTTTCTTATATATTGGTATTAGATTGCCCTGTTTCTAATCATTTGGCATTTCTCCAGTTTCTAAAGACCGTCTGAAGATGGCGGATAGCGGCTTAAAGAAGAACTCACCAGCTTCCCGGAGCACTCTAGGATATAAGCAATTAGGACCCGCCGCCTTATCTGCCTTTAGTTTATGCACCTTGTCTAATACTTCGTTATCCCGAACCTCTATTTCCGCTAAATAATCTTGAGCATTTGACATTCCCTCTGGCCAAATAAAGACCCCCTCTGAGGTAAAATTCTCAACAAAGTAACTGTTGAAGGCATCCGCAATATGCTTGTTATCATATAGCAGCAATCTATTTTTATTCTTCATGCACTTAACCTGCTCTAACTTTCCTTTTTCTGCTACACAGTACTGAAAGAAGCGTTTAGGGCTAGTTTTGGCCCCCTCTGCAATTTGTCTTTCATACAGTCTTCCAGCATTCCTCAGCTCTTTTTTGACCACAGCCCACATTTTACAGTATTCAGCCGAAGTATTCTCATTGTTATCCTTTATGTACATCTTATAAAGATTCCTCTTTTCCCTCAAAATCCTACGAATACTTTTGGTCATCCACTGAGGATTCTGCTTTTTCAGCTTACTTTTGGACACCTTCGGAATTAATCTGCATTGTGATTCAAGTAAAACCCGCTTAAATGTACGGACTTCAGTCCGTACAGTCCAGGAGTGTCTTCCCTTAAATTTCAGCTAGATATGAGCGCATCCTGTGAAAGTTTGCTCGCCTAAAATTGAATATTTTTGTTTTAGAATACACCTTTTTAACTTCCCATTAAACATCAAAATTAACAGCAGAGTGATCACTTGTCCCAAGTGGCTCCAGTACCTCAACATTGCTAATTCTATCATGGTCATTACAGAGCACTAAGTCTAAAATTGCCTTTTCTCTGGTAGGTTTATTAACATACTGCACCAAGAAATTATAATTTATAACATCTAGAAATTCTTCCTCCCCCTTTCCCTGTCCTTTCACCATTTCCCAATTAATACCAGGATAATTTAAGTCTCCTATGATAATAGTCCCCCCACCGCTACAAGCTTGCGTAATCCTCCTAAAAAGCATTTCATCGATTGTACTGTCCAAAGCTGGTGGTCGACAGCATACTCCTATGTTTAAACCTGTCTCGTGTTTGCCAATGAGCTTGACCCAGATATCTTCACAGGACAAGGAATGTTTAATTTCGGGAATTTCCTATACATTAATGTTTTCGTTCATATAGAGTGCTACGCCCCTTCCTTGCCTATTACATCTGTCCTTCCTAAAGAGCTTATAACCTTCTATATTATATTCATCTCCATCCTCTTCACATAGCCAAGTCTCTGTAATCCCAACTATGTCATAGCCCTCACTGATCACTACAGCCACAAGTTCTGGAATTTATTTTTTATGCTCCTTGCATTTAAATAAAAACATTTCAGGTTATTACTTATGTTCTTCCCCTTGATTTCCCATGTGGCCGCCGCCTCGAGCCCCCCACTACGCTTTATTGCTTTAAAAGTAAAACATCGATAGTGCATGTTACGCCGTCAGCTTCCATCGGGGCAGTCTGCATTTCCCTATGTGTAACATTCACGAACCTCCCTGCCCCCCAAGTCCCTAGTTTAATTAATCCTGTGCTACCCTCAACATACGCTGGCCCAGTGCAAAGGTACCCCTCCGGTTCAGGTGCAGCCCATCAGGCTTGAACAGGTCACCTCTGTCCCAGAAAAAGTTCCAGTGCCTCATAAACCTGTACCCCTCTTTCCTACAGGTTCATAGTCACGTGTTAAACCTCCTGATAAAATTCTGCTTACCTCTGCTTGCACGTGGAACCGGTAGAATCCCGGAGAACACTACCGTTGAGGATCTTTTTTTTTTTTCTCACCACTTTTTGAGGATTTTTCTCCCTACTAGGAGTTTTTTTGCCTCATTTGCTGTAGTGGGGAATAGGCTGGGCACTGCCCTTTCAGTAACTCATCTCTGACTGTAAAGCGTCTTTGTGACAGTTTCTGTGAAAAGCGCTATACAAATAAATTGAAATTGATCTGCTCCTAAGCTTCTCAGCTAATTCCACAAATTTGCCTTGCAGAACCTCAAACCTACCCTTGCCTATGTCATTTGTCCCAACATGGACCATGACAACTGGATCCCTCCCCGCTCTGGCCAGGAGCTTGTCCGCACGCTCCAGGAGGTCTCCTACCTGGGCACCAGACATGCAACACACTGTACAAGACTCCTTAGCTTAGTCTGTTGGCGCGACATCTATTCCTCTAAGTATTGAGTCCCCCTCTATCAATAACTCTCTTTTCTGAGGGGTAGAGGCCAACAGGGTGCCCTGCTGCTCATCAGTCCCCTCACTCTCAGGGGCCAGGTCGAGTTCCTGCAAGGGCTGGAATCGGTTGGACACTTTTTTTTTTTTTTTCCCCCCCTTGCGAATCAGAGGCCACGAGCCACGCCGGGTCAATGCACCTTATTTCACAGGTAACTAAGGCTAGCCTAAACGTGCTACTAATATGACAACTAGCGACGTGCACACCTTCATATCTCACAACTGAGTGACTGCCTTGCAATAATGAATAGCAATGAAATCGCATAGGTTCTTATGTTCATATAACTCTAACGGAGGAAAATAACTGTAAAAATAATGAACTATTCATTGTTGCCCAATCTCGCTTCAAAATGTTCCTTGCAATCGTGCACTTTCCGCCGAGCCATCATGGGATGCCTGAGGCTCCAACATAAATGGCTGGATCCCTCTTTCTTCTCCCTCTCCCTCTTTAATACTTTAGGTGCGGAATTGTCCGATTATATCTTCCTATTGCTCATCATACATAATTGAAGACTCAACTGGCGTTCTTTTTTTTGAGAGATGACAGGAAGCGCGATGGGTGTAGGTCAGGATCTATGAATACCGGGTTGGGGCAGGGCTGAGTGTTCCCGAGTTGACGTCGCACCCAAACTGCGGAACAGTTGTGGGGGGGGAATTTTTAGGGGCGCTCCCAAACATAGTCGTTTTGTTGAGATTTCTGCATTATTGAATGATTTTATGCAAAAACATGGTCTCATCCGAATTCAGAAAGGAAATTTGCATAAATTAAGTTCCTCTTGAAATTCCGTGGCAGAAAACCTTTAAGGTAAGTGAATATAGCATCCCTAGAATAAACCATCGTAATAAATACCCTCTCCAGGCTGAAGGATGTTTTGGCCTTAAGCCTCAGGGCTCATTACCCCTGGGATGTGTAAACATCAGAGGAGCTGCAGTGCTCCTCGTGGTTTTTCAGTTTTCAGCAGAGAACTCAGGTTTTGAAAGTGAAATCCCTCCCTAGTATTGAGTACTGATGGTGTAATTGGCTCTCTTCGTCAGGCAGGAGGCAGTTTAGCTGTTAGGTCAGGTGATTGTTGGAAGAAACCAAACATTTTTACAAAACCCGAAGCCAGTGAAGTTGGCACGTTATGTGAATCGTAGATAAAAACAGAATGCAATGATTTGCGTATCCTTTTCAACTTATATTCAATTGAATACACTGCAAAGACAAGATGTTTAATGTTCAAACTGAGAAACTTTATTTTTTTTTGCAAATAATCATTAACTTAGAATTTCAAGGCAGCAACACATTGCAAAAAAGTTGGCACAGGGGCCTTTTTACCACTGTTACATCGCCTTTCCTTTTAACGACACTCAGTAAACGTTTGGGAACTGAGGAGACCAATTTTTGAAGCTTTTCAGGTGGAACTGTCTCCCATTCTTGCTTGATGTACAGCTTAAGTTGTTCAACAGTCCGGGGTCTCAGTTGTCGTATTTTACGCTTCATAATGCGCCACACATTTTCAATGGGAGACAGGTCTGGACTACAGGCAGGCCAGTCTAGTACCCGCACTGTTTTACTACGGAGCCATGCTGTTATAACACGTGCAGAATGTGGCTTGGCATTGTCTTGCTGAAATAAGCAGTGGCGTCCATGAAAAAGACGTTGCTTGGATGGCAACGTATGTTGCTCCAAAACCTGTATGTACCTTTCAGCATTAATGGTGCCTTCACATATGTGTAAGTTGCCCATGCCTTGGGCACTAATACACCCCCATACCATCACAGATGCTGGCTTTTCAATTTTGCGCCTATAACAGTCCAGATGGTTCTTTTCCTCTTTGGTCCGGAGAACACGACGTCCTCAGTTTCCAAAAACAATTTGAAATGTGGACTCGTCAGACCACAGAACACTTTTCCACTTTTGCATCAGTCCATCTTAGATGAGCTTGGGCCCAGCAAAGCCGGCGGCGTTTCTGGGTGCTGTTGATAAATGGCTTTCGCTTTGCATTGTAGAGCTTTAACTTGCACTTGCAGATGTAGCGACGAACTGTAGTTACTGACAGTGGTTTTCTGAAGTGTTCCTGAGCCCATGTGGTGATGTCCTTTACACACTGATGTCGGCTTTTGATGCAGTACCGCCTGAGGGATCGAAGGTCACAGGCATTCAATGTTGGTTTTCGGCCTTGTCGCTTACGTGCCGTGATTTCTCCAGATTCTCTGAACCTTTTGAGGATATTACGGACCGTAGATGATGAAATCCCTAAATTTCTTGCAATAGCTCTTTGAGGAAAGTTGTTTTTAAACTGTTCGACAATCAGCTCAGGTTGTTTGTGAATGACTGAGCATTTCAGGGAAGCTGCTTTTATACCGAATCATGGCACCCACCTGTTCCCAATTAGCCCGTTCACCTGTGGGATGTTCCAAATAAGTGTTTGAGCATTCCTCAACTCTGTCTTTTTTGCCACTTGTGCCAGCTTTTTTGAAACACGTTGCAGGCATCAAATTCCAAATGAGCTAATATTTGCAAAAAATTACAAAGTTTACCTGTTCGAACATTAAGTAACTTGTCTTTGCAGTGTATTCAATTGAATATAGGTTGAAAAGGATTTGCAAATCATTGTATTCTGTTTTTATTTACAATTTCCACAACGTGCCAACTTCACTGGTTTTGGGTTTTATAAGATTCTATTTGGGTTTCGTGCCTAAATATTGCATGAGCCTCAAAGAAAAATGGTGTATAGTAACAAGTATCCTTGAGCTGTGTGTAATTTTTAATTCATCAGGATTAACTTGAAATTTTTCTTGTGTAAATCATCCTTTTTTTTTTTAATTAATTAATTGTTATTGGAGGTCTAGAATCTGCTAAGAAAGGGTCATGTGCATCTTTTCTGTCCGAACGCACCGCTTATAAATGAGGCCCCTGGTCTTTAGGCCTGTGGTCCTTTAGCTAACCTCTGTGCTCTCTGAAGTGTTAGTTATTCCTCTTTGCTGTCGATCAGTTTCTGTTAAAATGGCGAATGAGATACTGTGTTTGTCATAAGATGCACAAAGCCATAAGAATTTCCTCCGTACCCAGAATGGTTCAGCCTGTGAGCTGTGTTGCTTGATGAAATGTGGCTGAATTCATTAGATGAGGAAACATGAGACAGGACTTAAACTTCCTGACCTTGAGCGAATACAACACTTTAGTTCCTGCTAATTACGCTGTAGTCGCATCTCAGCAGCAAGGTAATGTAACAACCTTTGAACTTTCCCTCACTTTTCCCTCCCTCCTAATAGGGACGTTCCTTGCTGTTACAAGCCACTGTACAGTTTATCTGGCTTTTTGTTTTTTTTTCCCCCCCAGAGTGTCCATATTCCCAAAGGTGAATTTCATTCACTTGTGAAACCCAAAATTGCTAAATGTATTGAATTACATGGTCCACTTCATTGGTCTTATGTATACAGCGTCTTAAATAACCTCCTTACAGATGTAAGGATACTGGCAGCACAAGGGAGGTTTATTAATACGACAGAGTCCCCTGGAGTACGTGTGTGTCACAGATTTCATGCGCGTTCTGTCGATAGTGATTTCTGTCGTGTCCAAAGCTTCCCTCAGTGTCTGTCAAGAAGTATTTGGGGAAAGACTCTGTTGAATAATGAATGGGTGAAAGAACACAGTCTGACACTATGGTGAATAATGAAAGGGTGAATGGACAGCCTGACTATGGTGAATAGTGAAAGGGTGAATGAACCGTGTGAGACTAGTGAATAATGAAAGGGTGAATGAACACAGCCTGACTGGTGAAAAATGAAAGGGTGGATGAAGAGTGTCCTGGTGAATAATGAAAGGTTGAATGAACAGTGACTCTGGTGAATAATGAAAGGGTGAATGAACACAACCTGACTATGGTAAATGTACACAGCCTGACTGTGGGGAATGATTAAAGGGTGAATGAACACAGTCTGACTGGTGAATAATGAAAGGTTGAATAAATACAGTCTGACTGGTGAATAATGAAAGGTTGAATAAATACAGTCTGACTGGTGAATAATGAAAGGTTGAATAAATACAGTCTGACTGGTGAATAATGAAAGGTTGAATGGACACAGTCTGACTATGATGAATAATGAAAGGGTGGATGGACAGTCTGACTCTGGTGAATGAGAGGATGAGTGGACACAGTGACTCTGGTGAATAATGAGAGGGTGAATGGATACAGCCTGACTGGTGAATAATGAACGGGTGAATGGACAGTGATTCTAGTGAATTATGAAAGGGTGAATGAACAGTCTGACTATGGTGAGTAATGAAAGGGGAAATAGACAATCTGACTCTGGTGAATAATGAATGCGTGACTGGACACTGACTGGTGAATAAAGGGTGATTGTACACATTCTGACACTGGTGAGTAATGAAAGGGTGAATGAACAGTCTGACTGGTGAATAATGAAAGGGTGAATGGACAGTCTGACTGGTGAATAATGAAAGGGTGAATGAACAGTGACTATGGTGAATAATGAAAGGGGGAATCGACAATCTGACTCTGAGTAATGAAAGAGTGAATGAACACAGTCTGGCTCTGGTGAATCATGAAAGGGGGAATTGACAATCTGACTCTGGTGAATAAAGGGTGATTGTACACATTCTGACACACTAGTGATTAATGAAAGGGTGAATGGACAGTCTGACTCTGGTGAATCATGTAAGCGTGAATGGACAGTCTTTGATGAATAAAGTTTGAATGAACAGTCTGACTGCTGAATAATGAAAAGGTGAATGAACAGTCTGACTGGTGAATAATGTAAGGGTAAATGGACACAGTCTGACTCTAGTGAGTAATGAAAGGGTGAATTAGCACAGTCTGTCTCAGTGATGAAAGGGTGAATGGACACAGCCTGACTGGTGAATGAGAGGGTGAATGGACACAGCCTGACTGGTGAATAATGAAAGGGTGAATGGACACAGTCGGACTGGTGAATAATGAGTGGGTGAATGAACAGTGATTCTATTGAAGAATGAAAGGGTGAATGAACAGTCTGGCTCTATGGTGAATCATGAAAAAAGGAATTGACAATCTGACTCTGGTGAATAATGAATGGGTGAATGGACACTGACTGTGAATAAAGGGTGAATGTGCACATTCTGACACACTGGTGAGTAATGAAAGGGTGAATGGACACAGTGACTATGGTGAATAATGAAGGGGTCAATGAAGTCTGACTTGTGAATAAAGGGGAATAGACAGTCTGACTGGTGAATAATTAGGGTGAATGAACAGTCTGACTATGATGAATAATGAAAAGGTGAGAACACGGTCTGACTGGTGATTCATGAAAGGGTGAATGAACAGAGTGACTGGTGAATAATGAAAGGTGAAATGAATACAATCTGACTTTGGTGAATAATGAAAGGGTGAATAAACACAGCCTGACTATATGGTGAATAATGAATGGGTGAATGGACAGTCTGATTCTGGTGAATAATGAAAGGTTGAATGAACGCAGTTTGACTGGTGAATAATGAAAAGGGGAATGAACAGTGACTCGGGTGAATGAATACAGTCTAACTTTGGTGAATCATGAAAGGGTGAATGAACACAGCCTGACTGGTGAATAATGAAAGGGTGACTGAACACAGCCTGACTGGTGAATAATGAAAGGTTGTATGAATACAGTCTGACTATGGTGAATAATGAAAGGGTGAATGGACAGTGACTCTGATCAATTATGAAAGGGTGGATGAAAACAGTCTGACTCTGATGAATAATGAGGGTGATAGGACAGTCTATGGTGAATAACGAAAGGGTGAATGAACAGTGACTGGTGAATAATGAAAGGGTGAATGGACAGTCTTGCTCTATGGTGAATCATGAAAGGGTGACTGAACACAGCCTGACTGGTGAATAATGAACGGTTGTATGAATACAGTCTGACTATGGTGAATAATGAAAGGGTGAATGGACAGTGACTCTGATCAATTATGAAAGGGTGGATGAAAACAGTCTGACTCTGATGAATAATGAGGGTGATAGGACAGTCTATGGTGAATAACAAAAGGGTGAATGAACAGTGACTGGTGAATAATGAAAGGGTGAATGAACAGTCTGGCTCTGTGGTGAATCATTAAAGGGTGATTGAACAGAGCCTGACTGGTGAATAATGAAAGGTTTTATGAATACAGTCTGACTGGTGAATAATGAAAGGGTGAATGAACAGTGACTCTGAATAATGAATGGGTGAATGGACAGTCTGATTCTGGTGAATAATGAAAGGGTGAATGAACACAGTCTGGCTCTGTGGTTAATCGTGAAAGGGTGAATGAACACAGCCTGACTGGTGAATTATGAAAGGTTATATGAATACAGTCTGACTATGGTGAATAATGAAAGGGTGAATGAACAGTCTGGCTCTGTGGTGAATCATGAAAGGCTGACTGAACACAGCCTGACTGGTGAATAATGAAAGGTTGTATGAATACGGTCTCACTGGTGAATAATGAGGGTGAATGGACACAATGTGACCGGTGAATAATGAATGGGTGAATGGACAGTCTGATTCTGGTCAATAATGAAAGGATGAATGAACACAGTTTGACTATGGTAAATAATGAAAAGGGGAATGAACAGTGACTCTGGTGAATAATGGAAGGGTGAATGTACACGGCCTGACTCTGGTGAATAATGAAAGGGTGAATGGACACTGTCCGGCTCTGTAGTGAATCATGGAAGGGTGACTGAACACAGTCTGACTCTGGTGAATAATGAAAGGGTGAATGGACAGTGACTGATGAATAATGAAATGGTTAATGAAAACAGTCTGACTGATGAATAATGAGGGTGATAGGACAGTCTGACGATGGTGAATAATGAAAGGGTGAATGGACAGTGACTGATGAATAATAAACAGGTGAATGAAAACAGTCTGACTCTGATGAATAATGAGGGTGATAGGACAGTCTGACTATAGTGAATAATGAAAGGGTGAATGGACAGTGACTGGCGAATAATTAAAGGGTGAATGTACACGGCCTGACTATGGTGAATAATGAAAGGGTGAATGGACACAGTCTGACTCTGGTGAGTAATGTAAGTGTTAATGAACACAGTCTGACTCACCCTGTTGTTAGGTGCTCCTTTACCCCTGGAGGCTCCTGCAGCAGCGTCCACTTCAGGCATGGTGTTCTACCCGCTGCTCCAGGATCAGTGTGGCCAGTCACCCCTCCACTCCTATGAGCCGTACGTCCCAGTCCTGCCCACCTACCAATACCTGCTGCCCTGGACCCCCGGCCATGCCCAGACCCGCCTCCACGCCTCCTACTGCCCCTCCTCCTCCCACGCGGTCAGTTACATCACCGCACCCCCGCACCCCGCCCACTTTGTCCCCCCCAGTATGTAGTCAGCGTCTGCGCTCTGGCCCCGCCCCTCTCCCTGCACCCTTTAAATTGTTTGTTAATTAGGAGTTGCTGTTCTGACTGAACTCAGCTGGTTCGTGTTTGGAGTAATAAAAAGTTATGTTTTCCCAAAACTGAAAGAACGGCCCCTGCTCTTCATTAAAGCCTGTATTCCTTCGTCATCAGTGGGGGGGCGGCATGGTGCCGCAGCGGGCAGCACCTCCACCCGACAGCGAGAAGGTTGTGGGTTTGAATCCGGCCTGTGTGTAGTTTGCATGTTCTCCTTATGTTTGCATAGGTTCCCCCCCACAGGATGCTGATTGGAGACCCTAAATTTCCCACTGCTATGAATGAATTGTTGATGACGAGATGCCTGAAAAATTGCTGAAAGTGTCATTAAACAGAGCATTAGTTTCAGTCCTCATTTTCAGTCATGCCAAAAGTCAGTCTGCTTCAGACCTCCAGCTAGGCTTTGAAATCTGAAGACAAGCTGAACTATCTTGTATTCAACTGAATATTCAGTGCATTTCCAATGGCTTTAATCAGAAAACACACCCATCGGTGAAATGCATGTTTAGAGTAATGGTGTACTTGCATTTGTTGAACTTAAGTCTGACGGGGTTCCTTAATTTGGGAACGAAAAGAATCTTTGAAATGTATCATTTATATCTGTAGTCAGGCAGAATTTCAAATCTGTGTTTATGTACTTGTCTGTATAGGACATGGTCAGAAAATTAGGGATAAATTCATGGTTTAGCTGCCTAATCTTTTTCCATCGACCCACCATGATCCAAGCAAATGGACAAAAGTGGGAGTCTCATGTTCCACAGCAGTTGTAGCCCGAGGGAGCGTGTCGAAGGCCTTGTGTATAACTCCGTCCTCACGTTCCCTCAGCTGGCTTTGGGTATTTAATGTCTTACTGCTCAAACACAACAGTATCAACTAATAAAAGGCTTGTTCAATAGTATCCAGAGGGTGCAACTCTCAGCATTGGCTGCAGCCTGCAGGGTTCTCACTTACTTTCATCTGCCAGACTAACATTTAGGATTAGGAATAAAAATAAATTTGGCATTAGGTTTGGGGCTAGGTTTAGGATTAGGGGTTAGAGTTGAGGTTAGGGTTTGGGAAACCAGTGACAACTTTCTTAAACCAAAGCTGTTTAACGGAGATGAAATGATGTCATGTCAGTTTGGCAGATGTAAGTGACGACCCCTAAAAATGCAGCTTTCGAAGGCTGCAGCCTGTGCTTTGAGATGCACCGAGAGTGTTTTGACTTTGAGCAGTTATACCTGTATGCAGCAGCAGGGAGAGCAGCCGGAACCACTGCCCTTTTGTGTGACAGACCGGAGACATCGAGCAGATTCAGAGATTATAAACGTAATTCTACTTTTAAAATGAAGTCTGCTTTCAGTGCTTCCAGAATGCTTCAGAGCGGATTTAACACTCAAACACTGTGGGATTACTGACAACACCCATGTTAAACACACTGAAGGCTAAGGGGGACAGTGAATTTCGTCGCAAACCTGTCATCCAGTGGAAATGTGTGATAAAGGTGCCTTTTTAATCTCTGTCATGGTGCAAAAAGCCATTGTTGAGGGTGACCTTTTTGGACCCAATTATTACATCATAAAATCACCCATGTGACAACACAAGTAAACGTGACATTAACTGTCTCGTACAGTGTAATGTGGGAACAAGTTCCAGGCTTGTTACTCAGAGCCATTAGTGAGTGAGTGGGTGGGTGGAGGGGTTATTCTGGTGTGTCTTGTGTCCTATACAATGCACTCCATGGGTTCAGTTGGTGAGCGTAGTTGTCGCACCCGATTAGTTGGTGTAGGTGGATGTTTTACACAGCTCTCTGCGAACAAAGACAGCACTATGGACAACTCTCTGAAAATAAATGGTAGCTTGGACAGCTCTCTATAAACAAATGCTCAGCGTCATGGAGAGCTCTGTAAACAAATACAGCATCATGAACTGCTCTATAAACAGACAGCACCAATGACAGCTCTTTGTGAACAAATGGCGATATTCACGATGACGTCACGCGGTTGGTGAAAAGGTTCATCTTGCAATGTTTGCCATTAGATCGGTCTTTCTGTACTTAATAGGTCATCTAAAATAGTGATGCCAGTCAGTTGTTGTGCTAGGTTGCACCAACACATTCGCTAAGGGTTCAGGAATCATGTTTTTGAGGATTTTAAGAGAAGAACCAAAGAGGATACTTGCCATGTTTCTGTGTGTTCTCATGCTTTCAGCCAACTGCCAAACTGCATGCAGAACTATGACGTCATTGTTTATAAACCGTGAATATCGCTACACACCGTTACGTACCCCTTTTCCACCAAAAAGATCCTGGTGCTGGTGCTAGTGCTTAATTGGTTCAACCCACGCGCCTCTTTAGAGCCTGTTTGCTTTTCCATCGCCCAGGCTCCAAATCAGAGCCACGCGATTACATCACTGTGGAACGTGTGGTAATACAGAAACACAGTATGGACTGCTGTAAAATGCGAATAAACATTTAAAACTGAAATAATGCTTGTGTTTTTATGCTCAGTAATACCATTATTGTCATTGCGGTTTTGTTTTTAGAAGGGAAAGGGAATATAGCCAATTAGAGATAGCTATGATCTTTCACTGATATGAGATATTAAAAAAACAGTATAATGAGGGGCAAACATTAAATGTGTACCCTGTCTTGCATTGATTCCGAGTGCAACAATGGGGTGTAATAAAAGGAACACGCTATCCATATTTTCTTTTCCCAAGGATGCAGACAGGTAAGAAATAAATGAGCAACTGTTGCATTTCATTCCAGCTTCAGAAGTTTGAATTATCTAATGTTTTGTTTTGAAATGCCATTCAAACTCGCTAATGGCAATTAGCTGACTAGCAAATGACTTAACTCATTTTTGTAGTGCAGGAAAAATGCCTGAAGAAGCAAAGTAAAATGAAATATAAAGGTATCATGCAGATATAAGACAGGTGGTTGTGTATCCAACATTTACTGAGAGCAGAACGCTCAAAATACTTCTGCGACCGCGCTGGCCTTGTTTGTCTCAGTAACTCTGCCCCACGTGATCAGTGCTTGGATCTAGACCAGCAAGGAGTTGGAGCTTGCTCTGGCACCAGTTCTGAGAGCCAGGAGCTGGTGCTTAAGCTGTGGAAAAGCAAAGACCCGGTGCCAAGTCAGGCTCTGGCTCCGAACCAGCATGGTGGAAAAGGGGTAATGGACAGCTCTCAGAAAACAAACGCCCAGCACCATGGACAGCTCTCTGTAATCAAACACCCAGCACCATGCACACACACTGTAATCAAACATCCAGCACCATGTACAGCTCTCTCTAAGCAACACCCAGAACCATGTATAGCACTCTGTAATCAAACACCCAGCACCATGCACACACTCTGTAATCAAACATCCAGCACCATGTACAGCTCTCTCTAAGCAACACCCAGCACCATGTATAGCACTCTGTAATCAAACAATCCAGCACCATGTACAGCTCTCTGTAATCAAACATCCAGCACCATGAACAGCTCTCTCGAAGCAACACCCAGCACCATGTACAGCTCTCTGTAATCAAACACCCAGCACGTTACATCACATTACAGGTTCTTAGCAGACGCTCTTATCCAAAGCGACGTACAAAAAGTGCAAAAGATCGGTAGAAAAGTGCAGAGCACCTAGGAGACAAGTACAAGTGCTAACAGTTAAAGTGACAGAGAACACATCATTCAGTTGTTACAAGTCCAAACCAATTGGCAAACATCAAATATACCAATATAAAGACCAAATAAAATCAGGAATAACAATTAAGCAATGAGGGATGTAATGTCAGCACCATGGACAAGGGCTCCGTTAAATGCCTTAATATTAGCGCACTCAGGATCATAGACTGCTCTCCACATGCACTTACACATGAACAGTGCCCTTGACTGCTCTTCGCGATCGCGTACACACTCACACGGGACCACTCTGAGCTGCTCAGCGTCATGCTTCTAGGAGCCCTCAAAAAAACCAGAACTCGGCTGGACATACTCTCGTCTCTTAAGCAGTTTATCAACTCGCACAGCCCTTCCAGTCTCTGGTGTGTCGTTTGGGAGCAGTTTAGCCCAGAAACCCTGCGGCTTGTATCAAACGCGTGGACATTCTGTGTGCATGGCAGCGTCAATGTCTGAACATGGCCTGTAGGGGCAGCAGGAGAGTCTCTCCATGAACCTGATACCGAGCACCTCCCATCCCCCTGAAACACTGGCCTCGTGTCTGCTCATGCATCTTGAACTAAGAACAGATTACGTAAAACCAAATTATGTAACGTGTGTGTGTGTCTGTTGCATGTTTTTAGCTCGGATGGGTCAGGCATCTGATACAAATGCTCAGTATTTTTATGTGTGTTAATTATACTAATGGTGCCGTTACGGTGAAGTGATGAGCCTGTTAGATAAATCTCCTTTACCTGAAGGTTAAGCTCGTGGGAAAGAATTTTTCTCGTGTGAAAATATATCCATAAATATAAATATGATAATAGAACAATGTAGCTGTGCTACTGTACAACTTAAATGCAGATTAGCACCTGACAGTCCAGTGCTTGTTGAGCTGTGAAGTGTGAACATTGAGGTTGTCGCTAAATACTTGAGACGATCAGAGGAGGAAAAGGGGGTTTGAAAGAGCGCAGAGGTGCGTGAGCGCAGGGAGGCCAGGCTCATTATCGCATCTGCCTGGCATATCAGTAAGGCCCATATTTAGACTGCTACGTATCGGCGCATTACGAAACGTGTTTGTTCTGCAGTAGTTGTGCCGTGGTGTGCGTTTCTCAGGCCCTGACCCTCCGCGGCTTTGCATCCACTCCAATCCGGGCCTGCATTGATGTGCGTGGCGTCAATCGATAACCGCCCGCGGAGAGAGGAGTCAGCGTAGCGCTCAGCCACGGCGCTAACCGGAGATTAAAAGAGCCCCGGTGCTCTCCGCATTGCCTGCCTTCGTTCAAACGATCTGCAGTCCTCTCTCTCGCACTCCCTTCGACCGCAGTCCGGGGGTGAGCGAGAGAAAGCGAGACTGCGGTGGAGGAGCCACAACCGCTAACCGCTGTCATGGAAACTCCAGCAATGCTTCTAGATCATCGGAAGGCTGTACTTCGAAGCTAGTTCAACATTAGACAGGCTTTCTTTGCGAGAGCTGGCTCGACAAATCCTAAACGTGCGATCCGATTCTATAAGTACAATTGCGAGTTAATAAAAAGACACATTCGCACAGTGAAAACCCGGGCTTTAGGTTCGACATACTTCGCTGACCCACTGATCTCGCTTCGTCGTAAATCCCTCGGATTTCAATTACTCTTACCGTTGGCCATCCAAAGACTCCGGCGCTCTGACCCGACACATCAAGAAAACGCAAATGAAATCAGCTACTGCACGGCGTTTTCAGTCAAACCTTTTTTTTTTATTCGTCAACAGTGCTATTTCATTATCAAATAAAAAATGCAACTGGTGTAAAATTGGCTTGTTTGGTTTCGCTTTTATAGAAATGCTCTTCTGAAGCGTTGTGCCTCTTGCTGCATGTTGTTTGTACATAGATGCTGGTCACATTGATCGAAACAAATAGGATTTAAAAAAAAAAAAAAACTGGCACTCCAACACCTTTTTACCTTCAAAAAAAGGGGGGGAATCTGGTAATGCTCTCTTGACTTCGATGCTATGAGTAATGAAATGATCTTAAAAGAACAGCCTAATGAATTTTTAGAAAAATAAGATTTCCTCGGACAAACACATGAATGTAATTTCCCCCAAATTTTCAAATTCCTCTTCTAGCCTGACTAGATGAATTATAACCCACTCAAAAATTGTAAAACCATAAGAAACTGAGAAAATGTGGACAGTGCTGTGGTAATCTCATATTCTCTCTGAGTTAGGAGAGGGGGGAAAAATTGCTGTCGGTTTAAAGCCCCACTAGGTAGAAATTTCACCTTAAAATATCAGTTTCAAAGTCTATCTATTGGTAGGCGGGATTGTTACAGTGAGAATGGCATCTCTCCCATTACCTCAGAGGGACCTAGTGGCCTGCATCTGGGACCACTCTGTGTCTGTGACTATGTAACTTCCGACCGCGGGTCCCGCACTCTCGCGAGTCGTACGTTCTGCTTTAGGGCACACACGAGCTTTTGGATAAGGAGGAGGCAGCTAGGCTAGCCCGCTAGCATGTCTAGAAAGACGGCTGAGGCAAAGAAGCGAAAAAGGACGGTGTCGGTGGATGCCAGGATAAAAAGGGGAGAGTGACCGTGCACGGCACAAAACCAGAGATGATATTGGACCGGCTTTGTCACAGTGGAGAGAGAGAGCTCATGGCAAAAGAGGGCAAGTCGGACGCCGAGCTGGCAATGTTCCTGATTGAGAGGTGAGTTATATGCTCGTGTTCATGCATTGTATTTATCACACATTGTTTTTGTTGGCTGTGTTATCGTGTGTAGTCACAGTCACTATCAAAATGTAACTGATTGTGAGCCCATTCAAATAATGTAAACAAGGTTCGCCGAGGTAGCATTAGCATTTCACTGACAGAGTTAACGTTAGCCCCTTTTCGGAGTGTTTCTTTTTATAGCGAACTTGATGCTTCACGGTGAGAAAAGTTGTTGTTTGAAAGCAAAGACGGGCCATCGCAGCTTTGTAGGCTGGCGTTATAAGTTACCGTCATTATATTGATATTGTCCCGCGTTGAGGTTACAATAGCTACTACGTCTGCTAACGTTACTCTTGAGAGCGGTGCTTGCGCATAGTTTGTTGTAGAGCAATAGTTTTAATCCAACGCTGTTGAAGACTTCTATGTAAACACAATCGTAACTAATAACTTTATTGATTTCAGCTTTTTACATAGACTAGTGGATGACGTGAGTTATCTAATCCAACTTTGGTCGCAGGTTTACAATCAAACGACGAACAAATAAATTGGGGCTGTGAAAATTAACGCGCTAACGAGGATTAATCCATCATCATTTTTTATGACTAAAAAAAATGTTCGCAATTAATCCATCTGCAGCGCAGAATGACTCAAAATCCCTGAAACGTCGCGTTTCGGGCAGTTTGTCCAAGTAATGTTACGGTTGCGTATGCGAAAATGGGCAGTTGATCCAGCAGAACCCAAGGCAGAACCAAACGACTCGGTATGGAAGACGCTTAAGACGCTCGCGGGCATGGAACTGCAAATTTAAGCATGCAGTTACAGTACTCAATCACTAGATGGCACCCTCAGATCAGTTATTGAATATTCACAAGCTAGCCGAGCTGGGTCACCATCTATTAAATCTAGGGAGGCATATTGAGGGCTGACTACAATAAACGGTTATGTGCAGATATTTCACATTGGACATAACTGTTATTGCAGTCAGCCCTCGATATATTGTTTGATTTTTCCTGGAAGTGGAATGTCTGTTCTCTTAAAATAAGGTATATTTCTTTAATCTTGAATTACAAAGCCTTAAAGCTGCAGTTGGTAAGTAACTCTTTTTTTTTTTTGTTTTTGCTAAAACTGTCACTAAATACAGACAGTATTACTTAAAACTAGTACTCTGTAATTTAAAAAAGGCTCCTTTAAACCCACCTAATGCTCCTACTGCAATTTAAAAGAAACGTTCGGACTAACAAAAAAGAACCAATTAGAGGCAGGATGGTGTCTGACGGACGTCAAACAGTGCACATGCACGCGCTGCGGACAGCCTCCTCCCCCTTCCTCCTCAGTTCACGCCAGTGCTCAGTCAAGTTCAAATCTCCGAGAGTGGGTTCAGGAACTTAGAGCAATCAGCGAGGAAAAAATACAGATACCTCTGTTACTGGCAACAGCACACACAACTAAGACAAGTAAAAAAAGGAACCCAGGAGGAAAAAAAAGCACAAAAAAAAGAATTTGACAAAACCTGGGATAAAACCAGAGTGAACATCGGAGTGACTTTTTAGTGGTGGAAGGAACTCCGTAATCTGGAGGGATTAAAAACTGACGCAGAGTTTGCGACTTTTGTCCTTGACACGTAAACCCCTGCTTTATTCGTTGGTTCATTTTTGCTCTGCAAATAAGCGAGTTGGCGTCGCTGACATACTCCGCAAACTAACCCCAGCCCTAACCAGCATCAATCCATTTTCGCTCTGCAAATAAGCGAGTGAACGTCACGTACAAGCACAGTCGTTGTTCGAATAGCCAGAGTTTTGTAATTGTTGCAGTACCCCGCAGTGCATGTGATGTTGCAGTGTTGTTGCAGTCGAGCTAACGTTAGCTTGTTTCACATGCTAGGGCTAACGTTACTGGCGTTGTTTTATTAGAAAGCATCTTTATGCAGTGACCTGGCAGTCATCTGTTGTGTTGTCCTTATATGTATTTGTTTCTGTGCTCTCAAAGCTAAATGCTGACGTACATGGTTTATTGGCCATTCAGCTGGATTCACGACAGTTTCTGTTCTAAAAAAGGGGTAGCTTACTGAAATAAGCGTGTGCTGGGGTTTTTAATTAATACATACAGCTGTAGATCACTTTTCATGTCAACATGATTTATTTCTGCTCGTTTGTTGGCAGGCGCGTCGTCAGACCTGAAAAATCCGGGACTAATATCCTTCCCTGTATTGAAAATAATTAGTCCTGGCTAATTCTAGATGGGTTTCCTTAATTAACACGTTTTCCAGTTCAAGAATAATCAAGTTGCAATTGAAGAGAGAGCTTCTCTCCCTCATGCCATCTAAAAGTGACAAAATAATGGGCTGCATTGAGGACAGAAAAATAATTTAATTATAATTATGTCTATGCACCTGCACTCGGCGACGGCATTTCAGACTAGGAAGTCGTTTTGTCTGTTTACATTTTCCAATCGGACAGCAGTCTAATTTTTTTTTTTTTAACTGCGAATTGAGCGACCATGCTGCAAAAACAGGTGCATGTACTTGTTGCCGAAATTACCTTCATTCGCTGAAGGGTTCTGAAATGCCATCACCGCGTGACTGTGCATAGACCCAATTATAATCAAATAATTTTTTGGTACTGAATGTAGCCCATTATTTTGTCGCTTTTACATCGCATGAGGGGGAGAAGCCGTGTCTTCAACTGCTAGTTGATTATTCTTGAATGGGAAAGCGTGTGAATGAAGGAAAACCATCTAGAATTAGCCAGGACTAATTATTTTCAATAAATGTAGGGATATTAGCCCCGAAAATTTCAGGACTAACAACGTGCCTGTTTGTTGGCCAGCAGTGTTGACTGTTCGCAACAGTAATGTGGAGCCTTGGCAACTTGGCCGCTTTCATAATGTAAACGTGCAAAATCTCTCAGCAGTTGCATGCATAACAGTTCGTGTGCCTTCGTGTGCACGGCAGCCTTCTGGGGGAGGGTCTTAGGAGTGCAGTGGAGAGGGAGGGGGAGGGATCTGAAAGTAACTTTTTTTCAAATTTTTATCCAAAGTCCTCTCACTCCTCAAAGTTACCAACTGCAGCTTTAAATTGGGTAACACCTAAATAGCCAGATTTGGCTTCTGCACAAAGGGGTTAAGTGCATATATATTCCTTTCTTTCTTGAGTCTTTGCTCATGCAAAATGAAATATGATTAATATAGATTACTCACGATGAAATATCATTCATTTTTAATCAAAATTAATTCACAGCAACTCTGTGATTAATCTGATGAAACATTTTAATTGTTTGACAGCACTAAAATAAATAAATAAATGTTACACCAGAAAGTTGCCTTTGTAATTGTCTTTCCGCAGGTAGCCCAAACCTTTTAAGTTTTGACTCTTAGAAACACGTGTACCTGCAAGTAATAAATTACCCTCTCGATTGTAAATGCAGTGATGTAAGTTGGACGTAATCTGCTGACATCAAGCCAACATTTTCTTTAAATACTAACATGCTCCACATGCAAACATTATGCTAATAACAGGCGAAAAATGCTAAGAAAGTTCATATTTGTGCCAAATTCCGGTAATATTACTGAACCTTGTCGGTCGACATTGCTCCTCTTTTTTTGAGCTCTCCACAAGTCTCATGGTGGAAAAAAAAAAAATTGCACGTTCTCACGGGGGACGTCAGCCGGCAACAGCGCTCTGTGTGTTTTATGACGGTTGTGTTTTACGACAGTGTTGTTGCGCTTCTACTTGCTCTAGTGGCCTTTAGTGGCAGCTAGAGCGCACGAAACTGGGATTCCTACCTAGTGGGGCTTTAAGGTTGTTTATCCTGAAAGGACAACCACAGTGACGAGGCGGGAGACACATAAATCATTCAGCGGGACTGTGCTGAACCCACAAACTCGGCTGACATCTTCTGCTGACTACCACCAGTGGTTGGTCTGTTGTGTAATTGGAAAGACTGCAGTAGCTATTGGCTCCAGCGGCTGATGACCACACACAGTAGGCCCTGCTGCCACTGGGGAGGGGTGCAGCTATGCTCTGATCTTAGTCACAGAGGGCCGCTAGAACACAGATACAACTATATCCAGCATAAAACAAGATATTGGTGAGCCGCTACAGGCCAGCCAAGATGGCGGATTCGATGCGCTGTCCATGATGGGCTCATTCCAGTGGCTTATTTATCACCTGCACATGTCCTTGCTTCTTCCCTGATCCGAAAATCGATGGAAGCTTGCCTTCAATGAGAGCATTGCAATGCACACAGTGTACCTCAGAGGAGTAAGGACAGAAGAGTTAGGAGTTTCCCCAAAGATATCTTAAGCAAGGAATCCAAGGGCATCCATTTTGTGTAAGTATTTTTTTTCCCAGAATGCGCGATGTTGAATTGATCCACCGTTCTCCAACAACGTTGCCTGCAAATCATACATTTGAAAGAATACAGGTACACTGCTATTTCATGTTTCATTCAAGGAAGTGAAAAACGAGCAACTGGAATCAGCCCAACCATATCCAAGCAGTCTTTAAGCCCTTCCTCCAGCCAAGCCCGCCATTCAAGATCGCAGCCCATCGGATTGCTCGTAACGGAGGGGGCGTGTCCTCGTGGGCCCATGCAGGTCCCCATTCTGTGGAGATATGCCTTGCTGTGTAAATCCGGTAGAAACGTGGAGCCACCTGTCCTTCAGACATTCAGCACAGACAGACAGATGGACGAGAAGGCCTGAGGCTCTTACATAAAAGGGTTAAACATGGATCTTATATTCTGGGGGGAATCATTACAGGGCAGGGAAGGGGGGGGGGGGTGTTTGATTCACAGGCAGGGAGTAGAGTCTCATACATGGTGTGGGAGATCTATGTTAATATGTACTACTATTGCAATAACTTAAGCTTTTTTCTCATTCAGAGTTTTTCCCCTATAAGCTAATATGTCTAAGTAAAGAAGCCCTGGAATTGCGTGAAGAGCGTGGTACTATAAATATAGATAATCTTCATCGCGCTGCATTTCTCTGCGTCCAATAACAGTGCTGCGTTGTCCGTGGCCACGCCCACCCCTCACTCCCACCCAGCCCCCACCCCAGTCTCTATAGCTGCGTGGTGACGGACTCCTCTTGCTCTGCCCCCCAGGGGGCAGGGTCTGTCCCGTCGCAGGGTCCCACCCACCCGTCGAAGACATCCTCGCTGGAGTCGCCGATGAGACGGGAGCTGGAGGCGGCAAAGCTGGAAGCACAGTGCAGGGGGGGGTTGGGGCAGGCGGCGGGGCTCAGGATCAGGGCGTCTCGCCCGTTCGCCCGGGATGGGAGCCGGCGTCGCTCGCCGCCACTAATGGCCCCGCTCTCGCCGAGCTGGTTCAGGTGCATCTCGCTGCGCGTCACTTGCCGGTCGTCGGACAGGAAGTGCAGGTCGCCCAGCACGCCCTGGGGCGGCAGAAGGCCGTCGGAGATGCTGTACGTGGCGGGACGGTTAGCGGCCGGCGGCGGCTCCGACAGGTGGCCGTTCATGCGGGAGAACAGCAGGCCCAGCCGCCGAAGGGAGTCCTTCTTGGAGCCGGAAAAGCGCTGCAGCCGGCTGCCGTTGCGCAGGAAGGATGAGGAAGAGGAGGCGGAGGACCCGGGCTTCAGGCCGTTGCTCTTTGGTTTGTCCTCCGTCGACACCTCCATCCCTGACATGGACTTGAAGAGGGCAGAGACGCTGAAGGCCTCTCGGCTCCTCCGGTCCGCTGCCGTGGTTGCCGCAGACGACGTGCTGAAGGAGACATTTCTGGGCTTTCCGCCCTCGCCTCCGTCCTCTCGTCCCCCAGCCCCTGCAAAGTCTTCGTCCTCCGCCGGCTCGTCCTTCAGCGTCGCCTCGCTGCTCGAGGAGTACGTGCGCCGGGGTGGCTTCCTGTTGCCCAGCAGGTCCAGGACCTCATAGCGGAAACTGGAGATGTCCTGCTTCAGTTCCTGCGGGGCGGAGTCAGGGAGAGGGCAGATTAAGGGGGGCGGAGTCAGGGCGGGGCAAAGTCAGGGAGTAGGGCGGGCCGGGGTCAGAGAGAGGGCAGATTAAGGGGGGCGGAGTCAGGGCGGGGCAAAGTCAGGGAGTAGGGCGGGCCGGTGTCAGGGAGAGGGCAGTCCTGCCTCACTGTTATCTATAACTAAGCTAACTGCAGCCCAGATGTTTTAAAGGTAGTGATTATGTAATAATTAAAAAGATTTTTACATCAACTTAAAACCTCTTTTATCCACAAAGTAGCAGATATGAGACGAAACTAGATTTCTTGTCCAATGCGCCACAGCTGAATTTAAGCTACAGAGGGAATACTGCGTATATAATCCACAGAAGTCAATAAACTGCATTAATGCAGGGGAATTTTTGAGCACTGCCAAGAACAGTCAGGCCTAGTTTTTTTACGCGTTGCATCAGTGCATCTGTTTTTACTGCAGAGCGAAATAAAGCCTTCGCTGAGTCCGCATGGAACTGACAGCCTCTTCTCCAGCTTCTTGCCAATGCTCACATCCTGAAGCTTTATAACTCATCTTTCCAAAACTACAGACACAAAAACAAAAACTCCTCAAATCTCTGAACGGAAACTATTCAAATGGACATCCACGCCATCAGATGAGGGTGAATAATGCACAAGTTTCTATGAAACTGCATGAAAATTCGAGTAGATTAAAGCACTCACTTTGAGTGATCTAAAGTAAATGCAGGTTTTTTTATGGTTTTCTGACCGTACTGTCAAATGTATGTTATAAATGACGGGTTTAGATCAATGTTCACTGTGAAACAGCTGATGATGTCATAATTTTGAAGTAACCATGCCGGCATATTGGTATGCCCAACTATATAATCTCTCAGAACATAACTCACATTGAACACGTTGCAACGATATAATTAATTGAGAAGATAACTTTTCACAGACGCGAAGAGGCGGTATATTATGTTTCCTCCTCAGATCGATCTGACTGTACGAAAAATGCCTCAAGGACCGCAGATTTAACTACAGAAGGCAGCAGTCGTACGTGCCTTTAACATTTTCAATGGACAATATCAGCATTTGACAGTACGACCAGTGAATGCGTTCCATAGGAAATCTATACGGATTTTTCTACATCTCGCCCGAGGGGCAGTGGTATAACGAAATTGAAGTCCAAAGTCAAGGCCCCGTTTTCATGGGTCCAAAAATCCTATTTACAATCAGATTGAAAGGTCAATCAGATTCAAAATGTCTCATATAAACACCTTAGCCAATCTGATTCACCAGGATCTGATTGTATTTCGGATCGGATTGTTAGAGGTAGTCTACGCCGATTGATAATCCGCTCCATGCTCTATGTAAACGACTGAGTGGGGCGGATTGTGTTGAAGAAGAGGATTGTTCGGTCCGCGCATGCGCTCCTAGTACGTAAGAGGCTCGTAAGTGAAGTGACGTATACAGAGCCAAACGCGGCCAAACTAAATATCCAAATATCGCTTCAGGACGATTAACTGCCGCGACTTCAGAACCGCAAATAAATATAACCACGACACAATAAGCTTCCCCAACAAAACACGGCGTTGATCCATCTTTACAGAGGTAAACAGGAAGCAGGAAGTACAGCTCTCCTTACACATTTACAGGAGGTTCAATGTGACGTAATGCGCAGGTAAAAAAACACAATACAATCGGATTCAGCTGGGGCCGTGTCAACGCGGATTGAACGTGGATCTCTTTATTTAAACTTAATGTATACAGATCAAATCAGATTCACTTATTCCAATCGATTTCAGTCAGATTGAGGAAAACCATCCATGTAAACGCAGTTGAGACTGTAGAAGACGACGTCAATTCTGCTCGTATTATTATTCTGCGTGGGGGGATTCAAAAACTTCATGAAAAATAAAGTAGCCGTAAGCTCGCATCGTTTCAACCGTTGTCTTTATTTCAGAAACGCTGGGTGTGAGATTCAGTCGCGCATAACACACGTGTGACTCCCAACGGATGTCTTGTATAGAGTTTTCTCTTGCGCTGTCTTCACTCAGTAGCTGCCATGAAGCTAGGCTAATTTTCCTACGTAGCGAAAGTGGGCAATGTAAACGTATCAAGGTCGCTAAATCAGCATTCACCTGAGAAGTGAAATGAGTTGTGCATTGTGGAGATGTATGTAAAACTGCCTGCCACTCATTGTCGAGTATGGATCACATGATCTATTTAAGTAGCTCTAACGTTACATCCTCATTGATAATCTGGCAGAATTAAATTGGTCTGTCAACGGTAATTGCGTGTCAGCAGAACATTAGCCTTTTTTAGTGCTGGCACAAATTTGCCATAATGATTAGACCAGTGAACACCTGGTTTAGTTGTCTAGTAAGCCTGGTCTAATATTATAGACAGCGTTGCACAGCAGTTTTACAAAGTAAAGTTTTGCATTCAAAGTCAATGCAAAGACGCGTATATATAGTCGTCATAGTCACTTTAAGCAGCTTTCACACCGGACGCGGAACGAATTTTTCGCGGGACAGATTACAGTCAAACTGAAGGCCAACGCCCACTGGCCGCGAAGCCTTGACGATTTTAAAAGAGCACTGAAAGCGTCAGCCGCGTCAATATTGACAGCTGTCAACTCGACCAAAAGGCCATGAGTGTCAATCTCAAAATATTAAACAAGACAACGTCTTTTTACCTACCTATCAAGCTTATTTTAAGTGATGGCAAAGTGCGACGGTCAGGTTACTATGCACTATACGTTATATACAGGCATAATTTTCCTCCTAAGGGCCGGTTCATACTCTTCGCTAGGTACGCGAGCACAGGTCCGTTCCATTCCTTTCACAGAGCCTCCCTTGCTGCGCTGTGCCTAGTTAAAAAGCAGTACACTGCTCATGCAATAGGGGGTAGCAAAGTCTTCTCCTTCTCCTTCTCCTCCCCCTCCTCCGTTTTTTGGACCCGAGCCGACTGCAAGTCGTCTGAGGACCCTATTGAAATCGTAATGTTTATTTTTATTATTAAGGCCGAGCAAGTCGTCCGCGGAGGACCCTATTGAAATTGCGCTGTTTATAATTATTATTATTATTATTATTATTATTATTATTATTATTATTATTCCTCCGACATTTCAAGGGCCAATTTCGCCCCTTTCCCAAGCTTGAAAACGCTTGTAACTTTCCGCACTCATTCGGCCACATCCGAAATTCGATATTTTTGAGCGGTCGTTCATGGTCGACGCAAAATGCCAAAATAGCGCCCCCCAAACATGTTTCAAAATTCCCATAGGGAAATTTGGTTACTTTCGCGTAGGCAAACGAAATTCGGTAAACACGTGTATCATAGCCAGACATACAAAAAGTTTCATTGCAGCCACGCCCTAAACCTAACAGGAAGTTGGCCATTTTGATTTGAATTTTTGAATTTTAAAACAAACTCCTCCTAGAGATTTAGCCTGACCGACTTTAAATTTGGTACACATCATCTAGAGACCAAGCTGATTATAAGCTGTGCTCTGCATGTCTGTCGGTCAAAGGGCGTGGCTGCTAGGGCGTGACAAAGTTAGGCGACTCAACCAAAAATTTTCAAAATGCTTTCCCGCCCAAATGCTTGATTGTAGCAGGTTCAAATTTTGCTGGATATGACTCCTACGCCCTGAACACCCTGATATATTAACTTCCCACTTTGCCAATAGCGCCTCCTTGTTGTAACAGGAAGTGACCACTCGTTACTTACACTTGTACTGATGACACATTGTTGAACCCATCAACTTCATTCTACTTCTAAAACATGCAGAACAAGTTGATGAAGCTACAGTATGAATGCTGTGAAGCTACAAGTAATGGCATCTGTGTGGCGACACAGCGACTTTGGATCCCTCGCCATGAAAATACATTTGGGATTCACAATGCTCTCCCGCCCACACACTTGATTGTCGCAGCTTCAAACTTGCTGGGCATGATGATTGCTCCGCCCTGAATGTCCAGATGCATTAAAGTCCTATTTTGCTAATAGCGCCCCCCTGTGGTAACAGGAAGTGACCATTTATTACTTTTACTTGTACTGATGACACATAATTGAACACATCAACCTCATTCCACTTCTATTACATGCAGAACAAATTGGTGAAGCTAACATATGAATGCTGCGAAGCTGCACATGATGGCGTTCGTGTAGCGACGCGGCGACTATCCATCCCTCGCCATGAAAGTACGTTTGGGTTTTTGATGTCTTTAATCAACTTGTATCATAAAAATTCATAGACAGGTCAAGGGTGGTGAGCTCTCATATCTGATTGGGGCGTTGCCCATGAGGGCAGCAAAATGCCTCGATAGCGCCCCCTTGAAAATTTCAAAAACTCCTCCCCATAGGGATTTTTTGGAGTAGGAAGATGAGAATTGGTACACAGGTGTGTTTGGCAAAGATGCACAAAAAAGTCTCTGGCATCATATGTTGACTCCAAACAGGAAGTCGGCCATTTTGATATTAACGTGTCATTTTTGCCTGATTTCCACACATTGTATTTTAAAGCATTCCTCCTAGAGATTTCATCCAATCAAAACCGATTAGGAAACAAGAGACCATGCTGATCAAAAGTTGTGCTCTGCAGGTCTGTAAGTCAGTGGGCGTGGCCGCTAACAGGAAGTGACCAGTTTTTACTTTCACTTGTACTGATGACACATAGTTGAACCCATCAACTTCAATCCCCCTGTACAATATGTAGAACAAATGGTTGAAGCTACGTTAGGAATGCTGTGAAGCTATGAGAAATGGCGTGTGTGGCGACATGGCGACTATGGATCCCTCGCCATGAAAATACGTTTGGGTTTTTGATGTCTTTAATGAATTTGTATCATCATGGAAATTGATATGCCGGTCAACAGTGGTGAGCTCTTACATCTGATTGGGGTGTTGCTCATGAGGGCAGCAACATGCCTTGATAGCGCCCCCTGGAATTTTTAAAAAACCCCTCCCAATTCGGTTTTTTTTTTTTTTGGAATAGGAAGATGAAAATTGGTACACGTGTATGTTCCCAATACAAACACAAGTCTCTGGCACCATTGGTCACCTCCAAACAGGAAGTCAGCCATTTTAATTTTAACATGTCATTTTGGCCCAATTTCCACACGTTGCATTTTAACAAACTCCTCCAAGCGATTCCTTCCAATCAACCTCATCTTTATTACAGATCATCAAGAGACCATGCTGATCAACAATTGTGCTCTGCATGTGTGTACCTCAATGGGCGTGGCCTCTATGGTGTCCCCATTTCTGATGCCTTGCAATGCACATTTGAGCCGCTCTCTCTCCCTCATACTTCATCCAAATGGATTAAAAATTCCTGTACATAAGAGCCCCGCCCTGAATGCCTACATATGCTCGTTGGAAATCTTGCTCATGGCGCCCCCTTGTGGAAATAGGAAATGCCATATTTTACATTGAAATTTGCCAAATTGCTCAACTTCATATTTGTGCTGAGGGTCTGCCCCTGAATGCACCTGCCCACATTTGATTACACTCTGAGCCGCCCCCTGGTAGATGAAGTATCAACTTGTGTTTACTCCTTCAGCTTGGTCCGATTCGCTCAACACATTCTCACGGGTTGGGGCCCGCACTTGACCTGTCCAATGGTCGTGAGTGCACAGCTGCATCTGTCAGGATCTCGCCACAAACCCCAATGTGCGCAAGGGTGCGAGGGCCCGTTCAATGTTGCTTGCAGCTTTAATTTGAATTGTTCCTATAATAACTGTTTGCTGGGCTAACATTGACATTATCTGCCGTTAAGGTAGGTCGCTAGTGGCTAATAATAAGCAATGTATTCGTTGAAATTAATTTATGCGTATTCGTCATCACCACAGCCAGTGCATTTTCTCGCCACATCCCCCCAAAAAAGTACTGCGGTCAAGCTATCACCAGTTCACAAACAACGGTCAAACTATCACCGCTAAAAATTTTCTGCGCAAATACCTGATAACGCGGCAGTGAAGTCACGTGATACAATTGCTGTCAAAAATCGGCTTGTTGAAAGAAATACAGAAGCTTATTCAACGAAAGAATGCGTGTATTTTGTTCCGAGAAAAAATCGTGAACAACTTCCATAATGTGGTTTGAAAATTACACTCAACAAAAATATAAACGCAACACTTTTGTTTTTGCTCCCATTTGTCATGAGATGGACTCAAAGATCTGAAATTCATTCCAGATACACAATATTACCATTTCTCTCAAACATTGTTCACAAATCTGTCTAAATGTGTGATAGTGAGCACTTTTGCTTTGCTGAGACAATCCATCCCACCTCAAAGGTGTGCCACATCAAGATGCTCATCAGACACCATGATTAGTGCACAGGTGTACCTTAGACTGTCCACAATAAAAAGCCACCCTGAAATGTGCAGTTTTTGCTTTATTGGGGGTCTGGGGACTCAGAACCAGTCAGTATCTGGTGTGACCAACATTTGCCTCATGTAGTGCAACACATCTTCTTCACATAGAGTTTATCAGATTGTCAATTGTGGCCTGTGGAAAGTTGGTCCACTCCTCTTCAATGGCTGTGCGAAGTTGCTGGATATTAGTGGGAACTGGTACGCGCTGTTGTATACGCCGGTCAAGCACATCCAAAACCTGCTCAATGGGTGACATGTCCGGTGAGTATGCTGGCCATGCAAGAACTGGGACATTTTCAGCTTCCAAGAATTGTGTACAGATCCTTGCAACATGGGGCCGTGCATTATCTTGCTGAAACATGAGGTGATGTTCATGGATGTATGGCACAACAATGGGCCTCAGGATCTCATCACGGTATCTCTGTGCATTCAAAATGCCATCAATAAAATGCACCTGTGTTCTTCGTCCATAACAGATGCCTGCCCATACCATAACCTCACCACCACCATGGACCACTTGATCCACAACATTGACATCAGCAAAGCGCTCACCCACACGACGCCCCACACGCTGTCTGCCATCTGCCCTGAACAATGTAAATCGAGATTCATCCGTGAAGAGAACACCTCTCCAACGTGCCAGATGCCATCAAATGTGAGAATTTGCCCACTCAAGTCTGTTACGGCGACGATCTGGAGTCAGGTTAAGACCCGATGAGGACAACGAGCATGCAGTTGAGCTTCCCTGAGACGGTTTCTGACAGTTTGTGCAGAAATTCTTTGGTTATGCAAACCAATTGTTTCAGCAGCTGTCTGAATAGCTGGTCTCAGATGATCGTGGAGGTCCTGAGCTGGTGTGGTTACACGTGGTCTGCGGTTGTGAGGCCGGTTGGATGTACTGCCATATTCTCTGAAACGCCTTTGGAGACAGCTTATGGTGGAGAAATGAACATTCAATGCCCGAGCAACAGATCTGGTTGACATTCCTGCCGTCAGCATGCCAATTGCACGCTCCCTCAATGCTTGCGCAATCTGTGGCATTTTGCTGTGAGACAAAACTGCACATTTCAGAGTGGCCTTTTATTGTGGACAGTACAAGGTACACCTGTGCACTAATCATGGAGTCTGATGAGCATCTTGATGTGACACACCTGTGAGGTGGGATGGATTGTCTCGGCAAAGCAAAAGTGCTCACTATCACACATTTAGACAGATTTGTGAACAATGTTTGAGAGAAATGGTAATATTGTGTATCTGGAATGAATTTTAGATCTTTGAGTCCATCTCATGACAAATGGGAGCAAAAACAAAAGTGTTGCGTTTATATTTTTGTTGAGTATATTTTTATCCCCCGCCAACACGAAGTGGGAGGGGGATATAGGTTTGACCTCCGTCCGTCCGTGCGTCCGTCCGTCCGTCCGAGATAAAGGGGACAGCTTTACTCAGAAACTACTACAGATACAGTAACCAAATTTGGTGTGTAGCTTCAGACCATAAAGGCCTTGATCGAGTTCGAAAATGAGAAGCGCACAATTGGCGGGGGATGTTGTAGACCATGTCGACTTGTTTCTCTTTTTTTCAATTAAATGGTTGACATTTTGTGCAGATTGAAATGTGAGATTTTGGAGAACAGCCGTTACTGCAGGTAGCAAACAATTGCAAAAGGAAAAAAGGTAGATATCACTGTAGCATTCAAGTTGGAATTCCCATTAGAATCGTTCTTTTTAGGTCAGGGGTGTCAAACTGACCCGTAAACGGGCCAAGAGGCTGCAGGTCTTCAATCCTACCAAGCAGAAGCTCACCTGAAAGCGCTGATTTAATCAACTGATCTAGGCCTGCACAACTGATCAGTCGTATCAGGTGCGCTTCTGCATTGTTGGAGTGAGAACCTACAGCCTCTTGGCCAGTTTACAGGTCAGTTTGACACCCCTGTTTTAGGTGGACAAAATGAGAAAATTCAAGCAGGAACCATAGTACTTGTGTAATTCAAAATGTTTGAGGAATTTAGGGAGCCCAAACCGTACTGCACATGCTGTAGTAAAAGCTTATTGAATAAAGAGAGTTTGCATGGGTCAATCATTAGATAAACAGCCATCAAAGTATGTGCTTTGCAGTTGGACACAACAAAATGAGGGCGTATCTGAGGGCCTGTGATGGTTTAAATTGAAAAACTTTGAAAATTAGTGCTCGCATTCTACTGCAGGATGTCTGAATAGGAAGGGACTCCATGTTGGATATATGAGATGAATGGCTATCAAAGTTGTTACTGTGCAATGTGCGAATGCAGACAATTGGATGTAGGTGCCATCTTTTGAGGGCCTGTAGTTAATAGTGCTGAAACGGTTAATCGGATAACCGTATCCGTTCATTTCAATTCGCGTATTCGGATAGTAAATCACTATTCGAATATTTGATACGGCCCCTAACGTAATGGAACATGTGATCAAGTTCGCGCGCGTAGCGACAAGCCGTCTGCACACAACTTTCATTCTGTCACTTGCCACAATGGACAAACGTCGATCGGATGCGTGGAAGTATTTCAGTCTTGTAGATGGGGACAAAAAGGCTGAATGCAATCTCTGCAGTGACAAATTGACGTATTCCGGGTCAACGTCAAACTTAAACAATCATCTGAAGTTCAAACACTCGTTGACAAAGCAAAAACAACCCCAAGACCAAACGAAAACTCAAACCCTGCTGACATTTGCCAGAAAAAATGCCGAAAGCAACTGATATGAGGCGCCTCAGCGTTGTCAACGGGTTGGGATTTCGAAACTTTGTATCAAAGCTTGATCCCTCCTAATAGGTTCCTTCACACACAATTACACAAGTTGTATTACATTTAAATCAAAGTCAAATAGAGCCGCATGCTTTTTATAGCCTATTTCACCGCCAAGTACCACTTTTTCCCCACTCAATACCGAGAGTAATTTTGAATAACGTTGATTTAAATTAAGCAAACGTTTCCAGAAGAATGATTGTCGTCTTACCTAATCGGGGAGAACAAGCGGAGCGCTCTCGGAGTGAACATTCTGTTAATCATGAAAATGACTGCGAACAGGTCAGGACCAATAATTCTTTAAAACGGATGTTACGCCCACCCCAATTCTCAGTTTTACGGTATTTACCCCATGACTTCATCGCTGTTAGATCGCATGAGAAACCGTGTCTTCAGTTGCTTATTACGATAATTAGAAAACGCGTCAATAAAGAAAAATAATTGAGAACTAGCCAGGACGTGTCTGTGCCACCCCAATTCCCGGTTCTAGCTTCGCCCCTGGCCAGCGGACAGTGGACACCAGTGATTTACAAGGAATTGGTTTCTGCCGTAACTGAATATGTAAACAGACTGCATTAGACAGGTAACTGCACGAATTCTGTTAGTCAATCTCATACAACAACAACACGTTCGCGCTCGCGGGTGATGAGAATTGCCTGGTTGAGTTTACTTACGGTTAACCGAATAGTATTCGGATACCTGTAACGGTTACTCGGATAGTAAAAATCACTAACCTTTTCAGCACTAGTAGTTAAGGGGGTGTAGTTCCTGCAAATCAAGTAGTTTGTGAAAAGTAACACTTGTAAATCATAGTACATGGATCCTACTATATGCCCACCGAATATGAAGAAATTCTGTGGTGGAAATCTTTAATAAATGGCTATCAAAGTTAGTACTGCGCAATGTGCGAATGCAGACAATTGGATGAGGGGCATCATACTTGATGACCGCTCGTTCCTGCAAATCAAATAGTTTGTGAAAAGTAACCTTGCACATAATATTACATCGATCCTAGTATAAGCCCACCGAATATTAAGAGATTCTGTGATGAAAATCTTTGATACATGGCCATCGACTTTGGTAGTGCGTAATGTGCGAATGCAGACAATTGGATGGGGGCGTCATACTTGAGGGCCTCCAGTTCCTGCAGATCAAGAAGTTTGTGAAAAGTAACACTTGCATATCATGATACTTCTATCCTCCTATAAGCCCATGTAATATGAATAGATTCTGTGGCGGAATTTTGAAATAAATGGCCATTAAAATTGATACTGTGTAATGTGCCAATGCAGATAATTACATGGGGTGTAATTTTTGAGGGCTTATAATTCCTGTAAATCAAATAGTTAGTGAAAATTAAGACTTGTACACTATATTTCATAGATCCTACTATAAGCCCAAAGAATATTCTTTGGAAGAAATAAATGCCCATTAAAATTGATACTGTGTAATGTGCCAATGCAGACAATTGGATGGGGGGTTCATGTTTGAGGGCTGATAATTCCGGCAAATCAAAAGTAACACTTCAGTGGCATTACACACGGATCCTAGTATAAAATTTTAAAATATGAAGAGATTCCATGGTGGAATTTTAAAATAAATGGCTGTCAAATTTGGTACCGTTTAATGTGTGAATGGGGATCCATACTTGAGGGCCTGTGGTTCCTGCAAATGAAGTAGTTAGTAAAAAGTACCTCTTGCTTACTATAGGTCATGTGTCATAGTATATACTCACTGAATATGAAAAGATTTGGTGCCGAACTTATTGAATAAATGGCTATCAAATCGGGAACTATTGTAATGTGTGAATGGAGAGGACTGATTGGGGTCCATGTTTGAGAGCCTGTAATTCCTGTAAATCAAAAAGTTTGTGAAAAATAACAATTCCTGACCATACTACGTGCACTGTAATATAAATTTACTGAATATGATGAGATTCTATGATGGAATTATGAAAAAAATTGGGCATCAATGTCGGAACTGTTGCAGTGTGCGAAAGGAGATGATTGAATGTGGGGCCACGTTTCAAGGTCTGTAATTCCTGCAATTCAAAAACTTTTAGAAAAATAAGGCTTGCTGCATTACATCTCTGCTATTCTAATAAAAAATTGAATATAGAGATTCCACCACTGTGGAATTATTAAGTAAATGGGCATCGAATTTTGTTACTCTTGCAATGTACGCATGTAGACAGTTGCATGGGGGTGATTTTTGAGGGCCTGTAATTTCTGCAAGTCAAGACGTTTGTGAAATATAACACCTCCTTTCCATGCTTCATGTATTCTTTTACAAGCACATGGCCATCAAATTAGGCACTTTTCAGTGTGAGAATGAAGACAATGGAATGGGTGACCATGAATTAAATTGAATGGATGACTGTGTTTTAGTACCAATAATTTGTCAAAAAGAACTTGCATACAATATTGTAATATTTTATGTCAAGTGTCAGCCTGATGTACCGGAAATTTTTGAATCAATGTGCATCACCTGAAGTACTTTGTACTGCCTTGATTTAAAAAAAATGCGTTGGCTTGAACTTGCCTTACTCGGTCCTGCGGCCCACCGACATTTGATGGTTTTTGTTACAAACACAATTGCAATTGTATGTTTCACCAAACTATTGGGCGTAGCGGTGAATGGGCGTAGCGGTGAACTTGATATTGCAGGTCACGTGATGCCATGGGGGCCAAAAAGAAATTTCTCCATAGGGAATAATTGAAAAAGACACGCTGATAAATCCAGGAATACATTTTCTTGACAGCCACAAATTATCGATACCGAAACGGTTTATTTTTCTCTTGTAAATCATTGATGCCTCGTTTCTCGGCAAAGACAAAATATTTTATTTATATTCAGGCTATGCCAACACCAACGGGTCCTCATATGTAAGCGCGTTCTCGTCTCCTCCGAATTTAGCACTGCAGTGGATATGAGTGGGTGGAGCAATGGGCATTCCTTGCTGTCTGTCTGTGTTCAACATCAAAGCCGTAGCCAAGTCAGTAAAGTGAGCTGGCGACGTTACGGTGCAAATATATTGAGCAGCAAAAGAAACGCAAGTTAATTAAAGACGGACTGGAAAATAAGTTTGCACGTAATTATCATAGAAAATCAAATTTACTAATTACTTGCAGATCTGGGCTGATCAGAACCGCAAGGTCCTCGAGGCTATACCCAGGGTCTGTCATGCTTGTAATTATGCAGCACAGATTGATGACGCAGATGTTGATGTGATTGCTTATAAGATGTTTCTGGGTCCGTAGCCGGTTAAATACCAGTAATTAGGGTTGCTGGCTCTTTGCAGTGGGTAAGCAGGCTGCCCACTTCTGTACTTGCGTTCCTCAGTGGGTAGCTTCTGGAGTGGAATCATATAGGAACACATATCACCAGTACAAACGCCAGAGAGGCTATCTTGAAAGGACCAGTGGGCTAACCCAAGCAGGGGCTGTTCTTGATTTTTTTCAGGGTTTACTCCCATAGATCCGCTGCTTTTTGCAATACTAGGGGCGGCGCTAAGAGCCACAGCATGCGGTCTTCAGAAGTGAGGTAGTGCGGCCACTTGCTAATGATAAGCCGCATGTAGCGCATCACATGCCGCTGGGTATGGGGAGACCAGAAATGGGCATTCCTTGCCGTCCGTCTGTGATCAACATTATAGACGTAGCAAAGCCAGTGATGTGCAAATCTGATGCGTTACGGTGCAAATCTAATGAGCAACAAAAGAAACGCAACTTAATTAAAGGCAGACCAGAGAATAAGTTTGCACAGAATTTTTGCAAATCAAATTTATTACTAGCGTGTGCACATTTACACTTATTTCATCAAACTTTTCTATGTTTTGCAGTCACTTTGAGTAACCATAAAAGCACATTAACTTAATAGCTAACTTGCATTTCTTTTGTTGCTCAGTATATTTTTGCCATTTTATTTTAATTGATGAATGGCCGTAATATGTAGCAACTCGATTGCCACACTTCATGTAGCCCGGCGAAATGTACTGTAAGCTTAGGTCGCTGTTGTGACATCCTAGAACCATGTAAGCAGCCAACACTCTCCTTACTTTTTCATATTAAAATGATATGGATATATGCATGAACTGAGTTGTATATTTCCATTACTTTGAATAGCACCAATTCCCATTAGTGCATTTAGATGCGCTATGCATAATGTGTCAGCTGAGTAGCATCTAAAGTAATGTCCATATGAGTGCCCTTACAGCACTACATAAATTCAGTTTGAACACTGCTAAGCAAACCATTAACTAACCATTCTTCATTCTTACATTAGCTACAGACCTTCATACTTGATAACAAAACTTTTCAGCAATTTGACTGATGTGATCCAAAATTGTAACTTTTTTGTGCATGATCCGAACAAGCACTGAACAGACATGCTCATTCTTTGTGGTAGAGCCTTTATTAGATCGGGGTTTTTGGTAGGTGGAAACATGAGTACATGAAATCTGAACATCTAATGTTCGTAAGCAGCTTCTGAGCTCAACAGGAGTGATGCAGGTAGATTCAACGGTGTAGCTGATTTTCATCTGAACGAAGATAATCGCTAGGGGTCCTAAAAAATGCAACAGTTGAGCATGAGATGAAGACCGAGTAGATGTACAACCCCAATTCCGAAATAGTTGGTACGAAGTGTAAATTGTGAATAAAATCAAAATGCAATTACTTTCAGATCACATGAGCCAATGTTACTCACAATAGAACATAGATAACATTTCAAATGTTTAAACTGAGACATTTTACATTTTTATTCACAAAATGAGCTTCTTTCAAATTTTCTGGCTGCAACAGGTCTCAAAAAAGTTGGGACACAGGCAATAAAAGCCTGTGAAAAGGCTAGCCTAAATTACGCAGAGCCGGCCACTATCGTAAAATTGAGTACCACAACTACAATCGATGTTAACTCGCTCTTAGAAATGTAATGAGGCAGTATTCAAATTATAATCAGGACAGACTTCATTGGAGTGGGGGGTAAATGGAAAGGCACGGCCTCTACTTCGCTGACATGGAGAAATTCATGGATGAACTGTTAAATGCACTCCAAGAGGCTCAGATATCTGGGGAAATACAGAAAAAAGGAGCTTTAAGACAAAGGTAAAAATAATGCAGTAGAGCGTGCGTAACATTTCATGGTCGACCCACATTTTACGATACTCCATGGAATTGTTGGGTCATTCCATATGAACTCAACCAGAGGTTCCATAATGACCGACTCGGATTTGGCTAAAAAAAATTGTGCCGGTACCTTAACATATATGATGAACATGTGCAAAATATTTTGTCAAAATCCTAAAGGGTTTTAGTGCTGTGGCTCTTCAAAATAGGGTGGTATACCCCATTTTTGACCCTTGCCAATCTCTCATGTTTAAGAACAGCCATATTTGGATGCCAATATCTTGGGAATGAAATGAGTTGTGAGCTTGAAAAGTGGTTTACTATGTATTTAGCACCCAGGCTTTCAGGATCTGTCATCAGAAAAGTCCTATCTCCTCTAGTTTTTGAGGTATCGGCCTCCAAAGTAGTGGTTTTATGTGCGAAAATGAAAATTTCAATTTTCAGGGGGCAACTGTCATGCTACAATAAATCACAACTGTTTATTGGGGCTACATTCCTTCTATTTAGGCACATGACTATCTGTAGAAAGTTTTTGGACAGTATTAAAATCATAATTTAGGAGTAAGGGAGCTCCAAAAATGGCTCCGACTGAAAAAATGCAATTTAAGACTAATTTTTAACAGTCAAAATCATAGCGTAGTCATTTACCCAGGACAACAATTTTTTTTCTATATACTTGTACATATATGTCAATCATCTGGTCAAAAAATCAGATTGTTTTCTCACCTCTTTCATATGAAAATTATTTTATGAAATGTAGGTGTTTTTTATCCCCACGACAGCTTGCGTTTTAACTACTTTTTTGTCAGAAATGCGGAAAATGTGAGGTATTTCTACTCTGAACACAGATTTGATTGCATCCACAATTTAGTAAGTCAGTATATCCAAAAATGTAGATAAAATTGAGTTCATAGCCCAAATGAAGGCAGCTTCTTCTGAACTGATTCAGTGTCTTGGTCAGCAAGCTTATAAAACCTTGCGCTCTGCCCCTGGAGCTCTGGTGCAGACACAATGCATATGATGTTCTGGAATGGAACCCAACAGGTATTCTGACGAACAGAAGGAGGCCATGAGAGAAGTCCAGTCCTAGAATGTTACATGAAAATGACAAAGACATCACAGTTTTCATCTGACCACTCAATAATGCAGCCCACAAACCAATCCTTGTCATAAATGCACGCAACATACTTTCAAAGCGTGTCATATAAGCCTTTTCATGATGGAGACAGATTTGGTCAGCTTCATCAAAGGACATGCCACACTGCCAAGATAGAATCCTTCTGTAATCAGGTTCAAGTTCACTTATTTTAATGAAACCAGTCTTTCTGCACTGTGTTCTCTTGTGACATTCCTCACCCAGAGAAACACCAATTTTGCACATCTCAGTTGCCATGCTGAATGTCAATGAACTGAATGAAGCTTCTTTTGTTTTCAATGTTTGGCTGATGCAATGCTGAAATAAAGATGATGCAATACATGGTTAGCTGATGAAATACCCGATAAGCTGATGTAATACAAGCAGTCAGTCATCACTCATTTGCACACCTATGTAGCGTAGTACTATTAATAAGAAACAGGAAGTCTCAATAATTGGTTGTAGTTAAGTCGTCTAAGGGCGAAAAGTGTCTATAATTGATATAATTATTTACATATGAAGGAGTTGAGAAAACAATCTGATTTTTTGACCATTTTTTCAGTCGGAGCCATTTTTGGAGCTCCCTTACTCCTAAATTATGATTTTAATACTGTCCAAAAACTTTCTACAGATAGTCATGTGCCTAAATAGAAGGAATGTAGCCCCAATAAACGGTTGTGATTTATTGTAGCATGACAGTTGCCCCCTGAAAATTGAAATTTTCATTTTCGCACATAACAAAACCACTACTTTGGAGGCCAATACCTCAAAAACTAGAGGAGAAAGGACTTTCCTGATGACAGATTCTGAAAGCCTGGGTACTAATTACATAGTATACCACTTTTCAAGCTCACAGCTCATTTCCTTCCAAAGATATTGGCATCCAAATATGGCTGTTCTTAAACATGCGAGATTGGCAAGGGTCAAAAATGGGGTATACTACCCTATTTTGAAGAGCCACAGCACAAAAACCCTTTAGAATTTTGACAAAATATTTTGCACATGTTCATCATATATGTTAAGGTACCAGTACAAATTTTTTTTAGCCTAATCCGAGCAATGTCACGTTACTCAACAGCAAGCCAACAATTTTGCCGACATTTTTGAAATCAGAGTTGAAATCAACAGTATTACATCCCTGTTAAAGTCGTTTTAAATATTTGATATTGCATTTGTGTTTTAAAATTGTATCTCAAACCATGATTAAACCTTTACTGGCGGCTGTTTTTTTTTCCCCTTTTTTTTTTCGTTCCTGATGTACATCAGGGTGCAGTCTGCAGTGGTCAGACTTCCATTTCCGGTGAAAAGTGATCGTGAACACGCATCCTAGGGCTGCGTTCCAATCCGAAATAAGATACTCCCTTCACTTCTTCCCTCCACTCGAGTGAGCCCTCCGAATGACGTAGCAGGCGAGTAAGCCCTTCCCGTTTAAGGGAGGGCAATAGAGGGGACTTTGGGTTGAGGGAAATCGGATTGGAACAGCCCTCGCTGCGTTTCCTCCGCACTTTGACGTTTTTCAACGACGTTTGGGAAGTTTGAGTTAACATGGAGCCGACTGAATTAGATGCCTGTACGGTTTACCTTTTACAGTTCACGCGGAAGCGTATCGTATGTTTATGGCAAGTAGAAGACTGTGTGCTCGTTTGACTGCACTTTTGCATGGGATAATAAAGCTGCTTTCACCCCAGACGCGAAACAAATTTTTTGCACATATTGCATTTCAAGTCAATGCATAGACGCGGATGCACGTGTTTTGCGTGCATTCGCATCTTTGCAGGCTTTTAGCTTTGCAACAGACCTGGCGGATGCTACAGGCAAACTACAGCAAAATTGAACGTAAAGTCAAAGGCTTAAAAAATAATCTGAAACCGATGCCCCTCACCCCCAAACTTCGCTATTTGAATATATCTCGGTCATAAATTAAACACTACTCGTATACAATTCTTACATTTTTACGGTACTTTCCCGGCCATAATTCCCCCTTTTGCCAGCAGAAAAAAAAATGGGGGACGTGAAATTTTGACCGAGGGAGAATGAACAAAGCATTGTGGGCAATATCAAAGCTTGGAGGGATGTTCGTTGTTGGCTTCGTTTGAGGGAGGATAATCTAGGGCTTGAGCAAATGAAAATGCGCCCTTCCCTACGCAAAACTGGATTGGAACGACCCTCCAAGTGGCAGCCATCTCACATCTGGGATTTTTTGGGGATTCCCCTCTCAATTGGAGGGCGAGTGAACACCACGAAGCAAGCATTTTTTCGGATTGGAACGCAGCCTAGGTCGGAGTTCCACGAGCTCCAGCCGTTGTCATGGACACCTTGGATACCAGCGCGTTCATGAGCCCCACACTACACGTGTGAGCAAAAATCACACAGCGCATGTCCACCTGGGTCCGGAAGCTTGGCCCCCATGTTGGCGTGCTGCGCCATTGAGCAATTTCCATTGAAATGAATGAGCGGCCATTTTCCAATTGTATATCCAGTGAAATATAAAACATCCTTGGTCTCAAGGCCTTCAGAATGTAGATTGCTTCCCTCTCCCATTAAAAAGAGCGGGACGATTTAGCTGATTGTCATATTTTTAACCAATCAGATTGCGAGAATGCCAAGTGGGGCGTAATCTTTGACACAGCAGAGCCTTCTAGTTGGCCTCTGCCTACGTCAGGACGTTACGAGCTGACGACAGGTTAGTTACGTTAACTAACGGAACAGTCTTTATAGATCTCACATGAGTGGGCGTGTCTAGTGATGGAGAAATCGAAGCTCTCTGAACTATTGAATCAATTATGAAGCAATTGTGTCAAATGGATCTGCGTTGCGAAGCATTTGATACAATTAAATATGACGACATCTGCTGGCCAATTGTCAACATAGCATTTGCGTGGAACAAAAAAGGACAATGTGTCATGAAACAGGCACTGTTATGTACGTTTAACAATAAAGGTCCTATGTGCATCTTGTCATTTTTGACTTTTTTCCCAATACAATAACATACTTGTGTTATAATGTGTTTGAGCCATCATAAAATATTGTATGTAATAGTGATATGCTTTTGCAAGATTGATAGAAATACAAAAAATACTTTTACAAAAATTTTGGGGGAAAATGGCAAATGTTTGTGCAACTAGGGACTGTTATTGCAGTAGTTGAGTAAAATGCTGCATAAGTTGGAAAGGGGATTTACAGGGTTCAAGCTGGAATATGAAGATATCTTTGGGCAAGCCTGTAAAGCCTGTTAAAAGGCCAAGAGGCTGCAGATTTTCACTCAAGCAATTCAGGAACACACCTGATACAACTAATCAGTTGTGCAGGCCTAGATCAGTTGATTAAATCAGCGGTTTTAGGTGTGCTTCTGCTTGATAGGATTGAAAACCTGCGGCCTCTTGACCCTTTTACGGGTCAGTTTGACACCCCTGCTGTAAAAACTGGGATAAACTGCTGCCCTTAAGTACCAGTATTTTATTTCGTCTTCTCCAAAAATCCCGCCCTGGATTCAAAACCCGAGTGACACGTCTTCGATACGTGTGTGATGAAATGAAGCTTCATTTGGGGAGTCACGTGGTTTTTTGCATGGTTGAAGCGAGGCATCGAAACATATTGCCGAGATACTTCTGCTTTGAAAGATCGATACTGCGTCGAGCCGTGTGCTTCGAGCGTAACATCCCTAGGTATGTCATATGAAAGTAATGCAAAGACTAGTGAATTTTGCGTTTTTTTTTTTATTCGAGCTTTAGCGAGCTATAAACCCAAAATTTACTCAGAGTTGGCACTGAGCTGATTCCTTCACTGGTACTCAAACAGTCTCTGAGTCACAGACATGTCGCGTTTGAACAAACAGTTAGCTAGCTGCGGTTTTTAAATTCACTGTGAACTGAGAAACGATGTGATCTATGTGAGAGCATGACTCAACTTCACGCACTGGCATATCTGGTGGTGACCATCCCGGTGTTGCATCTGTCGAGCGGTCATTTTCAGCCCTTTAAACGCATCAAAACTAACTCGCGAAATGCAGCTGGGCTGGCTCAACTGTCAGCACTTGCCTACGTGGCAATCCTAAAAGACCTGTTATTGGAGCTCAAATGGACTGATAGGCTGTACGACCGTGTCATTCATCATTTTTGTAAGAAAGCGAGGAGTATTGAGTTCATTTTCAAATGCGAAGCAGTTGCTGTGAGTTTAATAAATTTTTAATTTTATTTATGGTAAGTTTTGGATTTTGTTTATATCGTTACTGCTGGTGTGTGTCTTTATGCGCAGCAGCTTGGCTAGTGTCCCAGTAGTCTTTCCTAGGTAGTCTACTTGGATGTGACTGGTTGCTGTGAGTTTTTTCTTGTTTTTTCTTGTTTAAAGGCAGTGATTACCTGGCCCCCCTCTAGGAGGAGCCAGGTTAAGCAATGATCATGTCTGTGTGTGTGTGTGTGTGTGTGTGTGTTTCTGTCACTGTCTGTCAGCCCGTGGCTGGGGCCAGGTCTGCTATCTCTGATTGCCTTGTTGATTAATGCAGACAGTATGGCAAAGTGCTTTATGTGTGAATGCTTTCACTGGAAATTTGTGAGGGGGTTACATTATGACATCATGCTGTTGCCGCAGTTAAATTTAGGTTTATTGCGGGAGGCTTACTGAGGGTCTAGGTGTAAAATGCACGGCATGCCACTGGATACGAAATTATGAAACGACACCACTGCTTTCATTCAGTTATCCTTAGGGTCTCGAAAACAATCCTACACCGCGGGTATCATAAGAGATTGTTTAATGCAGTGGTCTTTAACGTCGTTCCTGGGGACCCACAGTGTACGCTGGTTTTTGTTCCAACCTTAAATGTAGTCGCAGGATTTTAACAAGATATTGATGTCTTAATTGGTTGTTTTTCATGTTTAGCCTTGTTACTTACCATCTTTGGCCAAATGTTACATAGAAACATCCATACATGCTGTGAATAATAAAACACCCGTGAAGATAGTGGTTTTATTTCTATACTGCAAGAAATTTCAAGCATTATAACATTTCAAACAGATCAAATTGGACACTGAGGAAATCCATAAACCCCAAATTAGGCTGCTGGAAAAAAAAAAACTTGAGGTGAACTTGATTAGACCAACATAATACAAAACTGGTTTGACTCTTTATCATTTGCATGTCGAATAAATGTGTCATGATGTTTTCACTAATTAGGAGCCAACTAAATCTTTAATTTGATTGGTTACATAGCTTTCTCTCATTTTATGGTGCTATTTCCAATGCATTGCAATGTGGGCATGGCATTTTTTTTATTCTTGATGGCAAACATTGCTATTTCTGTTCGACACAAACAAGATCATGACCTCACGCACTGTTGTGTCTCCTTACTCAAAGACAACTGCATATCAATTTTGTAATCATCTAAATTAAGATCCCCAAACCCAACTTAGACTATTTCTGTCTAGTCAGACTTATAAGTTTTTAAAGCCCATCAGTATACATATTAAGTCTCTGCCACAAAAATTGTTTACTGTTATCTGGTTCTCTGTTGGTGTGTGCATCTGTCACACTATCCATCACAAATATCTTGCTAGTGCTATATCTGCTTGAGGAGTGGAGGAACTTTGACCAAATCAGACACGGTACGTCCCCACAGAGGGTAACCAAACTGATTTGTTTCTGGACCTCATGGGCTTAAAAATCTATGATCGCCTCAGGGAAGCTGTATGAGGGGGGCCAACGATTACATTTTTAGGGCGTATGAAGCTAGGGTAGGTGGAGGCGTAACAATCAATATTTTGCATGGAGTTGCACCTTGTGTTCGACCTTAAGCCCACCAGATCCAGATTATCACAGGCTTGATACCACATCGGGTGTGTTTAAGGTAAAGTACAATAAATACCATGATGTGACCTGTGGTTCTCAAAAAAAAGGTTTGGCTAACTCTACTTTAAGTAAATTAACACACATCTCCTATGTATGGATAAACCCCCCAGGGTATTTCATTTGTGTTGACTAGGACCTCGATGGCCGTTCCACATCTCGCCTGCCACCGCACCATCAGGTAAAGTTTGTCTCCATTTCCTTTCATCAGTGCAGAGGCTGATTGCTGATGGATTTATTTAGATTTGCCTTTGAACCCCCGTGGGGGGAGACAAAATCCAACCGAAAAACACCAGTCAGCATTTCAAGTGGCTGTGCTCTCCATGTGAACTCTAGATTTTATTTATCTTTTGCAATGGGGTAATTAGAGTTACATTTGAGTGATTAATAACTACTGATGTTTGTTATTGATAATCTGCCGTTAAGGTTTGGTCATGAAGACCATAGAATCAGTCTGTAGTATTTGAGAGAGTAAGAAATAAATGATATTTTAGGCTGCAGAAACTTCTACCTGACCTATACAGATGGGGCATGTTGACATGAATAATCTGTTAAGACTCTAATCATGTTGTTTCTCTGACATTATGATCGCTGAGCGCAGCAAATAATGTTGCAGATAGTTTTTGAGACCTTATATGCGCTGATGGGCGGATCGGTGTTTGGTTACACGCGGCACCAACCTTAAAGTTCTCCTCCGTCAGTCCCTCGTCCGTTTTGGCGCTTCGGATCATGGCCGCCACATACCGCTTCACCAGATTCCTGATGACCTCCTGACAGGGGAGAGAGAACTACATTTAAAGAGGCAGCCCCTCACCAGCTAATTAGCCCAGATAGCGCAGAGGCTAAATTCACCTCGGCAGCATTTTTGCCAGAACATTTTGAACTTTCCAAGGGAAATAATGGCTTGTTTGTCTGTTATTTTTGGAGATTTTTCTATTATCCCCAAAGGATGGGATCTTTGATATTGGAGTGGGGTATAGTTTACATAATAACGAGAACTTGTTTCAGTCATATTCATAACATGTATTAACTAAAGGTGAAAATCTGGAAATGCATAAATTTCCACTCATTTTCATATAAAAGACATCAGGCATCAACCAGGATATACAGTCATGCAAAAAATTATTCATACCCCTACCCATTTCTTGGGTTTTTTCAAGATATTTTTTGACAAATCAAATTTATTCTTGCACAAATGATACAGTAAGTTGACATAAGGCTGTAAGAATTACATTAAACAATTTTTTGAGAAATGCAATACTTTTTGGTATTTTATTTGACAGATTACAAAAAATGCTATGTCCAGAATTATTTTTACCCTTTTCTCAGAAATTGATGGCAAAGTCTTTATTCACGATTACAGCCTCCGAACGCTTTCTGTGATTGATCCTAAGGTTTCTACACGTTTCCATGGGGATTTTGGCGCACTACTCTTTGGCAAACTTTTCCAGACCCTTAAGGGTTTCTTTGCCATGACCTTGGTCTTCAGTTCCCTCCACTATCCTGTTGGAAGATCCATTCTTACCCAAGACCAAGTTTTTCGACGGATTACTTAATGTTTTCACTGAGGATTTGTCTATACTGGCCCCATTTCATGATGCCATTCACTTTAACAAAGTTTCCAGGCCCATTCGCTGAAAAGCAACCCCAGAGCATGATACTCCCACCCTTGTTTGACCTTTGGGACATTGTTTTTCAGGTTGAACGCTTCACCTTTTTTACGCCAAACAAAAGCCCCATCTCTGTGCCTAAAAAACTCCATCTTTGTTTCATCCGTCCATAACATTGACAGCCAGAAGCTTGTATCTTCATCAAGGTGAGCTTTTGCAAAGGGTAGACTAGTTCTTGTGTGTCTGCGTTGGAGAAGTGTAAGTGGTGTAAGAAAGGTAGAGTGTTCAACCCAAGAAAAACTGTCCCAACAGACAAACAAGGTGGCAGGACTATCATGCTCTGGGGTTGCTTTTCAGCGAATGGGCCAGGAAACCTTGTTAAAGTGAATGGCATTATGAAACTGGAGCAGTATATCCAGATCCTCAGTGAAAACATTAAGCAATCCGCCGAAAAACTTGGTCTTGGGCAGGAATGGATCTTCTAACAGGATAATGATCCTAAACACACGGCCAAATCCGTCAAGAAATGGTTAGTGGACAACATAGTGAACGTTTCGGAGTGGCCAAGCCAAAGCACGGACCTCAATCCTATTGAGATCTGTGGAGGGAACTGAGGACCAAGGTCATGGCAAGGAGACCCTCAAAACTTAAGGATCTGGAGAAGTTCGACAAAGAGGGGTGGGCTAAAATCCCAGCGGAAACATTTAGAAACCTAGTGATCAAGCACAGGAAGCGTTTGGAGGCTGTAATTGTGAATAAAGGCTTTGCCATCAATTACTGAGAAAAGGGTATGAATAATTCTGGAAATGGCATTTTTTGTAAATCTGTCAAGTAAAATAACAAAAAGTATTGTTTCTCAAAAAAATTTTTTTAATGTAATTCTTACAGCTTTATGTCAACGTACTGTGTCATTTGTGCAAGAATTAATTTGATATGTCAAAAAATATCGAAAAAACCCAAAAATTTATAGGGGTATGAATAATTTTTGGCATGAGTGTATGTGCGTCCCTGTGATTATTTCATAAATGAAGTCTAAACTTGGAAATAAATGCGTGCGTTCACCTATCTGTGTGTCCGTATGTGTGTGAATATGAAAGCGTTTGTAAAAGCAGGTGAGCATGTTTATCTGTGAGATTTTTTTCTATGTGCTTGTGTGTGTGATGGTTTGCATGTATTTGAATGAGATTTTGTTTCTCTGTGCCTGAGTGAGTGTGATTGCATGTTTGATCGTATGTGTGTACACATGTGAGTATGTGCGCCCAGTGTTTGCGTCTACATATGCGTGGGAGCATATTTGTGTGTGTGTATGTGTGTATGTGTGTGTGTGCGTGAGCGCGATGGATTTTGTGAGCTGTATACGCATGAGTGTGTGCCTGTATGTATGAGTGTGTATGTCAAAGATGGGGTATGCGTTTACGAGTGCATGTTTGTATTTATGTTTTTGTGTGAGAGAGCTTTTGTGTTTGTATGTGTATGTGTGTGCGCGTGTGTAAGTGAATGACAGAGGTTACTTGTGTGCGTGAGACGGGCAGCTGAAGTGTGTGTGGGAAAGTGTGTGCAGGTGAGAGTGTGCGCACACACGTGTGTATGTGAGCGACATAGGTTTCTCATATCTGTCTGTGTGTGTCCTGCCTAATCCTCATAAATCCTTACATACCTCCGCTCCTCCATCAGCCTCAGTTATAATGAGAACAGCTGCACTCTGTCATTCAGCCATTTAGATCATGATTGGCCCCTCTCCAGCCCAAACTCACCAAAGCTCTACCTTCATAACTCACTGCGGGGGACACACGTCCAGTGACGGGGGGAGGGGGGAGCGTGGCAGGGGCAAGTGGCTCTCGCTCGGCGAACTGCACTTGCTACTGTTACAGGAGAGGAATAACTGTATGGGAAACAGCTCATATGCTGTTGTGAAGCCAAACTCCCTCCATAAATTATTTTGATGCCTGCGCCCTTGAAATATGGATCAGCCGTGAGGAGTTTATGTGGTGGGCTTAGTAAAACAAGGCCCTTTGTCTTTTGGGACTTCTGGGGGGTATCGGTGAACGAAGACCTTTAGCAAGAGCTAGAAACATACTGCGCATGATAAAACCAGTGACGGGGCCAGTGATTGGCTGTGGTGTTTCTTTTGCACCAATATTGGGCTGTGTTATTCATTTTGCTTGCTCTGAAAGGATTTTTGCGTGCGCAGGGTCTTTGTCAGTACGGCTAAGTGCTCCCGTAGAGTAAGTGGTCATCGTAGCACTATTGAAAATGTCCGATGTCCTTGTGCACGAACTGCTCTTTCATTCATATTCTGGACAGGAGCGACAGGCACACTGCAAGCCAGTGTGGATTTGTCCTTGTGTTGCCTTTACTCAGCCAATCAGAGAGCAGGAGGGGTTGCATGCTATCCACAGCGACCATTAATTACTCCTCTAACCCGTCCACTCGCTATATTCATTAACCTTTGCAAATCAAGCTGCTCTAATAGCGTTTAACCACAGCAGAATGGGACTTTATGCCAATCCTGGAACACCTGCACCCAACGGCAACAGAGCTGGGGCAAAATTCTAATCAAATTCGCCAGCAGACATCTTTCATAGGCAACCTGCCTCATGGTCTCCGGTAACCCAAGAGCCCAACACCTTTACAGCATACTTCACACCACACCACATCACACAGGCAGCAGGTGTTCGCTTTCTTTCTGAGATTATCCTCCACTGGGCATAGTATCCAGCTACAGTGCCTTTTTTTGAGCCAGCTCAGTCTTTGACTATGTTCACATGCACAAAATATTCCACCAAGCAGAAAATAATGGTTAAACCCATTTTGGCTCGTCAAATTAAGAGGTTTCCAATGGGAGGCGTCAGAATTGCAATACTTTTGGCCGCAGGCTGATTAATGCTACATATCCGTCAGCAGAGATAGAGAAACAGAATTGAGCTTATTCCTGTTTTTTTTTTTTCTTCTTCTTTTCCTCCAGTAGCCTGACAGTTACCTTCTCCGATTAACGGTTAGAAAGAAATGGACCTGACAAGCGTCAGCACCAAGTGCAGAACTGTGGACGAAAAAAGGGCAAATTAAAGTTCGCAAATGAAACCCAGAGGAGCAGTTTGGAGCGGGTGGACAAGATGGAAGTTTCAATCTGCCCTCCCTGCCTGCGGAGCGAATTTGATTCTCCGTCCCGCAGTGACGCATAGAGCTGAGCAAACACTTTATACACTTTACTGAGTCACTGATTTTTACCCCAGTTTGCCTGCTCGCTATCCGCTTGCTGCCAAATTAGCATTACCTCAGCAATAAGGCCAATGCAGCACACAATGCTTCCGGTTAGACTGCACTATGCATCGCACGAGTTCTGACTGATTCAATTACAATGAATGTCATTCTTTAGTTTTTGTTAGATTTTGTTGCAGGTGTGCAGTCTATGAGGAAATAATGCTTGTTTGCGTTAAAACGTATGATAATCCATAAATAACACTGCTGTATTCAATTGCAAAAACGCCAATCCCATAAAAGCAATCTCTATCAAAGAATTTTAACACAATTATAAAGAATTATCATTTAAACACCATCCACTGGTACAAAGAATGACAGAGCAAATTTATTTCTTTGATCTCAGGAACAAAGGACAAGCAAGATTCATTCAATTGCTGCGAAATCTAGTTCACTGAACTGTGAAAATAGGTTTGTAATCAAATTTACTGCCAGTATGAGCAAGGAAATGATGTGAAATATTCATTTAATTTATTAGTGGTGGCCCCTGACCTATAACCCCAATGAAGGGGTCAGTCCTACTCACCTGATAATGCTGGTTCTGAATGAGGTTGTCGGCATGCCGTTCCTGCAGTGAAAAATAATCCACGTCAAAATGCCGTCTGCGAACCGTTTGTATTATTTTTTTAGTCCGTAACAATCATGCGACAGTGTATTTCTGTCCAAGCCTTTTCTGCTACCACTAAAATCAACATGCTTCTATTTTTCTTCTCACGGTGCATCTTACAAAGACATGATATTTTCAAAGTGGATTGCAACTTTACAGCCAGTGTGCAGTTCTAATTTTAGTCTGGGTTATGAATCGTGAACAAAATTTGATCTGAAGGCCTTTTATATATTCCGTACAATTGTACAAAACCCAAAACCAGTGAAATTGGCACGTTGTGTAAATCGTAAATAAAAACAGAATACAATGATTTGCAAATCCTTTTCAACCTATATTCAATTGAATGCACTGCAAAGACAAGTTACTTAATGTTCGAACAGGTAAACTTTGTAATATTTTGCAAATATTAGCTCATTTGGAATTTGATGCCAGCAACATGTTTCAAAAAAGCTGGCACAAGTGCCAAAAAAGACAGAGAGATTTGAGGAATGCTCATCAAACACTTATTTGGAACATCCCACAGGTGAACAGGCTAATTGGGAACAGGTGGGTGCCATGATTGGGTATAAAAGCAGCTTCCCTGAAATGCTCAGTCATTCACAAACAAGGATGGGGCGAGGGTCACCACTTAGTGAACAAATGCGTGAGCTGATTGTCGAACAGTTTAAAAACAACATTCCTCATCGAGCTATTGCAAGACATTTAGGTATTTCATCATCAACGGTCCCTAATATCGTCAAAAGGTTCAGAGAATCTGGAGAAATCACTGCACGTAAGCGACTAGGCCGAAAATCAACATTGAATGCCTGTGACCTTCGATCCCTCAGGCGGTGCTGCATCAAAAACCGACATCAGTGTGTAAAGGACATCACCACATGGGCTCAGGAACACTTCAGAAAACCTCTGTCAGTAACTACAGTTCGTCGCTACATCTGCAAGTGCAAGTTAAAACTCTACAATGCAAAGCGAAAGCCATTTATCAACAGCACCCAGAAACGCCGCCGGCTTTGCTGGGCCCAAGCTCATCTAAGATGGACTGATGCAAAGTGGAAAAGTGTTCTGTGGTCTGACGAGTCCACATTTCAAATTGTTTTTGGAATCTGTGGACGTTGTGTTTTCCGGATCAAAGAGGAAAAGAACCATCCGGAATGTTATAGGCCCTAAGTTCAAAAGCCAGCATCTGTGATGGTATGGGGGTGTATTAGTGCCCAAGGCATGGTCAACTTACACATATGTGAAGGCACCATTAATGCTTAAAGGTACATACAGGTTTTGGAGCAACATATGTTTCCATCCAAGCAACGTCTTTTTCATGGACGCCCCTGCTTATTTCAGCAAGACAATGCCAAGCCACATTCTGCACGTGTTACAACAGCATGGCTCTGTAGTAAAAGAGTGCAGGTACTAGACTGGCGCTCCTGTAGTCCAGACCTGTCTCCCATTGAAAATGTGTGGCGCATTATGAAGCGTAAAATACAACAACGGAGACCCCGGACTGTTGTACAACTTAAGCTGTACATCAAGCAAGAATTGGAAAAAGTTCCACCTGAAAAGCTTCAAAAATTGGTCTCCTCAGTTCCGAAGCGTTTACTGAGTGTCGTTAAAAGGAAAGGCGATGTAACACAGCGGTAAAAAGGCCCCTGTGCCAACTTTTTTGCAATGTGTTGCTGCCTTTAAATTCTAAGTTAATGATTATTTGCAAAAAAAACTAAAGTTTCTCAGTTTGAACATTAAACATCTTGTCTTTGTAGTGTATTCAATTGAATATAAGTTGAAAAGGATTTGCAAATCATTGTATTCTGTTTTTATCTACGATTTAAATAACGTGCCAACTTCACTGGTTTTGGGTTTTTTGATTCGGGAGGTATGCCAGTTTTCAAAAGACCATTAATTCAAAAGAACCAGATGTTGCAAATACTGCGTACCAGCAAAAAAAAAAAGCTATGTATCCCAACGAAGATTGTGTTTGTGGTGATTGTCAACACATTGCTAAACTGTCACAACATTACAATTTAACAATACTCTGTAGTTACACTGCCTGGCCAAAAAAAAAAGTCGCACTCAAATATTTAGTTGGAACCCCTGTAGCTTTGATTACAGTGCATATTCGTCTTGTCATTGTTTTGACAACTATATGCAATGCCAGAACATTTCTTTTCAATCAGAAATGCCATGATTTTTGTCCAAGATCTTGTCTTCTCGACATAATGGTTGAACCACTCGGTGGTCTTGAGTACATCCCAATAATAAAAGTTATGTTCAAGGTCAGGACTTTGTGGTGGAAAATTTGTTGTGAAAATGATTCCTCCTGCTTGATTTTGTCATTCATGGTTTTCTTTGCTAAATACAGGCCAATAACTTGCCCGTTCTGAAATACTGTAACATCGTTTCCACCATCAGGGAATGTGTTTTTCGACATGTTTTTGTAAGAAATGAATAGCGACGCACTTCATCAATCAGGGTTAAAATGATTATTGCCATCTGAAACATATTAATAACCGCAATAATGATCTTTTTTTTTTGGCCGGGCAGTGTATATAATTGACCTAATATAGGGGTGCAACCGTGCGTTTATAACCTATTCAGAAATCATTTTAATTAGGGATAGACCGATATGGATTTTTTAGGGCCAATGCCGATACAGATTTTTTTCTCATCACCCTTAGCCGATGACCGATTATGGACTGCCAATTTTCTTGGGCGATATTTGTGGCCGATGCTGCTTTTGCTCCCGCAATTTACATCAAAATGATAACAAATATCACAGGTCTCAAGTTAGACAAATATTAATTCAAAAGTTTCAACCAGCCATCGATGTGATGGCTGCTCCTACCCAGTGAGACGCGCCCCCCCCCTCACAAACACACACACACACACATCAGCTGAGGAGACGCTGACTGAAAAACTCCACTACCGCTGTATGGATAGTGGCCCTAACAGCAAACGGCCCTTAACGTTTTCACAAAACACTGACACAATTTAGTACTACAATACAGAACATTTCTCTCATGATTTAAGTTCTTATAGTGCCCGCTAAAGACCTCTCTGGTAGCAGACACGGCTGCGCCACTCCACTCTGAGGGAGAAAGCACACACACATCAGGGCTCACAATTAACTTTTTTGCTTAGTAGCGCTGCACTCCCAAAGTTCAAAAAGTTAGAAGCGCGAGCCAAAATTTAGGAGCGCACACACCGAAATCAAAGAAGCACCAATATACCTGTATATTATTTTTAATATTTAAAGAAACTACAATATAACACTACACGTTACCAATACAAGTGTCTCCAACAAATGACAATTATTAAACAATATTAGAGTCTTGATTTCATTGATTAATAAAGGTTTCCACAACATTGGCTTTATCCCTTATCTGGAGGCCAGGATTTGAAATTGGGTCTCCTTGCTCTCTGCCCTTCTATCTCACTGCCTGTGAGGCATCAAATAAGTCCAGAGGATCCTCCACATTGATCCAAATCAAATCTTCAATTTTGTGAGGGTTAAATGCAGATCTGACGTAAAGTCCTTTTTTTCGCCTCAATATTGCTATATGAATCAGTCCACAGCGGTAACTTTGCTATTTGTTGGCTTATTATAAAATAAACAGACTTTATAATGAGTTTGATATGTTTGTTTTAAGATATAGTAGCCTATGCCACATGCCCAGGGTGTCTCTAGGACTAAAGATTGGTGGGGCCCAGCGCACCCCTTTAAAACAACTACTAACCCTGACTTGCACGCAATCATTCGCATAATCGACAAACAATCTTTCCAGGATTTTCCTGGCTTTTTTTATTGTTTTGTTTTTTTTTATTTTTTGCGGTAACTTTTTCAAAAAGTGGCAATGAAAGTTGCAGTGTCTTGGCGATTTATTTTTTTTGTCCGCGAGAAATTTGTGTGGATCGGTTGAATTTGCTTTAATAGTTGCAATCGCGACATGCAACTTCCTTGAGGGACTGAGCAATAGATTCACTCCAAGAACACGCCAATACGGTACATTTCGGTACGGCGACAATCATTAATCTGGAAGCGTAATTTCGTGCATTTAAATCGGCGTCATTCAGGATTGCACACAGACGTTTCAAATGGTCTTTTATTTTAGGCTATTTAAACAAAACGATCATGAAGGGCCAGTTAAATCGCTTGATGTGTGGAAAAGGTAGCGAAGACATTTGAGAGCAGTTTGTCTTTCATAAAGCGTTGAACAATTTTTGAGGGGCCCAAATAATTTTTCTGATTTGAATTTATCCAATTATTTAGTCACCAATAGATCTCATGGAGAGAGAAACCATAACTTCAATTGCCAGAGGATTATTGTCAAAATTGGAAAACGTGTTAATGGAAAATAAATGAGTACAAGCCAGGAACAATCCTTGACGCAAAGGCATGGTCCGGGCTCCACCAATTATCACTTCCAGAGATGCCACTGTCACCTAATTTCTGCATTTTCCGGAAAACGTTGCGTGTACTTGCAAATATATAAACGCTTACTGGTCTAAAGACGCACTGTAAAAAAAAATGTATGTTAATGATTTTTGCAGATAAGATACTGAAGATATGAGCGAAGAGACAGAGATTTTAGGGCTGCGCAAGCGCCGAGCAGCGAGGCAGCATATTTTGATAAGTTGCAACTATTAACAGAACACCGGACCTGCCCCCTTACGCACATTTGTCACACTATTTTCTGCGTTTCGTGCTTTCTCCGTGTTTGGAAGGACTTTCACGTTTAAAGTGTTTGGACTCCGTAGATAACGCGTTGCTACCAGCGAGATTCGGGCCATTATCTTTACAATGAACACGGTGCACTTCACCTTCTTATAACCTCAGCCATTCAAAATTTCGATGCAACTCTGCAAAAATAATCGAATGATTTCGCCGCCCTTTAATCTGAATCACCGTCATGATTCTCAGTTTCAGTAACTTTTTATACCGACTCGACTTTTTTAACGTTAACGGTACCAAAAAAAAAAAGTGCTCCATCCAAGTTTTGTGCATAGCTACAATAGTAACTCTCAGTCCCGCAAAATGGAGTGATCGGCGGCTATTATTAACCATTCTAGAGGTTTAGGACGTCAACCACCCCTTGGATTAGTCAGAATGGTTACTGTCAGCTCGAGGGAACACACTGGGTGCACCCCATTCTTACACCGGTATGCACGGCTGTGGTATGTTTAGTAGATTCTTGCACTTCTCCGAGACATACGCCCATCTCTATTTAAGCTGCAGCAACGGCTGGCATGCCTTCTGACTTCCAGATGTACCCGAAGAGAGGCGATTAATTGGGGGAAAAAGCGGTCGCACTACTAGTGCGACTATTTTTAATTCGAAGGTCGCACGGTGTTAATTTTGGTCGCAATTTCGAGCCCTGCACATACACACACGACAAGAAATGCATGTAACCTCAGCCCGGTGGTCGCTGAATTAAACTCCTACAAACACCATGGAACTGAATTGACAACATTGACATTACTTAATCCTTAAACCGGTGTTCGTAACATCTCTACATATTAGCCTACAACTACATCAACAGCTCCCTAAAAGCAATGGTAAGCACTTTTAAAGACGAAGCATTCAGCAGCATTCCCGTTTTTCTGACCCACAAACTTAACTATGTTTGCAAACGCGTGTATTACATGGCATTCATGTTTCCCATTTCAAAGTGGGAGGCAATATTTCAGCTAAGTTTAACAGTGAGAGGCTAATTGAAATTTTAAAGCACCTTGTTCTGAAGCAGCCACGGGGCAATGCTGCGTTCACCACTCTTCCATTGGGGGAGGGGTTACGCCTCGGTCTGCATGTGCTGCAGGGTCTTCTGGCAACACCGCATTAACCGGAAGACGGAGCAAATCAGTTTTTTTTTTGTGCACAATGGGACAAGCGATCACCAGGGATTCCTCGATGCAGTGATGCATGGATTTATTAAATACAAGGGCGAGGAGCGGGGATACACCGTCCGCCCTTTGGAGAGTTAACAGCTCGTTCTGAATGTTTTGTGCCTTGTAGCGGTACAGATCCAGATATCCTGCACACCCCCGGAGCCCTAGAGTTACTGCAGTGACTTCATTAACCTAATGGCTGCATTTTGCTCAGCACTATCCTGCACTAGTAGGCTGAAGTACTCCACAAACGCGCAAGTAGATCTACACACTGATATCGGTACTTCTGCCTGCACTGCACTTTAGTTGCATTGCAGTCTCTGTGCATTTTGCTTTGAGTACATGAAAGTAGTAAACATCCTTTTTTTAACCCTTAGAGCACTGAAACAAACTTTCAAAATATTCTATACTAAATTATCCTGTGCTGTTGAAAGCCCATCACGTGGCGAATTTGATATCTGACGTCAGTGAGCAACATTGTTTGCATTTAGCGCTCCAAGGGCTAATCCTTCACTTAACCTGACAGGTCTACTACAAAGGGAGATGAGTGGGCTCGCGTGGTATATTGAGCATTAAGCCTGGGTTTTCGATGTCACAAACGTGGCTCTCCGTTAATTTGCCACCGGAACGTGTGGCATCGGGGATCATGAGTTCAAGGTTTTTTGGGCCGGCTCGCTCAAAGAAAGCCTGGCGAATGTTGAGCTCAGGAGAGGTCCGTATGTTTCCCTCCCACATGAAACTCCCAGAGGGAAGTGACAACGGAGAACTGAGAAAATGATTGGTCAGAGAGCAGTCGCAAGCCTCTGGAGCTGGTTTATTAATTAAGGTCCCTCTTCAAAGGCCCAAAGGACGAGCCCATCATCATCTCTTCAGATAATAATAATAATAATAATAATAATAATCAAAACTAACTTAATAAAGACGAAAATTGAGTCACAAATCAATCCCAAGTGCCTCGTATAAGGACGTAAAGATGAGTGTTAAACACATTTTATGCAGGTGGTCTGTACCAGTTCAGAAAGAGTAGAAAAAGAGGCATGTTGGTGCGGCTGGGACTCTGTACTAGGACTTATGTAGCGAGTATGGTCTGGAGCATCAGGATAAATGGTATGAGCATAGCCCAAAGCCTGTTACTGAAAATTAACATACCAGGTTGCTATGGGACTACAATAAACAAACAGACAATAGAATACCTCACAGTTGCCCAGATATTACCCTGATAGATAAGAAAAATTAGAAATGTTATTTGATAGACATGGCATCCGCTGGAGATTAAAGAATTCAAGAAAAGGAACAAGAAATTCAGCACCATAGGGATCTGTGAATGGAAATAAAGAGAATTTGGGAATTAAAAAGAGTCACAACAGCGCCTATTGTTATGGGGGTCCTCGGAGTGTTCACCAACAGATTGGGAAAGTACCTACAAGAACTTGAGATCAGTACTAGACCAGTCATGATTCAGAAAACCGTAGTACTACGGTCAGCGAGTATCCTCTGTGGAGTCCTACTGTATGTGTCTGAGGAGACTTGTCACCTGACACCAAGACAAAAAGCCAGTAATTAACATCTTTTTACTGTGAAAATACAGAAATAATAATAATTATAAAGATACAAGTATTATTTAGCTAAGTTTCATCCAAAGCGACTTACAGTTGATGTGACCGCACAGGGGCCAAACTCCCTCTAGTGGAGAGAGGGGTTAACCCTTTGAGCGCCGAATACACTTTCAAGGAATTAAAAATGTAATTATCCTGAGCTGTTGAAAACCTATCATGTGGCAACTTCCCCTGCAGGAGCTCTTCTGACTTTGATATCTTACATCATTGCCCACGACACTGAAAGGGTTAAATGTCTTTCTTATGAGCCCTACGGCTGGACAATGATCTCGTTGTGGCTGCTCTAAGGCTCCCACATTGGGCCCCTATGGTGCCAGTCATGCACCTTCAGACGAGAGTCAGAGAAACTGCAGAGCTGCCAGTCAAGCAGCTCTTGGTAGTCTGTCCTGCCAGCACACTGTGTTGTTATGGACGTGTCGTGAAGATTGTGGGCATGACGTGAGCTGCAAGCGTTCGAGTCGGTCCCGGTTCTGACCGTGAACTCCTTGAAGTTCTCGTGTTTCCTCTGGTCGTCGGATCTGGGGCCCCCCCCTCGGCACAGGCGGTTGTGCACCCACACGCACAGGTACCAGAAGGACTTTGGGCTCGGCACGATGTTGAAGGGCGGGGGGAGGGTGCCTCCTTCATCGAAGTAGCTCATCCACAGCTTTGTGCGAGCGAACTTCCATTCTATATCCGCGTGGTCCTGCACGAACAGTGACAGGGGAAATCGGTATGGAGGCACAGTTTCAACCTTCCTGAATAATGTGTATTTGTACATCTGGCATTGTTCTGTTTATTTCTTATTTATTGTTTCCTCAGGTCACCATAGCAACAAAGGAGTGCTCTGAAGTACAAGCCACTCCTATGATCTTTCTCTCTCCCTCTCCCTCTCTCTCGCTCACTTTCTTTCTGGCTGTCTCTCAATGTCTACTTGTGTAGACTAGCAGGCTTGTAAGATCTGTGACAGCATATTCATTGGCCCAAATCTTGTGAGAGACAAGGCAGGAACCTTATTAACCCAAACAGGATGGGAGCCGACCTCGTATCCCATAATTCACCGTGCAAACGTGGAGGAGACTCAATTGTGAGGCTCAATTAAGTTTTCAGTTCCACCATCTCTGCAATAAATAACGCCAAAATCCAAGAACTGAAAATGAAGTGAAAAATGTGTGTAATAATTTCCAGCCCCGATCTAATTTTATGCTGGCGACGCATAATTAAAAACATTAAATACGCTTGGGTGCTTTTGTGTGCTTTGTAAGTAATTAAAGAGCCTGGTGCTAAAAGAACGGAAGTCACTAAACATCTAATTTCAGAAAAAGGGACTGAGTATATCACGGACCCATAATACTACTAATTAAAGACCCCAGTGCTGAAAGTGCTTCAGTCACAAAATGTACATTTTGAGAAAATCAACGAAGGTAGCTATTGTAGAAAAGACGTTTTTTCCCATCCTTACTTAAGTTTGTGAAAACGTGGTTTAAGCTCTTTTATAGCACTGTGCTCCCCAGGTGAGAATTATGAGCTCACTCAAGCGCACTCATTACCTTAAGAGCAGCGCATGAAAGAGACATTACACCTTGCTGATGGAGACCGTTGAGATGGCCTGCTGCTGCTTGTTTGCAAACTGCACGTCACAAGTTTGCATAATTTCTCAATGCATTTAGCAGTATTTATCTGCGCTTATTATTCTGTAAGTGCGTTCTTCCCGAAACACAGATGTGAACATCTTGACTTTGAGAAACACACTCTCTCTCCCTTTCCCTCTCTACGTCCTCTCTCTCTCTCTCGCTCTCTTTCTCCCTCTCTCACACTACACTACTTCATTCTCACATTTACCAATCCTCTTAATTAAATTAACAACTCTGAGTTTGAAAACAGCAAAGGTGCTTTCCCTCATGTTGCGTCCTCGGAGCCAAAGTTGCCAACAGTAAAAGGCTCCCTGTTGGGGTGTGGGTGAGAGCAGAGCTATGTGCTTTATATCATGAGAAAATGCATCAGGAAGCGACTGAATGGCCTGCCCTTTTTTATCTGAGACTCTGTTGCATGGCCAGGCAGTGTTTCTGTGTTCTGCAGAGAGGGGGGGGGGGGTATAGAACAATCAAACTGCAGCTGGTTCCCCCCCGACCCAAGGGAGCGGCTCTTGTGTGGGTGTTCGAGGTCCTCGAATGTGCGCTTACATAAACTCCACCAGAGGGGAAAAAAAATAAAAGTTTCCAACAGAAATCCACACTGACACGATTTCATCTCTGAGCTCAGCGGCACTATTTTTCTGGTACGATACGGAGCAATGGAAAGGACCAGAACTGTTGGCTTGGTAACCGGCAAACATGCCAGTTTGCGTGACCATTCTAATCCACTCGATGGCCATAGTTACTGAACATCAGTGCATAGTTATTCAGCTAATGTGTCTCATCCAAAGCTAACATGTCTAATCCATTCAACCCTCCTCCACAGGCAATGTTGGGTTAAACACTAATGATGCTATGGGTGCATCATGGTGCCTGAACAGGGTCCAATTGCAGCACCAAGCCCATTAGGCCTGGGGCATTCAACCACATCCAGAATGAGCCGATGTGGGTGCAGGTCTTCATTTCAACTAATTACTCAAACATCTGATTCTACTAATCAAGGACTTAAGTGAAGACTGTAGGGTATCATTAGTAAAATTGGGTGTGTAACATCATGAGAGGAACGAAAGCCAGCACCCATATCGGCCCTTTCTGGAATAAGGCTGGGGGCCCCAACACTTGGTCCTCAGTGGCCCCACCTGCCCTTACTCAGGCTGTGAATGGTGACCACGACTTTATTTTAGACAGTAAGCAATAAAGCCCTTTTCAAAAGCGCCATGATATATCACAGCGCGCAGGCAGGCAGGGATAGAGCGTGATATATGATGATAACGGCATGACTGTCTGGGCGCCGTAACTCACAGCGATGAGCTGGTAGGAGTTGTTCATCATGGCGATGAGCATGTTGAGCAAGACGACCAGGGAGATGACGTTGTAGGTGCCAAACATGGTGGCCCCAACAAACTCAGTGAACTCGTGCCGAGCCTTTACGTTAGTCACGTACAGGTTGAGCAAGCCAAACACGGACCAGAATAGAGATTGCAGGGTCTCGAACAACCTGAGGAAAAGGGAAAGAGAGCGAGAGGGAGAGAGTTATGCGTATTATGTGCCAGAATAATGTCATAATAAACAGCTGAAACAGCTAGACGACCGTGAAGACTGACAGTTTGCCCTCGGAAATATTTTATCTTGGCAGCGGTCTTCTGAATATCCAGCAAGATCCATATCCGGAAGTAAATAATGAATATGCACACACACACACACACGTGTACAGCAAGGGGAGAGTGAGACAGGAGAAATGAAAAAGAAAACCAATTAAATAATGAGAGGTCAAGAGTAAAGGATTTTTCCAGCAAAACAATTCAAATTTCATTTTTTGGTTCGTCTCGTCGGCCGCATAAGGGGCTCACAGCTCAGCTCTGAAGACACTCTGACTCCTCGGGTTGTGGACTTCTGTGTTCATTCTCAGTAAACATCAAATTTAGGTCAGCTGTTTCGGCCATTGCCTGAACTACGCTCTAACAGCACACATTAAACATTTAGAAGCTTTATTACACTACAAGGAAGAGATGTACTTGCTCCCTGGGAATGAAAATATACATTTATTTACAAGTAGCACAGCAGAAATGACCTAACCACCACCTCCCTGACACACACACGTACACACACAAACAAGCAAAGTATTTGGAAAGCACCCATTAATTCGGAAATTCTTCTACAGACCCTGTGAGTACTGAGCTCGCTGCCTCTTCTATCGACACCCCAGACCTTTCTTCTTTGTCTTTCACAGTGCAGTTACGCAATTCCAAGTCTTTTTTTTCTGCTAGTACACTCTAATTACTTTTAATGTTACAGTACGTACTGCATACTGATTGAGCAAACTGATATTAAAGTATTTGTTATCCTTACATGCTATGTACTGCTTCTGTCCACTGTTCTGTGTTCAGTACTTACTACTTTAGACTTACTACTGGTTCTGTTGGCCTTACACACATTTTTACATTTGCTGCTAGAAATCCATTTGTACTGCAGGCTTCATCCCTACTTCCTTAATCTGGGGTGCTTCAAAATTTAGCCAGTGTGCATCAGAGTATCAGAGAATTACAACTGCACCCCAGGACCTAAAAATTAGTCTTATTAGAAGAAATCTTGTTTTTGTATTTTAACTAACACATTCTTGTCCAGAATCGTTATACTGTGACGCTACTAGACCAATCGTCGATATTCAACGGAAAAGGAAACTTGGGGCGTCCTATGATATTTATGGCACATGATGTTTACGGCAGGGTTCATTTTAAACTTGCGTCATATTAGGACGCCAAAAGCCTCCTTTTGTCGTATATTGATGCTTGGTGAGTAACGTCACTGTATGACAAGTCCGGATTAGACTGGGCGCTTTTAATATACAAATTTCCTATGTGTTCGTTACGCCAATTAACACTGCTAAAAAGTAAATGAAACCCAAATTAAAGCGCAGATCATTTAAAAAGCCCTCAAATGGTCCCCGTCGAAACTGAGTCAAAAAGAAGTATTTGCCAAAGTGCTTGAGCTGACAGCATAGGTTTGGAGCACCCTTGTTCAGAAAATTGCAGTAAGCTCCGAATAGCCGAATAAGCATATAAGCGAGACCTTTCTGCAGCAGCATTATGGTAAAATGTGTGGCGCGGCTCCAAATACGGTCGGCGTGGGGGGAAAAACGCTGCAGGGAATCATTATCCCTCTGCCTCGTGAAATATAGAACAAAAGCTGTATGCTGCATATTTGTCACAGCAAACACGGCTTAAAAGAGCAAAAGGAGAAGACAGAGTAATGGAAGCGCGTCTCACTTTATTACAGACGTCTGTCACGCCGTCCCGTTCGCCAGCTTCGATTTGAATGTCACCGCCTTTTAAGATGCGGACATGATTTTCCAGAGACGCACGTTTTCCTGACCATTTCAAAGGGAGCTGCCGTTGAGATGAGGCGACAGTGCACTGACTGAGAATCCCTGCTTTAAAATAACCCTGTAGTAGCCCGGCTCTTCAACGCTGTAAATGTAAAACAAGGTTTTGATTCGCATCTTTCCGTTACTTTTTTGAGACAAATGTTTCCCGACTGGTGACCTACGCATTACGGGATAGGAGAAGACGTCCTTAAAAGATCGGAATTTTAGACATAATGGTTAGTGGTGCCAATACATACGGAGTTTCAACCTCCATTTTGAATTCATTTGAGAGGGAACGCTACACCAAATGTTTCTTGGACATTGGTAAGCTAAAGTTTTATGGGCAAGTCTCACTTATTTCTTACTTATCGTTATACAAGAGGAAATGCTGAACCAATAATGTCCCATTGCAGTTGTCGAGAATATCGTATGAATGTCTGTATTCTTGCAAATCAGACTGAATGATTCTGAGGGACTTCGCCATTTTCGACTTTCTGCTCTGTTGCCTGGGCTGCATGAATCTCAAACCTATTGCTCTCTTGCAATAGGCCTGGCCTAGCTGTGGTAAATATGAGTTCAAGCTTTGTCCGCCACTGATGTGGCCAAACAAAGCTCCAGGCTATTGATGCTACACACTCTACTCAGAGAAAATGCAAAGTAAGTCTACCATCGTTGGCTGTTCCAATCGGTCTGACTGGGAGAGGGAGAAACGATTTTACTGTGTGCCTGGTATTATACGGAATCGGGGTGAGAGAACTTTAGAGCTGTCAACAATTCAAGAAGCTAAATGGTATTCAAGCATCTCCAGGGGCCAACTTGGACAAACACAAGAAGGAAATCCGCGTGGTTATCATCTGTGGTTAGTTTTTTTGTGATTATAAACTTGAGACCATTTGTACTGGATTATAGTTGCAAACTGATAACAATAGGCCTATTTAAGAAACTGTCGTTATGACCGCTCGGTCACTACCGCTTGTATTCGCGTGTCGCGCTACTGGAAGCGCTCCTGGCTGACTCATTTGCAGTAATTCTTTCTGGTATGCTTGTACACATCCATTGTAGTGAACGCTAGCTAGTTGACAAGCTGGCTAGCAAACTAATGCACAATTCAACATATTTTCCTGGACACTGGCAAGTGTGGAGTACAAAAGTCAATCGTTCCCTACTCTCGCTGCTGGTTGTAATGATATGGCCAATCGGCACGAGTTGAGAACACGGAAACTCAAACACCGAAACGAACATAAAATTACTTAACTGGGCCTTCGGTAGATCGCAGGAGACATTCCAAATAGCCTGCTTTCATAGTATATCTACATTAACGAGCCCAAATAGCCTGTTGTGCCATAATGGCGCTAGATGATAAAGCTATCTTAGCGCCTGTGTTGCTTGCCAACCATTCTGTCCACTCTATCTTGCTTGGTGGAAGAACGAATAGTTCTCAATTTTATTGCATTATTACCAATAAATCGTTGATTTTTTTTTTTTTCTTGTGTGTTTATTTAATGGGATATATGTAGGGTAACCGTTTTTCAAAAGCAATAAGCTGCTTGAAGCAGTGGGTTACAGTGATTTTATAAGGGTGGAGGGGCATTAGAACGCCCCTTGGCCGTTATAAAATCACTGTAACCCACTACTTCTCGGGACGTATTCCTTTAATATAACAGTACAGCTACAACCGCATACATGCAAGGCGAGACAGTTCAATTCTGTGATTTAGGCTCTGCTGAACTGTCCTCTGCCTCCATTGCTGATGTGCTTGGCCACACTCATGGCGGCGCAGGCCATTGCTACTAGTTACTGAGGCAATCCAGTGTTAGGTCATGTGACTATTGCAAGTCACCTATTTGCGGTACTATTTAGTCATTTTTACTCGTTTAAACCATGATGCCAGAGTGGTTTGAAGGTTATTTTCAAAAGGCAGAAAGACGATGCCTTGTACATTGGTACATCATACCCTAAACCCCAAAATTGCTGCCACAGTGTAGACACAACTACAACGCACTGCACCCAGCCAGCATCGGCCCCTGCGTCTAAGATCGACTGCAAATGTTCAAGATAGTGACCCATCTTGACCTTCAAGGCAAGTATTGTCATTTTCTTTCAGATGAAATCAAATTAATGTATTTTTCCATTGCATTCTGTTTTGTGCATAATGATATGTGTGCAATTTGTCAGACAACTGTGATGTCTCAATTACTTCCTGGGTCCACTAAGCTGTCATTAATAAGCATAAAATACTCAGATACTGGTCACGGAATGGCTAATATCTGCCCGTGAACAAAACGCGAGGAGGGACGGACAAGCAGATGGGACGATGAACGGAAGTATGAAGAGGCACATCTGCACAATAAGATGTGGTTTGTGAAAAAAATATAGAACGGTCTAAAAATTCTGAGCTGGAAAAGAAGCGTGACGGATGGACGGACGGGGACACAGTGGGACAGCACTCATTCCTATATCCCCTTTCACTTTGTGGCAAGGGATAATAGCAGCATGCAGAGATATGTCTTATAGGCCAAGCTACAAGGACCCTGACCATTAACATGCATTGAGAGCTTGGGGACATGAGATGATCTTCCCCAAGTTTAGTTGATTCAAAAATGGGACCAATGGCCCTGTAGCTCACCGACCAAATAATTGAGCCCATTGCTCAGCATTTTTGAGAAGTTAGACATTGTCCCAAGGAAGTTCCATACCAAATTTGAAGTAAATCAAGCCAGCAGTTTCAGAGAAGATGATTTGTAAACAGATGACGATCACGACAATGATGCCGCCTAATCACAAAAGCACATGGCCTCTCGGCCGGTGAGCTAAAACTATTGTTATGGCCCCAATTTGTTATGACATTAAGGACAGCAAAAGATGAGACAAAATTTTTAAACTTTAACAGATTTAATAAAACAAAGGCTGACCAAGATTGAAATAATAAAGAAAATGAGATATTTACAGCCCCTTGAGATGGAGTTGCTTTGTTGTGATGTCCTGGGAGAGGAAAATACTCACACACAGGCAAAAATCCACAAAACAAGCTTCACAGGTCTTGTAAAGAGTGACAGATCTGGTCAAATGTATCCTTCCACTATTTCTCCTTGCAATTTCTCCTACTACTTTACTCTCTAATTTTTTTTTCCTTATATATTCTTTTCCAGCCCCCTCCCACCTTCCAAACTTTTTTCAATTCTCTGGGACTTTCCCCTCCGAGGCATGCCCAGGACATGCCCAAAAACCTAGCTCCAGACTTAGCTTAAAAAAATGTCAATACTGCCATCTAGTGGCTTTTTTTTTCCACATTACACTATACTTAAATAACATTTTCAGGAATAAGTGAGCTATGAAAGCCATAAAGAAGGTTATTTGTATTTGTTTGCCTCCACTTTTCCAGTGTCCTCCACTCCACAAGATGGCGTATGGCCATATATGACAAATCAGCAAACTCTGTAAATATGCATCCTGGTGACATGCATGCTTGCATACCAGCATTTGCATTCTGAAAACAGCATAGACGCGATTCCTTGCCTTCACCCACAGAGCTAAAGAAAACATTGGAATTGCGCAATCAAGTGCTGTACATGTGCATATGCGACTAGATAAAATGAAATGAAAAACCATGAAAAACACTGAATTTGAGACTTCCGGTTTGGAGAGCTAGGCTGCGTGGCATCAGAGCTCCTGATAGTCGAGGATAAAAACTCCCCAAAAACTCAAATAAATAGAGTTAGAAACCATTCTGACTGAAATGTGACCGGGGGGGAAGTTGGAATGGGAAGGAAAACTCGACTCACTCAGGCTAAAGACGCAGGGAAAGACGAAATGGAAAAATCGCTAGCTAACAGTGTAATGGAAGCAGATGGCGGACATGAAACAACGCACCTAGCTGGTTGTGAGGAAATGGGCTCAGGTTTAGAAATGTGTCATTACTAAGTTGTGTCATTACCTAGTCATTACCTAGTGTCATTACTAAGTTGGGCCCCTCTTTATAGAAGAGGTTTTTTTCCGAGATTCACCAACGGGATCAGATTGTCGGTGGTCGAAATGATCCTCCACTGTTTGGAAGTTCTAATGTTATATTTGTGTTGTCTGTTTCATGCCATCATTCTGGCACTGTAAGTGGGGTTACCAATGCTTTCTTTTGTCTCTGTTTCCATAAGTGATGCAGTGTAACAGTGTGAAAATGGCGTCCTTGAATATTAATGGTTTAAACAATCCAATTGAAAGAGGAAAAGTAATGGCAAAAATTAGAAAAGATAAAATTCAAGTGATATATTTTCAAGAAACGCATCTATCTCGGCAAGAACATGATAAACTGAGGAAATTGGGTTTTAAAAATGCCTGTAGTTCATTTGAGAAAGGCTCAAAGAGAGAAGTCGCCATATTAATCTCCAACTCTGTCAATTTTGAAGTCATTAAAGAAACAAGCGACAAAGAGGGGAGGTATGTAATTGTAAGAGGAAAAATGGATAACAATGTAGTTACTTTGGTCAATGTCTATGTGCCACCTAATCCTGATAAAACATTTTTGAAATTTCTGTTTGAAATCATAGCCTTGGAAAATGGAGTCTTAATTTGTGCAGGGGACTTCAATATGATTATGAATGCTAAACTGGATACTAGTAATAACAGGAGAAGTAAGTCCCATCGATCAAAGCTTGTTAGCACCTCTCTTACTGAACTGGGGATGTTTGATGTTTGGAGGGAGCTTCATCCGTTAGAGAGGGACTACTACACGCATTATTCTGCCCAACACTTAGTGTACTCTAGAATAGATTATTTCTTTATGAACACAATAGAGGAATGTAGGATAGGGATAACTGATTTGTCTGATCACCGTATAATTTACCTCAACATCCATTTAAATAGGAGAAATAAAAATACACCTTGGAGATTAAATGTGGGTTTACTGAATAGCCAGAAAATACAGTAGGATGTTAAGAAAGAGATTATAAGCTGCATGGAGGAAAACATAGACAGCCCAGTGGATTCTACCATACTATCAGACACGGTTAAGGCTGTAATGAGAGGGTGGTTAATAGCGAGGGCAGCTTACCAAAAAAAGAGTGGAGAGGGAAAATTATAAAAAGTTGATTAGAAAATTAAAAGCATTGGAACAACAACATAAAAACAACAAAGATAAATCAGTTTTACAACAAATAATCAACGTGAGACGGCAGATTGATGATTGCCTAAATTAAGAGGTGGAGAAAAAAAACTAAGATTCACCAAACAAACCTTTTAAGAATCAGGCTCAAAAGCAACTAAATATTTGGCGAGACGACTTAAGGTCCAGCAAGTCTCCCACACAATATCTAAGATTAGAGACCCCGTAACAAAACAACTATTATTTGTACCTGAAGAAATAGAAAAGGTCTCTAGTCTAGAGATTATCAAAATTTATATTCCCAACCTGCAACAAAAGAAGAGTGTGAAATGAAAGAATTCCTTGACTCATTGGACTTGCCAGCAATTTGAGAGGAACAAAATAGAAAACTAATTTCCAATATCACTAAGAAGGAACTAGATGCTGCAATCAGCAGATTAAAATCAAACAATAAGCCAGGTAGTGACGGATTACCAAGCGAGTGGTCTAGAACATTTAGGGAGGTAATAACTCCACTACTCCTGAATTCTTTCAATCAGACTCTGGCAGAGGGCAAACTGCCCCACTCATGGAAAGAAGCTATAATTTCAGTTATACCTAAAGAAGGAAAAAATAAAGAATACTGTGAGTCCATTAGACCAATTTCAATTCTAAATGTGGATTATACGATTTTTACTTCAATAATCTCTAAAAGATTCCAAAATTTTATGTCTAACTTGATAGATGAAGACCAGTCAGGTTTTATAACAGGTAGGCAGACTCAGGATGATGTTAGGCGAGTCCTACACATACAATCATAGATCAGATTCAAAAACAGGGACTGAGAGCAGTCCTAGTGCGTGTTGATGCAGAAAAGGCCTTTGACTGTGTCAATTTGAGATTTTTATATCAGGTGCTGGGGAAACTAGGGATTCAGAAAAGGTTAATACAATGTATTCAAGGCCTTTACCAAGAACCTACAGCGAGGATAAAAATTAATGGACATTTGACAGATAAATTTATCTTCGAACAAGGGACTCGTCAAGGATGCTGCCTTAACAACTTAAAAGGAATTCATATAGGAAAACAGGAACATATCATAGGACTCTTCGCTGATGATGTTATTGTGACTCTCCAGGACCCGGACAGAAATTTTCCTAAACTGATGTGAATATGGAGGACTTTGGTATGGAAATCTTAAAGTGATTAAATATTTGGGCGTGATATTAGCAAAGCATAACGCGTTGCTGAATACCCCTCGGCCCGGGCAAGATTTCCTGCCTCAAGGTTACAGCGCTAAGGTCAAAGGTGAAATCCACAAAAACATGACCATGCACATCATGTGTCACAGTGAGTTACCATACCAAATTTGGTGAAGCTGCGATATTTAGTTGAAGAGTACTGACCCGTACAAGATTTCCAGGGCCAAGGTCACAGAGCTAAGGTCAAAGGTCAAATCCAGCAAAAAACCTGGAGTTGCACATGCATGGGTCATAGTGAGTTAACCATATCAAATTTGGTGAAGCTGCAATAATTAGAGGCTGAGTACTTACTCGGGCAAGATTTCCGAGGTGAAGGTCAAAGCGCTAAGGTCAAAGGTGAAATCCAGCAAAAAACCTGACGTTGCACATCTGTGGGTCACAGTTATCTTACCAAATTTGGTGAAGCTGCGATCATTACTTGCTGAGTACGTCCGTGGACACTGTCAACCGGACAAGATTTCCTGGGTCAAGGTCACAGCGCTAAAGTCAAATCCAGCAAAAAGCCGGACGTTGCACATCTATGGGTCATAGTGAGTTACCATACCAAATTTAGTGAAGCTGCAATAATTAGTTGCCGAGTACTGACCCGGACAACATTTCCCGGGTCAAGGTCACACAGCTAAGGTCAAAGGTGAAATCTAGCAAGAAACCTGACGTTGCACATCTGTGGGTCACAGTTATCTTACCAAATTTGGTGAAGCTGCGATCATTACTTGCTGAGTACTTCCGTAGATACTGTCACCCGGACAAGATTTCCAGGGTCAAGGTCTCAGCGCTAGAGTCAAATCCAGCAAAAAGCCAGACGTTGCACATCTATAGGTCATAGTGAGTTATCATACGAAATTTGGTGAAGCTGCGATCATTAGTTGCTGAGTACTGGCCTGGACAATGTCACCCGGACAAGATTTCCCAAGGTTAAAGGTCAAATCCAGCAAAAAACCAGACGATGCACATCCATGGGTCATAGTGAGATACTCTACCAAATTTGGTTAAGCTGCGATCATTAGTTGCAGAGTACTGGCCCAGACAAAATCGTGGACGGACGACAGATGGACACGTTGGTGTCGACAATACCCCTCCGGCCAGAGTAGGCCAAGGGGTTAAAAACTTAAATAAAACAATTGAAATAAATTATAATCAGATCAATAATAATATAAAGACCTGATATCAGGAGGTGGTCAGCATTCAACATAGATTTTGATACACAAATTGAGGTAATAAAAATGAACGTGTTACCGAGACTGTCATACATTCTTCAATCTATCCAATATATGATCCCAGAAACACAATTCAGACACTGGGAGAAACTTACCTAGATTTATCTGGGCTGGAAAGAAACCAAGGGTTAGGTATAAGACACTTCAACTAGCAAAAGAAGAGGGCGGGTTGTCCTTGCCTAATCTGAAACAATACTTCTATGCAGCCCAAGTGAAGTTTCTGGTCTGTACATGCTGCCCTCTATATCAGGCAAGATGGAAAGACATAGAGGCCAAGATGGATACCTTTCAAATCCAAGCAACATTAGGAGATATAGGAAATATAATGGGTCAGAAAAGCAATAATGAAATTATTAATTGAACACTGGATATCTGGAGCAAGATGGTAAAAGAATATAAGATGGAAAGAGACATTAAATGACTGATTTGGCCTGCTCTAGATCCCAAATTCAAACCAGGAATTAGTGATGATCGATTCAGACAATGGTGGGACAGGGGCATTACAGCAATGTGTACACTAACTCACAAGGGGCTCTTTAAAAGTTTGAGAATTGCAAAAAGAATTCGGACTTGAGAACAAAGACCTCTTCAGATACCTGTAAATAAGAGATTACTATGATAAAACCAACATTATCTGGAGAGGGCAATGCCACGATAGATATCCTGATTGAAGCTTATGAAAAGATGAATAAAAAAATAATCTCCAAAATATATCAGTCTTCAGAAACAGAATGGAAACAACACAAGATACATTAAAGCAAAATGGGAGAAAGAATTAAACATAGAAATATCACAAGAGGATTGGCGTTCAGTGTGGAGTGCACAGCATTCATCCACAAGTTCAAAGACATGGAGAATTTTTTGTTGGAAAAATCTGATCCGCTTCTTTATCACACCACATATTAAAAGCAAACTATCCCATCCACAGGAACAGTGCTGGAGGCAGTGCGGAAACATGAACGCCAATCACTCCCATATCTTTTGGTCATGCCCAAAAATTCAAATTTTTTGGGAAAAGATATGTCTAACTGCGGGAAAGATTTTGGGTTATAAGATCCCTAACAATGTCCTGGTCCTGTATTTCAGTGTTTTGAGAAATTATGTGATTATTAAGAAAGATTGGTATTTGTGTAAAATACTGTTAATGTCCTGTAAAAAAAACAATCACAAAGAATTGGTATAAATCAGAATCCCCAAATATCAATCAGTGGATGGACAAAATTAAAGAAATCCATGCATCGGAGAGGATGACCTTCTGTCTGAGGTCCAAAGGTCCAATCTTCGCCAGGAAATGGGAGAAGTGGGACTGATTACATTAAAAGAATAGAGGACGCTATGAACCAAACAGGACATTTAAATCACTGGACGCATTACAACACAGTAGAGTTAACAGAGGAGCCCCCACTTTTTTTTGTATGTTTATTTGTATCTTTATCTTTTGTTGTCTACCTGTTTTCCTTAAACTGAAAATACTAAATAAAAAGCATCAAAAAAAGAAAAACACTGAATTTATTTCACAAAAGTATTATGTATATAAGTGATAAATCTATTAATTGTAGTATCATCAGCATCAAGTTCACTTTCGAGTCTGTTTTTCTCATTTACTCCTATACAAACTTCACCTAGATTAATAATCCCTTAGAATCTTTCTTCGTGTAAAAATCATCAACATAATCTCTGTATTCCACCTCTAAACTACCTTAGTCAAAGGTTTCTCACCATTCCATACAGGAAGCTGCCCTTTGGTAAGATGGCAGACACAAATCTCGCCAAAACTGGTCCCATGTCCACTCCAGTGTTTTCTCTAGCTCTGTACCTGTGCATCATATAAAGTGCTTCTTCCTCATCGAGGTCACGGGGGAGCTGGGTCGATCTCAGCCAAGTATCGGCTCAACGATCAACAGTAGTGCACATACCAAATTCACTCGCGCAGTCATAATTATGGGCTAGTTATTGTAACCAGTTAGCAAAGCATGCATGTCCTTTGACCGTGGGGGACAATCTATGCGAACACAGGAAGAACCTGCAGACTCCACACAGAAAGGCCCCAGGCCAGAGTCGAGCCCCCTTTCCTCTGCGCCAACGCACCACCCTCAGTCGTTCACGACTCCTTAATCTTCCTTTGTCTGTTTATATGGAGCTGAGATCATTTAATAAATCAAATTTAATGCAGGGCTCTTAAAGCGCTCAGCGCATGGCGCGCGGAGCAGGAACAGTGCCAGTTACATAGCGGTAAATGCTGCGGGAACAGCAGGGATGTTTTGGCAGCGCAGCATAAGCACTCGAGAGACTGAAACAGCGAGTCGTTTAAGGTCTGTGCACATAAAGATAATATTACAAGAGCGAGATGTCTTGACTGTGCTATTCTGTGTGCAGGGAGATAATGTAACGCCCACAAATTAATAAACTCTGTCTGTTTCAGCGTACATTTCAGTCAAGGATATTTAAATGTTTATAGAACATTTTTAATCCTTTTATGTGAGTCACAGAGCAGACTGGAACATTGTGGCTTGTTGTTCCGGTTTACTTTCCTGAAACCTCACGGACCATCTTTTACCCTGTGTTTTACAACCAGAACCAACATGGGTGCCTGATTGGTTATTTTCTTTTTGGTTTTTTTTAGCCTTTTTTAATGTACTGCATGCATTTTCCTCATATAGATTTAAGAAATTGTCATAATGTAAAAGCCTGAGAGTCCTCTGGACTTATTGAAACCGGTATGCGGCCCCATGAAACAACTGGAAACTTCTGGAATGGAATCCACGTAATGCCGAGCCGCAGAATCCATGTTAAAGAGATGGTTCAACATTTGGAATTTTTCAGCACGACACTAACGATCACACTGGCCACAGCGAGGATCGCCATAGAACCATTCAGTTCAGTTGCTTTTATTCGACTCTTAGTTCAAGTCCCTTTACGGCTCCACGGCTGGCTGCCAGCATTTGCAGTCATTTAGGATCACAACAAATCGTGTCCCACACAGTTCATGTTTTTTGCATTTTCTTTTTAAAGACATAGTAATTGTGCTGTATTCACAAGGAGCGATTAACAACTGCTGCCTCTGCTGCCACCTTCATCCTGCTCTCAGCTCTTAATATTTCAGAGTAACTGTAGACACGTCAGGAAAACAGACTGGAGTACAGAGGAACAGAGAAAATGAAAGACCAGGATTACAGACCGAGGCACTGACCACATACAGTGCCCTCCACTAATATTAGCACCCTTTGTAATATTAGCTAAGTGTGGTTTCTGTAAACCCTCCCTAACCTTGACCCTCCAATCAGTGCACCAACAAATTCGGTGAAGAAATATTATGCAATTTTGGACTTACGGTCTGTAGAAAAAGAAAGATTCATTTTTTTAGATTTATTTTTCTTATTTAAATTAATTATTTAAAATAAATTTGTGAAAACTTTTGCCAAGTTGGCAAACACTCGGGCTACCCTTGACCTTGATGGAAATGGGTAGTGACCTCATGCGTGGCCTTTTTTTTGTGAAGAGATACCTAAATGCTTTGGGCTAATTTCCAATGTTTGGCGTAGACAAAAGACAGATAGACGAGACGGTAGACGTAGACTTCAGCTACCTTTACAGGTAGCCTGAGTAACTAGATAATGGATGTACGGACTGGGGCTCACGGAGGGTCCACGATCAGGGGCCAAGACTCACGTGGAGAAGGCGTTGTTCTGCTTCTCACAGCGGATGCCCTTGCAGTGGTTGGGCTCGTCGGCGGCCTGCGTCTCGTAGTAGAAGTAGAGCTGGTTGAGGCCGTTGGCGAAGGCCAGCAGCACTAGGCAGTAGATGAAGAGGAACTTGAGGATGTCCAGCAGCATGCGGCCCAGCGAGATCTGCAGGGGGCCCAGGTGGGAGTTGGCGGTGAAGAGCGAGATGAGGCGAAGCGAGCTGAAGATGTTGGCGATGGCAAACAGGGCCTCGGCGATCAGCGTGGGGTGCCACATCTCCCACTCCTCTCGAGGCCGCGAGCTGTTGTACTTTCAGAGGGAGAGGAGGTAAAACCAGTTAGAACCAGTTTGGACCTGCTCTTCAGAGGCTTAATTGTTGGGTGACTGTGATGTTTCCCTGGGTTCTTGAGCTAATGCTCTCTGGACAGCAGGGGGTTTTACTCATTTCTGTACAGCGATTGGTCGAATGGTTCTCCAACCTCCTCTTGAGTACACTAAGCCAGATCCAGATCCAGATGTTTGATATGCCTTACTTTAAGCACACCTGATGCAGACAACCACACTCTTTATTACCACTGTTAGGTGTGATTGAGGTGGAGTGAATTAAATCCCTGGATCAGGTTTGGGGGGAGCCCTATGGAGGTTTGGGAATAACTATATAAACCACTCACCGTATGAAACACAGAGAGGGGTGCTAGCTTGGTCACAACCGATACTGTCCAGACAAGCAGGTGGAGAGCAAAAGAGGGAAAACTTCTGAGCCATCAGACGCTAAGGCCCGTATTCAGAAACGACACTCACACTCACCCTCCACTCACCATATAGTGAGTACAATTGAAATGCACCTGGAGTGAGAAAGAGATCGACCGTCCACTAACTGAGAGAGAGGTCCCACTCCTCGCCAATTGCTGTTCATAAACGCCACTCAAGCATAACTGACAGTAGTGGGAACTGGTTACCACAGGTGGTGCGTCGGCTGCTGCAAAGGGACGCTCAATCCTCACCCTTCAGTGCTGAATGACCTAAACCTGTCAGAGTTCACTTTTCTTGATTAGAACGTTTCTCAGACAAACTGGTAAAACAACGATCAAATCAATTTATTTTTGAATGTGTTGTTCTACATTGATTCACAAAAGTGATGCGTTTCTTTCGCACATATTGACGACGTAAATATCAGCATGTCTTCATAAATTCTGTGGTCGAGTGGCTCGCGAAAGGTGCGGGATAGCCGAGGCCCACTAAGCAACAAGCTGTGAAACGTGCCAGACATTTCCTTCTACATTCAGCAATTAAGAACGTAGAAAAGAATGGATTCTCGTGACTAACAGCTACATGAGCCTCGCAGACTAATCCACACGCACCTCACGACACAGCAGAATTTTCCAACCCATGAGTAAAGAAAAGCGCAAGAAATCAGATTGCGTGAGAGTTGACAGATTTGCATCATTAATGAAAACTGGCCACACCTGATAATGTTGAGAGTTTTCGGAGATTCTGCGCTGGTAATTTAAATGAATTGAAAACAGGCCATGTCCAATCATTATTTTTAAGGGATAGTTTTGAGCTTCCCCAATTGCCAGTTCACCAGTAGCCGCTGGTGGGTACAAAAATGCTAACCTTGAGTTCACCGCAGTGCAGTTCGTAAACACTGAAACCAGGTGGTCAGTAAGTTACCGGCATCGTTATCATCATTATAGTTAAAATTTGCGTAGTTGCCATTGCGTCGAGCATGTAGCTTTAAATGATTCAGAGTTTCTAATGTTTGTAACCACCTGAAAGCCATGACAATGAGTACCGGCACAAGTTAGTGCGGCTCAAGAAAGGTGTTCCCTGCACTCAACCTTTACTCAGAAAGAGACACTATTTTAAGTGGGAGTGAGGTCTCTGAAAGCAAATGAGTGTTAAGGCAATCTCAGACGCATTTAGTATAACCTGACACTAAGTTTTAGTACGCGCTCACATTCAATTAGTGTGAGTGTCGTTTCTGAATACGGGCCTATGCCTTCATAACAACCCCCTATGCCAATGCTAACCAATCCTGTTCCTGGGGATGTACCATCCTGTAAGTTTTCACTCCAACCCTAACAAAACACTCCTCATTCAGCCAGTGGAGGTCTTCGTGAGAATCTGGTTTGCCTAATTTGGGTCGCAGTTAAATCTACAGGAACGTTGAACTCTAGGACCAGGGATGGTTATCACCATATGCAAGTTATTTCCTAAGAAGTGCACTAAACATGCAGTTGGAGGCAAATTATTCAGCACTATGGATGGAAACAATAACCTTACACAGCTGCGGGCCATTAAAAACAGCCCTAGGCATTGCGCATCTTATTTCATGAACTGAACATCTTACTATCAAAGGCACAGTCTGCAGAACATTTTGTGTGAATCATTATGATGATTTTCCCCCAGTATTCTGAGTGAGAGTTGCAGATCTCTGATTTCAGTTACTAGGGCAATTGTTACATCGGCAACAGAACGTTCTATGAGGAACATTCGGTTCAGATGTTTGTGCTCTCCCTCCCCTTATGGTCGGTATTGGGGTTAGTCGATGGTTGCAAAAGGAGTGACAGCTGACGGCTGGGCGTGGCTTTCGGGTGGGAGGCGGCCTGATTGAGTCAGAGTGGCAGGTGGTCTCGCAGTCTGTGCGGCCGGGAGCGCACGGCAAGTGCCTGCCAGGGAGGAAGCTGCCTTGTTTTTCTCAATTTTTACGCAACCATTCGCATTATGTTGCTTGGTCTCCGCAGCGACCACTCGGAGGTCTTTGTATGTTTAATTAAAGGCAATTCTGAGCGAGATCTGCTCGCCCAACTGTCATGTAGCGCTAAGTATGACTGGTCTGTTCAGAAGAATCACGTGTTGCTGCTCAAAGGCGTTATGAGGATGCCTTCCTTAGATCTCCGTGCAGTAAAGCCAGCAGACACGGGACATCTCAAGCATGTTTGGCACCTTACCTTGAGATACGCCACGATCTTCAGCGAGATGGTGGCCAAGTACAGTGAGTTCATGGCGAAGTCCATCAGGTTCCACCAGTCATGCACGTACTCTGTGAAGCCCCCGTCCCACATCTCCTTGATCTCTGCCCAGATGAAGCCTGTATTCAACAGATGGAATTAGTGTCTCACGTTTGTCCACCACATTTTGCAATAGAATCAGTCTTTTTTTTTTTTTTTTTTTCTGCAAAATTGAGAAGAATTTTGTGGAGAGAGTGAAGAAATGGAAGGAGAAGGAGTGTGAAGATGTGAAGAAATTTGGGGGGGTAAAATTGCGCAATTACAAACGGACAGTATTGCCTCTTTAGTCATTGGAGATGCACTGATCGCTTCTGATACGGATCATTTTTGCCACAAGGCTTGGACACTTCCCACTGGGGTGAAATGCAGCCAGGGAAACCAAACGCCTCCCTCTGTACACTCTCAACCCCCAGAGTCTGCAGCATATTATTGGACATACTTGCACTGAATTAATTTATCTTTCTTTGAATTACTTTATACACTAATCCGTTTAAATACCATGCCTGGGAGGTGAATAGCTGCACATAAAATCTCTCAAGTGACAGGATGCAGTAATTTGTAATTTAAAGCCTGTGAAAAACAGTTGTGAATATATGTAAACAATAGAAAATACGGCAGAGGCTGTGTTTATTGCACCCAGTAGTTCGGTGAGCTACTGACTATGAATCTAACAAAAAAGACAAAACTTCATTACCCATCTCCCCCTTATAGTGCTGCAACTAATGATTATTTTCATGATCAAATAATCTGTTATTTTCACAATGAATAAATTAATATTTTAGTCAATAAAAAAAACGCTGCGACCAGCAAATGTTTTACATCTTTGCTCGAAAATAGACTGAAATGATTTAAACGATTATCAAAATGACTGGCTACTGTTTCTAGAACAATAGACAATAATAATCAGTAAACAATAATCAGTCAACCGACTAATCAGTGACACTCTGCCGCCCTCTCACTCACCCAGCACCCAGGGCAGGATCATCCACTCCACCACAGTGGGAGGGGGGCCCTGCATGTGCAAGTTGGTGCGCACGATGTGCTGGGAGGCAAGCAGGAGGAGGAAGAGGAAGGTCAGGTAGGAGGCGGTGTGGCAGATGAACTTGATGAAAGGCTTTTTGATGAAGAGGCCCAGTGAGCTCTTGGGCGCCAGCAGGTACACCAGCGAGAAGACCGGGAAGAGGAGGCCGATGATGAAGCACGTCACCAGTTTGACCACCCAGTGCCGCCGCCGCCAGCCGGGGAACCCGTCATACCATAGCGTGGCCAGCAGCTGCTGGCAGTTCGGCTGGGCGACGAACTGCAGAGGTCAGAGGTCAAGATTCGGGTCAGAGGCTGAAAGAAAGGTCAGACACTGCAAGAAGTGTCTGTCTCAACAAGTATTTTAATCTCTTTTTTTAAAATTTGGCATCTCCAATCCCACCCAAATTGGGAATGTCCAATTGGGGAACTATGTACAAGGCTTTTTCGCATATGCGGCCCCTTATTGCCAACTCAGGAGAGTGAGACGGCACGCGGCTCTCCTCTGAAGCACGCGCCCATCGCCACCGTTTCTTATACACTCATTGGTCGAAACCTCACAAGCTCAGAACGAGGGCGGAGGGTAACCGAACATGATCAAGCTGAGAATCTTCCTAGCGAGCACCCATCTGGCCAACAGGAGGCACCTGACAACTTATTTACAATATTTTATCCTGGCAGACCCTTCCCAATTTGCATCCCTGTAGCGCATTGGCCAATTGCGCACTACTCTAAAAAAAGCTGCCAACCACTGCGGGCTGGTATGAGGCGGGGATCGGGTCCGCGCCGTAAGTCTTTTAATCTTAGAAAACATAAGATATTTCATTATATCTCAGGTGGAGCATATCAGTATATTATAAGCTACCATTTGCTTGATGGGTGAAATTTTCTCACCGTATTGACAATCTTGAAATGAGTCAAAATTCTCTTGGCTCATCATCAGAATTTTTGACTTACTGAGAAAAAAAGTAATCAAAATAAGTGATTTGAGTCTGAATATCAGTTTAAAAAGCTAGTTAAGATGGATTTATTTTTCATCTTTTGCAGTGCATGAAATTACATTTTAAGAAAAGCTAAAAAATCATGTTTCACTTATTCTGCGTAACATAAGAAAATGTCTTAAATTACTGCATGTTCTGAAAATTAATGAAATTGTAAAACTCATAAATTTTCACACTGAATATTGTCTTCCCACACTTCCTGAAAAGTGATTTTGCTGTTAGCGTGACAAAATCAGGTTCCAGTGCGTGTCTCAGATCATCAAACACATTTTAATGTAAGAAAAAGATAACCCGAGTTAATACAAAATGCAGTCTTTAAATGATTATTTCATTTATTAAGGGGAAAAAGCTATCCAAATTACTGCTCAGTTTGGATTCCAAACCTACCTGGCCCTATGTGAAAAAGTAATTCTCCCCCCTCGTTAAATCATGAATTAACACATTTTTTGAGTCTAGTTTCACTAACCACACCTAGGCCGGATTACTGCCAGACCTGTTGAATCAAGAAATTACTTCAATAGAACCTGCCTGACAAAATGAAGTAGGCTAAAAGATCTCAAAAAGTAGCATGTCCTGCCACGAACTAAAGAAATTCAAGAACAGATGAGAAACAAAGAAATTGAAATCTATCAGTCTGGAAAGCGTGGCAAAGCCATTTCTATGGCTTTGGGACTCCAGCGAATCACAGAACTCTGGCGACATGAGGGACCTAACTATCACAGCCCCCCCCCCTTAACCTCATCCTCAGCCCTGGTCATCCCTTTTATCCAGTTTGAGTTTTTCATGACAACTGCATCATATTGATACATATTCATATCATGTTTGGTATTGTTTTTCTCAGGGAAATTCCAGGAGTTGAATGGAATAAATCTCATTCTAATTCAAATCATATTTCATTCCTTTTTAAAAATCACCAAAATTTTGGTCAAAGCAGGATACCCTCTTGTATAACCATTTGGGTTTTCCTCGGTTTGCTAAATCGTTTTATTACCTCCTGCAATTGGTGGAAACCCAAAATGCAGATTCGACCCCCCCCCAGGTAATTTACAGCCATGCTGCCTGGATCAAAGATGTGATTTGGCTTAAAGCAAAGGGAGACTATTCATTCTGGGAAGATCACAACCGACTTCCCACACGTGCACCTATATGCCATGTGTGGCCTCTTTAATTATGGAAGATCACAGACGACTTCCCGCACATGCATCTCTGTGTGTCATGTGTAGCCAAAAGAGGTTTGGTAAGAGACTCTAACCTTCCATTATTCTTTTCTAAATTAAGTAACTGACTGATAAAAATTACTATGTGGACCTACCTACCTGTTTAATAAAAATTTCTTTCGTTATAATAATTTAAATTCTCTTCTTTTAATTTGGATGGTTTTTATGATTTTAAGTCCATCTTGGTTCCTATAGCCAAAATTACGGTTAAATACTTCAGGGAAACGGGTGCTGACTGAGACTTACTGTCAGAGGCCAGTTACAAAGTTTTCAGGGTGCTCTGGTAAGTTCGAACGGGGGATTGGCGGGGTATTGGCTCTGGAGAGTTTGGCTTAAAAGAACCCATGGGCGAATGACGCCGGTTCTTGTCAAATTTTCCTGAAGGAGTGCTATAGGCACTATTGGTGTCATACTAGTTGACCCGGGTCTGTAACTGTCGCAAGGGAAAGGTACTCTCGTATTACGGTGGTTGCTGGCTAACTATTGAAGAGCTTCCCAAACTAAGGTTTTGCGATTGTTTGGGTCCGGAAGCACAATCATGTAAAATTGGCGAAAGACTGAGTATGGTATGATTATTTTAAACTCACCACATTTACTACAAGATTTTATATTCGTAATGAGGTTGTTGTTACGTAGGTGGTCACAGGATCCCAGTAGCAAAATGTACACAAAGGTTGATCGCAGCATAGTGAAATTGGGGAAATCTTGTGCTGCTGTTGCTTTCACCAATAACAATGCCATTCAGTGGTCTGGAAAATACGGCAAAATAAGTTTCCATCGATTTCCACAAAATATTGAAGCCCTTTTGAAAGATTGCCTTGTTAAATGAAGAATTGACAGTTGAAGGCCAACAAAACATTCAATTCTTTGCTCAGAGCACTTCGAGAAAAGCTGCTTCACGTACCAGAAGTTCACAAGTAAGTCAACTGTTTTGTTGCAATGAAAACTGGTTTTAAAGTGATGATTTAAAGAAATTAGTGGAAAATATATATTCTATACAAATATTAACCTTAAGCCTGAACGTCCCCCTAATGGGGACAATGAATTTGCATGATAAATACAGCATGTTTCCTGATAGCAACCTCGTCATGCGGCTTATCCTCTTAAAGTGAAGAAACTCGGCAAAAAGTTTGTGATGACCGTTTTTACCTTAACCGAACACAATTCAAGTACCAAGCAAGTAAATAAGCATCTAGCAAAACACTTAATAAAATAAGATCAGTGCTCCATCGCCAGCATTTCTACAGCAGGCATACACTTTAAATGCTACAGATATGAGAAATTTTTCTTACCTTTGATATTTTGTCATAAAAGCTGTTTGTGGGTAAATATGCGCTTGCTATTGTTTTAGCCAGTCTATCTGAGTCCTCTTGCCATTATGCTATGCACTGGAAGACCTCAGCAATATTATCACTTTAATGTTTTTTTTTTTGTATTTTCGCTGTAATTAACCGCTAAAAACTCAACTGTTGTTTTCAAAGCTGGTTTATGACTGAGAATCCTTGCGTCAATATGCTCAAGTTCAAACACATACATACTTGTACACAAACACTATACAAGTGCTAAATTGACCACTGAATATATAGTCTGTTGAGCTAGTGTTGTGGATTAAGGCAGAGCATTTGGACCTGAGGTTCAATATCCGGTTATACATGCGACATTTCCGAGCAAGGAAATACATTTTTTTGTATAAATATAATTAATCGATGCGTTCCCATCCCATCAAAGCCATCTTCCAGAGTTACTTTGGGGATCACGTGACTTACACTACGGTTTCCGCATCCAGTGCAACGACTCTATTAATTATATGGAGTCAGATCAATCATAACTGTTGTGTTTTTGTGCCCTGTTCACCAACCCAAAAAATAATGCACCAGCCAGAGGAACGTGCTGAGCCTTCGCCTTTGGCAATTTCCGTCGTTGGTATTGCTTTGAGGTTTTACACTGGCCCACCAGAATTACTCCAAAAGCGCATCAACGACTCATCCAGGAGGTCACAACCCAGAACAGCATCTGAAGAACTGCAGGCCTCACTTGCCTCAGTTAAAGTTAGTGTTCATGATTCAACAATAAGAAAGAGACCGGGCAAAAATGGCATCCATGGGAGAGTTCCAAGGCGAAAACCACTGCAGACCAAAAAGAACACGAAGGCTTGTCTCACATTTGACAAAATACATCTTGATGATCCCCAAGACTTTTGGGAAAATATTCTGTGGACTGACAAGACATAAGTTGAACTTTTTTGAAGGCGTGTGTCCCATTACATCAGGCGTAAAACTAACACAGCATTTCATAAAAAGAACATCATACCAGAGGTCAAACATGCTGGTGGTAGTATGATGGTTTGGGGCTGCTTTGCTGATTCAGGACCTGGACGACTTGTCATAATTGATGGAACTATGAATTCTGCTCTCTACCAGAAAATCATGTGCAACCCTCAGATTGTGATCTAGAGCTCAAGCGCACTTGAGTTATGCAGCAGGACAATGATCTGAAACCTCTGAATGGCTTAAAGGTCTACTAAGTTAGCAATCAAAAAACGCTGTAGACATGTATTATTGCCTGTAATTCACAAATCCAGCATTTAAATTTCGTAAATTGTCATATTGGCAAAAAAAAAAAGGAAGAAACTAGACACTTTGAGACCTCTCCTTAAAACATGCGAGCGATTGGCTAATCGGGTGCCACGTATTAGAAGAAAGTTGCTCCGGTGTTAATGCAGAAAATGACTTGTTTCACTCCTCATTTGAACAGCTAATTTGTGAAAGAAAGACAAGTTATATTAATCTTATTTGGGACAAATATTCTTATCGATACATTTTCTACATACCCAATGAAATTATTTCACACTAACTGTCCAGATTTTGTGGGCTTTTAACTTTTCCGTGAACAAAGCTCTGATCTCATCTGGGATTGCAAAACGAAAATTTTGTATTGGTCGTAAACGCGTGTCCAATCATTTTACGCATTCTTGCATTGTATGCCATACAAAATGAGAGCTAATTTTTTACTTCGAACACTGTAAGCGACTGAGAAACACAGCAACTTCATACTTGCATTGACCGGTCGCTTGTGTTTATGTTTGGGTTTCGCAGAGATGCTAAGGCTTACGTCTTACGGAACATTCACATTGGCGCGGCGCGTCAATGCCTGCAGACGCTTCTATCCCTTGGTTTTGCCGCCTTTGGGCGGTCCAGTTTTATAGTGACGTCACTGGAAGCGAAATGCAACTGTCAACTGGCTGAAGCAAGTCTTCATTGACAACGATATTAATTCACCCAATTGTCGTTTGTGTATAAATGCATTCCGTTATTGTCATGGAGTTTAATCATTGTCATGGATCGGAGAACGAGGACAGTTCTGATAGTCGCCATCCGGCATCTTCGGCGAAAACGGCGCCGGTCTCTCTGGGTTCATCCAGTCCTGTGGGACCGCAAGAGGTATGGGAAGTACCACCGTTTGGTGCAGGAACTACGCCTGGATGAATACCTTTTTCAGCACGATTTCAGACTTACAAGAAGTCAGTTTGAAGACCTGCTTCTGCGAGTAGCACCGAGAATAACGAGGGTCAGTACCGCTCTCCGGGAGTCGATTGGTATGGCTGAACGCCTCGCTATTTGTCTACGTACCTTTTCTTCATTTAGTTATATATAGGACACGGCGGTAATAAGCTTTTCCTCCATTGTGTTCCCGAATCACTTTCAATAAGCGGAACCAGTGTTTCGTAGCCCACGTTCCTGGAAGACAAGGTGCACACTGCCTTCAACCACTTGATTGGACATACGCGTTCCGTTTGCCGGATTCATTACCATAAACTTAATTTTTCCCATCTTCCTCGACGCGCCGCAAGCACAAAATTTGACGCGCCGCTCCCATCATGCATTGCGCCGCGGCTATGGACGCGCTCGCCGCCTTCCATAGCAATTGAATGGGGAGGCGTAGCCGTCAATGGACGCGCCGCGCCGATGTGAATGTTCCGTTACGGTACATTCACATTGGCGCGGCGCGTCAACGCCTGCAGACGCTTCTATCTCCTTGGTTTTGCCGCCTTTGGGCGGTCCTGTTTTCTAGTGACGTAACTGGAAACGAAATGCAGCTGTCAACTGGCTGAAGCAGAAAGCAATTATTCAACGATGACGGTCTTTTACTCACATATACAGAATTTCTCACTGAGTTTGGGATACCTGTAACCCCAAAAGAATATGCTGTAGTATTTGATTCTATCCCTTCAGGGGTTGTAATGCTCTTCAAAGATGTAGCAAAGCAAGGATCTTTGTCATCAGTCCCAGATGTATTTGACACTCCTGTGGGTAAGATATGTTTTACATTTACCAAAAACAACAACAGAGGTATACGTACTTTATTCCAAAATGATGTTGTTTCCGTTCCCAACGTAGTTCCTTATTGGAATAACTTTGTCAAAGAACTTAACTGGAAAAATATTTGGAATTTACCCCACAAATATTTATTGACTAACAAAGTGAGGGAAGTTACTTACAAAATAATACACCGTTACTACCCTGTAAACCATTACCTTGTTAAACTGAAAAAAGACATCAATGTAAATTGCTCATTTTGTAATGCTCTTCCAGAGACTCTTTTTCATTTATTTTGGCACTGTGATTACACGGAAAGACTATGGAAGGACTTGAGTCGGTATATAATTGATAATATTGATCCGGAGTTCAGCCTATGCCTGGAGAATGTTTTGTTTGGTTTCAATAAGTGTAATGATGATAAAGCCAAAGAATATTACATTATAAACCTCATCATTATCCTAACAAAATTCCATATACATAAATCTAAATTTAATAAGTCTAAACCCTTATTTAATGTTCTTGAAACTGAAATAAGGCTGTACATTAAAGCTATTGAATCTTCCAAAAATAAAAAGGCTATCAAGACGGTGAGCTTATGCACCTCTTTTGATGTATTTACATGAATGCTCTCTGGCTCTGTATAGATATACTATACCCTGGCACCTTATTTTTTTAGTTTATTTTATTTACTTTTTTCTATGACTGTTTGGCTTTGTCAATTATGTAACTTGTCTATTATAATTTTGTACTATTATGTAATAAAGGCATTATTAAAAAAAAAAAAAAAAAAAAAAAAAAAATGGCTGAAGCAGGTTTTCATTGACAACGATATTAATTCACCCAATTGTCGATTTTTCCGCTTGGATTTTGAAATTTTGAGGGACTGCAGTTGTGTATAAATGCATTCCGTTATTGTCATGGAGTTTAATCATTGTCATGGATCGGAGAACGAGGACAGTTCTGATAGTTGCCATCCTGCATCTTCGGCGAAAACGGCGCCGGTCTGGGCACGTATCTGGGCCTGTAAAAAAAACGCGATTTGCTGAGCGCCAGGTCTCAGTAATTAGAGCAGCACAATACCGTATTTTATTTCATTTTTAACAGTGACAGAATGCTCAAACCCACCAGAGACACAAACAATCTCTGCTACCTTCCTCCATGCGCAGTTGCGTTTCTCATTGTCCCTGTAACTAGGCAGGGAACCGTCATATAAAACAGGAAAAGAGGTCACGGCGATAATTAGCTTTTCCTTTATTGTGTTCCCGAATCACTTGCAATAAGCGGAACCATTATTTCGTAGCCCACGTTCCTGGAAGACAACGTACTCACTGACTTCAACCACTTGATTGGATATGCGCGTTCCGTTTGCCGGATTCATTACCATAAACTTAAATTTTTCCCAGCTTCCTCGACGCGCCGCAAGCACAAAAATTTGACGCGCTCGCCGCCTTCCATAGCAAATGAATGGGGAGGCGTAGCCGTCAACGGACGCGCCGCGCCAATGTGAATGTTCCCTTAGGCTACATTCACATTGGCGCGGCGCGTCCGTTGACAGCTACGGGAAGTCCAGACTCACAATCACTTTTCATGTTACTTGTGATGAGATGCACCTTTAGCGCAAGTGAAACGGAAACTTCAATGAGCAAGGATTTTAATTCTGCATGAGCATCACATTAAGCATTCAATGAAAAATTATGGTCTATGGTGAATAAGCCTATAAATTGCGTAAGACCTGCACCAAATGCGTGAGACTTGGCATCTCTGGTTTCGCTTTCGGATATGAGCCGTACCGAAGTCCTAATAGTCCCCGGCGACTATGATCATGATATGGCCAGTGTTTCAGAAACAAACACACATGCAAAATTTGAATGTCATCATCAACAACAATGATCAAAGACACTAAATTACTAACAAAGCAATGTAAACAAAAGCTCACTTGTCAGCTCGTCTTCACAGCACTCTTGCATAGACATTAACACGGAAGCTGTACAGCGGGGCTGGGCGGTGGGCCACCCGCGGCGGGGTAGCAGCTTAGCAAGTGGGGAGTAAGCATGAGAACGGATCTCAGAAGTGCCAAGTCTCACGCATTCGACGTATGCATTTTTAGGCTCATTCACCGTAGTCTGCAATTATTCAGTGAAAGCTTATTAATTAGATTCTCACGCGGAATTAAAATCCTTGCGCATTGAAGTTTCAGTTTCACTTGCGTGAAGGTGGACCTCACCACAAGCAACATGGAAAGCGATTATGACTCCGGAATTCTTTGTGCTTCTCTTTACTCAGGGAAAAGAAACAATGCATGTGTTTCATGATTGTTTAAATTGTTTTAATTTAACAAGACCATCTGAAACGTCTTCATACAATTCCATTGCTTTCTATCTCTCAGTAAAGACAAGAGTGAGAATTCCTGAGTCATAATCGATTTCTGTTACATTAGTGGGGAAATCCACCGTAATGCACGTGAAACTGGTTAAATTAATGCACAATGACTTCAATTTCGCAAGTGAATTTCTCCAGTGTGCGCTGATTTGAAAATTGCAAACCTCTGCACTGGAAGGTGAATGCCACTAAGAGGCAAGACTCTACCCAATGCGTGAGACTTGGCATCTCTTTTTTTGGGAAGTGATGTAAACTCATACCATCGTTTGGAGTCTTGTTACAGCATACCACAACACACCTATTTGGCATGTTGATGAATGTTATCTCAAAATCAACAAAATAAGTGATTGATCAAGGCGAAATCAATTATCAGTATAGAACAAACCACTGGCCAATCAGCTGGTAACTTTTGCAACTTACTTTTCATGTGTCACAGATCATATGACTGAGGTCCATGTGCAACAACTTTTTTGAGGGGTGGGGCTTAGGAAGGTACAAACCAGCCACATTTTAGTTATCAAATAACGATAAAAAGTTATAGAAAGCATTTATAAATGCGTGATGCAAACTTATTTGCCACATGTGATCCATTTCTTCGAAAAATAGCCGAAAAATTTTCTAACTGAGTGAACCTATAAAAAAAACAAAATGAAGATTTTTAAGTAACTTTTCAAAGTCTGGACTTAAATCCTAATGAGTGGCATGACCTTAAACAGGCCGTTCATGCTCGAGACCCCTCCAACGTGGCTGAATTAAAATAGTTCGGCAAAGAGGAATGGGCTAAAATTCTTCCACAGTGCTGTGAAAGACTCATTGCCAGTTATTGCAAATGTTTGATTGCAGTTGTTGTCGCTGAGGATGGCAAAACCAGTTATTGCGATTTAGGGGGCAATTACTTTTTCACGTTGGGACAGGTAGGTTTGGATAGCTTTTTCCTATTAATAAATGAAATCATAATTTAAAAACTGCATTTTGTGTTTACTTGGGTTGTCTTTCTCTAATATTAACATTTGTTTGGTCTGAAACATTTAAGCGTGAGACATGCAAAAAAAAAAAAAAGAAGAAATCAGGAAGGGAACAAATACTTTTTCACAGCAGTGTATGTCTGGCCATTCCCCTCCGACCAGTGTCCTTTTACCCCAGTTCAAATCTATGTCAGTTGAGGAAGTGAGTCCACATTTGAAGTCAAACTGGTTCCTCTCCATTCAAAAATTCTGCCACAACATTTGTTGCTCTCAAATATTCTGGTCATTCCTGCTCCAATTTTTGTTTACTGGTGTCTTTAAGAGACTGTTGGCAATTCAGAGCTGGGCATTGCCCTGCAAAGCATCTCTAACAGAGCCTACCAGAACTGTACTCTTTTTCTACTCCTGGCTTGCAATAGATTATTCATCTGTACCTGATTGCTTGTAAACGGTACTTTTTAGCACCCAAACAGAACACTGTGCAATAAGCACCCAAAATAAATGAAAATAGGGTTGTACTTAAAATGTGTGTTTGGAAATTTTTTTCTTGGGGAAAAAAGTTACTGCCTTTTCATATCTGCAGGTACATCTTAGTAGTCATCTTAGAGGGCAATAGGAAGCAGGTGAGGGAACCGAGAAAAAAGTGCCTCAGTCTACTTAACTACTGAGGAAGGAGCCATAATATAAAGGAGGACTGGAAGACTAGATTTTTCCGGAAGGTAGTTGGTCAAATCTCTCAGATCTCTTACTCATAATTACAGAAATGATGATACTCTGATCACAGAATCCGCCTCAATACTCCTACGAGGGACTGAGAATCTCATGGCTGGAAAAAATTAAACATAGTTGTGTTCTATTTTTCAGTAACAATTCATTCTAGGAATTACATATTATATAATCTATATGAATGGAAGTAACACCTCTTGAAAGTGCCTCATTATGTGGTTTCTAAGTAACAAGCAATTTTTCACCCTCTGTGCCAGAGAGATTGCATTTGCTAATGTGAGACAGCAAGATAGCATCTCAGATACAAAAACACAAGATATGAACTCACTGTTTTGTGTTACTTCCTGTTGTATTTTGTGTTTTTGAATTTTACTTCATCTCTTTACTTTTCATCTAAGATGGACTGATGCAAAGTGGAAAAGTGTTCTGTGGTCTGACGAGTCCACATTTCAAATTGTTTTTGGAAAATGTGGACGTCGTGTCCTCTGGACCAAAGAGGAAAAGACCCACCCGGACTGTTATAGGCGCAAAGTTCAAAAGCCAGCATCTGTGATGGTATGGGGGTGTATTAGTGCCCAAGGCATGGGCAACTTACACATATGTGAAGGCACCATTAATGCTGAAAGGTACATACAGGTTTTGGAGCAACATACGTTGCCATCCAAGCAACGTCTTTTTCATGGACGCCCCTGCTTATTTCAGCAAGACAATGCCAAGCCACATTCTGCACGTGTTACAACAGCATGGCTCCGTAGTAAAAGAGGGCGGGTACTAGACTGGCCTGCCTGTAGTCCAGACCTGTCTCCCATTGAAAATGTGTGGCGCATTATGAAGCGTAAAATAGGACAAGGGAGACCCTGGACTGTTGAACAACTTAACTGTACATCAAGCAAGAATGGGAAAGAGTTCCACCTGAAAAGCTTCAAAAATTGGTCTCCTTAGTTCCCAAACGTTTACTGAGTGTCGTTAAAAGGAAAGGCGATGTAACACAGTGGTAAATTGGCCCCCGTGCCAACTTTTTATCCCCCGCCAACACGAAGTGGGAGGGGGATATAGGTTTGACCTCCGTGCGTCTGTGCGTCCGTCCGTCCGAGATAAAGGGGTCAGCTTTACTCAGAAACTACTACAGATACAGTAACCAAATTTGGTGTGTAGCTTCAGACCATAAAGGCCTTGATCGAGTTCGAAAATGAGAAGTGCACGATTGGCGGGGGATGTTGTAGACCATGTCGACTTGTTTGCAATGTGTTGCTGCCTTTAAATTCTAAGTTAATGATTATTTGCAAAAAAAAAAAAAAAGTTTCTCAGTTTGAACATTAAACATCTTGTCTTTGCAGTGTATTCAATTGAATATAAGTTGAAAAGGATTTGCAAATCATTGTATTCTGTTTGTATCCACGATTTACATAACGTGCCAACTTCACTGGTTTTGGGTTTTATATTGTTTTATGCTGTGCTGTCTTTACTGATGCGCTGCTTGTGCAATGCTGTTTAGCATTACACAACATTGTTTCGCGTCACTGCATTTTGACAGTGTTGTTTGGTCTCACACTGTTACTTCTGTGCTTGTTGCGTTGTATTGCTTTGTTCCGCCGTGTTTTGACACTGTTGTTTTGTATCGCGTGGATGGCACTGTCCTACCTTGTCTCGCACTGTTTGTATCGCGTTGTTGCTTATCGCTCTGCTAGCATTGTCTGCCCGTAATGAGAGCCGGTGGAGACCACAGCCTCCTGTGAGACGGGTAAAGCGATATGTGTGACATACACACATGCCCAGGGGGCTGTGTCTGTGAGCAGTGATTGAGAACATGTGAAGGACCCGTGTGCAATCGCGAGATGGGAAACCACTGGGATTCGGCAGGTGAGAATTAGCATCATGCTGACTTCCCTGTGGCAATCCATTGTACTAATGATGAAAGGGACCTGTAACCTGGGGGCTGATTGAGTAGACCTTAGGCTGTGTCTCTCAGTGACCTGTGCATGTTACTGAGGAGGGTGGGGGGGGGCGTCCAGGAATTCTGCCAAAGTATCCACATTGCCGTTGTCTCCTCGACGCAAACCATAGAGTCCCTGGGTGCTTGCTGTTGCTAGGGAACGGTATGACGGGAACTTCCTTGTGACTCGTAGCTTTGCGTGTGCATGGTCGAGGTTGGCCCCTCCGTAAACGGGGGGGTGGACGGGGGTCAAATGAAATCACCCATCATGGGGTGGGGGGGTTTCATCAGTCATGGGGAGACAGACAGTGGGAGGGATGGAAGGCGGTGCCGTCAGACCCAGCGGAGGTAACAGGCTATAGGCAGCAGAGGTGGATGGGTGCATCAAATGCCAATCAATTTCCTGTGTTAATTCAACTCTAACAGAGAAGATATGTGGGTCCATAAATCCATTACATGTAGCAGATTTGACACTGAGAATTTTCTCTGCAGGGGAAAGCGTAAATTCGCGGCGCGAGCCTAAAGCTCATCCATTAAAGTCGCACAAACAGATTATTGTCATCTCCGCTGTGCTAACAGCACAGTGTTTTGGAACACAAGCATTCCCACAGTACTGCAGGGATTGAATGCCGCAGGTCCCTCTGCCTGCGGACGCCCTGCTGTTTCACAATGTCCCGTATTTCCTATTGAAATCAGAAGATCAGCCTGCATTAGATACTCAGAGGAGCTTTGCAGGGGAATTATGACATAGGACCTCTATCCACTGCACATGAAAAACAAGACTCATGTGTAGTGACCTGGCAGTACCAATACAAACAGCAGTGACTGGAGAATGTCCCCAATGCAGAGGCCCGGAAGCAGGAAAGAGGAGAAATAATCCCCGTACAAGCAGTAAAAAGGAAAGAGTATCCCTTGTACAGGGAGCTGTATGATGCGAAGAGTATCCCCTATGCAGGGGGCAATATTGAGGAGAGAGAAATCCTATGCAGGGAGCAGTATAGAGGATGCAGTATCCCCTATGCAGGGGGCAGTAAAGAGGAGAGAGAAATCCTATGCTGGGGGCATTATAGAGGAGAGAGTATCCCCTACAGAGGGGGTAATATTGAGGAGAGAGAAATCCTATGCAGGGAGCTGTATAGAGGATGCAGTATCCTCTATGCAGGGGCAGTAAAGAAGAGAGAGTATCCTCTTATGCAGGGAGCAGTATAGAGGAGAGTGTGTCTTTTATGCAGGGAGCAGTATAGAGGAGAGTGTGTCTCCTATGCAGGGGGCAGTATAGAGGAGAGAATGCCCTATACAGGGGATAGTATAGAGGAGAGTATCCCCTATACAGGAGGCAGTATAGAGGAGAGAATCCCCTATACAGGGGCAGTGAAGAGGAGAGTATCCCCTATACAGGAGCAGTTAAGAGGAGAGAGTATCCCCTATACAGAAGAGAGTATAGAGGGGAGTATCCCCTGTACAGGGGCAGTAGAAAGGATAGTATCCCCTATACAAGGGAAAGTATAGTGGAGAGAATCCCCTAAACAGTTAACAGTATAGAGGAGAGAATCCCGTATGCAGGGGACAGTATAGAGGAGAGAATCTCCTATGCAGGAGGCAGTATAGAGGAGAGAGTATCCACTATACAGGGGACAGTATAAAGGAGAGTGTATCCCTAATACAGGGGACAGTATAGAGGAGAGTGTATCCCATATACAGGGGACAGTATAGAGGAGAGAGTATCCCCTATACAGGCAGCAGTATAGAGGAGAGAGTATCCCCTCTATAGGCAGCAGTATAGAGGAGAGAGTATCCCCTACACAGGCAGCAGTATAGAGGAGAGAGTATGTCCTATACAGGGGACAGTATAGAGGAGAGAGTTTCCCCTATTTAGGCAGCAGTAAAGACAGGAGAGTATCCCCTGTACTGGCAGCAGTATAGAGGAGAGAGTATGTCCTATACAGGGGACAGTATAGAGGAGAGTGTATCCCCTATAAAGGGACATTATAGAGGAGAGAGGATCCCCGATGCAGGGGACATTATAGAGGAGAATGTATCCCCTATGCAGAGGCAGTATAGAGAAGAGTATCCCCTATGCATGGGGCAGTATAGAGGAGGGAGTATCTTCTATGCATGGGGCAGTATAGAGGAGAGATTATCCCCTGTATAGGGACAGTATAGAGGAGAGTGTATCCCCTATGCAGGGGGCAGTATAGAGGAGAGTATCTCCTATACAGGGGTAATATAGAGGAGAGTGTATCCCCTATACAGGGGCAGTATAGAGGAGAGATTATCCTCTATAAGGGCAGTATAGAGGAGAGAATATCCCCTATACAGGGGCATTATAGAGGAGAGAGTATCCCCTATACAGGGGCAGCATAGCAGAGAGAGTATCCCCTATACAGGGGCAGTATAAAGGAGAGTGTATCCCCTATACAGGGGCAGTATAGAGGAGACAGTATCCCCTATACAGGGGTAGTATAGAGGGGAGCGTATCCCCTATACAGGAGTACTATATGGGAGAGTGTATCCCCTATACAGGGAACAATATAGCGAGAGAGTATTCCCTATATAGGGGTCAGTATAAAGGAGAGTGTATCCCCTATACAGGGCCAGTATAGAGGAGAGAGTATCCCCTATACAGGGGCAGGATAGAGGAGAGAGTATCCCCTATACAGGAGCAGTATAGAGGAGAGAGTATCCCCTATACAGGGGGCAGTATAGAGGATAGTGTATCCCATATACAGTGGAAGTATAGAGGAGTATCCCTATGCATGGACAGTGTAGAGGAGAGTGTATCCCCTATACAGGGGCAGTATAGAGGAGAGTGTATCCCCTATACAGGGGTCGGTATAGAGGAGAGAGTATCCCCTATATAGCAGCAGTATAGGGGAGAGAGTATCCCCTATACAGGGGATAGTATAAAGGAGAGCGTATCCCCTATACAGCAGCAGTTTAGGGGAGAGAGTATCCCCTATACAGGGGATGGTATAAAGGAGAGAGTAACCCCTATTTAGGGGCAGTATAGAGGAGAGAGTATCCTTTATATAGGGGCAGTTTTGCAGAGAGAGAATCCCCTATTTAGGGGCAGTATAGAGGAGAGAGTAACCCCTATTCAGGGGCAGTATAGAGGAGAGAGTAACCCCTATTCAGGGGCAGTATAGAGGAGAGAGTATCCTCTATACAGGGGCAGTATAGAGGAGCGAGTATCTCCTATACAGGAGCGGTTTAGAGGAGAGAGTATTCTCTATACAGGGGCAGTATAGAGGAGAGAGTATCCCCTATACAGTGGTAGTATAGAGGAGAGAGTATCCCCTATACAGGGGGCAGTATAAAGGAGTATCTGTATTGGATTCAGCAGCCGTCACTGTCTTTCTTCCTTATTTCCCGGTTTCTGTGTCACATCCTTTTTTTGGCTTGCACCCCTCCAAAACGCGTTCAGCCAGAACCTGAAAGCTTCTGTCAGAGCCGTCATTCGTCTCCTGACTCGACCTCAAACTTTCCCTCATCATCTCCCTATCCTCCCGGCTCTTCCCCCTCAGTAACTCTCCTCTCAGTCATCCCAGCAGACCAGCCCACCCCCACTGCACGTTTGCAGAGGTGTGTCTGAAAACCCAGCACCAGCTGGGAATCGTGTCATCATTGACATATAAATTTACCAGTGAATGGTTTTTTTCATAGAGTACAGGCCGCTGTTGCACAGTTGAGCCAAGAAGGAAGTGACTATTAAATCTTCGGCCTCCAAATTGCATTGCGCTCATCTGATTGGTAATTAGCAGCATATGCCCACTTACAGTGTCTAAGCAGCCACACTTCAGTAGCTTAGTCTCGGAAGCACAATAAGGATACTCATTTTAAAGGCACTTCCTTTGGATAGTAACTGTGTTCCTAAGGGTACCTAAACTGTGTGTTGGTCACAAATTATTTTTATTGAAGATTCCAAGAGAAAGAGTGTACATTATAACATATGCTGAACAGAGAGGGCTTCAGCTTTTGTAGCTTTTAAATCTACATTTCATTTATTGAAGGTAAAGCCTTAATCGAAACCTGTATCACCCATGTGAAAAAATAATTGCCCCCTCAAAACCTAATGACTGGTTGTGCCATCCTTGGCAAGAACAACTGGGATCAAATGTTTGCAATTACTGGCAATGAGCCGTTTATAGCACTGGGGAAAATTTTTGGCCCTTTCTTGTCTGCAAAATTGTTTAATTCTGCCACATTGGGTTCTGAAGTATGAACTGCACGTTGAAGGTCAAGCCATGGCATCTCAATCGGATTCAAGCCAGCACTTTGACTGGGCCACTTTCAAAGCCTCATTTTGTCTCTTTTGAGCCATTTATTTATTTATCTTATTTACTGGTTTAATTGACTGGGACAGAGCATGTTAATAAACATTTCTGCAAATATGCCAGATTTAGCCAAAAGGCTAGTTTTCATCTGTTGTCCCAGGCCAGATATTACAAGGCTCCCTAAAATGAACAAGAAATTGTTAGAAAAACAACAATCTATCTAGCAACAATAAACAATTGGAAACAAATTTTTAAAACGGGTTACAGTATAAATACCAAATTAATGATAACATTGCTAAAATTGACATACTAGTATGGAGAAAAAGGTAGACAACACTATAAATTAAAAAACAAGACAACCCTGAAACAGATGCATAACAGCTAGACAAAACAAGCATGACAACAAAACATGCATTCAGAAAAGCAGGTAAAACATACAAGCAAGGCAATAAGCAGATAAGACATGCAGGCAGAAGTCCATACATGCATGCATCAAAGCACATGTAACATAAATAAAACAATAAGCAGTGCATTAGCGTATTCAAGTTGCATGATCATCTGGACAACATTAAGAATTATATCATGAAAAGTAGGAATAATTATCTCAGAGTACATATAAAACAGCAGAATCACGATCAGGGCTCTACATGAGAAGTATAATGTATTTAAGACAAGGCATTTAAGTAAGTATTTTAAAAGGACATGCAGACAAAACGACAACCTGATTTTTACAAGATGGCAGCAGCTGACAAGATTTTTAATGTCAACAGATTTGGCAAGTAATTAGCCACTGTTTTAAACTAGATTTAAACATCACATATGTGTCGATCTCCCTAATATGTGATGGGATATTGTTCCACTCTTGTGAGGCTTTAACAGAAAATGCTGACTGACTAAAGGTACTTTTCCGCAGTGGAATAACACAGTCCCTTCTTGAAACCCCCCTTGTGATTTGATTTGCATTTGTTCTTATTTTAACAAAACATTCAAGAGGAGGGGGAGCTAAATCATGTACGATTTTGTAAACAAGACATATCTGCATACCTAATCATATTTCCCCAGTTCAACAGGTTATATTTCTTTAAGATTGCGCAATAGTGAAATTGTTTTGGCTTTTTATCTGAAGTTTTAAGGATCTGTTTGTGCAAGGACTGCAGTGGCTTAAGTGTGGTGGAATTGGCTTGTGACCAACTTGTCAAGCAGTAATTCATATGAGAGAAAAGCATTGAATACATGTACACCTTAGCCGCTTCAGTTGACATAAAGTTGCGTATGAACCTAAAATTAGCAAGACTCATTTTGAGCCGTTTACAAACATTTTAACCTGTGCCCTAAAATTTAGGTTGGAATCTAGAAGAATGCCAAGGTATTTGAATTCTTTTACAATCAGTAATTTCTCTCCAGACACAAAAATATCAGGATCTACACAAACGTCATTTGTTTTAGTAAAGTACATGCCCACTGTTTTTGAAACATTTAATTGGAGACAAGATTGACTTAACCATGTCGTAATTTTTATCATAGCCATTGTGAGTTTGGCCGCCACTTCTGCTTTTGTGGTGCCATGCACATATACCACCGTGTCATCAGCATACATTTGTACATGAACATCAGGACACGCAAATGGTAAATCGTTGATAAATATACAATATAACAGAGGGCCCAGTATGGATCCCTGTGGGACACCAGTCAACAAACAGAGCATTCGATTGATGATTGTTAATTCGAACAGTTTGGGAGCAATTTGTGAGATATGATTCAATCCATTTCAGGGAATTTACAGAAAAATTAATGGCAGATAACTTGGACAGAAGAACTCTATGGTTAACAGTATCAAAGGCTTTCTTAAGATGCAGAAATACAGCACCAACAGTGCCACCTTTATCAAACACAAATTTTATTTTTTCTGTGAGAAAACAGTTAGCTGTGTCTGTTGAATGATTGGTTCTAAAGCCAAATTGCATAGAATGAAAAGGAAACAGACTGTTATTCAGATATTGTATGATTTGCTTAGCCACCCATTTTTCTGCCACTTTAGACATTACCGGAAGAATACTGATGGGCCGATAGTTGCAGATGGACTGTAGATCCCCAGCTTTGAAAACTGGTGTAACAGTTGCAGATTTCTAGACACTTGGAAACTCTCCTTGACATATTGGGAAATTAATAATTTTAGTAATAGGCTTGGCGAGTATTAATTGAAAATTTTTAACATGTCTGTATCCATTCCAAACACATCCTTCGCTTTTGATGATTTAAGGGATCTAAATATACTTAAAATCTTTGATTCAGGGGCAGGCTGAATACTGAAAGCTGGTTCTATTGTATTTGTTAAACAAACATTTGTAATAGTATGCCTTGCTGGAAAGCTTTGTGCAATAGTTGCCACAGACTCAACAAAATATTGATTAAGAGCACCTGCTACTTCCATTGGGTCCTTTATCAGGTTTCCATCCAAGTTAAGTTCAATTGGTTTTCCTGTATTTTGTTGTTGCCCTGTGAGTTTTTTTTAGCTGATCCCATATTATTTTAGAATTACCCCTGGCCTCCGTAATTATTGAGATAAAAAAATTTGCCTTAGCCTTCTTCAGTTCTCTTATTACTTTATTCCTCAAGATGCAAAAATGAATTTTGTCATGGGAAGATTTGGTCCTTAATGCCACCTTCAAAGCAAGATCCTGTTTCTTCATCAGTTTTAAAATATCTGCATTAATCCACGATGGTTCTAAAAAGATGGTTCTTTTTATTTCTACATTTAAACTTATGGGTAAAATGAGTAATTATATCCTGTAATTGGTTTGATAGTACCCGACTATCCTCATTTACATTTTTACTTAACAGCAGGTCATTCCAATTAAAATGTTCAATAGTGCTCTTGAAACGTTCCTCTTCACTTTTTGGAATCCTGTAGAACTCATGTCCCTTTTTAAAGAAAAAGCTAAATCTGTTTTTTGTTAATTTTCTAGCCACCAAAATTAAGTTATGGTCAGATAGCCCAGTTATCATATTGAAAGATTTTGAGATTATTTCAGGTCTATTACTAAACACCAGATCAATCTGAGTTTTTGTGGACTGGGTTATTCTTGTTGGTCCTTTAACTAATGGTGACTGTTTGAGACCATCAGTGATTTGTTTAAGATTTTTCCTCATTAATTTGTCTTGCCAGTTGATATTAAAATCTCCCATGATTATTACTTCCTTCTTAAGGTTACATTGACTAAGCATGTTTTGAAACTTCTCATAAAAATCGTTGTTTGAAGAGGGTGGATGGTAAATTACAATAAGAAGGAATGACATTTGCAGTGACAAAGTGATATTCAATCCAATGCATTCCAGCTCATTGTTGAACCAACTTATTTCATTACACTGGATACTTTCTTCAATATAAATCATGACGCCACCTCCCATTGATTTTACTCTATCTTTTCTATAGGTTTTATAATCTGGTACATTTAATGCAGCTAACGGTGAGTTTTCATGAAGCCATGTCTCAGATAAGCAAAGAAAGTCTAGATTTGAATCGATCAGCAAATGTTGAATTTGTTCACTTTTTTGTTTGAGACTTCTAATGTTTAGATGTCCACCTAATAAACCTTTTGGCTTTGCGTTGAAGTCCCAGACTATTTTGGCATGGTTGGTTGTTTGTAGGATGTCCTGTTTTTCCTGACTGCCCAATTGAAGGTCTTTTTTCTGCACAAGTGCACACCCCCTCCACACAAGGTGTTCGGCAGTTTCATGTCATTGTTAGTGGTACTGTCATTCAGAAGTAGTTTTGCTTGCGTGCTTTGGATCAATGTCCTGCTGCAACCTGCTTGAGCATTAGGTCACTAATTGATGACCTGATATTCTCCTTCAGGATTTTCTGGTAGAGAGCAGAAGTCCTGGTTCCAACAATTATAGCAAGTCCCCAAGGTCCTGAAGCAGCAAAATAGCCCCAGACCGTCACACTACCACTGCCGAGTTTGATTGTTGGTATTATGTTCTCATTGTGAAATACAGTTTGCTTTATGCCAATTGTAACAGGACCCATGTCATCCAAGAAGTTCCGCTTTTGACTTGTCAGTCCAGAGTATACTATCTAAAAGGTCTTCGAGGTCATCAAGGAGTTTTTTGGCAAATGTGAGATGAGTCTTTGTGCTCTATTTGTTCAGCAGAGGTTTTCACCTTGCAGCTCTCCCATGGATGCCATTTTCGCCGAGTCTCTGTCTTATTGTGGAATCCTGAACACTGACCTTAACTGTGGCAAGTGAGGCCTGCAGTTCTTTAGATGCTAGTCTGGGTTCTCTTTTGACATTCTGGATGAGTCATCAATGTGCTTTTGGATGAATTTTGGTAGGCCGACCACTCTTGGGAAAATTCACCACTGTTCCCAGTTTTGTCAATCTGTTGAAGATGGTTCTCATTGTGGTTGTCTGGAGTCCCAGAGCTTTTGAAAAGGCTTTGTAAAGTTAGTTTGATGTTCTTAAACATTTAAGTGAGATTTGCACTGTGTGTAAAAATAGAAGAATTCGGGAAGGGGAACATACTCGTTCACAGGACTGTACATCGCTGGCTCTTACCACCGACACGAGCGGGGGGAGCAGGCTTGGGTAATTCATACTGGCCACCCCATCTTCGCTTTCAAAATCAATAAGTACAGGACCAGCAGCAGCACATCATTTGTGCATAATCGTAGCGCGTAGTTGAAGAGTGGGGACAGGCTTTTACATACTGAGCAGGCCTTGGGGTGGCCATAGCGGCCTTGGGTAGAATTTCCCTGGGGGTTGCAGGCTTGAATCACCCTCTGCCAGACGTGAGCGAATTTCTATCTGAGCAGCGTTAACTGAGATCTCATCCCACCAGGGGGTTCTGCTGCAGCAGATGCCTGATGTGCGTGCATGCGTGTGTGTGTTTGTCTCTGTGAACGGCATACTCTGAGGGCCATCTCTGGCTGAAGCACAGTGCAGTGCGGTGTGACCGCGATGACAGACACAAACAGCCTGCTGTTCCTGCACCAGAGTGCGCGGTACACTGCCAAAACAGACTCTCCTGTACACTGCACAGAATTAACCTAGCGTTCCTTTGGCTCTGTGCCTTTCCTTAGGAAAATATGCAGCTAACCCAGCGTTAAAGCTGCAGTTGGTTACTTTGAGGAGAAAGAGCACTTCGCACAAATATTTGAAAAAAGCAACTTTCAGATCCCTCCCCCTATCTCTCCACTGCACTCCTCAGACCCTCCCCTAGAAAGCCACCTTGCACGCGAAGGCACGCAAACTGTTATGCATGCAACTGCGGAGAGATTTTGCACGTTCACATTATGAAAGCGGCCAAGTTGCCGAGGTGAGACGTTACTGTTGCAAACAGCCAAAACTTCTGGCCAACAAACTGGTGCATCGTTAGACCTGAAAATTCCTGGGCTAATATCCCTCCTTTTATTGAAAACAAGTGTTTGCCACTAACATGGCAATATCCCCCGCTGCCTCAGTTTTATGTGTCTGTACGGATGGAGCCCAATGCTATATCCCCCGCTTCGCGCGGCGAGGGATAATAATTAGCCCTGCCAAATTCTATATGGTTTTCCTTCATTCACACGTTTTCCAATTCCAGAATAATCAAGTGGCAGTTGAAGACACGGCTTCCCCTGTGCGATCTAAAAGCGACAAAATTATAGGCTACATTCAGTACCGAAAAATTATTTGATTGTAATTAGGTCTATGCACCATCACTCGGCGAAGGCATTTTGTAACTCTTCAGCGAATGAAGTTAATTTCGGCAACAAGTACACACACCTGTTTTTGCAGCACGGTCGCTCAATTCGTAGTAAAGAAAAAAATAGACAGCTGTCCGATTGGAAAATGTAAACGGACGAAACCATTCAGTAGTCTGAAATGCCGTCACCGAGTGCAAGTGCATAGACATAATTATAATTAAATTATTTTTCTGTCTTGAATGCAGCCCATTATTTTGTCGCTTTTAGATCGCATGAGGAAGAGAAGCCGTCTCTTCGATTGCCACTTGATTATTTGTGAAATGAAAAACGTGTCAATAATAGAAACACTTCTAGAATTAGCCAGGATTAATTATTTTAAAAAAAAAGGAGGGATATTAGCCCCGGATTTTTCAGGCCCAACAACATGCCTGCCAACAAAAGAGCAGATATAAATCATGTCGACATGAAAAGTAATCTACAGCAGTAGGTGTTCATTAAAAACTCAGCGCACACTTATTTCAGGAAGTTACCCGTTTTTTGAGTACAGAAACTGTCGTGAATCCAGCTGGATGGCCAGTTAATCACGTATGTCAGCATTTAGCTGTGAGAGCACAGAAACGTTACACATATTTATAAGGACAACAACACAACTGATAAGACTGCCAGGTCACTTCATAAAGAGATTTTCTGCTGCTTTCTAATAAAACAACGCCAGTAATGTTAGTCCTAGCATACGAAACAAGCTAACGTTAGTTCGACTGCAACATCACAGTAAAATCACATGCACTGCGGAGTACTGTAACAATTGCAAGACTCTGGCTATTCGAACAGCGACTGTGCTTGTAAGTAACGTTCACTCGCTTATTTGCAGTGAAAATGAATTGATGCTGGTTAGGGCTGGGGTTAGTTTGGTGATCATGTCAGCAACGCCAACTCGCTTATTTGCAAAGCAAAAATGAACCAACAAATAAAGCAGGGGTTTACCTGCCAAGGACAAAAGTCGCAAACTCTGCATCAGTTTTTAATCCTTCCAGATCACGGAGTTCCTTCCACCTCTAAAAAGCCACTCCGATGTTCACTCTGGTTTTATCCCGGGTTTTCGTTAAATTCTTTCTTTTGTACTTTTTTTCTTCTGGCTTCCTTTTTTACTTGTCTAAGCCATGTGTGCTGTTTCTGGTAACTGAGGTATCTGTATTTTTTCTTCGCTGATGGTTCTAAGCTCCTCAACCCACTCTCGGAGATTTGAACTTGACTGAGCACTGGCGTGAACTGAGGAGGAAGGGGGAGGGGGCTGTCTGCAGCGCGTGCATGTGCACTGTTTGAGGCTGTCAGACACCATCCTGGCTTTAATTGGTTCTTTTTAGTCGGTCCGAACCATTCTTTTAAATTGCAGTAGGAACATTAGTTGGGTTTAAATGAGCCTTTTTTTAATTACAGAGTACTAGTTTTATGTAATACTGTCCGTACACAGTGACAAAAAGTTACTTTTCTAAATCTTACCAACTGCAGCTTTAATCCAGCTCTGTGCATTTCCTTTAAAAATACATTACTGACATCGTGTTATCAGGAGAGCACTCAGAGAGCGCATAACTCCACTAGCAGATTTTTATCATGGACTGTTTAGAAAAATGGACAACATGTCCCCTTCCTAATGTTGCACCAAAATGAACCCAAAATATCAATCATATGGATGCTGCTGTCTTGCACATTTGGAGCCACAATCTGCGCAGTAGTGATTGGGGTGTTGAGCCACGGTATCGAGGTCCTGCTCATACACTCGCCCAACTCGGGCGCAATCACATCCCCTGAACTTTTTATGTAGCACAACCGACGGCTTCACTGCGAGCAGTCAACGCCGCTTGTTGTACACAGACAAGAGACCGGTGCTATTATGACTGAAAGCTTGTCAAAGGGTTTGCTTGTTCGGATCTTTCTCAAGTAAAGGTGTGTGAGGCTAAAACACATTTGGTGCTTTCCTTGTCCTTAGCATTGTATTGCTTAGCTCCCAGGTTAATGTCTGGTGTTCCTGCCTGCCTCTACAAACCTGTGTTAACTGCTATCTGTTAGTTTGGTGGCTAATACATCGACTTGTACAACCCTTCTTCAAAAAATCTGACCCAGCCCTTCAAAATAAGGTAGCTGAATACAGTCTAGGGGTGAAAAGACTCCCCATGATCATGCGTTTTAATGTTACTTTTAACTACTTATCTAGCTTGTGTGCTTGCTACAGCTACATGACCTGCTATTGAAAGTTGATTTTCTAATGTTAGATAGTTAGCCATCAATAAATACCATTAGCAATTAAAATCAATGGTAAAACATTTGTTGCTTTGAACTTAGCATTGCTGATAACAGTACACTATGCAATGCCCAGAGAAAAGAGATTTTGACCATTGATTTCTGTCATTATCCGTTGTTAACTACGGTGACCTGTTATCGAACTTTGCTGCACTACCTAGATTGCTAGCTAGACAACTGCTTTTATTTTTCAGCAGTAGCATCCTCATAAACAGTTCACGGCACTGTGTTCAGAGCAAAGACATTTTTACAGTCAATTTTCATTGGAGTTCCAAAATAACTTTAAGTTATGACAGAAACCATTTTCAGAAAAAAATTACTTGACACTTTTTACATTTTTTGTAAGGCCCATGACCCATCTACTAACATGGAGGGGGCGGGCTTATAACCTGCACTATAGCCAGCCACTAGATGGCAATCAATATTTTTTGGCCTCACTTTTGGGGAGCTGTTATGTCGTCCATCTTTATAAACGGTCAATGGTTTTGATCCAGTAGCAATCATAATCAGCTGCAGAATCTGGATCTATATCTTATCCGTTGAATAGTTTTCAGTAATTCTGCTGACTCACACCTGAGACAGGACTCACAAACACACACACACACACACACACACACACACACACACTCACTCGCATGCAAGTGATCGCAGTACCTCCTGGCAGAGGAAATTTTAGCGTGCCTTTCCTGTGCACAGTACACAAATGATCTGGCATTCATTCTGTTGCATTTCTTAAATACCCAACTAACACAGTGCTTATTATAACAAGCCTCTCATGGACAGTGCACAACTAATCCAGTGTACATTTTGATGTGTATCTCTCCTTAAGGAAATGCAAGTAATGCAGTGCTTATTATAAAAAGCCTCTCTCCTGTGCAGTGCACAAGTAACCCAGTGTTCATTCTGATGTGTATCTCTCCTAAAGGAAATACAACTAACGCAGTGCTTATTATAACGCAGTGTTCTCTACTAACGCAGTACTGATATTGCGCTTCACCTGTACACAACACGCAAATAACCCAGCATTCATAATAACTTATGCTTTCCTAAAATAGATATTCAACTAACACTGCTCACTCTAATGTGCCCCCCGAAAAGAAAGATATTTTTCTTTTCTAAAGATATTCAACCAACACTGCTCACTATAACGTGCCCCCCAGCCCCCCCCAAATCAGCACAAAAATAACTCTGCATTCATTGTGCTGTGTGCTTTTCCTTAGTAACAATACACAACTAACGTGATTATTATAACATTCTGCAGCCTGTCTCCTAAACACAGTGATCCACACGGTGAGCCTTTCCTTAACACAGTACACGATTAACAGCGCTCATTATACTGAGCGCACTTCCTAAAGAGGGTGTACAACTACTACACAAGAACGTGGTAAGCCACAATTACCTCCCCCCCCTATCATAGTGGCATTCAGCTGAGGAGAGAGGGGGAGCTATACAGCACCCTCCATAATTATTGGCACCCCTGGTTAAGATGTGTTCTTTAGCTTCTAATAAATTCAGTTTTTTTCTAAATAATATAGGACCACAATGAAAAAAGAGGAATATCCAACCTTTAATTCAAGTGCATTTATTCAGTGGGAAAAAAAATCCCACATTAAGAAATAATTCTTTTACATCAAATCCACAATTATTAGCACCCCTGATATTAACACTTTTTACATCCCCCTTTTGCCAACAAAACAGCACCTAATCTTCTCCTATAATGTTTCATAAGATGGGAGAATACAGAAAGAGGGATCTTCGATCATTCCTCTTGGCACAATCTCTCTAACACATCTTAACCATGGGCGCCAATAATTATGGAGGGCGCTGTAGAGGATTTCACCAACCGCTCCCCCATCCACTCCTTCCTCCCTCCACCGCCAGATTATAGACCCATTTACTGTTTGCAAACAAAACAGGCTGCACGCGCAACTTGGCAACAGAAGTATGGCGGACCATAATAGCTTGTCAAGCTATGCGAGGGCATTAGCCATCAAAGATCGTGAATTCTACCTAAACAAATTAACTTTGACAAATGGCAACTAATTTCCAGATCCTTACGGTATCAGTGAGTGGGTAGATGATGTTAGTTAGTGGCCCAGTATTCCGTGGCCTGACATATATATACACATTTGATCGAGAGACATACCGTGTACACTAGGGAGGAACTACGAGCATACAAGTCACTGGATGCTTATGACTACATTATCTTTCGAGTTTTGTGTCTCGAAATCTGAGGTCCTTCAAACACAAGGGCATAATACCGCCGTGTATGACGGATGGGTTATAATAAAAATAAATAAATAGAAAACTACGTCCTGACAGCTAATTGTACCTGCATGGCAGGCTAAGAATTATTTTGTATTGTTGGCTTGCTAGCTAGCGAGTGTGACTGCATATTTGTCATGCAAACATGAAATCTGCTTCGTTTCACCATTATTCTCACAAATTTCATGTAATATCTGTAACCGTGAGACGCACCTCAAAAAAGTGGTTACATTAATTTCAATGGAGCAAAGCCCACTGACAGCGTGTGACACACGTCAGAATTTTACTTTTCGCTATTGCTTAATTTCTTGAGCGTCAACTCAATAGAAACGCATTTGTCTTTTAGGTTATTTAACTATTTCGCCTTGTCATGGTTGGTGGCACAGATTTAGCGGAAACCTCACATGTCGAAACCGATATACCTGCTTTGTAACCAAGTCACAGTTTTGAGAGGAAATCCATTATTTTGTGTGCATTTAAGTTATCAAGCGATCTGCATTTAAACTGAACCTAACTCAAGGTACACTAGTAAGAATTTAACACTGCTAAGTTAGCTAGCTAGCTAATTTGCTGCTGGGTGAAGTTAAGTGAATCATAGGGCTCTAATTTCTTGGCGCAGCGCAGGTGGCGAAGCATGGCACAGCCCACGCAGTGGTAATTTCGTCCGGCGCAGCCCGCGCAGTGGTAATTTCGTGAGGTGCAACGCCGTGCGCAGACGAACGTGCACCGAGATGGGTGTGGCGGCGTAGTAGGGGGAGGTGTCACTTATTCATCAAGACGCTGTGACAATTTCTTAGAAAAAGTCTTCACTGCAGTTGGGCAGAAAGCTCGCCAGCTCCAACCTGGTTCGATTGGCACGCGTGATGGAAACTCGATCTGACTTAATCAACGCAACTGAATCAATGATGCAAATTAACGACTTCACCTCTTTCTCAGCCAACCACAAACTGCCTCGGCATCAGGCAGTGCGTATATAATGCTTGCGTTCTATGCTCGGTAAAGCCGCTTGCACACTGGATGCGAAACAAATTTTTCGCACGACTGATTACAGTCAAAGTCAATGCAAAGAGCTAACTATTTTTCTTGGTCTTTTTATGCGTCTGTTTTCCTCCTTTGAAGATAGACAACAGTCTTTATTCGGTCTTTCTTTTGAAAATTACTCAGATGGCTCGAACAGATTCACGCTTTATTTCCACTGTAGAGATAAATTAGTGCTTGCAATCTGAGAGCAAATCAATTCCATGACCATTGACAGTGTGAATAAATAATCGCATGCACGATCAAGACTGTCCGACGCGAAATGCAAAATACTCCATGTCCGGCATCCAGCAAAAAATAAAAGTATTGATATGAGAACAGATTTATAACGGAATAAAGAATAAAAATACATATACATCACCAACCAACAGAACATCCAAAAAAGATGACCCGCAAATAAATTAATCGCAGTGTTTGTTGGATGTTCTGTTGTTAAAATGTTTCTTTTTATTCTTTATTTCGTTATCAATCTGTTCTAATCGTCCTCTTTTTTTTTTTTTTTTTTGGCTGTCAGACACGTGTACATTTTCTTGTGCCAATGTCGGCTCACTTTGTTGAGCAGAGCTTAAACAGAAACTTTGATTAAAATTCTCGGTTCTCATCTTGAAGAACTGAGCCCTCTTATCTAAACATTCACATTTAATATCTGAAAGAGTCAGTAGATTTGAAGAAATTAAAAACAATAATAGACTGTCGGACACGGAGATCCATTAAAACCCTGTCAGACTTTCGGACACAAGACACTGCTTTCAACGCAATCTGTCGAGCGAAAAATTCGTTTTGCGTCCAGTGTGCAAGCAGCTTACTACTAGGCTACTATTATTGTCACTTAGGTTTTATCGTTTTTAGTGGGGGAAAAGAATAGAGTCTGATTGCTATGATCTCGTACTGAGTTAAGATCACATATTGAAAATAAATGTGTAAATCTTGCATTGTTGTCCATGCATGTTAATCCTAAAATTTTAAGCAGCAACAGGCTGTAATAATTGGAACAACCTATCCATCGTTTCTCTTGCCAATGAGCAATATTTGACTCGGTTGTGTTATACCCAAACACGCCTTCTTTGACAACTTGCGTTGGAAGTCGCAGTACAGATTAGTACTTGCACCAGGCTACGCCGGGCATGAAATTGCAACATACACCTGGACACACCCCGTTGGCGCGGTGCACCCCCCATTCGCTGCGCCTGGTCTACGTAATTAGAGCCCATAATCTTAATTTACTAAACAGCTAAATTAAGGAGGAAAATTATGCCTATATATAGCCTAACATATAGTGCGCAGTAACCTGAACGTCAAACTTTTTCATCACTTAAAATAAGCTTTATCAGTAGGTTTTTTCAAAGTTAAACGTTATCTTGTTAAATATTTTGAGAGTGACACCCATGGCTTCTCAGTCTTGTTGACAGCTGTCAATGTTGATGCGGCTGAGGCTTTCAGTGGCCATTTAAAAGAATCAAGGCAACGTCTGGAGTTTGACTTGATGCTTCGCTTGCGGCCAGTGGGCGTGATACGGATGTGATCTTCTCGGAATCCTGTAAAACTTGAGTCCACCAATGAAATATCAATTCTGACAGCTGTACACGCAACAACCAGACATTTCGGTGCTGGTAAAATATCTAATTCAATGTTTGCAGATTCATAACTCCTCAGACTGATTTAGGGAGACTGCTAGTTCCGTTGCCAAGATGCGCACGCATCTTTTTGATGACGTTGGCTGTAAATGGGTCTATACTGCAGTGTTTCTTCACTGTCTGGGAAGCGAGAAGAAAATCAGCAGCCTTGGCGCCCTTCTCTAAACTCCTTAAGACACGCTATTACAGGCTCCAGCAGCAGGAATACAAATAAGAGAACGTCTTAAATGCACATTTCCATAAAGAAGAATTTGAAACAGAAACGACGATTGGAATCGAGTTGTGACTCTGATGAGCGAATTTGTCACAGACGTACTTTTTATTTTCTCTTTGCACAACATTCGTCACTCATTTTTCAGTGTCCCTGGGGCTCATTGTGTAAATGGCAACTAAATGAGCGTATTCGAGTACAGCAGTGCTCGGCCCCAAATGCAACATTTGTAAATCCAGCATGTGCGGGGGTGGACAAAATAGTGGAAGCACCCATAAAAATGGCTTTAACTTTGACGTATTTAAACCATGATCACAAAAGCATCCATTCCTATCAACTTAAATACTAATAAGTAGCATGCGTCTACTTAATGGAGGCCAAAAGTCTCCAAAGCAAGATGAGGATATAAACTTAGTGCCAAAGGGGGACAATGTTTGGTGAACAAATTGCAGGTGCATTGGAAAGGATACGCCAGAATTATTTAAGGTGGCAAGGGGAACTGTGTCAAATTATGAAAACATATGACAAGCACTAAGAAAAAGATTATGAAAAAAGTAACTGTGGCCACAAGTCAAAGGTCTCAGGCAGGGACAGACAGGGTCCGACAGTGGCTAATAAGAACAGAACTACAACTCAAAAAAAAATCAGCACATTATTTAATAAGCCTGTCTTTGATCCAGTCTCATTAAAACATTACTTGAGCTTCGCACAACTGGAAAACATACCAGTGTTTCAAATGATTTATCACCACAGTATTTATATAATGCATTTTTACACGTTATATTTAACATCATAAATGTGGACAAGCAGGAGAACTAAAGGCAGGGACTGTTTATAGAGTTAAGTGCTTATGTATAAATTATTTTTAGCTAATCCAAACAAATCTGTTAAGTCTTTTGCCAAATTAGACTTCGAATTAAATTTCAAAAAATCTTACCATCACTTTTTTTTCAACGACAGTTGATACTCTTGCTTTTGTTTGTTGTATTTTCCCTCAAAGTCGCAGATTTTGTTTATAGAACTTGATAAAGTCTCTCATCTTATTTGTCCAGAATTTGCTTGGACTAAGGAGCTGAATGCAGCTATAAATCAGTAATCCAGGTAATTATTCAGTGGCAGAAAAAAACTGTCATTTGTTGTGATTGTGCAGGCACATTAGTAGGGAATGTACAGAATGTTTCTGTCTCACTGACACCAGATGAAATTAAGGTTAGATAGACAACTCCAAAATAAGAGTAGGTGACGTTGAAACTGCCCCTAGATCAGTGTTGATGTGCGTAGTTTAGAGATAGCATTTGGGGTTTCACTAGAATGAAAAAGCCAGTCTCTTCGGTCTCCATCATTAGTGCATTGTTGCATTTTAAAATGGCTGCTGAGCAAAACATGGGCAGTCAAATGAAATAAATATTGTGAGAAATAAAGCATGTGTGTGAGAGATAAAGGATATAATGTAAAAAAATCATAACTAATGTTAGAAATAAACAATCTATGGTGAGAAATAAAGGATGTAGGGTGATAAATAAAGCATGTAGGGTGAGAAACAGCCTGTACTGTGAGACGTGAAGGATGTAGTGTGACAAAGAAAGACTAATGTGTGAAATAAATACTGCATGGTGAGAAAGATAGAATGTTATGGGAGAAATAAAGGATGTCGTGAGAAACTAGAACTGCGTTTCATCAGGACGAACCTCGAGAGTGTGCTTCTTAAAATGTTGACGGTAAAGATGCTTTCTCTCTCTCTCTCTCACTCACACACACACACACACACACACTCAGTAGAGTGGCAGTCTGGCAGAGCGTAGGTAGGTAGTCTGTCTCTCTCTCTCTCTCACACACACACACACACACACAGAGTTATCATCTGACATTGTTTTAAGGACCAACTGCAGAGCGCTTGAAGCTCTGAAATTTGTCTATATTCTGGTTGTGGTGTTGAGGCTGCCCTCTAGCGTTGCGTGATGTCATAATGGCAGAACTCCGCCGTGCATTTTTAATCCAGAGAAAAAGGGATGAAAAAGAGGGATTGCGAAAGAATGGAAAAGTTATGCAACCATTTGTACAAGGCCCAGAGACACCGTAGGGCTGGACGTTTCGGCATTTGAACCATGTCTCTATCGCGTACACTCAGGCTCTTGATACGGGACAAAAAGGTTTGTGAAAAGGATAAATAATAATAAATATTCAGACTTAAGAAGAACAATGTGTTGCTTGCCTATGGCCTTTGGCCTCTGCTTCCCGCAAGCACACAATAAAGACTAGTGTGAGAAATAAAAACTGCAGTATGAGAAATGACGGGTTTAGTGTAAGAAATAAAGGATGCAGTGTGCATAATAAAGACTGTGCAGCGAGAAATAAAGGATGTAGCGTGAGAGATAATAATGTAATGTGAGAAATAAAGGATGTAGTGTAAGAAATAAAGGATGCAGCGTGCAAAACTAGAAAAGCACTCAGAGAGCGCAGACCTCCGCCAGGGGGCAGCAAACCCAAAAGCACGGCGATCGGAACTCCGGCCCATTGGAAAGACTTGAAATCTTGAACTGTGGCGTATATCTCAGCAGTACTTTGGCCTAGATATGCCAAACTTTAATCAGCTCTTCCTTGACTTAATACCCACCTACCCTGAAAATTTCATCAAAATCTGGCCATAAGTTATCTTGTACACAAACAAACCAACAAACAAATGGCACCAAAAACATAACCTCCTTGGCGGAGGTAATAATGACTTCAATGTTAGAAATAATAGGGTGAGAAATACAATATAGCATGAGAGATAAGCCGTAGTGAAAAAAGCACTGGAGGTATTTTGAAAAATAAAGGTATTGGTTACAGACTTTGAGGCTGCAGTGTGAGAAATGAAAGAATTAGTATGAGAAATAAAGGAAGGAGTGTGAGAAATAGCGGAGTAATGCAAGAACTAGAGGTGTGAATGTGAGAGCTGAAGAATGCAGTGAGAGAAGCACGTCTATAATGAAAAAACTAGAGGCGCTAGTGTGAAAAATCCAGAGTCATTGTTTGAGAGGGGGTTTCACAGACTATGAACATTTCTGCCTGCACCTTAAGAGAAGCTATCAGACTGCTTTCATGGTCATGCAGAATCAAATATCCACTATGGACAGGATGAAGGGTGATTTATTATATAGAGCCAGGGCTGCATTCAGCTCTTTGCAAAAGGCGGCTTACACTTCTGCCATGCTACTTTCAGGAGATGAAAGCAGAAAGGTCTGTGAGAGCACGGAATCATTGGCAAGATTGCATTTTATTACTATAGCGTGCATTGAAAGCCTAGAATTCCTGTCCAGCAATCTACTCGATCAAATACTATTGATCAGTCGACTGATTAATGGATGGAGCAATTCCAACAGTCCAGCCGCCTGCTTACGTCCACAAACTTCCGTCCTCCTCGTAGGCGCAATCTCTTCATTACGATGCTCTAAAACTGCTGACAGGACAGGCCAAAGTAAGCGCTAGCACATTTAATTAAATGCGGTCAAAATCACCTGCCACAGCACAAATTTGGACTTTCATTATAGTGGGGATGCGCGGTCCGTTCGGTTAGCCAAAACAGGCGCTGGGCAGAGCTGACCTCGAGGTTTTAGCTGAACCCGGTTTCAGCGCCACTGCTCAAGCTGGCAGAGTGTGTTTGCGTTGTCCATCACCAGTGAATAAATCACTGTACACTACTGGTATTTATATAACAACATGTATCCAAATGTCCTTTCCCTAGTTGTGAACTGTGCTAAGACAAGAGCCCATCTGGAGACACAACATTCTCATAATGCAGCTAACATGTCGCAGTAACAGTGCAGCATTGACGGAACGTTCCGGAAACACAGCGAGAGCATTCTGTGATACCCAGGTGTCTGTTGTGCTTAGCCTGACTGCCGATCCCCAATTCGCTCTCCCTGTGATGCCTACATAGCCAGCTCCCTCTGCAGGAAAAGTGGTGCTCAAACCATAGCGGTGAGTAACGGGTAAAAGTAAGAGGGGTTGAATGTGCTGATGCATTAACGGTCGCTCCGCTGTGATTTAGGAACAAACCACCCCCTCAGAGCTGCCCTGGGGACGACTCTTTCGCATTAAATAATGCTCTGGAGTTCGGGGAAAGGAAGATTCATCACCTGACTGCGCAGCATATTCCGCTATTTAAGTCTGCGAAGCCGTTTCTCAACAGAAATTAAGGCTTGGGACGGGTAGCAGCTGGTTTTGAGGTCATAACAGACACATCCCTCCGGCAAAGTGTCTGTGATGCTTTCAAATTAAATTCCTTTCATGAGTCCAAGACAATAGCTTCTGCTTCAAAACGACTTATTCCCACCTCCAAAATAAATGCACTTTTCCACCTGCATGATATATGGATGGCTTTTTGTGGCTAAATTTACTTTTTTATGTAGGTTAAACCCCCCTCATTCCTGTTCTGCTGCCTTGTTTCCCGAACACTGAGTCATTATTTTCTTGCTGCTGACAGATGCGTCACTCCAAAGGCTCCAAAAAAATCAACGATCTATGGCGCAGAGTCTCTCCGAAGCTCAAACGCTGTAAATCCCACAAGGATGTCTTCTCTTCCCGCTTTTCCTGTGCCGCTAATCCAAAAACAGTCTCCCATGCCATCTCCGCACAATGGCAGGCGGAACGAGCTCCTTCTTATCTCGTACGCACAAGTGCGGGTAACGGAAAGGACACGCGCAGAGGTTCGGAATCCTTCCCGCTCTCCTCCCCTGGGGAGCCAGTTTGAGCACAGGAAAAGCCAGTAGCTTGAGTCGTGGACCGCGAACCCACACAGGCAGATACCGCATTGTCCGCTGCGCAAAGAAACCCAGGCTTTTCCAGAAACTCCTCAATTCCTACAGCAACCTTAATATATTTCATCGCCGTGAAGGACTCGTGCTTCTATTTTCTCTGTCACTGCATATTTTTGAAAATAATAATTAATGAGCCATTGACGATTTCTGATTATGAATAATTTGGCAATACCTGAGCAAATAATGCGCACAACAGCAGTGATAATGAGTTCTCAAAGCTTAATTTTCCATCAAGTTATCTTTGCAATTGCCAGCCTTCTCTGTAAATTGTATACCAACTAACGTGACATGACACCTGTTACAAGTTAATGAGGTGCATAACTGGAGCCAACATATTTTAATAGATTAAGCCATTTGGGACCAATGTCGGATAATATGTCCCCTGCACATGATTGTGTTTCCCTATGTGTAATACAGTGCAGGTATGGATATTACTTTTAATTGGGTGAGGTTATGAGAAGTTTGCTATTGAGATGAGAAACACTTCTGTGCCAGTCATGCCCATTTTCTATTCAAGCTCCTTCTACATCTGTCTCTGACCCCACCCATTTCCTGCCCATACCCCATCCATTTCCCACATACGTTCCATTCAAGCCCTGCCCAAGTCCAACAGAGATCCCGCCCATTCTCTTCCAATTTCTATTGTCTGCCATTATTCTGCCTGTTACCTCACCAAGTTTCACGCTAAAGTCTCACCCATTTCCTACTCAGGTCGCACCCATTTTCTGTCCATATTCTACCCAAGGTGAAATCATGCCCAACACTGGTCCAATATCCTTTCCAGGTTCCAAGCATTTCCTGCCATTACTCACCTCCTTCTGGTGGTACTTGATGGCGAGCTTGAGCTTGGCGAGGTCGTGGCACTCCCGCGGGTCCAGCTCCTCGCTCTGGTCGTCTCGATGGTTGAGAATGATCTCCAGCTCGCGGGAGCTGCGAGCCTGGTCCAGCAGGTCCTTGGCGAAGCGCTTGCACTGCTGCGACAGCTCCTCGTACTCCTGCTTGAACTCGTTCTCCACCTTGCTCAGCTCCTTCAGCTCCCAGCCCAGGCGGAAGGAGGTGAGGATGGGGTCCTCGCTGGACAGGGCGATGAGCGATGGGCTGGCCAGCGTCTTGTAGATGTTGAGGCGGGATCGCGAGTGCCGCAGGCTGTCCACCTCCGAGCTGGAGACGCACTCCACGCAGTCGCAGCGGATCTGGTGCGGCCGCGGGATGGTCACCTTGCGCTGCACCAGCAGCTTGATAATCTCGTAGTTGTTGGTGTGGGCGGCGAGCATGATGGGCGTGATGTCAGGGGTGAACTCGGAGAACTGGCTGTCCATCATGAGAGAGGGCACCTGGGGAAGGGGGCAGAGATGAAGGATGAGAGGATTACGGGTAGAGGAGAGAAACAGAAGATAGATTGTGGATTAGATTAAGGGGTAGAGAGTGAGAGGAAGTAAAAGGGAGCAGGATGGGGTGAGAGTAGAGGATTGAAGGGGAAGAAATGAAAAAGTGGACATTTAGAAGAAAAGAAAAAGAAAGCGAGAGAAAAAAGCAAATGAAAGAAAGAAATGGAGGATGAGGTGAGAAGGCAGAGAGAGAAATTTAAAAGAGGAAGTGTTAAAGGACAGAACAAAAGACAAAACGACACAAGTGATGTGGTGAGTAGTAGACGGCAGAAAGAGAGGAAATCAGAAAATATTTGAGGACAAGGAGGGAGGGGGTTGGAAGGAAAAAAGAAAAGACAAAGAATGCGAGAGAGTGGGAGACAAAGGGATGAGAGAAGAATAGAGACTTCAGTGCTTTGCGTGTATGAGCCATTTCCTGCTGAACTAGGCCAATTCAGCACAGCGAGCGCAACCAAACTCAGCCCCAAACAAGGAAGAGCCAGCGAGGTTTTTAAATTCTTTTCAAATTCTGCACTTCAAAGGGAGAACACCCCCCCCCCCCGATCTGCCTCTCATCTCCCATCTCCTTCCGCCGTCGCGTAAAATAAATTATGCTGAGGTTTGCGCCCGCCGGCCCTGCTCGTATCTGCGCGATAAAAAGACGGCGTGAGACGCGCATGAGCAGGAAATGGATTTGCAGAGGTCTCGATTCTGGATCTGCGAGGGGAACAACTCCGCAGTGGGACGGGGATGTGTCCAATCCGAGCACCTGGAAAACTGCGAAGTGCCGAGGAGCCTCGGGTCCGATCTGAGCTGCGCTTGTTATCTTAAAATAGCACCTCCTTCCCTCTCCTTTTCATTGATTTCTTAATCTCCCACTCTGGGAATTCACCATCAAGTCAGACTCGCGGGTGACCGAATATGTTTTCCAATTTCTGTTATCGACAAACAAGGGTTAGATTTTGGGAACGCTGGCAGCCCTCTCCCAGGTGGTCCTCGTCTGAGGGGGTGAATATTTCATGAACTGAGGAAAATTACTACGCCATCTGTTTCGATGGAGAACCACAGCAGATGCCCAATATAGTATGTGTGAAGGTGACTGTGCACACATAGTGTTTGTGTGTGTGTGACACAGAGTTTGTGAGAGTGCGTACTTTCAATTTTATTGTGCGCCATATGGACAGTTGCCAAAAATAGCACCCATATTTTGGTTGGTCTTTTAGCTCCATCTGAAGTTGAACCATGTGGATTTAAACTGTGGTCGACTGACTGATTGCAGAAAAAATTCTGGCATTATGACAGAAAAATCATCTGAAATGGCCTGTATCAGCGACAGAAAATTTGCCTGTGGGACTTTGAAACTACACAGTTAGGAGCCGTAAAGGTGAAGATGGTTCTAAAAGGGAGGAGCTTTGAGCATCGTGCATCTTTCAGTCCAATAGTCACCACTTTGAATACAGACAGGCAAAACCCAGACACAGCCAAGATTAGGTCATCCTACCAAACTGAGCAGCAGACACAAAGGTTCAATTTCAGAGGAACAACCATAATCCGAGCCACAGCACACACACTGTTGGGGCTTGAAAGATGACAGAATGGTCTGGAACAGCAATCTCTTTAGCCCTTTTGCAGACATGACCTCTGGTTAGAGTGGCGAGACGGAGGCTACTTCTCAGAACAGTTACTATGAAATCATTGCTGGAGGTTAAGTAGAAGCTAACTGACAGACTCCTGTACAGAAGATTTTGCAGTTTGATTGGGGCTAAGCTCAGGCTATTGAAGGTAAAAGCTGTGTGTGTCACAAACACTCACCATATTCTGTCCTCCTGGAAAAGCAATCCACTCCTCCAATCTCAGTAATCAGAGGAATTGATTTTCCACTCTTGGGGTTAAGATGCTTACAGCTTCCAAAGCCAAGAATTCCAAAGTGGAGAATAAAAGTGCTCTATGTGATGCCTTGATCATCTCTGCCCTGAAATTTTCTCTTACCTCAAATGTACAGAAGTACATCATGTTAAAGCAGGAGTTCATGCCAAGTGCTTTGCACTTTAAAAACTTGACTATTGCTTCCAAAGTACAGTATATGCAGAAGAATTTTACATGGATATACTGCTACTTAAAGTTCAGCATATGGAAGGGGGAATTATCTTGTGTCATTGGGAGTCCAAAGTTTATGACCATGCAATAAACCTGCTCCCCAAATTGAGTTGGACAGTTTATCACATTATCACGCAGTTCTTTAATTTACAATGGCAAGTTCCAATGCAACTTTATGGTTATAAATGCGTCCTTCTCTAATCACTGCTCTATTTTTACAACTTTCCATCCCCCTCTACATGATATTTACGAGTCTACGGTTTGGTTTATTAGTGCAAACCTTTATACTCTTACATACACATCTAAACGGCAGGGTTTCAGATCCTTACATGTTGTGGGCTAAGCTTTAAAGAAAATGAGCTCATTGAAGAGATGAAAGTGATGACGGTTGTGTCCAAAGAGAGATATCATTTTTATTTGAAGTAGCTTGCTGACATCCCACTTCTCCTACAATCTCTGGTAAATTTGCTGGTATTTGTGACCTGCTCCATGTCCTAAATATCCCACAAATCTGGCATCCAAAGCAAAATTAAAGAGGTTTGCTTGACTCTGACACAGGCTGGCAGTAAGGGAAACAGTGGTGAATTAGAAAGCACGCAGACAGGTGACAAATTACGTGAAAAATCATCATATACAGTTTTAGTTTGGTGGGCGTCCGCAAGCTGCCAGGTCAGCTTCAATACACCTTGACACAGAGTCAACAGGAGTAAAACTTCACTGGAGAGATCTTCCAAGTCTTTCTTCCAAGAGTTATTTGGCGTTTTGAAGAGTGACAGAGAGCGCAGTCTAACATGTTCCAAATTCTCCAACATGCGTTTAGTTGGAGGGAGATCTGGATAGTGCAAGCCATGGCATATTTGTCAGACCATTTTCATACTCATAAATACTCTTCAGTGACCCCTTTGTGCCCTGTGGGGTTTGGGCCATTATCATCCTGGAAGAGACCCTTCCCATCATGGTCGCACCTTCATCACCGGATATAAAGTCGCTCACGCAGAGTAACTCTGTATTGATCTACGGTGACCCTTCGGCCTTTAAGGGGACGAGTGGACCCAAACCATGCAGGGTAATGAACAGAACCATCTGCATTAATCATTTCGTCCGTGGATTCATCATTTTGCCCACCCGTCTGTAGAGGGATCGCGATCGCTGTTCAGTCGCAGTTCGATGTTCTACTGATTTATAGTTGTGTTGCTCAGCGCTTTCAGTTTATATGCTTATAAATCCTTCCATGTCACCATTCTGCTGCTTAGGATGAATATAATTATTATATTATAATAATTATGCCATAACAGCATTATGTTTTGATATATGTAACAGCTAAAAAAAATCAGAATTTGGACTGTATGTGACCTATCTAATTGCAATTATAAAATTGTGTTTTACAGAGCCGTATTAAAAAAGAATGTATCTTCGTCTACTGAGTCAAAAATTGCAAAAAAGTCTTTGTCCCAAACATTGTAACATTTCTTGATTATTTGTTGTGTTACTCAGAGCTGTCAGTTCATATACCTATAAATCTCTCTATATCAGGGGTAGGCAATTACATTTGTCGGAGGGCCACATTTTTTCTCAACAGACACCGCGGGGGCCGGACATTCAAATAGGCCCCTTGATTGAAATTAAATTAATCTTTTTGCCTAATAATTTATGATTAATATCATATATTATTGTTTATATTTTTATTTGACTTGTAAGCACATCATTTTCATTTACACACATCTTTGGTGTTTTGCATGATATAAAATGAAAAATCTTGACCAATCATATCATCATTTACATATGCTGGAGCTTACACTGCTGATTTTCAGCTTAATATGCACGCAGTCTACGTGTCCGAAAGTCGGACAGGATTTTAATATATCTCCATGTCTGACAGCCGGATGGTGTCAGTATAACTTCGTGTCCGACAGTCGAATATTGTTTTTAATTTCTTCAAATCTACTGAATATTTTAGATGGCAAACGTGACTGTTTTGATAAGAGGGTTCGCGTCTTCGAGATGAGTACCGAGAATTTCAATCAATATTTCTGTTTAAGCTCTGCTCAATAAAGTGAGTCGACATTTGGTGCGGGATTTCGTGCATTTATGACTAATTTAGCGACTGTCGGGCAGAGATCATAAAATACTCTGTTTCCGAAAGTCATAAAAGTTCTCTTGTTTCGAGTATTCCAGGAATTATTAGACGAAGGCTGATAACTTGGTCATGTTTGTTTTCGACCTTCGCAAAATGCAAATTGGTAGCTATCGACTTTTCTTGGTCTTTTTTATTTGTCTTTTCTTCCGTTGAAGATAGACTTTATTATTTAGTCTTTATTCGGTCTCTCTTTTGAAAATTAGTCAGAAGGATCAAACAAATTCACGCTTTATTTCCACATAAGATATAAAATAGTGCTTGTAGTCAGTGAGCAAATCAATTCCATGACCATTGACATTGTGAATTAAATATCGGATGCACGATCAAGACTGTCCGACGCGAAATGTAAAATACTCTCAATGTCCGGCAGCCAGCAAAAAGTGAAAGTATATGTAACAAAGTGCAACCCAATACAGAGCAGGCCACCCTAATTAATGGATTCCAAGAGGCTAAATCAAGTACATATTTTTATTTTGTCCAATGCTCCAACAAAGAAAGAGGGGAGGTAGGGACAGACTTGATCAAACAAATACCACAACCGAAACAACAAAAAAAACCTGGAGGCAAGACAGGGAATAACAGGAGGGGGACAGCTGCGACAAATAAAACAAGAAAACCAACAAATGGGGGGATGAACCACTAAACCCACGCTGACCATGAACCAGCCTAGCACAGCAAATCTACATAGGAAGGCCCCAAGACAAAACAGGCAAATGTTTTAGTTAGCTAGTTCAGGAGGAGGCTGGAGCAGGTAACAAGTGCATAGCATGGAGGCAAAACAAACAAAAGAAAATACAAAATAACCTAACAAATTTAAATCAAGGGAAAACAGTGGTCATGCTGCTGCAATGCCACTCAAACTGTGATCTTGGTTTGTGTGCAATGGGCAAGAGGCCCGAGAAGTCAGAGTGGAGGAGGAAGGGTGCATCTACTTCAAACAAAGTAGCCCCTTAGCCAACGCGAGGTGCAATGATATAGGAATCAAATGAGCTCTCGTCATGCGATGCCTAAACGTGAAGTACAGGCAAGGAAAAACGCTCCTATCCTTCAGAACAAAGAGCCTTCTGCCAGCAACGGTAACCTGCTTTCTACCCTTCTCCCAGGACACCTCTCTATTTCCGGGGCGTGCTATGTGTTTCTAAACTCACGTCACACCACAGGTGGATACAATTAAGATACGCCTTTTTCGTGGCATGCTCACATATATGAGAGCAGATTTATTACGAAATAAAGAATAAAAATATATCACCAACTAACAGAACATCCAAAAAAAGAAGGCACGCAAATAAATAAATCGCAGTGTTCACTGAATGTTTGTTGTTAAAATGTTTCTTTTTATTTTTTGATTCGTTATCAATCTGTTCTAATTGTCCTCTTTTATTTTTTTAAATTCTTTGGGCTGTCAGACACGACTCACTTTATTGAGCAGAGCTCAAACAGAAACATTGATTGAAATTCTCTGTACTCATCTTGAGCCCTCTTATCAAAACAGTCACGTTTAATATCTAAAAGATTCAGTAGATTTGAAGAAATTAAAAACAATAATCAACTGTCGGACTCGGAGTTATATTGAAACCATCCGACGGTCGGACACGGAGATATATTAAAACCCAGTCCGACTTTAGGACACGTAGATACTGCATAATATGAAAGGAAGCCGACAATCAAGGACATGTCTGTTCTGAGGATACAAGTCAGTGGTCCTGAAATATGTGTTTCTCTTCTATAACACTCATTCTACATATCGGAGGCGACGTTTTAACTCACATGAGCTTTCTTCACATTTCAAACGAGGCAAAGCTCAGTGAGGAAACATTAGGAGAGACACAGGCCGAAGGAACCGGGACATAACACCGGGGGAGAAGCAGGTTCGTGCAGCTGTGCGCCGCGGACGTGCACGAAAAAACAACCGTGTCGCATCAACTGCGCACCGCCACGGCTTTTGAGAATGGGTTTGAGCACGCGCAAAAAACGCTTCTTCTGAATGCTTCGGTTGAACTGAGGCGGCAGCCAAAATCATCCCTTGGCAGACACGCAGGGAAAACCCGCTCCCCAAACTGTTGCGCCTGGTGATTTGGGGAGGTGAGTGTTTCCTTATTCCAGTGCAGAGGCTCGCAGGCACACACAAACACTTCAGGTGTTTCCATGTCCCAGCACATTGACTTACAGGTGCACAAAAAGACCGAGATACAGTACATAAACTAGTAGAACTCAGTCGCGGGCCGGATTGGAGGGTTCGGCGGGCCGGATTCGGCCCACGGGCCGTCTATTGCCGACCCCTGCTCTATATCATGATTTTGCTGATGATGAAGATTATAGTCATAATGTATGATGATTATTTAATTGCAGAGCAAAGTAATTCAGCCACATTTTCGCACACCGCGAGGTAAGAATGGGAAAATGTCTTCTACAGTTACCTAAAAATGTACATTTCCTCAAAATGTACATTTTGTGACTTAATGGACTTTTAGCTCCAGTGTCATCAATTGTACAATGACTGTGTTATGTTTTGATATATCTGACAACTAAAAATCAGAATTGTAACCGTATGCGATTATTTTACAGCAAATATAAAATTGTGTAATTCAAACTCATTTAAAAAAACGCCTTTGTCTACCAAGCCTAAGTCTTTTTAAAAAAGTCTTTGTCCCAAAAATTACAGAGCGCACGGCGTTACCTGTTTCTCCCCACTGGGGCGTCGGTGCGACAGCAGCAGCTCGACAGCACCCACCACCTCTTTGCGGATGGCGTAGAGCAGGGCGTCGCCCACGTGGACGCCGTGGTTGAGCAGCAGCTCCATCACCTCCAGGTTCTCGTTCTCGATGGCGATGAGCAGGGCGCTGCGGCCCAGCGGATCCATGCAGTTGACGTTGATGTTGTAGTAGATCTCGGCCTCCTGCAGGGCATGCTTCACGCCGGCGTAGTCGCCCTTCTCCACCGCCGTCAGGTAGGCCTTCTCCTCGGCCGACAGCTCCGCCTCCGCCCGCACAATCTGCAGCGGGATGCGGTCGCGGTACGGCGAGTAGTTCACCTTCTTGTAGTACAGCTGCGCCATGGGGTTCATCTGTGCCCAAAATCACCCACCGGACAGGAGCCAACTGTGCGGAGATCGAAGGGGTGGGGGGAGAGAGGGAGGGAGAGAGGGATGGATGGAGGGGAGGGTGGCAAGAGAAACACAGGAAAGATGGAAATGGGAAGGAGAGGTAGAGGTGGGATGGAGGGAGTGAGAACAGTAAGGAAATGTTGTGCAAGTAAATAACAATGATTAAAGTGAGGAAGAAGGGATTGAGAAAGATGGAGGAGGGGAGGGATGGAGGGGAGAGTGAAGAGAGCAGAATTACAGGAAATACGGAAATGGAAAGAGAGGCCGAAGTGAGATGGAGAGAGTAAGAAGGATGGAGTTAGGAAGGGAGTGATGGATGGAGGAAGGAGGAGAAGGAATTAAAGAGGTGAATGATGAAGAGATGATGAGAAGGGAGGAAGAGAAGGGTGGGATACGAGGGAGATTGGGGATAGAGGAAGGGGTGAAGGGAAGGACAGAGGTAAGGAGGATTAATGGGCAGTCTCAGGAAGAAAAGAGGAGAAAAGAGGATAGACAGGGGAAGGAAGAGTAATGGTGTGAGGGAGAGGGGGGAGAGAGAGGGAGCGAGAGAGAGAACAAGAGAGGGTAATGGGAGGTGTTGGTGGAGCCACAGGCGAGTATTGAGAGAAAGACAAAAGCAGAAGGAGGGGATGGAGGACGGAGATCAGGGCACAGATTCAGTCAGCATCCCAGCATTATTACTGCATCGCCTGAAGCACTGAACACAGATCTCTGTCCTTCCTCTCTACATACATGCAATTTTTAAACAGAATTTATTACTATGTGTAGCAAGAGTCATCATGCAGTGCAGTTGTAATAACACAGATAACAGTAATGACTGCTAATGCTAATCCACAGGAACACAGCCTCAGTGTGAGCTGTTTCTGTGGCATGTTTGCAGTTAATTTGCTGCAACCTGGCTATTCATTCGGTACGAGCTGCACATCTGGTCAAGACAATTTCTCTCTCTCTCTCTCTCTCTCTCCCACCCTCCCTCTCTCTCTCTCTCTCTCTCTCTCTCTCTCCCTCCCTCATTCTCTCTATCTCTCACTGTTTGTAAAATGGATGAACATTCCAGTGAATACTGCACTGAGGTTGAATTAAAAATGTAGATCATTGCAGATTGTTTCTTTTCCCACAGACAACCATTCACTCACAGGCGCACACACAAGCACACACACACACATCTTCTAACATCATAAAAGCTTCCTGCTTTTATTCTTAATCAAGGCATCGCTTGTAAAGCCACTGAGGGTAATTGTGAAATTATTATGCCTTGTATTTTCCACAGAGCGTGAAGCTTCATTGTGAAAATCATTTTAATTTTCAACTAATCTAGTACATGAACGCATCCACAGCACTACCACATTATAATGAGGCAAACTATTATAGAACAGACTTGATGCAATCTCTCCCACCTGCTCATTTATTTATTAATTATTTACTTACGGTAAAGGGACATATCAAACAGCCTAATTGGCTATTTTCTTCTTTGAATTAAGACCAAAAAAAAAAACTATGTTTTTGCTGTTGAACATTTCAAGTAATTCAGCAGCAATTACACATGGTATATTTTATTCTGAGCCAATCAGATTCAATGTTATTAAAGTGTGCTTGATAAAGCAGAAAAATACACCTTTAAAGACAACTTGAATGTTTCAAAATAGTTTCACTCCAAAGGAAATCATCAGAACAAGGCTTTTTTTAACACGTTCTTTGTTTTCATTGGTATTTGCTGGTTTTAATGTGAAATTATGAGATTGTTTTGAATGTTTATAAATGTCCTTGATTTTTGCTAATGGCGTGCATGTAAGGAGCCCAGCAGATGAGAGTGCACTGGAATCCACTTTAGGCACCGTTCTGACTTCACTCATTAGGGCTTCCACAAACAGAATAAGCACAGGACATGAGAACAAAGGCATTCATTTTAGAGCAGAGATACCTAAGACATTTACATATTATAATTTGTGTCACAAAACATTGGAGAGATATGAATTAAACAAAGCATCAGTGGCTGTGTTAGTCACTGCCAGATACCACTGCCAGCACAGATGATTCATCTCTTTCACTTGATTAATTACAACCTGCCTGTTGTCATGTCCAAACGGTGAAACAATAATCTCGCCTCTAAAGTCAAAATTTAAACTAAGGTATTCCAGCACTGCAAATCTTTGGCAAATCCTTCAAAATTCTTGTGATGAGCGGAGAAAAATATCTGGCACTGAATGAAGTGATGAAGAGAGATTTAAAAAAAATCTATCCTGAAACCATTTTGACCATGTGTTTGTACTTTTAGCCTCTTAAACTCTGAATCTTTCACGTAAGTTTTCCCTTTTGTAGGTTTAATGTCAGAAAAACTTTTTTTTTTCATATTGTGAGACAATGTCACAAACATACTCTGTATCTGCAGGTTGCAGCACTTCACTGAAGCTACATCATACTGAAATATTACAGAAATGTTCAAATCCATGATACCATGTTTTTATGGCCACAGCATTACATCGAAGGGAAAATATCCAGATCTCATACATAATTTATTACACATTTCCCTGTAATTCAAGAGGACATACATGTATTTGGGATTGTTTGCCTTGGGATCTCAACAGAAATTTAAAATTGGCCTGAAGTTCCACAGGTTTGAATACAACAGCTGCATTTGACGGACTTGTATATGGGTCTGTAGGTTTCATGGAGTTATGGAATTATTTTTCATGTCGTAAAAGATTCAATGCATACATTACTAGATACAATTCAATGGCATTGACTTGTTTCTCCATAAAATATTTATCATACAGAAATTCAAACATATTGAATTATTTTCATTTGCAGTTTTAAACTGACACCTGTTCATTCCCATTCCTACAGACCTTTCAATGAGAGGCATTTGATTATGAACTTTTGCAAGCCTTGGATTGACTGTAGCTGGCTAGAGCTAGCATAATAACATGCTAAGCAATTCCATTTCACATTGACTAAATATATACTCAGCAACAAAAGTTTCTGTGACACCAATATTGTTAATTATTTTTCATAACGCAATTATGAAATTGTCATACATGGTGATATCAGACTGAAACAGTACACGTAAACACAACATTGAAATGGAAATCATGAAAATGCGAGAAAATGACTTTGCACGTGAAAATGTGCGTAAATCATGCTTGTGGATGGCAATAAAAGAGGAGAATTTTTGGAATGTTCACATTGTGCCTGATGAACGACGGAAGCATCACTTATCGAAAACACAGCCATTTCGGATCAGGAACTCTACCCTCTAAATGCCAAGACTGTCTGAAAATGATCGGTGGAGGGCCATTGGGATGATTGAATCCGGAACCTCGCAGAGGGAAGTTGCTCATCGCCTGAATGTCCACCGAAACACCATTTGGAACTTATGGCAGCGTCATCAGCAGACAAGACATGTCAGAGACCGTCCTCGCAGCGGCCGTCCACGAGTAACCACTCCCAGACAGGACAACTGGATTCGAACAACCCATCACCGAAATCAATTCCAACCTGCAACCATAACTGCAAGAACGATACCTGGTTTGAGGCGACTGTCTGCACAGACAGTCCGTCGCCGTCTCCGTCATTCTGGCATTGTCCCACGTCGGCCAGCAAGACGTCCAATACTCACAGTACAACACCGACGACTGCGTCTACAGTGGGCACAACAACATCGACGGTGGATCCAACGTCAGTGGGATCTTGTACTCTTTACTGATGAATCAAGATTCATGCTTAACCGATGTGATGGTCGTTTACGTGTATACCATCGACGTGGAGAACGTTATGCCAACAACTGTGTTCAGGAATTTGATCGTTTTGGAGGTGGTAGTGTCATGATTTGGGGAGGGATCACGGCTAGAAACAGAACAGATTTGCTTGTTATTGATGGTAATCTGACAGGTCAAAGATATCGCGATGAAGTGCTACGGCCATTGGTGGTACCATTTTTGATGCAACGTGGTCCCGGAATAACGCTGCAACATGATAACGCCAGACCACACGTTGCAAGGATTGTACAGCAGTATCTGATGCAACAACATGTCAATGTCCTGCCATGGCCAGCTAGATCCCCAGACATGTCCCCAATCGAGCATCTTTGGGACGAGATGGATCGACGTTTGCGGCGGTTGGATAACCCGCCAGCTACACTCCAGGAATTGCGACAACGTCTACGTCAGATTTGGAATAACATCCCACAGCAATTTCTGGCACATCTGATTCGGTCCATGCGCCGAAGATGCGTTGCTTGCATCATGGCACGAGGAAGTCACACCCGGTATTGAAGTGTGAAGGTCACAATTGGTTAGACGTCAGACAAGTGCTTCATGACGCATGAAAATGCCATTTTTCGTTTTGAGTGACGTTGGCACTGAAAAGTCAGTGTTTCTCCTGTTAAATAAACATATTGATTGCATTGAGATCTTTGCGAGTCATTTATAACGTACTCATAAATGGTGTCACAGAACTTTTGTTGCTGAGTATATTTGTAACATGTTGATTGTCATAGTCCTGATTATCTTTTGCTTTTTGTTAAGTCAGACTAAATATCGACAGTTTCAAAGGCGCAGTTGAATCATATATGGACAAACATCATTCAGCTCAAGGAAGAATATAAGCATGGGCGCCCCGGTGGCTCATCGGTCTAAGCGTGCGCACCATAAAGGCTCTGTCCTTACCACAGCGACCTGGGCTCGGCTCCAGCTCAGGTCATTTGCTGCATGTCTTCCCCCCTTCCTCTCCCCAACCTTCCTGTCTCTCTACACAGTACAACTGTCAAATAAAGGAAAAATTCCCAAAAAAATAATCTTTAAAAAAAAAAAAGAACTGTAAGTGCATATTTTTTTAAATGTTTTCTTTCTGCTAATATTCTATTGTCCCAGTAATGAAGTATGTTGGGAAGTGAAAACATGTATGAATAATTACAGGAAATGTTGGCCATTATTTTCACTTAGGTCATTACTGCAGCATTCTTTGTGAATGCATAAATGTAGTTCTCCATTTCTATATTTGTGATCTGCAGAATTTGCTGATGGAAAAGGGAATAAATTAACACAGGGGATCATCTTTAATCGTATTTTCCATGTATTATTATAGTATTTAAAAACACAACCTAACCTTTAGACTTTAGACTGAAATGACTACTCTTTTAATTAACGCCTTTGCGCAGAAGCCAGATTTGGCTATTTATGGGTTACCCAATTTAATGCTGTATAATTTAAGATTAAAGCCTCATAAAGATGGAAAATGTGGCTTTACTCAGAAAAGACACTTACAGCATGTAGAATTACATTGTATTTCAGTTTATTTTCATGATTTTGGTAGAGAAAATGGACTGCAAACATAAAAAATCTTCATCAGAATTCACCATTAAAATTGCAAAAAAATTAATACTGAGAATGGAAAAACTGCTGGGGCTTAAATCTATACATTTCTCTGATCATAAACTGCTTTACAAAAAGTAGAATTCATCTTCAACATTACATTCTAGATTACCTACATGCTATTAGCCAAATTACACAGCTATCCAAGTGTCTCCCCGAAGTCTGAGATGTTGCACTGTCAAATCATCAAATAATCATGTATTTAAGTTCTGAGGCATGAAATTTTATATGAACTAATGATTTTCTGGTTGAGTTTAGCATGAATTTTCAATATAAGTGCAGCTGAGCATCAGTGGTCACCAGTAACCTCTCGAAACACAAAAAATGCCTTTTCTAGTAGTAGAAGTAGTCTAGTAGTAGTAGAAGGAACCCTCCAGTCCTGTTCCATTCAAAATAATTCCCATTGACTATGTCCTTATCTCATTTAAATCCTGTAAATGTAATTGAACACTTCAAGGCCAGTTTTACGAGCCTTTTTTATTCTCGAAATCGCGTCTAATTCAGCCACGGAATGTGCGCAACGTAGACAGGATGCAACCGAGCCTGCTGATACGGAAAGGCTTCTATGCTCTGTGTTTGTCCAATCAGTGTGTTTCACTTACTGTAGAATGTTTTGTAATGTGAATATAGGCCACTAGATGGCAGTATTTACCTTTTTTTGTTAAGCTCAGACTGGAGTCATGTTTAGACATGTCCTGGACATGTCTGGGGCAAGTCTCAGAAAATTAAAAAAAATAGTTCTAAATGTGGGTGGGGTCTGCAAAAGAGTATAAAAGGAAAAGAATTGAGACAGTAAAGTAGTAGGAGAAATTGCAAGAAGATGACCAGACCTGCCATTCTGTTCAAGACCTGTGACGTTTCTTTTGTGGATTTCTTTGCCTGTGTTTGAGCATTTTCTTCATCCAGGACATCACCAAGCCACCCCACCAAAAAGGGACTATAATTATTTCTGTTTTTTCTTATTTATCAATCTTGGTCTTTAGTTGTAGGTTGTTATTAGTCTTTGTCTTTGTTTAAAAATTAAATGTGTTTTAGTCGTTAAAACTGTGTTTGTCATCCCTTGCTGTTGCTGTTGCTGTTGTGTGTAAATGTAATAACAAATTGGGGCCATAACAAATTGGGGGCTCGTCCGGGATAGACCATTGTGTGAGTAATTTATTGAAAATCTAACATTCCAAATTGTGAAATTGTTTTTGTGAATTTTCCTAGATATATATTGACAACAGCAATGGATGATTTCTTGGCATCACCAACCGTATGGGTTTTGAAGTCTTTTAAAAAGACAGAACTGCTAGAAATTTGCAGACAGTTGGAGCTGACAGAGGTAAAACCAGCCATGCGAAAAGCAAGACTGGCTCGAGAGATAGTTGAATATTACATTGATGAAAATGTGTTTGCACCAGGAGATCTGGAACAGTTTCCAGTGGAAAATCCAAATATAGAAATGGAACTTGAATTAAAAATGCTAGAGATTGAAAGGGAGGAAAGAGAAAAAGAAAGGGAGGAAAAAGAAAAACAAAGAGAATTTGAGAGGGAAGAAAAAGAAAAACAAAGGCAGATTGAGTTAGAAAAATTAGCAAGAGAAGAAAAACAAAGAGAATTTGAGAGAGAGAAAGAGGAAAGAGCAGAAAGAGAGAGACAGAGACAGAGAGATTTTGAATTAGAGAAATTCGATAGAGAAGAAAGACTCCAAATGGAGCAACTAAAAATTAAAATTGAAACTAAAAATAAATTTTGTGCCAGTCAGGAGGTAAAACTGGTGCCTCCATTTTCAGAAAAGGATGTTGACAACTATTTCCAGTGTTTTGAAAAGGTAGCAAAGAGTTGCCAGTGGCTAAAGGAACACTGGCCTCTGATGTTGCAAACTGTCCTCAAGGGTAAAGCTCAACAAGCCTATTCGGCTTTGTCTGCAGATGATTCCTCTGATTATGAGGTTGTCAAAAAGGTTATTTTGAGAGCTTATGAGTTGGTTCCAGAGGCTTACCGACAGAAATTCAGAGGTCTGAAGAAATCTGAAAATCAGACTTATGTTGAATTTGCTAATGAGAAGCAGGTTTGCTTTGAGCGCTAGTGTACTTCTATGGAGGTCAAGGATGATTTCAACTCACTAAAAGAGATGGTGTTAGTTGAAGAATTCAAGAACTGTGTTAAGGATGATGTTAAGACCTACCTTAATGAGAAGCAAGCACTGAACTTGCAATCAGCTGCCAAATTTGCAGATGAATATGTTCTCACTCATAAGTCCAAATTTCAGTCTAGCAGTAACAATAAATGGTCCCAATTTCAGAAAAAGGGTTACGGTGATACCCAAGATTCCTCACCCAAAGACAAAGACAAATCTGGTGATGGTGCTCAGAAATCCAGTAACAGGTCTGATCAAAGTGTGAAAGCTGACAGTGACAAAAGTGGTCTAGTTTGCAGTTATTGCAAGAAATCTGGTCATGTTACAACTAACTGTTGGTTCCTTAAAGCTAAGAAAGAAAAAGAAAAGGATACCAAACCAAATGCCTTTGTGAAAACAAGGTTAGAAACCCCTGTAGTAGATAACCAATCTGCTAAATTGCCTGCTTCTTGTGGGGCTAAAAAGCCTGATACAGCTGACTTTGTGAGGGAGGAATTTCTTCCATTTGTGTCAGAGGGATTTGTGGCTCTGAATGAGCATACTACTCCTGTCCCCATATATATCCTAAGGGATACCGGAGCTTCTCAGTCACTTTTGTTGATGGACTCCTTGGAGTTACGTGATGAGACCGCTTCAGGGGATTTCATACTTGTACAAGGTATTGAAGGGAGGACTGTATCTGTACCCCTGCGCTCTATATTCTTGAAGTCAGATTTAGTTACAGGACAGGTAAAGGTGGGACTTATGTCAAGTCTACCTATAAAGGGTGTTTCTCTGTTGCTAGGCAATGACCTGGCTGGGGGCAAAGTAGTTCCCCCTGTACATCTTACTTCACAGCCGAGCACTGAAAATGGGGATGAGGACCCATCTCTGTATCCTTCTTGCGCAGTGACTCGTGCTATGGCTAAGAAGGCTAAAGAAGATGATGTTGTGGTGCCGCCCAGTACATTGAATAGTCAGGACTCAGGTGGTTCGCCTCATGACTCTGATTGGCCTACTATGGTTTCTCCGTTTGAGGACTTATCAGATACTTTTATCAGTTCTCTATTCAGCCAGCCGGATGGGTCTGGTGATTCTGATGTGTCTGGAGACTTGTCTCTGTCCAGAAAGCGGTTGATTGAGGAGCAAACTAATGATCCTGAAATTGGTGTACTAAAGAGGAGAGCCCTTCCTGAAAAAGAAATAGATGCAGTTCCAGTTGAGTATTATCTCAAGGATGGTGTGTTGATGCGGAAGTGGCGCCCTCCTGATATCCCTGCCAATGCAGATTCGGCAGTGGTCAGGCAAATTGTTGTTCCGAAGGTCTATAGGAATGAGATCTTAACAATGGCTCATAGTTTACCTTTAGGAGGTCATCTTGGTGTTAACAAGACTGTTGATAAGATCATGAAACACTTCTTTTGGCCTGGGCTTCGGAAAGACGTTTCCAACTTTTGCAAAACCTGTCACACTTGTCAGGTAGTTGGAAAACACCAGTTAGACCCACCTGTAGCTCCATTGCAGCCTATCCCAGCATTTGGGGAGCCATTCTCTAGGGTCATTGTTGATTGCGTTGGTCCATTACCCAAGACTAGATCTGGAAATCAGTACTTGTTGACAATCATGTGTGCATCTACCAGATTCCCCGAAGCCATACCTCTACGTAACATCAAGGCAACTGCAATATCGAAGGCTTTGATAAAGTTCTTCACGTTGTTTGGTCTTCCCAGGGAAATTCAGTCAGACCAAGGTAGCAATTTCACTTCAGGATTGTTTCAGCAGGTTGTGTATGAACTAGGTGCAAAACAGATTCTTTCTAGTGCCTATCATCCAGAAAGTCAGGGTGCCTTAGAGCGGTTTCATTCCACTCTCAAGACAATGATGAGGACTTATTGTTATGACCATGAGAAAGACTGGGATGAAGGGGTTCATTTGCTGTTGTTTGCAGCTAGAGAAGCAGTGCAGGAGTCTACTGGATTCAGTCCATTTGAGCTAGTGTTTGGTCATGAAGTGAGAGGACCTTTGCTATTATTGAGTGAACAATGGCAAGAGGAAGAGCCGCAAATCAGTCTGTTAGACTATGTTAGCAAGTTCAAGGAAAGATTGCGTGCAGCTTGTGACCTTGCCAAAGAGAACTTGAAATCAAGTCAGGGAAAAATGAAAACTTGGTATGATCATAAGGCTAGAAGCCGTGAGTTTAAACCAGGAGACAAAGTCCTTGTGTTGTTTCCCTTGCAGTCCAATCCATTGCAGGCTAGATTTCATGGTCCTTATGAAATTCTGACAAAACTCAATGATCTCAATTACATTGTGAAGACTCCAGATAGGAGAAAACCAAAACAATTGTGTCATATTAACATGCTAAAGCCTTATCATGACAGAAATGCTGGGGTTGCAGCTGTCACTTCAGATTCTCCAATGGTCGAAACGTGTGAAGATGAGGGGGAGTTTCAAGATGATGAACCAAGAATTAAAGCTGAAGTTCTTTCATGTAAATTGTCAAACACTGAAGTGTTGCAAAATCTAGATGTAAAACTCCAGCACTTAGAACCCTCACAGAGAGATCAGTTTGAAAGGTTGATCAAGAAATATGAGGATTTGTTTCCTGATGTTCCAAAGAGAGTTTCTATAGCCTCTCATGATGTAGATGTTGGTGATGCCAAACCAATAAAACAGCATCCATACCGGATGAATCCTGAAAAGAGAAAGATTGCTGAGAAAGAGGTTGAGTACATGTTAAAACATGATATTATCAGACCCTCCAACTCCGATTGGAGTTCACCCTGTGTGCTAGTTCCAAAACCTGATGGAAGTACTAGATTCTGTACAGATTATCGCAAAGTCAATGCTGTAACTAGAACTGATGTGTTTCCAATACCTAGGATTGATGATTGTATTGATAGTGTAGGGCAAGCAAAGTTTCTGACCAAGATTGATTTATTGAAGGGTTATTGGTGTGTGCCTTTAACTGAGAGGGCCAAGAGCATCTCTGCTTTTGCCACACCATCTGGATTGTACCAGTATGAAGTCCTACCCTTTGGCATGAAAAATGCCCCAGCCACGTTCCAAAGGATGATACAGTCTACAATCGCCGGATTGCCACACACGGGTGCATACATCGATGACCTGATCACATGGAGTGACTCCTGGGAAGAACATCTAAAAGATGTAGAGACGTTGTTCCAGCGCCTGACCCAGGCTAACCTGACTGTTAACCTGAACAAGAGTGACTTTGGTTGTGCTACTGTCACCTATCTTGGCTACGTCATAGGCCAGGGTAAGGTGGCACCCATAAATGCTAAAGTCCAAGCCATCATGGACTTTCCAGTTCCTGACAACAAAAAAGCTTTGCGCCGCTTCCTTGGAATGATCGGGTACTACCGCAAGTTCTGCAAGAACTTTGCTGAGATTGCTCTCAGTCTAACTAACCAACTGAAGAAAGGCGTAAAGTTCACCTGGGATGATGCATGCCAGAGAGCCTTCGATCGCCTGAAGTCTCTGCTGTGTCACTTCCCCGTGCTCAAATCTCCTGACTTCAACAAACCGTTCTCCATCGCGGTCGATGCTAGCGACCAAGCTTGTGGATCTGTGCTCCTACAGAGAAGTGACTCTGATGACATTGAGCATCCCGTGGCATACTTCTCCAGGAAGTTCAATCGCCACCAAAGGAACTATTCCACAATAGGGAAGGAACTGTTGGCTCTGGTCCTTTCTTTACAACACTTTGAGGTTTATGTTTGTACTGGACAAAAGCCAATGATTGTGTACACTGACCACAATCCGTTAATATTTTTGAGTAAGATGAAAAACAAGAATCGGAGATTGTTGAATTGGAGTTTGATTTTACAGGAGTTTGACTTGGAAATTAAGCATGTGAAGGGTACAGACAATGTAATTGCTGATTGCTTATCCCGTGTTTGAATGTGTATGATATGTATATATAGACAAGTGTTCACTTTACCATTTTGTATTGAAAAGAAAAATTTTGCCTTTATGAGTCAAAATTTTTCCCTTTTGGAATGGAGGTGTAATGTGAATATAGGCCACTAGATGGCAGTATTTACCTTTTTTTGTTAAGCTCAGACTGGAGTCATGTTTAGACATGTCCTGGACATGTCTGGGGCAAGTCTCAGAAAATTAAAAAAAATAGGTCTAAATGTGGGTGGGGTCTGCAAAAGAGTATAAAAGGAAAAGAATTGAGACAGTAAAGTAGTAGGAGAAATTGCAAGAAGATGACCAGACCTGCCATTCTGTTCAAGACCTGTGACGTTTCTTTTGTGGATTTCTTTGCCTGTGTTTGAGCATTTTCTTCATCCAGGACATCACCAAGCCACCCCACCAAAAAGGGACTGTAATTATTTCTGTTTTTTCTTATTTATCAATCTTGGTCTTTAGTTGTAGGTTGTTATTAGTCTTTGTCTTTGTTTAAAAATTAAATGTGTTTTAGTCGTTAAAACTGTGTTTGTCATCCCTTGCTGTTGCTGTTGCTGTTGTGTGTAAATGTAATAACAAATTGGGGCCATAACAGTTTAAACACTCGGGAATTGGATAAGAAATGAGCTAATCAATACATTGTTACCAGGGAAATTTCACGAGGGCATGAAGTGTAATTGTGCAGTTACTAAGGAGAGCCTGAGTGTATATTCAAGTGATTGGCTATCAACACCAATACTCGGGAGGATATTAGGAAGTGCTAAATTTGTTGATGAAGGAATCTACACGTAAATCCACGGTAGGGAACTTCGCATTTTTTGAAAGAGATGACTGTCATTGACAGTAGAATGTGAGAGAATCAATACCATGTAGAATTTTTTGCTTCAGAAAACTGAACCATTTTTTCTGAACCATTAATTGGAATGCCGTTGGCTCACTGTAGCTAAAGTGGTTGCTACACAGGACAACGATTTTTTCCTGTCGCAATAGATAATTTTTTAGACTGCTGGATCAATACTATGGGCAAGGATATTGACCAATTTGCACATTAGGCTTAGCTGAGGAGTTTAATTCATGCAACTCCTGAAAAACAGGGATTGGAGGGAACTTCTCCATACTCTCAATCGTGTTTCAGCTCTGCCTGCCTGTGAATATTCAATGACTGATCCGGGGGTGCTATCTCGTGGTCGAGTACTATAACTAGGTCCTTAAATTTGCAGTTCTATAGACGCGAGCGTCTACATCTGCAGAAAGGGGTTAATATCCTGTTGGTTTATATACACATAATCTTTTATCTGTGGGAAAAGCAAGACTGATGAACAAAGCAGGAACACAGCCAATAAAACATTCAAGGACTCATTATAAAATCATACGTGTCAGCACCAGTGAAAATCGCTACCATGCGGTTCAGAATCGTTGTCAACAAAATGAAATGGGTCGACCGGCAGAAAAAAACGTAGGTACGCTGAACACCAGCATTTTATCTGTCATAGACATCAAAACAGAGAGTTGAAGACAAAGTCAGGCAGAATTTTCTGCTTATAAAAAGAAGAGGTCTTGCATTGCAGTTCAGGACATTGTACAGCTCAGCACCTTGTCAGGGCTCACATTAGGGAATGAAGGTATTCGACACAACAATACATTATTATTATCATTATTATTATTATTATATAACCAATATTAAACAACAAAAAAAGGGAAATGAGTCTGATGATCAACATATGTGTTGTAGCCCTTGTCTGCTCTGAAGATCAAGGCTTCCTGCTGATTGGTCAGGCTAGGCTGGAGTATGTGGGGAATTTTATTTCATATTCTGCCATTTGAAGAGTGCTGCACATGGGGCGAATCAGATGATGCTAATAAGTTTCCTGTGAAAAAGTTTTTTTAATTCAACGTGAACTATAAGCACTGCACCATAGTAATTGATATTTTTATGCTCCTTTTTAAAGGCGCTGTGTCACAATTACTGTACATGCGCACAACTTTGGAAGAAGTGAATTTGCCCGACTGAGTCAAAATCTACTTCCATCCTTGCAAATCTGTCCTTCTTTTGCATTGTATTTATATTGTTTGGTTACTCAGGCATTATGCTTTTTAGGTTAAGGAGTTTTCTATGGAATTTTGAGGATTCAATGCACAATTTTAGAACTTTCGCCAAAGGATATGAATAGATTAAACTGGTTTGCCAAATGCCGATAATCAAAGAAGGTATTTTTCTTCTTCTATGATAATTGGACAGTGGCAAACTCGCTTACATTCTTCAAATCCTTCAGCTAAAGCACTAAAATAGCGCTTTTAATGCTCAAATTTCCATTGAAATATCCTTAATATTAAAAGCATAATGCCTGAGCAACCAAACAATTTAAATACAATGCAAAACGAAGACAGATTGGCAAGGATAGAATCAAATTATGACTTGCAGCACAGCAAATGCACTTTGCTAGGATATAAGTTCTGAGAATGTGCAGTAATTGTGACACAGCTCTCTTAATGGTTGTACTTCCCCATCATAACCTTGCTGATGTGAGTTTGATTCATGTAAAAATAAGAATTTCACACTGTTTGACTGCTATATATATATATATATATATATATATATTTTTTTTTTTCTTCTTCTTCTTCTTCCCCAGTACTATATATGGTCGAGGGCATATAGGGTTGCCCTTGTACGTCTGTACTTCCATACATACGTCCATTTGGGGTTGATAATTTATCCACTTCCTCTCAAAAACCAGGCAACAAAATTAATATAACTTATAAATGTTTTTGTAGGTGCACTAAAGGTGTGCGTCTCGTATCTCGTTTCTGAATTTCAAAAATTTTGACGATTTTTCTGGCATTTGAACATCAGTAAATTTGTGACTCCGTTTGCTGTAACAGGCAGTGCAGTCTATCAACTTCATCTCAAAAACTGCTCGACAGAATTCAGTGAGCTTGTACATGCGCTTTATAGGGACCCAAAAGGTGTGCATCTCATACTGTGCTTCTGAATTCTGACGATTTTGACGATTCAGGCATTTGAACAAAAGTCAATTTTGTCGACTTTCTCAGATACGTGGAAATCTGCCCCACAGACACAATTTTTTTTGTTCCTCACAATTTTAAATCTGCATTCAGTCTGTTGATCAGTCTGAGCGCTACTGCAAGGAATGAAGTGTCGGTGCATATAGGCTTCAAGTCAGTTCACATGTTTATTGGCGTTACTGTTACTGATCATGATTAATTGATATTATTAATGTACCGCAGAGGGATAATTGTTTGAAGGAGAACCATACGCCAAAATCAATTTTTCAAAGGCAAATTGACCTGTCCTCAAATATTGTGGGATTAATAATGTACCAATTACATTATATTAATCTTCTAGACATGAGTTTCTTGTGTAGGAAAATCTGTCTTAGTGACATGTTGTTCAGCACTGGGGGTGCTGCACCTATACAGAGTCAAAGCTGAGTCACAGATGTAGATTACTGAATGGAGCTAACACCGTGCAAAACTATCATCTCAAGAAGAAAATAATTGGTTTACTGGCAAATTGAATGTAATCAACCCATAGCAAATCCATGAAAGCAGATACTAGAAATTGTATCCATTTTTTACTCTGACATTTGGCTATCCATTGCAATTTCTGCATTGCTGATCGGAAAGCAATTAATTTTCTTACAACTCGTCCCATATCAAATTAATCATAAATGGTGTTTTTTCTTCTCCTAATTTATCATATCATCGCAGAAAATTCACATTGATGTGGCATGTCATTGAAGTATAAGACTGTTATTGTTGGAAGATGAAGCTTGTAAATTGGCTGTGCTTTGCAAGGGGCGAGGGGACACGGACGATGACTGTGCGTGCTCTTCTCGCGGCAGGTTATTATGGCAGTCAGAATTGAAAGTCACTGTTTTCAGCGAGTCAACAGTAGATTTGTCATCCACCAAGCAACTGCTTCTGGCAGCAGGACAAACTTGCCATCGAAACGGAAAACTGCTTTTTTGCTGCGACATTCCATCAGCGGGGTTCGGGTCACAGTATGAAGTCTTTTAAACGAGCACTTACCATGAAAAGCAATGTGCTATCATCTAATAATATGAGGGCATGCGCAGAATCATTAATCCATGGTTGCTTTTTTACAAAAACGCTTACTGTAGCCATTAAATTTGTGATTCCAAACATGAAACAGTATCCTATAAGTTTTCACTCCAACCATGATTTGGAAAGCATGAAAGCTTGATTCGAATAATTTGCCACTCATTGAAACTGAAACAGCTTCTGAATGTGCTTTTGTGAGAAATGCAACCAGAACTATGGCTGGTATCCAGGAACAGGTTCAGAAACGATGCTGAAAGGCATTTTTTTTTCTTTTTTCTTTTGGAATATGAGAACTGTTTGGGAATCTCTATTTTATCTAGTTGGCTACATTAAGGGTTAGCTGCAGACAAACAGGTTCAGCCATAGATTCAGCGCAGTACAAATTCCTGCGCAGTCAATGTTGATGGCTCTACAATCAAAGTTGTCCATTAGGAACCATGAACATGCTTGTGCGTGGCATCATCTGCTGCAGCATGATGGCTGTATGCATTGCGCACAGTTAGTAGCAGGTGCAATTGCAATTGGATCTAATTATAGTGACTTGTTGCTTTCACAGAGTACAAAGCGAGTACTGTAAGGTAAGATCAGGACCGTGGATGTTAGCAAGATAAACAGCGCAATTCGCGTGTTGGCGACGCTCTTTTAAATTTGAGTCATACGCCAAGATGTTGGCAAATGAGGAAGTGGATGAGGAGGGATGGAGAGCAGAGGGGGCTGGTGTTAAAAATTTTGGGGGGGGGCGCGATTTACCTTGGCGCAGCACACCTGACAGCTGCTTTCATGTCGACACAGTCATTTATTAAGAAGGAAAATGTAACCTATAGCTTTTATCAGGGTTGTACTTTGTACCCTTTTATATTATGAATTGAGGATGTATCCCCTATGTCCACAGATCAGTGTATCTGTCCTTACATCACTTACAGATCAGTGTATCTGTCCTTACATTACTTACAGATCACTGTATCTGTCCTTACATTACTTACAGATCAGTGTATCTGTCCTTACATTACTTACAGATCAGTGTATCTGTCCTTACATTACTTACAGATCAGTGTATCTGTCCTTACATTACTTACAGATCAGTGTATCTGTCCTTACATTACTTACAGATCACTGTATCTGTCCTTACATTACTTACAGATCAGTGTATCTGTCCTTACATCACTTACAGATCAGTGTATCTGTCCTTACATTACTTACAGATCAGTGTATCTGTCCTTACATTACTTACAGATGGTTTTTTACAGGTTTTCCAAAGCAGTTCATTTCGTTCCCCTCACTAAACTCCCCTCCGCTCAAGAAACCGCCACCCTCATTATCCAACACATCATCAGACTTCATGGCATCCCTACAGACATCACTTCTGACCGTGGCCCCCAATTCACAGCTAAATTCTGGAAATCATTTTGCAAATCTCTCGGCACCACTGTCAGTCTTTCATCCGGCTTCCACCCTCAGACTAACGGCCAGACGGAGCGGGCAAACCAATGCTTAGAGACTGTGCTTAGATGCCTCTGTATAAAAAATCCCTCCTCCTGGAGTCATCAACTGCCATGGGCTATTATGCTATTAATAGCCACACTTCTGCTGCCTCCAACGTCACGCTGGCAGACCCACCATCTGAGGAAGAAGTCAGTAAAGCTATCAAGCAACTGTACAGTGGTAAGGCGCCTGGTGCTGACTCCATACCTGCGGAGATTTACATTTCTGGCAGCCCCATGTTGATTGAGAGCCTCACAAGCCTGTTCTGCACCATGTGGAGCCAAGAGAAATTGCCACAAGAACTCAAAGACGCCTCAATCGTTCATCTTTACAAGCGAAAAGGGAACAGGAGCGCCTGTGACAATCACTGCGGCATCTCCCTTCTCTCCATCGCCGGAAAGATCCTGGCCCGCATCATGCTCAATCGCCTCAACGCGCACCTGTAACGCGACCTGCTTCCCAAGAGCCAGTGTGGATTCCGCACGGGACGCAGCACTGTGGACATGATCTTCGCAGCCCAGCAACTACAAGAGAAGTGTCAGGAGCAGAACGTCGGCCTGTACACCACCTTCGTGGTCCTGACGAAAGCGTTTGACACTGTCTGCCGCGAGGGACTGTGGAAGATCATGGCCAAGTTTGGATGCCCCGCCAAGTTCATCTCGATGGTCCAGCAGTTCCACGATGGCATGCAGGCGAGAGTGCAGGATGGCGGAGAGTACTCCCAGCCATTCCCCGTCATCAACGGAGTAAAGCAGGGCTGTGTGTTGGCTCCCACCCTCTTCATCATGATGTTCTCTGCCATGCTGACAGACGTGTTCCGTGACGGTGACATCGGCGTCAGCTTCCGCTACCGTACCGACGGCAAACTGTTCAAACTTCGAAGGCTCCAGGCAAAGACCAAAGTGCACGAAGATACAGCCCGTGACTTCTTGTTTGCCAATGACTGCGCGCTCAACGCCAGTACTCAGCCCGACATGCAGGAAAGCATGGACCTGTTTGCAAAAGCCTGTGACGACTTCGGTCTAAAAATCTCCACCAAGAAGACTGAAATCATGCACCAGCCTGCTCCTGGAGCGCCCTATAACAAGCCCCACATTACTGTAAATAGCCAGATGCTAGCAGCTGTAGACAAGTTTGTCTTCCTCGGCAGTACGCTGTCACGCTCCGTCAACATAGACGAGGAAGTGGTCTACAGAATCGCTAGAGCCAGCTCAGCCTTTGGCAGACTAAAGGACAAGGTGTGGGAGCGACAAGGACTGAGCCTTGACACCAAGCTCAAAGTGTACAGAGCAGTCGTTCTACCATTCCTGCTCTACGCGTGCGAAACCTGGACGGTTTACAGTCGCCACGCCAAACAGCTCAATGCCTTCCACATGAGGTGTCTCAGAACCGTTCTTCGCGTCAAGTGGCAAGACAAGGTCCCTGACACTGAAGTGCTCCAGCGTACTGGGTTGGAGAGCATTCACACTATCTTACTGTGCTCCCAGCTCCGATGGGCCGGCTATATCCATTGCATGGATGACTGCCGCCTCCCAAAGAGACTCTTGTACGGGGAGCTTTCCTCTGGCAAGCGACAACTCGGCAGACCCAAGAACCGGTACAAATACACGCTGAAGGAGGCCCTCAAGCTGTGCGACATTCCCCATTCCACCTGGGAAGAGACCGCTGAAGAACGTTCCACCTGGCGCTCTCTTGTGAGTTCGGGCGCTGCAAACTTCGAGGAGCAGCGTATCAAGGCCAAAGAGCAGAAGCGCCAGCGAAGAAAAGACCGCGAGAACTCCACCACCCAGCCTGGCTCAGCCCCTAGTTTTCCATGTTCCCACTGCAATAGACTATTTCGAGCAAAGATTGGCCTGATCAGCCACCTCCGCACCCACCCCAACCTAGTGTGATCTGAAGTCATGGTCATCTTCGCCTGCGGAGGACGAACATCTGCTGCCTCCGGTCTCTCTCCTTTCCAAGCCTGCCTCAGTTACCAACCTGGGCAGCGCGTGTGGTCGTCATCTAAGGACATTCCCGTAAGGGGTCACAGGGGGAAACTCTTCCCTAAATACCTTGGCCCCTTTACCATTGACAAAGTTATTAGCCCTACTGCTGCTCGCCTCCGTCTCCCCCTCTCCATGCATAGAATTCACCCCAGTTTTCATGTTTCACAAATTAAGCCTGCAGTTACCCACCCCCTGTCTTCTAGTCCTGATCCCCCACCACCCGCCCGCATCGACGGAGGCGAAGCCTTCACAGTGCGGACTTTACTGGACTGTCGTCGACGAGGTCGCGGACTCTAGTACCTTGTCGACTGGGAAGGCTACGGTCCAGAACACCGCAGCTGGGTGCCTGCCCGCCACATCCTGGACAAGTCACTCATTACGGACTTTCATGCAATGCACCCCAGACCGAGTTGAAACGACAGGAGGCGTTTTTTAAGAGGGGGGGTACTGTTATGATTGTGCTCTGTCTGATCATGTTTCTCTGTTTTTGATATTTGTCTTTTTGGGATTTGAACTTTGAACTCTGTCTGACTACTCTTAGAATGATGTATTGTGTTAGTATTGGTTTTGTATTGTCTTAGTGTGTACTTTTCCATATTTTGCATTTTGCCATAGTCACATTCCGGTTCATGTTTTCCATTATGCATTGCACTTTGTCTCCCCCGTCTGGTCTTTCCTCTTGGCATTGCACACAGCCCCAGACCTGCTTGTTACTCTTCGGGTGATTTATTGGATTCTGGATTTCAACCTTCCTTCCGATCTCGTTTACTTACTTCGCCTTACTTTTCTATCTTACTAACCATACTAACAGTTTGTTAGTTTCGCTAGAAGTTACTAAAACCAACTAACATTGTATATGATACTAACTTACTAACAAGCACTAAGGGATTGTATAGTTTCACTTACTAATTGATTTACAAGCTCTCAGCACTCGCCCTGTTCTAGTCTCAGCCTCTTGTCTCTCCCTGATTACCTTTGCTGCATTTTCTGTGGAAGCTCCACGTCTTATCACGCTGGCTTTCTTTAAGTATCTATGCATGATAGAACTCCTTAACTGGAGCTGTATGTCTTTGTATAGGTTTGTCCCGTGATCCCTGTCCACGTTTTGGCTTCTGCCAAATTGCATGTGATAGGGTTCTCCCTCATGTGCTGTTCCCTTGTAATCAGTCTGACTGTTTGCACCTGTGTCTCTCACCATGTGACCTTCCCTGAAGTGTATATTAGGTGTCTTTTCACAGCCATTCTCTGTCAGATCGTTTTCCTCAGTCTTCTTGTGCCACGCTTCATTCGCCCTTGATTACTCAGTGTTTATCTTTCTGACTGGATTGCCCGACTACTGAATTTTGGTTGGCCCTTTTTGGATTATTGTTGCGTCTCTGTTTTTTGACCCATTTCTGCCCGACTTCGATTTTGTGGATTGCTGCCCTGTTTGCGATTCGGATTGCCCTTTGGTTGATGAGTTTGCTTCTCCTACAAACCTCTGCCTGTGTACCGAATCTGTTTTGCCCGACTACGATTCTTGTGTTTGCTGCCCTGGTTACAAATCTGTTTCTGCCTCACTGGATTTTGACTTTTGTATTGCAGACTCTGTACTCTTGCCTTCTGCCCTGCAAGGGTTACCCCCCTCGCTCAATTAAATCCTTTTTTTTTGCAATTCTGTGTTCTCATGTCTGGTTCCAGATCGATACCTCACAAATAAGGTGAATTAGAAAGTGACATTTGTTGATGAGATAACACAGAGATGAACACACAAGGTTATTTGTTTTCACCGAGTGCCTAATTGGGCCAGCCGGAAGTGACAACACTGCGACTTTGAGAATTTCTGCCTATGGGACATGAACTGCAGTAAGTTTATAAAATCGTTATTTTCTCACGAAATTTCAGGAAACGGCGGAGCAAATGCCTACTAGATGCATTGTAGCAGGTTGTAGTAACGTATCCAAAGGAGGAGTCAGCGTTCATCGATTTCCTGAAGATGAAAAAATAAGTAAAATTTGGGCGTCTCGGTTGAAACTGACTCGGTCAATATGGCAAGGACCAAGCGGCAATAGTGTGATTTGTAGCAACCACTTCAACGATTCCGACTTCGAGGATAAAGTGTTTTGGTCTGAGTTTGCGGTGAAAAAGAGGAGAAAAATCAAGCCAGATGCTATCCTGAAAATCAAAAGTCCATTTGAGGAGAGAAGCACCGAGGAAAAGGGGAGAAAGAAGAGCAGACCGGGCTCTGAAAAATGGAAGAAAATAAAGGTAGGCTGCTAATGAACAATTATAACGTGTTAGCTATGGCAGCGCTCAGCAGGGCTTTCGTTATAGACACTGTAGAGCTCAATCAAGCGCTGGCTGCGGCTAACACTTAGCAGGTTTTGGCTTGCATTCCACACGTTTAACGCCTTCTCTTCGCCAGCGCTCGATTAAGCTGCTTTCGCACCGAACGCAAAACGCGTGTGTTCGCGTCTTTGCATTGACTTTGAGTGTAATCTGTCGTACTAAAAATTTGTTTCGCATCCAGTGTGAAAGCGCTTGCCCCTAGCTGCTGCTGCGCGTGTAGTTGCATGCTGCCGCCGTGTCTTGACTGGAATTCTAATCTTTTTCACTTCGTCAGATCATATGATTGTTTTACTCTAGCCTGACCAAATGACATGCATAATCCAACGAGGTAGTTGGATGTCAGGTCAGGAGAGCATAATGAACGAAGTCGACATCAAAGTGTAGCAGCAGTTTGGCAATCTCGCGAACAGCTGGTCGAGGAATTAGATTTTCATAACAGAAATCTGGGTCATACGCTTTTAAAACGCAGTACTTATGTTATTATAAATGGAGACCCAAACACCTGGTAATGCGTTTAGCAGTAGCTTTTGCAGACGGCGAACGCGAGTGAACCACGGCTCTCTCGCCCATTTAGCGCGTCTCTGATTGCCCCTTAAGAAAACCAGTGTAAGAGTAAATAAAAATATACATATTGCCAATTTTCCTTTTGCTCATAATGTTAATCATATCGAATTTGAAGTTAGAAAGCACTGGGGCAACAAAAACATATAATGAAGTGATCAAAATGATATTTTTACATGCAGTTGTACATACCGGCTATGCAGCGAATTGGTCCTGAGTTCTTTATATGACGCTGCGGCATTATCAATTGTAGCGATTAAAAAGGGGTGTTCCCAGGGCAAGTAGAAAGTTACTAATTACTCCAAAACGGTTTGATATGGGAAATGACTGCCATGACAAATTACATAAGGAGAGCCTGTTTGTGAAATTTCGCCCTCCAGACGCTGTAGTTCCTTTACCCCTCCTGTTCTGTTCGTTTATGCTAACACTCATTATGTTCCCGGTCACATGTGGAGAAGAAAGGCTCCAAATGGAGCTACTGAAAATCAAATGGAAGCTGAAAACAAATTTCATGCTAGCCAGGAGCTAAAGCTGGTGCCTCCATTCTCGGAAAAGGAGGTTGATAAGTATTTTCAATGCTTCAAGAAGGTAGTGAAGAGTTGTCAGTGGCCAAAGGAACGCTGGTCTCTGATGTTGCAATCTGTCCTCAAGGGTAAAGCTCAACCAGCCTATTCGGCTTTGTCTGCAGATGATTCCTCTGATTATGAGGTAGTCAAAAAAGTTATTTTGACAGCTTATGAGTTGGTTCCAGAGGCTTACCGACAGAAATTCAGATGTCTGAAGAAATCTGACAATCAGACTTATGTGGAATTTTCTCATGAGAAGAAGGTTTGCTTTGAGCGCAGGTGTACTTCTATGGAGGTCAAGGATGATTTCAACTCACTAAAAGAGATGGTGTTAGTGGAAGTATTCAAGAACTGTGTTAAGGATTATGTTAAGACCTACCTTAATGAGAAGCAAGCACTGAATTTGCAATCAGCTGCAAAACTGGCAGAAGAATATGTTCTCACACATGAGTCCAAATTTCAGTCCAGCAGTAACAATAGATGGTCCCGATTTCAGAAGAAAGGGAACAATGATATTCAAGATTCCTCACCCAAAGACAAAGAGAATTCTGGTGATGGTGCTCAGAAATCCAGTCACAGGTCTGATCGAAGTGTGAAAGCTGGTAGCGACAAAAGTGGTCAAGTTTGCAATTATTGCAAGAAATCTGGTCATGTTACAACTAACTGTTGGTTCCTTAAAGCTAAGAAAGAAAAAGAAAAGGATACCAAACCCAATGCCTTTGTGAAGACAAGGTTAGAAATCCCTGTAGTAGATGACCGATCTGCTAAATTGCTTCTGACTTTGTGAGGGAGGAATTTCTTACATTTGTGTCGGAGGGATTTGTGGCTCGGAATGAGCTTTCTCCTCCTGTACCCATATATATCCTAAGGGATACCGGAGCTTCTCAGTCACTTTTGTTGATGGTGTCCTTTGAGTTACGTGATGAGACCACTTCTGGGGATTTCATACTTGTATAAGGTAATGAAGGGAGGACTGTATCTGTCCCCCTGCGCGCTGTATTCTTGAAGTCAGATTTAGTTACAGGACAGGTAAAGGCGGGTCAAGTCTACCTATCAAGGGTGTTTCTCTGTTGCTAGGCAATGACCTGGCTGAGAACAATGTAGTTCCCCCTGTTCATCTTACTTCACAGCCGAGCACTGGAGAAGGCGATGAAGACCCATCCCTGTATCCTTCCTGTGCAGTGACCCATGCTATGGCTAAGAAGGCTCAAGAAGAAGATGATGTGGTGCCATCCAGCACATTGAATAGTTGTGACTCAGGTGGTTCGCCTCATGACTGTGTTCAACCTACTATGGTTTCTCCGTTTGAGGACTTATCAGACACCTTTATCAGTTCTCTGTTCAGCCAGCCAGATGGGTCTGGTGATTCTGATGTGTCTGGAGACTTGTCTCTGTCCAGAAAGCGTATGATTCAGGAACAAACCAATGATCCTGAAATTTGTTTACTAAAGAAGAGAGCCCTTCCTGATGAAGAAATAGACGCAGTTCCAGTTGGGTATTATCTCAAGGATGGAGTGTTGATGCGGAAGTGGCACCCTCCTGTTATCCCTGCCAATGCAGATTGGGCAGTGGTCAAGCAAATTGTTTTTCCAAATGTCTACAGGAATGAGATCTTAATAATGGCTCATAGTTTAGCTTTAGGAGGTCATCTTGGTGTTAATTAGACTGTCGATAAGATCATGCAAAACTTCCTCTGGCCTGAACTTCGGAAAGATGTTCCCAACTTTTGGAAAACCTGTCACACTTGTAAGGTAGTTGGAATACACCAGTTAGACTCACCTGTAGCTCCATTGCAGCCTATCCCAGCATTTGGGGAGCCCCTCTCCAAGGTCATCGTTGATTGTGTTGGTCCATTACCCAAGACTAGATCCAGAAATCAGTACTTGTTGACAATCGTGTGCATCTACCAGATTCCCTGAAGCCATACCTCTACGCAACATCAAGGCAACTGCCATCTGGAGAGCTTTTATAAAGTTCTTCACGTTGTTTGGCCTTCCCAGGGAAATTCAGTCAGACTAAGGTAGCAATTTCACTTCCGGATTGTTTCAGCAGGTTGCGTATGAACTAGGTGCAAAGCAGATTCTTTCCAGTGCCTATCATCCAGAGAGTCAGGGTGCCTTAGAGCGGCTTCATTCCACTCTCAAGACAATGATGAGGACTTATTGTTATTACTATGAGAAAGACTGGGATGAAAGTGTTCATTTGCTGCTGTTTGCAGCTAGAGAAGCAGTGCAGGAGTCTACTGGATTCAGTCCGTTTGAGCTAGTGTTTGGCCATGGACTGAGCGGAACTTTGCTATTGTTGAGTGAAAAATAGCAAGAGAAAGAGTTGCATATCAGTCTGTTAGACTATGTTAGTAAGTTCAAGGAAAGACTGCGTGCAGCTTGTGACCTAGCCAAAGAGAACTTGAAATCAAGTCAGGGAAAAATGAAAACTTGGTATGATCATAAGGCTAGAAGCTGTGAGTTTAACCCAGGAGACAAGGTCCTTGTGTTGTTTCCCTTGCAGTTTAATCCATTGCAGACTAGATTTTATAGTCCTTATGAAATTGTAACAAAATTCAATGATCTCAATTACATTGTGAAGACTCCAGATAGGAGAAAGCCAACACAGTTGTGTCACATTAACATGCTGAAGCCTTATCATGATAGGAATGCTAGGGTTGCAGCTGTCACTTCAGATCCTCCTATGGTCGAGATTTGTGAAGATGAAGGGGAGTTTCAAGATGATGAACCTAGAATTAAAGCTGAAGTTCTTTCATGCAAATTGTCAAATTCTGAAGTGTTGCAGAATCTTGATGTAAAACTCCAGCACTTAGAACCCTCACAGAAAGATCAGTTTGAGAGGTTGATCAAGAAATATAAAGATTTATTTCCTGATGTTCCAAAGAGAGTTTCTATAACATCTCATGATGTAGATGTTGGTGATGCCAAACCAATAAAACAGCATCCGTACCGAATGAATCCTGGAAAGAGAAAGATTGCTGGGAAAGAGGTTGAGTGCATGATAAAACATGATATTATCAGACCCTCTAACTCAGATTGGAGTTCACCCTGTGTGCTAGTTCCAAAACCTGATGGAAGTATTAGATTCTGTACAGATTATCGCAAAGTCAATGCTGTAACTAGAACTGATGTGTTTCCAATACCTAGGATTGATGTATCTATAGAGTAGGGCAAGCAAAGTTTCTGACTAAGATTGATTTATTGAAGGGTTATGGGTGTGTGCCTTTAACTGAGAGGGCCAAGAGCATCTCTGCTTTTGCCACACCATCTGGGTTATACCAGTATGAAGTCCTACCCTTTGGCATGAAAAATGCCAAAGTTCCAGCTACGTTCCAAAGGCTGATACAGTCTACAATCGCCGGATTGCCACACACGGGTGCGTACATTGACGACCTGATCACATGGAGTGACTCCTGGGAAGAACATCTGAAAGATGTAGAGACGTTGTTCCAGCGCCTGACACAGGCTAACCTGACTGTTAACCTGAACAAGAGTGACTTTGGTTGTGCTACTGTCACATATCTTGGCTACGTCAAAGGCCAGGGTAAGGTGGCATCCATGAATGCTAAAGTCCAAGCCATCATGGACTTTCCAGTTCCTAACAACAAAAAATCTTTGCGCCGCTTCCTTGGAATGATCAGGTACTACCGCAAGTTCTGCAAGAACTTTGCTGAGGTTGCTCTTAGTCTCACTAAACAACTGAGGAAAGGCATAAAGATCACTTGGGATGAAGCATGCCAAAGAGCCTTTGATCGCCTGAAGTCTCTGCTGTGTCACTTCCCCGTTCTCAAATCTCCTGACTTCAACAAACCGCTCTCCATCGCGGTCAATGCTAGCGACCAAGCTTGTGGATCTGTGCTCTTACAGAGAAGTGACTGATGATATTGAGCATCCCGTGGCATACTTCTCCAGGAAGTTCAATTGCCACCAAAAGAACTATTCCTCAATTGAGGAGGAGCTGTTGGCTCTGGTTCTATCCTTACAACGCTTCGAGGTTTATGTTTGTACTGGGCAAAAGCCAATGATGGTATATACTGACCACAATCCCTTAATGTTTTTGAATAAGATGGAAAAACAAGAATTGAAGATTGTTGAATTGGAGTTTGATTTTACAGGAGTTTGACTTGGAAATTAAGCATGTAAAGGGTACTGACAATGTAATTGCTGATTGCTTATCCCGTGTTTGAGTATGTGTATATATCGCATGTGTTTATTAGCAAATTGTGCGTATAATATGTATATATACAGTGCCGTGAAAAAGTATTTTCCCCCTTCCTGATTTCTTACTTTTTTGCACATTTTTCACACTTAAATGTTTCAGATCATCAAACAAATTTTAAAATAAGACAAAGATAACCGGAGTAAATACAAAATGCAGTTTTGAAATGATGATTTCATTTATTAAGGGGAAAAAGCTATCCAAACCTACCTGGCCCTATGTGAAAAAGTAATTGCCCCCCTTGTTAAATCATGAAATAACTGTGATTAACCACATTTTTTGAGTCCAATTTCACTAGCCCCACCTAAGCCCGACTACTGCCAGACCTGTTGAATCAAGAAATCACTTCAATAGAACCTGTTAAAAAAGTGAAGTAGGCTAAAAGATCTCAAAAAGCAACATGGCATGCTGTGAACTAAAGAAATTCAAGAATAGATGAGAAATAAAGAAATTGTCATCTATCAGTCTCGAAAGGGTGGCAAAGCCATTTCTAAGGCTTAGGGATCCCGGCAAATCACGGTGAAAGCCATTATCCACAAATGGAGAAAACTTGGAACAGTGGTGAAGCTTCCCAGGAGTGGCCAGCCTACCAGAATTACTCCAAAAGCGCATTGACGACTCATCCAGGAGGTCCCAAAAGAACCCAGAACATCGAAAGAACTGCAGGTTTCACTTGCCTCAGTTAAAGTCAGTGTTCATGATTCAACAATAAGAAAGAGACTGGGCAAAAATGGCATCCATGGGAGAGTTCCAGGGCAAAAAATATTGCTGAACAAAAAGAACACAAGGGCTCGTCTCACGTTCGCCAAAATAAATTTTGGTGATCCCCAAGACTTTTGGGAAAATATTCTGTGGACTGATGAGACATAAGTTAAACTTTTTGGAAGGTGTGCATCCCGTTACATCAGGCATAAAACTAACATATCATTTCATAAGAAGAACATCATACCAACTGTCAAACATAGTGGTAGAGTGATGGTTTGGAACTGCTTTGCTGCTTCAGGACCTGGACGGCTTGACGTAATTTATGGAACTATGAATTCTGCTCTCTACTGGAAAATCCTGAAGGAGAATGTCCAACCATCAGTTGGTGACCTCAAGCTCAAACGCACTTGGGTTATGCAGCAGGACAATGATCCAAAACACACTAGCAAGTCCACCTCTGAATGGCTTAAAAAAACAAACTGAAGGTTTTCGAGCGGCCTAAGCAAAGTCCTGACTTAAATCCAATTGAGATGCAATGGCATGACCTTAAACAGGCCGTTCATGCTCAAAAACCCTCCAATGTGGCTGAATTAAAACATTCTGCAAAGAGGAGTGGGCCACAATTCTTCCACAGGAATGTGAAAGACTTATTGCCAGTTATCGCAAATACATGATTGCAGTTGTTATCACAGAGGGTGGCACAACCAGTTATTAGGTTTAGGGGGCAATTACTTTTTCACACCAGGCCAGGTAGGTTTGGATAGCTTTTTCCCCTTAATAAATGAAATCACCATTTAAAAACTGCATTTTGTATTTACTCGGGTTGTCTTTGTCTTATATTAAAATTTATTTTCTGATCTGGAACATCTAAGAGTGACAAATATACAAAAAAAAAGAAATCAGGAAGGGGGCAAATACTTTTTCACGGCACTGTGTATATATATATATATATATATATATATATATATATATATATATATATATACATACATACACAAGTGTCTACTTAACCATTTTTGTATTGAAAAGAAAAATTTTGCTTTTATGAGTCAACATTTTTCCCTTTTAGAATGGAGGTGTAATGTGGGGGGAAAAAAGCCACTAGATGGCTATATTGACTTTTTTTTTTTTTTGATAAGCCAGTCTGGAGCTAGGTTTTGGGCATGTCCTGGGCATGCCTCAGAGGGAAAAGTCCCAGAGTATTGAAAAAAGTCTGGAAGGTGGGAGGGGGCTGGAAAAAAGTATATAAGGGAAAAACATTTAGAGAGTAAAGTAGTAGGAGAAATTGCAAGGAGAAATAGTGGGAGGAAACATTTTACCAGACCTGTCACTCTTTACAAGACCTGTAAAGCTCATTTTGTGCATTTTTGCCTGTGTTGGAGCATTTTCCTGCCCCAGAACATCGCAAAATAGCAACCCCCATCTCAATTACCAAAGGAACTGTAGCTATCTCATTTTCTTATAGTTTAATCTTGGTCAGTGCTTTGTTTAATTAAATCTGTTTAAGTTTTAAAATTTTGTCTGTCATCCATTGCTGTCCGATAGGTCATAACAAATTGGGGCTATAACAAATTAGGGTTATAACACTTGTGACAAGTTCCTTTTTGCCAATTCCGATTCCTTTTCAAAAATGCTCTTCAATTCCAATTCCTTTTGGTGAATTCCAATTCCAATGCCCCAATCCCTTTTCCAATTCCTTTGATTCAAAGTTAAATTCCAATTTCAATTCCTTTTAAAAAGTATTCTTCAAATCCAATTCCTTTTGGTCAATTCCTTCAATTGGAATTGAAGAATATTTTTTGAAAGGAATTGGAATTGGAATTGAACTTTTCGAGGTAAAAGGAATTGGAATTGACCAAAGGGAATTTGAATTGAAGAATATTTTTAAAAAGGATTTGGAATTGGAATTGACGAAAAAGAATTTGTCACAAGTCTGGTGTTCAGCGTATGTTGCCAGGGCAACCTACCGATAAAAAGCAAGCCACCTTCGTGATACGGAAAACCCAGGGTTAATCCAGAAGTTACCTCCCTAAGCCGAAATCCAGCTTCGTGAGGCAGTCCCCTGGATCACTGCAATTTTGGTTCGAACTCGCTTGCTTGTGAAAATTCAATAACTGATCCGGATGTGTCATCTAGTGATAGGATATTGTAACAGCGTGCATAAATCTGCAGCTCTGTGTCCACCATAGACATAATATACGTAGACGCCTCATTACGTGCTGGAGCGTAATCCAGCGTTGCCGCCATGTTGGATGGGTCTCCTCACTCGAGGCTAGCACCCGAGCCAATCGAAGTAAACACAAAGAGAGCAGCTATGCCCGTATTTTGTGCAGCCTGCGTTTGCAATAATCGGCGCAGTATTGAAAGCAGATCACGCGGGATTACCTTTCACAAGTAAGACTGAACAAAAATTTTGGGTATTATATGCACGTCTCGCTGACAGTACCAGTACAACCATGCCATAATGTTTGCTCACATGTTCACGAGTGCCATACGGGGCTGAAATGGTCGGAACTACTTTCAAATTGGACATTTCCGTGTAACACTATCCAGCTACAGCCCTGGAGCAGGAGCCCCAGACGTGACACAAGCCCCTGGGTGCATCTCAAAGCATAGGCTGCATATCCTACGAAGGTTTTATTTTTAGGAGTTGCCATTCCATCCCATCAGCCAGACTGATGTAATGTCATTTCATCTCCGTTAAACAGCTTTGATTTAAGCGAGTTGTCACTGTTTTCCCCAACCTTAATCTTAACTTTAATACCTAGCCCTATACCTTACCCCAAACTTAACCTTGTCTCTCACCCAAATGTCAGTTTGGCAGATGGAATTAAGTGACAACCCCTTAAAATGCAGCATTCGAAGGCTGCAGCCTACACTTTGAGATGCACCCCCTGGCTTGATAGAGGTGCCCTTGGTGTGACTGAAGTGAAATACTGGCTATTCACTGTTTTTATTCACTTAGCTGGCTCGCTAGCTAGCTAGCTATTTTGCTAGCTTTGTTAGTGATATTTATCGAATAGTCATGCTAGCTAGCTTACTGAATAACAGTAAGTGACAAACTAACCATTTACTGTTTCTTTCGGTTTAGCTATGTGCGCAAGATGCAACTAGCTGGCAAGCTAGCTAGCTAGGTGGTTCGCTAGCGTAAATTTCATCAGATAGGCTAGCGAAATAGCTAGCTAGCTAGTTCGCTAGCCTAGCTAGCGAACTAGCTAAGTGAATAATGCTGCATTAGGTAACACCAGTAAACACGAGTCGTGTCCTGAAATAAAGTCGCAGGTATGAGGAAGGGTCATTCGGACAGTGAGGTCAAAAGAACGGAATTCACCAGTCGTGTCTCTAAAACACGGCTCATGGGACGCGTTACCGAATGCAGCATTAAAACAGTGAATATAGGTTATGGTGCGAGTATTTGAAGCGGATTGGATATGGCGCATATAATACATATTTTACCGTGCTCGTGTTTGTTGCGTCTAAAAAATTTTGGAACTTGTTGGGCCGACCTTAATTATTTATATTTAAATAATTAATATGCCATACCATATGTCTGTATTATGCTCTCTAACAAAGACAAAGTATTTCAGCATGAATGCACGTATTTTTAATGTGTGACGGCATCCAGTATCATAACTACATCTCTGCCGTTTGTAACAAACCAAACAGTGTGAAAATCGGGTAAAATTTCGGGGAGTTATGATTATTGTAGTGGCGCATACACTGTCTTCTGTAGAAATAAATGCACTGGGGGCGTATGGGGGACCCATCCAAAATGGCGGCACGCTGTAACGTCAGCTCCAATAGGCAGTCTATGAGGCGTCTATGTATATTATGTCTATGGTGTCCACTGCGCAAAATGGTTTAAATACCCTGCCAGCAGCCGGCAAATCCCATTCACAGCAGTGCTGAGGTTGTTGCTAACGTTATTTACTGTGGACGGAAATTTTTATCTTTTAGATGAGGGACACAAACGCGAGTTGGTGAAAATTCTATAGGCCAGAAAGTAGACATCCGCTCGCGTATGCGCTTTACCCCACTTTCATACTACCGGTTGTTATAAAATTGGGACTTCAATGCGGAATGCAGAGTGAACATTACGACCACACATCGGACAGAAATTACAGAACAATAGCCTTGCTTTTATGGGCAGAACATTTATTCTTTATTCTGATGACATATTTTATTGAAAATGCAGAGAGATAGAACATTTTATATTGGTTCAAAAATAAAAGTTGTCAATTGGTCACACTTTCTGAGGAATCTGCCAAATTGGAACAGCAAACAGTAAAAGAAATAAAAGGCATTCATAACGCCACATCCAGCTAGCCAACTCCGTTTGCCCTAACAAGTGAGGGAGAGGCCCCGGGTGTAAGCTCATCTACGATCACTTGCCTGCTGCTTAATCTTTAAATCGGGTCCGTCCGGGCCAAGCTACTTTACTTTCCTTTGTTCCTCCAGTGAACGCGTTGAGAAAGGCTGTTTTGTAAGGAAAGAATCTAATTGTGTTCAGTTTCCGCGCTTCCGCTTGAACATGCCATTTCGCTCAGCTACCAGGTTGAAAAGGCAGTAGATAATTTGACAGTCGAGACGAAGTATCGCAGTGGGTGTGAACATGATTGACAGCCACGAGAACTGTCCAATCACATTAGATAAAAAATTAAAACAATACCAATTCCCTGCCAAAAAAAGTGGGAGTGTCTGGGGCGCTCAGAACTGCGCCCCGTAAGGAACTCTGAAGAAACCAATGAAACAGTAGCCTCAGGTGACGTGCTCAACAAAACTTTGAGAGCTTGCATAAAGTACCGTTTGGCTGGCGTCCCTCACTCAGGAAGTATATGGATACAGAGAAATCAACCAAATACCATTTGGAACAGGTATTTAGGGGCTGTTGACAGGCGCTCAGACTGAAAACATGTTTATTTCATAATTATTTGCATTATACAACTAAATTATATTTAACATGTTTAAGCAAATTTTCATCTCTTGATATTTGAAGGGGGGCAGCACCCCAGCACCCTCTACTGGCCGGTCGCCACTGATGGAGAGAGGGAGGGAGGAGGAGAACAAAAAGAGGGAGACGGAGGAAGAGCAGCGAGTAAACGTGTCTCATTCTGCAAGCCACTGCGGCGCTTCTGAAACAGTTTATTTCAGTCTTCTCCTCCAGTGTGCATGGTGCACCAGCCCCGCATTACTCCAGTGGCGCTTAGTCATGACTGAAGGCATAAGGGGGTATCTATGGAAACAGTGGAGCCACACAACCCTTACATCAGCGTGGTGGCAGTCAAGATGCTACCCTCTCTCTCTCTTTCCTTCCCTCTATCGCGTTCTATTGCTCACTTCATCAGTCTCTCCATCATAACACGTATAAGGTAAACAATATCAGGCCTACGCCTAACGCACACAAAACCGCAGCGCCAGCTGCTCCAAACCGTTGCATATTTCAAAATCTAACCAACAGGGTGCGCTGTGCTCTTGAGTGAGTTCTTCATGCACTGCGTTCTCTGTAGATGATCAAGGGCCATACCGCTCTCCATCCTGCACTGCTGCATTTTGGTAACTAGACCACTTCCGCAAAATGAACAACCCAAAAATAAGACACTGATGATCAGCGATCTCTGTTAAACAAACGTTTAGGTTACACTGTTGAGCAGTAGATTCTGAAGTAGACTGTCCTGATATTAATAATCCGTTCAGACCTTTAAAAATCATCTGGATCCGTGATCAAGACTCGACCATTGACGACGCAATGTGATGTGTTTTGTTGGTTACTTGAGTCAGATCTTAGCAAGTTATGAAAATTTCTATTTGACTCCCCTCATCGTACTCTGCTGAAATATAAAAGCATTCTCAGATGCCGTCGAGATCGAACAGACAGTAGACATGAGCACAGCATGATTTGATCTTCCAAAACAGAATGAGGTACCAATCACCTACATTTCAGAAAAGGGAGATCATGCTAACAGTTTCAAAGTGGATTGTGATGAAGGCAAACTTTTGCATCAATATGGGTTATTTGGACCCTGTACTTGTTGGACCCATAAAAGTTAGACCCTGACCGGTTTGACCCTGTCCAGTTGAACCCCTGACCCTAATCGTTTAGACCCAAGGCAAGTTAGACCCTAGACCAGTTAGACCCCAGAGCAGAGTTAGGGTTAGGGTTATGGTTAGGGTTTGGGGTCCAACTGGTCAGGGGTCCAACTAGTTTGGGTCCAAATGGTCTGGGGTCCAACCGGGACTGGGTCCATTTAGTTAGGGTTCATCTGGTACGGGGTCCAAACAACCTATAACCCTTTTGGATCAGGCATCAAGACGTGTATTGGCTCTGTTCTCCGGGAAATCAAGGACAAAGGAGGGCTAAAGGTTGAGAATTGTGTACAGTATCAGCCTCTCAGTACACGCTGTGACAGTACATTCCCATTCCTACTTCCCATTCTTACATAAAAAATATTTTGTGTTCGTGGGTTTTGATAATGTATAGCCGAATTGATTGTACACACAGTGCATGCTGACATAACTTAGCTGTCGCCATCTGGTTTGTTGTCAGGCGGTTATGGAAATTTTCCAAGATTTCTAAGATAATATTTGAGATGTGATTTTCATGTGTAACATACAGATAAAATCCTGCTTCCTCCGATCCCATATAATATTGCTGTCCAACCCATTTCTGTAGCCGAGATTCTGAGCAGAAACTTTTTTTGTGCTCTGTATCCACTCTGTTCTACATAAACAACATAGAACTGGCATAATTGGGTCTCTATTATTCCATGTATAAACCAAACTTAAATGCCATTTTACCATTGTATTTTGTGCAGTTTACCAGGCTATAGTGGACTGTATATGTATCAGTTCAAAGTTTAGAATGCAGATAAGATATGAGGTATCATTTTAATGTATAGTACTAATTTCATGATACTGCAGTCCCTCAGATGTAGAAACTGTTTTGTAATACACTTGTATTGTCTGCATACGCAACATAAGGAGATAATTCTGTTGATTTGAGTTGTTTTTTTTTTTTCTAGGCGCATTTAAGACATACTTTTATCTAGCTGGAAGTAAATAGCCCATTCAACAATAATACTCAGTGCCTGCTATATTCACATGTATATTTTTACTATTTTGTTTGCACATTAATTGCAATAAGCTCAGAGTCTTTTTTTTAAGCAAACAGAATTGATTTCTTTTTGTGATATTTCCGTGGTGTAACGGCTTTGCCGTTATACGCTACTCGTGGAAGAATGCAAATCTATGGAAAGAGCCGAAATTGGATCAATTTATGTGACGTCAATCGACATTACCACAGTGATTAATCTCTTGAGAGAAGATATTGATTATTTGATTTTACCGAGTAAGGGCATGTTAAAAATGTTGCATTTGTCTTTTTTAGACATGATCGGAGCCACTATTTTTTCAAATATGGCTGTCTCTGCATAAGGTTACTGGACGCTTATGTAGTGGTATTGACATGGTGATCACCCTACTCGCCTTTTTTCATACTGATTGATCAGTCAGTCGCCGTATGGCAATGATCGAAAGCGACTTTCCTACGCTGCCATGCTAACGTTCAGTGAGGCTGTTTGACCCACAGATGCGCCAGTGCACAAGTGGTTAATACCTCTGTTTTGCGCTGTGCCATGGTTTTTTTAAGTCAGTGGGAGGAAGCCTATTCGTCTGTTAAAACGCAGTCATGTCACAACCTATTCATGAGAATGAAATGTTTAGCAGCAAGTGTCAGAAAATTATGGGAAAAAGAGTTTAGTGGGTTCCAAGAAATTGAAATGTAAAGCGTGTGCTCTATGACAGAATTCTGTGAGAGCTAATGGTCTTTTAACAATTTCCTCCGCCGGCATTTAACAGTTCTTAGCTTAGGTCCATCTGTTTAAAGAAGCATATCTTTCTTCAACAGAGGCGGCTGTAAAACAGAAACGTTTTTATTCCCGCTTTCCCTCCAATGTTTAAAAAGCTATGCGCTTTTCGATCCCAGCGCTCCCTTGGTGCCACTGCAGTGCTGCTCTTTGTGCAAATAATTCGTAATTGAGTAGTTGGGAAGAAAAGCTCCAGTCAAATACTGTAATCAAGTCGAGAGGGAGTTCTGTGTCAAGTGTGCACACTTGCTCAGGGTCAAAAAACCAAACGGCCAGAAAAAATTGGTACAATTCAGTTGAGAAACGTGTGGTTTCGTTTGAAGTTTCGGTTGAAATGCTGTTTTTGTTTCTCATGTGAGCCTCTTCCGAAGCCTTTGATTCATTGGGTCTTAATTAGGCCTATTTTTTTCCCAGGTTAAAAGTGCTTGTTCCTTTTTTAGCCGCTCTGTCTTGTTATGTGATTGAAGTTTGCTCATTTATCTTCTCCTGAATGGATTGTTTAAATACGGCTTTTGCCGTTTTTTGATTGCGTTGAACTGCATATGACCAGTACGGTCGCTTAAGCTGGATTTATGGTTCTGCGTCGTTGCGACGCAGAGCCTCTGCGGCAACGTGAACCCCCAGCGCAGAGCCTCTGCGTGGCCTGCCGTGCACCTCAAGTTTTTTAACTGCACGTCAAAGCAACACAGACCACAAGGGCACTGATTGGTCCACTCTACTACATCACTTCCGACACTTCGCTTTTCCGTTGTTTTTTTTTTTTGGTTTTCACCTAACGGTTTGGCGGTGAATTGGTTCGCGGCACATCAAGACGCAAACGACCTCAACGCAGAATTTCGAAAGGTCCATGACGGCATCGAGGCGACGGCGTGCCCTTTGCGCGGAGTCGATACAGAACCATAAATCCAGCTTTAGTCTATGGCATCGTTCAGTCACCATTGGTAGGTGTCATGTTCTAATCCGGTCTGCAGGGGACCTTACTCAGTGGAGTTTACGTATTCCCCTGCGGGTTTATTCTAAGTATTGTGATTGTATTATTCGGCAATGTGCGTGATTGGAGTGTGGGACCTGTGATAAATTTGAGAGCGGTCTAGTGTTAGTTTCTAGCTCTCACCATTAGCTTGTTGGAATACGTTTCAACCTCCCTGTGTTCCTGACTTGGAGTAACTTAATTAAAAAATTAATAGAACTCCCTTAAATGCAGCCATGTCCCTGCGTAGTAATACATTTCAAGCCAGTTAAACTTCAGTTAAAATTCAGAAGTTCACCAGCTGTCTGAAGAAGTCACCAAACTAAAGAAAATGTGAGTTAACTCAACTTGAAGATAAGCTTTATTTCAACTCACTATTGGACCAGACAATGGATAATTTTAAGATTAACTTACGAAAACTAATGAATAATATCTACATGTTCAATATCTAAAACTTGTCATGACACGTGGAGTTAAAGAGAAGAAATAAGCTCACTTAACCCTTTGAGCTCGGAATAAATTTTCTAGGAATTAAAATTGCACTTATCCTGAGCTGTTGAAAACCTTTGGCAACTTGTTGCAAATAACTCCCCTGCAGGAGCTCTTTTATCCTCTGCAGGAGCACATGATAGGTTTTCAACAGCATGTGATTTTGATATCTTACATCATTGGGCAATTATAGTTGGCTATGGCGCTGAAAGGGTTAATGGGGCAATAATTTTTCACAGTGTGTAGATAGAGGTCGGATCAAAAGTCAGGTAGCTGACTGATGTCTTTGACTCAGTACCAGAACAGCATAGTCCAACACATTCTCATCCCGTCTCATCATACGCTGACACTACCAGACCAAATGATGATACGCAAGGATAAAGGAGGCTTTTCGGCATCCTTACTTGATGTTTAGCGTTAGGGTTCAGGTTAAGGATTAGGTGTTAGCAGGTTGGGTTCATTTTAACCCCTTACCACTCCGGTAACATTTTCTTTAAAAAAAGGACGTACTCAAGGTAAATTGAAATCTTTTCTTGTTTATAACTTCCCTGATGGGCCTGTATACGGGCCATCTGAGTGTCAGAGAAGGGTGCCAAAGGCCTCCTTTTGCACTGTGTATTGACGTTTGGTCAGATGACGCGTTGGGATGGGATTAGGCAGCATACGCTCGTCCCGACTCATGTGGTGACACTACCTGACCAAGCGTCGATACACGACGAAAAGAGAGCCTTTTGGCGTCCATATTTGACGTCATATAAAACAAACCCTACCCTCTCACCCCTAACCTTAACTCGAGCCCTGTTCCAAAATGTCAAGGTGGCTAAAAGCCTCATTTTTTGTCGTATATCAACGCTTGATCAGATAACGTCACTATGTGACGAGTCAGATTGGGGCGTATTTAGCGGCCTTGAACGTCACTCTGTGGCACCGGTCCTCATAAACTCAGGGCGCAGTGACACTGCTTTAAAAGCTTTTTACAGCTTCCTAGAGTTTGACTACTTTTGGGCAATCGCCAGACCTCATAACACACTGTTCTGCAGTGGGAACTGCGCTCCCGCCAGCAACATGTTGTTTGAGAAATCCAGCATAGTTTGGAGTTATACAGTGTTTTCTAGGTCAAGGTTTTAAAACTTTGGATGACACCTGTTCAATGTGCCTAAGGGATAGATGATTCCTCCTTGTTACTGGTCTCTGTTCAATAAGAGTGTCATTGATTTTTTTTTTCATTATTATTATCTATGTTGATCTCTTGTAGTTTTTGTGTATGGATGAATGGCTAAGCGTGTATGGAATCAATCAGTGTACGCTGTTCTAGAGGAATACTGATTGCCTCGGCGGCTGAGACGTCTTTGATTCAATATTCCGTACATGTTTCTATTTCACCCTCCAATCCCTGTGCGCGGGAAACAAATTGCTTCCACGAGAGACACAATTAAGCAATAATCATATGATTAGTCTGGTGATTGTGCTAATCTACTGCCAATAGGGACCAATGGCGGATACGGATTGTCATGGAAGTTTAAAACCCGGAGGAGCCAGTGCCGCAGGATAGAGGTGACCCTGGTTATACTTTGTGCTGCTTACCCGTTTAATCGCATTATCTCGGGCTGACTCGGTTTATGAGCCGGGCCTTTGATTAAATGATGACGGAGGAGGACCCTTGATCTCGGTCACGGCGAGGAATTTACGCTTAATCCAGAACTTTGCATCATTAAATCATGTGAGATCAATATTAACGTAATGGCTGATGGGTGACTAGTGCACCAGTTAAGTCTCCTTGATATGGTGCGAAGAAAGTCTCGGATTAAACCTAGTCCTTGTCCGCAGCAACTGTGGCAGATAGCCGTGTAAAGTGCGCTGTGCGTCTCCCTGCTTCTTTGCCTTGAGTGATGTTGATATCAGTGAGTTGGAAAGTCTCTGTTTTATTGCTATCTGACAACCTCCATTAGTTGGTCAAGCAGCCGTGGTGTGTTTGTACAGGGACATATGGAGGTTTCTGCTCTGACCGACCCGACATAAGGCCTTACTGCGCTGGAAAAGACAAGGACCAATGACAGCACATATGTTACCAGATGATGACTACTGCTGTCTTCACTCTGCCCTATGGACAGAGTGTTTTTTTTTTTTAAAGAAAATAGCAGCACAGAGCACACCGCCCTACATTATGCAGGGTATTAGATTTTTCCAGATGCAACTTGCGTGATAAATTGATATTAAAATTAAAACCACAGGTCATAAATGGACCCTAGCCAATAACAGTGTAGAAAAGATAGTCAGGTGAACTCAAATGTTTTGTGGAAACCTCTTACCTCAAAAAATTGTGCAAGCTAACTTTATCACCTTGTGTGAACAGTACTTAAAAAAAATCCTAGTACATTTGTGGTTGGGAGCTAATCTTTTTGCATCTGTGCACATGTTCCTCCTCAGTAAATGCATTGCACAATTATTTGAACACATTTGCTTAAAATAATATCAGTGAGAGCCACAAATAATGCCCACCAAAGTCATATCACTCCCCATGTGTCGTGATACTCTCAGCAAGGCAGGCTAACAATCAACAGTATTACTCCTTCAGCTGTGAGTGTACCACTTAAAGTAGCTGTTGATAAAATAGCGCTCACTGGTGAAGTTAAGTTCACATTCCGTCATACGCTGTAGGGAAACAGTCTGTCTGAAAAATGTCTCCTTATCAAGCTACAGACCCTACGGAAAATATACGAAAATGTATTTATTTTGTCAGACTTTTTCCCAGCTGCATTTCTAACATAGCGAAAATGTAGCAAGATAATAGCGTTGGCTTTTTTTTAAAGATCCCATCATATACAATTTTTTTAAACAATTTAAGACAATTCCCTGTCTGTAAAACAAGGCTTTGAAGCTTGAAAAAAACCCAAATTCATTGTCCACGGCCAGTCCTCTGTACCCCATTTTCTCTCCTCCTTAAGTATGCCCTGTTCAGGGTGGATGGCGAGGCAGAGTAACCAAGGCTCCACTCTGATTGGCTGCCTCATCAAGGCATGAAAGGAACAGTGGCTGCCAAAACCAAAACATGCCAGGCAATTGACCTCGAGGCAAATGACTCCTCTTGTGATGTCGGAAGATGCAGAGAATCAAAACAAGTTGCTCGGTCAGATTTTAAGGGCAGGAAAGATGAAATTACCTGAATGCTAGGAAAAACGTGATTTTCAGAATGGGTTACCTTCAAAGGAGACAAGGCTGCCATCCTCCCATATTTATTGTGGTCTTCAGACAGGCAGCAGTTGTAGAAGTGGCTTTACACTGTAAAGTGTTCCATGTTAAATTAACTCTCACAGAGTCCTTTTAGACTTGTATGTACTCTATTAGACTTGAATTAGAGCTGGATATACTAAAGCATAACTGATGAAGTTCCCTGGGAGGGATTAAAGTGCGAGTCACATGAGAGAAATGCAGTGCTGCCAACAGTGTTGCAGTATGAGCTTTTAAACACCAGGGGGCAGTTTTGCCGTCCCGGTGGGGCAGTGGTGAATAATGTAGGTGTATTTAAGTAAGTCTGCAGTGCCCTTAGTTCTCCAGGTTAATAAAAGTAAAATGGATTGCGTGTTAAACCCAAGTAAATACTTCATCAGGGTCTCTCATATCAGCGGTTATTTTACAATGGGGTAAGGTGGGGCTACTCTGGCCTACTACTACAAGTCTGACTTACTATGAACAGCTCAGTGGTGATATTCTAGGATACTGACCTAGTTCTATTTCAGGATGAACTGTAATGTGATTAAACAAAAGAATCCATTCTTTGCTTGGGCACTGTGGCTGACTGGCAAAGCAAATCAGTTCACGATTTTCAGTTCTGTTTAGAGCTTTATAAAAACTGAGTCCAATGCCAAATGTATTGTAAAGTAGAGTGAAACTTTTCTTTTGTACTGAGGAGAGCCATTTAGTCAGAAAATAGAGAAGAAATTATTATATTTGCAAGTCATACGTGTGAAGCACTGCTTTGTTTAGGACTGCGTGCTTGGGGATATTTCGGCCCCCTTGGATGGGGCTATTCTGGCCACCACATATTCCCTATTTAAAACAGCTGTAAAACATTTCTAAATGTCAGAATTGATTTTAATGCATTGATTATTATTAGAAAAACCATTTTGGCGTTGGAACTTGGCAAAACTCTCGAACCCTTTCAAGACTTAACCATGTGGACCTACATTTGCATACCACCTCTCAATTTGATTTTAAATTACAGCAAATGATGAAATTAGAACTGATTTCAGAATGGAATTGACAATACAAGAATAAGAATATACTTTATAGTTAGATATGGCATCAGAACTGACTAATTTTGGAACATGCCAAAATAGCCCCATTTTCAGGGGGATATTCTGGCCGGTGTATTTTTTTATTTATTTGATAAAAATTACACACTGTTGGAGACATGTTATGATGATGTTTCTGAAAGCTTTAACAATAGTTTAGAATGACCGCTGGCCAAGAAAAGGATTAACTAGTTTTTTTACAAGTGAAAGAAGGTAAATGTTGGCGAGAATAGCCCCACCTTACCCAACTCATTTATCTCTATCACGAAAACATGCATTTTTTTGTGTGCATATGTTATGACTGAACAAGATGAATGAATTCTGCACAGCCATTTTAGGGTGAGAACATCATGTTATGTACTAGTTACCCATTCCCCACAGTCACAGACTCCACAGGAAACACTTCAAAGTTCACTCATCTCACCTCAGCGCAGCCCTGCGTCCCATCACCATAACTGCCAGCTCAGCACTGCTCTGTTGCAGCACAAGGAGCACTCGGATAAGTCTCCACAGTTTCGACAGTGTTTGCGTCTGTCTACTGTCACTTGCAGTGGAGGTGAGATATGCAGATGCATGTTGTTGTTTTTCATTGAGGAGAAATGTGCTTGTGTAGTCTCAGCAGGGTAAAGAGTCACTTATATCTGGAGACACAGAAATATAGAGTGATGCCCGTTAGTTTTCAGGCAGTATAACCATTTTAAATGGCAGTGATTCCTACTGGGCAATCTTGAGATGAATGGATGTAAAATGAAAGCGGACAGTCTGGACAGTTCATTGAGGGTATTTTCATCCATGTAGAGTAAAATCAGCAGGAATCGCAGCCCTGCAGGGACCTGTCCAAAAATATACAGATCTCAGAATATATGCCACCATTTACAGATCTCTTGAAAAATGCCACCATTTGCAGAGATCTTAATATATATGCCACCATTTACAGATCTAACATGACATAACATAACATGAATGGCGAGAACAGGCCATTCGGCCCAACTACGCTTGCCAGTTTCTTAATATTATTGTGAATGTATCCCTTCAGATACTCAATGACTCAATGGTATCTAGCTTTAAGTCAAGCCTGCTCTTGAAAATCCCCAAGGTCTCTGCCTCAACAATATGGTCAGGCAAGCTATTCCACATTGAAATTACTCTTTGGGTGAAGAAATATTTCCAAATATCAGTGCTAAATTTACCTTTGGTCAACTTTTGTGACCCCTTATTCTACTCACAACACTTGTTTGAAGGAATCCTACTTAATTAACTTTGTTAATCCATTTAACATATTTAAAGACCTCAATCAAATCACCCCTTAGACTCCTTTTCCTAAGGCTTGGCTTTTTTAACTGCTACAGCACATTGGCTAGAACCTGTGAGGGTTTGGTCAACAATCACTCCCAGATCTTTCTCGTGTGGAGCATATTCCAGTTTTAAACCTCTCATGAAATAATCCCATCTAATGTTTTTATTACCTAAATGTACAACTTTACATTTCACCACATTAAATTTCATTTGCCACATTTCTGCCCAATTCTGGATTCTATCCATAGCATCCTGAATCACTTTAGTGGACTGAAAACTATTTGCCAAACCCCCCAATTTAGTATCATTTGCAAATTTAACTAATCTGCTCTCAATATTCCTATCAAGGTCATTAATGTAGATGAGGAACAGCAAAGGTCCCAACACCGATCCCTGGGGGATGCCACTCCCCACTTTACCTAGCTCAGATGAGATACCACTGACCACCATTCTTTGTGTTCGGTCCCCTTTCTTATATATTGGTATTATATTGCCCTGTTTCCAATCATTTGGTATTTCTCCAGTTTCTAAAGACCGTCAGAAGATGGCGGATAGCGGCTTAAAGATGATCTCACCAACTTCCCTGAGCACTCAAGGATATAAGCTATCAGGACCCGCCGCCTTATCTGCCTTTAGTTTATGCAACTTGTCTAATACTTTGTGATCCCTAACCTCAATTTTCGTCAAATAATCTTCAGCATTTAACATGCCCTCTGGCCGAATAAAGACCCCCCTCTGAGGTAAAATTCTCAATAAAGTAACTGTTTAAGGCATCCGAAATATCCTTGTTATCATATAGCAGCGATCCATTTTTATTCTTTATGCACTTAAGCTGCTCTTTAAATTTCCTTTTTCTGCTACAGTACTGAAAGAAGCGCTTAGGGCTAGTTTTTGCCCCTTCTGCAATTTGTCTTTCATACAGTCTTTTAACATTCCTCAGCTCTTTTTTGACCACAGCCAGCATTTTACAGTATTCAGCCTTAGTGTTCCCATTGTTATCCTTTATGTGCATCTTATAAAGATTCCTCGTTTCCCTCAAAATCCTATGAATACTTTTGGTCATCCACTGAGGATTCTGCTTTTTCAGCTTACTTTTGGACACCTTTGGAATGAATCTGCATTGTGATTCAAGTAAACCCCCTTAAATCTTTCCCACATCTCATTTACGGACTCACAGTCCAGGAGTGTCTCCCATTTTATTTCACTTAGATATGAGCGCATTTTGTCAAAGTTTGCTTGCCTAAAATTGAAAATTTTTGTTTTTGAATACACCTTTTTAACTTCTCATGAAACATCAAAATTAACAGCTGAGTGATCACTTGTCCCAAGTGGCTCCAGTACCTCAACATTGCTAATTCTGTCTGGGTTATGACAGAGCACAAAGTCTAAAATTGCCTTCTCTCTTGTAGGTTTATTAATATACTGCACCAAGAAATTATCATAAAACATCTAGAAATTCTTCCTCCCCCTACCCTGTCCTTTCAGAATTTCCCAATTGATACCAGGATGATTTAAGTCTCCCATAATAATAGTCCCTCCACCTCTACAAGCTTGCGTAATCCTCCGAAAAAGCATTTCATTGACTGCACTGTCCAAAGCTGGTGGTCAGTAGCATACTCTGATGTTTAAACCTGTTTCGTGTTTGCCAATGAGCCTGACCTAGATATCTTCACAGGTCAAGGAATGTTCAATTTCTGGAATTTCCTGTACATTTTACGTATTACGTTTTTTGTACGTTTTCCTTCACATAGATTGCTGCGCCCCCTCCTCGCCTATTACATCTATCCTTCCTAAAGAGCTTATAACGTTCTATATTATATCCATCTCCATCCTCTTCACTAAGCCATGTCTCTGTAATCCCAACTATATCATAGCCCTCACTAGTCATAACAGCCTCAAGCTCTGGAAATTATTTTTTTATGCTTCTTGCATTTAAATAAAAACATTTCAGGTTATTACTAATGCTCTTCCCCCTTTATTTCTCATGCTGCCACTGCTTCAAGCCCCCCACTACGCTTTGTTTCTTTAAAAGTATATCATCAACAGCGCATGTAAAGCCGTCAGCTTCCATCGGGGCAGTCTGAATTTCCCTATGTGTAACACTCAGTAACCTCCCTGCCCCCCAAGTCCCTAATTTAAATAATCCTGTGCTACCCTCAACATAGGTTGGCCCAGTGCAAAGGTACCCCTCCGGTTCAGGTGCAGCCCATCAGGCTTGAACAGGTCACCCCTGTCCCAGGAAAAGTTCCAGTGCCCCATACACCTGTACCCCTTTTTCCTACACCAGGCTCGTAGCCACGTGTTAAACCTCCAGATACAATTCTGCTTTCCTCTGCTTGCACGTGGTACTGCTAGAATCCCGGAGAACACTACCGTTGAGGATCTGCTCCCAAGCTTCTCAGCTAATTCAACAAATTTGCCTTGCAGAACCTCAAACCTACCTTTACCTATGTCATTTGTCCCAACATGGACTATGACAAATGGATCCCTCCCCGCTCTGGCAAGGAACTTGTCCGCATGCTCCAGGAGGTCTCCTACCTGGGCACCAGGCAGGCAACACACCGTATGAGACTTCTTGTCGCGCGAACAGACTAAGCTATCTATTCCTCTAAGTATTGAGTCCCCCACTATCACTAACTCTCTTTTCTGATGGGTAGAGGCTAACAGGGTGCCCTGCTGCTCATCAGTCCCCTCACTCTCAGGGTCAGGGGCCAATTCGAGTTCCTGCAAGGGCCGGAATCGGTTGGACACCTCAACCACTGGAGGAGCTGTTGCTGTACAGCGTGCACGCCCTTTCCCGCGCTGTTGACCTACAGTCACCCAATTTTCTCTCCCTGCATGCTCTGGGATCCCAGTACTACCCTGTATCGGCGTACACACCATTTCTCTAAATGACATACTACCTAGTTCCTCTAGGAACTCTACTGATTACGAACTCTGTCCTGCTGCCAACTGGCCCTGAAGGTCGAGGATCTTGCACTCCAGATGCTCAATTAGCTGGCACTGGTGGCAGACAAACCCACCCTGGAAGTCTCTTTCCAAAAGTGCGATCATCCTGCAACCGTCACATAGTTTTGGCCACATTTTGAACCCCCTACCAAATTACCTCGCTCACCCTAGATAAAAGAAAATGACCGAGACAGAAGCTGGGGAACCACAATTTATTAATTTACTAACCTAAAAAGCCCTAAGCAGAAGTCACAATAGAAACCGTGGGGAAACTATGTAAATGGATTATAAGCCTCTTTCAACAGGGGCTTAGTTTCAGTTAACAGAATTGAAATACCAAATTGAGCCAACCTCTATATGTAATAAGAACTCCTAATAAGCCGGCTTGAGTTTATCTAGTCCCAGTACTATTAATATTCTAACCTAACAATATCACAGGGCTTAGCTGAGAACCCAGATAAAACAGACAGGCTAAAACGCCGAGGAGAAACTGGAGGAGGGGAGGAGGCTGAGCACTCCGGTAAAACTTATCATTTAAATTCAAACCTAACTGAACTGACAAGTCAAGTGACTGCTGCCCTACTAACTAAATAGTAAATCTCAGATCCCCAGCCAAAAATGCAAACAGTACTTATCTAGCTAGCTAGCCACAAATACAACCAATGGAAACCATGAAAAGAGTAAAGCCCCAGTTCCCTTTAATTAAAACGGACTGAATAAACAAGTCGTTTACTATCTCACTATATATACCACCATTAACAGATGTCATTATATATTTTTTTTCAGCGCCCTCCATAATTATTGGCACCCCTGGTGAAGATGTGTTCTTTAGCTTCTAATACATTCAGTTTTTCGTGTCGCCTGCAAAGCATAGCGGCACATAGGGATCACTTTGTCCGGCGTCTGTCTGTCCGTCTGTCTGTCTGTCCGGTCGTCACACTTTCAGTTGGTAGTCATACTTTCACATAAGCTTCGCTGGCGACACGTGTTCACCTGAACACTCTAGTTCTAAATAATATAGGACCACAAAGAAAATAAGAGGAAAATCCAACCTTCAATTCAAGTGCATTTATTCAGTGGGAAAAAAAATCCCACATTAAGAAATAATTCTTATACATCAAATCATGTGTACCACAATTATTAGCACCCCTGATGTTAATACTTTGTACAACCCCCTTTTGCCAACAAAACAGCACCTAATCTTCTCCTATAATGTTTCACAAGATGGGAGAATACAGAAAGAGGGATCTTCGACCATTCCTCTTTGCATAATCTCTCTAAATCATCCAGCAACCTGGGTCCTCTCCTCTGCACTCTCCTCTTCAGCTCACTCCACAGGTTTTCAATGGGGTTGATGTCTGGGGACTGAGATGGCCATGGGAGGAGCTTGATTTTGTGTCGGGTGAACCATTTCTGTGTAGATTTGGCCTCATGTTTAGGGTCATTATCTTGCTGAATGACCCAGTGACAACCCATCTTCAGCTTTCGGGCAGACGCCACCACGTTGTGATTTAAAATGTCCTGGTATTTCAAAGCATTCATGATCCCATGCACCGTAACAAGGTTCCCAGGGCCTCTGGAAGAGAAACAGGCCCACAGCATCACCGATCCTCCCCCATACTTCACAGTGGGCATGAGGTGCATTTCTGCATACTCATCTTTTGTGTTCCGCCAGACCCACTTTGATCTTTTTGGCAACAAACACTATATCTTGGTCTCATCTGACCAGATCACTTGGTCCCAGTTGAAGTCCCAGTACCGCTTAACGAACTCCAGACGTTTGCGTTTATGATTGTGAGCGAGAAAAGGTTTTTCGTGCATCTCTCCCAAAAAAGCTTGTTAGCATGTAGATAGCGTCTAATGGTTGTTTTGGAGACTTTGTGACCCCAAGATGCTACCATTTGTTGCAATTCTTTAACAGTGAGCTTTGGAAAACTTTTTATTTCTCTTACCATCCTCCTCACTGTGCGTGGTGGCAAAATAACCTTGCGTCCTCATCCAGGCTTGTTTACCACTGTTCGAGTTGTTTAAAAATTCTTAATGATTCCTCTGACAGTAGATATGGGCAGGTGCAGGCGAGTGGCTATTTTCTTGTAGCCATTACCTGACTTGTGAAGGTCAACTCACATCTGCCTAACTTGAATGGTGTGTTCCATTGTCTTTCCCATGTTGAAGGGTGGATCAGAGAAATGACCTCTGTGCTATGTCATATTTATACCCCAAGGAAAACAAGAAGTGATGAATTGCTAATTAAATGTTCCTAGATACTGTGATAAACTTTGTAAACTACTGTAGAAATGACAGAAATACTTCAATTAAATTTATTTCCTAGGAATCGTTAGGGGTGCCAATAATTGTGGAACAGGTGATTTTATGAAAAATAATCATTTCTTAGTCAGGGATTTTTTTCCCTTAAAATTCACTTGAGTTGAAGATTACATTTTTCTACAATTTTCAGCGTGAGAGTATGCTTCAGCAATAAAAATTGAATTTATTTTAAGGCTTTTAACTCATCTTAACCAGGGGTGCCAATAATTATGGAGGGCGCTGTATATATATATATATATATATATATATATATATATATATATATATATCAGCAATACAGATCTCACTTTATTTGACACCATTTACAGATCTCAGTATAAATATCACCATTTAAAGATCTCACTATATACGCCACCATTTACAAATCTCACCATACACGCCACCATTTACAGATCTCACTATATATGCCACCATTTACAGATCTCACTATACATGCCACCATTTACAGATCGCACTATGTACGCCACCATTTACAGATCTCACCATATACGCCACCATTTACAGATCTCACAATATATGACACCATTTGCAGATCTAACTATATACAGCACCATTTACAAATCTCACTATATTCGCCACCATTTACAGATCTCACCATATACGCCACCATCTACGGAGCTCAATATAAATGCCACCATTTACGGATCTCACTATATATGCCACCATTTACAGATCCCACTATATCAGCCACCAATTACAGATTTCACTATATATGCCACCATTTACGGATCTCACTATATACGCCACCATTTCCAGATCTCACTATATACGCCACCATTTACAGATCCCACTATATTAGCCACCAATTACAGATTTCACTATATATGCCACCATTTACGGATCTCACTATATACGCCACCATTTACAAATTTCTCTACATATGTCACCATTTACAGATCTCAGCTTATACGCCACTATCTACGGAGCTCACTATACATGCCACCATTTACGGATCTCACTATATATGCCACCATTTACAGATCCCACTATATCAGCCACCAATTACAGATTTCACTATATATGCCATCATTTACGGATCTCACTATATACGCCACCATTTACAGATCTCACTATATACGCCACCATTTACAGATCCCACTATATTAGCCACCAATTACGGATCTCACTATATATGCCACCATTTACAGATTTCACTATATACGCCACCGTTTACAGATTTCACTATATACGCCACCATTTACAGATCTCACTATATACGCCCCCATTTACAGATGTCACTATATACCCCACCATTTACTGATCTCACTATACAGCGCCCTCCATAATTATTGGCTCGCCTGGTTAAGATGCGTGAAAAGCCTTAAAATAAATTCAATTTTTATTGCAGATGCATACTCTCACACTGAAAATTGTAGAAAAATGTAACCTTCAACTCAAGTGAATTTTCACAGGAAAAAAAAATCCCTGACTAAGAAATAATTATTTTTCATTAAATCACCTGTTCCACAATTATTGGCACCCCTAACAAATCCTTGGAAATAAATGTAATTGAAGTATTTCTGCCATTTTTACAGTAGTTTACAAAGTTGAAGAGAGTGTGTAGGAACATTTAATTAGTAAATCATCACATCCTGTTTCCCTGGGGTAAGTCAGGCAATGGCTACAAGAAAATAGCCACTCGCCTGCACCTGCGATATCTACTGTCAGAGGAATCATTAAGAAGTTTAAAACAACTGGAACAGTGGTAAACAAGCCTGGACGAGGACGCAAGGTTATTTTGCCACCACGCACAGAGAGGAGGATGGTAAGAGAAATAAAAAGTTCTCTAAAGCTCACTGTTAAAGAATTGCAACAAATGGTAGCATCTTGGGGTGACAAAGTCTCCAAAACAACCATCAGGCGCTATCTACATGCCAACAAGCTGTTTGGGAGGCAAGCACGGAAAAAACCTTTCCTCGCTCACAATCATAAACGCAAACATCTGGAGTTCGTTAAGTGGTACTGGGACTTCAACTGGGACCATGTGATCTGGTCAGATGAGACCAAGATAGAGGTTTTTGGCAATAAAAACTCAAAGTGGGTCTGACGGAACACAAAAGATGACTATGCAGAAAAGCACCTCATGCCCACTGTGAAGTATGGGGGAGGATCGGTGATGCTGTGGGCTTGTTTCTCTTCCAGAGGCCCTGGGAACCTTGTTAGGGTGCATGGCATCATGAATGCTTTGAAATAAGAGGACATTTTAAATCAAAATCTGGTGGTCTCTGCCCGAAAGCTGAAGATGGGTCGTAATTGGGTCTTTCAGCAAGATAATGACCCTAAACATGCGGCCAAATATACACAAAAATGGCTCACCAGACAGAATCAAGCTCCTCCCATGGCCATCTCAGTCCACAGACCTCAACCCCATTGAAAACCTGTGGAGTGAGCTGAGAGTGCAGAGGAGAGGACCCAGGTCACTGGATGATTTAGAGAGATTGTGCAAAGAGGAATAGTCAAAGATCCCTCTTTCTGTATTCTCCCATCTTGTGAAAACTTATAGGAGAAGATTAGAAGCTGTTTTGTTGGCAAAAGGGGGTTGTACTAAGGATTAACATAATGGGTGCTAATAATTGTCGCACACATGATTTGATTTATAAGAATTATTTCTTAATGTGGGATTTATTTCCCACTGAATTAATGCACTTGAATTAAATGTTGGATTTTCCTCTTTTTTATTGTGGTCCTATGTTATTTAGAAAAAAAAACTGAATTTATTAGAAGCAAAAGAACACATCTTAACCAGGGGTGCCAATAATTATGGAGGGCGCTGTATATGCCACCATTTACAGATCTCACTATATATGCCACCATTTACGGATCTCACTATATACGCCACCATTTACAGATCTCACTATATACGCCACCATTTATAGATCTCACTATATAAGCCAGCATTTACAGATCTCACTATATAAGCCACCATTTACAGATCTCATTATATATGCCACCATTTACAGATCTCACTATATATGCCACCATTTACGGATCTCACTATATACACCACCATTTACAGATCTCACTATATACGCCACCATTTATAGATCTCACTTTATAAGCCACCATTTAAAGATCTCACTATATAAGCCACCATTTAAAGATCTCACTATATACGCCACCATTTACAGATCTCACTATATACGCCACCATTTACAGATCTCACTATATACGCCACCATTTATAGATCTCACTTTATAAGCCACCATTTAAAGATCTCACTATATAAGCCACCATTTACGGATCTCACTATATCTGCCACCATTTTCGGATCTCACTATATACACCACCATTTACAGATCTCACTATATACAGTGCAGGCCATAAGTTTGGACACACCTTCTGCTTCAATGTGTTTCCTTTATTTTCATGACTATTTACATTGTTGATTCTCACTGAAGGCATCAAAACTATGAATGAACTCATGTGGAATTTTTTATTTATCAGTTGTCCAATAGGGCTGTCGGCTGTGTATGACACTGACTTCGGCACAACACAACTGACGGTCCCAACGCCATTGATAAGGCAAGAAATTCCACTAATTAACCCTGACAAGGCACACCTGTAAAGTGAAAATCATTTCAGGTGACGACCTCTTGAAGCTCATCAAGAGAATGCCAAGAGTGTGCAAAGCAGTAATCAGAGCAAAGGGTGGCTACTTTGAAGAAGCTAGAATATAAGACATATTTTCAGTTTCAGGTATTTCACACATTTTTGTTAAGTACATAATTCCACATGTGTTCATTCATAGTTTTGATGCCTTCAATGAGAATCTACAATGTAAATAGTCATGAAAATAAAGGAAACACATTGATTGAGAAGGTGTGTCCAAACTTTTGGCCTGTACTGTACGCCACAATTTACAGATCTCACTATATACTTTTGTACGCCACCATTTACAGATTACATTTTTCTACAATTTTCAGCGTGAGAGTATGCTTCAGCAATAAAAATTGAATTTTAAGGCTTTTAACGCATCTTAACCAGGGGTGCCAATAATTATGGAGGGCGCTGTGTATATATATATATATATATATATATATATATATATCAGCAATACAGATCTCACTTTATTTGACACCATTTACAGATCTCAGTATAAATATCACCATTTAAAGATCTTACTATATAAGCCACCATTTACAGATCTTACTGTATACCCCATCATTTTCAGATCTCACTATAACTGCCAACATTTACAGATCTCATTATATATGCCAGCATTTACAGATCTCACTATATACGCCACCATTTACAGATCTCACTATATACGCCACTATTTACAGATCTTATTGTAAATATCACTATTTACAGATCTCACTATATACGCCACCATTTACAGATCTCCCTATATATGCTACCATTTTCAGATCTCATTATATCACCATTTACAGATCTCACTATATATGCTATCATTTACAGATCTCACTAAAAACGTGACCATTTACAAATCTCACTAAAGACGTCACCATTTACAGATCTCACAACATATGCCACCATTTTCAGATTTCACTATATACGCCACCATTTACAGATCTCATTATGTGCGCCACCACTTACAGATTTCACTTTATATGCCACCATTTACAGATCTCACTATATATGCCACCATTTATCGCTGTTATTTATGGAGATTGGGAGACTTCCTCACTGGGAGGAAATATACCGTATTAAGGCCAGCATGCAAGAAGTACTTAGAGGTCAATTATTATGCTAATCCTTCTTTTAATACATACAAATAATGTCATAATGTTGGATGTCCACACTCAACCTCTGCAAAGTTTATATACATTACATACAGGGGTTTTGCCCTAAGCCGAGAATGTGATTTCCTGAACGTGATTTCCTCTCTTAACAGCTTATCCCGAGATCTTCACGAGGTTTGGGCAAAACCTGACATCAGGTCGTTGCGTCCAATCAGGACAGATCTGGCCAGAGCCAATTGGCGCTGGATCTCCCCACCCCAGAATCTATTCTACAAAACACTAATGAGCACAAATCAAATAACGTGCACATTTATCATAATGTGTCCCAAAGATGTTTGTACATGTTTTTTTGGATGTGAAAAAGGTAAAACTATTTTCTCTTCCAAAGGACGATACCACCAGATATCAGTGGGTAGCTTTTTTGTTTACCGGTGGCAAACAGCCAGACTCAAAGGGAACGTGAGCTGTTTGTGCTCTGCATTTCACCGAAGACAGTCTTGTCAATAAAGGATAATTCAATGCTGGTTATGCATCCCTGCTGCTTCTCAATCCTGGGGCAGTTGCATCGATCAAGAGCTCAGAGCGGCAAGCTTTAAGTAACAATATAACAGCAAATAATGTAAGTGAGGCTAATGTGTTTCGGGTGGCTACCAGGTCCGTAAACGATAGTTAGCACTAACAACTGGCTTCGAACGCAGGGTTTGTAAAATATACTGAGTACAAATGAAAATGCACCACTTGAAAAAAGTCAATATTTAAGTTCAAATGAACTTCAGTATAATTTTATACAACACCAACACTACAGTGACGTCACCCGACATGCCAGGTGCAAGAAATGCAAGGATTTCAAGTTAACTGAAACATTAGGCAATTTTTTGCAAAAACGCAACATCTTGCACGCACACCACGGGAAAAATGAATTTCACTCTGAATTTGTGCACACATTGCCTTTAAAAGCATGTGAATCCGAATTAAATTTCACTTCCTCACTGAAACTTGTGAAACGTCGACACAATGCCGCGACTTACAGCCCCTGAACGAGAACGTGCCATAGGCATGCTTCAAATTGGCGCCAGCACCAGGGAAATCGCCAGACAACTACAATGCGCACACACAACGATCGCAAGACTCCATCAAAGGTTTCTGCAAACGGGGAGGACTCGGGACTGTCCTCGACCGGGTCAACAACGTGTGACAACGGCACGTCAGGACCGTCAGATCGTACGGGATCATGTCCGAGACCGAACACTACCAGCGACAAGAACGGCTGCTCAAGTCCAAGGACGACGTGGATTCATTCACCCAAACACCGTACGGAACCGTCTGCGAGCTGCAGGTCTGCGTGCACAACGTCCTTATATCGGCCCCATATTAACGGATCGTCACCGAAACCAGCGTTTACAGTGGGCAAACAGGCACCAGAATTGGCGACTATGACAATGGCACAGTGTCGTCCTTTCTGACGAGTCACAATTTCACTTAAGGACCGCAGATGGCCGTATATGTGTTTGGCGGAGACGTGGTGAATGTTATAACGGCAATTGTGTCGTTCAAACGGACCGTTGGGGTGGTGGCAGCGTTATGGTGTGGGGTGGAATAAGCTACCGTCACTGAACCCCTCTCCATATCTGCAGAGGAAGGGTGAACGGCGTCTACTACCGGGACCAGGAGCTGCAGAACCATGTTGTGCCGTTCTTCAACCAAAACCACGATATCCAGACGTTCCAACAGGACAACGCTAGGGGACACACTGTAAGGGTGTCCATGCAGTACCTTGCACAGCAGAACATCCCCGTGCTTCAGTGGCCAGCTCTGTCACCTGACCTCTCTCCTATCAAGCACTTATGGGATGAAATTGGACGACGTCTTTCACGCCGACGCCAGATGGACAACATCCGAGAACTTGAGGGTGCCCTTGTTCAGGTGTGGAATGCTATCCCTCAGAACACTATCCAGACACTAATCAACTCCATGCGACGACGCTGCACCGCATGTGTCAATGCAAATGGCGGTCACATCCGTTATTGACTTTCCTGTTTGACCCCTACACCAGTTAAACCTCTCTCGCGCATTAACATTATCGTGAATGAAATTGAATGATGTTTACGTGTCTTCTTGAATCATTCATTATCTCAAATAATAATATCTCAAATCATACGTATATGCTTCACATATCAAATCCGTGGAGCTATTCCAGATTTCGTGAGTGGTGCGTTTTCATTTGTACTCAGTTTATGTGAAGATAAAGCCTGGATCGTTACCAACTGTCCATAACGCAACAACAGATGCGGAGGCTGTAAGTTTTTCCGTTTTGTGTTGCTTTAGTTTTTTTTTTTTAACCCTTATTTTACCAGGGAAGTCCCATTGAGATTGAAATCTGTTTTTCAAGGGAGGACTAATTGCACAGCCAAATAGATTAGGGCAGGTTCCCAACCTTTTTAGGCCGCGCAACAGCTTCTACTTCCAGACCTAGCTGACGCACCACCACGCCCAACACATAAAAAGGCACCGTCTATTTATAGTCTCATTGAGGGCATTAAGTTTAATACAACAAAATACAAAACCCAAAACCAGTGAAGTTGGCACCTTGTGTAAATCGTAAATAAAAACAGAATACAATGATTTGCAAATCCTTTTCAACCTATATTAAATTGAATACACTGCAAAGACAAGTTACTTAATGTTCGAACAGATAAACTTTGTAATTTTTTGCAAATATTAGCTCATTTGGAATTTGATCCCTGCAACATGTTTCAAAAAAGCTGGCATTAGTGGCAAAAAAGACTGAGAGAGTTGAGGAATGGTCATCAAACACTTATTTGGAACATCCCACAGGTGAACAGGCTAATTGGGAACAGGTGGGTGCCATGATTGGGTATAAAAGCAGCTTCCCTGAAATGCTCAGTCATTCACAAACAAGGATGGGGTGAGGGTCACCACTTAGTGAACAAATACGTGAGCTGATTGTCGAACAGTTTAAAAACAACATTCCTCAACGAGCTATTGCAAGAAATTTGGGAATTTCATCATCTATGGTCCGTAATATCGTCAAAAGGTTCAGAGAATCTGGAGAAATCACTGCACGTAAGCGACAAGGCCGAAAACCAACAATGAATGCCCGTGACCTTCGATCCCTCAGGCGGTACTGCATCAAAAACTGACATCAATGTATAAAGGACATCACCACATGGGCTCAGGAACACTTCAGAAAACCACTGTCAGTAACTACAGTTCGTCGCTACATCTGCAAGTGCAAGATAAAACTCTACAGTGCAAAGCAAAAGCCATTTATCAACAGCACCCAGAAATGCCGCCGGCTTCGCTGGGCCCAAGCTCATCTAAGATGGACTGATGCAAAGTGGAAAATTGTTTTTGGAAACTGTGGACGTCGTGTCCTCCGTACCAAAGAGGAAAAGAACCATCCGGACTGTTATAGGCGCAAAGTTCAAAAGCCAGCATCTGTGATGGTATGGGGGTGTATTAGTGCCCAAGGCATGGGCAACTTACACATATGTGAAGGCACCATTAATGCTGAAAGGTTCATACAGGTTTTGGAGCCACATATGTTGCCATCCAAGCTACATCTTTTTCATGGACGCCCCTCCTTATTTCAGCAAGACAATGCCAAGCCACATTCTGCACGTGTTACGACAGCATGGCTCCGTAGTAAAAGAGTGCGGGTAGTAGACTGGCCTTCTTGTAGTCCAGACCTGTCTCCCATTGAAAATGTGTGGCGCATTATGAAGCGTAAAATACGACAACGGAGTCCCCGGACTGTTGAACAACTTAAGCGGTACATCAAGCAGGAATGGGAAAGCGTTCCATCAGAAAAGCTTCAAAAATTGGTCTCCTCAGTTCCCAAACGTTTACTGAGTGTCGTTAAAAGGAAAGGCGATGTAACACAGTTACAACTGTGCCAACTTTTTTGCAATGCGCTGCTGCCTTTAAATTCTAAGTTAATGATTATTTGCAAAAAAAAAAAAAAGTTTCTCAGTTTGAACATTAAACATCTTGTTTTTGCAATGTATTCAATTGAATATAAGCATAAAAGGATTTGCAAATCATTGTATTCTGTTTTTATCTACGATTTACATAACGTGCCAACTTCACTGGTTTTGGGTTTGTATAAGAACACACACCTGTTCATTAGTGAATGTGCAATAATAGGCCAATTGTGCTGCCACATTTGAAAGGTGAGGAGAATAATCTGAAAATACAAAGTATGGTCGCTGAGCGAGCCCACAATTAACCGGCCAACAGACAACCGATCAAAAAAAGGCAGTATTTTATAGCCTCATTGAGTGCATCAAGTTTAATACAAAAAAAAATAAAAGAGAAATAAATGAGTGAATTTTAATTTAAATAAGAGTTTTAAATTAAAAGCCTACGGATGATTTTCTTGAATTTTTCTAATGTGTGACACTGCCACATAAATTTTAAGTGTTCTCTTATTCTTTGAACTATATTTAAGTTAACGAAATATGGTTGTAATTGCATTTTACGAGTTTCCCGTTATTCTTACTCGAACTAATGTATGAAGCTCTGTTGCTCTCTAATGATGTCTTTTATCTTCATTTTTGCTTCATCATTGCAGGGTACTTTTTTGTGGCTTATTTGGGACTCACTTGGTGGAATGTCACTTTATATGTCACAGACTGATTTTTTTCCCTTTGCTTCACTTGCTACTGCTACCTCGCAGTTCTGCGCTTGCGCAACCCTAAAATTTCGGGCTGGTTCCTCGCTCATTTCTTAAGTATCTTCAAAAATCATAAAAAGAGATGCATTTTCAGTGCACATTTCGACCTGTAAGCGTACATATATTTGCATGCACATGCTGGGTTTTTCTGAAAATGCAGAAATTAGATGATAATGGGGTATATGGGCATAGCTATATCTTTGAACAAATTTATCCAACTCGTTATAAAATCTGCTTTTGTTATGATAAGCTAACAAATAACAAAGTTACTACTGTAAACTGATTCATATTGCAATATCAAGTCGAAAACAAAGACTTTACGACCGCTTTGCATTAAGGTAGCATTTTTTGACAAGGGAGCAAAATTTGACGGAATACCGGCGTTGCCACATTGACTGTGGAAAATGCATATGCACGCTAGAATTGTCTGATGGTGCGCGTTTTGTGGGACTGAAACAATGTTTTGAGCGATCCGAATTGATCTGTTTGAGCTGCTTGTTACAAGTGAAACTCCATTTGAAATAATGCATGATTTATTTATTTTTTAGTAAAATAAAACACAATAGGCCGCCATTACCCTTCTCATGTCGCGCACCACCTAGCGGCAGCTTTCGCACCACAGGTTGGGAATCCCTGGATTAGGGGATGATTAGGTGGCAGGTCAAAAGAGCCAGGTTGGGAATTTAGCCATGACACCAGGGAACTCCCTAATCTTATCGAGGAGTGTCATAGGATTTTTCAATGACCACAGAGAGTCAGGACCTCAGTTTAACATCTCATCCGAAAGACGACATCTCCTTCAGCACAGCGTCCCCATCACTGCACTGGGGCTTTGGGGTTTATTCCACCAGAGGGAAGATCGTAACTGACTGGCCCACCAACACCTTTTCCAGCAGCAACTTGGTTTTCCTTGGTGGTGTCACATCCAAGTACTAACCAAGCCCACCCCTGCTCAGCTTCAGACATTCGGCTAGAGCAGATCGAATAGTGGTATGGCTGCTGGCAATATGTGTCCTAAATATGCAAAGGTAAATAATATCAGGAGACATTCAATGGAAGCAGTGTGAACATAAACCTCATTTGAAGCTAAATTTTTGCACTTATTTGTAATTTGGATGCTTGGTGCAATTGTTCATGGTAACGGAACTTACTGTCTGTAAAACCTGTATTGCGGGAAACGTTTGTCTCAGTCGTTATGATGACTGCTTGGTTACTACCGCATGTTAGTTTGTGTTCCCTGCAACTGAAAAATGCTCCTGGTTAACTTGCAGTAAGTAATGTAAGTGATATGCAGTAAGTAAGATTGGTATGCTTGTGTTACTTTGGTTGGCATCATGGTCTTAGTTTATCATAACATTACCTGACTGTAGCCACTACAGTTGAAGCTAACCTGAGAGGAGTTGTGCGTGTCTGCAAAGTTAGGCTGATAAGGCTGCAGTCAGACCAGACGGAGGCTTTGCGGAGTTTAGGGTACATGTTTGGGTTTGTTTACTACTGCTGTGAAATTATGTTTTTACTTATCTATGACCGTGGTCAACCGGGTACTTTGCCGTGGTGTGGGCTAGCTCTCTGATCTTACCACGGTGAAAGCAATCGCGAAACACACTATAACGTGTCTGGTATAACAAACGATTTTTCTGAATTGCCGTTGCAGAATTTCATCCACCTTTGAAAATTGTTCTGGCTAATAAAAAGCCGAAAAAAAGTAGAGGTTGGATACAAAAGTTTTTTCGGTAAAAAGTATTGATTCACTTGCTCCATATTAGCAACGCTTTACACCGTTTGTGTGTTTTCGCGACAAACTCATTTAGTAGCTTGTTGACTGAATTGTTTCATTTTGGTGGTAATGGTTAAGGCTGCTGTAACTGATTTGGTTGTTTTCATAGCTTCTTGTACGACGCCTACATAAACAGTCCCCGGCCCCCATCCAGCCAGGCACAGGAACGCGTATCGATTCCCAACAGAATTTTATTAACTGCTTTATTGCAGAAGACGGTGACGGAGTGACTTGTGTTATCGACCAGATACTCCAAATAAATGATCTCTGTCGGAATGTGGAGCTGTTTAACACTTTTTTAAAAACAAAAAAAATCACTTCCAGCAGCTTTAACAAGAGCTTTTAGCAAAGTTTCCTCCAGATAGCTAAGTGGGTATATAACATGACTATATAACAGCACAGCTACAATCACATGCATGCAAGGCAAGACAGTACAAGCAAAACACTAAAATATCAACTTGCCACTCATTGAAATCCTGCTGTAAACCTTGCTGTAATACTTTAATGGCTTCCTCCTCCCGATCGGGGTCGGATTCGGGATCAAACAAGTATGGTCTTACAGCAATAGAGAGCTGTGCTACAGAGAGCTGTGCTGAAATACCTGCCATCTTGGTATCCTGGTTTTTTGGGCCTCCGGAATTGAAGCGGCCAGGCATCCAATCAGAGCAGCGCCTCATTAGCATAGCCTCCCTGCCTACTCAAAACGGCCCGTATTTCAGGCCGGAACAGACGGGGCAAGAGAAGAGGTCTCATTAGACCTGGATGTGTGTGGGTTTTTTTTGTAACTGAATTCTTAACATTATTTCAAAGAACCATTGGCCACGTTTTAAACAACTAAATACAGCATAATACGGGACCTTTAAAGCCCCACTAGGTAGGAATTTCACCTTAAAATATCAGTTTCAAAGTCCTTCTATTGGTGGGCGGGATTATTACAGTGAGAATGGCATCTCTCCCATTACCGCAGAGGGACCTCGTGGCCTGCATCTGGGGCTATATAACTTTTGACCGCGGGTCCCGCACTCTCGCGAGGCGTATGTTCTGCTCTACAGCACACACAAGCTTTTGGATAAGGAGCATAAGGAGAAGGCAGCTAGGCTAACCCGTTAGCGTGTCTCAAAAGATGGCTGAGGCAAAGAAGCGAAAAAGGACGGTGTTGGTGGAAGCCATGATAAAAAAAAGGGAGAGTGACCGTGCACGGCCCAAAACCAGAGTTAATATTGGACCGCCTTTTTCACAGTGGAGCGAGCTCATGGCAAAAGAGAGCTTCAAGTCAGACGCCAAGCTGGATATGTTGCTGATTGAGAGGTGAGTTATATGCTCGTGTTCATGCATTGTGTTTATCACACATTGTTGTCCCCTGCCGCGCAATTAGCGCGAAGCGGGGGATATAGTATTGGGCTCCGTCCATCCGTACGTATGTACGTACGTACATCCGTACGAACATATAAATGTGGATATTTTAAGCACCGTAGACTAGATTCCTTTCATATTTGATATCTAGGTTTATCTCAGTGGGGGAAAGGTACCATGCAGTTTTGGTGACCTTCACCTTCAAGTCAAGGTCACAACGCTTAAATTTGAGTATCTTGCTCCATCCGTACGAACACATAAACTTGAATATCTTAAGAATCCTTGACTAGATTCTTCTCGTATTTGGTACTTCGGTTCATCCCAGTGGGGGAAAGGTACCATGATGTTTTGGTGTCCTTGACCTTCATTTCAAGGTCACAAATCATAAATTTGAATGTCTTAAGAACTTTTGACTATATTCTTCTCGTATTTGGTTCCTAGGTTCATCCCAGTGGGGGAAAGGTACCATGCTGTTTTGGTGACCTTGACCTTTATTTCAAGGTCACAAATCAAAAATTTGAATATCTTAAGAACTACTGACTAGAATCTTCTCATATTTGGTACCTTGGTTCATCCCAGTGTGGGAAAGGTACCATGCTGTTTTGGTCACCTTTGCCTTTATTTCAAGGTCACAAAGCATAAATTCCAATATCTTTAGAACTGTTGACTGGATTCTTTTCATGTTGGATCCCTGTGACGACCCCCAAAATTCTGATGTTTGCTGGAAGTGACAGCTTGTCAAAATAAACATCGCCATGTCGATACTTCATCAACTTTTCAATTGGAAAATTAAACATTGCATATTCTAACTGCAGAAATAACAATGAAAAAGATCCACTAAAGTAATAATAAAGCATTTTAAATGTTGTTGACCTAATATATGGACTTTCTGAGTTTGTTATTTTTATGGAATGTCTGTGATCGAGTGTCAACCAGTCAGTGGTCATGTCAAAGTTAATTACTGAACAGTGATACATTTTTAGATTATTATCCCCAGCCGCGCGATTAGCGCAAAGTGGGGGATATAGTATTGGGCTCCGTCGTACAGACACATAAAATTGAGGTGGCGGGGGATATTGCCATGTTAGTGGCAGACACTTGTTTTTGTTGGCTGTGTTATTGTGTGTAGTCACAGTCACTATTTCGGTTATTAAAACTTAACTGATTAGCCCATTCAAATAATGTAAACAAGGTTAGCCGAGGTAGCATTAGCATTTCGCCGGCAGAGTTAGCCCCTTTTCGGAGTGTTTTTACAGCAAACTTGATGCTTCACGGTGAGAAAAGTTGTTGATTTACAGGCAACTATTGTTTGAAAGCAAAGACAGGCCATATCAGCTTTGTAGGCTGGCGTTGTACCGTCATTATATGGATACTGTTCTGTTTTGAGGTTACAATAGCTACTACGTCTGCTAACATTACTCTTAGGAGCGGTGCTTTTGCATACTTTGTTGTAGAGCAATAGTTTTAAATCCACCGCTGTTGAAGACTTCTATGTAAACACAATCATAACTAATAACTATTGATTCCAGCTTTTTACATAGACGAGTGGATGACGTGAGTTATCTAATCCAACTTTGGTCGCAGGTTTACAATCAAACAATGAACAAATAAATTAGGGCTGTGAAAATTAACGCCTTAACGCGGATTAATCCATCATCATTATTAATCTGATTTAAAATTTTAACGCAATTAATCCATCTGCAGCGCAGAATGACTCAAAATCCCTGAAACGTTGAGTTTCGGGCAGTTTGTCCACGTAGTGTTACGGTTGCGCATGCGAAAATGGGCAGTTGATCCAGCAGAACCCAAGGCAGAACCAAACAACTCGGGATGGAAGATGCTAAAGACGCTCGCGGACATGGAACTGCAAATTTAAGCATGCAGTTACAGTACTCGATCACTAGATAGCACCTCCAGGTCAGTTATTGAATATTCCCAAGCAAGCCGAGCTGGGACACTATCTATTGAATCTAGGGAGGGATATCGAGGGCTGACTACAATAAACAGTTATGTCCAAAGTGAAACATCTGGACATAACCGTTTAGTCAGCCCTCGATATCCCTCCCTAGATTCAATAGATAAACGGTTATGTCCAGATGTTTCACTTTGGACATAACTGTTTATTGCAGTCAGCCCTCGATATATTGTTTGATTTTTCCTGAAAGTGGGCAGTATAAGGTACACCTGTGCACTAATCATGGTGTCTGATGAGCATCTTGATGTGGCACACCTGTGAGGTGGGATGGATTGTCTCAGCAAAGCAAAAGTGCCCACTATCACACATTTAGACAGATTTGTGAACAATGTTTGAGAGAAATGGTAATATTGTGTATCTGGAATGAATTTTAGATCTTTGAGTCCATCTCATGACAAATGGGAGCAAAAACAAAAGTGTTGCGTTTATATTGTTGTTGCCAATGATCCTGCCATGCTCACATTAAGACGGTGGGAGGTCGGCATCTGCGCCTTTAATTTGTGAAGATGTTTTGCCTGGTGCGTCATACACCAAAACATGTGGGTCTAGTGCATTTTTTAGGATTATTCACCGTATTCCGCAATTATTCAATGAATGCTGATTAATGAGATTCTCACGCGGAATTAAAATCCTTGTGCCTTGAAGTTTCAGTTTCACTTGCGTAAAGGTGAATTTCACTGCAAGTAACTTGGAAAGTGATTATGACTGGCTTCGCTTCAGGCAGCAAAGCCAGCCAATCAGCGTCAAGGGCTTGCATTTCATAATGCGGTTGCCAGTTAAGCCCTAAAGGTCGCCAAATGGGTGCAAAACAACGTGTTCAAAATCCCCCACCCTCACATAGCTTTTTGAGAGAGGTTTTTAGGAAGCTTCTGAGGCATTTCACTGAACAAGGATAAATACCCCGTTTAACCATTCTAGTTCACCTTTAAGAATCCGATTGTTGATATGATTGGAGCAGGATTAGTTGGCTGAATACAGACTTAAATATTTTTGATGCAGTGAGAGAGCAGGACTTCTGCAAAGACTGAGGTCCCGGGGGTTGCCAGCTCTGCTGCGTTTTCTCCGCAGAGGAGTGACTGTGTCCTCGCATCTCATGCTGCTCCCTGCCGCCTGTCACCCCAGGTTACTGTCCCAGCTGGGCTCCTCGGGTCACTTCTGCTGTCTGCTCTAACAGTGGTTAAATAAAAAATGTACTCCCATTCTCCCTGTCTCTCCCTCTCTCTCCCTTTCTCACTCTCTCGCTCTTCCTCGTTATCTCTTTCTCCAACCCTTCCCACCTCCCTCACCTGTCCCTCTGATTCTTATTTTTCTTTCCCACCATCTTCTTTCCTGGACTTTTTCTCTGATCTATTTTTCATTACTCTCTTGCTCTCTTTCACCCTCATCTTTTCTCCTCTCGTCTCCCACCCTTTCTCACACTCCCTCTGTTTGCAGTGGATGTTCTGTGTTATCTGTTGAGAGCAATGCCCCAATGACGTGGGTTTTAAATTTCTCTCTCCTCTCTCTCCATCCCTCTCTCCCTCGCTCTCTATCCCCTCTCTAGCTCTCTCCCACTCCCACTCTCCTTCAACAGCACCTCTCCTCCTCTCTTTCACTCTCCCCTCTCTCCCTCCCTCCCCTTCCCTCTCTCTCAATCTTCCCCCTCACTCCTTCTCCCCCTCTCCACTAAGTTTCTCTCTTCCTTCATTCCTCTCTCTCCTCCCTCTCCCATCTTTCTCTCCATCCTACTCCCTCTCTCTCTAACAGACGCAGATGTGAAGCAACAGGGGGTAATTGCTTCCCAGATGTGTTCGACACTGCGATTATTGTGGCCCGCTGACTCAGGTTTCGATGTTCCCTTGGTACGCTGCTCTCCCGGTGCACTAAGGTAACCCTGCATCTGTCCAAATTAGGTAAGTGAGCAGCACCTCAGCATGGAACAGACTGGGGCTGCTGTGCGGAGACTTTGCGCCAAAGTGTGTGTGCTAGCGTGAGTCATGTTACTCAATGCACCCTCTCAGGCTAAAGGATTGTCAAAACACCTTGCCCTGATAACACACACAAACCATTCAGACCAACAGATAGTTCCATTTACTGTTCAAAAAAGACCCTCAGTCAATAGTTTTGCGGATGGTCGTACGTAGAAATTTGTGTAAGATTCTCCTGAGAACCTTTTGTGGTGGAGGGTGGGGGAAGTTCTCCATGGCAACAAACAGGGTTCCAAAAGAGAAACTAACTAAATATCACTCTTGAGCCTTGAAGAACTTATGTCTATGGAGTAAAATACATCTTCACAGCAGTAGTAGCTCATTAACTCAAAAGATCCTTTTTATTTCTTTACTTTCTTTCTGTATATTCTGTTACTCTTGATTTCCAGAGATGCTGATTGGCAATTAATCCACCCACTAATAGTTATAAAGGTTCTTAGGATACTGTCCCTTGTCGAAGCTTTACCTCTCCTAATGACACTTAATAAAATGCAAGTTATGACATAAAATTTTATTTCTTGATTATCTAACCCACTTATATCAGGGTCACAGAGGGGCTGGAACATATCCTAGAATGCAATGGGCTAGAGTCAGGAACACATCCTTGACAGGCAGCCAATCCACTGCTGGGCACAAGATAGATAGCAAGATAGCACAGTTTACTCTGTTGCACTAGCCAGTGGCAGCACCAGAACTGGAAATTTGGGGGCTACAGAACATCACTTTTTAACAACAATTAGTCCTGGCTAGTCAATTATTTTCCTTCATTAACATGTTTTCTGACTATAGTAATAATCCATTGGCAATCAAAGATGTGGCTTCTCTCTCCATGCAATCTAACAGCGACAAAATAATGAGCTAAATTCAGTGCAGAAAAATAATTTAATTATAAATTGGCCCATGCTTAAAGAAAGACAAACTGCTCTGGAAATTTAGCGCTACCTTTTCCGCAATTCAGGTGATCTAACCTGTGCTTAATGATTGTTTGAATTGTTGAAACGAAATGAAAGACCATTTGAAATGCCTTTATGCAATTTTGAATTATGCTGATTGTTACGTCCACAGCTCTTAAAGGGGTTAAAAGGAGGTAACATAAAACCAGATGTAATGGTTTAACAGAGGTTTTTTTAATAAAATAAAAAGGATTTCTTCATACATATGAATGACTGTTCAAAATCATCGACAACGAATAATGCTAAACAGAACTATTTGCAAAGTCCAATTCAAGTCTAAACAATATAAGGGAAACAACACTATCAGAAGCAACAGTTTCTAAGTTTTTATCGTGCCGAGTCAGACGGGAACACCACAATCAGAAGCAGCAGTTTATCGAGCTGAGCCAGACAAAGTTTGGGCGACAGTCCACTTCAGGAAACAGCCGCTTGCGAATGACGCTCTCTCCAGCCTTTTGAAGGAGTTGCCATTTTCTTGTCGGTTGCTGATTGGAAGGCAACCGAACACTCCCATATGCAGTCGCCCCAATCCTCCACCTCCACCTGGCAATCTGAGGGGAGACAGTCACAGGCACACACGCATGCACCCACGCAGACACACTCACAAGCACTTACTCGGCATCAGCCGTAACACTGATTTAAATGCACCAAAGTGCGTGTCCAAATGAATGATTGTTACCATAACGGGGAGAACTTGCGAAGCCTAATACAAAGTAGTATGGAGTGTTTTTGGAGTGAATGCATGGTTAATTGAGAAAACAAGTGAGAACAAGTCTGGACTAATACTTGTTTTAAAGGGATGTTCTGGACCCACCAAATTTTCAGTTCTGGCACCAGAATTGATACCAGCTAAGTGAAACGCTAAAAAAAAAAAAAATTATTTTTATTGAGTTAACTGCACAAACCATCTGACCCTCATAACAGATCATTTCTGGATGTAAATTGATGCTTTTGTAATGCATAAAACCAATAGTATCCTGAAACAAAATTGTGAATAATTATCCATAGCCTTTAGATTAGTCAGCTGATTAATTGCCTGACTGTTGATCAATGAAAGTAAATGAGGCATTTGAGAGTAATGACCAGTTTAAAGGTGAATCTTCTTTGTTACTCAACTGCTGCTGGTCTGAGCCCATCCTCCGCTCCTGTACTCCCAGATCTCTCTCATTTTCATCAATATTCTCATTGTCGCATACCGCCATCATTCAAATGCTCTGTGCCTTTAAATGGTGCTACAATACTGTGGTTAGGATTTCAAAAGGGAGACTTCATAACACAAACTACACTGACAGCAATGATAAATGTGTTGTCCTTGAACGTGAAGGCATTACGTCTTGTTCTTTATACGTCTATTTTAAGAGTGTTCATGGGGAATCACGTATATTTCGGCTGAAGATGTAAAAGACGCAACTCTAAACAAAATCGAGGACCTTGAATGTAGTACCAGGCTGTAACTGTCCCTGCCAACAGTGCTGCAGCATCTGATTCCACTAATTAACTAATCAGGGTTTCAATCAGGGCCTTAGTGGGTAGAATCAGGTGTGTTAGTGTTGGGCTCTAACAAAAACCAGCACCCACACCGGCCCCTTCTGGATAAGATTGGACACCCCTGCCCTAAGTGGTTTAAAGCAAGAAAATCTTTTATTTTTACCGATATTGTAGGACAGTGTCACACACTTATTCTGTATCTGCTGGTTGCAGCGCTTCCCTAAAGCGGCATCACACTTATACTTAGAGAAATATTAAAAGCCAGAGCACCATGTTTTTATGGCTGCAGCATAACATTAAATAGAAAACATTGATATTGTGCATATTTTTTTCACAGCCTCCATTAATTCAGCAGGACGTTTTGGTTCTTTGGAAACCCTGGGTTTTTTCCTCTAGAATTCAAAATAGGCCTGAATCCACAGGCTTGAATACAGCCGCTGCATTTGACGAATCCACATATAGGATCGCAGAGCTGAAGAGGTTAACGTGATGACATATTTCAGAAATGCTGTTCAAAAAATGCTCTGCTGCTTCTTTGTGTAAACCCAGCTGAAGCCAGTTCCGACAGAACACAAGAACTAAACCCAAGCAGCCTGGATTGAGTTGTACAGGGATTTGAGGCCATTTTTCTTCTCTTTTTGAGCTGCGTTGTTCACAAGCCCTACAGCAGTTGTCAACAGCCTTGGTTGTTCTCATGCAAGTCAATACTGATTTCAACCACAGAATGCAAAGTTTTTCAATCATGTACATGCTTTAGTATGTTTTTAGTATGTATGATGTCTCGCAAATTCAGAGAAATATTTTGTGGACACATCAGGGGCGTCTTATGTCACTGAACTATCACAGGAAAATTTATATCAGTGTCTGTATGGCACAGAGACTCTGGCTCTAAATTATACAACATCTTAGGACCTGAAAACTGCATTGCAATGTGCTGACAGGCTTTTCACCAAGCTGATGGTGCGGTCCATATTTTAATTGCAGCGCATGGTTTAACCACTCATCTCAGAGCTATTTCTTTACGTCTTCCTCCTCTTGGTGTCATTATCATCATTCTTTATCATAATTCCTCGGCCATGGATGAGTGCTGAGCAGCTGGTACGGCAATTAAAATATAATATAATTGATATTATTTGAGTTAAGGTGCTGTCAAAGATTTATGAGCTTGTTGGTAATGAGCTGGTCCTATTAGCAGCTTGAAACATCTACATAGTTTTTAATGCCAGGCCATGTTCATAAAATCTGTGTAGAAGAGCTAATCCAGGATGAGTGTTTCCTGGTATAGAGTCTGACCTTGTCTATAGTGGTCTAAAAGGCGGCTGATTCCAGATCAGCGGCACCAAACTGAAATGCGCTATGAATGTGCGCACAGGCATGAAATATACCCATAGATCCAATCCTCCCCCACTAATTAACTCATTCCTGGTGTCGCGTGGTGTCGACACGTTAATGTTGTTGATAGTTGTTTCTAGTCTAATGTTTCTCTATAAAAAAAAAAATTATTGATCTTTCATTTCTCACAAGAAAGTAGGTTCTGTGGTTCTAAAAATGTTTATGCCATCTTCCAAAACATGTCAACTTAAGGAATATTATTTGAACATGAAGCCACATCTGCGTCACACAAGCTACACTCGCTGAAGAAAGTAGGTATTGAATGTAGGAACATTTGGAGAGAGACCAGCATGTTTAAGGGTGAAAGAAGCAGGATTTAAATGTTTTAAACTGGTTAAGTATGCCTGCTGTATACATGTTAGTAAGTACCTGCATACGAATTGGTCTGTTTGCTTTGGTTAGCACATTGACTCTAGTATGGATGGGTTTTGGCTTTTGTGTATTTTAGCAGGCTGTTACATCTGTGTCAGTTACATCTGCGTTACGTGTGTGTGTATGTGTGTGCGTGCTTGTTCGTTCGTGTGTGTGTGTGCGCACATGTGCAAGTGTGTGTGTATGCCTTTGCGAGTGCGCGCGCGTGTGTGTGTCTGAGCTAATGTGTATGTGTGTGTGCATGTGTGCATTTGTGCTCGAATTCACAGTATCCGGGCGTTGCCCGTGTCCTCCCCTTAAAGACCATGGCGTGTAAAAGGATTGGCTCAGCTCGCGTATTGCTCTGGCGCGGCTCGTATGTTCTGCGTTTGGGCAAGCGAGCAGGGGAGGCTGAATAATTTAGAGCTGGTAAATGAGTGAGGGAGACGCCGTTTGATCTTGAGGAGCAGGCAGGTCCTCTTCACACTGGAGACCGAGGGTCTGTCAGCCGACGGATCCACACCGAGCCCATATGTTTTCTCCTGCTCTCATTAATACCAAATTCCCCAGTGCCCCTCCGAGGAGGAGGTGAGGATGTGGAGATGGGGGGGGGTAACGGGCACTGGGGGAGCTCAGCCGGGATACAGGAGGGCAGGGGATACGGAGGGCTTTTGGTCTGGAAAGTTACATGCAAGGTACTCGCGAGCGTGACCGCCGTGTGGCGTGGGGTATCTTAGTGCTCTCCCGCTAATCTCTTCACGTGACTGCGAGGCCGGGGCGCGCGTGTGTCGGTGAGGCGTCGCCATAGCGACGGCAATGTGGCCCCAGTCCCTCAAGCCTGACTGCTAAGGCCGGCTGCCGCAGGGAGCGCTCCCGGCGACTCCTCCGGCGAAAACAAACAGCTCCCATCATGCACTGCATCCTGAGTATAGAACCGCTCCCGGGTGCGGAACAGCCCATGGCTCGACGTTCGTTCCCATTTATGTACTTCAAGCCCTCTACAAAGACCAATATCAACCCTGACGCTGCAGTTTTGTGTGAACGGCGAATATGCTATCCCAGGGGTGTGGAACACAGGTGCTGTACAGCCACAGTGTCTGCTGGTGTGTGGTGTGTTTCCGCACAAGAATGAAGTCATTGATCGATGGAGTCCACACACCTTGTTTTCAGGCTGCTGACAGAACTAAATAAATCCTGCAGATACTGTGGCCCCAGTCAGAATTGGCAGTCCTGTGTTACACCATCTTAGCGAAACAAGAGGTCATGATGTCATGTCAGTGTGACTGAACACATGCATTAAAAAAAAGTAATCCCTGCTGTCAGTACAACAGCTGCAGCCAATGAGAACACAGCTGTATCCATCCCGCATATGTTGTCATGCTTACAGCAGAAATACATTTGGCCCACTGCCCCCAGGCATTCCGGATTCATGCCTACCTGCCCTCACCTAATTATACTCTGTCTTCTCAGTTAACCATTACACCTGGTTTTCCTTAGTTTATCATCATCCCATTTTCTATTTAAACGTTAGTTCCCCCCTCACTGGCCGGTAGCCTTAGTGTGAAATATTTTTTGGTATAGAGCACTCCCCCTTTTTGTTATTTCCCTTGAACTTTCGCGTTTGTGTTATTTATTCACTTGCTTAATTTGTGAATAATTTATAATTATTTGTGCACCTGAGTCCTTCCCGTTCCATCACTCTCCTGGTGCTCTTTCTACATCCTTGGGCACCAGGTTGTTACAACACCTGATTGAGCTGTTGATTGAGCTAAGGTTGTTATGGGAATCGGAAGCTAAAAATATAGAAGATTGGGGAATTGCCCCACAGCTCACTGTAGATCTCGTGCAAAACACGAGCACTTCTTGTGACTGTCGTCTGAAGCTTTCTGTACTGCATGTCATTGTCATTCCATCCATTATCTCTGCATGAAATGCTCATACAATAATTGGTAGAAAAAAAAAGAATAGAGCATAAATACCTCATTCATTCCCTCTGTATCATCAGGCTACAGAGCTATTGACTCCACAAATCATTTAAAAACACCTTGGAACCGTTGTCAGATATCTCTAGCTAACACAAGATGTCAGCTGTGGGATCCATTACTATCTTAAGCGAGTAGTTTTGCGACCATTATGTAAATGTTTTGGCATGTCCACACTTAAAAATCCATTTTGTCACAACCCGTGAGCCAAATGCACTCCGCGGTTGTTTAGGAGCCCAGATTTGATTACGGCTGCCGCGCCTGAGTCAGAGCACCAGCTTCCCTCTGCTCTTACTCCAGGCCATTACACCCTTTATTCAGCAAACTGATCAAACCAAACCCTTTTCTTTCATATTTCCTGTTTTCAGTTCGTTTGTGACAGAGGCCTTCTGAGGGCTCTTTCGCAAGTTTGCTGATGGCGAATGACCCGCGCATCCTTCACTTCAGCCAGCCTTCTATACTGTACAGGAAAACAGCAATCTTCACCCCCCCAAATATCTGTACCTCTCTCCCCTCCCATTGTTATAGCTCTGGCAGGATTTCATGTGCTTTCACCTGTCTGTTCATTTGTTTGTTTGTTCGTTCAATAGTTTTGTTAGTTTGTTTGTTCCTTGCAGTTAACGCGCTGTCTCACAAACTTACGGATGGATGTCAGAGAAATTTTGCGCATTCATGCATTCAGTGCTGAGGAGGAAGTGATAAAATTTTGGTGAGGACGCGACTCATATTCTTGATCCACAGGCCGGAAATATGTTTTATGCCTGGTGAGACGGCACCGTCCAGTGTTGTTTCACTGTTCGATGATAATTTGACCATCCAAGAACTGCAACACGGACAGGCCGAAAGAATTTCTGTGTGCACTTAGACAGATCTGTCCGGACTCGTTTAACACTTGCGTTCAGTGATCACTCCTCCCTCAGTGAATGCCACACGGCGGGGGTAAAGCGCTCTCTGAGTTCCCTCAGGTTATCATGTGAGTTTCCCCCCAAAAGTCCCCTGTAAGTCATTCATTGGTTTTCCTCTCCAATGTTTGTCTGTATTCAATCAACATGAGCTCTGCACTGTAAATAACAGCTCACTTTATCCTGGAGTAAATTGAAGGTGGCCAGTCTGGGGGCCCCTTTTTCTGGCACCAGGGGGCCACAGACATCAGTAGACTGTTAGTTTGGAGCTATTGATTAATTATTTACTTACAAATTGACTTTTGTAAGTTTGATAAAGGACTATTGGCTTCATCGTTCAATTCTACAACACTAAGTGGCTGAGTATTGGGTTTGTGTTCACCTGTGCAGCTAATAATCTGCCCTCAGGTCGTTTGTGTGTTTGTGTTTGAGTTTTTCACCTGTTTGCTTTATTTTCCCTTTGTTTTTGTCATACATTCCCTCTGTAATTAAAATTGCTAACTTTGCAGACCTGTGGACCTCTGTCCTGTGACATTTGCATCACACACAATGTAAGTATAGGAATAGGTGAAGTGTATATCTGCACTAATAGGTTAAGGTACTGCCAACCAAAATGAAAGGTCGTTCTTAGAAGGATGACTTGCTGAAATCGAAATTGAAAAAGGTTATAAGATATATCATTGCATTGACTAAAAGAATGGCGTTAGTTTCAAGTCTCTAGTCTAGTTTCAAGTCTTCTGATTGGAAACAACGTTTTGGATCAACATGTGTTTTCAACCTTTTGCATGGCCTTGACCTTTGACATAGAAACTTTAAAAAAGTATAGGCCTGTGGCAAGTAACCTATGCTAATGTGTCTCCAAGTTTTGTTAAGATTGGTGCAGGATAAATGGCAGAAGGTGTGAGGTAACTAACAAACTGATAGACAGATGTCTAACGCAACCGACTGATATACTTATATATACTGATATAGCACAATTTCAGCAGGTAAAATCTGTGACACACAATGTAAGGAAATAGACAGGACAGTATAGGGGAACAGATTCAGATTGAGAGTAATGCTTCCTAAATAGGTGAAGTTAGAGGTTACAGCCGACCCTGAAGACATGTTTGTAAAAGACACACACACACACACACACACACACACAAACACAAACACACACACACACACACCTGGTAAATATCTCCTGCCTGATTCCCTCTCAGACACACAGTCTAATTACAGAGAGGAAAAAATACTGCCAGTACAGCGGCAGTACAGTGCAAGTGCTGGGGACAGTTTGGTACAAGAGACGAGGTTTTTCAGACGAGAGACCAAGGTGCTGATCTGCATTGGAGAGACATACCTCCCTCCGTCGCGGCTCAGCCCGGCGCACCGCCCTTAAAAGGAGCTTGTCTGAGCAAATTGATAAATGGCCACAATAAAAGCTGAGACCACCGCATGGAGGGTTAGATAATGTGCACGGGAGATAAGGCCGGCGGTGGGCAAGAGAACACAGCAGAAATCACTGCGATAAAGCTGAGTTTGTTTTTATTTTTTTCATTTTCTCGCGACAAAGTCGAAGAAAATCGTCATCTGCCTTTGTATCTTTGTTAAAGGTCATTTACAGTCATTTTCGAGCTTCTTTCTCTTTCTTGCCCTGTCTGTTTTATTCACTCTCCCCCTTCCCTCCATCCCAGCCTTCTCTCTGTCTCTCTGTCTTTATCTCTTTTTCTCACCTTCTCTCCATCCCAGTCCTCTCTCCATCTCTCTGTCTCTATCCCTCTCTTTCTCATCTTCGCTCCATCCCGGCCCTCTCTCTGTCTCTCTGTTCCTTTCCCCCTTCCTTCCATCCTTTTGTTCTTTCTCTTGTAACACCCCTTTTGACTTCCCTATGGTACAATAAGGGGTGCCCCTGGGTTGAAAACATGTTACTACTGAACTCTTATATTCAAATTACTCGAAAATGATTACGCACACACTGTATTTTAAATTTTAAATCATCAAGCACTTTAGTGAAATGTAAATGAAAATAGATATTTTGGTTTGAGTTGGTAGTATATACAAATGGAAAATATTTAAGCACCAGAAATATAAACAGGAGTGCTTGTTTTACAATTTGTAAAAATAAAAATGCAGCACCAAAAGTATAGCAGCAATGACTCTTTTGTCAATTGGAAACAATGAAATAAACGTGGGCCCACTCACACGCGCTCGCGCTCACACACACACACTACCTCAAGCAACCCCCCTCTGTCACTCGTAGCAGGCCTGAACCGCTGCTGGTGTGCGTTGAGACCCAAAAGAAAATGGCCGCTTCACTCTTTACAGAGCTAATAAAGAGAAATATTAGCCCATGCAAATTCCACACAGTACCTCCAATCCCAAACGCGTTGATTTCCGGACAGCAACACACATGGAATGATCCACACCTGTGGACACAGTCCTCCTCACAAACACAGTTTCAACTGGCAGCTTGAAGTTCGCTGAATCTTGAGCCATTGTTCACACACTCACGCTGCAGCAGTTGTCATCTCACACGCCACGGACATGATCAGAGTTATTCTGATCCAAGATAAACTTTTGTAAGAAACGTACACACTCTCACTAAACTTACAAACTCGCAAGACTAAAACCTAGCTGTGTAAAGCTTCACTCATTGCTAGTTACCGCAATGAATAAACATTGCTATCCCAGGGGTGAGTTAATGAGTTTTTGACGTTCTATCTTTAACGGTGACTCCTTCCTCCCGTGTCTTCCTCTCTTGCACGCCAGTCCGTGACCTTTCAGCTTAGTGTTTTTATTTACAAAATACTGACATATTACTTCTTTTTGTACAGAAACATGTAGAAATTACACCACAACATATACTTGTAAAACAATTGTTACGGCCCGATCTAGGTAGTGCGACCACAGATAGATAAATGAAGGAAGCACGGGGAGAGAAAACTGTGGCAAGTACAAAAAAAACCCGAACGCTGCCCAGCACTCCGGTCCCTATACTGCCTAACCAGAGCTAACTAAAACCTACCGCTAGTCTTCGAAGGTTTACCAGGCACGGGGCGGCTTTTAAACACGCAACTCCAGAACGCTCCGTCCAGAAGCGTGGACTGAGCGAACGAATCGTGTACCCCCTTCGGAAACAAGTTTCCACCCAGAGTCACCTCCAAAAATAATAAAGGGAAAATAACAAAGCAAAACAATAAAGAGGTATCCCGATGGAAGGATAGTAAGATCCAGCTGGGACTACCCTAGCTAACCAGAGTAACCGAACAGCGCACAGAAAGGGCGAGACGAGCGAGGTGGTCGGACACGCGAATCAACGTCAAAAACCGGGCATCTATTACCGAGCAACCAGATGGAAGGGCAAAAGCAAAAATCAAAGTCACAGAGCGACAGGCCAAGGGTCAAACACAGGAATCCAAACAAACCATATGCAGGGCAAGGCAAGAATCGTAGGTCAAAACAAACCGGTCCAACACAGAAGGCAATCAAAATACTCACAGTTTAGAAACGCTAATTTACAAATGGAAGAAGAGCTAGTCTTCCACAGGAGTGCACGTGGCGCCCTTATAAACGTATCGCCCCGCCCCCGGAAGTGGAACGTTCCATTCAGGCCCAAGCAGAACCAATATTAGGGCAAAGGTCATAACACCTCCATCCTAAAGAGAAAACCTGTGCTTCCAGGTTTTCTACGAAGAGTAGCAGCGTGATAGTGCATCGGCAACAATGTTTTCAGACCCTCTTTTGTGGACAACTCTCAGGTTAAAGCCTTGAATGATTAAGGACCAACGCATGAGGCGCTGATTAGCATTGCACATGCGTTGGAGGAAAACAATTGGGTTATGGTCAGTATAGACTAGGATGGGTTCTGGACTAGACCCTAGATACACTTCAAAATGCTGTAAAGCTAGTAAGAGTGCCAGAGCTTCCTTCTCAATGGTGCTGTAGTTCAACTGATATCGGTTAAATTTCTTTGAAAAGAAACAGATTGGGTGAGCGATTCCAAGCATGTCCTCCTGAAATAGTACTGCTCCAGCTCCCGTGCCACTGGCGTCTACCTCCAACATAAATGGCCGGGTGTAATCAGGAGCAGACAACACTGGGGCATTACATAACAGACTTTTGACAGAATCAAAGGCACGCTGGCAGTCAGGGGACCATGTAAATTTTTGAGAGGCGCGTAGGAGGTTGGTGAGTGGCGAAACGACGGACGAAAAATTTCTACAGAAACTTCGGTAATACCCAGCCATTCCCAGAAAACGCCTGAGTTCTCTCCTGGTCCTGGGAATAGGGAAGCCTTTAATAGCCTCAACCTTAGCATCCACCGGACAAACAAACCCTTGACCCACCTTTTTCCCTAAATATGTAATGGTTCCATGTCCGAACTCACACTTCTCAAGGTTAAGAGTTAAAGAAGCTTCTTGGAGGTGTAAAAAAACTGACTCCAAGGTGCTGAGATGATGTTCCCAGGTAGCAGAATAAACTACGACATCATCGAGATAAGCTTCACAATTATCAATACCAGCCAAAACTTTGCTCATTAGCCTTTGAAATGTGGCTGGCGCATTCTTCATTCCAAATGGCATTACCGTGTACTGCATGAAGGCATCTGGAGTAGCAAATGCTGACAACTCCGAAGCACGTTCAGTCAAAGGAACCTGCCAGTAGCCTTTTAATAAATCAAGTTTTGTGACAAACTTAGCAGTTCCTATTCTATCAATGCAATCCTCCACTCGTGGAAGAGGGAAGGAGTCAGATTTTGTCACACCATTAAGTTTGCGATAGTCGGTACAAAAGCGAAAGGTGCCATCGGACTTGGGCACCAACACACAAGGAGAACACCAAGGACTCGAACTGGGAACAGCAAGACCATTTTCTAGAAGATACTCAACTTCCTTTTTCATAATAGACCGTTTTGTAGGGTTAACACGATATGCATTCTGTTTGATAGGTTTATGACCACTCACATCAATGTCATGTTCCAGTATTGTGGTTCTCGAGGGGATATCTGAAAACAATGACAAATGTTTCCCAATAAGCCGTGTTACATCAGCCTGTGCATTCTCTGGTAAATGAGACAGCTTTAATGCGAGCGCTTGAAGCGCTTCTGAGTTGAGTAACCGAGCAGGGGACAGACAGGCGCAGGTCTGGCCTAATCCATCCACTTCAGGGGAGTAATCAGACATTGGTACATCAACATGAGGAGTTGAAATAAGGGCGACTGGTGAGGGTGCGGAAGGCTTTGCATCTTCCGAGCGCGATACATAGGCCTTCAACATGTTGATGTGACAGACCCGGGATTTGCGTTTCCTGTCATGAGTTTTGACAATGTAGTCGGTATCACTTAATTTCTTTTGTATTATATAGGGCCCGGAGAACCTTGCCTGGAGGGTGGACCCAGGAATCGGAAGAAGCACTAAGACTGAATCCCCAACATTAAATGAGCGTTGAACCGATTTTTGGTCAAAGCGGGACTTCATTTGGGCCTGGGAAGAACTTAAAGAATGTTTAGCCAATTCCCAGGCTGCATGTAATCGTTCTCTGAAAGTGCTGACATAATCCAAAATGCTGCAGGAAGGAGATGGGCTTTGATTAGTCCCCAACCACTGTTCCTGCAGGACCTTTAGCGGCCCCCGTACAGTGTGCCCAAAAACTAACTCAGAGGGGCTAAAATCAAGGGATTCCTGCACTGTGTTACGGACGGCAAATAATAAAAAGGGAACTGCTTCATCCCAGTCTTTCCCTTGGTCAAGGCAGTATGTCCGGAGCATCGTTTTCAGAGTTTGGTGGAACCTTTCCAGAGCTCCTTGAGACTCTGGATGATACGCACTAGATGTTTGATGGCAAATATTAAACTGTTTCATCACCTTTGCAAATAATCTAGACGTGAAGTTTGACCCTTGATCTGTCTGTACATATTTTGGGAGACCAAATGTAGTGCAGAACTTAATAAGAGCTTTTACGATAGCCTGAGCTTTAAGGGTGCGGAGGGGAATGGCTTCGGGAAATCTAGTTGCAGTGCACATGAGCGTAACTAAATAACTATTTCCAGATCTGGTTCTCGGGAGCGGTCCAACACAATCAATCAAGATCCTTTCGAATGGTTCATTCATAATTGGAATTGGCTTAAGCGGTGCAGGCGGAATTACCTGATTAGGCTTTCCCACACATTGACAAATATGACAGGATCGACAGTACTGAGATACGTCAGACTTCATGGCAGGCCAAAAGAAATGTTTCAAAAGGCGGTCATAGGTTTTCCTGACCCCAAGATGACCAGAAAGATCATGGTCATGAGCAACCTTCAGCACTTGCTGTCTATAGGGAGTAGGAACCACTACTTGAACAACTGAGTTCCACTCTTCAGAGTCTGAAGGGGTCCATTTGCGCATGAGTACATCATTCTCAATGAAATAAGAAACTGAATTGGATGGCAACACAGAATCATCCTCAGCTGCAGCAAAATATTTATGCAACGAACCATCTGCTCGCTGAGCATCAGCCAATTGCACACTACCGAATGTCTGCGACAATTCAGAGTTATTCTGCGTGGGCGTCGTCTCTGAGCAGACCTCAGCCAAGCCAGTCAAGTCAGGATCCCCTTTTGCACCCGCATACTGGGACAAGTCCGCCTCTAGCAACGTTTCAGACAAATCAATTGCATTCCCATACTTTCGGGCCTGTGCTCGGGTGACCACACATGCAGGGAAAACAGAGGGGAACTCTAAAGCCGCATAATCCTCGCTGCAATACATGTTGGGTTCGTGAGAAACCTCAGGGAGGGAGAACACATTTCCCCCCGCTAAATCATTGCCCAGAATAAACGAAATGCCTTTAACCGGTAATTGGGAGCAGGTCGCAACTTTCACCACGCCAGAAACAATATCAGATTCCAATACAATATTGTGCAAAGGCGCTCTCATTACACCCAGCTCAATGCCCTGAATTAACACGTCAGCACCACAACTGGAACGTTCAGAAAATGGTAACACATCCTCCAATATAAAAGACTGAGCAGCCCCAGTATCGCGCAGTATCCTTACCGGCACGTCTTCGGACTCACAATCTGACAAAGATACCTTGCCATCGATAATAAATGGTTGGAAAGAACAGTCAACAGACGTCTCGGAGTGTTTCTCGTCATCTGAGCAAAACGATGAATTAATAAGCCCAACACTTTTAGGCCCCGATTGCGATGAATTCTGATTTTTACGTTTCAGCGCTGGACAAAGGGCAATAAAGTGTCCGGTTTCATGACAGTAAAAACACTCCGGTTGTTCACTGGAGTTGCTTGCGGGTTTAGACGCTTTCACTGAACTTTCATTCTGTGAACTGCGATTCCCGTCAACACTTTTTGAAAACGAAAATACAGCTTTATGTGTGAGAACGAACTCGTCGGCACAAACGGCCGCTTGCTCAATGGTAGATACTTTCCGCTCATTTAAATAAACAGCGATTTTATCGGGAATACAATTTTTAAATTCCTCGAGCAAAATTAAGTCTTTCAGTTGCTCCACTGAAACCACCTCACTCGCCGAACACCACTTGTTGAAAAGCACGGATTTTTCATGAGCAAACTCAACGAAAGTCTGATTGCTGGCCTTGACATGCCTCCGGAATCTTTGTCGGTACGCTTCAGGCACTAGTTCATACGCTCGCAACACTGCAGTTTTCACTCTTTCATAGTTCATGCTATCCTCTAGAGATAACGATGAACAAACGTCCTGAGCTTTCCCAACAAATTTACATTGTAACAATAGTGTCCAAGTACTTTCCGGCCACCCTATAGTGGTCGCAATTCTTTCAAATATAGGAAAGTACTTATCAACTTCACTCTCCCTAAACGGGGGTACCAAACGAATTTGCCGACTCAGATCGAAATCTACCGAGGCTATTGCAGAAGTATTTTGCGAAACAGCTCCCTGACCACGAGAGGGAGACACACTGGCAGGCAATGGAGAGGCGACAACAGGAGAATCGACTCGAGATTTCAGAGACACTGGAGCTGGCTGCAATTCCCGAGCCCGCAATTCAAGCTCTTTTAGCTTTATCTGACGGTCAGTTTCCATCTCGTAAGCTCGGAGTTGCAGCAACCGATTCTGATACTCTTGTTTGCTAAGCTCCAGCTCTAGTTCTTTCAAACGTAGCTGGAGCATGGGGTTTTCTACAGAAGAGTAGGATTTACCCTGATCTATAAAGCACGGAGTGCCGTCCCCAGCTTTATCCTCCGCAAGTTTATCTGCCACAGCTGGATTCTCCACTGCTGCCCATTCCGGTATAACACTCGGAAGTACATCTTTCTCAGGTAAATATCCCTGATCCACCAACTCTTTATTTAGAATTGCCTTTATTTCCCGCTTCGTTTTACTCCGCGGCACCGAAATATTATAGAAGTCGGCAATCGTCAACAAATCATTTTTCCTACATTGGTCGAATTTCTCCTTAGTAGGAAAAATAGTAAATTCCTCCAAGTTGAATTCGGCCATAATGAATTCGGACGAGCCCCCACTTGTTACGGCCCGATCTAGGTAGTGCGACCACAGATAGATAAATGAAGGAAGCACGGGGAGAGAAAACTGTGGCAAGTACAAAAAAAACCCGAACGCTGCCCAGCACTCCGGTCCCTATACTGCCTAACCAGAGCTAACTAAAACCTACCGCTAGTCTTCGAAGGTTTACCAGGCACGGGGCGGCTTTTAAACACGCAACTCCAGAACGCTCCGTCCAGAAGCGTGGACTGAGCGAACGAATCGTGTACCCCCTTCGGAAACAAGTTTCCACCCAGAGTCACCTCCAAAAATAATAAAGGGAAAATAACAAAGCAAAACAATAAAGAGGTATCCCGATGGAAGGATAGTAAGATCCAGCTGGGACTACCCTAGCTAACCAGAGTAACCGAACAGCGCACAGAAAGGGCGAGACGAGCGAGGTGGTCGGACACGCGAATCAACGTCAAAAACCAGGCATCTATTACCGAGCAACCAGATGGAAGGGCAAAAGCAAAAATCAAAGTCACAGAGCGACAGGCCAAGGGTCAAACACAGGAATCCAAACAAACCATATGCAGGGCAAGGCAAGAATCGTAGGTCAAAACAAACCGGTCCAACACAGAAGGCAATCAAAATACTCACAGTTTAGAAACGCTAATTTACAAATGGAAGAAGAGCTAGTCTTCCACAGGAGTGCACGTGGCGCCCTTATAAACGTATCGCCCCGCCCCCGGAAGTGGAACGTTCCATTCAGGCCCAAGCAGAACCAATATTAGGGCAAAGGTCATAACACAATGAATTTACATGAAAAATAGTGAACTTAAAACTGTTTCAACTAACCACTTTTTTGAGCAGGGCCACAATTACCATAATCCCCCCCCTTTTTTTTTTACATCAATGAATTACAAACATCAAAATAAAAGCTCAGTATGAGTGCTTCACTGGGCTACACCCTCCCCCTTCTAAAGGTTAACATGTCCTCATGTAGCTCATTAATCAAAGAATTGTATTATACCTTTTGTACTAGGGCAAGGGTTTATAACAGCACCCCTGCGGCATTACGCCAATGGGTGACACCAAAGTGTTAAACATTTGGTATTCTTAGACATGGAACTAATAAGTTGCGCAACCATACTTCGTTGCACTACAGTGAGTGACCTATCTATGGGCTTTCCTGGCACATCATTAGTCAGTCGAGTCACAGGTTTAGCTTGTCTTCTGGGACGACTTTCAAGGTTCGGCTCAACCGGTTCCACATAATCACTTCTAAGGTTGTCTCCCCCTTCAGACTCCGTAGCTGCCACGGGGTCTGTGGGTAGTTCTGCACCGTGGCTGGTGTCGTCTTGCCTCAGGTTTTTTTCCATTCTGTCAGACTGAATTTTCCCCTCAGCATTGGACCCAGGCACTCTGTGAAGGACCTCAGGCCCAGCATGCAAGGTAGGTCTGAAAAGGTTGTCAACTTCACCCCTAACATGCACATGAGGTCTACACTCATCATCATCCGACAAGGTCTCATCCGGCTCATCGGGATCATCTATTACTCTATCACCTGCCGTTGTGTCTTTCGGAATCTGCTTGTTCTTGGTCTGGATCCTTGTCACTGGGCGACTAGCACGAGGTAAGTGCTCATCTTGGGTCATCAGTCTTACTGATTCTCCTATGGGCAGAAGGTGGTCCCTGTGCAAGGTATGTATCCCTCCCATACCTCTTTCTGAGTCGATATACTGGCAGGTTTGGCAACTTCTTAACTACTAGGTAAGGCAGTGAGTTCCACTTATCGTGCAGTTTCTGTCAGGGAGTCCTATATTTTTAATCAATACTCAACCTCCTCCTTTCAAAACCTGAAACAAGATCTGCAAAAAGAGTACACTTCACTCGCTCATTGTACTGCTTCTTGTTCCTGTCATGACTCTTTTGAGAGGCTTCAGATGCAAGCCTCTCAAAAGAGTCATGACAGGGACAAGAAGTGGTACAATGAGCGAGTGAAGTGTACTCTTTTTGCAGATCTTGTTTCAGGTTTTGGATATACTGGGCATATCCAATGTCTTTGTCATCAGGGGAATGGTTGAAACAGATGTCAATCAGCAGGCGCGCTTCCCTCCCAAACATAAGAAGGTGAGGCGAGTACCCAGTGGCTTCATTCCTTGTGCAGTTGTACGCATGAACGAGCTCACTTATGCTCTGGCTCCATTGGGATCTCTTAGCAAGACCTAGAGTCCTTAACGTGGACAACAGTGTTCTGTTGAATCGTTCCGGCTGTGCATTGCCTTGAGGGTGGTAGGACGACGTTCTGGTCTTGCGGATTCCCAGCATTCCGAGCAACTCTTTCACAAGGCGACTTTCAAAGTCTCGTCCCTGATTGGAATCGATACGAGACGGAAGCCCATAATGCACAAAGAACTTTTCGAACAGAGTTTTAGCTACCGTCAGGGCTTTTTGATCTCGGCAAGGGAAAGCTTGAGCATATCGACTGAAATGGTCCGTTACCACTAATACATTTGCAAGTCCTTTTGAGTCTGCCTCGATTGACAGGAAGTCAATACATACTAGGTCTAATGGGCTACTACTCTGGATCTGGCTCAATGGAGCAGCATGTTGGGGAAGGGACTTTCGGGTGATGCACCTACCACAGTTTTTGATGTTGGACTCAATATCAGTCATCATCCAGGGCCAATAGATTCTGTCTCGCACTAACTCAGATGTCCGTTCTATGCCAAGACGTCCTGAGTCATCATGGAGAGACTTCATGACCAGAAGGCGATATTTCTCGAGTAAGACGAGCTGTTTCATTTCTTCTCCAGATTGTGTCTTCACACATCGATACAGAACATGGGACTGCAAAAGTAGTTTAGAGACTTGCCTGTGCAATGACCTCACAGTTGGGTCTTCGCTTCTTGCCAAAGAATGCACCTGATCTGTCTTGACTGCTCTTTTTACAAGACCAATGGATGGGTCTTGATCCTGAGCTTTCCTCAAGTCCTCATGGCTCAGTTGTTCTAATTGGCTTAGCTCCAACTGGGTAGGAAAAGCATAAGCATCTGAAACACAACAGCTTGTTCCTCCAAGGTGGTCAATGAATCGAGAGTCAGGATGCTTCTCGGAGACAGCAAGTTGACAGATAGCTTTGACTCCAGGAGAAGAAATTTGTGTCATATCAGGTGAAAAGTCTGTATTTGGCAACAGTCATGACAGTACATCCTCATCAATGTTGTGCCTTCCAGGTCTGTACTGGACGTTGAACTCATAAGTAGCCAGTGCTGATAGCTACCTATGACCTGTCGCATTAAGTTTGGCACTGGTCAAGACATAGGTGAGTGAATTATTATCCGTCCTCACCGTAAACTTTGTCCCAAACAGGTAATCGTGAAACTTGTCCACGACTGCCCATTTTAACACCAGGAACTCCAGTTGGTGAATGGCGTAACACTGCTCTGAGGAACTCAACCTGCAACTTGCGAACGCAACAGGCCTTAGACCCTAGGGATGTTCTTGATTTATTACAGTGCCAAGACCATTCAACCTCGCATCAACATGGAGTACATATGACTTTGCTGGGTCAGCAAAAGCCAAAACGGGAGCATGTGTGAGTCAATGAATGATGATGTGAAATGCCTCAGTACACCCACCGTCTCAACACTCTCCAAAGGGTTCCGCTTCTTTGAAGTAAGACTTCTTGTCCACTTTGCTCTTACAGTCTTTTCTGGTAGGAGTGTAACCCTTGGTAAGCTCAGTCACTGGTCGGACTATGGCAGAGTAGTTCTGTATAAACCTCTGATAATATCCACAGAATCCAAGGAATGATCTCAAAGTTTATAGGTCAGTGGGTATGTTCCAGTTCTTCACCACACTAACTTTATCCCAATCTATGGCTATTGTGTAGGCCGACACGATATGCCCAATGTATTTCACTTGGGATCGACAAAACTGGCACTTGTCCAGGAACACTTTCAGACCACACTCTTGCTCCTCTAGAGTACGGTCGAAGACGATGATGTCATCTAGGTAGATTATGAAGATTCATGTCACCCACGGCTCTCTCCATGAGCCTCTGGAAAGTGGCGGGGGCTCCAGATATTCCCTGTGGCATCCTCTCAAACTCATAGAATCCTAACAGACAGATAAAAGCTATTTTCTCTTTGTCTTCTGGAGTCATTGGGATCTGGTAGTACCCGTTACATAGGTCTAGCCCAGAAAACCATTGACTTCCAGACAGACAATCCAAAGCGTCATCAATTCGAGGGGTCGTGTACTGGTCGAGTACAGTTCGGCTATTCATAGTCCGGTAGTCGATGCACATGCGCACACTTTCATTCTTCTTGCGCATGATCACCACCGGAGATGCATACGGACTCCTCGACTCTTTGATAATGCCAGCAGCCAACAGCTCTTTCAAATGGCGATGGACATCATCAATATCTGCCGGGGTGATACGCCTAGATCTCTCTCGGAACGGTCTGTGGTCACTCAACCTAATGTGGTGCTTAGTACCTTTAGCTCGGCCCACATCCCATTCATGGAGGGAGAAAACGTCAGCTCCTTGAGACAGTTTTTTGCACAGTCTCTTTTTCCAAGCCTCAGGAACAGGAGAATCGCCAAAATCGAACAAGTCTGCGTCCAGAAATGCTATTGTTCCATCAAGTCTCTGTGGTGTCGTCACTGTATCAGTAGAGTACACATGAGCAAGAACTGTTGCTACAAGCATATTGACTTCCTTCAAAGTTTCATTCCTTACAGGTATTGGAAAACTATTCACGTCCAAAGCAGAGGACTGTAAGACCACTGGAGGGATAAATACACCAGCAGGTAAGGTTACTGACTGTGGCATTTTCACCATGACAATGTCTCTTTTGAGCGGGCAAGGACTCTCAACTTTACAGGTGACTGTTTTATCAGTGCAGGCAGGAATTTCTAATGGACCAGGACCCATCCAGCAGACTTCACCAATGGGCTCATCATGGTGCACCTGTGACCTTTGGGGAAGTCTTACTTGTTGGATTTGAGGCGAAATTTGAAGTGAACGTACTTGCTCAGCACAGTTTCGGTCTTTGCAGAGGACGGCTAATCGATCAAAGAAGCTGGTATTTGTTCCTGTAATGACAGGAACATGATCGGGGCCACTGGGCTGTGGACAGACTAGAGCTTACACTGAGATAGACTCATCTACTCCTCTCAAGGCAACAGGGAAATGTATGTCGATGACAATATAACCCAGGTAAGAGTAAGTAGACGAACTTAAACCCTAAATGGCAAGGCCAGTAATGGGATGAACGGGCACGTCAGGTAAATATTTCTTGTACCACTCTTCCAATATGATGGTCACCTGTGACCCACTATCCAACAAAGCTTTACATCCATGGCTATTTACCTCCATAGAAATGGTAGAGGTTGGGCCAACTAACCCACTGGGAAGATGTCTGGCAGTGGTAGCACTAGCATTTCCTTTGTTTGAGAACAGCCACTCTCTGGCTGATTAGGATTGGGTTCTGAAGTTCCACCTTTGGTTCTCCTCAGCAATCAAATCAGCTTCCGGATCGCAAGACCGGAGTTTTCGAGGTTCTGACACTTGCTAGCGATGTGTCCATCACCACCACAATGATAGCAAGTAATCATCTTTCTTTGTTGCAGACATACTTCTCTCAGCAGCATACTTGGTGGACTGGGTAGGTCTAGAAAAGGAGCTATGCTCTACTCTCATCACGGTAAGTTGTTGCTGTAAGTCTTGGAGTTGCTTCCTTAAGTCCAACACCTCAGCACTAGGTGTGGTCTCAACAGCGTTTTGAGATGTCAAGTTAGGCCCAGATGCTTTAGGTGAGGTAACTAAACGAGGAGTCTTTAGTTTAGCACGCAGCTCTTTAATCTCGGCTCTTAGCCCTTGCAACTCTGATTTATGGCAACATTCAGATTGTTTAGAAGTACAGGCTTTACATTAGCATTAAGTTTGCATCTCAATGCGACATTTCTTCCTCCTCACAAATCTCATTCAAAAGTTTTGAGAAAGTGGGAGGAGTCTCTTTTCTTTCTCTCATTCTCAGCTGGAGTAGCATTAAATCAGACTCTACAGCTCCTCTGATCAGCTGCTCAACCCAAGCTCGGCCCCTTTGGGAAGATTTTATTCCCCCTTTCTGGACAAGTTTGCTGAGTGACTTCTCCATGCGCTGAAGAAAAGTCGACAAAGCCTCACCGGCATTCTGACAAAGAAGTCTGAAGGCATAGTATAGATCTTCACCAGACTCAGATGTTCAAAATGCACTTTTGAAAGTGACAACAAATTCCTCTGCATTTGCATTATGAGCTGACAGGCGGACAGCCTTAACAATCTCTAATGCAGGACCCTTTAAGCTTTCGACTATGCGCTTTCGTTTTTCTAACAATCACTTTCTGCAATCATCAATTTTTCCTGTTCAATCCAATTTTCCATCTTCTCTTCCCCAGGTGGGGTGGGAATGACCCCAGAGAAAACACGCAAACGCCTATATGCTGTTCCCTCATTGGAGTGTTTTGTTGTTTTCACAGTTCTCCAACTGCTGAAAAAACTGATTCGCGGGAATTACCAGAAACTGGGGAGAACAGTGTCTGTAAATCAGTCATTGACTTTCCTTCATCTTGTAACAACTGGTTGAGTTTTGTGACAAAGGTATCAGCTGGAGGCTCGGCAGCTCTAACCACGATGACTTTCCACCCTTCGCCGTCTGCGAAGTTCAGCTCTGCTGGGACTCGGGCTAAATTTTTCAGGATAAATTTTTTCATGACATTCACACAAAACTATCATGCTTGTTGCAGTTGGTCCCTGACGAGTATCTCGTACTATACCTAGAGCTTTTACAGTTGGGGCATTTTTTTCAATAACCTCAACCTCAGTATCAGCTGGAACACCTATTGCATAGTCAGCGTCAAGTTGGACATCATTGCACCACTGCACAATCTCAGACTGCAAGTCGGAATTATCTCCTAACTCCATTTTTTCAATCACACTGAAATAAACAGTCAAAAGGCAATTCAGTAAAAGCTATATACACATTAAATTGCACAGGTTTGACCCAGTATCAACAGGAAATCATCTCAGCGGTGCCTCCATCTTGTGTAACTCCCCTTTTGACCTCCCTATGGTACAATAAGGGGTGCCCCTGGGTTCTTTTGTCCCCAGTGAACCTATAGTGTTTAATTTCCTGCTGAATACCTGATCTAAACGGAAAACATGTTACTACTGAACTCTTATATTCAAATTACTCCAAAATGATAACGCACACACTGTATTTTAAATTTTAAATCAAGCACTTTACTGAAATGTAAATGAAAATAGAAATTTCGGTTTGAGTTTGTAGTATATACAAATGGAAAATATTTAAGCACCAGAAATATAAACAAGAGTGCTTGTTTTAAAATTTGTTAAAATAAAAATACTGCACCAAAAGTAAAACAGAAATGAATCTTTTGTCGATTGGAAACAATGAAATATACGGCCCACAGGCTCACACACACACTCACACACACACACACACACACACACACACACACACACACAACCTCGAGCAACCCCCCTCTGTCACTCGTAGCAGGTGTGAACCGTTGCTGGCATGCGTTGAGACCCAAAAGAAAACGGCCGCTTCACTCTTTACAGAGCTAATAAAATAAAATGTTCGCCCATGCAAATTCCACACAGTACCTCCAATCCCAAATGCATTGATTTCCAGACGGAAACACACGGAATGATCCACACCTGTGGACACAGTCCTCACAAACATAGTTTCAACTGGGAGCTTGAAGTTCACTGAATTTTGAGCCATTGTTCACACACTCACGCTGCAGCAGTTGTCATCTCACACGCCACGGACATGATCAGAGTTCTTCTGATCCAAGATAAACTTTTGTATTAAACGTGCACACTCTCACTTAACTTTCAAACTCGCAAAAATAAAACTTTGCTGTGTAAAGCTTCACTCATTCCTAGCTACTGCAATGAATAAACAGAGTTTTTGACGTTCTATCTTATACATGCAGCCATTAACGGTGACTCCGTCTTTCCGTGTCTCCCTCTCGTGCACGCAAGTCCGTGACCTTTCAACTTAGTGTTTCTTTACAAAATACTGAAATATTAATATATTTGTACAGAAACATACACAAATTACAGCACAACATTTATTTTTAATACAATGAATTTCCATGAAAAATAGCAAACTTATATCAGTTTCGAGTAACCACTTTTTTAAGCAGGACCACATTTCCCATAATCTCCTTTTTTACATCAATGAATTACAAACATCAAAATGAAAGCTCAGTATGCGTGCTTCACTGAGCTACACCCTCTTTGTCTCTTTGTCTAACACCGAGTCTCTCTGTGTTTGGCTCACTGGTTGGGAATCAGGTGACGTGTAATAGGTGATAAACCCATCCAGGATGGCCCATTGGAGCCATCGCGCTCCATTTGCGCGGCTTCCTCAATCTGTCCCTCAAAACCAACATGCAGTGCCGATCTCTAAATAATTACGCTAGTCTTCAATTTTACTGTGTCATTTAAGTCAAAACTCAAAAAAAAATAAATGATCGGCTCTAAATAAGTGACGGTCCCAGTCCCTGATTGATATTTATTTTGTAGCCGAGAGGCGTTAATAATTTAGCATCATGTGGTGCAAGTTCCAGGTGGTAACGATGTGCAATTATTCAGTACGTTTGTGGACACACAGACCGCGCCGCTGAGAGTACGGGAGCCTCGGGTTGAAACGCCCATACGGAGGCCAGCTGGTGCACGTTCCTCAGGCGATGATTGCGGTCGCATAGGCATGTCGCAGAAGGCTAACGGGTTTCATTTTTTTATCCACTTTGCGGCAGGCAGCAGATGTTCGCGCCTGCTAGCGGGCAGAGACGACGCAACTGTAATGATGACATCGATCGTATCATCTGTTTTATCCAGTAGTTTTATCCAGTGCCTCACCCCACTTTTTTCTGTCTTTCTCCGAGGATCTCTCCCTCCACAACCCTGAGTCCTGGACCATCCGAGCCCTGTACCTCACCATGAGCGCTGGCTGCTGCTGTCCTGATCCAGTCCTGCACCATCCTTGGCATGCCACTTCCTCCAGCAACTGATAGCACTGTTTAGATGGACTTTTATGGAACTCTATTGTCATTATCTTCTTATTAACTAGCTAGCCCGCTAGCTTCCCCATTAATGGGCTTCCCCACTATAGCCGGGTTCCTCCTGAGATTTCTTCCCACTGGGGAGTTTTTTCTCACCACTGTTTTAGGATTTTTCTCCCTACCGAGAGTTTTTTGCCTCATTTGCTGTAGTGGGGAATAGGCTGGGCACTGCCCTTTCAGTAACTCATCTCTGACTGTAAAGCGTCTTTGTGACAGTTTATCTGTGAAAAGCGCTATACAAATAAATTGAATTTGAATTTGAATCTGTTAAGATGGCCAGCTGTTACCAGCGCTTTACTCCTGTTTTGATCTGATAAGGCTTCAAAAGGCCAGGGTCTGCAACTTTCAAGTCAGCTGACTATAAAATGATGATGTAACCACTAGCCTCATGTGCAAAATGGACTGAAAGTGCAGATCATTTTGCCGCCAGCATGCATGCTATTATTTCCCTCCACAAGGTTTCCTTTGAACTAATTTTTTTCAAAGACTCCTCTTTTTCTGCTTCTCGCCTGCTTCATCACCAGAAGCACTGAAATGAATTTGCTTCTAATTTGCTGGCAATTTACATCGTTGATCTATATTTATTCAGATATGTTGTGTCGCGTGACAAATATGGAAAAAAGCAAGTCTGGACTGTGAAATCCAAAAATTACGGTGCTCAGTCTTCATGTGTTAAATCAGAATGCTGTTTTGCCGTGAGGTAGTCTTCTGTCTCCAGATTTGGTGTTCGAAGAAAAATCCTCTTAGAGAAATGAAGCATTTGATGTGCTGTCATTAAATTGTTTTAAAAACAAACTTTTACAGCAGCTTGTGAATAAAGGATGTCACATAATCCATCAAACTGAAACACAAAGTGACACTTTAAATCGTGGGCCTTAGAAGACACAGCATCAATATTTTTTATTACAATTTTTGTACAATTATTATTTTATAAAATATTGGTTTATCCACTTTCTCTATCATGTATATTTAAACACCCACTCATCCATACTGAGAGTGATTCCCTTCAGTGGATGGTCACAGTGTGTGGGGGTGTGTTAAACCGTGCTCAAACATATTCAGCGCTTACAGCCACGTGTGTATGACCGTGCGTTGTAATGCAAGTGGTTGAGCATGTTTAACTGTGCAGAAAAACATCGTAGTTAGCACAGTAAAATGTGCTCTTAGGTGAAAATGGGTAAGTGCATGTAATAGAAGTGCCCAAACGCGCGTGTACACACACACACACACACACACACACACATGTTGGATATCACAGATGTTGGGGAGAGTGCGCCTGAGTTGTTCCCATGCTCTTGGCTGCATGTTTTGATACAGTACGCCATGCATAAATGCGAACGGACGGCCTTGACCCGGCTTTTTAAATGCACGACAAGCTGCTATATAGAGCAAGACGAATGCTGGAAGCCTTCACTGATTATTTCCTCTTCCTGCCTGAAGAAAATTCTCTGTACTTGGGGTTTGTTCCAATGGTGAACTACTTCCTTCCTGCTATTCCTTGTCACCTATCGCGGGCACCAGAAAGCAAAGACATTAAACAGCGAAGGGGAATGTCCTTGCTCCTACAAATGTCATTTCGTCATGACGTCAGTTACGGACAGGTGAGGAGAGAGGTTGACTCACAGGTCATTTGTGTATGTTCCCTTTGTCTCTGGGGGAAAAAAATATACCATAAAGGATTGTCTCATTGTTCCAAAGCTGGAGTTACCTAGGGGAAACTTGCATTGCATTTTTTCCTTACTGATTTAACGAATTGGAATCTCCTTGACGATCGTGGACCTCAATCGATTTCTGTCTCGGACACTGCGAAGGAAAAAAAGAGTGAAAAGTTAATCATTGGAATGAGTCCTATGGGAGGCCAAACAGGGAGTAACGGTCCAGGGCTTCCCTGTATCGAAACACACAGATAATGGACACCGCGCAGATGAGGAGGGAAACAGTTCTCTTCATTTCTCCAGCTTCAGATGTCTGTGAATGAATCTTATTTTTGGAGTTCATTCACACAAACCCATAGAATTTTTCAATCCCCCAATACAAAAATGGGTTATTTGGAGGATTTCACTAAACAGATTTGGACGGACCCTCGTTTGTCTGTGGGATGGACTTCGAGCGACGGGGACTCTTCTCCCTGTTCAGTGTTCCAGGGATTGTCTCAAATCCAAATCCGGCCTTGAGTTCTTGTCTTCCAGGTAATTAACTAATCTATCAGAGCTAATGGCTGGAGCGTCTTCACACCTGACTCCCTCGTAAACATGGCGAGCCAGCAGTTCCCAGTCCTCCAGGGTGGTGATTTAGCGATGCCGTACGATAACGTCCCTATGCTGTCTTCCTGTCTCACTGGTGCTATGCTCTCCTAATGGTGTGTAACAGTACTTGGGTGTGCTGTCCAGGGGAGGTCAGATGTGCCGTGAATAAAAATCCATCAAAAATGTCAGATTTCTTATTATAAAAGTCAATATAAATGAAACTAAATGGCCTCTTACTTAAAGGCCACATAGAATCAAAAACCGTTTTTACCTTGTCTATGTTGAATAATGGTAGTCTACCTGCATCCAAGTACATACAAAAAGTGCAAGACATTCTTAACATCTCCGTTTCATAGAAATTCCTCTTTTTAAAATGACCGACAGAAAACAGGCAAATCTGAACAACGGATACATATGATGTTGCATGTATCTCACAGGCCCCCACACTCATTCAGTTTCCTCCCCTTCAAAATAATTTGCATACTTGTCTTTATGCAATTCCATTGCTTCCAATCCCTCAGTAAAGACAAGCATGAGAATTCCAGACTCATAATCGATTTCCCTGTCAGTAGTGGGAAAATCCACCGTAATGCACGTAAAATGGATTAAAGGGGAACTCCGGCCAATTTCAATACGTATCTTTGTTGTTTGTTGTGAAGGAGTACTGTCAATAGCGAGACAAATGAAGAAATTTGGTTTTGCCTATACCGAGTTATGCTCCTGCTAGAGTTCGCACCTAAGCGGCTCAAACGGGGCAGGGCTTTTAATGTGCTTTCAGCCTCTTAACACGATTGAAATGTCCTTTCAAGTCCATAGCCATGTTAACCTAACCCTTCCAAGTGACCACAGTGAATTTGACTGCAGTAGCTGGCCTAGAAATGCATAAAAGGTGTGCTAATTCACTCAGTGCACATACCTCTGTTTACTTCCTGTTTTTCGGTGAAGTCCACACTAGTCAATTGTCGAACTTGTACGATCCAATATTCCAAAATGTAATTTTTCAAGATCAAAGCAGGCCAGACACTTAAACATTAAATCGCTTTAATCCAAACTCATCACATATAATCTCGCATGAAAAGCCCCATATGCATACATGTATGTTCCAAGGCTACCAAGGATAATCATAAGAAGAAATCATAAAAATGTTACCTCCAATTTGTCTGCAGCTGGCCTTTTCGCTTTTGGAATGTCAGTTACTTTCGGATTCCAGTGTTCTGACAAATTTTGCTACCTATCAAAATATGCTACCTCGCGGTTCTGCGCTGGCGCTAACCTAAAATCTTGGGCTGTTTCCTCACTCATATCTTAGGAATCTTCAAAAATCATAAAAATAGATTTATTTGCAGTGCACTTTTCGACCTATTACTGTAAGCGTACATATATTTGCATCTACACGCTGGGGTTTCAAGAAAATGCAGAAATTAGATGATAATGGCGTATATAGGCATATATCTTTGAACAAACTCATCCAACTCGTTATAAAATCTGCTTATGTCATAATAAGCGAACAAATAACAAAGTTACTACTGTAATCTGATTCATATTGCAATATCAAGGCGAAAACAAAGACTTTACGATCGTTTTGCATTAAAGTAGCATTTTTTGAAAGGAGCAAAATTTGACTGAACACCGCCACTTGTCACTCTTTTCGGTGAAGTCGTCGTCTTCAAAATGTTCACTGCGAACACGGTAATCTCTCTGACGTAATGTTCGCAAAGGAGTTTGCACATCAAGTTGAAATGCAACCAGCCACAACAGCGAAGTCTCCCTGTTGCGGAGGGGTAAACGGTGAGAGCTCGAGCAGAAATACCTGTGCATTTTGTTGCCGCAATTTGGAAAAGCACAAAGTCGAACCATTTCCTCTGATATTCCTCCTGATCTAACTCCAAGCTCCGTCTATCAACCCTCCAATCTCCGCGGATGTTGCCGACACTCACCAGTAGTGCTATTTCCCAATGAGCTCGCACGCGAGTATTCAAATGTAGTTGAAGCTAGTTGTGATGTTAGGCTGCGGTGTAGCTATGTTGCTACATAGTCATTACAATGGACATAATCACAACAATTCGTAATCATAATTTCGTGGTGGAAAAATTACATTTTGGAATATTGGATTATACGAGTTCGACAGTTGACTAGTGTGGTCTTCACCGGAACACAGGAAGTAAACAGAGGTATGTTTACTGAGTGAATTATCACACCTTTTATGCATTTCTAGGTAAGCTACTGCAGTCAAATTCACCGTGGTCACTTGGAAGGGTTAAGCTAACATGGCTATGGACTTGAAATGACGTCTTGATCGTGTTAAGAGGTTAAAAGCTTATTAAAAGCCTGCCCCGTTTGAGCCTCTTAGGTGCGAACTCTAGCAGGAGCATAACTCGGTGTAGGCAAAACCAATTTTCATTGTTTGTCTCTAAACTAAACTCATAGGTAAACTAGCCTACAGTAAGCTTAAGTCTTAGGTGAATGGAACTGTAGGAAAACTGAACTTTCAGGTAAACCGGCCTACGGGTAAATAGAATGAAAGACAAACTGGACTTGCATTTAGAGAGAGCTACAAGTGAACTTGACTCACAGACATATAAAGCTCCAGCTAAACTTGACTCACACATATAAAGCTTCAGGTAAACTCGACTCATGGATAAATAACACTTCCGCTGAACTAGACTCACAGATATATAAAGTTTCTGGTAAATTAGACTTACAGATGAATAAAGCCACAGGTAAACTAGACTCACAGATAAAGCTTCAGGTAAACTTGACCCACAGATATATAAAGCTACAGGTAAACTAGACTCACAGATGAATAAAGCTTCAGGTAAACTAGACTCACAGATGAATAACGCTTCAGGTAAGCTAGACTCACAGATATATAAAGCTACAGGTAAATTATACTTACAGATGAATAAAGCCACAGGTAAACTAGACTCACAGATAAATAAAGCTTCAGGTAAATTAGACTCACAGATGAATAAAGCTTCAGGTAAACTTGACACACAGATACATAAAGCTTCAGGTAAACTAGATTCACAGATATATAAAGCTTCAGGTAAATTATACTCACAGATGAATAAAGCCACAGGTAAACTAGACTCACAGATGAATAAAGCTTCAGGTGTATTAGACTCACAGATGAATAAAGCCTCAGGTAAACTTGACACAGATACATAAAGCTTCAGGTAAATTAAACTCACAGATGAATAAAGCCCCAGGTAAACTAGACTCACAGATGAATAAAGCTTCGGGTATATTAGACTCACAGATGAATAAAGCTTCAGGTAAACTTGACACAGATACATAAAGCTTCAGGTAAACTAGACTCACAGATAGATAAAGCTACAGGTAAATTATACTCACGGATGAATAAAGCCACAGGTAAACTAGACTCACAGATAAATAAAAGTTCAGGTAAATTAGACTCACAGATGAATAAAGCTTCAGGTAAACTTGACACAGATACATAAAGCTTCAGGTAAACTAGACTCACAGATAGATAAAGCTACAGGTAAATTATACTCACAGATGAATAAAGCCACAGGTAAACTAGACTCACAGATGAATAAAGCTTCAGGTAAACTTGACACAGATACATAAAGCTTCAGGTAAAACTAGACTCACAGATAGATAAAGCTTCAGGTAAATTATACTCACAGATAATAAAGCCACAGGTAAACTAGACTCACAGATAGATAAAGCTTCAGGTAAACTTGACTCACAGATATATAAAGCAACAGGTAAATTATACTCACAGATGAATAAAGCCACAGGTAAACTAGACTCACCGATGAATAAAGCTTCAGGTAAACTAGACTCACAGATGAATAAAGCTTCAGGTGTATTAGACTTACAGATGAATAAAGCCACAGGTAAACTAGACTCACAGATAAAGCTTCAGGTAAACTTGACCCACAGATATATAAAGCTACAGGTAAACTAGACTCACAGATGAATTAAGCTTCAGGTAAACTAGACTCACAGATGAATAACGCTTCAGGTAAGCTAGACTCACAGATATATAAAGGTACAGGTAAATTATACTCACAGATGAATAAAGCCACAGGTAAACTAGACTCACAGATAAATAAAGCTTCAGGTAAACTAGACTCACAGATAGATAAAGCTACAGGTAAATTATACTCACGGATGAATAAAGCCACAGGTAAACTAGACTCACAGATAAATAAAAGTTCAGGTAAATTAGACTCACAGATGAATAAAGCTTCAGGTAAACTTGACACACAGATACATAAAGCTTCAGGTAAACTAGATTCACAGATAAATAAAGCTTCAGGTAAATTATACTCACAGATGAATAAAGCCACAGGTAAACTAGACTCACAGATGAATAAAGCTTCAGGTAAACTTGACACAGATACATAAAGCTTCAGGTAAAACTAGACTCACAGATAGATAAAGCTTCAGGTAAATTATACTCACAGATAATAAAGCCACAGGTAAACTAGACTCACAGATAGATAAAGCTTCAGGTAAACTTGACTCACAGATATATAAAGCAACAGGTAAATTATACTCACAGATGAATAAAGCCACAGGTAAACTAGACTCACCGATGAATAAAGCTTCAGGTAAACTAGACTCACAGATGAATAAAGCTTCAGGTGTATTAGACTTACAGATGAATAAAGCCACAGGTAAACTAGACTCACAGATAAAGCTTCAGGTAAACTTGACCCACAGATATATAAAGCTACAGGTAAACTAGACTCACAGATGAATAAAGCTTCAGGTAAACTAGACTCACAGATGAATAACGCTTCAGGTAAGCTAGACTCACAGATATATAAAGCTACAGGTAAATTATACTCACAGATGAATAAAGCCACAGGTAAACTAGACTCACAGATAAATAAAGCTTCAGGTAAATTAGACTCACAGATGAATAAAGCTTCAGGTAAACTTGACACACAGATACATAAAGCTTCAGGTAAACTAGATTCACAGATATATAAAGCTTCAGGTAAATTATACTCACAGATGAATAAAGCCACAGGTAAACTAGACTCACAGATGAATAAAGCTTCAGGTGTATTAGACTCACAGATGAATAAAGCTTCAGGTAAACTTGACACAGATACATAAAGCTTCAGGTAAATTAAACTCACAGATGAATAAAGCCACAGGTAAACTAGACTCACAGATGAATAAAGCTTCGGGTATATTAGACTCACAGATGAATAAAGCTTCAGGTAAACTTGACACAGATACATAAAGCTTCAGGTAAACTAGACTCACAGATAGATAAAGCTACAGGTAAATTATACACGGATGAATAAAGCCACAGGTAAACTAGACTCACAGATAAATAAAGCTTCAGGTAAATTAGACTCACAGATGAATAAAGCTTCAGGTAAACTTGACACACAGATACATAAAGCTTCAGGTAAACTAGATTCACAGATAAATAAAGCTTCAGGTAAATTATACTCACAGATGAATAAAGCCACAGGTAAACTAGACTCACAGATGAATAAAGCTTCAGGTAAACTTGACACAGATACATAAAGCTTCAGGTAAAACTAGACTCACAGATAGATAAAGCTTCAGGTAAATTATACTCACAGATAATAAAGCCACAGGTAAACTAGACTCACAGATAGATAAAGCTTCAGGTAAACTTGACTCACAGATATATAAAGCAACAGGTAAATTATACTCACAGATGAATAAAGCCACAGGTAAACTAGACTCACCGATGAATAAAGCTTCAGGTAAACTAGACTCACAGATGAATTAAGCCTCAGGTAAACTTGATACACAGATACATAAAGCTTCCGGTAAACTAAACTCAGGGATATAAAAAGCTTCAGGTAAATTATACTCACAGATGAATAAAGCCACAGGTAAACTAGACTCACAGATAAATAAAGCTTCAGGTAAAGTTGACTCACAGATATAGAAAGCTACAGGTAAACTTGACTCACAGATATATAAAGCTTCAGGTAAACCTGACACGCCGATTTCTAAAGCTTCTTGTAAATTTGACTCACACATATAAAGCTTCAGGTAAACTTGACACCCTGATATCTAAAGCTTCAGGTAAACTTGATTCACATGTATAAAGCTTCAGGTAAACTTGTTATGATTCTGCTGTTGCCTGACCATGTTTTTGTAATGACTCTAATTCCTAGCCATGTGTTCTGATATAGTCCATGCAATGTTTTGTATTTTGCCTGTCTTTCTTTGTTATGTCCTTGCCTGCTATTTCCCATTTTCACTGTTTAGTTATCATTCTGGTTTTGTTATTCTCATACCCTACATTGCACATTGTCTCTCCAGTCCTGTCTTGTGTTCTGAGACTTTTTTATTCCCCAGTCTTGTGTGCCATAGTTTCAGGTGATTTCATGGTTTCTGGGTTTCCTAACATTCCTTCCAATCTTGTTTGCTTCCTTTGCCTTACTGTTCTATCTTTACCAACAATACTAACAGTTTATTATTTTAGATAAATTACTAACACTAACTAACATTGTTTATAGTTCTAAAAAGCACTAGGGATTGTATAGCTGCACATTACTAATTGACAAAGGAGCTCTCAGCACTCCTCTAGTCTCCGCCCCTTGCCTTCACTCAATTTACTTTGCTGAGCTTCAGCGGATTCTCTGCACCTAGTTCATCACTGTACTGCCTCTCACTCTGTGCACTTAAGAACTCCCTAACCGGAGTTGTCTGTCTGTCATAGGTTGTCTGTATAATCCCTGTCCGCGTTTTGGCTTTCGCCGATTTCATGTGGTTAGGAACTTCCTCTTGTTCATTCCCTTGTTAATTAGTCTGATCCAGCTCACCTATTCCCTGTTATAGCATGTGACTTCCCGTATGTGTATTTAAGCAGTCATTTCTCTAGCAGCTCTTGTCAGAATGTTTTCCCTGTGTTGCGCTCGTTTATGCCTTATATTCTTAGTGACTTCCCTCTGACTGGAACGTCCCGGATTTTGATTTTGGCTTTACCTTTGATATTTCTGTGCCTTTGTACTGTACCTGCTTTGCCCGACCCGGAGTTTTGTCTTTGCTGCCCTGTTTACGATTTGGAATACGTCTACTGGATTTTGGCTTTGGTCTCACCTCTGATACTCCTGTGCCTGGGTACCGAACCTGCTTTGCCTGACCCTGAGTATTGTGTTTGCTGCCCTGTGTATGAATTGGATTACGACTACTGGATTTTGATTTTGGATTGTGGTCTCTGTACCGTTGTTTGCTGCCCTGCAGGGGTTTCCACCCCAGATCCAATAAAGATCAAGTTTTTTGGATATTTCTGGTCTCGCTTCTGGTTCCTGAACGCTACCTCACAAAACTTGACTCACAGAAATACAGCTTCAACTGAACTAGACTCAGATACATAAAGCTTCGGGTAAAGCGGACTCTCAGATATATAAAGCTGCAGGTAAACTTGACTCACAGATATAAAACTTCGGTTAAACTTGACTCTGATGCATAAAGCTTCAGGTAAACTGGACTCACAGGTAAATAAAGCCGCAGGTAAACCTGACTCACTGATGAATAAAGCTGGATAAATAGGTGAAATGCAATCGCTAGTAAACATGCCCGCAGGTAAACTGAACTCACAAGTCGACAGAGCTACAGGAAAACTGGACTCGCACGTGTGATTTTATAGGTAAAATGCTATCATTAGTAAACATGCCTACGGCGCATTTTATTACAGTTCCATAGATGAATTATGCAGTGTTGAACACCAGGGCTGTCTGTCTCTGTCAGGACAGTGTGATTGATGTGTGAGCGGGTGGGTTCTGATTGTGTCCATGCATGTTTAGCCTGTGCATATACGCTCATGTGTGAGTCAGCTAGCATAAATTATTGTGTACATGCCTGTGTGCTTTATATATGCTAACGTTAATGTGCGCATCTGCATTCATGCTGAACTTCATATCTCTTATTCCGATAGCCGCAGGCCTGAAAGTAACTTAAAAAATAGCCCTGGTGAATTTTTATGGACAGTTGCAACTGACAAGTATACAGTGAAACATGTATTTTTCCTGAAAATTGATTTAAAAAAATAGTTATTTTAAAATTTAATGTTAATCTCCACTGATGGGTATGACAGGTTAAACACCTTTGAATTTTCTTCTGTCAGTGGCCATATGTCAGTGGTTGTTCTGGAGGAACAACGCGCGAGAGAGGTGTTGCTCTTATACTAGAACGACATTCTGCACAATGTGTAGAGAGAGTTGAACGACTCAGTGATCGATTTATGATGGTTAAGTTACATGGAGAGCCAGTGGGCATCATGATAGGGGTGGCATACTTGCCTACCACAACTCATACAGATGAGGAAGTAGAGGAGATGTATGAAAACATTGAAGAAGTTTTGAATAACGGGAAAGGGAATGATTATCTAATACTGCTAGGTGACTGGAATGCAGTAGTCGGTGAAGGGAAAGACGGCTCAGTGACAGGCCATTTTGGTCTCAGTACACGCAACGAAAAAGGTGGCATGCTGGTAGACTTTTGCAAGCGCAGAAGTCTCACGATTACTAACACTTGCTTCGAGCACCACCCGAGAAGGAGATACACATGGAAGGCTCTAGGAGATACTCGTCGACTACAAATAGACTATATCATCACTAGACTAGAGATATCAGAACAGCGTGAAGCAGGCTAGGGCCTACCCAGGAGCTGACTGCGGCTCGGATCATAACCTAGTCGTGATGCAGTCCAAACTAAGATTAAAGAGAATAGTTGGCAGAAAAAAAAATCAAGAAGTGGAACAGGGAGAACCTTAAGAAGGACAACCATGATACGTTTATTGAGGATGTTGATAAATATCTGGAAGATGGGAACAAGCTCTCTGAGGACACCGTGGAGAACAGATGGAACCTGATAAAAAGCGGTGTTTTAAAGGGTGGAGAGGATAATATCGGTTATGAAACATGGAGAAAGGCAAAGAAACCTTGGGTCACTGAGCAGATGCTGGACAAGATGGAGGAAAGGAGGAAATGGAAGAATGTAAACACAGAGCACGGAAGAGTGATGTACAGGAAATTGAACAATGAACTCCGCAGAGAAATAGATAAAGCTCGTACCAGCTGGTGGGAAGGTCAATGTAACGAGCTGGAAGATCTGGAAAGAATGGGCCGATCTGACTTAATGTACGCAAAGGTGAAGGAGCTCTTCAAGGAAAAACGAGGCCAGAAGAAACAGGACAGTGTGCTCAGTAAGGACAGAATCCTGCTGACAGAGACAAAGGATATCAGCAGCAGATGGAAGGAATACATAGAGGACCTGTACGCAAGTGAGGAGAAACCAGACGAGCTGCCCTTGTAGCTGGAGGAGGAGGTTGATAAAGACAGTCGTGGTCCTGACTATTTGAAGGAGGAAATCTTCCAGGCGATTGACCATCCAGCCGACAGGAAATCAGAAGGAGCTGATGGAATTCCAGCGGAAATGTGAAAGACATTAGGGGCTGAAGGACTCAAGGCCTTTGTGGAACTATGCTACACTATCTATTGTACCGGTATTTAGCCGAAGGAATGGTTGAAGTCAGTGCTGGTACGCATCGAGAAAAGACCTCAAACAACAAGATGCGATGAACACAGAACCATCAGCCTGAGTGTGCATGCCTCAAGGGTTATTTTGCGTGTTCTGACAAACAGAATAGAACCAAAAGCCAAAACTTTTATCAGCAATGACCAGTTTGGTTTTCAGAAAGGAGTGGGCACCAGGGAGGCAATAGCAGTTATGAGATTGCTTAGTGAGAGGTGTATCGACCACAATCAGGACATATACGTGTATTTCGTGAACTACGAGAAAGCGTTCGACAGAGTAGACTGGGTGAAACTCCAAGAGTTGCTCAAGAGAATATGGATCGACTACAGACTGAAAGACGGCTTGACTAATCCTGCAGTGATAGGACGAGGAACCAGACAGGGGTGCTGCTTGTCCCCTTTACTGTTCAACATCTATGCGGAAGCTATGTTAAGAGAATCGCTAGGTCAGGTGGATAAAAGCATTAGAGTAGGAGGACATCTCATCAAGACAGTGAAATACGCGGATGACCAGGCTACAGTTGCCAGCTCAGCCTATGGTCTACAGCTTATGATGGACAAGATGCAGGAGACTGCAAGGGTGTACGGCGTGAAAATCAATGCCAAGAAAACCAAGGTGATGAAGATCTCAAAACAGCCTGGGGAAGAATTCGGGGTACGCCTTGATGGTAAACTACTGAGCCAAGTGAAACAATTCTCCTACCTGGGCAGCATATTAACTCAAGAGGGGTACTGCAACGTAGAGATCAAGTCGCGAATCGCAATGCGTTCTCCAAGAGAACAGAGCTCCTTACCATGTCGTTTAGCCTGCCGTTGAAGAAGAGGATTATTAAGATGGTAGTCTGGAGCGCTCTGCTCTATGGTTCAGAAAGCTGGGCAATGCGAAAGGATGAGATCAGTTGACTCGAGAGTAGTGAGATGAGGTTGTGGAGGAAGACCTTGAACATCCTATGGTCAGACAAAGTCTCCAATGAGGAGCTACTAAGGCGGGTTGGAGAAGAAAGGTCGCTGGTGGATACAATCCGGAAAAGACAGAAAGCGTGGCTAGGTCACACCTTCAGACATGGAGATCTGCTGGTTATTGTGATGGAAGGAAGAATTGAGGGAAAGAGGCCTCCGGGTAGAAGAAGATGCGGTATGATGGACCTAGTGAAGCGGGAAGCGGGCTCATATGAGCGAGCTAAGAGACTGGGAGAGAGTCGGATGCCGTAGTGTCCAGACCTACTTTAATTAGCAGACTACCAGAGAGAGATAGAGAGTGGCCATATTAACAAGCCTGAAATCAGAATCAGGCATAAAATAATGTCTTTAGAATCATTCATGCATGTGAAAATCAGCTGAGAATTGAACAAATACTGCTCACCTGGCTCAGATGTAGAAATCATGTCTCTGTGGCAGTTTTTCTGATGATTATGGGATGATATTAGACTGCTTAACCTTACAAGGGGCTGTCGAAAGTGGCAATGCACATCATTCGTTGTGAGAAAATAGGACGTGCTGGAGCAAAACAGACACTATTTTTGGAATCAGCACCAAAAATTTGTAAGGAATGAGCATTGGATTTCATTCAGCAAAAATGATGCAGGGCAGTGTTATCAGGCACAGTTCAAGTTTGTGCCCTTGTGCTTTGTTGAGTGAGTATATAGGCCAAAATTTTATGAACACCCTGCATTTTTGAGAATTTCGCTGATTTTATCTTCTTAAAGTTAATTCTTAGCAACTAAGGCACACAAAATACCAAGGAGACACTTGTATTGACTAAAAATGTTGCCTCCTTACCACTGTACACCTTGAAATTCAACTTGAGTTGCTGTGGGAGGAACTTGACCGGACAGTCAATATGGGAAGTTTGCCCATAAAGTTCAAAAGAGCTCATGAAGGAACTCCTGAAAGCCCAAAATGAGTTACCATGAAGTTCTCTCCTTAAACTTCTGAAAAAAATGCGAAGGATATATCAGGCAGTAATCAAGGCTAAGGGAGGGTACTTTGTAGAAAATCAAATTTGAATATGTATATCTCTTTGCAAATAATTTTGCACATTTGTAGTTAAGATATGTGTTCTTCTGTTATTCTGTTTTTTGTTTTTTTGTTGCTGAAAATGTACTTTAAGGAAAGAAAAACCAGCCAAATTCAGAAAAATGCAGGGTGTTCATAATATTTTGGCCTGTAGTGTGTGCATGTTTGTATGTGTGTCGGGGCCAGGCAGTGTGGTGTTACGGAGCAAACCCCCCCCCCCCCCCCCCCCGCCCCCATCTGTCCACCTCTGTCTCTGCATTCATCTCGCCCTTCCCCATCCTGCTGTCAAAGAGCAAAGTCTCGAGGGACCACGCGTCAGAGACTGACGTTACGAGCCTCGAACGTCACACGCACCCCATTCACCGTCTGTTTACGCTCCGCTCGGCCGCATCGTGTGAGGCAACACAATTACTGCGCCTCTGCAGCGCTACTCGCAGCAATTATGAACACCTCACTCGCCTTGCATGCATTCACAGACTGCCACGTGTCCACAAAGATATGAACCCATCCATTACAGCATCTCAGATGAGAGGATGGGAGAGAGAGAGAAACTGCAGTTGCAGTATAAATAATCAACAATATCACACATCTGCAGTTGTGTCATCAACTAACCGTACAAAGGACATAATTTATGGTCTGCTGTACCCTTGCACAGCTATTCTCCTAATTACCTGTCGGATGTACAAAGATGAAGCTCTATTTCCATTCACCTGAGAAGTATACTGACATACAAGTATATCTCTATTTACCTGTGAAGTATACCTACATACAAGTATATCTCTATTTACCTCTGAGGTATACCGACATACAAGTATATCTCTATTTACCTCTGAGGTATACCGACATACAAGTACATCTCTAATTTAGCTGTGAGGTATACCAACGTACAAATATGTCTCTATTTACCTGTGCGGGATACTGCCATACTAGTATATCTATTTACCTGAGGTATACCTACATACAAATATATCTCTTTACCTGTGAGGTATAGCTACATACAAGTATATCTCTACTTACCAGTGAGGTATACTGACATACAAGTATATCTATTTACCTGTGAGGTATACCAATGTACAAAAGTATATCTCTATTTACCTGTGAAGTATACCCACATACATTCAACTATTGTGACGGTGCATTCAGAAACCACACGCAAGAGAGGGAAATCCAAAAAATGTATGCCTTTAATGAAGTCTGAGTCAAAGCCAAAACGCACAAGAATTGCCAAGCCACAATACGAAATCCAAAAATAGTGTCTACTAGACAGGCAGGGGTCAGAACCAGGAAGACAGATGAGCAAAGGTACATAGACGGTAGGCAAAAAGTCGTAGTCGATGAACAAAGCCAAGGGTCATACACAGGGCATCCAAACACAGAAATCGTCATACTAAAATGGGTCAAAATCCAAAAAAGACAAAACAATACAAAAAGGGCAATGGCAAGAATCAAAGTCGGACAAACCAGTAGAGGAAAAACAATATTCAATGGCATACACGGCGCTCTGCACAAAGAAATATTGATCAACGTTCTGACAAGGAGCTGGCTGTGAAAAGACTGCTTAAAGGAAAGTCACATGCTATGCAGGGAACCGGTGAGCTGGATCAGACTAATAACAATGGGAGAATCACACAAGGGAAACCCTAAGCACAAAAATTGGCGACAGCCAAGACGAGAATCACACAGACAGCCTATGGCATTTAAACAGCTCCGGTCAGGGAGTTCTAAGTGCACAGATGACGAGTGCAGGAAAGTGATTAAGCACGTGCAAGAGATCTCGCTGAAACGTAGGGGGAGACAGGTAAAGCTGAGCAAGAGGCGGAGACTAGAACAGGGCGATTGCTGAGAGGGAATTAGTATAAATTAGTAGCGGTGCAGCTTTACAGATTTAACTAGAGTGCTCTTAGTGAGTTAGTAATCTATATACATGGATTAGTTGTGTTAGTAGACTATGATACAAAATACAAATGTTAGTTTTGTTAGTAATCAGAACAGTTAGATGAAGGATGTAACCGAGAATCGAAGGAATATATTAAACTCCAGAATAGAATTAAATCACCCCGAAGTAAGTGCGCACACAGACTGGGAAGACGGACTAAACCAACTAGATAACAAGACAGGGGAGACAAGTGCAATGGAACTGAGAAATGGAATGAACTAAAACCCGAGAATTACAATAAACAAACAGAATAAATAGAAGACAAAATCATGAACACTGATCCTGAACATAAACATGATAAAAAACCATAACTATGACACCTATGGGGTTTACCTACATTCAACTCTATCTCTAATCATGCGTGGCGTATACCTACGTTCAAATCTGTCTAATTCACTGGTGGGGTATACATACTGTACATGCAGACTGTCTTTAATCACCTGTGGGCTCTACCTGCATACAGCTCTGTCTACATTCATCTATGGGATATTCCTACATACAGCTCTGTCAACACTCATCAGATTTACCAACACAGGGCCCTACCATCACATTGCCTTACATCATGTGTATCTGGCAGACTCTTTGATCCAAAGTGAAACCCTACTCCTGTACGGTCTACACGCAGGCCTCTCCGCTCCTTTCAGCCTTTCACTTCCCTTATTTTCAGAGTTATTTTTTTGCCGTCACACTGCAGGTATGTGCTCCTGCCCTGGCCTGTGTTCTGGTGCTGAAGGAATGTGATCACTGTGTGGAATGATGGAAAATGAAGCAGTGCATGCTGGGTATGAGTTTGGGGGGGGGGGGCAGCAGTGGGGCCTCAGAGATGTTGTCTCATTAACCCGACCATTCAGAGACAAAGCATTTGCATAAATGTGAAAAAAATCATTAGGAGGAGCTGGGCCTGGACCAAATTGAATTCTGGGGGGGGGGGGGGGGGTTGGATAGAACACAAACACAGAACCACCCCTCCACCCGCCATAAGATGTGCACTGGACCATCTCCTCTGTGTGTTAACGGCCATGTTCCGCAGTCTTGTTTTAATCTAGAGGAGTCTATATCATTTCAGCACTGCCTCATTCAGGTGATGGTTACCTTGATGTAAATGGTTTCTGCCCTGATACTGTAGCATAAATACACAATGTACACCAATGTGAGTAATGCTAGCAGGTGCACTGCATCTCCAGGAGAATTCACTGCCATTCTTCATTAGATGATGACACGGCATGAAAGACATTACTCTTTGGTCTGCTTTTAAACATGACATCCTTTGATTTAAAAAAGTCAAAAAGCAAAAATTGTGTCACAGTCCAAAACAAAGCTGTGCTGCATTATTTGCATCATAACAACCGGTTAAAATCCTGGTGTTATTCCATTTTATATTGCTGAAAAGAACAGTAAGCTCAGGAGCAGGCGTGATTGATTGTGGCTCACAGGCTTTAACTGGCAACACCAGCCGTCTGGCTGAAGTCATGATAAAATCAAGGGCAAACTTACGAGCGTTTCAAAATTTGTCCCAAATGGCAGTTATATCTGGCCTTAATTCAGACGTGAAATGTAACTATAATTACATTGTATTCTGGTTGTGTTTGGGCAGAATTTGAGCGGTACATCAGGGAGGAATCCGAATGCAGGTCAAGCAGAAACACACCTGCGGCGACAGGACCCACAACACTCACTCACACACACACACACTCACGCACACACACACAAATTGACACACACTAACGCAGACACACACACACACACACACACACCTCACGCTCTTACACATTAATGCGCAGTCTTGTGGAAGGGGTCGGAGCTGGTAATGCTTCGTTCCGCACGCGCGTTTGTCAGCTCGGAAAGGCAATGCCCCTCGTCACTGCCTTGTGAAACTTCAATATTCATATAATGAAAGTACAGTTCGTGTGTGTGTGTGTGGTGTATGTGTGTAAGTATATAAAGATATAAATGTTACTGTGCGTGTGTGTCTGGTGCGTCGGTGCGTGTGGCTGGTGTATGTGTGTGTGCGCTTGTGTCTGTGTGAATGAAAAGACATAAATGTTACTGTGCATGTGTGTCTGGTGTGTTGGTGTGTGTGCCTGGTCTACGTGTGTGTGTGTGTGTGAGAGTCTGTATGAAACTGTGTGTAAGTCTATCTTTCCCTGTATTTTGCCAGACACTAACAGAATAGTGTAACTAATAACTTGGAGCAGATTTAAACAGGATTAACAGGCATTGCAACAGCATATGGGACTGTTCTATTCAGCACAAGACAGTGGGCAGCCCCCATCTCAAATATCTCACAATTACAATAGCTCTATCATCTCTGTTTTCACAATAGCACAACCTACCTTTTTATCACTCACTCACACACACACACACACACACACACACGGACAAACACAAAATCACAGAATCCCCGTATTCGCACCTCTGCAGCCAAAAACTAAAGTCCTGAATGAGACGCCAAATTAGCACAGATTACGCTCCACACAAAACACCAGGCAGGTCTGTGCCAGACTCTTTATATAATACGAGAACTTATGCTCACTTATTATGCCAAATGCTCTGCTAAGATACTAGCACAATAATACAAAACAGATATGCAGAGATGAGATGTTGAATATGTATCACTGACATTTCTGTCTGTAATGCGTATTTAATACATTATCAAACCGTTTCCATTCTCTTTGCTGTGTTTTTTTTTTTACATGCCCACCACAGAACTGCACAGACCCTGTTCGTATCTCTGCGCATTTCCATGCTCCCCTTCGCAAAAATGGAGGTCCTTCAGACTGCTGTCGAATCTCTTCGTCCAAACTATTGCCATTTCAAGTAGTTGTATTCATAGGGCTATTTACACTGCATACAGAAGAAAGAGGAATTTTAACCATATCAGAAAAAAAACTATGAAATGTATGATCATTCCTGATAATGTAAGTAATAAATCTTTGACCATTTCCTTTAAATACTTTAATTCGGGCACCTCTGAACCAGGCCTAGAATGGATTTTGCTGTTTGCTTTTGGAATTTTCTCCAGTAATGAATAAATGCATTGAGCGGCTTGTGGAGGGCCGGTGCAGAGTGATTTATGGGGATATTTACATGAAAACCCCCGTCGCTCAGGGTCCTTCCTGCAATGGTGGCAATGGGAGATTAATAAGAGTGTTAATGTCCAGGGACTGCGGAGCGTCCATTACTGATGAGCACGGGCGGGGGAGGGGGGGCATCGTGAGGAGAAAGCAGGGTGCATGATACGCCACAAATTAAGGGATACCCCAACACTACCCCTCACTCACATGTAAACCACTGTTAACACAAGCAAACCCCCTTGCTCCTGCACCAGAGTCTAAAATGGAGAACTTTCATTCTGTCAGCCGCATAAAATATTCACAACCATAACGGATTTTTTTTTTGTTATTGTAAACACAATTGCTGGAAAATTCCACAGTTAGAGCCTAACATGTAATTAACAACTCCTGGTCAATCCCCACTTCTCCCTCTTGCCTACACTCACACACGCAAAACCAGCTCCAGAAATCTTCCATTATTGACGCCATCAATAAAATAACATCAAAAGATCGCCAACAAATAACATTTTTGACATCCATTGTAGTCGAGTCCCACTGAGAGAGAGAGAGAGAGACAGCGAGAAGGGAGAAAATTTAAATCTATTTTGCAAACAGACACTGTTTTGCTCAGGTTTTTGTCTTTACGGTGACGGTGCCCACAGCTGGGCGAGAGAAGATAAGGACAGTAAGCCAGGCTCTTACCTGCGGTGCGGTTCTACATTCCGGGTCGGGGGGTGTACTGCGCGCTCCTCGGAGCTCAGGTTGAGGTCCTCATGGTTGCCGGGGAAGCGGCAGGTTGTCGTGGCAGCGGAGACGAGGCAGCGCAGACACGCTCGCAGGGCTGGGCAGGGAGAGCCCGTCTGCAGCCACTGCATCTCCACACAAGCCTCGCTGCGCCAGGTCCCCGCGCTCAAATCTAGCGCTCCCCGAGTAGCAGAGCACGCACAGAGCCGCGGAGAGAAAACTGCCGTGGCGCGCGCTCTCTCTCTCTCTCTCTCTCTGTCGCTCCGTCTGCGGCAGCTCAATCCCACATCCTCAAAGTGGCGTTAGTGAAGGAGCGGGAGGGGGGGGGGGTTCCTGTGTGGTGCTGGTGGGGGGGGGGGTTCGGAGTTGTACGCTCTGCAGCGTGCGCTCTGCTGCGGTTGTCAAGGTGCTGGACGGTGGCAGCTTCTCCTGCTTTGCGCTGACGCTTTCGAGTGAAACGATGCTCTTGCGCGCTCCCCCTCTTCTCTCCTCCCTCTCTCTTCGCGCTCTCCCTCTCTCCCCTGCAGCTCCGTCAGTTGGCTGGTCCCCATCTTGTATAACCCCTCAGTGATCCTGCGGGATTTCTGAGCCTCTATCTGATCTCCACTCTGTCGTTGCTCTACATCAAAGCCCCTCGCACCTTAACCTGTCAGGCCTCTGCTGCCTGTGACAATATAAGGTCACCAGCCACAGACACATTCCAGCCCCCTGTCCCCAGTAGTATAAGCTGTGGGAACAGGAGACAGTGGTTATTAGGAATGGGAAGGACAATGTGGAGTGTTATGGATGGGAGGCAGAGAGGTGTATTGGGAGTGGGAGAGACAGAGTGGTGTATTAGGAGTGAGGGAGACAGGGTGGTGTATTAGGAGTGGGGGAGACAGGGTGGTGTATTAGGAGTGGGAGAGACAGGGTGTTACGTTCCAGACCAGGAGTAAAGCATGCAGGCAGAGTACAATCCAACAGCTGGGTTTAATGATAATAATACAGTTAACAGTGGGATGGATTCCAGAGGAGAATAACACTGCTCAGTGCAGATGTTGTGGGCAAAGCAGTGTCGATGTTTCCATGCCTAGCCAGTTGCTTCCTGGGATGACGGCCAAGTTCAGCGCACATTTCACCAGAGACAAACCGTCAGATAAGCAGGAATGCGGTTGTAATCCTGATGACCTTAGAAGGCTTGGGAGCTTATTCCTAATAAACTGCATAGAGAAACAGACTGGGGAAGGATTAACAGGAAAGCGTCCCCAGTCCTGGGGATGGTGAGAAAGGCTCGGGAGCAGGACCAGTCAAACTCTGTCTTCATCTCCGCAGCAGACGCGGTGAAAGTGCACACTTGCAGGATCTTCAGCATCCCAACAGCGGTGGCCCAGTTCCTGTCATGTGCAAAGAGGTGAGTGATGATGACAGATGCCAGCCTTGAGTGTTCGATAGGGAATGACGACAAGTGAAGTTCAAAGACCATCAAACACTGGGCTAGGAAATTGTAGCCGGTGGTGGGGTCGCCGTCATCGGAGTCCGGGGCCGCAAGGTTCAGCTCCTGATGGACAGCCGCCTGTGGGAGGACCTGCGGCAGAACGGTAACGGCTGCTATAGCCTGTGAGACGTCAGTATCAGCCTCCAGTTGACTGAAGGAGTCACAGACGCTTGGCCAAGAAACACCCCCTGGTACTACAGATCATCAACTGGGTTGGCAATCACCACTAAGTCCATTCTTCTTGGCTGCATTGTACTGTTATGATCCACTCCAGGAATCAAGCGTAGAGGCAAAGTACAATTCAGTCATTGGGTTTATTGATAGTAATTCAGTAGACTGTAGGATAGAGCCTTGGGGAATTTTGCATTGTTCAGTTCAGATATAATGGGTTAAGTAGTGTAGGCATTGCCAATGCCTGGCCAGTGGCTTTCCGAGAAGACTGTCTGGTGGAGTGCACACTTTGCCGGAGCCAAGCTATCTGAAGATAGGGTAAAGAAGCCTAGGAGGACTGCGTTTCAATTCCTGATGTCCGTAGAGGAATTGAGAGCTTGTTCCTAATAAACTGGAGAGCAGGACAGAGTGGAAAAAGATTAACAGGAACAAGGTCGTAATAATCCTGGAAACCATGAGAAAGGAGGAGCAAGCTCCCGAGCCTAACTAAAAAAGGAGGTTAACTTCTGTAAATTAAGATCATTAAAGGTTATGCTTTATTTTCAAAAGACTTAGAGTTTCACTGGTTAAGTACTGACTGGTTCTAAGTGCTTTTAGCAAATTACAATCCAGCAACTTGCAACTCAAAAGGGGGGTATCAAATTGTCACACACACTAAGGGTAGGGCGACTATGAAACGAGACACAGCCAGGGGTAAAGGGAGTGGGTGAGGAGATATTACGGCTAATCGACGCACAAGTTGCTGAATGGGAGTAGACATAGAGAGCATTCACACAAGGGTTGTGACACAGAGTGGTGTATTAGCAATGGGACAGACAGCATTGTATTTCAGGAATAGAGACATAGTGGTGTATTTGGAATGAGAGTGACTAAGTTAAGTGTTAGGAATGAGAGACACTGAGATGTGTTAGGCAGGGAGGTTTGTACCGTACAGAGTGAGGTGCAATGAGAGAAAAGACTGGTATATTAATGCTGGGAGACAGTGTTGTGGTTCAGGATTGGGCGAGCCAGAGAGTGCCAGACTGTAAATATATGGTGTATTTCCTGTCAGACAGGTACATAATGGCGCGATGAACATGGTGTACCAGGACTTGGAGGTGCGGTGCAGTGTGAGGCTTGGACTTGGTGTGCATTGGTGTGAAGCTGCTGTGCTGTCAGCACAATCATGATAGATGATCATCAATTGATGTAAACAGAGAAAGAGAACCTCTTGAGCCTGAATATCGGATGCCAAGACTTGAAACGGACAACCTCCCAGAGATTTTTCCCATAACCTACGACCCCTGGTCCCTGTTTCAGACCCAAACATACCTGACCCAAGACCGCAGAGCTCTTCAGTCTCTGTGCTGCATACATACGTCACTCCTCTTGCTCTTATGGCCTTGTTACAGCTGCAGTCCAGGAGGTCCACAGTCCCAACCCACTGCACGGGCAGCATCCATGGCTGAATCCATTAACTAATTAAATCAATTTAGTAATTAAGGTCTTAGCCACAATGAACGGCTCCCTGCAGCCTCCCTTCCCCAGTGGAAAATGGAGTGAGGTACAATTATTTATCACTCCGTTTTGAGTTAAATGAAGGTTCGCTCGGTGAGTCACGCGTTATAGTATGTAGAAATATTTATTTAATTTATTATTATTAATTCGGTTCCTGTTACCTTGCTTTATATCGCTGGGAGGAAAGGGATACGGATTAAGTGAAGTAGGGAAGAAAAGAAATGTTGAATCTGAAAAACACAAATACTACTCCGTGTTTAGTGATTGTAACAGCCAGAGCCTGCTTTGTTGAGTGTTATTTTCAGAGATACTAAGATCAAGTTTCAATGGAGGTGAGAAATACAATGAAGAGAAGACAGCGAAGAGAATGAAAGAGCAGGCTGAGTGAAAGATGAAAGAGGGAGGTGAAAGAGGAGGGTACAGGGGCAGAGGGCAGAGGAACCCCATTCATACTGCGGTGACAAGGTATTTTTACGGTCACAGGCATTTAGACTGAGCACTTCTGCTTTTTACAAACGCACATGCGAGGAGTCCCGCTGTTTTTTACCGTCTCGCAGCCTTCGACAGACTTTCAATGCTTTGTAATCACACACATGGACGGACTGCCGCATCTTTTTAGTCAAACCCACATACACAGATCACTGCAACATTTTACAGTCACACATGTAGACAAACCACCTCAATTTTTTACAGTGACGCTCACGTAGACCTGCTGATGCACTATTACAAACTGGCACCTTTTTGCCAGTTATCTTAACTGTAATTTTATAACAGTTTCTAACAGAGGTTCCGTGTACGTTAACTGTAAAGCGCAGTTAAATGTGAGCAGGACTCTGCTTCCTGTTAAAATAACAAGGAGACAATTTCACTGTAAAATTCAGTCTTTTTAAAACAGTGTGCAGCTTTTCAGAGTCTTATCGTAATGCAGACTCTCTCTCACTGGCTAACCCTCTCCCTACCGCTCTCTCTCTCTCTCTCACATTCTGCATTTTTATTTGAGGAGTTGTGTGTGCTCCCAGTTCGCAGGCGTAGGTCAGCTGATGAATATGAAAACACGAAGCCCCAGGTGGAGGGTTCTGGAGAGAGAAGCTATACTCCTGTCCTTGTGCTTCCTGTGTGATTGAGGAAGACTGGAAATTCATTCCACAATTCATCCCAATCTGTCACGACCCAGGGGACACTGGGTGACCAATTAAAGCAAACATGCACATGTGTGAATTATCTGATTTAATATTGTTGCTCTTATTCTTCTTTTCTGTACTTTACGCTTTATTTATTATAGTAATTAAATTTAATATCATAACATTATTATTATTATTTTGCATATCACTTATCAGCATTTGTTCACATTATTTGTTATATCTAATTAAATGTATGCATTTGCAGTCATTATGTTTTGTATTTCATACCAATAATGCAATGTTAAATTGAATTTGAACGAGAACATACTCATATACCGTTACATGACACATTCCGAAAGATTACATTTCATACAAACACAAACACAAGTCAGGTGCAACCTGGAAGCTAACCTCTGTGTCACACATAATTGTTCATGAAGAAATATTTACTGAGCATTCTCAGTATTTGATTAGAGAACCACATTAACTCCAGCATAAGTACAACAGTGAAACAGAAGATTTGTGGAGATCAAAATAATCCACTTCATAATCCTGGTGAGATTTACCAAAACTGTTCTTACAGAGGTAATCTGGGGCGAGGTGCGGGTAAATTCTGTATCTCCTAAAACAGAAGCGAGCTGCCCAAATGTCCACAGCAGAGGCTGTTGCTAGGGCCCAGTCTCCCTCAGTTTCTAGATGATTCTGTCTCTCTTCCTGTCCAGGCAGCTTCTTCTGAATTCCAGCTACAAGAGCCGCCACAATCTCTCTGTCGGTTGTCCCACTCAGGGTGAAGCGGAGCGTTTGTAACCACGGAAACCCCAGGGAATGCTAAAAGCTGTAGAACAGGATTAATTAAATGAATTTATCTGGGGAGCCAATCAATAAGTCGACCCTTCCCCCTATAAGGCCAGAGCAAGTTCTCAGACCAATCTGCCTCCTGGCACAATGAGATTAATTATGTCCTCTCCTCTTCTTCTCTGACCTCCTTCTCCTATTCTTCCTCTTCTTCTGACCTCCTCCTCCCATTCTTCTTCTCTTCTTCGTCTCTGACCTCCTCCACATATTCTTGTTCTCCTCTTCTTCTCTGACCTCCTTCTTGTTTTTTATTTGATAGCACTATATCTGACGTTACTTGCACTGTGTTTTTCATCTCAAAAAAGTATTCTTTTTTTTTTGTCATTTGATTCTCCAATGTTTTATGGAGTGTGCTAGCTGAGTATAGCATGTTAGCATTACAGAGTATGCCCTGTAAAATGTTTTTGCTCGTAGAGTATGCTAACGGTGATCAGTGCAGTGCGTTAGCTTTATAAGGTGTGCTAGCTGCATAAAGTATGTTAGCATTACAGAGTGTATAGTGTAGAGCAGGGGTTGACAACCTTTTTAATATGAAGAGCCATTTTTAAATTTTCTTGTCAATCATTGTGCCATATCAACATTACGGTTGACATTTAGTTTAATTATTACACCGCATCAAAATGTAAGTCCGTGACAGATGTAATTTATTCTATCCATCGGCAATGTGCTTCATAACATGTTAATAAACATATATCTCCTTGTAGAGTACGCTAGCTGTGTAGAGGGAATTCGCTTTATAGCGTGTACTAGCTGCGCTGAGTGTGTTAGCTTTACCAGAGGCTATCAGCACTGTAGAGTGCTTTGTTTAGTGCGTTAGCGGTATAATGCGTTTTTGTAAGTAGTGGGTCAGTAGGTTGGTCAGATTGTAGAATATGTTGTCAGGCAGAGAGAGGCTGGATTGGACCTTTTAACCAAGGTTATTTTTTTGAGGATTTTTTCGTCAGTATTATTTCCATTATGGGGGGGGGTATCGATTTGTGGGGGTTCCCATTGGAGAACTTTTGCCTGTTTTAACGAGGCGGAGGAGAGGAGGTGATTACAAAGACATATGTTTGTGATTGCGCCCCACGGGAGTATGTAGAGAGGTGGAGGCTGCCCTGGGGCCTGTGCTAAATCTGTAGTCACACTGTGTACACAGCTGTCTCAAACATAGCAGTGCAGTGCACACTGTTTTTAACACATACTCGCACAAGCACCGCTATACAGTGGAAACCGTTTTATATTCATCGTCGCAGTGGACGTTGTTTTTAAAAACATGGGCCCAGTGGACACTGGATTTAAAGTGCCTGTTCTAATGGATACAGTTTTATAGCACTGGCAGCCCAGTAATGCTGCATTTCTGCATAGATTTATGAGTCAGCAGTGCAGTAATATATGCTGTTATACAGGACCGTGTGGAAGAGAAACACTCCCGTAACGGCTGCCAGTGCATCCCTTCGTTTTTCTCATCTGTGAAATTAGCTGACAGTTTGGTTTGACAGATTCCTGTACATTAACTATAAGTATTTTTCTTGATAATTGAAGACTAAAAGTACATGTGTCACAAAAAATCTATTTAGAGAGGAAAGGTTCCAAATGTGAAACGCAGCCCTGCATCATTTTTGCTGAATAAAATCCAATGTTTGTTTCTTGTGAATTTTTGGGCGATGATTCCAAAAATATTGTCTGTGTTGCTCTAGCACGTCACATTATCTCTCAATGTATGATGTGAATTTCATAGCATTGTCACTTTTGACAACCGCTTATAGTTGAATATCATTTAGTCGAATATCATCCCTTAAAGGGCATCTAAAGTCGATTCTTAGACGGGACGTTGAACGTCCAATGTTTCAAACAAATTATTACATTACATTACATTACAGGTTCTTAGCAGACGCTCTTATCCAGAGTGACGTACAAAAGTGCATAAGAACAGTACAAAAGTGCAGACCTCCTAGGAGACAAGTACAAGTGCTAACAGTCAGTGACAGAACACGTTCCATTGTTGCAGAGCTAAACCAATAACAAAAGGACAAGGTCAGGTGAGCAAAATGGCAACAAGATCAAGTGCAAAGGCAAGTGCAACAAAGGGGCAGAGTCAAGTGTAAGAAAAGGGCAATAAAATAAAATAAGTACAATAAAAGGGCAACAGGAAAATCAAGTAAACTGACAAAATAGGGTGAAAAAAAAATGAATGGAAACCAAATCAAGCGGCAACAATCAGGAAGTAAAGTAAACAGAATTGAGTGCAACAAATCAAGGGATGTAGGGACAGGATTCAGGGCAGTGGAGCAGGGGAAAGGTGGAGCCTGAAGAGGTGGGTTTTCAGGCGGCGCTTGAAGATGCTCAAGGATTCTGTTGTTCTGACCTCGATAGGTAGATCATTCCACCAACGAGGTGGAAATCACTTACTTTTGTTGACATCTTGCATTGTCACATGACCAGTTTCATTTATCAACCAATGTTTTGTGTACACGTGTGGATAATACTTCTATTTCGGTTCGTTTGTGCAGGTGCGGCTCACTGATTGGCCGATAAATAAAAACAATGGGAATCGACTTTATATGCTCTTTAATCAGCAGAAAAACTGCCACAAAGACATGACAAAGACATCCATCTTCCTCTGAGCCAGGGAAGAACTATTTGTTCGATTCTCAGCTGATTTTCACATGTATGAATGATTCTGAAAATATTATTTTATGCCTGATCGTGATTTCAGACGTAGTAATTTGGCCACTGACAGAAGAAAATGCAAACAGGATACAGATATTTTCCGCCACATCTGTGGGTGTTTCACTACACCCAAACAGCAACAGAAAATTGCAAACCTTGTGAAAAAAAAGCTATATCTGATATGATACTCTTACTTCTCATTCTTACTCTGTGACTCAGTATCCTGAAATTAGGTAATAAGAGGCATTTTTTGGAAATCAGCAATCTGTTTTTTTCAACATAAAGTGTGGTGTAATAGATCGATAAAATCTGCTGATTGAAGACCCCAGTGCTGTTAGTGCTTGTGACACAAAATATCCATTTTGAAAAAATCGAGGTAGCAGACTTGACAATGACAATAAAAGACATTTTCCCACCCACACCTCAAGCCGTGTGAATATGTGACTTTAAGTACTTTTAGCATTAGGCTCTTCAATAATTGCATTTCAATCTATACCTTTCTGCCCGCTTCAAAGCTCTTGTCCTCAAACTGATTTACTGGTCGCCAAATTGGGGTAATCCAGACCAGAGGTAAAATGGCAGATCTTTCCGTATCAGTGCACTCAGTGTTCATGAATTAAATGAGAGCTGTTTTCCCCGTGGCTGAGTCAGAAGTGCTACCGCAGGGTTGCACAGGTCCTTTTTTGTTTAGCTGGCCACAAGCAGTAGGTGTGAAAGGATACTCTGCTCACAAGTCATACATTAATCTTAATCTTAATCTCACAGTAGCCTTACAACAGAGCCTTACGATTCACACAAAATACTGCTTGCTGTGTGGTCAAGTTTCATTCTGCTACTGGCTTATAATTGAGTGCCCATATCCCTCTATTAGTTCAGACTACATCTCCCAAGGTGCTCCCTGCTGTAATGACCTGGGTGCTATTGATTTTGCGCTACTTCCTATTTCTCCGATGGTACTGACTTCATTACATATTTAGCATGCAGAAATGTAATTTCAAAAAAAAAAAATAAACTGAAAAAATTTGGCAAAGGAAACACAATCTGATTACTGGAAATAATAAGTATGTTGATAGATTCAGCCCTATATATATATCCTTTATAAAATAATATGGGCCACTTAAATATTTATGCAGAGTGTTGGGGAGTAGAGTCATATTTTTTCAGTAATATACAGTTACCGTGAAGTGCAGTCACATTACTAAGAGAATGCCTAAGAAACACCTTGCAGAATGTGTGTATATGTTCATACTGTATGTGTGTGTGTGTGTGTGGGGTGGGGGGGTACGTGTATACATGTGTGTATATCTGTGTGCGTGTGTATGTGTGTGTGTCTGTCTGCCTGGCTGTTTTAGTGTGTAGGTATTTTTATGTGTGTATGGGTGCATGTGAACATGTGTGTATGTATGCGTGTATATGTGTGGATGTTGTGATTCTGGTTCTGCCTTGCCATGTCTTTGTCCTGACTGCCAAATGTGTATTTTGATCCTTGCCATGTCTAACTATTCTTTAGAAATATGTATTGTGAATTGGTTGCTTTTTCATTCATGCATTGTCTTAGTTTTGGTTTTCCATGATTTACTTCTCGCCATAGTTTTATTCCAGTCCATGTTTTGATTTTTCCATGCATTGCGCTTTGTCTCCCCCTGTCTGGTCTTTGGTCTTATCTTTGCTCACAGCCCCAGTAATGCGTGCCACTCCTTCAGGTGATTTAATGCTTTCTGGTTTCAATTTTCCTTCCCGATCTCGTTTACTTCCTTCTCTTTGCTTTTTCTATATTACTAACACATACTAACAGTTTGTTGTTTTTGCTAATTTACTAACCAAGACTAACATTGTATATAAGACTAACTTACTAACGAGCACTCGGGATTGTATAACTGCACTTACTAATTGATGAACAAGCTCTCAGCACTCGCCCTATTCTAGTCTCTGCCTCTTGTCTCTCCCTAATCTTCGCTGCTGCATTTCAGTGGAGTCTCCACACCTTCTTATGCTTTCCTTTCTCCTAGTATCTATGCACTGTAGAACACCTTGACTGGAGCTGTATTATTGTCTATACGATTGTCCCGTGATCCCTGCACGCGTTTTGGCTTCTGCCAATTTCATGTGATCAGGTTCTCCCTAATGTGTTGCTCCCTTGTAATCAGTCTGACTGTTTGCACCTGTGTTCTGTTATCATGTGACCTCCCTGAAATGTATATTAGATGTCTCTTCACAGCACTGCCTTGTCAGATCGTTCTCTCATGTTTACTTGTGCCACGTTCAATTCGCCCTGTTCTCATTGTGATTATCTCTCTGACTGGACCATCTTCGATTTTTGCCTACTCCCTGTACTTGGCCGCCTTGCTTACTAAACCCTTTTTGTCCCACTTTGATTTTTGTGATTGGTGCCCTGATTCTGGATTTCGCCCATTGGATTCTGATTTTGGATTCTGGACTCTGTACTGTTGCCTGCTCTGTTGGTGGTTTTCCCCCTTCAGAAATAAAGCCTTCTTTTTGTATTTTACTGGTTCTCGCTTGTGGTCCCTTTCGTAAAACCTCACAGTGGATATGTGCGGTTGGATGTGTATGTATGAGCTTGTCTGTGTGAATGTGCATCTCATGTCAATCCAGCTCCTCCCCCCTAGTGCCCTCGTTCCATATTTATATGATCCACACGTCCACCCAGATCATTTAATCTTTAATTTCTCCATAATTTCCATTTTATATGCCCTGTCAGGCGCCCAGGCGTTTGTCCAAGCATCTGTTTGTAAACTTTTGGTTTCATACAACTTCAAGGAGAACAGCTCACCAAATCAAATTCAGATTGGCTGTGTCTGCTGGTGCCCCATAGAGGATGGTTCCTTTGGAAAACAGGTGCACTACGGTTTTCACTATTTCTGGCAAGCCAGCCATCTTGAATTTTTTTTCTGTGGATTTCGAAGAAATTGGATGATCCAAAAAAAATGTTAATTTGCTTTGTGGATTGATGGTGGGTCGAAAAAAGTCTCCTTTCAAAAATGGGCGTCCTTCGATTTTCAATATGGCTGCCACAGTGGCCATTTTTAATTCGGTTTCTGTTGATATTGAGTACAACAGATCATCCGATCAGAACCAAATTTTCTGTGTTTGTTGGGGGTGGGTAAAGGAAGGCTCCTTTCCAAAATCAGTGAGGTGGAATTTTCAATAAGGCCATTGTGGCAGGCATCTTGAATTTGGATTCCGTCTTGAGGAGAGTCAAATTCAAATTTGCTCTGTGTATTGGGGAAAGAGGAGGGTAGCTTTTAAAAATAGATGCGATGTGATTTTTCATCCAGCAATGTGTCTGTCAGGCAAATGCAGAAGAATGTTGTCAATGCTTTGTGCAGTGCCCTCTCAGGAGCTTGTGCACTCAATCTCTGCACAGCGTCTTTGACTGCAGCGTCAGGGCATATGACATGCCTGCCTGGGCTATTGTGCTTTTTTTGTTTGAAATCGCAAAGACAAGCAAAGCAAAGATTAACTTCAATGTCATCCCTTGTAATATTTTCATTCACTTTACAGGACTTAAAAAAAATGTGCACCTGTAAAATGTTAGCACCTATAAAATGTTATCTACTTCAAACTGACTCCAACTTTATGGCAAGAAATAGAATGGAATTATAGCGAATAGTCGCCGTGAAAATGTCACAATATTGTATGGCTAATACTATGACATTTTCACTATAACTTTCTACGTAAGTGGATCAAGGGAAATACAAATCCCGCCCATTCACTTTTGTGATTGGTTGTTTGCTCTGATACTGACATTGATGACCGGTGCATCTCCCCTGTAGTTGAATAGATTTTAACTTTGGATGCCGCCTAGAAACATGTACCAAATGACACTATTTTGTCTTAAAAATGCTAGCACCGGGCGGTCAATCGCAGTAGATACTGTGCACGGTAAAAAGACGTGTGTCTGGAGTAGATCACCATTGTTAAATGATTAAGCAGGACCAGGTCAAAACCTAGCATATGGGTGGACCGTTTATGGTCGATGTGTAAATTTTGGGCAAGTGGTTACAGGTGGCATGGTCTATAATGTTAATCCCTGGATGTTAAATGTTCATTGAATTTTCTGTCTTGGCCTTATGAATAATTTTGTTTAAGTGCATCCGTTTGGATCTGCGGGCAATGCCCCCTGATGACGTAATAAAAATCGTTCGCACAAAACAGTTTGACAGGGCAACGGCCAAAGTCGCCCGTACACTCAGCCAGCTGACCAGTGGTGTAACTGCATCAGTTACTTACTCACTTCGCTACGGACATCCATGGGTGTAGGGCCAAATCACGCCGGTCCAGCCAAAAACACCTAACTGAAATATAAGCTCGGTCTCCTGTGTGCACGACCCCAATGCTGGGAGACCAATCAAAACCGGTAATGAAGTGCAACGGAAAACAAAGATTTCAATTTTTGCTATAATTTCATAACAAATAACTTTTGAAAGTGAAATTCCAAAAGAAAAAAATAGCCTTCTCAAAGGGTTGATGAATCAACAAATTTGAAAGCTGAGATCATTAGAGCATGAAAATCTGAAATTAATCTGCCTGTGTGGTTCTGCATCAACAACTCGGGATGATTTTTAAGAAAATTGGTGTCTGCCGTTTAAATATTAAAGGTTAATTATTTTGCCCCAGGACTGAATCGTTCGTGATCGTACGCTCAGTTTATGTCTTAATGCGCCGCAGGCAGGAGAGAGAGAGGCTGAATTAAAGCTTCTCGGATTTATTTTATTCATGTTTAGGGCACGAGGAGTGCAAGTTGTCGAGGAGCGTCGTGTCATTTTTGTGATGGAAGCTTCTGGAAAACATGGTGACCTCGTCTGTCATGGCTGCCGCTGATGTCTTCAGCCAGGGAGAGATGTGGGCTTGTTTCACCAGTTTAGTTTATACGCTTTCTTCCTTCCTTTCCCACTGACAGCACTCCCATCCAGCAGACCAGGAAAATAAATGAGAGAAGGTAGTGAAGGCAGAGGAATCGAAGACTCGTGAATCCAAAAAACTAATTGTCCTCGGTTCTTCGAACTCCACATCCAGGTGTCACAGGTGCTTTGTGTTGGGGCAGGGGTAGGTCCACAGGTCCATGATTTGTATGTATGCTATGCATTTTTGGACAAAGGGTGATCTTTCCTTCAGGATATCTGGGAAAATTCTCATTGTGTAGCACCTCCCTGGGTGATTCATGGGAGACATTTTTCAACAGAATGCTCATCACATATCAGCTGAGGCGGAGACGGACAGGAAAATCTTCATGACAAATTAACCTCTTAAAGCAAACACCCCTAGTATGGGGGCAATCAATGAACATGATAAATATGGTGTTTTCTAAAAGCAGCACTGTCATACAGCATATTCACTTAAAGGGAATAAACTCCGTGAAAAGCTCATAATGACCATTTTTACCTAAACCGAACGCAATTCAAGCACCAAATAAGTAAATAAGCATGTAGCAAAACAGGATAAAATAATATCAGTGCTCGATTGCTAGTTTTCTACTGTATTTCTGCTATGCATATAAATGGCTAGCTGCTACCTGCTTTGTAGCCCATTATTTTGTCGCTTTTAGATCGCATGATGAGTGTGAGAGTGAATGGTCTGAGAATGGTGTGTGCGCCCTGCAATGGATTGGCAAGCTGTTCAGGGTGGGTCCCTGCCTTTGCCCGTAGTCAGCTGGGATAGGCTCCAGCTCGCCCCGTGACCCTAGTGAGGAATAAGCGGGTATAGAAAATGGATGGATGGATAGATCGCATGAGGGAGAGAAGCCGTGTCTTCAATTACCACTTGATTATTCTTGAATTGGATAATGTGTTAATCAAGGGAAACCATCTAGAATTAGCCAGGACTAAATTTTGTGAATAATTGCCGCCGAATTTTCCGGGGTAACGCCAGCCCTGCGAGTGTTCAACTGTCAAATTTGAATTTGGGAGCTGTCAAGTTCGACTAATCAGAATGCTGCATTCATGGACGAACGCGGTGCCCTCTCAAAAGCCTGGCTTTCGTGCAGGCTGTCTTATCACTCCCTCGGCCCCATCGCAAACAGTAGCCTGCTCGCAGGTTACCTCGCCGCACGTTCGTGAGGATACTGCGGCTCCTAGCGGTGCAACCGGATATTGCTACGTGCATCAGGTTATATAAGTTTACACGATGCCCGGAGTGAAATTGCCATTTTTTTTGCGTGCATGAGCGTTTTTCAAAAATTGGGCGACATCAAGTCCTTCCGGGTGTCCAAGTGGACATTCACAACCAATGCAGTGATAATCCGTTGAGAAATGTCGGAGAAAAACGAGTACATATACACACACACACACACACACACACACACACACACACATCGAGGTCAAATATATTATAGATATATCAAATGAAAGATGTAAGTCTACAAAATCCAACGATAAAGGCATTGTCATTTTAAACCGACACCACTCTCAAAGAATAGCAGGCATACACTTGGGGGGCGGGATTGTCTCAGGAGGCAGAGCGGCTGGTCCAGGAATCAGGGGGCTCCTGGCACGATCCTTGGCTCCCCCAGAGAACGTGCCGAAGCATCCCTGAGCAAGACACTGAACCCCACACTGCCCCCGATGCACAGGCTAGAACACAGCCCCCGCCATCAGGGCGAATGAGAGGCGTAGTTGCAAAGCACCTTGGGGTCATGTCATGTGATGAGAAAGCGCTATATAAAACCCCAATTCGGAAATCACATCAGAATCACATGAGCCAATATGTTATTTACAATAGAACATAGATAACATTTCAAATGTTGAAATTGAGACGTTTTACATTTTTATCCACAAAATGGGCTTATTTCAAATTTTCTGGCTGCAACAGGTTTCAAAAAAGTTGGGACACAGGCCACAAAAAGGGCTAAAAAGCAATTAATATATAAAAGAATCAGCTGAATGAACATTTTGAACATTTAGCATTTAAGCAAACTGGCATCAGGTGTGTAACATGATTGGCTATTAAAGGGATGTCTTAGAGAGGCTGAGTCTCTCAGAAGTAAAGATGGCCAGAGGCTCTCCAACCTGTGAAGGTTTGCGTAAAAAAGTTGCATAAAAAAATACTTTAAAAACAATGTTCTCCAACATCAAATTGCAAAGATCTCATCATCGACAGTGCATAACATCATCAAAAGATTCAGAGAAATTGGAAAAATCTCTGTTCGTAAGGGACAAGGCTAAAGACCTTTACTGGATGCCCATGATCTTCGCGCCCTCAGACACCACTGCCTCACTCACTGGCAAGATTCTCTCATTGACATTACTAATTGGGCCCAGGAATAAGTAAAGAAACCACTGTCTGTAAGCACATTCCGCTGTGCCATCCACAGATGCCACCTAAAACTCTATCATGCAAAAAGAAAGCCATTGTTGAGCATCATTCAGAAGTACCACCGTGTTGTGTGGGCCAAGTCTCATTTAAATGGACTGTAGCAAAGTAGCAAAGTGTCCTGAGGTCAGACGAGTCCAAATTTGACATTCTTGTTGGAAATCATGGGCGTCATGTCCTCCGGGCTAAAAAGGAAAAAGACCACTCCTTTTGTTATCAGCGTTCAGTTCAAAAGCCGGCATCTCTGATGGTATGGGGATGCATTAGTGCATATGGTGTGGGACACTTGCATGTTTTAAAAAGCGCTATGAATGCTGAAAGGTATATAAAGGTTTTAGAGCAACATATGCTCCCCTCCAGACAACATCTATTCTAGGGAAGGCCTTTTGTATTTCAGCAGGACAATGCAAAACCACATACTGCAGCTATTACAATAGCATGGCTTCGTAGTTGAAGAGTCTGGGTGCTGAACTGGCCTATCTGCAGTCCTAATCTTTCACTGATTTGTTTTGATCACCAAATGATCCAACGAGCTGTCCGCGACATGGTCAGACAATGCCAGCTATGCATTGATAGGGAGGGCGGTCATGTTGAGGGGCCAGGGCCATGAATTTACTCTGGGGAACATTTCACTGAATAAATGAGTAATCTTCATCAATCTTTTTGTTTGATAACTCTTCCCAATTCCTCATAATGAAGAGCACAACATTTGGTACAGTAAGGATTTGTGTGCCCTTCAAAAGATGCATTGCTGCTCATTCACCCGTGGGAATGAATGCATGTTCTAGGCATCATTGGAAAGAGCTCAATCAGCCCTTTCCAACGACATATTACACTTAAAAAATTATTAAATTTTTTTAATAAAAAAAGATGATTTTATTTGGGTATACTTTTTTTGAAACACCCTGTATATGACTGGCTGAAATATAAATTAAATTAAATTAAAATAACTAAATAAATAATGGTTGTATTTAGATGGAGTGTATGCCTGTAGTGACATGTAAGTGAAATTAAATCAGTTTTCCATTTTGATACCTGAGAAATCTGAAATGGCACACATTGCCCCAAAAAAGGTTCCCAAATTGCCAAATAGGAGATGCCACCTTGACATTCCTGAACTAAAACCTCTCTAATAAACTTTGGCACAGATAATGGTGAGATTCTGTCCCGTACTTTTTAGAGGTTTCAGACTGCAACTAAATCATTTGAAAAGGGATAAAAGTAAAAATTTGTTAGGCCGAAATGCTGTGTTCCATCTTTATTTACGCCGACTCAGTGACATATATATTGATTTTTACACAATGACGAAACTCCCCAAGGTATTACCTTTATTATGATACCAACATTATACAAATGGACCAAGTAGTTGCAGAGATAAACTGATTTAATTTTGGGCATGTCATTTTTGGGCCATAGGCTTAGGGTTAAGACAGGAATACTCACTCTTTTCCAGAATGAGCCGCAGTGGGTGCAGGCTTTTATTCTTACCATGCAGTTACACACCTGATTCTACTTATCAAGGGTCTATGGCAAAAGCTTTAAGGGTTCATACGTAGAATCAGGTGTGGGACAGGTTGGATAGAGCGAAAGCCTGCACCCACTGTGGCTCATTCTGGAAAAGAATGAGTATCCCTGGGTTAAGAGGTTAAATCAGGGTTGATTACGTGGCAGGTTGAAAGAGTTTATTAACCTCTTAAACCCGAGAGCCCCAAAACCAGAGGCCTCCTCCAACCACTGTTGATGGCTAAAACTCCCCTAAGATAGAGCTAGAGACCCCCAAATTTTTCAGTTAGCCCTGTTGTCTCAGGCTAATACTATTTTTACTCTGTAGCTTATGGTCCCAGTCAGAGCAGCTGAGAGATGAACCAATGCTGCTGCCACTGAGCGATGCTCATCTTTCCTCTCTAATTAAGTGCATTAATAATGACCCTGTCCATATGTGAGCTAACAGGACATCACTCCGAGCTAACCTGGAACGGCCAGAGCAGCGCTCAGGAGGGCTCATACCCCAGCACAGCACCAGCAATGAGGGAGATTAATGTATTTAAAGAGAGGGAAAGACAGAAGGAGAAAGGGAATGGCGTCGAGAGACGACGAGGAACCGTGCAGTAAAAATCAGGTCTAAGTGGGAGGGCATCTCGGCGCAATGCCACGGTGCCAAACTAATCTGTCAAAAAAAAAATCATGATTAATGGTTTCTGCCCGAGGACCCAGAGAGGAATATCCGGATTTCAGTCTAATTAAAGATAGCTGGGATCTTCATGATAAAACTGGCCAGAGGATCCCAAATGAGAATAATGCCGCAGGATTAGCCAGGGTATTAATTTTCATTCGGACTTTTATACTATATCGGAGCAGCCGCGGCCCTGGGGGGCGCGCATTGACAGTTTCAACGAGGCTTCTCCGCGTATCGCATCTTTTCAAACAAATTTTCATTTCTGCCGCTCCCGAATCCGCCATGCCAAAGTGGATTTGTAGGATCATCCAGTTCTTGGTACGACAGTGCGGCTTGGCGCTCTCGGCGATCTGAAGCCCTGTACAGTTAGCTGAGAAATTATTTTCGCTCGGAGGGCGGGAAACCGGTGCCAGGATTAGCGGAGCGAATGGAAGAACGGGAGGGGAGAGGTGTGGACCTGAACCCTGGCGAAGCACATGATTGGCTGAAGCATCACCCTGGGAGTTGGGGACTCAGATGACTGGGTTTGACCTTCTATCGCTGCGCATATGTTCCTCTTTCTGCCTGTCGGATGACTGCGGCTGCACTGTAGAGTAAGTGGACTGAACTCAGCTAGACTGCAGAGGAAAAATTGGCTGAGGAACCTGCTGCACTGGGACTTGGCCGGCAAAAAAATAAAATGGATGCCAGCATTTAACCCCGTAAAACCCATGAACCCATGTATGGGTGGGGAAAAATGCAGCTGCTGTATTCAAACCTGTGGAACTTCAGGCCTATTTTAAATTGTATTAGAGATCCCAAGGTTTCCAATGATCCTACTCATGGCCCACTGAATTACAGGGAAATTAGTATAAAATGATGGACAAGATCTAGATATTTTCCATTTGATGTAATACTGTGGTCATAAAAACATGGCGTCCTGTGCTTGAATATTTCGCTCAGTCTAAGTATGGTGATGCTTCAGTGAAGCGCTGCAGCCAGCAGATACAGAATATGTGTGACATTGTTCTGCAATATGAAAAAAATGCTTTTCCTGACTTTCAGCCCACTTCAGGGAAAACTTAAGTGAAAAGTTAAGAGTTTAAGGGGTTTAATGTTTGCGCTGGTTCTGATCAGGTCGGAGGTTAGTCTTTATGGCTTGAATAAGAGAAAGCTCCTATCTGGGCGAGGTTGATGATTATTTTGCAGTATACAGCATCCATCACTACGGGACACAAATAGCCTGCACATACAGTACAGGCCTAAAGTTTGGACACACCTTCTCATTTAATGCATTTCATTTATTTTCATGACTATTTACATTGTAGATTCTCACTGAAGGCATCAAAACTATGAATGAACACACATGGAATCATGTACTTAACCTGAAACTGAAAATATGTCTTATATTCTAGCTTCTTCAAAGTAGCCACCCTTTGCTCTGATTACTGCTTTGCACACTCTTGGCATTCTCTTGATGAGCTTCAAGAGGTCGTCACCTGAAATGGTTTTCACTTCACAGGTGTGCCTTGTCAGGGTTAATTAGTGGAATTTCTTGCCTTATCAATGGGGTTGGGACCATCGGTTGTGTTGTGCAGAAGTCAGGTTGATACACAGCCGACAGCCCTATTGGACAACTGAATGTTAGAATGTTCAGTGAGCACAGGCTTCAAAATGCATTTTTCAGGAAGTGAAATTCCTCCACAGGGTTTAATCCCACTGGTGTTGAGGGTTCGAGATTGGGGTCACTCTCTGACCCATGGACTTCACTGCTCTGGTTTTAGGCCGCATCTCAGAGAATTTGCTGGCCGTACCAGCAGAAAAACCAGCTATGTGAGAAAAACTGGGACAATACATTAAAAGGCCGGAAACTACTTAAAATGGCATAAATTATCCAGTTACACAGTGAATCATTCTCTCCAGCCCGGAGCCAAGGTTATTAGCAAATCAATCATTCTGCCTCCGAAAATGAAAATATTTTGTAACCCGCATATTTTTTCCCTTATATTTAAAAAATATTTTTCAAAATGAGCAAATGAACTCCCCAATCTCATCATTCAATTTCACAACGTTTTTCTGCGTGTTTGTGAAATGTAAAACTCAGACGTGCCGCACTCTCTTCCCGAACGGATTACTGCCATTTATTTAGCTTTCAAAAGTGAATATATCACAAAAGGCCGAGCGGATAAATGACATTATAAAATAACCTCCTCTTGAATGGGAGTACATTTCTCAAAATAGCTTACGATGTATGAGTAACAAAATGTGCAAAATGTAGTGCCAGATAAATCAGTAATATAAATGCATAGAGTTTGCGATTTGTACGGAAACCAAAGCAAATAGAAACCTCTGGAAGGAGAGCTCCTGATTCCGGTACATTACAGTCGTCCTTACAGGTGACCCAGCTTCAATTCCTGGCTGATGTCAAGCGGTCAGACTAGGTGTAGAGGCCCAGATTAACCCCCCTGCCAAATTATACCCAGGTATAAACTGGTTTAGGCCAAAATATGCCCCAGGGTATAAAATGGCATAGCCTGGTTTATACTTCAGGGTATATTTTGGCCTGGGTCAGACTATACCCCCCCCCAACACATATTTATCCTGTATCCTTCAGTGCTTTGTGACTGAATGAGGGGGTATAATCTGGCCTGGGGGGGGGGGGGGGGTAGAATATAAAAGTGGGCTATCTCAGATTATAACTGGGTATACTCTGGGCTGGGAGAATACTCTCGGCTATTACACTGGAAACAGGAAGGAAGACCCAAATGCAGACACAAACAGGGGCAGATAGATGTGATGAAGGGGTTTTGATATACAGAACAGAGGAGTGGCTTATGTGGGGGCAAGGACTGGCAGGCTGGCGGGCCGATCAGCAGGGGCCAAATGAAGTACAGAAAAAATAAAAAAAATAAAAAATTGGCAAATCAGAGCACAGGGCTGGCCAGCAAAAACTAATGTCCACCGAAATGCAGGGAACATGAAAAACAGGATGAAACGCGATGATCTGGTTTTTCATCGCTGAAACTGCGTGAATTGGAACACAGGGAAGCTGATGAGGAATGTGGGAAAAGGTGTGTATGGGGGTGCAGGCGTTTGGTGATTGGAGTAGAGAGAAAGTCCGGGTGCCATATCGAAGAGGAAGAAACTCTGGGAGTTCTCAAGAGCAGCTTGATTAAGTGCGAGACGCCATCTAGTCCATGAGTATCTGAAGTCTTCGATTGACTTTAGAGAAAGGAAAAAGTTGGGCCTAGTTGGGCTGAATGGCCTGTTCTCGCCACTCATGCTATGTTATTTTACGTTATGCTGTTATGTTACACTATGTCAGTGGTTCCCAAAGTGGGGGGCGCGCCCCCTAGGGGGGGCGCAGAGCAATTGCAGGGGGGGCGCGGGGTGCGGGAGTTCCGGACACCAACAGAAAATCATTTGCATACAGTCCATTCGCTGCCCAGAATTCTGCGATTACATCGTAAATGCCTGCCTTACTCTCAACATAACTGTTCGCCAAATCATTCATCTAGCCTGCCATTTTCATAAATAATTTATGAATGTAGTTCAAATATTTGAAGCCGGTAATGTAGTCTCGCGATACCCAACTCGCCGCTTTTTATCCTGCACTGATCTGGCATATTGATAATAAAATGGTAAGTGACACCGAACAAAATCCGATGAATACAAAGCAGAAATAACCGAGATTGCGTCATCTTATTCTCGATAATATGAATGCTCTGTATGCCGACAGATTATTTTTATCTAGCCCACCAACTGAACGTTACAAACATATCGGCAGGTTCGGCAAGTGGTGTTCATGAATTTTTTTTCGTACTTCGCTGTCTTTCTGCATCATAGAAACATAATTTTAAGTAGACGGCTATACTCAGGCAGAGGAGTGTGATACAGCCTAATGATTTTATACTTTAAAAGAGATTTTGAATTATGAAATTTTCGTGTCCTTAATTGGAAAATAACTGTGGCCGTTTCCAAACGTGCCAATCATTTTTAATGTTCCCAGCTAGGCTGGACAAAAATCATCTGTGCAGAGCATTCATATTTTCTAGAATAAGCTGACGCGATCTCGGTTAACGTATTTTAACTTAAAAGTGCGAGGCCAGTGAAGAGAGGAAAATGTAACTGTCTCGAGACACTCCTTCAGCGGTCCGCACAAGGTTGCTGATTGGCTGTATGCAAGTAAGTTTCTGTTGGTGTCCGGAAAATGCATAAATAGCAATGTTGTTGTATATTAAAAAAAAATAAACCTGTTACACTGAACATAATTACACAGTTAAGGTGCTTGAAAACAGTTACACTTAAAATAATTACACCGTGGTTGTTTGTTATTTTGCTATTTCCAACTCTAAAAGTAGCCTAGTTTTAGTTTATGACAATCTACAGTTTATGACCGTTTACTTACATTTTTTCCAAAAAGGTTGAGGTTTATATAAATTACAATGAGTGAAATAAACTGCAATGGTCTCTGAAAACAAAATGTGCGTATGTATTACCTATTTTTTGGGGGGGGGGGGGATTTTTTTATGTACCAAAGGGGGGCCCAGCAGAAAAAGTTTGGGAACCACTGCACTATGTTACGTTATGTTGTTATGTAACGCTATGTGTCGGTATGTTATGTTACATTATGTGACGTTATGTTATGCAATGCTATTTTACAAAAGTATGTTATGTTACATTATGTTGTGATGTTACGCTACGTTACATTATGTTCAGTTGTTATGTTGTGTTACTCTATGTTACGGTATGTCATGTTACATTATCTGATGTTGTGTCATGCAATGCTATTTTATGTTAGGTTACAGAGAACAGCAGGTGCCTGAGGAAGTGAGAATGAGAGTTGGGACAGAGACTAAGGCAGAATAAACCCAATCAAGAGCAGGAATCATGACCGCCAAAGTGGGAAAAAAAAGTGGGAAACTCAGTGACCTATTGGCTAATATCTATTGGCTGGGACCTGCAACTAGGGTGTCGACAATTCCAGCCTAACAACATCTTCTTGACGCCCCAATTTAAACCAAGTTTGCACCCTTGAGTAGTAGGTCGGTGGTTTGAGCCGCAGTGCAAACTCTGTCAATTAGTGCAGCTGTTGGGTCCTTTAGCAAGGCCTTAACCCCACAGGGGCCCCTGCTTTGTCTAATCAGTAGAAGTCATTTTGGATAAAGGCATCACTCAGCGTGATGGAAATATCGTCTGTAGCAGGAATTAATTTATATCATTGATTGGCGGATGAATTCACGCTCCAAATATCTGCAGATATTTTGGACCCCCGGAGCTTGTGTTTGACCCTCCCTGGTGTGCTTGATAATACAAAATCCCACATATACACTACCTGACAAAAGTATTAGGACGCTTCTCATTCTCACTCAACCTTTGATGTACATGCTATATTACACATGTGAGCGTTGTAGGAATTTAATGGTGTCCTAAAATGTACATGTAAACATCACAGAACATTATTTGAACATTTGGGGATGCTACAGATATACAAATTGGCATATTTTTTCTCTGCATAAAAAACTTTCACTTTGGGTCAGTAATAAATAAGAGATATTATAATAAATAGTGCTTCCAAGATGGTAATCTTCAAATTAACAAGTTTGGAATTGTGTCTTCGTTATAATGGAAGACCACGGCTACTATTAGTTCAATCAATATGATCAGGTGTGGCACATGGGGTGATTTTGATTCTCTATAAAAGGAGGGTCAAGACTTATAATAATTCAGTTTGGTGTATCCAAAATGGGGTCTGTATTTTTATTTGAATAAACAACTATTTCCAAATAAGATACAGTGCAGTTGAAAATAGTGAATGTAAGAAAATCACACACATAAATAGTGACGTCCTAATACTTTTGTCAGGTAGTGTACACTGAACAAAAATATAAACGCACAAAGTGATTTTTTTCGAATAATTTTTTATCAATCGGGAAGTATTTCAACAAAACAATTATTATTTTGTTCTTGCCTTAATATTCAAGCAACAGAAACACGGCTAACAATTTACTGTACACAATTCATGAGTTATCACAGCCTGAACCCAACAGGGTCAGTGGGCAGAGATCACAGCACTCAGTAACGAGTGTGTCCACCATCAGCATCATGTAAAGTGGTACACCTCTGGCGCATGGAGTGCACGAGGTTGTCAATAGTGGCCTGTGGAATGTTGTCCCATTCCTCCTGCAGTGCAACTCGGAGCTGATATCAGCGTAACGCTCACCCACACGTCGCCATACGCGTTGTCTGCCATCAGCGTAGTACAGTTGGAAGCGCAATTCATCGCTGAATAACACCATCCTCCGGCGGTCTCGTCAGCTGTCCTGGTGGCTGCTCGGAACCGATCACGGAGGTGCAGGAGCCGCATGTGCCGCTCCTGTGTGGGCGTGGTCACACGTGGTCGTGGGGCATGTGAACGATTCACAGTGCTGCCAGTCTGTCTGAATCGGCTTCTCAACCGGCTGATGGTGGAATGGCACACATTCAAGTGTTTTGACACCGCTGTCACAGATATAATAGCATTCAGCTTGCCAATTGCACGCTCCCTCATGACTTGTGACATCTGTGGCATTGTGACTTGTGACAAATGTGCACATTTTGAGGTGGCCTTTTCTTGACCCTGGTCCAAGGAGTGCCTGTGTATTGGTCACGCTAACTGACCAACTCAATGTTATGCTCTATGCAGCTCAGGGGCGGAATAACTCAGTGAGTGAGTAATCTCATTGGGAGTGGTCAATGAGACGTTGGTCACCAGAATTGAGCAAAAAAAATCATTCAGTACACCAATAAACACTATTTGTTGGGATATTTCATTATTGGTCAATTTAACTCAGCATTTTTGGTTTGTACGTTTATATTTTTGTTCAGTGTATATGCGGAAAGAAAAGAGTAATATCATGCATGGAGGCTAACATCAATACCCATCCCCATCTGCTCACTGTAGGATACCCCCAACTACATTTCTTCTCCCTGCATGTTTCCCCCTCTGTAATCACTCCTCCACTGCCAAATCCAAACTGTTTCTTATTCCTTCACCACCTCAAGACTTGCCAGTGCCTTCGCAGTTGATCCCAATACTTCAGTATTGTAGTTCTATGGAGAAGTTGGTGCTCTCTATTAGGTAGATGCATGGATCATTAAGGAAAAAGGTGGGCGTACGTTAGTATTTATTTTGATAGCTGTTTGGCCAATAGGTGATTATACTGTAAATTGATTGAAATAGAGATGGATACTCCATACACCTGCATATACTGTATAGTTCCGTCCTCTACACCACTGCAATATTTACATTACTGAGGCAGCTCCACCTCAGCATGGCAGACATGAACTTGTTTCCTTGTTTATCTTCACTTTCTCCTCTATTCTGGACTCTATTCTGTTGCCCCCCTCAAAGCCAAAAACCTGAGCTCAAATCCCATCCCTGGCTTAATGACAGGACTAGATCTCTCTGGAGAAAAATGCAGACACTCTGAGCTCCGGTGGAACAGAACAATCTCCAAATTTCTAATGAAATTCTGAGAGACCGTCTCCTGAATGATAAGGTAGCTTCATGGAGGACAGAGAAAAGCACTTCTTGACTCTTATCTCCAGGACTTCCAATGATCCTAAAATCCTCTTTCCTGCAAAAACCTTTCTGACATAGCCTCCCTCTGCAACTCTGACTCATGTCCTCCTAAAGATGTGAAGAGCTCTTAGAATTCTTCTCCAAAAAGGTGGACCAGATTAGATTCGACATCCGTTTGACCGCTCAAGACTTAGCTATTGCTTCACACCACCTGGCCTGGTTGGGCTGTTTTCATCTAATCTCATGTAAGACTCCACACCTCCACAATCAAACCTTTCACCTGCCCTCTCGACATTGTCCCTACTCTCTTGCCTTAAAGTGAAAGCTCACTCCAAAAAAAATACATATTTTTTTCTGTTACCTGTAGTGCTAGTTACCCATTTGGATTGTTTTGAACTGAGTTTCCAAGTTTCTGAGGTATCGGTCGTAGAGTCATCTGCCTTCTTTTGAATATAATTAAAAGTAGATAATACTCCACTTGTGGTGCTCAAAGAACCGAAAAAATTCATTTGAAAAACTGAACAGCAATGTCTCTTTCTAGAAATCATGACCCGCTTACTCAAGATAATCCATAAATCCTGGTGTGTGCAGTTTCAGGTACAGGAACTATTTGCTTTCTACAGACTATGCCCACCAACTGTATCTCTGCACCGAAGTAGATCCATGGAGTAGATACATGGCTCCTTTTACACAGTGATAGTGTTGACATGTTAGTTCCCCGCCACCCAAAGGGTGCATTAGGGGACTGTTGTGTTAGCCTGTGTCTGGTCCTGAGTTTGTCAATCCGGATCCGTTACTCAAAAATTAAAAGCAACAGCCTTACCATTTTAGGTCAACATTATGACTTTACCAGAGCTTCATGTTTGTGACCTTTCTTGTGACCTCTGACCTTGGACCTTCCATCTGTCCATGTGTCCGCTTGAGTGCGTACAATATTTAGTGGGGGACTTTTGCAGTCTCTGACCGGCTTCTCTGTTTGTCGATATGACTGTGTCTGTTTTTATTCTATTTTACATCCAAGTCACTTTGGTGTATTTCAGTGAGTTTTCAAATGAGCTACATAAATAAATTGAAAAGAAAAAATATTGTGAGATGAAAACAATACACTTAAGAATGCAAAAAAAAAAACCGAAGACCACAAAGACTTCAAACAGCACTATGGTGTGGAGAATCATTTTTTTTTAACTGAATGTTCGTGTGTTTTGTTTTCATTAGGGCTTTGCAGTCATCAAAACTTTTCAGCATCATCTGACAACTAAAGATACCTACTTAGGCAGACCACCTAATTACAGCCTCTCCGGCGGTGTGAAGTGTGATTGGTATGACATCATACCATTTTGTGCTACGACAGTAAATTGCTGTTCAATAGCAGCACGAATTGGCATGAGGACAAAACAGCCCACTTGATGCATACTTATCAACATCGAACAATGTTAATGGGCGAACTCTGCAGCCAATGAGAGTTCAGAATAAAATGTACAATTACAGTCAAAGACAGAGGACAATAAGCCCATAATAGGCTCTATCGCACACTGCTAAATGGTTTGCTAAGTTGCTGTGGTTTGGCCACAAATGAGTCATCTGTACTGTAATTAATATATGCAGATGTGAAAAATGAATAAAGAGCATCTATGACATGATTCAGTTTTTAGTGCACGAATTTAAAATGGTCTGCTGATTGGGTTGGCATCAATAAAAAAATTTAGTCCTGTTCATCTTCTGAAAATTTTCAGGCAGTCTTTATACTTATAAGCCTGATTTCAGCTCCATGTAAACGCTGTCATGACAGGTTTCAGGCATGTAAAACTGATTGCTGTTGTCAAGCTTCACTGCTGGCGATATACTCAGTTTTTGAGACAACTCAAGCTCATTGATGTTTACACTGATAAATTCTGTTTACTTCAGGAGTGTGTACCCTGTTCTGTAAATGGCTGCCACTGCTTTCCTTCACAAATGAAGCTGGCTCTTTATTTCCTTTATACATGGGCTACAGTAAGTAATGAGAGCCTGCCAGCAGAATGGGTTTATTAGGAGCTGTCAGTGAAATGTCTGAGTTCAAAGGCTAAACCTTTTCTTCAGCTTAACCTTTTTAACCATTTTTTAGACAATTCTCTCACAGGCTAGGACTTGGCGGTCTTGTGCATTGTTCTGTTGCCTCTAAGCAAGAAGGTCATGAGTTCCAATCCAACCTGGGGCCTTTCTGCCTGGGTTTTCTCACTGTGTTCCTGAAGGGTTCCTCCAGGTTCTCCCGTTTTCTCACATAGTCAAAAGACTTGCATGGCAGGCTCATTGTAGACTCTACAACTTGCCTATGGAGAGCGAGTGAATGCTGTGTGATCGTTGTGATTGACTGACACACTATCCACGGTGTGCTGCTGCCTGTCGCACACTGGATGTTGAGACAGAATTCAGCCCCTCCAGGACCGTTATCAGAAATACGTTGGTTAGGTTGTGGATGGATGGATATATCTGTATCCGCGTAGTTCTAAACACACTGCATTACATTTTATTTGATAAATTTAAGACTGTGTAAAAAGTTCAAGAGTAAATGCAACAAGCAGAAAAAGTTTGGGTTCCCTGTCAGTTAGTACTTCTTATCACCTCTGTTGGCAGAAATCCCAGCCTTCAAAAGTTTCTTGTAGCCAGCAGATAGCATATGATTGCTTTAGGAAGTTTCCCGGCTCTGCTAGCTGTCGAGTTCGGAAATGTTCTTTGGACTCTTTTTGCATACACTGCACGTTTAAAATCTCCCTGCAGGATTTCAGCGATAATCATATCTGTGGAGAGAGAAGCCTTTTCCAAAACCTTATTCTTTTTTTTTCCTTTAAGTCGTTCAAGGTTTATTATGTTTTAGTTCATTGTCCTTCTAAATAGTCAACATCCTTCTACGAAGTCTGGGACATTAGCTTGCTCGGATTTGATGAGTTTTAGCTGAATCAGTTCTTACTTCCACCGACGCAATATTTCTTATGCCAGCGGCTGTCACACAACCCACAAGCCTGAGAGATCCATCCTTGTGTTTAATGGTTGGCGAGGTTGTTCTTTTATTCTGAAGCTCTTCCTGTTTTTCTCTAAACGTATCTTTGAAGATGGTGCCAAAAAGCTCACCTTCAGTTGCACTCATTGGAATGGGGAACTGTTCCTGAACTTCTCATTCTCTGGACCTGCTTGGATGTAATGTTTGCCCACTTTGTAAGAGGAGATTATCTTTATTAAGTCCCCTGTCAGCTGCTCAGATGCTTTCCCAGGCACAAATAGGCCCAGGGGGACTTCAGATGAGTTTGTACAAAGACTTTCATATTTTTTACCCACCACAGATTTTCCCTGTGATTCTGAGCTGTAATAAGCTGTTTAGATAATGGATAAATGGATGGATGGGCAAGGGATTTCTAGATCCACCCATTACAGTGGACACACCATCCAAAGTGAGTCAACTGATCAGGGGTACGTTAGCAACTCACATAGTTTGGCTGATAGGGTCACTCAAACAGGGTACCATCAAAATGTACCTTAGGTGCAATCAGATACCGTATATCGAAATGCACCCGCATTTTTGTAACAATATTTTTTTGTACCCTGCGTGTATCAATATGAATCCAGAAAATAATCTTACTTGGCTCCACAAGATTTTTAGGACATCAAGAAGCTTTATGGCAGTAGGGGAGATGACTAACATTTCATGTGAACTTTGTGAGTCATGTCTTCGAAGGTCCATCTGCAAATATATAGAAAATTATGACTCTGCCAACGCGAGACATCAGGACCCTGGGTACATATCACTGCTGGCTGGGTACAAAACCATATCATCACAGAAATGTGGGTACATTTCAACAAATCTAAATGTACCCTGGGTACATTTTGATGGAACCCTGGGGTATATTTCCCAAAAGTGTGGTTGCTAACTAAGGTCGCAACTAAAATAGTTTGTCCAGTTTGTCCCAGTCAATGGGTCCAACTAGATTAGTTAGCATCTGTGATTCCAGGAAACGCACCCCTGGTCGAAAGTGACCCTGTCAGCCATAGTCTGAACCAGAGTTGAACTGGTTTGAACTAAGAAATTGCTAACATAGTTAGAAAAGAAGGTTTTGGGATACATACCACATATAGTTTCTCTGCTCTAGAAGTGTTTTGACTTCATTGTCTGTAAGCCTAACAAGCCAATAATGTTCTGAGACTTCAATGCAGCCAGAATGTATTCGCGGCAAGGGTGCTTAAACTTCTGCACATTTCTCATTTGCTGCTTTATTTCTTTCTACAGTTCAGCATTTCTTTCTCAAGTCAGCGAAGAGACAGCATTTTGCAACATTGCAGGAAAACTTTTTCAAGAAATAAACTTGAACCCCGCAGAGCTTGTGTTAGCATGTTTCCAGTGAGAAATTGAGGAAAACAAGCACTTCGACTCGAGCTGCCAAGTCTTTTGCACAGGCTGTCACTCGATTCCCTGGATAGTCTCTCTTGTGAGTCTCTAGTGGCTTTGATTCCTCTGCGAGGAGCAATTAATTCTCTGAGTAACTACGCTCTTGCAGCAGTGACAGTGAAAGCTCCTCTGACTGGGCTTAGCTCATACAATTTAACAGTACTCATGGAAAACTGAAATGACACAATGCACCAAGCACATGGATTTCCTTTTGCGGTATCTCTCTAATGAAATAAGCATACTTAAGCATGAGTCTCTGACCTTGCATAAAGGTGATAGAAATTTATATCCAGCCAAACCAGAAGTTTTAAAGCATGTATACAGTCGGATCCCGTTGATATACAAGTCTGTTTTAAGTAACCGCATACCTGTCGATGCACCTTTTTAACCCCTTAAGACCAGCGATGTATAAAGTACCGGAGTAGAGGAGTGGAGTAGAAGTACAAGTGCTATATCAAAAAACTGACTTGAGTAAAAGTTGAAGTGTTCTTCAAGCATCATACTCAAGTAAAAGTACTAAAGTATCCAATTTTTTTTTGTACTTAAGTGTTGCAAGTAGAAGTAGTTGAAAAAATACTACTCAAGTACTGAAAGTAAAAAGTAAAATTTAAAAGTACTCTGTAGGCCTATACTAAAAGAAAGCAGTCACAAGTTTCAATATCTTGATATATTTAATATGAAGGGCACAACTTCAGCTGAAGCAGCAGCAGTACAAGGAAACAAGTCCACATACAAGTATTAATGAAAAAACTAAAACCTCTTTAAAAGGCCAGAGGGGGGGCGCTGCCGGGTGGCTCACACGGTTAAGGCACTGCGCTGCAGTGCAGAGGTGATCACCACGTCGCGGGTTCGATCCTCGGCGTACCCACCGGCAGGGGTCGGCAGCTTTTTCAGAGTAGCGCACAATTGGCTATCGCGCTACAGGGTTACAAATTGGGAAGGGACTGCCGGATTTGGGAATTAGATAACAGCTTTGTTCGTTGCTCCAGCGCCTCCTGTTGGCCAGACGGGCGCTCGTCAGGAAGAATCCGGCTTGGTTCATGTCCGGGTATCCTCCGCCCTCGCTCTGAACTTGCGAAGATTCAACCAGCGAGTGTACAAGAATCAGTGGCTGACAGGCACGTGCTTCGGAGGAGAGCCGTGAACTGTCTTCACTATCCTGAGTTGGCAGCAAGGGGTCGCATACGAGCAAGCTTTGTACATAGTTCCCCAATTGGGCATTCCAAATTCGGGTGGGATTGGAGATGCCAAATTTATAAAAAAAGAAAAAAAAAAAAAAAAAAAAGGCCAGAGGGGTATTCCAAGTATAGGGACAAGTGACAAACCTGGGCAAGTCAAGCCAAATGGTCAACCTTATAATAGAACAGTCCAGAAGCATCCTTCTCGCAATGCCAAAGGGCTCTTCCATCAGCAGGTTGACCACTGCCTCCAGGTTAACATACTCGGGTTTGTCTCTTAACCAGCCTTTTAGAATACCCCCCAGTATTACGCTTCTAGCTGTTTGGCGCCGTCCTGTGCCTTTGAACCCCTCGTGCCAGAGAAAAAGTCATCTTCATCAGATGAGCTCGACTTGACTTCACCAGACTGCAACGCGAATTCTTCAATGTGTTGTTTGATGTAGTCCATTCCTAAACTACATGTACAAGAGTACATTATAAAAAATAACAGCTTCAACGAGTCATAACAGTTAACAGTAGTATGTTCATTCCCAAAGCGCTCCGCACTGAACAGGTGCTGCTTGTTGTCCCTGATTAGGTAAGACGACAATCATTCATCTGGAAACGTTTGCTTAATTTAAATCAACGTTATTCAAAATTACTCTCGGTATTGAGTGGAGGAAAAGTAGCACTTGGCAGTGAAATAGGCTATAAAAAGCAGGCTGCTCTATTTGACGTTGATTTAAATTATGCAAACGCGTCCAGATGAATGATTGTTGTCTTACCTAATTGGAGAGAACAAGCAGCACCTGTTAAATGCGGAGCGCTCCGGGAGTGAACATTTTGTTAATCATGAAAATGACTGCGAACAGGTCAGGACTAATAATTCTTTAAAACAGATGTTACGTCCACCCCAATTCTCAGTTTTACGGAATGTACGCCATGACTATATCGCTGTTAGATCGCATGAGAAACCGTGTCTTCAGTTGCCTATAACGATTACCGAAAAACACGTCAATAAAGAAAAATAATTGAGAACTAGCCAGGACTATCCTAATTGTCATAAAGGGACGTGTCTGTGCCACCCCAATTCCCGGTTCTAGGCTAGCTTCGCCCCTTATAACAAGACAGGCTCAGTGGCCTCATGCTGAGAGGACCCAAATGTCAGCTGAAAACGCAGTCTACCAACACAGAGGCAAAAAGCCTACAATTCTCCTCTTAAACTGAATAAAAAAGAAGTCAATTTGACTGCCAACAATCTTTAATACAACCTACAATACGAACAACAACCACATTGTTTGATTTGGTGCACTTTCAATGGCTTCAGTTTTTACAGTTAATCCCAAAGTAGGCTACCTAGCATGCCTAGCCAATAGCGAATAAGAGTCTGCAGCTGCTAGCAGGCGAAGTTGAAAAGCCACATCAGAGCCACATTCATCACGTCGGGGCATGCTAGTCACGTATGGTCAAGCGAACGGATAATGATAGCTAGCTGTTAGCGCTTAGGTGCTAGCCTACTGATAGTTCAAGCTGATATGTCATGAATGTAGCCATTTTTGTTAATTAACTTACCTTGATGTGTTTCTTCAAATTCAACGGTGAATTTTTGAAAGCCAGTATTTCACAATCTTTCGGGAGGCAGAGAAGGCACTTCATTCCATAAGAATTGTCTTTTGGTCCGACAAAAGAAAACATAGAGTCTAAGTAGCCCCAGGGATGGTCGCTTTCATCATCCGTACCACGATCACTCGAAATCGAGGGGGTTGGTGGGGGTGTTCCTGGCTCTTCCTCCATCTCAAAGTCAACTGGTGGCGCTGAGTGCTTGCAGTGTACGCAGATAGCATTGCAAAAGGCCGTTGGGAGCATGTGGTCTTGTTATATAGTGCTTGATCGCTGACTCGTCCAATGATGAGACGGCTTCATCAAACCTGGCGACCGAGCCATCTATCGCTCTGGCATTGATAGGCTATGGGTTTGGTATGCTTCCTAACATTTTTATAGGAGTAACGAGTAACGATTCAGCGCATGAAAAATGTATCGGAGTAAAAGTATTAAATTCTTGAAAAAAAAATGTAGTGCAGTAAAAGTGGAAGTAGGCGAAAAAAATAATACTCCAAAAAAGTACAGATGCTGCATTTTACTACTTAAGTACAGTACTTAAGTGGTTGTACTTTGCTACTATACATCTCTGCTTAAGACCTACGGCCCGATACCGGGAGCCAGTTGTTACGCATTATAAATACAGCATGTTTCCAAATCGCAACATTGTCATGCGGCATATCCACATTTCACGAAGAAACTCGGCCAAAAGCTCATGTAAACCATTTTTATCTCAACTGAACACAATTCAAGCACCAAGCAAGTAAATAAGCATGCAGCAAAACATAGGATAAAATCATATCAGCGCTGAATCAATAGAATTTCTCCTAAATTAGTGCTATGCATAAAAACGAAAGAGGAAAGTCCACAGAATCCGACAATATGAGCCCTGTCATTTTAAACCGACACCACATTCAAAGAACAGCAGACATACACTTTACAGTCTACAGAGATGAGCAGAAAAAAATTCTTACCTTTGATATTTTGCAATAAAAAACTGCTTGAGGGGAAATCAGCGCTTGCTATTGTTAGCCCAATTAATTCGTGTTATAAGCAAACTAGATCTGTCGGTATCCTACCTAGCATGTTCTTTCCCAGGGCGTTGCTTCAAAGATCTCATCTGCTGAGCATTCAGCTTCCTTGCAATGTATTTTCCTCTCTGTGATCGGCTTGTGATGCTGTCAGTAAGACTAAGCCAGTAGGAATTTGTTTCTATGAGTCCTGGTGTTTATAACGAACTCTAAACCATCTTAATCGCAGAAACCTAGCCTGAGCCACAGCCTTGCATTCCCAGTGCATCAAACTGAGTCCAAGGGACGTTTACATGTTCTTGAATAGTGCGACAATATAAACGCATAACTAGTTTTTTTGAGCTATTGTCCGAATAATTATCCGCTAAATATTCAACATTCATTTTCAAAGTCGTTTTCTGACAGAATCTTTGCAGTATTCCACACAAATACTGAGACTACAACAGTACAGTACGTATTTTCTTTACCCATTCGTTGAATGGGCAATTTCACCATAGACTGTTGTCAATTAGCGCAGCCTATTGGATAAAATGCTGCGCTGCGAAGGATATTGTGAAGGTTCGGTTCCTGATCAGGGTACTTTTTTTTTTTGGTTTGTTTTTTGAAATAATTGCAGTTTCTTTCTACGGTAATTGCTGCGGTTTTTTTTATTCTTACTTTTCTTTAACATTTTTTCACATTGCCTTTGTATTTATCATTTTATTTATTTGTTTTTTTTTTTTTTTAATAAATATGCTCCAGTGGAGTCAAACTTAGTTTTGGCAGTGCCAGTGCTGTCAAATCAAGCCTTTTCTGTCAATTTTCCATGCTTCCTGCAGCATTTATCCCATTAAAGTGCAGTCTCTCAAATTCTGTATGAGGCTTTTTTACCCCTTTTCACTTAAATGTTCCATTTTCATGGTTCGAAGTCAGAAAAGGCATTTTTTCATTATAACATAACATAACTTACCATAGTTTCTTTATACTATTGTGAATATATCACTTCAGGCATTCAATGACTAAAAGGAATCTATCTTTAAGTCAAGCCTGCTCTTGAAAACCCCCAAGGTTTCTGCCTCAACAATATGGTCAGGCAAGCTGATAGCTCTAATTTTGTTAGACAATAGCCCATACATATTCTGTATCATAGTTGCAGCGCTTCACTGAAGTTACATCTCACTTACACTACCAGTCAAAACTTTTTGCACACACTAAGATTTTGTCAAGTCTTTATCTTTGGCTGTGCTGTAGCGCTGTTCGTTGGTGATTATTCTGCATGAGTTGAGACAGAGGAAGACGTGTGGGATTGAAGCTGAAGATTTACTCTTGTGTAAACAGAGTTTTCTGAAAATAATTTGTGTGTTAAGGCTCAAACAATAATAGAGATTTGACGATTTGCTACCGAGGTATAACCTTTGTCGCAGTAGGGATAGGGAGAATCTTCCCCCTTCTTCTTTTTCCCCTTTTTCCCCCTGTAGCAATTCGGTGAGCAAACAGCCAAAATTAAGTCGCTACTCTGGTCAAACAAAGGCGACAGGGGTTTTTTGGGGGTTTTTTTTTGGGGGGGGGGGGGGGGGGTTCAGTCTCCCGGGAGCAAAGTAAGGTAAAGTTAAATAAATTTAAAGCCTAAATTTAGTCCATCAATCAAAAGAAACTCGCACACCAAAATAGCCAGTACAAAAAATTATTGGGTTTTATTCCATAAAAAAGTGCAAAGTGCTACCAAAGTGCATGCAGTGCAAAATGTTTTCGGTCACAATCAGACCATCCTCAGTGCGGCTAAATTTAGAGAATAAATTAAAAGATAAATAATTATCAAAGTGAATTGAGCGATATACAAAGTAAAACAGTTGTTTTCAAGGACTGAGGTACTGTCGCCTGGTTTTTCTGTAGCTGATTAAGCTAACAAACCCTAGCAAGCTCTCAACGCCAAGAATATTATCGAATTGCCTGGATATCTAACTGGGTGGCTTTCCTTTTATCCAGTCTTCTAGCTTATAAATATTGACGTTCACCGGGGTTTTTGAGTCCCCTTCGTTCTCTATACTGACTGCGTTACCGCATAAACGCATTGCCAAGCTTGAATATTAACGCGAACCAAGGTTTATGGCTTTTTCGCATTTTATTATTACTGAAGGGCTCCTCTGATTAAACACATTGTAAACACCCTATCTTTGTATTTTCTTCCGGTTGCTGTGCCTTGATCAGCTGATTAAAGTTTAACTGCTTGTTCGAGTGCTTAGGACAGCATGTTGGGGAGATACAGTTTAGTTGGACTTGTTTATTCGTTCCGTTGTAATTAAAAGGAACCAGGGCTTTACTCTTTTCTCGGTTACCCTTGGTTGTATTTGCGGCCAGCTAGCTAGCTAAGCACTGTTTGCATTTTTGGCTGGGGATCTGAGATTTAGTATTTAGTTAGTAGGGCAGCAGTCACTTGACTTGTCCACTCGGTTAGGTTGGAATTTAAACTGTAAGCTTTACTGGAGTGCTCTGCCTCCTTCCTTCCTCCAGTTTCTCCTGGGCATTGGAGCCAGTCTGTTTTATCTGGGTTCTCAGCTAAGCCCTGTGATATTTTTAGGTTAGAATATTAATAGTACTGGGACTAGATAAACTCAAGTTGGCTTATTAGAAGTGCTTTTTACATATAGAGTTTGGCTCAATTTGGTATTTCATTTCTGTAATCTGAAACTAAGCCCCTGATAAAAGAGGCTTATAATCCATTTACCTAGTTTCCCCATGGTTTCTATCGTGACTGCTGCTTAGGGCTTCATAGGTGAATAAATAAATGAATTGTGGTTCCTCAGCTTCTGTCTCGGCATTAGTAATTTTCTTTTATCTAGGGTCAGCGAAGTCATTAGGTAGGGGGTACAAAATGTTGACAAAACTATGTGACAGTTGCAGGATGATCGCACTTTTGGAATGAGATTTCCAGGGTGGGTTGGTCTGCCACTAGTGCCAGCTAATTGAACATCTGGAGAGCAAGATCCTTGATCTTTAGGGCCAGTCGGCGGCACAACATAGTTCGCAATCAATAGAGTTCCTAGGGGAACTAAGTAGTATATCGTTGAGAGAAATCGTGCGTACGCCGAAGCAGGGTGGGACAGGGATCCCAGAGCAGGCAGGGAGAGAAAGTTGGGTGACTGTAGGTTGACAGCGCAGGAAAGGGCGTGCACACCGTATAGCGACAGCTCCTCCAGTGGTTGAGGTGTCCAGCCGATTCTGGCCCTTGCAGGAACTCGAATTAGCCCCTGACCCTGAGAGTGAGGGGACTGATGAGCAGCAGGGCACTCTGTTAGCCTCTACCCCTCAGAAAAGAGAGTTAGTGATAGTGGGGGACTCAATACTTAGAGGAATAGATAGCTTAGTCTGTTCGCGTGACAAGAAGTCTCGTACGGTGTGTTGCCTGCCTGGTGCCCAGGTAGGAGACTTGTGGAGCGTGCGGACCAGAGCGGGGAGGGATCCAGTTGTCATGGTCCATGTTGGGACAAATGGCATAGGTAAGGGTAGGTTTGAGGTTCTGCAAGGCAAATTTGTGGAGTTAGCTGAGAAGCTAAGGAGCAGATCCTCAATGGTAGTGTTCTCTGGGATTCTACCTGTACCACGTGCAAGCAGAGGAAAGCAGAATTTTATCAGGAGGTTTAACACGTGGCTATGAACCTGGTGTAGGAAAGAGGGTACAGGTTTATGGGGCACTGGAACTTTTTCTGGGACTGGGGTGATCTGTTCAAGCCTGATGGGCTGCACCTGTACCGGAGGGGTACCTTTGCACTGGGTCAGCGTATGTTGAGGGTTGCACAGGATTAATTAAACTAGGGATTTGGGGGGAAGGGAACATAGGGAAATGCAGACTGCCCCAATGGAAGCTGATGGCGTTACATGCACTATTGATGATATACTTTTAAAGCAAAAAAGCGTAGTGGGGGGGCTTGGAGCAGTGGGAGCATGGAAAATCAAAGGGGAAGAGCATTAGTAATAACCTGAAATGTTTTTATTTAAATACAAGAAGCATAAAAAATAAATATCCGGAGCTTGAGGCCGTTATGATTAGTGAGGGCTATGACATAGTTGGGATTACAGAGACATGGCTTAGTGAAGAGGATGGAGATGAATATAAAATAGGTTATAAGCTCTTTAGGAAGGATTGATGTAATAGGCGAGGAGGGGGCGTAGCAATCTAAGTGAACGAAACATAAATGTACAGGAAATTCCCGAAATTGAACATTTCATGCCCGTGAAGATATCTGACCACAGCCCATATTTTACAGTATTCAGCTTTAGTGTTCTCATTGTTATCCTTCATGTACATCTTATAAAGATTCCACTTTTCCCTCAAAATCCTTCGAATACTTTTGGTCATCCACTAAGGATTCTGCTTTTTCAGTTTAATTTTGGACGCCTTTGGAATGAATTTGCATTGTGATTCAAGTAAAACCCCCTTAAATCTTTCCCACATCTCATTTACGGATTCACAGTCCAGGAGTGTCTCCCATTTTATTTCACTTAAATACGAACGCATCCTGTCAAAGTTTGCTCACCTGAAATTGAAAATTCTTTTTTTTGAATACACCTATTGAACTTCCCATGAAACATCAAAGTTAACAGCAGAGTGATCACTTTTCACATGTGGATGAGCATTTTGAACTGCAGAGGACTTAAGCCAGTGTCAGTGGGGGGCACAGACACGTCACTTCATGTATGTCACTTTTTCTGTATTGAATTTAGCCCATGATTTAATCGCTGTTAGATGCATATGGGGAGAAATCATGTCTTCAGTTGCAAACTACGATAATTGGAAAACGTGTCAATAAAGGAAAATGATTGAAAACTAGCCCAGACTAATTGTTGTCATAAAGGGATGTGTCCCCCCTACCCCCCGCCCCCACCCCACCAGAATTAGGCACATGTAAATTCACAGTTGTTTTTAATCAGAAGAATGCCTGCTGGATCCCAGTGATGTTGTAATAAAGGTAAACGGTTTTCCAGAAATGGGACGGAAACCCTGTTTACAGAGAAAATATGCCAGTTTTTACAATGTCATTGATTTTATGTCATGTAATGTACCCTTTGGTATGTTTTTCACCTGATTACTTAGATTTGTCAGGAAGGCAGGGAAATGATTTCGATTTTTTTTTGTTTTTAAAGGTGTGCTTACTAGTGAACGCATGCATTGCGATTTGTTGTGATGAGAACTTGAGGATAACTTGGCCCTCCACTGCATACGATGGGGTCTCCCCTGGAATACAGTGTTTATATAGGCCAAAAGTTTGGAAGCTAGGTCACATTTGTACAAAACAAAAATCATAGTTTCATTGGCATACTTTGCAACAAAATAAACAGCATTATTATATCAAGAGTCACTTATCAGAATACATTTTTACTCAAATTATCAGGCCCATGGTCCTGGTGCCTGCCGTATTGCCATCCGGTGGGCTGTAAACCATGACATAAGGTGAATATTGCAAACTGCTTTGTTTTATTACTTTTTTACTGAAGTTGTGACTCTTGCAAATCTTGTCAACCCAAAAACTAAGCCCCTCCTCTCTTTTATAAACATTTATTCACCAATGGTCTGGTAACATCAATGTATACAGTACCTAAAGGTAAATAGAGGAAAATGGTGCATATCAATGAAAGAAAAGTCTAATCATGCAGTAAATACATCCAAAAATCCATAGATTTCATTCTGGTTTTAAAGAAAGGCATTGTGAACAGAAACTTGAAGCTGCTTTTTGACCTGATTTGGCCTTGCTTCCAAACTTCTGTAGTATACCTAGTGGACTGTCTTCAGGAAGTGGCTGCAAGGCTGTTAAAATTGGTATTTTTCTGGGTGCAGCTCTGAGAAGGGTAGGGAGTTTTTCAAACTGAAAGTCATGCCAAACTACTCAGTAGGTGTTCAGAACTGACAATGGGAATGTTAAAATGAAAATGGCATAATATGTCTCCTTTAACTCAGGTTAGGGGCCCCATCACCTCATTGGTCCACTTTTTACGTTTTTTTTTTTGTGTTTCATAGGATGGACATACAGCAAACATTCACTGCCAGATGTTGTTCTGTTCCAACAGTTAAGAAGCTGTGACAGTATAAGGCTCAAGTACAGCGGAATATTTTACTTGCTTTGGCTTTTTTTTCTCCAGAAGTGACTAAAACCTGATAGAGGCTTGTAAATCTCTTGATGCGAGAGTACAGGTGAATTTCAGACCATAAAATCAGCAACAATCCTCCACAGATTATTCCTGCCTCACAGTCTGCCAGTTTTACTGGGGAGAAGCCATAGCTGATCAGTGACAAGCCTGGGCTCCTACGGGTGAGTTCTTGTTATACCGCTTGTGACCGACTCTTCCTTCCTGTCTGGATAGCTTCTTAATGCATTTTTTCAGTCACGGGGGCCCATTCTTTAGAAATGCCAGAGTGACTAAAGAGAACTCTGAAATCGTTTAGCGAAATAAAAAAAGGCAGCCTCTTGGATGAGATGCCGTAATGAAGCCACTTGAGCTGCCCGTACAAACTGTCCTGAGCTGAGTGAGTCATCCTTGATGGACACTAATTCACAACAAAGCGGGTGTCGCGCTGATGTGGAGACTCGCCTCGAGCCTCTCAACAACCGGCTTTTATCTGTCTGTTTAATCAGAAACCTCTCCCTGCGTGACTTTGACTGAGAGTGGCATGTCAAAGTAACGCATCGCAGAGAGCATTGTAAGAAATCTGTCTGTCAGGCCTCTTCCATTAAAATAAACACATTTAACATAATGAATTGCGCCGTTCACGGAGCTGACACAACATCAAACATAAGAGCGAATGTTTCAGCTAAACTGTGGTGGAGTTCGCCCGTCTTTCGGATGAGATGTTAAACTGAAGTCTCAACTCACCGCGGCCATTAAAGGTCCCGCGAGACTCTTTGCAAAGTTGGGGGAATAGGGAAGGGTTAATATAACATAACATAACATAACATAACATAACAGGAATGGCGAGAACAGGCCATTCAGCCCAACTATGCTTGCAAGTTTCTTTATACTATTGTGAATATATCCTTTCAGATACTCAATGACTCATTGGTATTTAGCTTTAAGTCAAGCCTGCTCTTGAAAACCGCCAAGGTCTCTGCCTCAACAATATGGTCAGGCAAGCTATTTCACTTTGAAATTACTCTTTGGGTGAAGAAATATTTCCGAATATCAGTGCTAAATTTACCTTTGGTCAACTTCCATTTGTGACCCCGAGTTCTACTCACAACACTTAGTGAAAGGAATCCTACATAATTCACTTTGTTAATCCCTTTAACATATTTAAAGACCTCGATCAAATCACCCCTTAGTCTCCTTTTCCTAAGACTAATGAGATTAAGGATCGTCAGCCTCTTTTCATAGCTTTTATCTTTTATACCTGGAATTAGCTTAGTGGCTCTTCTCTGAACTTTCTCTAGAGCCTCTATATCTTTCTTAAAGTATGGTCCCCAGAACTGCACGCAATACTCCAGATGTGGTCTGACGAATGTGTTGTACAAAAGAAGCGTCACCTCCTTAGATTTGTACTCGATACTTTTGGCAATGTATCCCAGCATCCAATTGGCTTTTTTAACTGCTACGGGACAATGGCTAGAGCCTGTGAGGGTTTGGTCAACAATCATTCCCAGATCTTTCTCGTGTGGAGCACATTCCAGTTTTAAACCTCTCATGAAGTAATCCCGTGTAATGTTTTTATTACCTACACGTACAACTTTACATTTTGCTACATTAAATTTCATTTGCCACATTTCTGCCCAAATCTGGATTCTATCCAAATCATCCTGAATCACTTTATTGGACTATAAACTATTTGCCAAACCCCCCAATTTAGTATCATCTGCAAATTTAACTAATCTGCTCTCAATATTCTTATCAAGGTCATTAATGCAGATGAGGAACAGCAGGGGTCCCAACACCGATCCCTGGGGGACGCCACTCCCTACCATACCTAGCTCAGATGAGATACCACTGACTACCACTCTTTGTGTTTTGTCCTGTAACCAGTTTTGAATCCACTCCTGAATACCTCCTGTGACTCCAATGAAGCTCATTTTAAAAATTAGTCTCTTGTGTGGTATCTATTCCTCTAAGTATTGAGTCCCCCACATCAATAACTCTCTTTTCTGAGGGGCAGAGGCTGACAGGGTCCCCTGCTGCTCATCAGTCCCCTCACTTTCAGGGTCAGGGCCAAATTCGAGTTCCTGCAGGGGCCAGAATCAGTTGGACACCTCAACGACTGGAGGAGCTGTCGCTGTACAGCGTGCACGCCCTTTCCTGCGCTGCCGACCTACAGTCACCCAACTTTCTCTCCTTGCCTGCTCTGGGATCCCAGTACCACCCTGCTTCGGCGTACATACCATTTCTCTAAACGACATACTACTTAGTTCCTCTAGGAACTGTACTGATTGCGAACTATGTCGTGCTGCCAACTGGCCCTGAAGATCAAGGATCTTGCTCTCCAGATGCAAAATTAGCTGGCACTGGTAGCAGAAAAACCCACCCTAGAAATCTCTTTCCAAAAGTGAATCATCCTGCAACTGTCACATAGTTTTGGCTACATTTTGAAGCCCCTACCTAATGACGTCACTCACCCTAGATTAAAGAAAATGACTAATGTCGAGACAGAAGCTGAGGAACCACAAATTATTAATTTATTAACCTAAGAAGCCCTAAACAGCAGTCACAGTAGAAACCTTGTGGAAACTATGAAAATGGATTATTAGCCTCTTTTAACAGGGGCTTCGTTTCAATTAACAGAAATTAAATACCAAATTGAGCCAAACACTATGTAATAAGCACTCCTAATAAGCCGATTTGAGTTCATCTAGTCCCAGTACTATGAAAGCTTTTCTTACCTTTCTGGCATGCGGCACTGCACTTAGTAGAAATTTGAACATGAACAACTCCGCCTCCCTCTAAAGTCCCACCCTCCTTCGCCTGCCTTACCTCTCAGGCTCCCCTCCTCCCCTGAAGCGTGCGGTGAGAAAGTGAGCAGCACGAATGAAGCTGCTTTTACACTAGCTATGTTTGACTCGGATCATTTGAGGGATTCGGATCATTCTGAGTCACTCGGTAATATGAGCCGTGTTGTGCGAGTCACTTGAGTCACTTGACACAAAATGGCCCGATTAAATATTTGCAAAAACCATGGTACATTGACTCGAGCCATAAAAAAGCATACACACGTACCTTTATGTGTTACTGCCTACCAATAGAATATCCAGCCTGTAGCTGCCCTGGCTACTAGTTCTACAAAAGGGGTCTTATTATTGTTGTTGTTATTATTATTATCATTATTATTAATAATATTACAGTCATCACAACATGCAGAAACCCCCACCTCCAAGAAAAAAAGAAATCTAGAAATAAAACATTATTATATTACATTAAATTACATCATATTATTTTACATTATACAGTGTCCCTTGCTATAACGGGACAGCGCATTGTGCTATGCCCCCTATTTGGCTACGGGACTGTATAACATTGTCAATCAATATCCTCTGTGTCGTGTCTCCTGTACAGAATGCGTTCAGCATGTAAAATTTACATAAATCTTCGTTCGCTAGCTGAGTGACTCTGAAGCTGTATTTGTGGGCGGGGGGAGTTACAGCCTCAAATCATCTATATAATAATTGTAAAAAAATAAAGCTAAAAATAAAGAAGTAAACCTACTTCGCGGATTTCGCCTATTGCGGCTTATTATTTTTAGAACGGAACTCCCGCAATTAACGAGGAACCACTGTATTACAGGATTTAATGTTTGTGAGGAATTCGACATTATAACAGGCCCAAATGCAGAATACAGTCTGCAATTTAGAATGCAAAACGCATTACTTGAAAATGAAATGTGTATTGTTTTCCCTTCATGCTGGAATACGTTTTCATTGTTTGTCAATAAATGAATAGCTTAAGCAAAAAGACAGGTCGTCAGTCGTATTACGTCTGCAAAAAAAACACCTATGTTCTAAATAGTGACGCTCCCCTGGTAACCAGTAAACACTACGAAAGAATATTTTATTTTATTTTTATTATTATTATTTTATTCTCTAATGGTGAAAATGGATATGGGGTGGATCACAGTATTCATTGACACAACATAGGCAACAAGCTATAGGCAACGACAGTCATAGAAGTCAACAACATGGCGAACTTGTGTTTGTGTGCGAGATCGCCATTGGGGTATACAGGGTATTCCCTCTGCTACAGTTTGTGCAGGACCGCGAGCAAGCAGGGATTCATACTCAAGCTAACCGAAAGCAGGGAGCCGAGTGAAGCCATGAGCTAACCGAGAGCAGCGAGCCGCGAGTGAGGCCATGAGCCAACCGAGAGCAGCGAGCCGCGAGTCGAAGCCATGAGCCAACCGAAAGCAGCGAGCCGCGAGTGAGGCCATGAGCCAACCGAGAGCGGCGAGCCGCGAGTGAAGCCAAGAGCCAACCGACAGCAGCGAGCCGCGAGTGAAGCCATGAGCCAACCGACAGCAGCGAGCCGCGAGTGAAGCCATGAGCTAACCGAAAGCAGCGAGCAGCGAGTGAAACGAAACTCAGGATCCACCACGAGTGACGGATCTCGGTTAAGTTAAGTCGGTTGGATCCTTGTGACGGATCTCGGTTAAGTTGGTAGCATCCTTGCAGTTGAGTCAGAGACTCAGAGAAGTTAAGTTTCGTTTTTCTGCCGAGTGCCAACTGAGCGAGTGAGTGGCTGAGTGCCGATGCTTGCGCTACTGCTTGGATCCACTAGTTGTGCTCAAGTGGCATATGTATCATTTCTCTGCCAACTGTAGGACTCAACTGAGCCGGTTAAATAGACGTCTAGATCTGTGGTTCGTGAGTGATATTAGAGGGCCGGTTAATTGAGCCGGATCCCGGATCTTCTTACAGCTCTATTTTACACCCAACGCGAAATGAACTGTTCGCACGACAGTTTACATTAAACGTCAATGCAAAGACGCAAATCTCGTGCGTATTCTTATCTTTGCATTGATGTTGAATGTAATCTGTCGTACAAAAAAATTTGTTTCGCATCTGGTGTGAAAGCATTTTGAAACGGGGCAATGGAGTCAAATTCAGAGGCACCGGTTAGTAAAAACTAACCAACAGTAATTACATAATATTCAATTCTATATGTGGTATAAAATAAAATGCCCTCATAACGTCTGACGAACTACCATTAACGTTAGTAATTATACCATTTCAGCTCCTGTTTACAGTCAGATGCCTTGTGTTTCGGCAGAATTCAAACATATTTTCTTGAAAAAACTGCTGTCATAACGTCTTACCTCACCAGAATTGTCCAGGTAACTTTAGTCATTAAATCAAGAGCAGTTGCAGCTGCTTTGTTTGCAGGCTAACTTCGTTGAGTAGCTACCTGCTTGGTCTCTACCGCTCTGCTGCTCTGCCAGAGAGGCGCGACTCGCACGCAGTGACAGCGCTAGGCAACTGGAAGGGGCAGAGCAACAGCTGACAGACAGGAAGCTCGGCAAATCTTTTTATTCAGACCGGAGAAAATGATTGGTCTGACTTTTATCAGAAATATATGAGAATTGAATATCGATAAGTTTCAACACCTGGCGGATTTCTTTTATATTTTAGTGTACCATACGCTTATTAGGAGCATTTTAAGATTACAAAAGAAAAGTGTAAAAATTCCAGAAAGGTAAGAACAGCTTTAATATACACTCAACAAAAATACAAACGCAACACTTTTGTTTTTGCTCACATTTGTCATAAGATGGACTCAAGGATCTAAAATTCATTCCAGATACACAATATTTCTCAGACATTGTTCACAAATCTGTCTAAATGTGTGATAGTGATACTTTGCTGAGACAATCCATCCCACCTCACAGGTGTGCCACATCAAGATGCACATCAGACACCATGATTAGTGCACAGGTGTACCTTATACTGCCCACAATAAAAGGCCACTCTGAAATGTGCAGTTTTGTCTCACAGCAAAATGCCATAGATGGCGCAAGCATTGAGGGAGCGTGCAATTGGGATGCTGACAGCAGGAATGTCAACCAGATCTGTTGCTCGGGCATTGAATGTTCATTTCTCCACCGTAAGCCATCTCCAAAGGCGTTTCAGAGAATATGGCAGTACATCCAACCGGCCTCACAACCGCAGACCACGTGTAACCACACCAGCCCAGGACCTCCACATCCAGCAGGTTCAACTCCAAGATCGTCTGAGACCAGCTACTCAGACAGCTGCTGAAACAATTGGTTTGCATAACCAAAGAATTTCTGCACAAACTGTCAGAAACCGTCTCAGGGAAGCTCAACTGCATGCTCGTCGTCCTCATCGGGGTCTTAACCTGACTCCAGATCGTCGCCATAACAGACTTGAGTGGGCAAATGCTCACATTCGATGGCGTCTGGCACGTTGGAGAGGTGTTCTCTTCACGAATGAATCTCGGTTTACATTTTTCAGGGCAGATGGCAGACAGCGTGTGTGGCGTCGTGTGGGTGAGCGCTTTGCTGATGTCAATGTTGTGGATCGAGAGGCCCATGGTGGTGGTGGGGTTATGGTATGGGCAGACATCTGTTATGGACAAAAAACACAGGTGCATTTTATTGATGGCATTTTGAATGCACAGAGATACCGTGATGAGATCCTGAGGTCCATTGTTGTGCCATACATCCATGAACATCACCTCATGTTTCAGCAAGATAATGCATGGCCCCATGTTGCAAGGATCTGTACACAATTCTTGGAAGCTGAAAATGTCCCAGTTCTTGCATGGCCAGCATACTCACCGGACATGTCACCCATTGAGCATGTTTGGAATGTGCTTGACTGGCGTATACGACAGCACGTACCAGTTCCCACTAATATCCAGCAACTTCGCACAGCCATTGAAGAGGAGTGGACCAAAATTCCACAGGCCACAATTGACAATCTGATAAACTCTATGCGAAGATGTGTTGCCCTGCATGAGGCAAATGGTGGTCACACCAGATACTGACTGGTTCTGAGTCCCCAGACCCCCAATAAAGCAAAAACTGCACATTTCAGGGTGTCCTTTTATTGTGGACAGTCTTTGGTACACCTGTGCACTAATCATGGTGTCTGATAAGCATCTTGATGTGGCACACCTGTGAGGTGGGATGGATTGTCTCAGCAAAGCAAAAGTGCTCACTATCACACATTTAGACAGATTTGTGAACATTGTTTGAGAGAAATGGTAATAATGTGTATCTGGAATGAATTTCAGATCTTTGAGTCCAGCTCACGACAAATGGGAGCAAAAACAAAAGTGTTGCGTTTATATTTTTGTTGAGTGTACTAACCTAACAATATCACAGGGCTTAGCTGAGAACCCAGATAAAACAGATTGGATACAACTCCCAGGAGAAACTGGAGGAGGGCAGGAGGCAGAGCACTGTAAATTTAAACTTACCGTTTAAATTCCAACCTAACCGATTGGACGACTCAGTGGCTGCTGCCCTTCTAACTAAATTCTAAATCTCAGATCCCCACCCAAAAATGCAAACAGTACTTATCTAGCTAGCTGGCCGCAAATACAACCAAGGGTAACCGGGAAAGAGTAAAGCCCCGGTTCCCTTTAATTAAAACGGACCGAATAAACAAGTCGTTAACTATGTGAGCGAACTAAACACGGTATCTCCCCCAACAAGCTGTCCTAAGCACTCGAACAAGCAGTTAAACTTTAATCAGCTTACCTTTGCCACTAAGTGTGAAACCAAGCCGAGTTATAGTTAGATATCCAGGTAATTCATTAATATGCTTGGCGTTGAGAGCTTGCTAGGGTTCGTTAGCTAAATCAGCTACAGAAAAACCAGGCGACAGTACCTCAGTCCCTGAAAACAACTGTTTTACTTTGTATATCGCACAAATCACTTCGTTAGACAATTATTTAGCATTTAATTTATTCTCTAAATTTAGCGTTTACTTCACTTTACCTTACTTAGCTCCCGGGAGACTGAAATGCTCCCCCAAAAAAACCCCATAAAACCCCCGTCGCCTTTGTTTGACCATATTAGCGACTTAATTTGGCTGTTTGCTCACCCAGTTGTTCTCGGGGGGGAAAGGGTAAAAGACGGTGGGAAGATTCTCCCTGCCCCTACCGCGACAGAGGTAATACCTCGAGAGCAAATCGTCTAATCGTTCCCTGGGTTTCCTGGTGTTCTGGCAAGATTCCCAGCCCGGCATCTCAACCTGCTGCCTAATCATGCCCTGATCTAATGAGCTATAAAAATGTTCTGCTTCTTCTCTGCCTCAGCTGTTGTGTGATGTACATACTGGCAGAAAATGCATTTCCCAGATGCAGGCAGGCATCTATCTATCTATCTATCTATCTATCTATAGTCTAGTGATTCCCAAAGTGTCGGCCGCATGGTGGTACTGCAGGTGGGCCGTGAGAGGTCATTATGTAAAACCCCAAGAAGACAATTACCAAAAGATGGATATTGCCTGGGTTGAAGGCCTTACGTGTTCTCTTTGTCTAACTTTAATTAGAGCATTCTTCTGGCTGGGGTGAATCACAATATAATGGATATTCTTTCACCGTCCGAGAACGGGGCATGAAAGCGCAATGGTTACGATTAATCTGACTCCATAGAACAAGTAGAATACAAAATTTAGTTAGGTTCTCGTTTAAATATCTGACTCCAAATTAGAATTAGAATTGATAATTTAGGAAACACCTGCGTGGATTTCGAGACAAATCTGCCATCAGATGCGGCAGCACAAACCATCATTGCTCAGTAAATGCGTCCCCAGGGTTAATTAAACGCAACTGTCCTGGAATCAATTCGACAATACTTCCATTGGTTAGACGAGACTATCTTGCTAGCGGCATCTATGCAAATATACAGCACGGAGCACGAAACGTAACAAGAACCCGGATTTGCATAAAACTTATTACACAAATCCTAAAGGGGTAGGACATAATCCCAATCTAATTTAGAAGTATCGTTACCTACACGTCTTGGTAGGTATTCCCCCTTAAGTCCCGGTCGCAACAAGGCTAGAATATACGAGTGTTACAAATCAAGGAAAATCACGCAAGCTGAAAAAGGAATAACAATAATTTAATTCACCAGGTAGGCACAACTTGAATCAAACAAATCAATGATAAGCCAATTACCGTTACATATAATTTAGAAGGATTTAGAGTATTTTCATACCTGGAAAAGATGAATGACCACGTGGAGCTAAAGTCGTTCCATGTGGTCGGGGAGAACTCAAATTTTCCCCCGCTCCGCAGAGCAAGGCAACAGGTGACTTACCCCAAGAACAGTCAGAAAGAAGAGACAGGAAAAGAAGAAGAGAAGCCCCCGCCCCCTTAGGATCTCATACCTTTAAAGGCTCCAAACCACACCTCCGAACAAGGTAGAGGAAGGGGTGGCCGAATCAGAGTTTTACTGGCCTAGGTGATATTAATTTGCATAGACAGACTAGGTAGTCTCCCAAAAGAATCTTACAAACGATGAACCATAATTCCAAGGGAAATGAAACATGTTCCATTCAACTCCTTGGACTCCCCCGAGAATAAAGAGACCAAACATGATATAAATATGTGCTAAAATGATGCAGTTGTCATGGAAAAGCCTTAAAATGGAATATTCTGGCCCAATTGTGTTATCAATATATAAGAGGTTCCTTTTAGGATATTGAACATAAACAAAATATGAATTTGATAGAGGTTTAGGTTGTTTTAAGCCAATTGAAGTAGCTGCGCTTTAACTTCAATGAAACCAGTGAGTTTGAGTTCCAGAGATGCTGGGCCTGCTAGACTTGATGGCTCCCACCCCCCGCTGTGGGGAACAAAGGATGCCACTCTCACCGGCAGGCTGTAGGATTATAAAAGTTAACTGCTCGCTCTGGATTGTGTCAGATCACCCAAACATTCAGATTTTACCTGCGTAATGGGCATGTGTTCCAACAATATGATTTTTGACATATATTTTGAGCCAAATCAAATATTCAGGTTCTACAATTAAAAATATGATTCATTTTCGCAAAATATGATTTTTTTATGATTTTAATTGTAAAATATTTATTGCACGATTTTAAAAAATATTTAGAAGTAATAACCTATTGAGTGTTATTGACCTCACAATATTTTAGGAACCTTATATAGTTTATGATCGGAACGTAGCTTTCTGGTTATCATGACCGGGGGTCATGATCGGAGGAGCACGTACTGTGTTCAATAATTAATAAGCGAGCTCGTAGTCTGGGGCGCGCGTTGCATCATGGTCTCGGGTCAGAGATCACGGGGGATAAACACTGGGTACACGTGCGGTCTGGGCGTCCGGGCATGGACCTATAAGGAGATCTGGACGCACAACTCGGGTCGACCACATACGCCTCCATGGTCCTAGCGGCGAATGTGATATTGCTGGTCACGTGATGCCATGGGGGCCAAAAAGAAATTTCTCCATAGGGAATAATTGAAAAAGACACGCTGATAAATCCGTGAATAATTTTTTTTGACAAACACAAATTATCCATACCGAAACGGTTTATTTTTCTCTTTTAAATCATTAATGCCTCGTTTCTCGGCAAAGACAAAATCTTTCATTTATATTCAGGCTATGCGAACACCAACGGGTCCTCATATGTAAGCGCGTTCCCGCTCCTCCGAATTTAGCACTGCAGCGGATGTGAGTGGGTGGAGCAATGGGCTTTCCTTGCCGTCTGTCTGTTCAACATTACAGACGTAGCCAAGTCGGTGAAGTGAGCTGGCCAGTTACGGAGCATATAGCGACAAAAGAAACGCAAGTTAAATAAAGGCAAACCGGAAAATAGGTTTGCGCGTAATTATTGAAAATCAAATTTATTACTAGCGAGTTCGCATTTACACTCGTTTTATCAAACTTTTCTTTGTTTTGCGGTAACTATGAGTACCCAGATAGCAAGCTCCTCCGCTCCGGATTTGCCCCGGCTCTGAGCCGGATCAGCTGGAGCCAGGGCAGATCCGGAGCGGAGGTGCTTGCTATCTGGGTAACCATAAGAGCTCATTAACTAAGTTAGCTAACTTGCGTTTCTTTTGTTGCTCAGTAAATTTTTGCCATTTTAATTGCTGAATGGCCGTAATACGTAATAATATGTAACTTAGCACCTCGATTGCTGCACTTCCTGCAGCGCGAGAAAATATACAGTAAGCTAAGGTCGCTGTTGTGACCTCCTAGAACCATGACGCAAGCAACACTCACCTTACTTATCCAAATTAAAATGAAATAGTTAAATCCATGAATTGCATTGTGTATTGCCATTACTTTGAATAGCACCAATTCGCATCACTCTATTCTGATGCGTGATGCTTAACGTGTCAGCTGAGTAGCATCTACCGCAACGTAATGTGCATTTATAGCAGTATATAAATTCATTTCGAGCACTGCTTAGCGATCCATTTATCAGCCTAACCATTCTTCGTTGTTAAATTACTTACCGACCTTCATACATGATGACGAAGCTTTTCGGCAACTTGTCTTGTGAGATCCAAAATGAACTATTTTTTGTTCATGATCCGAACCAAGAGGGTGGAACAATGCGCATTCCTTGCCGTCCGTCTGTGATGAACATTCTTTATGTGGCCAAGTCAATCAAGCGAGCCGGCGTTACGGTGCAAATATCTTATCCATTTTATTTTAATTGATGAATGGCCGTAATATACTCGATAGCCACACTCCATTATCAGGCCTACCAAAGAAAACGTAGCCTCAGCACACAAAAACTTTGAAATGCCTACATTAATCGCGGAAATAGCAACAGAAAAATAATACCCCGCTACCGAAACTGCAAAAACCGCAACATAAACTGTTGACTTGTAGCATAAGACTATTGTAATGTGAATATAGGCCACTAGATGGCAGTATTTACCTTTTTTTTGTTAAGCTCAGACTGGAGTCATGTTTAGACATGTCCTGGACATGTCTGGGGCAAGTCTCAGAAAATAAAAAAAAAAAGAGGTCTAAATGTGGGTGGGGTCTGCAAAAGAGTATATAAGGAAAAGAATTGAGACAGTAGTGGTAGGAGAAATTGCAAGAAGATGACCAGACCTGCCATTCTGTTCAAGACCTGTGACGTTTCTTTTGTGGATTTATTTGCCTGTGTTTGAGCATTTTCTTCATCCAGGACATCACCAAGCCACCCCACCAAAAAGGGACTGTAAATATTTCTTTTTGTTTTTCTTATAATCAATCTTGGTCTTTAGTTGTAGGTTGTTATTAGTCTTTGTCTTTGTTAAAAATTAAATGTGTTTTAGTTGTTAAAACTGTGTTTGTCATCCCTTGCTGTTGCTGTTGTGTTATAAATGTAATAACAAATTGGGGCCATAACAAATTGGGGGCTCGTCCGGGAGAGACCATTGTGTGAGTAATTTATTGAAAATCTAACATTCCAAATTGTGAAATTGTTTTTGTGAATTTTCCTAGATATATATTGACAACAGCAATGGATGATTTCTTGGCATCACCAACCGTAGGGGTTTTGAAGTCTTTTAAAAAGACAGAACTGCTAGAAATTTGCAGACAGTTGGAGCTGACAGAGGTAAAACCAGCCATGCGAAAAGCAAGACTGGCTAGAGAGATAGTTGAATATTACATTGATGAAAATGTGTTTGCACCAGGAGATCTGGAACAGTTTCCAGTGGAAAATCCAAATATAGAAATGGAACTTAAATTAAAAATGCTAGAGATTGAAAGGGAGGAAAGAGAAAAAGAAAGGAAAGAAAAAGAAAAACAAAGGCAGTTTGAGTTAGAAAAATTAGCAAGAGAAGAAAAACAAAGAGAATTTGAGAGAGAGAAAGAGGAAAGAGCAGAAAGAGAGAGACAGAGACAGAGAGATTTTGAATTAGAGAAATTCGATAGAGAAGAAAGACTCCAAATGGAGCAACTAAAAATAAAAATTCAAACTGAAAATAAATTTCGGGCTAGCCAGGAGGTAAAACTGGTGCCTCCATTTTCGCAAAAGGATGTTGACAACTATTTCCAGTGTTTTGAAAAGGTAGCAAAGAGTTGCCAGTGGCCAAAGGAACACTGGCCTCTGATGTTGCAAACTGTCCTCAAGGGTAAAGCTCAACAAGCCTATTCGGCTTTGTCTGCAGATGATTCCTCTGATTATGAGGTTGTCAAAAAGGTTATTTTGAGAGCTTATGAGCTGGTTCCAGAGGCTTACCGACAGAAATTCAGAGGTCTGAAGAAATCTGAAAATCAGACTTATGTTGAATTTGCTAATGAGAAGCAGGTTTGCTTTGAGCGCTGGTGTACTTCTATGGAGGTCAAGGATGATTTCAACTCACTAAAAGAGATGGTGTTAGTTGAAGAATTCAAGAACTGTGTTAAGGATGATGTTAAGACCTACCTTAATGAGAAGCAAGCACTGAACTTGCAATCAGCTGCCAAATTTGCAGATGAATATGTTCTCACTCATAAGTCCAAATTTCAGTCTAGCAGTAACAATAAATGGTCCCAATTTCAGAAAAAGGGTTACGGTGATACCCAAGATTCCTCACCCAAAGACAAAGACAAATCTGGTGATGGTGCTCAGAAATCCAGTAACAGGTCTGATCAAAGTGTGAAAGCTGACAGTGACAAAAGTGGTCTAGTTTGCAGTTATTGCAAGAAATCTGGTCATGTTACAACTAACTGTTGGTTCCTTAAAGCTAAGAAAGAAAAAGAAAAGGATACCAAACCAAATGCCTTTGTGAAAACAAGGTTAGAAACCCCTGTAGTAGATAACCAATCTGCTAAATTGCCTGCTTCTTGTGGGGCTAAAAAGCCTGATACAGCTGACTTTGTGAGGGAGGAATTTCTTCCATTTGTGTCAGAGGGATTTGTGGCTCTGAATGAGCATACTACTCCTGTCCCCATATATATCCTGAGGGATACCGGAGCTTCTCAGTCACTTTTGTTGATGGACTCCTTGGAGTTACGTGATGAGACCGCTTCAGGGGATTTCATACTTGTACAAGGTATTGAAGGGAGGACTGTATCTGTACCCCTGCGCTCTATATTCTTGAAGTCAGATTTAGTTACAGGACAGGTAAAGGTGGGACTTATGTCAAGTCTACCTATAAAGGGTGTTTCTCTGTTGCTAGGCAATGACCTGGCTGGGGGCAAAGTAGTTCCCCCTGTACATCTTACTTCACAGCCGAGCACTGAAAATGGGGATGAGGACCCATCTCTGTATCCTTCTTGCGCAGTGACTCGTGCTATGGCCAAGAAGGCTAAAGAAGATGATGTTGTGGTGCCGTCCAGTACATTGAATAGTCAGGACTCAGGTGGTTCGCCTCATGACTCTGATTGGCCTACGATGGTTTCTCTGTTTGAGGACTTATCAGATACTTTTATCAGTTCTCTATTCAGCCAGCCGGATGGGTCTGGTGATTCTGATGTGTCTGGAGACTTGTCTCTGTCCAGAAAGCGGTTGATTGAGGAGCAAACTAATGATCCTGAAATTGGTGTACTAAAGAGGAGAGCCCTTCCTGAAAAAGAAGTAGATGCAGTTCCAGTTGGGTATTATCTCAAGGATGGTGTGTTGATGCGGAAGTGGCGCCCTCCTGATATCCCTGCCAATGCAGATTGGGCAGTGGTCAGGCAAATTGTTGTTCCGAAGGTCTATAGGAATGAGATCTTAACAATGGCTCATAGTTTACCTTTAGGAGGTCATCTTAGTGTTAACAAGACTGTTGATAAGATCATGAAACACTTCTTTTGGCCTGGGCTTCGGAAAGACGTTTCCAACTTTTGCAAAACCTGTCACACTTGTCAGGTAGTTGGAAAACACCAGTTAGACCCACCTGTAGCTCCATTGCAGCCTATCCCAGCATTTGGGGAGCCATTCTCTAGGGTCATTGTTGATTGCGTTGGTCCATTACCCAAGACTAGATCTGGAAATCAGTACTTGTTGACAATCATGTGTGCATCTACCAGATTCCCCGAAGCCATACCTCTACGTAACATCAAGGCAACTGCAATCTCGAAGGCTTTGATAAAGTTCTTCACGTTGTTTGGCCTTCCCAGGGAAATTCAGTCAGACCAGGGAAGCAATTTCACTTCAGGATTGTTTCAGCAGGTTGTGTATGAACTAGGTGCAAAGCAGATTCTTTCTAGTGCCTATCATCCAGAAAGTCAGGGTGCCTTAGAGCGGTTTCATTCCACTCTCAAGACAATGATGAGGACTTATTGTTATGACCATGAGAAAGACTGGGATGAAGGGGTTCATTTGCTGTTGTTTGCAGCTAGAGAAGCAGTGCAGGAGTCTACTGGATTCAGTCCATTTGAGCTAGTGTTTGGTCATGAAGTGAGAGGACCTTTGCTATTATTGAGTGAACAATGGCAAGAGAAAGAGCCGCATATCAGTCTGTTAGACTATGTTAGCAAGTTCAAGGAAAGATTGCGGACAGCTTGTGACCTTGCCAAAGAGAACTTGAAATCAAGTCAGGGAAAAATGAAAACTTGGTATGATCATAAGGCTAGAAGCCGTGAGTTTAAACCAGGAGACAAGGTCCTTGTGTTGTTTCCCTTGCAGTCCAATCCATTGCAGGCTAGATTTCATGGTCCTTATGAAATTCTGACAAAACTCAATGATCTCAATTACATTGTGAAGACTCCAGATAGGAGAAAACCAAAACAATTGTGTCATATTAACATCCTAAAGCCTTATCATGACAGAAATGCTAGGGTTGCAGCTGTCACTTCAGATTCTCCAATGGTCGAAACGTGTGAAGATGAGGGGGAGTTTCAAGATGATGAACCAAGAATTAAAGCTGAAGTTCTTTCATGTAAATTGTCAAACACTGAAGTGTTGCAAAATCTTGATGTAAAACTCCAGCACTTAGAACCCTCACAGAGAGATCAGTTTGAAAGGTTGATCAAGAAATATGAGGATTTGTTTCCTGATGTTCCAAAGAGAGTTACTATAGCCTCTCATGATGTAGATGTTGGTGATGCCAAACCAATAAAACAGCATCCATACCGGATGAATCCTGAAAAGAGAAAGATTGCTGAGAAAGAGGTTGAGTACATGTTAAAACATGACATTATCAGACCCTCCAACTCCGATTGGAGTTCACCCTGTGTGCTAGTTCCAAAACCTGATGGAAGTACTAGATTCCGTACAGATTATCGCAAAGTCAATGCTGTAACTAGAACTGATGTGTTTCCAATACCTAGGATTGATGATTGTATTGATAGAGTAGGGCAAGCAAAGTTTCTGACCAAGATTGATTTATTGAAGGGTTACTGGTGTGTGCCTTTAACTGAGAGGGCCAAGAGCATCTCTGCTTTTGCCACACCATCTGGATTGTACCAGTATGAAGTCCTACCCTTTGGCATGAAAAATACCCCAGCCACGTTCCAAAGGATGATACAGTCTACAATCGCCGGATTGCCACACACGGGTGCATACATCGATGACCTGATCACATGGAGTGACTCCTGGGAAGAACATCTAAAAGATGTAGAGACGTTGTTCCAGCGCCTGACCCAGGCTAACCTGACTGTTAACCTGAACAAGAGTGACTTTGGTTGTGCTACTGTCACCTATCTTGGCTACGTCATAGGCCAGGGTAAGGTGGCACCCATAAATGCTAAAGTCCAAGCCATCATGGACTTTCCAGTTCCTGACAACAAAAAAGCTTTGCGCCGCTTCCTTGGAATGATCGGGTACTACCGCAAGTTCTGCAAGAACTTTGCTGAGATTGCTCTCAGTCTAACTAACCAACTGAAGAAAGGCGTAAAGTTCACCTGGGATGATGCATGCCAGAGAGCCTTCAATCGCCTGAAGTCTCTGCTGTGTCACTTCCCCGTGCTCAAATCTCCTGACTTCAACAAACCGTTCTCCATCGCGGTCGATGCTAGCGACCAAGCTTGTGGATCTGTGCTCCTACAGAGAAGTGACTCTGATGACATTGAGCATCCCGTGGCATACTTCTCCAGGAAGTTCAATCGCCACCAAAGGAACTATTCCACAATAGAGAAGGAACTGTTGGCTCTTGTCCTTTCTTTACAACACTTTGAGGTTTATGTTTGTACAGGACAAAAGCCAATGATTGTGTACACTGACCACAATCCGTTAATGTTTTTGAGTAAGATGAAAAACAAGAATCGGAGATTGTTGAATTGGAGTTTGATTTTACAGGAGTTTGACTTGGAAATTAAGCATGTGAAGGGTACAGACAATGTAATTGCTGATTGCTTATCCCGTGTTTGAATGTGTATATATATATCATGTGTTGGAATATTGTATGATATGTATATATAGACAAGTGTTCACTTAACCATTTTGTATTGAAAAGAAAAATTTTGCCTTTATGAGTCAAAATTTTTCCCTTTTGGAATGGAGGTGTAATGTGAATGTGAATATAGGCCACTAGATGGCAGTATTTACCTTTTTTTTTGTTAAGCTCAGACTGGAGTCATGTTTAGACATGTCCTGGACATGTCTGGGGCAAGTCTCAGAAAATTAAAAAAAAGAGGTCTAAATGTGGGTGGGGTCTGCAAAAGAGTATATAAGGAAAAGAATTGAGACAGTAAAGTAGTAGGAGAAATTGCAAGAAGATGACCAGACCTGCCATTCTGTTCAAGACCTGTGACGTTTCTTTTGTGGATTTCTTTGCCTGTGTTTGAGCATTTTCTTCATCCAGGACATCACCAAGCCACCCCACCAAAAAGGGACTGTAATTATTTCTGTTTTTTCTTATTTATCAATCTTGGTCTTCAGTTGTAGGTTGTTATTAGTCTTTGTCTTTGTTAAAAATTAAATGTGTTTTAGCTGTTAAAACTGTGTTTGTCATCCCTTGCTGTTGCTGTTGTGTTATAAATGTAATAACAAATTGGGGCCATAACACTATGAAACTGCAACATCATCTTTCGCATCCGTCTTTGCCATTCACTGCGCTTGCGCGTACCGGCCCAGGCTGCTTTCAGAGATAGCGGAATCAGGCGTGTCTCCTTCGGTTGGTAAGTAAAACTTCCAAATATGACGTTATTGTTAATGCAGATGTTTAACAATGAATTTTAAGACGTAGCTGTTACATCCACATTCTCGTAAATTCGCTCATTTTAGCATGTCACCCTGCCGAAAATGAACGATGCACTGTCGATTTCGCTATAGTCTTAGAGTTGCCAACTTGACGACTTTCTCAAGACGTATACATACATACGTATACATACGTCTTGAGTGGACAAACAATCCCGATTTGGAAAGTCGCCAGATTAGGCGAGAAAGTCGTCAAGTTGGCAACTCTAAGACTTTAGCGAAATCGACAGTGCATCGTTCATTTTCGGCAGGGTGACATGCTAAAATAAGCGAATTTCCGAGAATGTGGATGTAACAGCTACGTCTTTCAATTCATTGTTAAACATCTGCATTAACAATAACGTCATTTTTGGAAGTTTTATTTACCAACCGAAGGAGACACGCCTGATTCCGCTATCTCTGAAAGCAGCCTGGGCCGGTACGCGCAAGCGCAGTAAATGGCAAAGACGGATGCAAAAGAAGATGTTGCAGTTTCATAGTCTTATGCTACGAGTCAACAGTTTATGTTGCGGTTTTTGCAGTTTCGGTAGCGGTGTATTATTTTTCTGTTGCTATTTCCACGATTAATGTAGGCATTTCAAAGTTTTTGTGTGCTGAGGCTACGTTTTCTTTGGTAGGCCTGATTATGTAGTGCCGCAAAATGTACAGTAAGCTAAGGTCGCTGTTGTGATATCCTAGAAGCATGTATACGCAGCTAACACTCACCTCACCTTTTCATTGTTCATGGTTATCATTGTAATGAGTAGTATATTTCCATTACTTTGAATAATACCAGTTCACATTTCTGTATTTTGATTTGCGAACTGGTGATAACTTGACCGCAGTCATCAACTGTCAGCTGTGTAGTATCTAACGTAATGTCCATATGAGTGCATTTATAGCAATACATAAATTCAGTTCGAACACTGCTTCGCAAACCATTTATTAACCATTCTTCAGTCTAAAATTAATTACTGACTTTCATACTTGACGACGAAACTTTTCAGCAACTTGACAGATGACATCCAAAATGTTTATTTTTTTGTGCATGATCCGAATATCCATGAAAGCACTGAACATGCATACACAATTTTTGTGGTACAGCCTTTATTAGATCAAAGTTTTGGGTAGGTAGAAACGTCAGAGTATACTGAATCCGAACATCTAATGTTCGTGAGCAGCATCTGAGATCAACCGGAGTGATGCAGGTAGATTCGACGGTGTGGCTGATTTTAACTGAACGAAGATAAATACGAGACTGTTCAGTGCACTCCAAGAGGCTCAGATATCTGGGGAAGGACAGAAAAAAGGAGCTTTAAGGGAAAAATAACGCAGTACAACGTGCGTAACATTTCACGGTAGACCCATTTTATTATACTCCACGGAATGGTTATAAGTGAAGTAAGCTAAAAGTAAATTAGCTTACCAGAATTGACAAAAGTTTAAAGCTCCTGACTTTAAAACATATCAGTTTATAAGGTAGGTGAAGTGCGTTGTGTTGTGTGTTCGGTTTATTGTCTTTAATCCGGAAAAAGATAATGGCATTCGCACGCAGACAAGTAAGAATTATCTGACTCCGATAATGTGGTTATTCGACGTTGAACTAAAGAGAACACGAGCCTGTGGCGCTTTTCCCAATAGCGTAGTTGCAGAAATTTATACGTCCATTCAGTCAGTGGTTCTAACTATGGAAGTTAGCACCTGTGATTTCGGGAAGCGCACCCCTGAGCAATGTCATATTAAAGTTACGCAACAGCAAGTCAACTATTTTGCCGAGATTTTTGAGTTGAAATCAAAAGTATTACTTCCCTGTCAAAGTCGTTTTTAACATTTGTTATTGCATTTGTGTTTTAAAATAGAATCTCAAACCATAATTAAACCTTTATCGGCGGCTATGCTTTGTGTTCCGTACATCAGGGTGCAGTCTGCAGTGGTCAGACTTCCATTTCCGGTGAAAAGTGATCGTGAACACGCACCCTAGGTCGGAGTTCCACGAGCCCAAGCCATTGTCATGGACACCTCGGATACCAGCGCGTTCATGAGCCCCACACTACGCATGTGTGAGCAAAAATCACACAGCGCATGTCCGCGTGGCTCCGGCATGGCCCCCATGTCGGCACGCTGCGCCACTGAGCAATTTCCATTGAAATGAATGGGCGGCCATTTTCCAATTGTATATCCAGTGAAATATAAAACATCCTTGCGTCCGGGCGAGTTGTTTATATGTCAACGTCCAGATTGGTGGCGAAACTTGTTCTTAGAAGCGTGTAAAGTAAAGACATGGCGAATTCTGAGTATTGATGGTAATTAATGCGCATCATCTACGTTCGATGCGGCCATATTGTTGACATGCCGCTGAGGAGCAGAGCAAAGATTTCAATTGAGTTAAACGAGCCGTCAAGGCATCTTCATCACGCTATGACGAAAAAACTTCTTTGATTGGCGTCGATCCATATAAATTGGACTCAGCAGCATTTAGCCAAGATATACCTTTGCTGCCAGCCGTGGAATACCCCGATATTTGCCACTATTTAATCCTCACTTTGTATGCCTACACGGCGCCGGAGCTGAAGGCGTAGGGAGTCGTATAACTATTTCATATAACTAAGCTAACATTGGCTGCCTCCCAAAGCGCCTGAATTAAATCCTCAGTCTGTAAACTTGCGTTTGGTCCAAAATGTCGGTTTTTGTGTCCGCATTAATATTTTGTATTTCTGTGTCTTAACCGGGAATTTTATGGCGTCTTAACTGGCTATTTCTGTTGTACAATAAGAGAGTGCTAACCGGGCATTTTATGGCGTCTTAAGACACAAATACAAAATCTCAATGCTGACGCCAAAACAGACGTTTTGCCAGTGTAGCTACAGAACGAGGATTTAATTTTAGCGCTTTTGGATGCAGCCATTAACTCCATTCAACAGTAACTTAGCTCACCGTGAATCTCGTAAGTCAATTATATCGACTATCAGCTTTCTTGATGTCGCCTCCAACCAGAATGATGTCAGGCGCCGGTAGCAGCACCTTGCATCATTTATCACATCAAGCAACATTCACTGTCTGACAAAACAATCTCTGACTAATAAAACCGTTAACTACAAGTGATTAAATGCCATGCACACACTTTACTGGGGAAAGTGACTAATCTAACTCCAACGTTACCTGAGGTAAAATGATCGGAACAGACTTTGTTGTAAGGAGTATAGCCTGAAGTCTCTCCTATTGATTCTAGCTAGCCATACGTCTCTCTCCCGCTGGGTCAACTCCTCTCTGTCTCTTCCCTCTCTTTTCCTCACAGTGGGTATTGTAAAGAAATGTAACGTCGTTTTTTTTTTTTTTTTTTGCTGTCATTAGAACAGCCGTGAACCACACAGCAAACCATGTTGAACCAACCAGGGTTGATACGATCGCTAAAGAATGTGAGGTAGAAGCCTCTCGATAGAGTCTAGTCAAGAATATTAGTGGGGATGTCAACAATATGGCCTCATCGAACGTTGATGACGCGGATCGAATACCATGAATTCTGATTATACACTGGACGACTTTAAGAGGTGGCGCGTGGATGTTCTGAAGGATTTTTACTAAGTAAAGGTGTAAAGCTGTAGTAAAACATAGCTTCACTATATAAGAGTGGGGGTTATTTCACGATATTGCCCATATTTATACTACATGGTACTTACTTAAAAGACGGCTCTTGAACACATTAATTGGCCATTACTCCGTTGTTTACGTAGATTGGTTGCTACCAGTGATTCCTGCTCATCACAAACAGAGAGTAACTGACAAAACAGTCTCTAAAAATATTTTCTCTGCGTGTAACTACAAAAGTACCTGAGCACAACAAACCACCACAACACCTGTTCAGTGTTCTACATTACTCAACTTTACGGCTCCATAAACGTTCGCCACTTGTAGCGTACCTTCGGCTGCTGATAAAAACAAACTTTTGCACTAAGTACGCGGTAATTTAAGAAAATCAACCTTTAATGTGACCAATCATGAGAAATGGAAAGCACCAACAGCCAGCGTTCACATACACGCTATCTTGTTGTTTATCCCTTATAACCTCTGACCCGGAAGCAGGCAAAGGAGTCCCGCGCAAGCGCACTCGAAACTACGATCTCGCTTATTCTGCCTCGTGTGTACACCACAGATTAAAAGTTTGGGCCTCCTTTATCCCCCTGCTTTTATTTCAATCCTGAATCTTAATAATAATAATAAATAAAAACAACAACAACAATTATTGTTGTTGATGTTTTTATTTATTTTATTTTATTATTTTTTTTCTTAACAACAACAACAACAATTATTGTTGCTGTTAAGTGTTCTGAGAATGCATAATATCGTCTATGTACTGTTTATAGGACAAAGGTGGGCCACAGACATTTTTTTTATTTTCAAGGGGGCCCTGATTTGGAAAAGTTTGGGAACCCCTGGTCTAGCAAAACGCTCTTCGACTGCGGGTGCCGGGTCGAATACAGAACATAATGCACTGTAGATAAAACCTGCACACCTACAGTGCAAAAAGTATCAAATAAACCCTGAATTAATGTGTGGACATATGTTGTATATCTTGTATATATATATATATATACTGACCAAAACTTCCAACGCAATACATACAATTTTGAAATATTTGGTGTCCATAAAATGGGATATTGGTTTTGAGCCATGATACATCAACTACAACTTAAAAGCTCAGTAAATGGTTTTGATTTTGTCATGTGGGCAGCTCGTTCCACTTGATTGCACATTGTTTAAAATTTTGCCTATTCCGTCAGGTTGAGTAGGACTCATTGACCAATCCTTCGAGAATTGGTCAATAAATAGCTGCAGCAATGGGAAACTTAAATATTCCTTTGCATTATCCTGGGTCAACGTGTGACCATGCCGCGCCTAGGTCAAAATCAGCAAGAGCGAGCCGTTGGTATGCTCACTGGTGGAATGTCGCAAAAACGGGTTGCAAGGAACCTGGGCATCCACGTGTCGACCATATCACATCTCGGGAGCCGGTAAAATGAAACAGGAAGCACCGTTGATCGACCACGTGCCCCCAGACCACGTGTCACCACCCCTCAGCAGGATCGCCATATTTGCCTCCAGCACCTGCGCAATCGCTTCCTGCCAGCTACAGTCACTGCTGCTCAGACCAGAGGCCATTACCCGACCTGGAATAGCAACCAAACCGCACGCAACTGCCTGCGGGAAGCCGAATTGCACAACCAACGTCCCCGCCGTGGTTTGGTGTTGACTCCTGCACGTCGCCGCATCTGTCTGCGATGTTCAAGGGCACATTTGGGCTGGAATGCTCTCAGGTGGAACAGGGTTCTCTTCTCTATTGAATCGAGGTTCAAGTTGAGTGTGTTTGACGGAAAACTGCGTGTATGGCGTAGGCGACGGGAACGTTATACTGACGCTACTATCCTGCAGCGTGACCGCTGGGGTGGACCCAGTGTGATGGTTTGGGCTGGAATAAGCAGTAGACACAAGACAGACCTCATTTTCATCTATGGAAACCTCAGTGCGGCCAGTTACCGGGACGACATCCTTACCCCTTTCGAAGTTCCACTCGTCCATCCCTATCGCCTAACGCTGCAACAGGATAACACGAGACCACATGTCGCCAGAGTCTGTCAGGACTACCTGAGGCAGAATAATGTTCAGTGTCTTGATTGGCCTGCGTATTCCCCAGATTAAAACCCTATAGAACATCTTTGGGATATTCTGGATCGCTGGGTGAGAAGGCGTGATCCAGAACCAGCCACAGTCCAACAGTTGCGTCAAGCTCTCCGGGAGGAATGGGACCGCATCACACAGGCTGAAATTCGGCATCTGATTGACGCCATGCATCGCAGAATCCAGGCTGTGTGTGATGCCTGAGGAGACCAAACAAGATACTGATTTCGGTGATCCAGAATTGCGCCTTCAACTGATGCAATGAATTGGAAACCAGGAAAAATCTGTTCTTCATTCCTGACTCGAAAACTGTGTTTTTGATTTGAATCTTAATACACAGTATTTGTTATGTATTGTTAAATTTATCATAAGAAAATGACGTGTTGTAATAAACCAGTGTGTTGCGTTGGAAGTTTTGGTCAGTAACTATATCGTATACAGATTCTCTTCATCTCCCTAGCATGGTTGGAGTCCACTCGTCTCCTTAATGGCAGAAGGGTCACAGCAGATCAGTGCAGCGTTACTCTGTGTTATCTCCTTTATATCCTGCGATGATCATTGCCCAAACTCCACAAGGAACAAGGGGCTCATTGAGTGGTTATATGAGCATGCAAAATAATCCCAAGCACATGCCACCGACTTCTCAGTCACCGTATCTCTAACCAACTGAACTCCGATGGGAGATGCTGGAACACGTTTGACCGCGCTCTCTGTCACCATCAGCAAAACAGCAACTGAGCGAGTAACTCTTTGAAGAAAGACACTCCATCCCTCCAGTAAAGTTTTACACTTGTGCATTATACATCGGGCATGTCAAGCTGATCTGGCAGCCACTGGAGGCGCAACACCTTACTCAGTCTGTTTATGTTCATTTGTCAATTAATTTGCCACTCATCTCTCTCTTTATCACATAACTGTAGTACTCTTCCCATCGCCCAGCTCTTGACATGTTTTTGATATTACCTTTAGGTAACATCACTGTTGTGTAATTTGGTTGGCTGAGAGCGTGGGAAAAGAATCACTCGGCATTACGTCACACTCTTAATATTTAGCCAAAGTGAGATACGTGAAGTGTGACATTGGTTAAATCAGTATGGTGCTGTAGCGTTGTAGCAAGCCAGCGAAGTACAACTCTCCTTACTGAGCTAGTTTGCCAGCATGCACGGAGTACCTCTCCATAACCAATATGTAACATTAGATTGTTTGCTGACTAGAATGTCTGTGACTCAGTGACTTATGGTATATCAGAGTGATGGCACTAGCTCTGTGCTAGCATAATGGGAATTAGTAATCATCACAGCGCTACTGGAAATTTAGTTTGTTTTCTATTATATTACGCAATTCAGTTATGTGATGGATAGAATCTTAACCTCTTGTTTGTGTCATATGAAAATTATGAAACTCATTGAGTAAATTTTGGGTTTGTTGCACGCTAAAGCTCGCAACAAATGCAATATTTTCTCGTTTCATAAATTTCAAATGACAGGCCCACTCATGTAAGATTCTGTCTGTCTATCTTATCCATATTTTGAATATGTTATTTTGTATATGAAAGCCAGAGCACAATGAACATAAATGTTTGAATTGTGGCTAAGGCTGTCAGACAGTACCATATTAGAAGCTATTGGGTCCATGACATCATGACCTGGAGTGTTCAACACTGGGATTGAATATACCTGAGAAGAAAAATATTTGCTGGTGAGGCCTGAAAACTGAATGGTCCCTCAGGAGTGGGTGGAATAGCGGGCAAGTTATTTTATGTTTGAGTTTTCCCTGATTGCAAGTGACTCTGTGGTAAATCTGGCTTGAAGTCAGCTGGAACCTGACACAGGACACGCCAGGAATCACCCACTATCTGAATTGCTCTGAACTACAGTGTCATCTTGTCAAAAAAAAAAAATAATGAACCATCCTTTTTGTTTTGTTTTATTTTTTTGTTCCAGAAGGTGTGACGCACAGTATATATGACAATCTGTGAAATCTACGTTGTCCCGTCTGCCAAGACTACCAGTGACTGACGTCACTTTAAAGTGACGTTTGTCAGAGAAAGGACGTTCATTCTCTCTAATGTTTGTCTCTACCATCCCCCATCTTCACTTACTTTTCTTTATTTTTTTTCCCTGTCTCCTCAATGATAGGACATGAGGCTAAGGATAAGCCGTAAGAAAAGGCTGATAAAAGCCAGAGGAATAAGCCACTCACCTCTCCCCATACAGACAAATCCTTCTAGAACTCATTCATCTGGCCCCCAAAGAGTGTCATCAAAATGTCTCCATAATTACAAGATTGCCCTCAATGTCACCATTCTCACCCATGTCACAGGATAGAAATCATATGATTCGGGCAAATGGGGATATTTTTTCATTGCTAGATTTTGCAACCCGCCCATCCAGCCCCCTCCCTCACCCATCAGTATCCTTTTGTTCCCTCACAGCGGTGGTTACCAACCCTTTTCTTGGAGATCGACCATCATGCAGGTTCTAAAATTATGGTACTCGAGCTCCAAGCACTGCTGGTTTTCCGCCCTCCGTTTATCTGGGAGTTGGGTATGAAGATAATCTTTCCCATCAGCGGCACTAAGTGTTCATTTACTTACCTGGGATAATGGAAAACCTGCATTTGAGGTCAAGATTTGAGGATCTCTGCTGAAGGTCTACCATCCTGCTTTGACTAATTAGCAGCTCCAAGAGATATTTGGCCATTGAATGAGGTGTGCCATGTTCTGGGTTGGAGTGAAAAGCTACAGGATAGTAGATCTCCAGGTGGAACAAGGTCAGCAACCACTGATTTCGGTTGGAGTCTGGAGCCCTGGGCTTCAGTGTAATGCAGAAGAATCCCTCAGTAGCAGTGCCAGTCTAAGATAAAGTTTCCCTCGTCTATTTCTCTCCTAATGAATGAATCACAAATAAAAAGAGGATTGAAATTCACTCTTTTACCCTCCGATGGCTTCTGTGTTCTGCGGTGGCTACCGTCGGAGTCTGAGCTATGAGTACTGCATCTGTCCCCGAACATGCTGTGGCAGAATGCGAGAGCGCAGTGCGCCCCACACTGACAGGTAGGGACATGTCTCTCCACACACACTGACAGGTAGGGACATGTCTCTCCACACACACTGACAAGTAGGGACATGTCTCTCCACACACACTGACAGGTAGGGACATGTCTCTCCACAAAATTTAGCTACAGGCAAAGAAAAAGAAAAAAAAACACACCAGTTGCACAAGCCCAATGAAGGACGAGGAGCCTCTCTTCTTCACTTATCACAGTAGTGCTGCTCGGAGGACCTGAGACTTTGTATTTACATAGGCGGTAGGCGCTGTACACAAATACGCTTCAGGCACTTTGAGTGATGAGGTGGCGATGAGAGAGAGCTGCTGTAGCTGCTGGTCCGTGAGAGGCTGTGGAAACATATTGAGATGGTGAGTGTGATATAGCGACACTGAGAGTAGCCTCTTTATATGAAGGAGTGCTGGCTCCTTCATTCACTATAGAATAATTCCTCCTGCAACTTCCTCCTACGGGATAGTTTTTTTGCCACCACAATCTGAGGACTTTTCATGCTCCTGACTGTTTCTTTTTTTTATCTCTTTGGCAATTTTGAGGGCTTAGGCCAGGAGTCTTAGCAATAAGCCTTCCCTAAAAGGCCTTGCACCCAGAGAATTTGATTTCAATTAAAAGGAGATGTTATAAATTGCATAAATATAATGTTTGTGACAGTTATAGACACTAAAAAGTGACAGTGACAGTGCTCACTTAAACCATTAGACAACATTTCACTGATGGACAACTTGTGTTAGTTCCAATACAGAATACAACAGAATACAGACGATACAGATCTTGAAAGGTCTCCCTTTGAAACGTATGCAGTGAGGTTCATGTGTACTTTGACATAACGCACATTCAAATTAATTTGAGTGAGTTCATATTCATATTGAGAGAAATGTGTAGACATTATCGCCCTTTCAAATACCCCACAAATATAATGTATATCCTGGCCTCCGGTCCAAAAAACTGGGCATTTGTAGCACAAAAGCAGTGACTTTGTTTTAAGGTCTGTTGAAAGCTTTGTGAAGGCAGCAGCACAGAAAGCATACTGGACACAGACACCTCCTGTTATGATTCTGCTTCTGCCAGGCCATGTTTTCGTTATGACTCTGCTTTTACCAGGCCATGTTTTGATTTAGTCCATGTCATGTTTTGTATTTTTCCTGTCTTGCCTTGCCATGTCCTTTTCCTGCCATTACTCATATTCACTGTTTAGATTATCATTCTCGTTTATATATTTCTCCATGCCATGCATTCACATGACACTCCCGTCTTGTCGTGTTTTGAGACTGTTTTTTCCCTAGTTTTGCGTGCCACATTTTCAGGTGATTTCATGGTTTCTGGGTTTCCAATTATTCCTTCCAATCTCGTTTGCTTCCTTTGCTTTGCTGTTCTGTCTTTACTAACAAATACTAACAGTTTGTTATTTAATTAAATTACTAACAATAACTAACATTGTTTAAAGTACTAACTTACTAACGAGCACCAAGGGATTGTATAGCTGCACATTACTCATTGACTTACAAGCTCTCAGCACTCGCTCTGCTCTTATCTCCTCCACTTGCCTTCACTCACTTTACTTTGCTGCAATTTGGTGAATTCTCTGCACTGTGTTGAACACTGTTCTGCCTCTCACTCTGCGCATTTTAGAACTCCCTAACCGGAGCCATTTGTCTTAGACAGTCTGTGTAATCCCTGTACGCGTTGGTTTTCGCCAATTCCATGTGGTTAGGAACTTCCTCTTGTTCATTCCCTTGTTAATTAGTCTAATCAAGCTCACCTGTTTCCTATTATAGCATGTGACTTCCTGTATGTGTATTTTAGCAGTAAGATCACAGCCAGCCCTTGTCAGAACGTTTTCTCTTGTCTGCTTGTGCCACTCTGCTCAAGCCCTATATTCATAACGTTATACTTCTGACTGGAACGTCCCGGATTTTGATTCTGCCTCTGCCTATGATAATACTTTCCTGTGTACCGAACCTGCTTTGCCTGACCTCGTGATTTGTGATTGCTGCCATTGTAACGAACCGTTTCTTGCCCTCTGGATTGTGTTTTTGGATTCTGGACTTTGTACCGTTGCCTACAATCCTGCTGGGGTTTCCACCCCTAAGTTCAATAACACCAATTTTGCTGCACTTCCTGGTACTCGCGTGTGGTTCTGGAACACACCCTCACACCTCCTTTCTGAGAATGAGATTAACAAAAACTTAATCCAAATTCATCACTTCATACACATATGCATAATTCCGCAACAGTGAATTAGAGATCCAAAACAATGATATGTTCTTTACCGGCAGTCTATGGGTTGTAATCACGGACATCACAGATCTTTGCATACTTTCCCACAATGCACAGCAGGCTGCCATTTTGCTTCCCTATCACTACAATATTGAATAATGTATTGCAACTGCAGCATCAAATATGCACAGCAAATTATTGGGACCATTTGGTGGGACGATATAATGCATGGGCATCACTGCCGTAGGAGTATGTGCACAAATGTTTCTGTGTATTTAGTGGCTTCATCTGTTGTCGTGTAGCTTGCGTCCTTTTATCCTAACACATTGCATTATTTATTTATCTAGCGTGCGGACAAAGTAATCCCAGATCGCTTTAAGTATTCAGTCTTAAATATTAATACAGTTTTAAAACAGTTTTTCCGGTCCATAAGCCAATTACTAGGGCAAGGTTCAGGCGTGGTTAAGCACCATGCCTAATGTTTAAACACTGGGATCTCGCTAAAGTGAAACGTTCAACCTTGCATCCTCTGTGAGCAGCAGTTCAGGAAGAATCTCCCAGGGCATTTATCAGTGTGACTCATGAACATGCATTCTCACAAGCACATCCTCTCATGAACGCCCTGTCTTCCAAAGGTCAGGGATACCATCAGCCGTGGATGTCAAAAAAGTGATTGATGTCCCAGCCTCTGTGGTCTGCTGCTATGGATCACAGCAAATACTCTGTGCACAGATCGGAGTACATGCTAGACAAACTCATGATGGCTTTCATTTCCGTCGTCTTTTTTCTGAGCAAAATATTCTTTACTTTTACAATGAATCCACAACATAATCAGCACAATATACATAACCGAGAGTCTCTCCATTTTGGTCACCTGCATTTGCTTCTGTTTTTTTAATAATCTGACTTTACTGCAAGCAGAATTCCTTCCCTAGCTGGATGGAATTTTTTTTTTTTTTTGCAATATTAACACTTCTGTAGTTCCTGATTTACAAGGAAAAAAAATGTTCAATTAGCAGACTGTCAGTGTATTAGGTTAGTAAATAAAAAAACAGGCAGACACTTGGGAAATTGTTGAAAATAGTAAATTGCTCACTCAATCAAATACAGTAGCTGTTGATGTTTGGCCAACTGGATAGAATGCTGTTGCACTCATTGAATGACCAGAGCAGCTTGAAAAAATCTGTACACTTTCTGGAAGTAATCTAGTCTCCATTACCCAGAATTACACAAAAAAACTGTGCTGTATTACTAAGGTTAATACAAAGATCCTTGGAAGGGAAGACATTTTGGCAGATAAAATTGCCTGCTTTGGCAAGATTTAATTTGAGTTGCCCACTGATCATCCAAGTATATTTGAGGAAGGTTTTGATGCTTAAGGAAATTACAGTAGGGGGTGAAATTGAGAAAAATAGCTTTTTAATTGAAGAATATCAGTAGCAATTTTTTTAGAAGTATGATTGAGCCAGGGGATTTTGTGTATGAGGGTAACAGGAAGGGCCCAAGAACAGATCCCTGGGGGACTCCCTTGGCAAAGCTATGGGACTTTTAGCTGGATTTTGGCCAACAATGCTACACAAACCAATTGATCAGAATGATTGTTCAGGCTTTTCTCAAGATGATTATTTTGACCAGTTGTGCCAAAAATGACCTGCTTGCTAGCAGTTTAATGCACAGAAATCTGATCAAAATAGGACTGATATGTCTGATATGTATTAAGGAATGTCTTTTTCTATGTTGACGCAGTTTTTTGAGAGGTGAGGCTTTTGCTCAGGGAGCAGTACTGAGATTTTTTTTTCCTTGACTACAGATTCCCATCTGTTATTTGAGAATAATATTTGAGAATATCTGTTTTCTTTTGTGAATTATTTAGGAGTCTGAAATGAATAAGAGTTTTTTTGTCAAGTGTTCAGACTACCTTGGGGGGGCCAATAATAGTCGCATCCTCAAGGGATTTTTGAACCATTCATTTTCTCTGTAACTTCCCAGATTTTTTTGCATTGGCAATGCTTTACTTTGAGTGTGCCATTTATCTGCTGAAGGAGTGTTTTCCATTAACTTTGAGTTATTCAACTCACATGCTTCATGCACTCTGAATCCTATACTTTTAAATCAGCAAATAATATAAACAAAGCTTGTGCCATGTTCATGATGTATAAACAAGTTCCCCAAGATCCTTGTCAGCTGAACCTCATCTGCTTTACCTGCATCACAGTATTTGATGTCTTTCCATGGGCCCATGAATCTGACATAGCAACCAAGCTACTGGAAATGTTGCGACAGGACAGAATACTAATTACATCACCGCGCATGGCACATACAGGGGTATTATTGGTCGACCTAATCCTTTCTCCATTTGTGTACAAGTCTTCTCTCTGAAAATCCTTAAATCATTGTGAACAGTGCCCATGAGGTCATCTCCAGCAGAGTTTTTTATTTTACAGAGCAGATTGTCCCAAATTGATTGCATACTTATTGATAAATGCCCATTTTTACTGTGGACTGACTGTACTAAAAAATACATTTCGCAAATTGTGGATAACATCAATCCACTGCTAAAAGCTGTTTTGTGCCTTCTAGATAGATTACTCCACATCGTTTGTTGTCAACACAAAATAAAACCACAGTTGATCATCTTGATGTAAAATGTTAATCTGTTTTCACTGCGTGAGTATTCAAGGATGAATTGCAGACTACAGAGAATGGATCTAATCCATCTTTTCCCTCTCTTCCATGCAGATTCTGGTACACTCAGTTGCTCAAAGACCTTTTGCTTGACATTTACATCCCTTCTCATGTCAGGTAAACTGACTGCCTCCTATCAGTGGTTTAACCTCAAAAAATATGTGGTTACAGATGCTCTGTCAATGCAGATTCTATATGATCCCCAGGAGTCAAGCTGCCGTAGAATCTCTTGTTATTGCAAACTCCATCATATCTTTATTTTGGGGGATATTGAAGAACCATACATGTTCCCAGGGCAGTTATTTTGAGGATCAGATTTGGGCCATCAGAGGAAAGATTTTGCCAGCTGAAAGGTGAAAGGTCAGAGTGAGTTAGAATACTGTCAGGATACTTTTGGATACTTACTATCCAAAAACCCTTTACCAGATGAATATAGAGGAAAATCCCAAAGAAAGCAGGCCATATTCTTTCCTTTCATATTTTTCAATAAATAGCACTTCACTTAAACCCCTAGACATTAGGCTGAAATAGCAGTGTCACATGCATTAGATGAAAGCTGTAGCGAGGTGGAATCATATGCTGCATGAAGCCAATTTGTGTCTTATTTTTATAGGAGTGTTTTTTTTGCAGACTTTGACATCGTGTGACAGCACTTATGTCTTGTGTGTAACAGTGTTATGCCATTGTTTAAACCCCTTCACATAACAAAGTGCAATGAAAAATTTTAGCAGTGTAGGATTTATCATTATCAAAGATGGCTGAAAACTCATAAATGATACCAGCTTTTATAGCGTGTAACCTGCTCGGTATAATTCAGGAAAGCCATGAACTGTAGAAAAAGCCTCTATGCACAGCTGGCCTTAAACCTGGGATAAATCTGCTCAACTTCGTAGGATGTAACCCCTATCAAACAGCCACTCTGCCATCCTCATTAAATATGCATTTATGGTTTTCATTTGAACGGGAAGGACCATATTTAATTTACAGCGGGATCCTCCGCTCCGAGCGTCGCAAAGCAATTTCTGAGACAATGAAATAAAAGGGGGTCTGATAGGGGGTGGATAAAATCAGGTTTATTCGCGTATTCTCATTTTCTGGCCACAGTGTACAAGACTCTAATGATCTGACAAAATGGTGGCATCAGAAGAGACCAGTGCGTCCGTTTGCTGGTGCAGAAATTGTTGCTGCAGCCACCATTTAGCAGAGGCGTGTTAAAAACAGCAGGAGCCGGCATGAGCTTGTGGACGCACGTCTCCTGAACGGGGGTGTCCCAGCGAGTGCCTGTGAGCTCACACATTACCCATTTGGAGGTGTTTTGTTCAGCGAGCAAAGACGGCATCCAGCAACGTGACTCGAGCATTTGGTTTTGACGAACACAACTTTCTCAACAAAATACACTTTCTTTGCTCTCGGGGCACTGTAAGCAACATGTTATAAAGGAAAACACAGTTTTGCTGAATATTTAATGCGAAAGTTGTTACAAAGTAGGAGGAAAACAATGGCTTATGTTTGCTGGGCTGTAAAGGAACAGGATTCTCGATTCCGATTCGCTCTAAAGGAATGTTCAGGAATGTGAGCGAGTCAGAGTATTCTTGTGTCTGCTCAGTTTGGGAATTGTAAACTTGCTACCTGCTGTCGCTCAAGATCACGCAAAAAGGCTCGCACGAGCGCTTGTGATCTTGTACACGCTTCAGGAGAAGCATATGTGCAGGAAGAAACCTGTGGGTTGCACTATGAGAAAAGTTCAACGTTAGCCAGGCTTTTTTTGCGCGAGCAGGCCCGACGCACCCTACACTCGCAATCTGATACCGTAAGTTACAATGGCAAGTTGAAAGAGAGCCACCTTTTGTGACAATGAAAACCCTGGCTTTAGGTTCAACATACCTCGCTAGCCCACTAATCCTGCTTTGTAGTGCATCTCTCTAGGGACTAGGAGAAAATCCACACAAACACGAGAACGTGCAAACACCGCGCTGAAATGCCCCAGGGAATGCTGGATGTGAAGCCATAACATCCTTTCTGTGAGGTAACAGTGCTACTCACTGTACCATAGTGCCACTTCCCCTGGAGTTAATATAAAATAAAGATCTAAACATTATCTTTAGGGGATCTGTACCATCCTGATGGCGCCCAGCTGTCAGAGCTATGAGAGAGGACCCTGGTGTCATGGACTGAAGTTTCTGGACTGCAGACAAGTGCATAAGTCAAGGCTCACTTGCCTTAAATTGGGAAATTTACCCAAGAGACTTCATGTGTTTTACTGTAGATCCATGCTGTACCATTTTTTTTCAAAATCTCCATAAGTCACAAGGAGGATCAAAAAAAATGAGTGTAAAGATGATAAGACCCCGATGAAGGGTTTTATTCTCTTGACACAGAAAAAGTTGGGACAGCATAGTATATGCACATGAAGACAGAAAGCAGTGATTTCCGAATTTACTTTCACTCGTGTTTCATTGCAGACAGAATGAAAACAAGATATTTAATGTTTTGTCGGGTCAATTCATTTTATTGGTACATATATATGCCTCCATTCCTGGCATTGAGGCCTGCAAAGTATTCCAAAAAAACTGGAATGGGATCATTTAGGACTGGTAATGAAGTAAATAGAAAAAATGTGAATAATGTAATGATGTGATTTGACAGAACTGATGTTGCACTCTGAATGAAATAGACAAAAACTTTAATTATGAGCATGAGCAGATGTTTCAGCACATTACTATTGGGATGTGTATCTGAACAAAGCTATTGTGGAGGCTGAACGCAAGTAAACTCAGTTTACACACCTTTCATGTTTCTGAAATATTGAGTTTACCCATCCCTAAATATAGGTCATGCATTAAATGAAACTGAAATATTCACTTGGATATTCTGTTCACTACTGTTATCAGCACAACACAGTTATAGCCAAGTGTATCCAAATTTGCATGACATTATCCACATTTTTAATCTGTAACTTACACTCATCAACATTATGCCACAGACTCATACCCACCTCTTTTGCACAACCGTGATTCAGGGAGTTAAAGAACTAAATACTCTTTATTATCAAAGTTACTCTGTGGTAAAAGAATGCCACCAACAACTTGAGACTCTTAACACATGGTTGTGCGTTATATTTCATTCCATGCTATTGGAACTCATTTATATAAATCGATCAATTGATCAAATTGACAAGTTTAGGAACAAAGGATGCATACCTCGTATATAAATGACATAAGGGGTACTACACAAGCGGGATTTGATTTCATAAAGTTTTGCATTTTTATTGGCTTTTACCTCACTTTCACACTGTATTTCTTCACAAATGCTAGAAAAACACTACTGCTATTGAAAAAAACGCAAGAGACCCAAAACTAACAGCAGAATCGGCGAGAATAATGCATTTACATTCGGACAAAATCTGCATTGACACCAAAACTGAACAGTTACCCATACGTCCGCAAACATCATACCCAGCTCGCTATCTAACTTCATTGTAACATAGTTTGGCTCTAAGCGTTTGGCTGTTTCTCACAGAGACAGCCATTTCATTCATGGGTAATAATGACAAAAAAACAACACTGAGACAGCGAATAGGTCTGTATGACATGAACAATGCTGTAAGACACGGCTTAAAAAAGTTCGCTGCTAATTTCAATTGTGTGAAATTCGCCAGGCAATGTAACAAAATAAGCTGCAAGCTGGCTGCGGAAGTTCGGCTGTCTGCACTCGAACGAATACCGATTTGAGGTTCCCTCTTCACTGATACCAACTGGCGGATTTGCTGCAATTTACTGGAGGCTAAATCATTCAAATTGAGTGACCAATTTGTGTAGCCTGGGCTACTCTTTGTGCCTGTGTGTGTTGGGGGTGTTCCTACTCGTTCCCAGGTGTCATTTTTTTTTACGTTGGCTATTTAATCTTGTTCGGTCTCGCAAAAAAATGTGGGGGATGGAATATATTTTTAACAAAAGTGAGGGTGTTACATCCCCCACATCTTCAACATCCCTGGTGCAGACCGCACTGCTTCAAGAGCAAAGAAGAAAAGGTCACACTTTAACGAGCAACAAATTTATATGCAACACTCTGTAGCAATATGGGGTTGTGTCAGCTTCCTTGGCAAGGCTAACATGCATTTCTGAAAGGACATCATCAATGCTGCAAAGTAATGCTGAAAAATGATTTTGGAGGAACGTATGCTGCCATCAAGACAATATCCTTTCCAGGGACACTCATGCATATTTCAACAAGCCAACGAAAATCTGCATTCCGGATAATAAAGGCATGACAGCGTAGGAAGTGAGTTGGGGTGCTGGACTGGCCTGCCTGCAGGTCTGACTTGTCCCCAACAGGGAGTGTGTGGCAGATTTTGAAATGCAAAATATGACAATGAAGACCCCATACTGTTGCACGCCAAAAGATTTGTGTGCAGGAAGAATGGGACAGAATTACACCTGAAACACAATCAGTCCCTGAGTGTTTATCAAGTGCTGTGAAAAGGAATTGAAGCATTTCAAAGTGGTAAAAACTATAATATCCCAACTTTGAATATTTCTTAAAGATAAAAATTATAAGAAGTGTTTATATTGGAAAAATCTATTAAATTCATGTGGTGAAACATAAAATAATGTGTTGTGGTATTATTTTCAACATAATAGAAGATCGGAGAGACTTTACAAATCACTGTTCTCAGTTTTCATTGCAGTATAACACACTGTCCCAACTATTTATGATTCGGGGTTGTATGTTATTTATCGTCTGCATTTGATACCTTCATTGCTTCAGTTTATGTTGCGTTTGAAAGTGGTTTCCTGTCGTTTGTCAGGAGGTTAGCTTTGTTCACCTCTGTCTGGTTGATCCTCTTCCATATTTCCTCTGGAACATGCAGCGAAGTGGAGCCTGACAGCCTGTTTGGAAACAACGCCAAAGATTAAAGACTAATTGATTTGCCTGCATTATTAATTATATCCCTTTTCGCCCACTGTTCACTTGCTTTGGCAACATCAGCATGTTTGTCCTGCCGACAAAGCAAATGTGAACCCGCTCTCAAGCTGCACTTGAAGTGAAGTGATAGAGGGAGGGATGGACGGAGAGGGAGACAGAAGAGAGGAGCTGGGAGAAGAGAGCCTATGAACTCCTATTCATCACAGCCTCACGAGGAGTCGTGGCCAGGCCATATAAACACTGGGAGATGATGGAGGGAAGTGCAGGTCTGGGCATGGCACTGCCAACTGCATCTGGAAGCACCACAGGACATAATTGGTCATGTGTCACACGGGGAGGGAAGGTACGGTATTTGGCAGACAGTCATTGTTTACTCAAAGACCTGAAACTATTTGATTCAACTAAATTTTATTTACACAGCACTAAATATAGCTTTGGGAACAAAATGCGTGACTGTTCAAGGCAAACCCCTTGGGACTGTACTTAGGCTGTAAGCATGTGATAACCATTTTAGCACATGCTTAACTACAACGATTGATCTTGGCATATTTTGTGATATCTTTGGTCACAACGGTTGGTTTTGCATGGACTTTGATTGTGCTTAAGGTGTTAGCATATGGGATCATGCAGTCCAAAGCCAAAAAGTGACTCAAAACAGGCCTATTGTACGACTGTTATTTACAACGCCCTCCATAATTATTGGCACCCCTGGTAAAGATGTGTTCTTTAGCTTCTAATAAATTCACTTTTTTTACATTAGGAAATAATTATTTTTCATCAAATCATGTGTGCCATAATTATTAGCACCCTGATGTTAATACTTTGTACAGCCCCCTTTTGCCAACAAAACAGCACCTAATCTTCTCCTATAATGTTTCACAAGATGGGAGACTACAGAAAAAGGGATCTTCGACCATTCCTCTTTGCATAATCTCTCTAAATCATCCAGCGACCTGGGGTCTGCACTCTCCTCCTCAGCTCACTCCACAGGTTTTCAATGGGGTTGATGTCTGGGGACTGAGATGGCTATGGGAGGAGCTTGATTCTGTGTCTGATGAACCATTTCTGAGTAGATTTGGCCACATGTTTAGGGTCATTATCTTGCTGAAAGACCCAGTGACGACCCTTTTTTAGCTTTCGGGCAGAGGCTACCAGATTTTGATTTAAAATATCCTGGTATTTCAAAGCGTTCATAATGCCATGCACCCTAACAAGGTTCCCAGGGCCTCTGGAAGAGAAACAGGCCCACAGCATCACCGATCCTCCCCCATACTTCACAGTGGGTATGAGATGCTTTTCTGCATACTCATCTTTTGTGTTCCCCCAGACCCACTTAGAGTGTTTGTTGCCAAAAAGCTCTATCTTGGTCTCATCTGACCAAAGCACACGGTCCCAGTATCGCTTAGTAAACTCCAGACGTTTATGATTGTGAAAAGGTTTTTTCTGTGCATGCCTCCCAAACATCTTGTTGGCATGTAGATAGCGCCTGATGGTTGTTTTGGAGACTGTGACCACAAGATGCTACCATTTGTTGCAATTCTTTATCAGTAAGCTTTGGAGAACTTTTTATATCTCTTACCATACAGTGAGGACACTGTGCGTGGTGGCAAAATAACCTAGCGTCCTCGTCCAGGCTTGTTTACCACTGTTCCAGTTGTTTTAAACTTCTTAATGATTCCTCTGACAGTAGTTATGGGCAGGTGCAGGCGAGTGGCTATTTTCTTGTTACCATAGCCTGACTTGTGAAGGTCGACACACGTGCCTTACTTGAATGGCGTTTTCCTTTGTCTTTCCCATGTTGATGTGAGGTTTTTAAGAAATGAGCCAAGAGCAAACTCCAGTAAAATGCAAAAGGAGGCTTTATCTTTGAAGGGGGAAACCCCTCAGAGCTGGCAACAGTACAAAGTCCGCAATCCGAAATCAGAATCCAAAGGGCGAAATCCAGAGTCATACACAGGGCACCAATCACAAAAATCGTAGTCAGACAAAAGAGGTCAAAAAAAACAAGAATGCGGCAAAAGTACAGGGAAAAGGCAAAGCTCGACATCAAGGACGGTCCAGTCAGAAAGATAAATCACAATGAAACAAGGCGAGAGAGGCGCAGCACAGGTTACACGGAAGAACAATCTGACAAGAAAGTGAACCAAATAGACATCTTATGTACACATCCAGGAGAACACATGATCAGGGAGAGACACATGAGGAATAAACTAATTACATGAATTTGGCAAATGCCAAAACGCAGACAGGGGTCACAAGACAATCCTATGAACAAACAGCTCCGGTTAAGGAGTGCTAAAAGTGCATAGTCTAAAGCAGGGGTGTCAAACTGACCCGTAAACGGGCCAAGAGGCTGCAGGTCTTCAATCCTACCAAGCAAAAGCTCACCTGAAAGCACTGATTTAATCAACTTATCTAGGCCTGCACAACTGATTAGTTGTATCAGGTGTGCTTCTGCATTGTTGGAGTGAAAACCTGCAGCCTCTTGGCCCGTTTATGGGTCAGTTTGACACCCCTGGTCTAAAGAAAAGGAAAGCATGAGATATAAGTGGAAAACTGCAGCAGAGATAATTAGGGATAGGCAAGGAGGCGGAGATTAGAATTGAGCGACTGCTGAGAGATCATTAGTCAATTAGTAAGTGCAGCTATACAATCCCCAGTGCTTGTTAGTAAGTTAGTCCAAATATACAAGGTTAGTGTGCGTTAGTAATTAGCAAAAACAATAAACTGTTAGTATGTATTAGTAAGACAGTAAGAGAGAGGAAGGAAGAACACGAGATAATGAAAGAAGATTGAAAGCCAGAAACCAATAAATCACCTGAATGAGTGGCACGCAAGACAAGGGACCGTGAGCAAAGATACATACATGACAAGACAGGGGAGACAAAGTGCAAAGTATGGCAAAGAAAACATGGCATGATAACTAATAAACTAAAACATGAAAAATAATAATACAAGGAAATCTAAAATACCAAAAACACAATACATAATACTAAGAATGGTCAGACAAAGGCGGTGGTCACTAAACACAAGAATCAATAATCATGGCAAAGCCAGGCACAGAACTTAAACTAGGCTCGGGATCATGGCATAGCAAAACTACCAAAACCAAAAGAGCAGAATCTTTTGAAGAAGAAGAAGAAGAGTGGATAAGAGAAATGGCCCCTGTGTCACATTATATTTATACTCCAGGGAAACAAGAAGTGATGATTTACTAATTAAATGTCCCTAGATTCTCTGATCAACTTTGTAAACTACTGTAGAAATGACAGAAATACTTCAATTACATTTCATTCCAAGGAATTGTTAGGGGTGCCAATAATTGTCAAACTGGTGATTTTATGAAAAATAATTATTTCTTAGTCAGAGATTTTTTTTCCCCTTGGAATTCACTTGAGTTGAAGTTTTACAATTTTCAGGGTGAGAGTATGCTTCTGCAATAAAATTTGAATTTATTTTTAGGCTTTTAACACATCTTAACCAGAGGTGCCCATAATTATGGAGTATTGCATACTCATATCCAAAGCCAGGAGCAATTTTGGGGATAGGGGCCTTGCTCAAGGGCCCAAGAAATGCACTGGTCTTACTGTTGTTACAGTGGGGCTTGAGTCCCAGTCAGACATATTGACCACTAGACTACAGGCTTCCATACTGTTGTTATTGTTCTGTACAACCCTTATCCTGAGATTCAGTTCTGTTCAATTCAGTTTTATTTGTAGCGCTTTTTACTGGAGGACTTTCACAAAGTGCTTTACAGAGTAAAAACAGTAGCACTCTGCCTGAAACCCAAAATAGCAAATGAGGTAAAAAAATAATAAATAAATGAAGAAAAAAGAAATTGCCAGCAGCGAGAATAATTGTCAAACAGCAGAGATAAAAGATGGATATCATATAATACAAAACAGGTAGCATAAATATACTGATGGACTTTAAAAACTTATGAGTCTGACTAGACCGAAATAGTATAGTTGAGTTAGGGGAACTTTAATTAGATGATTACATAATTGATATGCAGTTGTCTTTAAGTAAGGAGACACAACAAAGCGTGAGGTCCTGACCTTGTTTGTGTCTGTGGAGCAGGATTTGAGGAATTAATAATAATGATGATAATAATAGTTTATTTCATACTCGAGGTACAAATCATACATTCATGTTAGACAAGGAGAACATCAATGATTGCAGACAAACTCCAACATACAGTTCAGCTCTGATGTGTTAAAAAACGTGCCATAAGTGTGCTCTTTCATAGAAAGAATATCAGATATAGTGCATGCAGCAATTAGTGTTTCCATGGTGGGGGGTGATATTTGCTGATTTAATCTGTTCCTTAAATTCTTAAACGAAAAAAAAAGAATGTCATATTTACACAAATCATATTTCCAACAAACATAATTCAAACTGTTGGACACATTGGATCGGCTTCCGTGTATACAGTGAAGCGTTGATAATCTAATGCAGCTGTTCTCAGACCTAATGTTCTACAAAATAAACCTTAAAAACCTCATGTGGAGTTGTAGCTCAACGGGTATATCATCACATATTAACGACAATAAATCACAATGTGTCTTGTATGGCAGACCAAATAGGCGTCTTATAGACTTCCTCCAGGCAACGAAAAAAGTATTAATGACAGGCCGGGAGAAATCCCACAGCACACTGCCGTACAGCGACATGCAAAAACACTTGAATAACTTGTACCTAGTTGCATGTGACGTAAACTTAAACAAGGATAACACCACATTTGCCCGCCTAATAAAATCAGCTGTTCCGCTTTCAACAGCATTAGTCACTTTATTTGTACTAATGACATTACCGAGATGTGTATCCCTATCAACTGGAGTAATTATCACGCAATCAAAAAGTATTTTGATATCAGCATGATTGCAGTTAAAAACAAGTAGTTTACTTTTGGCTGGGTTGAATTTTACCTGATATTCCTGAGAAAAGTCCTTACATAGATCAAGCATTGCTTTTAGAGAACATTGCGTAGGTGCCACTAAAGCAACATCATCTGCATAACAGAAAGCCCCCATTTGACCGACATAACAACCCTTTTGCAACTCGCTGATATTAATTAAAAGAACATCCATATAAAGGCTAAAAAGAATAGGCGATAGCACACCCCCTTGCTTAACTCCATTAGAAACCGAAAAGTGTGGTGACATTGTTTTACCCCATCTCACTTGAAAAGTCTGATGCGAGTATAAAACTGCTAGAAACCTACATACAAGAGGACATAAACCTTTTTTCATTTGGACATCAAACATTTTGATGTAGTTAACACGATCAAAAGCTTTACTCGCGTCTAACAACATAACGTAAACCGATCCATCCCCATTTACAAAAAAACTGTATTGTTTCATTCAACACAAAGGTACATTGACCAGTAGAATGCTTCGATTTAAAACCGAACTGGTTGTCCGAAGATTTCAACACCTGTCCATATGACTGTAAGATAATATGATCTAGTATTTTACCAAATATGCTACCAAGGGCAATACCGCGATAATTCTCTGAATCATTTAATAATATTCTGCTATTCTTCGAAATCAGTATTATTGTGCTTGACACCACAGAACGGGGAACATATCCATGTGACAACATGGCTGAAAAACATTCAGCAATATAAAACTGAAGCTTTTCCGTACCATGTATAAGGTGATAGCTGTTCAACTGAAAATTACCATCGGCCTTACCTGGTTTAAGTTTACCAATGGCATCACGGACATTTTGTGTTGACACTTTATGAGGACACGTAGAAAACTTGTCAACACTGAGACAGTGGCAACATATTGGATTGTTTATATCACGAGTTACTCTCAACATATCTTCATGCTTATTAGAGACAGAATTATATAACTGTTGATGTACGTTTCTCAAGCCATTCATGAGCTAGATTATTTGCTTTCACAGACTCTGCATGTTTCTTAGCAGCACGAACAGCATAATGATATTTTGCACGACTAACTCTGCGACATTCCCACACAGGGCCCTGATTGGGGGAGCCAATCCCCCAAAGTATGTGATGTAACCTCGGCCGGCTTCACTGATCACAATTTTAATGCTGTCAAATGCCTTAAAGTAATCCATGAGGTCATTAAGGCCAGAACCTGAGAGCATTTGTTCAAAGACACTACGTGCGCCATGCCTCGCCTGGCCAGCCTAGGGTCATGACCCCAGCCCAGGCCAATCAGATCCGCCTCGTCCACCTGAGAGATCGGCTTCGAAGTGGCACCAGGACAGCTCAGGAGCCCTAGGAATCCACAGACCAAGGATCAGCAGAAGAACAGTGAGTCGCTGACTTGCAGAGTGAGGGATCAGAGCCCACAGGGCATGTGTTTGAATGCAGCTTGATGCACGGCGCAGGGCTACCGGGCTTCACAGGGCTGAAGAATATGGTCAGGGACGAGTCCCCAATCGATTCTGGAGGAATGTTGTCTTCAGTGATGAGTCCAGATTTTGTCTGTACTGACATGATGGAAGGCAGGGGGTCTACAGATGACGTGGTGAGAGATACGCAGCCCCTTGCATTGTTGAGACAGATCGCTTTGGAGGAGGCTCGCTGATGGACTGGGGTGCCATTCGGTGCGGCTGGAGGTCCGACCTGGTCATAATCAATGGAAATCTCAATGCAGCTTGCTACTGTGTCCTTGTCATCGGACTGCACGTCGTGCCTTACATCACAGACCACCCTGAGGTCACGTCCATGCAAGACAACGCACAACCTCACTCAGCACATGACCCAGCAGCTACTGGCCCAGAATGGTGTGCGAGTCATGGAGTGGCCACCTTTCTGCGCTGACATGAACTGCATTGAGCAAGTGTGGAACCTGTTGGATCGGCAGGTTCGGCGACGCGCTCCAGTGCCCAGGACGAGAGCGGAGCTCCAAGAAGCCTTTCTCCAGGAGTGGCAGGCCATTCTCCAGCAACAGCTCAACAGAATGGTGCTGCCCATGCCAAGATGAGTAATGGCTTTGTTGCAGGCATGTGACGGTCACACTCGGTACTGAGATTGGAGTTGATCTTTTTTGGTGATTTTATTGTTAAACTTGTCATTGTTGATTCTTTTGTTGTTCTTTTTTTTTGTTGATGTTGTTCTGACATTTTGACTTTACCCATAACAACAAGTTGTTGTTATGAGTAAAGTCAGTAAATAGGTTCAAATTTGAATCTGAGTTTGGCTGCAATTCTGGTTACAAGTTTTTAGAGTCCATCAGTGTAGTTTAGGCACCATGAAAGTTCAGTACGATTAAAACAACAGGAATTTCTATCCGCAAATCACAGCACACCCATCCAACATCCCCATTGGTCACACACCCCTGAGGGCATTTCATTCACCAATCAAACTGAAGCAGGCCCATGGAGGGGGAGGTCAAGGGTCAGTGACGGAGGGCCTGTTGAGAGATTAAGGCCGGGATCTGTGTGACTGGTGAGGCAGGATGCTGGTCACTGGTAAAACCGGAATTACACCACACTGCGCCCTGTCGAGGAGCCATTCGTCCAGCTGATAAACGAGTTCCCAGGGCCACTGGTTCCCCGGGAGACGAGACGGAGCGCCAGCGGTACAATCTCATTCAAGATTTCCGGAGATGGACAGGACCTGTGTTACCAGTCTTCATGTTCCCCTTTCCCCCTCCTTCATCGTCACACACACACCTCTTTACCCCAGGCATCTGTAATCCTGCTCCCTGAGGCCTGTGGAGTGTGCTGGTTTAGCCTTGGTTATGGTTTTAGCCTTGATAGCAACAATCAGTTTGACCTCAATTTACCAGGTGAGGTGGGTTTAACTGTATAACAGGCTGCTGATACATTGAGCTTCTTAGCCTTGAGTAATAGTTTCCCCATGGCCAACTCACGGATATCGTGAAAACTCTATCGTCCTTGTCACTTTAAACTAAGTTGTGGTAGCAAGCAAAATAACGTTTAGATATCGATCTGCTAACAGCCAAGTGAGTGACTCATTCGCATATCTGAATCCCCATAATGATATGTTCCTACCCTTCATGTGTTAACGAGGTAAAATCCACTCTGGAATGAAGATCCTTTTTTACATTATTGCCTTTTACCAGATGCTCTTATCCGAAGAGACATACAACACAACCTGCATCAGCAGGTATAAATGTACTGAAAACTCTGGAAATTACCAATATTATCAGAGCCAGACATGACCACATACAGTTCTGAACAAATTAATTAGACCACCTGCCATTAAAAAAAACAAAAAAAAGAAGAAAAGACAAATATTTAAGAAATTTGTCAAAAACTTGTTTAAAACTAAAAATCATTTTGTTATTTCTTTAGCACATAACGAACTGAAATCACTAAATAGTCCTTATTTACAAATAAAAACAAAAAAAATCTATATTTTGTCTGGCCTCCTTTGGCCTTGATAACAGCTTGCATTCTTGCATTCAACCACTAGAACTAATTTTTATGTTCAGGAATGCAAGAAAATAGAGAGAGGGCTGTAACATTTTGTGTACTATACTGTCCTGTAACACGAACCACTGCAATTTCTGTCCTGCTCCACTAGGGGACTGGTCCGGACCACTGGTCCTTGGAGCACGGACCACTGCAGTAGCTGTCCTGCTCCACTAGGGGACTGGTCCGGACCACTGGTCATTGGAGCACGGACCACTGCAGTAACTGTCCTGCTTCATTAGGGGACTGGTCCGGACCACTGGTCCGGGGTGTCTCGAGACAGTGAAATTTGCTGTCTTTGCTGGCCTCCCACGAGGTAAGGTATCGGAACCACTGACTGAGCAGTCCATTCTCAAAACACTGCGATTAGATGGTAAATACCTGCCTTAAGCTCTGCATAACTGTTGGCCAAACTATTTATCTAGCCTGCCATTTTCACATATAAATTGCAACGAATGTGATTGTTCAAAATGTTTGAAGCTGGTAGTCTAACAATAAGCAGCCCGCTTTTTCTATACTGCACTAATCTGCCAAATTAATTAAGCAGCTATTGACACCTAACAAAACTCGATGAATATGACGATATTGTGTCATCTTATTCTCGAAAATTTGAATGCTCTGAACAGATTATTTTTATCTAGCCTAGCTGGAGAACATTAAAAATGATCGGCAGGTTTGGAAAGTAATGTTAATAAATTGCAGCCTGTTCATACATAGCTGTCGGCTGTAAATTTCGGTTGATTATTGTGCTTTCTAACTCTACCACAAAAACATAATTTTAAATAGAAGGCTGTTCTCAGGCAGAGGGGTGTGATACAGCCTTATTTTATAGCCTATTTGAAATGGAGCTTCTATTACGGCTCCATGTAATTCATTTAAAAATGCGGTGGTCCCTTTCCAAAAAGTAATTTGGCTTCTCAGAAAACACTAGAAAATGACTTGATAGTCTTAACACTCAATCCCTCTGAAAAACGAGTAATCTTTTAACATAGCGTAATTGCGTAAAACGATTTACAGTAATTGGTATAGGCTACAGTCAACCAAGATTAGCCACGAATAACTCGAGTCAGTGATTATAGTGTGACTGTTAGACTACGACCAAGCTTACGCTATTATATTTATCACCGTGCTTGGTTTTCATGTATTTTCCCCTTCTCTTCGGAAACGGCCACTGCATTTTCAAATGAATGAGGCTCATATGGTTTTATTATTAAAAGTCAATTTTAACTATAGGCTATACAATCCTTAGACTTTGATACATTTTACGCTTCTGACAGAATATAGTCACAGCCTCCTGCAATATAACATGTTTCTTTCCTGCAAAAAGAAGCGCCTATACTGAGGTAAGATAAGCTGGAAAACGTGTGATTAGAATTCATTAACGTTCGACCTACGGGTCATAACTCGCCGACTATTTTTATAAATATACTACATAAATAGATCTATTCAGAGCATTATGATTTTAGTCCATATGCTTGCACAATTTTAACATTTATTTCATATTCATCTGGCTTTACTAAGTCATTCTCGTAAGTAAGTTACGTAAATGAATTCTAATAACTCTTCTCACTCAGTGTTTATTTCAGTAGATCGTGGAGCTTCTAATCAGCAGCATAGAAGCGTTTTACAGTGGGAGAAGCAATGATGATTTTACATTAAAATTGAGCTTTTATTACAACTTCGTGTTCATTATTTAGTTTGAAAATGCGGTGGCCGTTTCCGGGAGGAAAATGATAAATAAATAAATAAACAAGAGGTTGTCCGCTTGTATATTATTTAAACTTCTGTTGTAACAACAGTCACTATAAACACTGACCCGAGTTAATAAACAGGGCCATATTACTGACCGGGCTAGTGGGGCCGGCGCCCAGGGGCCCGGGGGGCAAAGCAATGCAGATGCCAATGCCGATGCCAATTGCAATGACAGAGGGCCTCTATTCTCTAGGATCTTATGACTACTCACACTGTTATAGGGCATATCTGCAGAGAACCGAGAGAGAAGGGTGATATGAATTGGGCGGGGGGGGACAGGGACGGCAATCAGAGGGCCCCTGAGCTATAGGGTACGGCAATCAGAGGGCCCCTGGGGACGCCAATCTGAGGGCCCCTGGGCTATGGGGTACGGCAATCAGAGGGCCCCTGGGCTATGGGGGACGGCAGTCAGAGGGCCCCTGGGCTATGGTGGACGGCAGTCAGAGGGCTCCTGGGCTATGGGGTACGGCAATCAGAGGGCCCCTGGGCCATGGGGGACGGCACTCAGAGGGCCCCTAGGTTACGGGGGACGGCAGTCAGAGGGCCCCTGGGCTATGGGGTACAGCAGTCAGAGGGCCCCTGGGCTATGGGGTGCGGCAGCCAGAGGGCCCCTGGGCTATGGGGGACGGCAGTCAGAGGGCCCCTGGGCTGGCCCTGCTGTAGAGCCTCTCATGAATACTCCTAAGGGAGCCCTAATGTTTACCAACTAGGGGTTCAAGGAAGTAGGGGGGAATGGTTTCAGAAGGCCTTATGATTTTGAAAGCCCCTGCTAAGGGTTGCGACATCTGGCTATGTGAGGGCCCTAGGGAGAGCCCTAATGGGAGAGCATACTGTTAAGAGAGCCCTCTGATTGCAAATGTTCTTACAAAGGGCCTCTGATTTACCCAGGGTTTTGAATGAAAGTCCTTTCAGCGAGCCCTAAGGCCCAGAACATGCTAGCTGTGTGACTTAATTTACGCGCGCATCCCCACACACTTGCAGCAGAACGATCAGAGCACTATGCACGATACTGGTAGTGTTGCCAAAAACAAATCACCAAAAGTCGCTATTGGCTATCTGGAAAGTCGCTAGATTACGTCATGACGTTACTATGATGTCATAACGTCACACACGACTCACTGATCTCAAGAAAATGTGTCTACATGGCTATGTTGACAATCCCAAAGGGTACAGTTTCGAGATCGGGGCTAATGTGCAGTGCTGTTTAACCCTAGAACACTATTGCTAAAATTAGTAACACCATCAATAATGCCGGGTGATTTTTCCCGATATAGTAAAATACCCAATAAAAAGTACTTTTCATCTTTTCATCAAAAATACATGACAAATTAGAGTAGTGTTCTGTAAAACCCCAACAAGACAATTACCAAAAGACTGATATTGCCCGAGTTGAAGGCCTTACGTGTTCTCTTAGTCTAACTTTAATTAGAGCATTCTTCTGGCTGGTGTGAATCACAATATAATGGATAATCTTTTCACCGTCCGAGGACGGGGCATGAAAACGCAATGGTTACGATTAATCTGACTCCATAGAACAAGTAGAATACAAAATTTAGCTATAACCTCGCTAAAGATCTGACTCCAAATTAGAATTAGAATAGATAATATTGGGAACACCTGCGTAGATTTCGAGACAAACCTGCCATCAGACACGGCAGCGCAAACCATCATTGCTCAGTAAATGCGTCCCCAGGGTTAATTAAACGCAACTGTCCTGGAATCAATTCGACAATACTTCCATTGGTTAAACAAGACTATCTTGATAGCAGCATCGAGGCTTAAATAAAGCACTGAGCGTGAACGTATCAAGAACCCAGATTATATATATATATATAACATAATCCCAATCTAACTTAGAAGGAATACCAATAATTTAATTCAACAGGTAGGCACAACTTGAATCAAACAAATCAATGATAAGCCAATCACCGTTACATATACTTTAGAAGGATTTAGAGTATTTTCATACCTGGAAAAAATGAATGACCACGTGGAGCTAAAGTCGCTCCACGTGGTCGGGGAGAACTCAAATTTTCCCCCGCTCTGCAGAGCAAGGCAACAGGTGACTTACCCCAAGAACGGTAAAAAAGAAGAGACAGAAAAAGAAGAAGCGGGAAAAAGAAGAGAAGCCCGCCCCCTTAGGATCTTGTACCGTTAAAGGCTCCAAACCACACCTCCGAACTAGGTAGAGGAAGGGGTGGCCGAGTCAGAGTTTTACTGGCCTAGGTGATACGACTAATTTGCAGAGAGGAGACTAGGGTAGTTGCCGGAATGAATCTTGCAAACAAGATAAACCATAATTCCAAGGAAAATGAAACATGTTCCATTCAATTCCTTAGATTTCTCTGAGAATAAAAAGACCAAACATGATAGGAATATGTGCTAAAATGATGCACTTGTCATGGAAAAGCCTTAAAATGGAGTATTCTGGCCCAATTGTGTTATCAATATATAAGAGGTTCCTTTTAGGATATTGAACATTAACAAAATATGAATTTGATAGAGGTTTAGGTTGTTTTAAGCCAATTGAAGTAGCTGCGCTTTAACTTCAATGAAACCAGTGAGTTTGAGTTCCAGAGATGCTGGGCCTGCTAGACTTGATGGCTCCCACCCCCCGCCGTGGAGAACAAAGGATGCCACTCTCACCGGCAGGCTGTAGGATTATAAAAGTTTACTGCTCGCTCTGGATTGTGTCAGATCACCAAAACATTCAGATTTTACCCGCGTAATGGGCATGTGTTCCAACAAAATGATTTTTGACATATATTTTGAGTACAATCAAGCCAAACCAAAATTTCAGGTTCTACATTCTTTTATTTTCAACTGTGCCATGTCTAACAAAATTAAAAGTACCCTGAGGTAAACAAAACACCCATGCCTTCAAAGATGTCAAAGACAATGAAGCTACCCAGGGACCCGTAACACTCAGACAAATGCAACATAATGAAAATCACGTAAACACGTTTGCTCGGGTGAAAATCACCCGACGATAGTGTTCTAGGGTTAACCATGAAATAAGCTTCTGGTGGCAGTGCAGAGCTGAAGTTACATTGAAAAACAATGATTTTGACACTCGAGAGATGTGTTTTTTTAAAGTCGCCAGATTCACCTAAAAAGCCGCTAAGTCGCTAGATAAGGTTTTAGTCGCCAGAGAAGGCCAAAAGTCGCTAAATCTAGCGACAAAGTTACTAAACTGGCAACATTGGATACTGACGGTATCATGTAGGGAGCAGATAGCCAACCGGGCTCTCCTGAATATTTTCCACCATTGTTTGACTCTACCACGAGCTCAATATGGAAGTTTGGAAGATCGCCACTTGCGGTTGTGTCAATATTGCAACATGCGCACATGTCTGAGTACCTTGTGTTCAGGTGTGCTACCACGCGTAACATCGACATAAAATACGCATGGCAACGCATTCGGGCATAAATTGTGCACACGGCAAGCATATCCTGGGCCTAACACTGGCCCCAGTACACGGCTAGTAGAGGCTGTACCTATTTACTATGAGAAATGATTTCGCTCCCGCACAGTATTGCGTGTACACAATACGACATGGTCCTTGGAGTGCATTGAAACTGTCATTGGGACACGTCCAAAAGTTCAGAAATCTCTAACTCCATGCCAATTTATCGCGCGTCGCGACCATATCGTGAAGCAAGTGTCCAATAGCCGAGCTCGACTCAGGGGCGGGCTCTACAATGGTCCAGTCACAATACACTGCAGATTAACGTGTCATTATAACCTATAGTTATCTTTTAGGAGAGTAGTAGACTGGTAGATATTCACCTTCAGAACACTGAGTTTCGCCCCGCTTCACTTAGCAGATTTCGCTTCCATATGTCCCCACAGTAAAGGGGTAAATTACATTACATTTGGCATTGCTCCTCACATGGCCGAAATTTTAGAAGTTAAAGCGAAAATCCAATATTGTTAAGTCCATTTATCGAAACTCCTAACAAAATTCTTACATTAAAACCTTTCCTAGACTATCAGATTTAGCATCCAACACCCTATTAAAAAGCTCATTGACATTTACATTATTACCTGGCCCCTCCCCTAGGGGAGACAGATCATGTCTGTCTGTGTGTGTCTGTCACTCTGTCTGTCAGCCTGTGGCTGGGGCCAGGTCTGCTATCTGCTTCACTACTCCTCAACCGGACCTTTCAGCTTGACAACTTGCTTTTTATCCAACCTGTGCAACCTGACTTGTTCAGCAGTTTAACACTCAACAGCCTTTTTAAAGGCTTATATCCATTTATATTATATTATTAGAAACAACACTGCACCTTGAAAGGCTCAAATCCTTTGTAAAAGGCTTGTTTTTAAGGCTTGTTGCCTTGTATTGTATTGTGGGTACTCATTTATACTGTATTATATTATTGTTATATTACAAAACCCAAAACCAGTGAAGTTGGCACGTTGTGTAAATCGTAAATAAAAACAGAATACAATGATTTGCAAATCCTTTTCAACCTATATTCAATTGAATACACTGCAAAGACAAGTTACTTAATGTTCGAACAGGTAAACTTTGTAATTTTTTGCAAATACTAGCTCATTTGGAATTTGATGCCTGCAACATGTTTCAAAAAAGCTGGCACAAGTGCCAAAAAAGACTGAGAGAGTTGAGGAAAGCTCATCAAACACTTATTTGGAACATCCCACTGGTGAACGTGAAAGGAACGGGCTTAGACTCCAAATGCAGTTCAGCATCGGCAGGGCGTTTATTAGGATTAATACAGCTCATGGTCAAAAACAGAAACAGATCGATAGCCAGGCAAACAGAGTAATGCAGAATAGTCAGAATCAGAGTCAGGGGACAAGCAGAAATAATTTGGTAACCAGAGATTAAATCCCCACAAAGACATTTACAAAGGGCCTGAGCTAAGGGAAATGGAAGGGGAAGGAAAAAGGGATTTGGATCGGATAAGGGAAAACACAGGAGAAACTAAACAGTTGGGTAGAAAATAGGAATAAGGGAGAACGGGGTCCTAATCAATCAGCCAGCAATCAACCAACGTAATACAAACAATCAATAACAAGACTTACGGGAGATATAACAAGAAACGAGCAATCAACAAATGAAACCAAGAAAGCGCAGAAACGAGAGCAAACCAAAGTGAGCTATGGGAAGAAACGAGTCGACAGGGAGCTGCGGTAAAAATGCGTCTTTTAAACACGAACTAATAAGTGTAATCCCAGCTAGACTGCAGGACAGCTATAGAGAGAGGCGGAACTAGAAAAGCAAGGACGGTGATCGGAAATAGAGGGGAAACAGGTGGAGTTCTAACTCTGATCTAACTAATCACCTGTGTCTCGCTAACTATTCTAAGGTGCGGATAGCCAATGACAACAGCCAGAGAGAAGGAAGTGGAATTACCTCACCGAAGTATAGGGAAGAGAGTGTGAAGACTGACAAGACGCCACAAGACGGAAACGAAAGGAAAACGTTCAAGACTAAAGACAGTGCAATCGTAACAGAAACATACATACTCTAAACGAATAAATATGATAAATAAATAAGTAGCAATAAAAATTACTAAAACATACTAAAAACAAACATACAAATCAGCAATTCTTATAAGAACGGGCTAATTGGGAACAGGTGGGGGCCATGATTGGGTATAAAAGCAGCTTCCCTGAAATGCTCAGTCATTCACAAACAAGGATGGGGCCAGGGTCACCACTTAGTGAAGAAACGCGTGAGCTGATTGTTGAACAGCTTAAAAACAACATTCCTCAACGAGCTATTGCAAGAAATTTAGGGATTTCATCATCTACGGTCCGTAATATCGTCAAAAGGTTGAGAGAATCTGGAGAAATCACTGTACGTAAGCGACAAGGCCGAAAACCAACATTGAATGCCCGTGACCTTCGATCCCTCAGGCGATACTGCATCAAAAACCGACATCAGTGTGTAAAGGAAATCACCACATGGGCTCAGGAACACTTCAGAAAACCACTGTCAGTAATTACAGTTCGTCGGTACATCTGCAAGTGCAAGTTAAAACTCTACAATGCAAAGCAAAAGCTATTTATCAACAGCACCCAGAAATGCCGCCGGCTTCGCTGGGCCCAAGCTCATCTAAGATGGGCTGATGCAAAGTGGAAAAGTGTTCTGTGGTCTGACGAGTCCACATTTCAAATTGTTTCTGGAAACTGGACGTCATGTCCTCCGGACCAAAGAGGAAAAGAACCATCCGGACTGTTATAGGCGCAAAGTTCAAAAGCCAGCATCTGTGATGGTATGGGGGTGTATTAGTGCCCAAGGCATGGGCAACTTACACCTATGTGAAGGCACCATTAATGCTGAAAGGTACATACAGGTTTTGGAGCAACATATGTTGCCATCCAAGCATCGTCTTTTTCATGGACACCCCTGCTTATTTGAGCAAGACAATGCCAAGCCACATTCTGCACGTGTTACAACAGCTTGGCTCCGTAGTAAAAGAGTGCGGGTACTAGACTGGCCTGCCAGTAGTCCAGACCTGTCTCCCATTGAAAATGTGTGGCGCATTATGAAGCATAAAATATGACAACGGAGACCCCGGACTGTTGAATAAATTAAGCTGTACATCAAGCAAGAATGGGAAAGAGTTCCACCTGAAAAGATTCAAAAATTGGTCTCCTCAGTTCCCAAACGTTTACTGAGTGTCGTTAAAAGGAAAGGCGATGTAACACAGTGGTGAAAAGGCCCCTGTGCCAACTTTTTTGCAGTGTGTTGCTGCCTTTAAATTCTAAGTTAATGATTATTTGCAAAAAAAAAAAATTCTCAGTTTGAACATTAAACATCTGGTCTTTGCAGTGAATTCAATTGAATATAAGTTGAAAAGGATTTGCAAATCATTGTATTCTGTTTTTATCTACGATTTACATAATGTGCCAACTTCACTGGTTTTGGGTTTTTTATTACAATCAGTTGTGAAAGTCCCCGTGAGAAACCAATAGATATAACACTCTAACATTACACTTGGCATCAGTTGTATGGATTCCAAACAAAAAAGTGGGGCTTCAAAACGATTGCCAAAAAAATAGGTATGGGGTAAGGTTACCGTCAAAAGTTTTGTGCGTGTACACATAAAAATCGTGCACCTATTAAAAATGTGTGGGTGTTAGTTGTGCATAAGTAAAAGATTTGTAAATTCTCGTTTAATTCAAATCACTCATAGATTATGCAGCGTATAAATTCTTTGTGAGAATACAACTCATAGAGTTACAACTTCACTAAATTACAAATACGGATTGCAGTTTACGGACGATTCTGAATAGCGTGAAATAACTGTCAAAACTACGTCACGAGGTCACGGGCATTATGCATGGAGTGGAAGATAACATCGATTGTACAAACTGCGCATGCATCAGAAATTCGACTGTGGGTTCAATTTCATTGCGCCAAGATGGCAGACGATGCGGACACAGCAAGCAATCAGGTAATGTTAACCTATTTTAACTTGTTCTAACATGATATTTGCAAAATATTATGGAGTTGAAAATGAAGCGGCTTTCGTTGATTGCCTTTGTTCCTAGTTACGTAACTGTATTGGTTTCTGTGTGCTCGGTGCAGTTTGCTGATATACTCAACACGGCACACAGCCTGGAGTCGATGTTGAACAGCAGAGCCATGTAGAGTGAGAGTCGCGTCAACTCCATTCACTCCAGAGTCCAGACCAATTTTTTACAGTAATGGTGGTTCATGGATTCTCTCAATAGTTCCCGGAAGTTAGCGACGAAGACTACTTCTCCAGCGGCTGAGATGAAGCGGAATGAACAGTTCGTGATCTTTCAAAAGGTAAGACGATTAAACTAACGTTAGACTGTATATTGTCAGCACATCTGAATTAAATTAACACATACAGTAAAGCGTATTCCTGGATTATCCCCTGTACAATTCAAGATATATTGAACATTTAAGGGCAGAAAATTTGGCTAGGATACTAGCTAGGTACAGTTAGCGACACAGTTACTAGCGCTAACCACGAGCAGCAGCATAATGGAAAACTGTTCTCTCTCTGTCATCATCCGACGACGCGATATTGGAGAAAAAGGCTTAAAGAGATGTTTTTGCAGACTAGGGTGGAGGAGTGAAATGTTAGAGAATTAACGTAAATATAACATCACACTGGCTATAGTGGTGGAGGTGGTGTAGTGAGGTTCTCTGAGTACAAGGTAGGTAACGTTAACTGCTATAATAAAGTTAACGTTACACAATGTTAAAGCAGAAAGCCATCCGTTTCGGTGATACGTCTCTATTAGTATTGATTGTATGAGCTAATTTCTTTACTGCTATTCAATTAGCTAAAACATCATCTATAGTTAGAGTTTTTAGGATTTGAGTTTCTATTGACTACTACTTGTCAATAGTATGTCGCTGCTCATTTTGCTAATTTTGGATTGATGGTTGAGGGAGAGGGAAGCTGGAGGACCAAATAGAAAATTGAAAACAGAAAGTACTGACCAAGTAGGCCAAAAAATTTGGAAAATTAAGCATAGAAGACTAAGTGGAGAGTCATACTGAATTGTATAAATATTGAGCTGTACTGTATTACTTGTCCGAAAGACTACAAAGAACATGATCCATCTTTATACTAATTCCTGTGACGTTACATGTTACTGATGCCAGTCACCATACTTTCTTAAACATCAGCAGCATAGTTGATCACAACTTCTTAAGTTCCATAAGCTAAGTTGGGAAACCATGCCTCATCTCTCTGCACCATTTCCCATCCAATCCCACATAGGTGTGTATAACCCTTTCTCCTGTCTTTTTCTCCCCCCCTCTCTCTCTCTCAGAAGAAGTGCAGGTGATTCAATAAGAGCCAGAGAACTCCCTGCAATGAGACGGACCACTCTCACCCTGCACCCTGAGTCTTAACTCCCTAAGCTATACAAGCCTTGTGCAGTGTTCGAATACGATCACCTCACATTTTTGTTGTTGTTGTAATTTCGAATGATTGTTAGATTTCTCCTGCTGAATTGAGCCTATAAACTGTACATTTGTAGTCAACCCCCCAGCGATTGGAGCATCCCTATGCAGCACAGCAAACCATGGTTAAGATTAAACAAGGACAACATGGAGGAGAGGGCGCAGACAAACTCACATGCTATTCATGTTTCTGAGTTTATTCAAGATTTCTTTTACATGGAGTAATTGTAGTACAAAAGAGCGCAATATACACATACATTTTCTGTATATCTTTTTAACAGTATAAGTTTGTATGTTAATGTGTCTTGTTCTGTCTGGATATATAGTGTGTAATGAGTTCTTCCTAAAAATATTACTGTACATGCAGGCCTCGATAAATATATTCCTTCTGCATGCAAAAAGTCATTTAAAAAGTTGTTTTGAACGTATGTACAAAGTATTAGTGTTTAGTGATAAGTGCAGATGTGCATAAAAATTATGAGCAGATAAATTATAATTGTTACCAGTGGATTTTCGAAGATGCCACACTGAACATGATGCTGCTTTTAATGATGCAGGGACTAATTGCGCCGTCAGCTGATACTCATTGATAGTCACCTGTCAGTCTTCTGTCCTGTCTGAAACTCATGACGATTACATTAGTTAATTACTGAATTGATAACTTAGATCCTCCATTTGCACGGGATGATTCAAACCCCAAGCAAATGAAGAAATGGTAGAAAATTAAACAATTTTGAAACGTCCCTTCCCCTCCCTCTGCATAATAAACATTCAAGGATAAAGTTATTGGGGGTGTTGTTTAACTCTTCGCACTCAACGTTTGAGCAGCCGGTTTTGAGTAATGACGAGTGGCTAACTTAAATTCACAGATTTCATTTGCGACATCACGTCATGTGGATGAGCGAATTGAATTTAATCGTGTCCTGTTCTTTAGCTAGTTGGCATTGGTTTATGTGTCCTGTTGTGGGTATTGTGCGGATAAATATCAATTCTAATAGTTTGAAATATCATCTGGCATGCTAGTAATCATTGAACTCAGCTATGCTTGCCATCGCATACTGAACGTGCCAGTAAACCTAACAAAATTGAGAAAATCCAAATAGTTTCTAACACATGCGCAGTTTGTAGAATCGATGTTATCTTCCACTCGATACATAATGCCTGTGACCTTGTGATGTAGTTTTGACAGTTATTTCACGGTACTCAGAATCGTATTCATTCTGAAGAAAGTGACGTCCGTAAACTGCAATCCGTATTTGTAATTTAGTGAAGTTGTAACTTTATGAGTTTTATTCTCACAGAGAATTTATACACTGCATAATCTATGCGTGATTTGACTTAAATAAGAGTTTACAAATTTTTTATTTATGCACAACTATAGACTAACACGCACACATTTTTAATACATGCACGATTTTTATGTGTACACGCACAAAACTTTTGACAGTAACCTTACTCCATAAATAGGAAGGCAAAGCAGGCCGATTTTTTAAAAAAATGTGCCTTTGATTTCTAACTTTTTTGACAAGCCTCAAGATTCAATTATTGATAATGTCATCAGTAACCCGAGTTGCAGCAATGAAGAGATCACCACTGGTTTGATTATACCGGAGCCCTCACAGACCCAATCAAGCGTAGACCTACACTCAGACCAGGCATCACCTGAGAAAATCTTTCCAAGTCAGGAGGATTGCACGGAGCCCAGTTTCACACCAGAAGCTGGGGACACCAAATCCGGTCATGAACCTCTTATTGACCCTGCTTTATGGCCAAATACCACAACTAATGAAGACTTTTCCACTCTTAGGACAGGAGACTCACTGTCAGACCAGGCATCGGCTGAGAAAGTCTTGTCAAATCAGGAGGGGTACACTGAGACCAGTATCATTAGGAGCTAGGGGCTCAAACTCCTGGTGTGAAAGGGTTATTGACCCTGCTTTATGGCCAAGTTCCATTACTGAACAGGTCAAGTCGATTCTGGTTAATAAAGGAGCAGCTGCTTTTCAAAATCGAAGTGAAAAGTACCCTGCCTCAAGTAGGGATACGACCATGGGGAGCATCAATAGGAGTTTCACAAATTCCTTCATGAAATGCTCTCTACCTAATGGCCAGTCTGTGACTTGTCCAGGGCTACTTTACTCCCCTTCATCGGGTTGCATCTTTTGTTTTGCTTGCAAACTGTTTTCAAATAAGCACAATGCGTTTGTCCACGGGTTTTCTGATTGGAAACATTCTGAGCGTATCGGTGAGCATGAGAGGAGTGAGGAGCATAGGGCTTGCATGTTAGCACTACACAGTCGCTCCAAAAACACATGAAGAGTTGATTCTGATCTTGTCAAACAAATTGATGCAGAGAGGCAATACTGGCAGGAAGTTTTGAAAAGAGCTGTTGCTGTAATTCAGTTTTTGGGGGAGAGGGGCCTTGCTTTCAGGGGAGATGAGTGGTTGGGATCACCTCACAATGGTAATTACTTGGGCATTGTCGAACTGTTGGCCAAATTTGACCCTTTTCTAGTTGACCATCTCCAAAGGTTTGGAGGCAAGGGCAAAGGCTCTGTGTCCTACCTCTCATCCACAATCTGTGAGGAATTTATCCACTCAATGGGAGAAAGAAAAAAGGAAGCAATTATCAGCGAGATTAAAGAGGCCAGATTGTTCAGTCCACTCCAGACCTTGCTCATGTGGACCAACTCACTTTTATTTTCAGGTTTGTAAATAATGGTGGAGAAGTAGTTGAGCGTTTTCTGGCTTTTGAGCCTATTGAAAATCATAGTGGGAACAGTTTGGCTGAGTGTGTTGTTGCAATGGTGGAGAACCTGGGCCTAGACTTAACTAACTGTCGAGGCCAGTCTTAAGACAATGCAAGTAATATGTCAGGAAAGTACAATGGAGTCCAAGCTCATCTGAAACGAATAAACCCATTGATTTGTTATGTCCTCTGTGCAGCACATTCATTGAATTTAGTCATGTCAATGCTGTTGACAGTAGTCCAGAAGCTGGCCATTTCTTTGACTTTCTGCAATCAATGTACACATTTTGTGCCTCGTCAACACACAGGTGGGGAAAGATGTTCCATGATACAGATGTGAAACTCACACTGAAATCTTTGTCAGGTACTGGCTGGAGTTCAAGAGCTGAATCAACAAAGGCTCTTTGGAAATATTATGCACAATTGAGAGAGGCATTGAACAATATTTCCAAAGATTCACAGGAGAAACGTGAAACTAGAAGCGAGGCCTCTGCACTCTGTGGCAAGCTGGACACCCTAGAGATAGCTTTCATGGCACACTTTTGGGATACAATTCTGCAGCGGCTCCAAGCCACGAACCTGCAGTTGCAGAAACATGACATTGACATACACACAGCTACACAGCTTCTCCTTTCACTTCGTGACTTTGTGGCTGCACAGAGAGACAATTTTGCCTTTTTTGAAGGGTCAGCTTTAAATGTTACCAATTCAGTCTCCCAAGACTACAGACATGACCTCCAGCGCACAAAGAAGCGCAAATGTATGGCTGATGAAAGTGCAGAGCCAAGTGTTGAATTTAGTGGAAAAGAAAAGTTTCGGATTGAAACGTTCAGTGTTCTAATTGACAAACTTGTGTCCTGTCTTAACCATCGGTTAACTGCATACACACACTTGACCAATCTTTTTCATGTTCTTTTCATGCCTGATAATATGTCCAACAGTGAGCTCACTGTAAGGGCCGAATCTCTTGCTGCAGCATATCCCACTGATCTGACCATGAGCTTGGCAGATGTACTTTTTCAGTACAAATCATTCATTTCAGAAGATCAAAAATGCCCAAATACAATGCTAAAGACCATGGTAAATTTGGATTTACAATCCACTTTCCCAAATGTTTACATTGCACTCAGACTGTTTTTGACCCTGCCAATAACAAACTGTGAAGGGGAACGGTCATTCTCCAGACTGGCTCAAATTAAAAATGAGCTCAGGATGAAAATGTGCCAAAATCGGTTGAATTCACTCTCCCTTCCAGCAATAGAATCAGAGTTTGTTCGACAGCTCAACTTTGATGAGTTAGTGGACGACTTTACAAGAAGGAAGAGCAGAGAGAATCCTTTGTAGAATCCTTAGGTATGGTAGGTTGGCGCGGGGGTGGGGAGTGGGGGGGATTCGGAGTGTTGGGGGGTGGGGGGGGCCCTTTGCAAATTCCTGGCCCCAGGGCCCCCATAATCCGGCCCTGTTCATAAACTATCCAGAGACACCCAACAAAACCCGATGAATATAGGCCGGAGTAAAAAAAAAAAAAAAATACAATATTGCCACAGTTTATTCTCAAAAATATTAATGCTCTGAACAGATTATTTCAATCTAGTCTAGCTAGTAGTGATGCGCGGGTCGAGGTTTAATGTCACCCAAACCAACCCAACCCGACGTGACAGCCCGCCCGCCCCGCTAAAACTCGCACTGAATTTCAGCCCGAACCCAACCCGACCCGACACAAAAAAGAGGCAAGAGAAAAAGAATACAGTTGGGTCTGTGCGACATGATTTGCAATGGAAAAAAAATGTTACGTTATGGATTTGAGTGGAGCACAACATACATTTGGCTTTTGGCTGGAATTCTTGATCCAAAGTTTGGGCTCTGTCTATTAATTGAACCTTACCGTGATTTCTGATCTTTGCAACCAAATGAAATACCATCTGGCAAAATATTGCAAATAGGCTGTTTTATTGGAACAAAATTAACATGACAGTGGCGCACTGGCGCTATCGCCTTCCATACAGTGTTGCGATATCCGTCTGCGAGGATTTTTTTCCCCTCATATATTTATTTGAAGATTTTTTGGGGGGGCTTTTAGGCTATTTTTTGAACACAGCTTATAATGTAGGCCTAGGCGTATTTTTTCTCAAACTATGCAAAAACAAAATCGCGTCAACAGTGCCAGGGTTTAAGCGATTACGGCGCACTTCCAGGACATGGCCAGCCAAACTAAAGGTTCGCTTGCTTGTTGCGCTAGTTGCTGGGACGCAGAGGACTGCTTTGGCCACCATGGAGTTTTACAGGATTATTCTTTGTTTCATGGTATGGTAATTAATGAGAACAAGACTAAGTTTATGACCATACATGCCCCAGTAATGATAAGTTACCTATTCGTTGGGGTGATATGTGCATGGAATGGTGTTATAGATCTGTAGCCTATATCTAAGAAGCGTCTTTACTGCCGATGGCAGCACACGCTCTGCTGTTAGAGAACACGTAGCTGATAAACGGAGGCACCTCAACAAGTTGATTTTATTTTTGAATAAGAATCGTGACATGCCTTTCACTGTAAAGTGGTGAAAAAATGTTTTGTCCATGTGTTGTTTGGACCCACAGGTCAATGAAATTACAACTACTATATAATATTTCGGTGCTGACTGCAGAACGATTTATATGATGAGCTATCATTCAACCTTTAGATCCTTAGTCTAACCCTGGAGGATTAAGCCGCGCACCAGTGAGTGCGTGTACATCGAGAGTAGGAAGATGGAGAGGTACAATTGGCATTCTCTCCTGCTTAAGGTAGCGTTAGGTAACCTTGTGATAAGATGACTTAACAGTAGCTTTAGACTTCTTATTAATCAGCAGTCGGACCATAAAGTCATATATAAAAATAATCTTTTATTACAATTCTAGCTAAATGTAAAAATAGTTGTTCTACAAAATGACACAAAACCAGACATAAAAAGACACAAAGCCGAAGCTCAACTCTGTTAACATTCCTAGGAGGCCGCGATCCATCCACTGGCCTAACAGTGTAGACTGGTCTCTTAGGACGTAACTGACTCACAATTTAGTGGGGGGTAGGAAGCCAGTGGTCCTGGATCTTATTCCTCCCAGCTGCCTGCCAGTCTCAGATATAAACAAGCTGTCCTGGGTGCAGCAGTGCATCCTTTGTGGGTGGCCCCTGGTAGTGCCGCCTGGCCTCTGCCACTCTTCACACATGCGTGCCAGCCTGATCATATGCCACTCGAAGGCGCTCTTCAACTCCTCCACTGAATTGCTCCTCTTCCCTGCCCAGCATAAGATCTAAAGGTGTGCAAGGTGCCCGCCCAAACAGAAGAAAATAAGGGGAATACCCAGTGCTTTGATACTCGGTAGTGTTGTACGCATATACCACCTCTGGGAGATACTCGGCCCACCTCCTTTTCTTCTCTGGAGGGAGAACACGTAGCAAGTCGTGGACTACTCTTCCTCAACCCATACAACTTACAGAGCGACTGCACCACCTCTGCTTCAAAACACCTACCTTGGTCTGAGTGCAACCGGGCTGGCACACCATAGGGTTGAATCCACCCCTTAACCAGGCATTTTGCCACCGTGGTGGCTCGCTGATGTCGAGTTGGCATAGCTACTGTGAATTTGGAAAACACATCTGTCAAGATTAAAACATTCTCTCTCCCATCCGAAGAGGGTTCCATAGCTGTAAAATCCATTGCCACTACTTCAAAGGGCCGGGACGCTAACTAGCTGCCCATTGATGTCACAACCTTGGGCTGGGGTGCCTTAGAGACAATGCACCTCTCGCAGGATTTACAGAATTCATCTTTACACATTCGTGGCCAATAATAGCATCCACTCACCAGCTTGAAGGTTCGCTCGATCCCCTGGTGGCCGTGCCCATCATGCATCTGACACAACACTTCCCCCTGCGATGGCCCCCCTCCTCCGAGAGTGGCTCAGAATACTGCCTGGACAAAGCATCAGCTGCTGTGTTCTGCCGGCCAGGGCGGTATACTATCTCATAATCAAATCGGGCCAGCTCAGAGACCCACCGCTGCTCCACAGCGCCTAATTTTGCTGTCTGCAGATGGCTCAGTGGATTGTTATCAGTCAGGATTGTGAACTTCTTGCCAATACAATACTCCCGAAATTTGTCTGTAACCGCCCACTTGAGACCCAGCAACTCCAGCTTCATGGCGCTGTAATTTTCCATGTTCCTCTCTGCACCCCGTAGCCCTTAATCACATTCATATCAATTAAATCTGGCACTATTCGCTTGCGTTCTTGTGCAATCTCACTAACTGGATCTTTTACCACTACTATGTGCCACTGCCACTGCCTCGATGTCAGTTTCAAAGTAACCAATGAATGGAATATCCAGCCCCTGAGCCGCACTCAAATGTAACCAGCTACAGTCATCTAGCCCCTTTCCCAAATTTGGCTTCAATTGTTGGTTGAAAAAACTTGCAGTAACCAAGGAAATATTTGACCCTGTGTCTAACAAACATTTAAACTTCACACCCCCAATGGAGATCTCCACCGTAGGGCTCTCCCCCACCAAACATTCATATACCCAAGGATCTACATTAGATAGTGAGCCTGACAGTGCCCCTCCTGTGGTTTGGCTCTCCACCTCAGGGGGCACTAGTTTCCCACCTGCTCAGATATTTGGACAGCCCCATCGCTCACTATGAGGGTTGCCACAGCAACATGGCGGCCCTGGTCATAGCTGGCCTGTGCGCTATCACAATACCGTGCAAAATGGCCAACCTTTTGGCAGTTAAAGCAGATGAGCTGGCCAGATGGATCAAATCTAGGCCCCCTTCTCCGAATAGGTGCCCGCTGAGGCCGAGACACCTGAAAATTAGCTACTTTCTGTGACAAATCATTTATCAAAGTATGCTGTTGCTGTAACATACCCAAAGCCTTAGCAAGGGTGGGGTCAGGTTTTACCTCCACTGCAGCTGTCACGACACTCACCCCCCCCTGCTGAAGCTTCTGTCTCGCATGAGTCCACTATTTTCCTCCGTCGCACTGCCCCAAACTCAGCTTCCTCCTCCCACTGAATAGCTTCCTTACGGAGATTAAAAAAAGATATCGTAGGCTGTTGTCTAATAACTTTCTTAAGTTCTCTACGAAGGCTAATATCACACACATTCTCAGCAAATTGGTCACGCAGGGCGAACTCTCCCGCCCACGCCTTACTTACTTTACTGTGATTTATTTCTTCCATAACAGCCATTAATCCATGAGAGTACTCACGCACTGACTCACCCGCTTTTTGCCTTCTCTCAAAGAACTGTTTCTGTAAAAAGCCAGGATTTTCCTGGCTTTTTTATTGTTTTTTTGATTTTTTGCGGTACCTTTTTCAAAAAGTGGCAATGAAAGTAACAATGTCTTGGCGATTTATTTTTTGTCCGGGAGAAACTTGCGTGGATTGGTTGAACTTGCTTTAATAGTTGCAATCGCGACATGCAACTTCCTTAAGGGACTGAGCAATAGATTCACTCCGAGAACACGCTGGTACGGTATGGTACATTTTGGTACGGCGACAATCGTTAATCTGGAGGCGTAATTTCGTGCATTTAAATCAGCGTTATTCAGAAATGCACACAGATGTTTCAAATGCTCTTTTATTTTACTTAAACAAAACGATCATGAAGCGGCACTTAAATCACTGGATGTGTGGAAAAGGTAGCGCAGACGTTTGAGAGCAGTTTGCCTTTCATAAAGCGTTGAACAATTTTTGAGTGGCCTAAATAATTTCTCTGATCTGAATTTATCCTATTATTTAGTCGTCAGTAGATCTCGTGGAGAGAGAAACCGTGACTTCAATTGCCAGAGGATTAGCCTATTGTCAAAATTGGAAAACATGTTAATAACGAGTTATAACTGAGTAACAAGCCAGGAACAATCATTGACGCAAAGGCATGGTCCCCCACCAGTTATCACTTCCAGAGACGCCACTGCTAGAGTCCATTAGGGTAACGTAGCCTACTTTCGGGAATGACTTCAGTTAAAACCAAATGAATTTAAAGCAATAACAATAACTCAAATTGTATCAAATTTTATTAGCTTATCATAATGTTCTGAATAGATTTATTTATGTAGGCTATTTAGCCGGTAAAAAAAAGTCGACAAATTATTATCAGCCATGGTAATGAATTCTAATCACATTTTCCATCTTAGATTATCTCAGTAGGCGCCACTTTTTACCTAAAAGAAAAATGATTTATAACAGGAGGCCATGACTACGCCTATCAGAAATGAAATACAAATATAATACAAAAATGTATTCAAGTCTAATAATTGAACAGTTTCCTCCTAACACAGCCGGCGCCAGAATGATCTCATCCCCTGCGATCTAACAGTGACAATATAATTGGCTACATTCAGTACAGCGGCGGCGTTAGACCTGGGCTAATATCCCTCCCTTTATTAACAATTAGTCCTGACTAATTCTAGATCGTTTTCCTTTATTAACGTTTTCCATTTCAAGAATAATTAAGTGGCAATTGAAGACACGGCTTCTCTCCCCCATGCGATCTGTACTGGGCTTCAGTACAGAGAAATAATTTAATTGTAATTAGGTCTTTGGACCGGCACTCGGCGATGTTTCAGAACTCTTCAGCGAATGATGGTAATTCTGGTCACTAGTACGTGGTTTCGTCCGTTTAGGGATATTAGCCCAGGTCTAATGTCACCGCTGATTCAGTAGCCTACATAAATATAATTTAATTATAATAAGGTCTATGCCTGTCACTCAAGGACGATATTTTTTCCTCCAGTGAGAGCGACATTTCAGAATTCTTCTGCGAATGAAGATAATTTCGGTGACAAGTGTGGTGTCCTTCATTTATGTTTTCTAATCAGACAGCTGTTCCAATTGGACAGCTGACTGTGCAGTAAAAAGCAGTGAGCTGCATATTGTCAGGCCACATTGATTGTTACTAGCTTATTTTACTGGCTTCAAATATTTTGAACAATTAGACCTACAGTCCTAACGATTTAATTATCCAAGTAGCGGCCAAATAAATGATTTGCCCAACAGCCATTTACAATGTAATTGCAATATTCCTAGCATGGACTGTACAGTGGTTCCGAGACCGTACCTCTACAAGGCCACTGAAAGCAAAATTTCGCTGTCTCGAGACACCCCGGACCAGTGGTCCGGACCAGTCCCCTAGTGGAACAGGACAGTTACTGCAGTGGTCCGTGCTCCAAGGACCAGTGGTCCGGACCAGTGCCCTAGTGGAGCAGGACAGTAATTACAGTGGTCCATGTTACAGGACAGTACAGTACACAAAATGTTACAGCCCCTGCTGGGAAAATAACTGTTACTGGGCATCTTAATCAAAAAATAATGCGCTTTAATATTTTATTTCTAGTGAAACGGTAAATTTTACAATTCATAGATTACAACAATAATTATATTTTAGCATTAAAAGTATCATTTCAGTGAAAGAGCGTGCGCATACTGATAGATTAACCGTGACAGAAACATAAAAATTATTTTGGTAATTACCAACACAGTTAATTTAGGGCAGCTGTGGCATAAACCTTACATTTGGTGGTGGTCTTTACATTTGTATTACTGCATATAGGACTTGCAGTTTACCTAGCCAATCAGCATGCTGAATTTGGATGATTGACGCCTGCCCCCTTCGCTTGAGCTCCGCCTCCCTCCACCCTGCTCCACTGTAGTTCTCACAGATTCACCTTGTAAAAAGCAGAGTGATATGGGATCAGTAAGACACCAGATGCGGGGAGAAGGGAATGAGGATTTATTAATAAACAAAACAAAACAGGCACGAGGGCCAACAAAAAACTTGGCCCAAAGGGTTGCAAAAAACAAACTGAGGCAAGCTACACAGAGCTATAAAACAATAAATGCAAAAGGCAAAAAACAAAAGGCACTGGAAACTCCAGGCGAGAAGATCAAGAAAAATAAATAACAAGACTAAATATATATACACAAAACAAGACGAGAGGCTAGGACGAATACTAGGGAACTTGACAAGAACTTGGCTAAACGAGCCGCAACTAGGAACAAACTTGAGACACTGTCTGCCAGCCAACTTCCACCGCATCCAGATAAAGGCTTGATAATCAGAACACGAGGGGTGACACCTGGAGAGGCAGAAACAAGAGGCATGGCAAGATCAAGACATGGACAGAGATTGGATGACAAGACTTGCTCATTAAGAGAATGAGCGTGCTCAGCTTAAGTACCAATTAAGTATGCAGTTTGGAAGCAAGCATGAATGTTAAGAACAGAAAAGCACAGCAAGATCTTGAAATAGCAAAGCAGGAATCATGACAATAAACTCCCTGTCTAAATTAGTAATGTGCCTATCTAAAAATTACACCAACCCAGTGAGTGTTAGTAAATGTTAGTAACTTAAAAACAGTTAATTGTCAATTAAGCTTAGAGAGCCCTGAATCAGCACAGCACAGAAGGAAGGGGAAATACCAAAGCCAACCCAGAGCTCTGAAATGTGCAACAACGAAGGCACGGGGCGGAACGCAGACAAGCGGTGGAGTGGCATGGCAGACCTGGCAAAAACAAAAACATGGACAAGGAACATGAAATGCAAAAACTGACATGAACTATGAACTATGAAACTATGAACTATGGAATCTTGAAACATGAAACTGTTAAAACCATGAATAATACTGTTCTGGCCAAAGGCCAGAACCCTGGAACACAACAGTACCCCCCCCTTACAAAAGCGGCACCTGACGCTGACAAAAAACACCAAGAACTAAAATACATGAAGCCGCACACAACTAAATACAAACCCACAAGACAAATAAGTAAATACTAAAGACAAAAACCCTATGACACAAAACAGCTAACCAAGAAACAGTACAACAAGAAACACTAAACATGAACAAGATGACTTATTTCTCCAGCAAGCTGGGGCTAAGGCTTAGGCTATGGCAATGGGTTGGAACTATGGCTATGGCTTGAGGTAGAGGCTATGGCTATGGGCTATGGGCTATGGGGTTGGGGCTGTGGCTATGGCTTGAGGCTATGTCTTGGAACTATGGCTTAGGGTGATGGCTATGGCTGTGGCTCTGGCTTGGCTTGGGACTATGGCTATGGCTTGGGGTGTGACTGGTGGTAGTTACGGATGAGGGATTTGTCTAGTATGTGCCTGGCCGGGACCCAGGAACGCTCTTCTGGGCCGTACCCCTCCCAATCCACGAGATACTGGAGGCCCCGGCCCCTCCGACGGCAATCCAGCAAGGACTTGACTGTGTAGGCCTCCCCTCCGTCGATGAGCCGAGGAGGAGGCGGAGGCTCAGGTGGGGGCATGAGGGGGGAGGTGGCAACAGGCCTCAGGCGTGAGACGCGGAATACTGGGTGGAGCCGTCGCATGGTGGATGGGAGCTTGAGCCGGACAGCCGTGGGGCTGATGATCCTATTGAGCCCTCGGTAATCGATGCAGGGGCGCAGGGAGCCATCCTTCTTCACAAAGAAGAAGCCTGCCCCCGCGGGAGAGGAGGATGGACGGATGATGCCAGCTGCAAGGGACTCCCGGATGTACTTGTCCATGGCCCCCCTCTCTGGCTCAGACAAGGCGAAGACACGCCCCCTAGGGGGTGCTGTACCAGGCTGGAGGTCAATAGCACAGTCATATGGCCGGTGCGGGGGCAGAGACACCGCACGGGACTTGCTGAAGACAGCCGCCAGGTCATGGTATTCAGGAGGCACTCTGGAGACGTCTGGCTTCCCCTCGGAAGCTGGTCCACCCGCCGAACAGGAGGGTCGGGAGTCGAGGAGGCAGCTGGCCGAACAGGAGGGACTCCACTCCCGCACCTCATGGCGGGCCCAGTCAATCACCGGCCCATGTAACGCCAACCACGGATGACCCAGGACAATGGGAGAGCGGGGTGTCTCGGTCACGAACAGCCGGACCTGTTCGTGGTGATTGCCTGACGCCAGCAGCTGGATGGCAATGGTCTGGTAGCACACCTTAGCAAGGGGTTGCCCACCCAGCCCTGAGATGGACAATGGGCTGGGAAGTTGGGAGAGGGGAACCCCCCACTCGGCGGCAGCTCTGGCGTCAATGAAGCTCTCCTCAGCTCCTGAGTCAATGAGGGCGGTGGTCTTGCGAGAGCAGCCCTCCCAGGTCAGGGTCACCGGGATGCAGGTCCGGCGGTAGGAGGAGGTTTCCTTGGCTGAAGCACCCACTAGTACTCCTCCAGACGCTAGTGGGCGTTGTCTTGATGGACAGCCTCGGACCGCATGACCCTGCTGGCCGCAGTAAAAACACGCCCCCGACCTCCTTCTCCGTTGGCGCTCCTCCTGGGTGAGCCGGGACCTCCCGATCTCCAAGGGAGATGCCTCTCCAGGAGAGAGTGTGGTGGCGTCCCCCCTCGGCTGGTCCTGAGGCGACGCGCGATCAGGGCACGGGGGTTGGATCTGGCCAGAGGGGGTAGAGCGTCGGCCAGGGCCAAGGGTGAGCGCCCTCTCCTCCAGGCGGCTGTCGATGCGCAGGGCCAGGTCTATAAGGGCCTCTGGAGACTCAGGGATCTCACAGAAGAGCAGTCGGTCTTTGACTGGTTCGGACAGCCCCTGGAGGAACACGTCACACAGCGCCTCCCTGCTCCAGCCTGACGTGGCTGCCACCGTCTGAAAATCGATGGCGTAGTCCGCCACCGATCTCCTCCCCTGCCTCATCCTCAGCAGCTCCCGTCCTGCGGCTCTCCCCTGCCTGGAGCGGTCAAAGACACGCAGTAGCTCCTCCGCCAAGGCCCGGTAGGTGGTAGTGCAGGGCTGCCGAGCCTGCCATGCGGCAGTTCCCCACAAGCGAGCCCGCCCCGTCAGCTGGGAGAGGACGAAGGCGACTCGGGCCGGCTCTGAGGCGAAGGTGGAGGGCTGCAGAGCGAAACACATCTCACAGGAGGTGAGAAAAGCCCTGCAGAACCCTGGTTCTCCACCGTACCTTTCGGGCGGTGGAAGGCAGGGCTCAGGACCAGGGTGGACAGCTGGCTGCAGCTGAGGTGCTTCTGCGCCGGGCTGGCGCACAGGGGTGACGGGTGGCTGGTGTGCTGCAGGAGCCCGGGGCTGGACAGCTGGCATGATGGGACCCTGGCTGGGACTTGCCCGGGGAAGGCTGGCCTTCAGTGTGGCCAGCGCAGCTGTCAGCTCCTGGATCTGCTGCCGTTGATGTAGCAGCTCAGCCTCTCGCTGGGCGATCCTGCACTCCATCCCGCTGGTGTCTGGGAGACAGTGTCTACTGATATGGGATCAGTAAGACACCAGATGCGGGGAGAAGGGAATGAGGATTTATTAATAAACAAAACAAAACAGGCACGAGGGCCAACAAAAAACTTGGCCCAAAGGGTTGCAAAAAACAAACTGAGGCAAGCTACACAGAGCTATAAAACAATAAATGCAAAAGGCAAAAAACAAAAGGCACTGGAAACTCCAGGCGAGAAGATCAAGAAAAATAAATAACAAGACTAAATATATATACACAAAACAAGACGAGAGGCTAGGACGAATACTAGGGAACTTGACAAGAACTTGGCTAAACGAGCCGCAACTAGGAACAAACTTGAGACACTGTCTGCCAGCCAACTTCCACCGCATCCAGATAAAGGCTTGATAATCAGAACACGAGGGGTGACACCTGGAGAGGCAGAAACAAGAGGCATGGCAAGATCAAGACATGGACAGAGATTGGATGACAAGACTTGCTCATTAAGAGAATGAGCGTGCTCAGCTTAAGTACCAATTAAGTATGCAGTTTGGAAGCAAGCATGAATGTTAAGAACAGAAAAGCACAGCAAGATCTTGAAATAGCAAAGCAGGAATCATGACAATAAACTCCCTGTCTAAATTAGTAATATTAGTAATGTGCCTATCTAAAAATTACACCAACCCAGTGAGTGTTAGTAAATGTTAGTAACTTAAAAACAGTTAATTGTCAATTAAGCTTAGAGAGCCCTGAATCAGCACAGCACAGAAGGAAGGGGAAATACCAAAGCCAACCCAGAGCTCTGAAATGTGCAACAACGAAGGCACGGGGCGGAACGCAGACAAGCGGTGGAGTGGCATGGCAGACCTGGCAAAAACAAAAACATGGACAAGGAACATGAAATGCAAAAACTGACATGAACTATGAACTATGAAACTATGAACTATGGAATCTTGAAACATGAAACTGTTAAAACCATGAATAATACTGTTCTGGCCAAAGGCCAGAACCCTGGAACACAACACAGAGTCCCTCCTCCTCTCTTCCCATTGGCTGCCATGGAGTCATTACAGCCTCTCATTTGTGACGTAGGCAATTTCTCAGACTTGGCTGGTGAGTGATGTAGGTGAGAGCGCTGTGGTTCGGAGGGCTTCTGCATTGTTGGAGCAGACATGATTTATTAACACTCCGTGTGTCTCTGTCATTTCACTTATCATGTTGCCTTAACCGCGGATGGATGACATCACAGGGGGACATGATGCATCGCCCATGTCTCAGACTAGAAGGACGTGCAGTAAGGAGAACGTCAAAACAGGCTGATTTCAACTCCTTTCTTCGGACTGATCGCAACCATCTCCTTTCAGCTCTGTTGGCTGATTGAATTGTCAGATTTTTTTCATGTCTGGTCTTGCAATCTGTCAGTCAGAAACATCAGCCCAGGACAGGACGAACACCTCAATACTGGAGCTAGTCTGAAAGATAGCCACAGTCCTCATGGATGCGTGGAACATTCATTATTTAGCCGATTGTGCTTGTACTACAGATAGAGTGTGCTTTACTTCAACAAACCTTCTTCATTAGCTACTTATTGGGATCAGTAATTGCAACCGAGTTCTGGCATCATGTTGAATGACCATCCCCTAAATTCTGGCTGCAATAAAACACCCAGCAGTTCAGGGTGACATGTTTTAAACAAGCCCTTGAGGTCATTAGACCACATCTGATTTATTGTGGCTTTCACTGTCATGGCTCTATTGATGCTGATGGTTGTGCCTCCCAATTTTTTCCTTGAATCTGATGTACTTGTTTGTAAGTCTGAGTCTATCTCTGATGATACAGTCGCTACGGAGATAGCACAGATCAATAAGGATGGGACTGTCTTGTAAATAAGAGCTTTGGAGTCGGTTAAAAAAAAAAAAACTGGTTCCTGTGCAGAAGCTTCAAAATAGCCTGTGGAATGCGGTCTTAAATCCCTTCACCTCTAGGGCACAAACGAGCTGTATCCCTGGTCGTCTCAGAGTCATTTGCCATTGATGATATCACAGTAGCTCAAGAGATAGAATCCTGGCTTTGGATCAAAGCCCACAGCCTTGATAAGTGCTCTTACAAGTGAATTGGCAGCACAACAGGTTTTTTTCAGGGAAACTCTGTAATTGGTGAATTTGAGCTATCGCTGCACTGTTTGACGCTTCGCTGACAGTGTCTGAAATGAAGGCTGCTATGCTGTGGTTAAAATGGCTGAACTGTAATGGCTGGTGTGTTGAGACACCAAACCCATCGGTCGGAATAATAGGAAGTCTCGCAGATTGAGAGAGAGACTCGCGCTTCCAATGGACCTAGATCTCGTCCGAGTGCAAGGAAGCAAATAGAGCTCCACAGAATTGAAAACTGAATTGAAAGGGAAAAAATCTCGGAAATTGAGATAAAAAGAATTACCACCAAACGGTGCCCGTAAAGAGGAAAAACAGAAAGATTCCTCTTTTGCAGCTAGTGCCTCAACAACTTTCTTACTAGAGACCTTACCGGCTAAACTGCAAACAAAACACTCTAGCAAGGGCAGTGAGGCGGAACTAGGGCTTAAATAGAATCCAGGCAACGCCCTCAATTAATGCCAGCTGGCCCAAGAATCCGATTGTGTGCAAACCGATATCATCCCGGACGAGAGCAACCAAGAAAGCTCTCAAAGCCTCCAAAAACCATGACATGAACACATTCTTGTGAGAGTGTGTGTGTATGTATGTTTGTGCGTGTATGCGTGTGCCTGTGTCTGTCCCTGATGTTTACCTGATGTTCACCTTGTGTCAGATGCACTCAGGCCCTATTTATGGCGCAATGCGTGCATCGTAACAGAAATCAATGCAGTCAATTACAAAAATTTGACTGGTTTGTGCACTGCAAACATAGCTCAGTTACTCATAAAACCACCCAGGAAAACACTGACCTAAAACTTTGTAAGGTAAGACTGTAAAACAAACTATTATTGCTCAAATGTATCGAATGAAAAATCGAAAGAAAAAGAAACTCTGGAGTGTAATTACAGCAGCAGTGCACACAAACTCCAGCTCACATCCTGCAGCTGCTGGGCATAGGTGCCAATCCTGAGATACAATTAGCGTTTTTGACAAAAAACATTTAAATTTTCAACCGAAAACCCGCTAGTTATCTGAGGTTGGATTTTAGTCCCAGACTAAAAGTTTTGTGGTGTTTTTTTCTGCATACAAAGTTTTTCTCTCCAGCTCCCTCTCTTTCACTCAATCACTCTCTGAATCACTCTCTCTTTCACTCTGAAATCAATGATTAATTTTTCACAGAGCTTTAAATATTAGATTTTTTCTTTTTTATTTGTGTTCATTGTTTAATTTTTTTGTATGTGTGTCTATAGGAATGTGGATTGCTTATGTATTGACCTCTCAATATATTAAAGGATAGTTTAAAATTTAAAATTCTCCCCTTCTTGCTATCTTTCTCTTTCCCACTCCCCACCTCCCTCCTCCATCTCTCCCTCCCACCATCTCTCTGGCTCTCTCTCCCTCTCTCTCACTCTCATATGGTTTAAATTTACCAGCAGTGCTTGAAATCTGTCCTGTCTGTTTTAGAGGATGCCTCCACACCTGCCTGTGAATCACCAGAAAACTCCTCCTCCCCACTCCCACAGGCAGCACAGTCCAAAGCTACAGAGCCAAACCGCCATAATTCAGCACAGATAACCCACTCCCACAGGCAGCACAGTCCACAGCCACAGCGCAACACCACTATAATTCAACATAGGGAACCTACTCCCACAGGCAGCACAGTCAACAGCCACAGCGAAAAACCACTATAATTCAGCACAGACAAGCCAATCCCACAGTCCGCACAGTCCACAGCCACAGAGCCACACCACCATAATTCAGCCCACAAAACCCACTCTTACAGGCAGCACAGTCTACAACCACAGAGGAACACCACAAAAATTCAGCACAGACAACCCACTCCCACAGGTGGCACAGTCCATAGCCACCGAGCCACACCACTATAATTCAGCACAGAAAACCTACTCCTAAAGGCAGCACAGTCCACACCCACAGAGCAACAACACGATAATGCAGCACAGACAACCAACACCCATAGAGAGCACAGTCTCCAGCCACAGCGCAATACAACTATAATTCAGCACAAACAACCCACTCCCATAGACGACATAGCCCACAGCCACAGATTCACACTGACATAATTCAGCATAAACAACCCACTCCCACAGGCAGCAGCTACAGAGCCACACCGCCATAATTCATCACGCACAACCCACTCCCACAGGCAGCACAGTCGACAGCCACAGAGCCACAACGACATGGTTAAGAACAGACAACCCACTCCCACAGACAGCTAAACCCACAGCTACAGTGTCACAGCGCCATAAATCAGCACAGACAACCCACTCCCACAGGCAGCACAGTCCATAGCTACAGAGCCACACCACTATAATTCAGAACAGATAACCCACTATAAAAGGCCGCACAGTCCACAGCCAAGAAGCCACAACACTATAATTCAGCACAGAGAACCCACTCCCTAAGGCAGCACAGTCTACTCCCATAGCGCAACACCACTATAATTCAGCACAGACAACCAATTTGCACAGGCAGCACAGTCCGCACCCACGGAGCCACACCACTATAATTCAGCACAGACAACCCACTCCCACAGGAGGAACAATCCACAGCCAAAGGGCCGCGCAAATATAATTCAGCAAAGACAACCTACTCCCACCGGCAGCACAGTCTACAGCCACAGCGCAACACCGCTATAATTCAGCACAGTCAAACAACTCCCGCAGGCAGCACAGTCCACAACTACAGCGCAACACCACTATAATTCAGCAGAGACAAGCCACTCCCTCAGGAGGTACATTCTACAGCCACAAAGCCACAACACTATAATTCAGCACAGACAACCCTCTCTCACAGGTGGCACAGTCCACAGGTACCGAGACACACCACTATAATTCAGCACAGATAACCCAATCGCACAGGCCGCACAGTCCACAGCCAAGAAGCCACACCACTATGATTCAGCACAGACAACCCACTCCCACAGGCAGCACAGTCCACAGCTACAGAGGCACACCACAATAATTCAGCACAGACAACTCACTCCCACGGGCAGCACAGACCACAGCCACAGAGCCTCAACCAAATGGTTCAGCACAGAGAACCCACCTCCACAGACAGCAGAGTCCACAGCTACGGAGCCACACCGCCATAAATCAGCTCAGACAACCCATTCCCACAGGCATCAAAGCCCACAGCTGCAAAGCCACACCACCAAAAGTCAGCACAGACAACCCACTCTCACAGACAGCACAGTCCACAGCTACAGAGCAACACCACCAAAATTCAGCACAAACAACCCACTCCCACAGGCAGCACAGTCCAGAGCTTCAGAGCCACACCACTATAATTATGCATGGACAACCCACTCCCACAGGCCACACAGTCCACAGCCACAGAGCCACAACACCAAAATTCAGCACAGAAAACCCACTCCCACTGGCAGCACAGTCTACTCCCACGGCGCAACCCCACTAAAATTCAGCACAGACATCCCACTTCCGCAGGCGGCATAACTGACACCCACAGAGCCAAACCACTATAATTCAGCACAGAAAACCCACTCGCACAGGCAGCACAGTATACAGCCACAGCGCAGGACCACTATAATTCAGCACAGTCAACCCACTCCCACAGGCGGCCCGGTCCACATCCACAGAGCCACACCGACATAATTCAGCACGGAAAACCACTCACACAGGCCGCACAGTCCACAGCCAAGAAGCCACACCACTAAAATTCAGCACAGACAACCCACTCCCACGGGCATCAAAGCTCACAGCTACAAAGCCACACAACCAAAAGTCAGCACAGACAACCCACTCCCACAGACAGCACAGTCCACAGCTACAGAGCAACACCACTAAAATTCAGCACAGACAACCCACTGTCACAGGTGGCACAGTCCACAGCTTCAGAGCCACACCAATATAATTACGCACAGACAACCCACTCCCACAGGCCACACAGCCCACAGCCACAGAGCCACAACACCAAAATTCAGCACAAAAAAACCCACTCCCACAGGAAGCACAGTCTACTCCCAAAGCGAAACACCACTATAATTCAGCACAGAAATCCCACTTCCAAAGGCGGCACAGCCCACACCCACAGAGCCAAACCACTATAATTCATCACAGACAAACCATTCCCACAGACAGCACAGTCCACAGCCACAGAGCCACACTACTATGATTCAGCACAGACAACCCACTCCCACAGGCAGCATAGTCCACACTCACAGAGCAACACCACAATAATTTATCACACACAACCCACTCCCACAGACAGCACAGTCCACTGACACAGAGCCACACCACTAAAATTCAGCACAAACAACCCACTCCCACAGGAGGCACAGTCCACAGCAACAAGCCACAACACCATACTTCAGCACAGACCACCCACTCCCACAGGCGGCACAGTCTACAGCCACAGAGCCACACCACTATAATTCAACACAGACAACCCACTCCCACAGGCAGAACAGGCCACAGCCACATAGCCACACAACCATAATTCAGCATAGGCAAACCACTCCCACATGCAGCACAGTCCATACCCACAGAGCCACACCAGCGTAATTCAGCACAGACAACCCACTCCCACAGGCAGCACAGTCCAAAGCCACAGACCCACATGAACATAATTCAGCACAGAAAACCCACTCCCACAGGCGGCACAGTTTAAAGCCACAGAGCCACACCACTATAGTAAAGGCACAGACAACCCAATCCCACAGGCAGCACTGTCCCCAGCTACTGCGCAACAACAATATAATTCAGCACAGACGACCCACTCCTACAGGCAGCACAGGCCACAGCCACATAGCCACACCACCATAATTCAGCATAGACAACCCACTCCCACAGGCAGGACAGTCCACACCCACAGAGCCACACCACTATAATTCAGTAAATACAACCCGCACCCACAGGCAGCACAGTCCAAAGCCGCAGAGCCACATTAACATAATTCAGCACAGAAAATCCACTCCCACAGGCGGCACAGTTTACAGCCACAGAGCCATAGCACTATAGGAAGGGCACAGACAACTCACTCCCACAGGCGGAACTATCCACAGCCACAGAGCCACACCACTATAATTCAGCACAGAGAACCAACTATCACAGGCAGCACAGTCCACACCCACAGAGCCAAACCACCATAATTCAGCACAGACAACCCACTCCCACAGGCAGCACAGTCCACAGCCAAAGAGCCACATGAACATAATTCAGCGCAGAAAACCCACTTCAAACGCGGCACAGTTTACAGCCACAGAGCCGAACCACTATAGTAAGGGCACAGAAAACCGACTCCCACAGTCGGAACTATCCACAGCCACAGAGCAACACCACTATAATTCAGGACAGAGAGCCTACTCCCACAGGCAGCACAGTGTACAGCCTCAGCGCACATCACTATAATTCACCACAGTCAACCCACTCCCACAGGCGGCACAGTCCACAGCCACAGAGACACACTAACATAAATAAGCACAGACAACACACTCCCACAGGTGGCACAGTCCTCAGCTACAAGCCACACTGCCATAATTCATCACAGACAACCCACTCCCACAGGCAGCACAGTCCAATGCCACAGAGCCACACCACCATAAGTAAGCACAGACAACCCACTCCCACAGCCAGCACAGTCCACAGCCGCAAAACCATACCACTATAATTCAGCACAGACAACCCACTCCCAAAGGAGGAACAGTCCACAGCCACAGAGCCACACCACTAAAATTCAGCACAGACAACGCACTCCCACTGGCAGCACAGTCAACACCCAAAGAGCCACATCACTATAATTCAGCAAAGTCAACCTACTCCCACAAACGGCACAGTCCACAGCCACAGAGCCACACGGACATAATTCAGCACAGACAACCCACTCCCACAGGCAGCACAGTCAACAGTCAGAGTGCAACACAGCTATAATTCAGTACAGACAAAACACTCTAAAAGGCAGCACAGTCCACAGCTACAGAGCCATACCACTGCAATTCAGCACAGACAACCCACTTCCAAAGGAAGCACAGTCCACAGCCACAGAGCCACACCAGTATTTTTCCGCACAGACAACCCACTCCCACAGGCAGCACAGTCCACAGCCAAAGAGCCACACCACTATAATTCAGCACAGAAAACCCACTCGCACAGGCAGCACAGTCTACAGCGACAGCGCAGGACCACTATAATTCAGCACAGTCAACCCACTCCCACAGGCGGCACAGTTTACAGCCACAGAGCCATAGCACTATAGGAAGGGCACAGACAACTCACTCCCACAGGCGGAACCCCAGTCCACATCCACAGAGCCACACCGACATAATTCAGCACGGATAACCCACTCTCACAGGCCGCACAGTCCACAGCCAAGAAGCCACACCACTAAAATTCAGCACAGACAACCCACTCCCACAGGCATCAAAGCTCACAGCTACAAAGCCACACAACCAAAAGTCAGCACAGACAACCCACTCCCACAGACAGCACAGTCCACAGCTACAGAGCATCACCACCAAAATTCAGCACAGACAACCCACTGCCACAGGTGGCACAGTCCACAGCTTCAGAGCCACACCACTATAATTACGCACAGACAACCCACTCCCACAGGCCACACAGTCCACAGCCACAGAGCCACAACACCAAAATTCAGCACAAAAAAACCCACTCCCACAGGAAGCAGAGTCTACTCCCAAAGCGAAACACCACTATAATTCAGCACAGACATCCCACTTCCAAAGGCGGCATAGCCCACACCCACAGAGCCAAACCACTATAATTCATCACAGACAAACCATTCCCACAGACAGCACAGTCCACAGCCACAGAGCCACACCACTATGATTCAGCACAGACAACCCACTCCCACCGGTAGCATAGTCCACACTCACAGAGCAACACCACAATAATTCAGCAAGACAACCCACTCCCACAGGCGGCACAGTCCACAGCCACAGAGCCACACCACTAAAATTCAGCACAAACAACCCACTCCCACTGGCAGCACAGTCAACACCCAAAGAGCCACATCACTATAATTCAGCACAGTCAACCTACTCCCACAAATGGCACAGTCCACAGCCACAGAGCCACACGGACATAATTCAGCACAGTCAACCCACTCCCACAGGCAGCACAGTCAACAGTCAGAGTGCAACACCACTATAATTCAGTACAGACAAAACACTCTAAAAGGCAGCACAGTCCACAGCTACAGAGCCATACCACTGCAATTCAGCACAGACAACCCACTTCCAAAGGCAGCACAGTCCACAGCCAAAGAGCCACACCACTACAATTCAGCAAAAACAACCCACTTCCAAAGACGGCACAGTCAAAAGCCAAAGAGCCAAACTGCTATAATTCAGCACAGTCAACCCACTCCCAGAGACAGCACAGTCCATGGGTACAGAGCCACACCACAATAATTCATCACAGACAACCCACTCCCTGCGGCAGCACAGTCCACAACCACAGAGCCACACTGCCATAATTCATCACAGACAACCCAATCCCACTGGTGGCACAGTCTAACGCCACAGAGCCACACTGAAATGATTCAGCACAGACAACCTACTCCCAGGGACAGCACAGTCCACAGGTACAGAGCCACACCGCAATAAGCCACAACACTTTAATTCAGCACAGATAACCCACTCTCACAGGTGGCACAGCCCACAGGTACAGAGACACACCACTATAATTCAGCACTGATAACCCAATCTCACAGGCCGCACAGTCCACAGCCAAGAAGCCACACCACTATGATTCAGCACAGACAACCCACTCCCACAGGCAGCACAGTCCACAGCTACAAAGCCACACCACAATAATTCAGCACAGACAACTCACTCCCACGGGCAGCACAGACCACAACCACAGAGCCACAACCAAATGGTTCAGCACAGAGAACCCACTTCCAGAGACGGCAGAGTACACAGCTACGGAGCCAATCCGCCATAAATCAGCTCAGACAACCCATTCCCATAGACATCAAAGCCCACAGCTACAAAGCCACACCACAAAAAGTCAGCACAGACAACCCACTCCCACAGACAGCACAGTCCACAGCTACAAGCAACACCACCAAAATTCAGCACAGACAACCCACTCCCACAGGTGGCACAGTCCAAAGCTTCAGAGCCACACCACTATAATTACGCACAGACAACCCACTCCCACAGGCTACACAGTCCACAGCCACAGAACCACAACACCAAACTTCAGCACAGAAAACCCACTCCCACAGGCAGCACAGTCTACTCCCACAGCACAACCCCACTATAATTCAGCACAGACATCCCACTTCCGCAGGCGGCATAGTCCACACCCACAGAGCCAAACCACACAGACATAATTCATCACAGACAAACCATTCCCACAGACAGCACAGTCCACAGCCACAGAGCCACACCACTATAATTCAGCACAGAAAACCCACTCGCACAGTCAGCACAGTCTACTGCCACAGCGTAGGACCACTATAATTCAGCACAGTCAACCCACTCCCACAGGCGGCCCAGTCCACATCCACAGAGCCACACCGACATAATTCAGCACGAATAACCCACTCTCACAGGCCGCACAGTCCACAGCCAAGAAGCCACACAACTAAAATTCAGCACAAAAAACCCACTCCCACAGACAGCACAGTCCACAGCCACAGAGCAACACCACCAAAATTCAGCACAGACAACCCACTCCCACAGGTGGCATAGTCCACAGCTTCAGAGCCACACCACTATAATTACGCACAGACAGCCCACTCCCACAGGCCACACAGTCCACAGCCACAGAGCCACAACACCAAAATTCAGCACAAAAAAACCCACTCCCACAGGCAGCACAGTCTACTCCCATAGCAAAACACCACTATAATTCAGCACAGACATCCCACTTCCAAAGGCGGCATAGCCCACACCCACAGAGCCAAACCACACAGACATAATTCATCACAGACAAACCATTCCCACAGACAGCACAGTCCACAGCCACAGAGCCACACCACTATAATTCAGCACAGACAACCCACTCCCACAGGCAGCATAGTCCACACTCACAGAGCAACACCACAATAATTCAGCAAGACAACCCACTCCCACAGGCGTCACAATCCACAGCCACAGAGCCACACCACCAAAATTCAGCACAGAAAACCCACTGCCACAGGCAGCACAGTCTACTCCCACAGCACAACCCCACTATAATTCAGCAAAGACATCCCACTTCGGCAGGCGGCATAGTCCACACCCACAGAGCCAAACCACTATAACTCAGCACAGAAAACCCACTCGCACAGTCAGCACAGTCTACAGCCACAGCGTAGGACCACTTTGATTCAGCACAGTCAACCCACTCCCACAGGCGTCCCAGTCCACATCCACAGAGCCACACCGACATAATTCAACACGGATAACCCACTCTCACAGGCCACACAGTCCACAGCCACAGAGCCACACCACTAAAATTCAGCAGAGACAACCCACTCCCACAGACAGCACAGTCCACAGCCACAGAGCAACACCACCAAAATTCAGCACAGACAACCCACTCCCACAGGTGGCACAGTCCACAGCTTCAGAGCCACACCACTATAATTACACACAGACAACCCACTCACACAGGCCACACAGTCCACAGCCACAGACCCACAACACCAAAATTCAGCAGAAAAAAACCCACTCCCACAGACAGCACAGTCCACAGCCACAGAGCCACACAACTATAATTCAGCACAGACAACCAACTCCCACAGGCAGCATAGTCCACACTCACAGAGCAACACCACAATAATTCAGCAAGACAACCCACTCCCATAGGCGTCACAGTCCACAGCCACAGAGCCACACCACTATAATTTATCACACACAACCCACTCCCACAGACGGAACAGTCCACTGACACAGAGCCACACCACTATCATTCAGCACAAACAACCCACTCCCACAGGAGGCACAGTCCACAGCAACAGAGCCACAACACCATACTTCAGCACAGACCACCCACTCCCACAGGCGGCCCAGTCCACATCCACAGAGCCACACCGACATAATTCAGCACGAATAACCCACTCTCACAGGCCGCACAGTCCACAGCCAAGAAGCCACACAACTAAAATTCAGCACAGACAACCCACTCGCACAGTCAGCACAGTCTACAGCCACAGCGCAGGACCACTATAATTCAGCACAGTCAACCCACTCCCACAGGCAGCCCAGTCCACATCCACAGGGCCACACCGACATAATTCAGCACGGATAACCCACTCTCACAGGCCGCACAGTCCACAGCCAAGAAGCCACACCACTAAATTTCAGCACAGACAACCCACTCCCACAGGCATAGAAGCCCACAGCTACAAAGCCACACAACCAAAAGTCAGCACAGACAACCCACTCCCACAGACAGCACAGTCCACAGCCACAGAGCAACACCACCAAAATTCAGCACAGACAACCCACTGCCACAGGTAGCACAGTCCACAGCTTCAGCGCCACACCACTATAATTACGCACAGACAACCCACTCCCCCAGGCCACACAGTCCACAGCCACAGAGCCACAACACCAAAACTCAGCAAAAAAAACCCCACTCCCACAGGCAGCACAGTCTACTCCCAAAGCGAAACACCACTATTATTCAGCACATACATCCCACTTCCAAAGGCGGCATAGCCCACACCCACAGAGCCAAACTACACAGACATAATTCATCACAGACAAACCATTCCCACAGACAGCACAGTCCACAGCCACAGAGCCACACCACTATAATTCAGCACAGACAACCCACTCCCACAGGCAGCATAGTCCACACTCACAGAGCAACACCACAATAATTCAGCAAAACAACCCACTCCCACAGGCGTCACAGTCCACAGCCACAGAGCTACACCACTATAATTAATCACACACAACCCACTCCCACAGACAGCACAGTCCACTGAAACAGAGCCACACCACTATAATTCAGCACAAACAACCCACCCCCACAGGAGGCACAGTCCACAGCAACCGAGCCACAACACCATACTTCAGCACAGACAACCCACTCCCACAGGCAGCACAGTCCACATTCACAGAGCAATACCACTAAAATTCAGCACAGACAACTCACTCCCACAGGCAGCACAGTCCACAGCCACAGAGCCACACCACTATAATTCAGCACAGACAACCCACTCCCACAGCCTCATAGCCACACAACCATAATTCAGCATAGGCAAACCACTCCCACATGCAGCACAGTCCATACCCAAAGAGCCACACCACCGTAATTCAGCACAGACAACCCACTCACAAAGCCAGCACAGTCCAAAGCCACAGACCCACATGAACATAATTCAGCAAAGAAAACCCACTCCCACAGGCGGCACAGTTTACAGCCACAGAGCCACACCACTATAGTGAAGGCACAGACAACCCAATCCCACAGGCAGCACAGTCCCTAGCAACTGCGCAACAACAATAGATTTCACCACAGACAACCCACTCACACAGGCAGCACAGTCCACACCCACAGAGCAACACCACTAAAATTCAGCTCAGACAACCCACTCGCACAGATGGCACAGTTCACAGGTACAGAGCCAAACTGCCTTAATTCAGCACAGACAACCCACTCCCACAGGCTGCACAGTCAACAGCCACAGCGCCACAACACTATAATTCAGCACAGACAACCCACTCCAACAGCACCACAGTCCACAGCTACGGAGCCACATCACTACAATTAAGCACAGACAACCCACTCCCACAGGCAGCACAGTCTACAGCTACCGCGCAACACCACTATAATTAAGCACAGTCAACCCACTCCCACAGGCGGCACAGTCCACAGCCACAGAGCTACAGCCACAGAGCCACACCACTATTATTTACCACAGACAACGCACTCCCACAGACAGCACAGTCCACACCCACAGTGCCAAACCACGATTATTCAGCACAGACAAACTCCTACCACAGGCAGCACAGTCCACAGCACCAGAGCCACACAACTATAATTCAGCACAGACAACCTACTACCACAGATGGCACAGTTCACAGGTACAAGCCAAACTGCCTTAATTCAGCACAGACAACCCACTCCAACAGCAGCACAGTCCACAGCTACGGAGCCACACCACTACAATTAAGCACAGACATCCCACTCCCACAGGCAGCACAGTCTACAGCTACCGCGCAACACCACTATAATTCAGAACAGACAACCCACTCCCACAGGCAGCGCAGTCCACAGCCACAGAGCCACACCACCATAATTCCGCAAAGACAACCCACTCCCACAGGCAGCACAGTCCACAGTTATAGGGCCACTCCACCATAATTCATCACAGACAACCAAATCCCACAGGCATCACAGTTCACGCCTACAGAGCGACACCACCATAATTCAGCTCAGACTACCCACTCCCACAGACACCACAATCCACAGCCACAGAACCACACCGACATGATTCAGCACAGGCAACCCACTACCACAGGCAGCACAGTTTACAGCTACAGAACAACACCACCAAAATTCAGCACAAACAACCCACTCACACAGGCCGGACAGTTCATACCCACAGAGCAATACCATTATAATTCAGCACAGACGACCCATTCACACAAGCAGCACAGTCCATACTCACAGAGCAACACCATGATAATTCAGCACAGACAACCCACTCCCACAGGCAGCACAGTCCACAGCCACAGAGCCACACCACTGTCATTCAGCACAGATAACCCAGACCCACAGGCAGCACAAACCACAGCTCCAGAGCTACACCACTATAAGTCAGCACACAAAACCCAATTCCACAGGTGGCACAGTCTACAACGACAAAGCCACACCACTATAATTCAACACAGACAACCCACTCCCACAGGCAGCAAAAAACCATAGCCACAGAGCCACACCACTATAATTCAGCACAGACAGCCGACTCCCACAGGCAGCACAGTCCACAGCCACAGAGCCACACCACTATAATTCAGCACAGACAACCCACTCAGACAGGCGGCACAGTCCACAGCTACAGAGCTACACCACTATAATTCAGCACTCACAACCCAATTCCACAGGTGGCACAGTCCACCAGGACAAAGCCACAGCACTTTATTTTAGCACAGAAAACCCACTCCCACAGGCGGTAACAATCAATTGCCACAGAGCCACACCAGTATTATTCAGCACAGAAAACCCACTGCCACAGGCGGCACAGTCCACTGCTACAGAGGCACACAGACATAATTCAGCACAGACAACCCACTCCCACAGGTGGCACAGTCCACAGGTACAGAGCCAAACCACCAAAATTCAGCACAGACAACCCAGTCCCACAGGCAGCACAATCCACAGCTACAGAGGCACACCAGTACAATTCAGCACAGACAACCCACTCTAACAGGCGGTACAGTCTACAACCGCAGAGCCACACCACTATATTACAGCACAGACAACCCTTTCTTACAGGCGGCACAATCCACAGCCACAGAGCCAAGCCACTATAATTCAGCACAGACAACCTACTCCCACAGGCAGCACAGTCCACAGCCACAAGCCACACTGACATAATTTAGCTCAGACAATCCACTCCCACTGGCAGCACAGTCCACAGTTACAGAGCCACACTGCCAAAATTCATTTCAGACAACCCACTCCCACAGGAAGCACACGCCACAGCCACAGAGCCACACCGCTATAATTCAGCACAGACAATCCACCCCCATAGGCAGCACAGTCCACACCCACAGAGCCACGCCACTAAAATTCAGCACCGACAACTCCCTCTCACAAGAGGCACACCACTATAATTCAGCACAGACAACCCAATCCCACAGGCAGCACAGTCCACACCCACAGAGCCACACCACTATAATTCAGCACAGACAACCGAAACCTACAGGTCGCACAGTCTACAGCCACAGCGTAACACCACTATAATTCAGCACAGTCAACCCACTCACACAGGCGGCACAGTCCACCGCCACAGAGCCACACCGCCATCATTCATCCCAGACAACCCACTGCCACAGGCAGCACAGTCCACACCCACAGAGCACAACCACTAAAATTCAGCACAGACAACCCACTTTCACAGGCGGCACAGTCCACAGCTACAGTGCCACACAGACATAAAAAGTAATTCAGCACAGACAACCCACTCCCACAGGCGGCACAGTCCACAGGTCCAGAGCGAAACTGCCAAAATTCAGCACAGCCTACCCACTCCCACAGGCAGCACAGTCCAAAGCTACAGAGCCACACCACTGCAATTCAGCACAGACAACCCACTTCCGGAGGTGGCACAGTCCACTGGCACAGAGCGAAACTGCCAAAATTCAGCACAGCCTACCCACTCCCACAGGCAGCACAGTCCACAGCTACAGAGCCACACCACTATAATTCAGCACAGACAACCCACTCCCACAGGCAGCACAGTCCACAGCTACGGTGTAACACCACGATAATTCAGAACAGACAACTCACTCCGACAGGCAGCACAGTCCACAGCCACAGAGCCACATCAACATAATTCAGCACATACAACCCACTCCCACAGGCAGCACAGTCCACAACTACAGAGCCACACCACTATAATTCAGCACAGTCAACCGTTGCACCTCCCCTCCAGAGCTGTTGAGCACTGTCTCCTCTCATCTGTATATATAACACACGAACACTCAGGCATACTACATGCAGAGGCAGAACACAAAGACTTGCCCATATTCACACCACAGACAAAAATGTACATCACATACTCACTCATGAACAAATATGAGTACTAATACACACATGCACATCACTCACATATACCAACCACAACTCATCTGTCCTCTCCCTCGTCAAACACACACACACACACGCACGCTCGCACACACGCATGCACGCACGCGCACACACACACACACCCACACACACAAACACACCCTCCTTTCCCCTAAATGCACACATGACCTCTCCCATTTAGTAAAGGCCAACACTCCCATGTTTTGACGCAGTAATTGAGTTTTAGTCAGGTTAGGATGGAACATGTACTGAGTCTCATGCATCATCTCTCACTTAATGTATACAGCAGGGTTGAAATTGGATTTTTGTTAATTGCCATTGAGCTATGCTCGGGTTCGTTTCTCCACCTAACGACGCGGCGACGAGATTAATTAGCACCGTTTCTTTCCAGAGTTTTAATCCCTGCTCCATCCGTCAGCGCCGTGACTGCTGTGCGCGCACGAGGAAGTCCATAAAGATTCATGCCTCAGTCAAGCTCGAACTGTAGTCCTTTGGCGCGTGTTTATTAGTTTTAAAATGTCAGACACAAACAAATAAAAAAATACAATTTTTTGGTTTCATAGCACTGGGCAAAACAGGCAAATGTGACATTAGTTCCGAGCAGGAAAAACACATTTTTATTGCCCCGTGCACAATAAAAACAGAAAGAAAGAGAATTCAAAACTACCCATCATCCAATAAAGAACATCCTGATAAGGATTCTTAGCATAAATATACTGGGATATTCAAGCCCTGCTGTAAGTTGATAATATTGTAAATAATCAAACTGCAAATTAAATTCAAGGTTTTTTGGCCCCGTTGTAACATTCACCCCAACGTATATTGGCTTAAGTTACAAACAAAACATGGGATATGCTTGATCATAACAATTAAGTGGATTTAGTACCGCTTAAAAAAAAACAAAAACGGAAGAAATGCAGCGCAGACCAAGGAATATTTGCAACACCGCTATATTGCACAACACCCAACCTCACAGGCAATAAGCAATCGCTTTCTTTGGAACAGCCCCGTAAAATAAAAAAAATAATAAGTCCGTGCGGTCAGTCGGGTTTCACTTTTACCGCATCCAGTTCTTCCAAGTGTCCAAAATATTTCCACCTCCGGAGCAAAACTGAAAATATCCTTATGCCAACCGAAAATCCAAAATTAATCCATATGGAATAAAACCAAAAGAGAATGATCTTCGACCACCGAAAAAAATACAAAAAGCCGAAAAAGAAAATCAAGAAGCAAAAATATACAGGCCTATATGAAAAAGGACAGATCTCATCGGGTGTTGAGATGCTCTTTTTCGTTGCTGCAGCTGGCGAATGTCCAAGTCCGAAACGTGGCCTTGAGCTATTTCCACAGTAGCTTTTTTATTATTATTATTTTAACAAAATGTTAAAATATATTATAGTCCTCAGGTCCCACGTAGTCTCCCCGAAGATTCGCGTTTTCCTTTTTTTCCTTTTTTCTTTTTTTCTTGCATCACCCATCACTCGCCCGTATTTCAAAACTCCCCCACTTCGCGGCAGAATCCGATTGGTTACTGAATGGCGCGTAATGTCAGCTGATCAATTTAACAGCCAACTGATCAACGGAAAATAGCAATGGAAGATGGTATAACAATCATGGGGCTACCGATATTGAATGGAGCCATGAAAAAGGGGATAGTACTTCTAATTTTAATAATAGCAATTTAATGTATTTAATTTAATGTAACACCATATTTAATGTCCATTTTTACTTGATGCGTTCACACTCTCATTGGCTTTATCAACCTCATCTGCCTTTTAGTCTCAGTAGAGCCATCAGCGCCACCACCAGAATCAGAACTCTATGGGGGGATTTATCCCGCTACTGCTCCGGGCAGATACTCCTCAACTACAAACATCTCCCCATGGCGTCCAAGAGCCAAAGACTTTCTATCAAGAATTTATTCATCTAAAAGCTTCAGTCATCCAGACAATATGTAATCTGCAATAAATAATTATCGTCACACAATGCACTTATCTCTCCTGATTCAACATCAAGCTACTTCGATGTCTCTAATGTTCTCATTTTGGACATCACTGGATGGAAGCTCCTTTTCGATCACAGTTGTCATCTATAAACAAGTAATTGTCCCTTGTCTGTATTTCAAACATACACAGGGCATAATATATTACTTAAATGCTAAGTATAGGACCCCAGAGAATTAACCCCAGAGTAATTCTTGAGAAGGTGAAAATCCCTCTAAATTTAAACTGTTTATAGTGTACCATAAGCATCACTTTTAGTATTATGCAAAATTCAGATTATTCAACGTAAATATTATGTTTATTCTCTTAGATACTGGCAAGAATTCTTGTCCATCTTGAGACTGGGGGTGGAGGTTATAGGTGGGCCTGGGGCATAAAGCCTTTCTTGTATTTTGACGATCACCAAGAGGCCAAGAGATTAATACAGTAGTTCGGCACAATTACCAAACTGGTCTTTCGCTCTGTTTTTTGAAAGCTATCATGTGCGTGTGCCTCTAAATATGTGTGTGTGTGTGTGTGTGTGTGGGCGTGCAAGTGATCATCTGTACGTGTGAATGAGAGACATACTTCATTACATGAGTTATTAGTCGTTACATAATTTTATCAAAAAATGATTACCCAGCAGATAATTTAATTGACACCAGATAATATGAGTGATTGAATTATCTGGATTAAAGTTGTCAATTCATCAGGTTATCTGCATTCACATTATTCAAAATATTATTTCATTGCCTGGCTGGTTTTATCATCTTATAAATACAAAAGGTATTACATTGTGAAAAATAATTGTACTGTCCAATGTCCTGTCTTCTAAAATGGATTAGTAAGCTGTCCACGGTGTACCTGCCTCTCACCCCGATGCATGCTGGGATATGCTCCAGCATCCCCCCCCAACCCCGCGCCCTCACAACCATGACCGGGAGTCAATTGGTCAGGGATTAGGTGAATGAAGTGTCATAACACCGTTAGTTATTGTGGCGAGTGTGTCTGTGTCAGTGACCTCCGAGCGAGTGCATCACCGAGCTCCGATTTCTCTTTATCTGTGAGTCTCAGAGACCAGATGGTGGTAAGTGATAGATATTCTATGGACGTGACACAAAAAAAAACATTTTGGGGTAACAATAACTTTTTCAGCATTCTGCTAACTGTAAAGTCCAGTGCAGAAAGCTTGATACAGTATCTACATAATTATGGGAGGTCTGGATGAACTTAAAAAAATTGAAATCTTGAACGTATAACATATTTGTATTGTTATTTTTTTGCGAAAAAGCAGCGCTATGGATGTGACACCATTGTTTTTGTCCTCTTTTTTTAACCTCTTTATAATGTTTATTCAGCATTGTAATGGAACTAACATCCAATTTCGTTAATGCAGAGATCCAATGAAATTTGCTCTCTAAAGTATCCAGCCTGAGGGTGCATGTAAAAACTGTTTTCATGCTTTGGTTGAATTTACTTTACAATTTGGCAATTGTCTATCTGGAGAGTGATATTGAGTTGGCCCAGAATTTGCCTTGAAAACAGTTTCTATCCTCCTGGGACGGCTGTCATACAGTTCCTGAACCCTGTGCAGAGGGACACAGGCCCTTTCTTCAACAAGGTCGATCTCCACCTCTTTGTGGGGAGAAACTGAGGGTCAGGGTGGATGTTACTTATGTGTGGTTATTATGTAGTCGATGGAAGGCATTTCATTTAATTCCTGCGGTGTTATAAATGGAATGAATCTTTCCGTTAAATTAATGTATTGTCTCCTTGTTATTTTAACAGGAAATAGAGTCCTGCGCGCATTTAACTGTGGTTTACAGTTAACACAGAACCTTTGGTATAAACTGATTGTGAAATTACGGTTAAAATAACTGGCAGAAAATGTGAGAGTTTATAACAGTGTGTGTTCTTTCCTTGGAAGCATTCTTTAATGTTTTTAGCGGTGTGTATGAGGCCATTTACATATTACAGTATGGAGACATCGTAAGCGAACAGTGTTCGCTCATGGTCTCAGTGGTTATGACGGTAAAATGGTTTCATATTGATTTCCCATTACACGTCCATGGGGAGCAATCAGCAAACCCAATAGGTCCCACGAAATGGCTGCTTTCGCAATTAGAGAACCACTAAAATCAACTGCAGGCAATAGTGTAAGATAGGGGATCGAGCTGGGATGTCGCAAAAAGCTGGAAAATGGGGGAGCCCAGGAACTGAGGCTCGTCCTGCACTTGAAAGAACTCAGGAGTCCTGAAATATGATAAGTTGTTTGGACTTCCTCTGAATGAGTGGGCCATTCACTCCCCAGAAATGTTAGCGCAGCTGGAGTATGAGTAAGGGTGAACAATCTTTTTCTCCCCTGGCTGTGTGTTTCATGAAACTGGACCTCAAACTCATCTGTTTACATCATCTGACACTATAGTAATGTCAAACCCTTCTCATATATTCCATATACTACTATGCAATACTTATTTGCTCATAACCAAAATACAATACAATATACAATACAATATATATACAATATTTATTATTATTATTGTTATTATTATTATTATTATACAATAATCCAGTTTAAGAGTTTTTCATAGCAACTGCTTCATATTAGTACATATTCATGTCATGTTTGGTATTGCTGTTCTCAGGAGAATCCTAGGAGTTGAATGGAGTATGTTTCATTCCCATTGAAATTATGGTTCATTCCCTTTTGGAAACTCCTGAAAATTGGTCAGAATCCTCTCGGGTAATCATTCTGTTCTTCTCTCTCGGCTAAATTGTTTTATTACAGCCTCCAAATGGTGGAAACCCAAAATCCAGATTCGACCCCCCTTCCAGGTAATTTATGGCCATGCCGCCTGGATCAAAGACGTGATTTGGCTTAAAGCAAAACAGAGACAATCCATTCTGGGAAGATCACAACTGACTTCCCACACATGCATCTCTATGCCGTGTGTCGCATCTTTACTTATGGATGATCGTTCCAATCTTTCCTCGCGTACGTAAGTGCGTGTGTAGCCTTTTCACCAGGTATGACTCAACTCTCATGATCAAACTTGTTTGTAACTTGTATTTGATTTAACTTTGATTTGCTTGATTCAAGCTCTTGCCAACCTGGTCAATAAATTATTGTTATTCCTTTAAACTTGCGTGGTCCCTGTGACTCCTAATTCTTTTATTCTTTCTAGCCACGTTACGATGGAGACTTAGGGGTTAAGCTCAACCAAGGACTGACTGATCAGAATTGGTTTTATTAAGTTGGAGAGACAATCATAATCTACTTACTTCAAGGGTTTATGTATTGTCGATATTGGGATTTTAACCTGAAGGAAACCCATGGACGAAAAGTCGGTTATCTGTTAAAATTGCCTGAAGGAAGCCATGGGCGTTCATAGATCTGGGTTTGCAGAATTCATGCCAAAGGATGCTGCTGCTGTGATGATTGACTTCCATCCCCTGGTATTACCAATCTTATAAGATTCGGCAGTAATGCTTAAACCTGGAGGCATATATTGAGTAACGCAGGCCTTCACTTATGAGTCCTGTGATTCTGCTTTGCCATGCCATGTACCATGTTTTCTGCCTGGCCATGTGTCATGTTCTGACTGACCTTTGTGTTTTTGAATTATTGCTCATGTCCGACTATTCTTTGGATCATGTATTGTGTTTTGATATTTAGATTTCTTGTTTTATTATTTTTCATGTTTTAGTTTATTCTCAGTTTATTCCATGTTATGTTTTGAGTTTCCATGCATTGCACTTCGTCTTCCCCGTCTTGTCATGAGTCCTGTCTTTGCTCACAGTCCCCTGTATAGTGTGCCACTCCTTCGGGTGATTTATTGGTTTTTGGGGTTCAATCTTCCTTCATTTTCTAGTGTTCTTCCTTCCTCCTGCTTTTGCTATTTTACTAACATATACTAACTGTTTGTTATTTTTGATAATTACTAACTAACTCTAACATTGTGTATTTGACTAACTTACTAACGAGCACTCGGGATTGTATAGCTGCACTTACTAATTGACTAACGATCTCTCAGCATTCGCCCTATTCTAGTCTTCGCCTCTTGTCTTTCCCTAACTATCACTGCGGCGTTTTCTGTGGGTCTTCCACAACTGCTTCGTGCTATCTTTTCTCTAATCTTTGCAATCTTAGAACTCCTTGACTGGAGCTGTCTATCTGTCCATAGGTTTGACTGTGATCCTTGTCTACGTTTTGGCTACGGGCAATTTCATGTGATTAGTTTCCTTCCAATGTGTTCTCCCTTGTTACCAGTCTCACTGCTTGCACCTGTGTTCCATTGTCATGTGACCTCCCGGAAACGTATATGAGATGTCTGTTTGTAGCACTTCCTTGTCAGATCGTCTTCCATTGCTTACCTGTGCCATGCTTCCCTCGCCTTGTATCATTGTGATTATCTTTCTGACTGGACCGTCCAAGACCTCGAGCTTTGCATTCTCCCTGCACTTCGCCGCATTCTTGTTTATTGACCCATTTTTGTCTGACGACGATTTTTGTGATTAGTGCCCTGTTTACGAACCTGGATTACACCCTTTGGATTCTGACTTTGGATTGTGGACTTTGTACAGTCGCCAGCTCTGTTGGGGGGTTTCCCCCTTCAGAAATAAAGCCTCCTTTTTGTATTTTACTGGTTGTCGCACTTGGTTCATTTCGTAAAAACCGCACAGGTCCGAGGTGTAATCATCCCAAGATCCATGCATGTTTTTCCTAAATTATAAATTCTAATTCTAAACGGAGTCAGATTTGACCAGAAAGTTTTACAATAACTGTTATGATTCTTTTGCAGCGATCACTGATCTTTGATGTCCCGCCTCTTTCTAGTGTAGTATTCTAATGCTCTCATTGGAATAATCATCGCAAGGCAGCAAATTAGAAATATCAGTGATTACAGAATGGCTCCGTTTGCAAACAGAGAAAGTTTATTATTAATACTATTCTATTTGCCTCACAACAGCTGTTGTGGTTTTCCGACTAGATGTTTACATATTTTTGAGGTTGCCTTGTTCGTGAATAATTGGAGAGAGACAAAATGTTCAGAAGCTATCTTTATTCCCACAGTGAGCAGTCCCTGGCCAGGCAGTGCTAATTAGGCATTCTTTACAGAGGAATATTTGGTAAAAACTCAACCAACTATCCTCCAATCAAAATACATGGGTTGTAAACATCTCATCCCTAACAAACTTTACTCCAATCAAAATTCATGGGTTGTAACCATCTTATCTTTTTTATCTTTTTTCTACTCTCCAACTTTGTTTTGTTAAACCATGGTGGAAAAATTTAAGTATAGGATTTAAAGAAATAAAAAGAATATATGCTAAAAAGGACTGGAAAATTACAATTTATGAGGGGAAAAACACTTTCAGACGAATAAGATACAAGCAGATACATAAATGATTCAATTGATCATGTTTACAGTAACAACTAATGATTTTACTGAACAAATATTGATCAAAGCTACAAAAATCAAATACATTGTCTGACTATGTTTTTGAATCAACTAAACAGAAGCCTGCTTACTAATCAAAGCTACAAAAGCGCGCTGCTAATGTGTGTGAGCTGCTCATGCATGTGGGAATTGAATTGCTTGCATGTGTGTGTCTGTCTGTCTGTGAATTGTTTGTATGTGTCTTTATTATATGTGTACGTGTATTTGGGCACTGCTCATCCCCTCCCTATGCGTATGTGAACTACTTGTATGTGCGCGTGTGTTATGTTATGTGTGTGTCTTACTGCAGCCTAAATAATATGGTTATTGATTATGATCATTGATTATGGTTATTCAATATGGCAATCATTGATGATTATGCCTAATCAGCCTAAGTGCAAGCACGAACCTCCGCATCCAGCTTTTCCGTCGTTGGTGTAGCTGCGTGGATTTTACAATGAAGATGGTGGATATAATAATTCCTTTGGCCATATGAAAATATAAACCTGACCATATTTTTAAAAAAGAGCAAAAACTTATCAGGCCATATCACATTTCTCCATCACTGTAGGAACACTCCTACGAGTGTCTCTGACCAAGGCTCTGGCTTTAGAAAGACATAATCTATAAAAACACTCCGACCAGTGTCCCAGACTAAGGCTCTGGCTTTAGAAAGACATGCTCTATAGGAACACTCCTACCACTGTCCCTGATCAAAGCTGTGGCTTTAGACAGACGTGCTCTAAAGGAACACTCCAACCAGTGTCCCTGACCAAGGCTCTGGTTTTAGAAAGACATGCTCTATTGAAACACTCCTACCAGTGTCTCTGACCAAGGATCTGGCTTTAGAAAGACATACTCTATAGAACCACTCCAACCAGTGTCCCGGACCAAGGCTCTGGCTTTAGAAAGACGTGCTCAATAGTTACACTCCTACCGGTGTCCCTGACCAAGGCCTTGGCTTTAGAAAAAGAAGTTCTATTGGAAAACTCCTACCAGTGTCCCTGACCAAGGCTCTGGCTTTAGAAAGACATGCTGTATAAAAGCACTCCTACCAGTGTCCCTGACCAAGGTTCTGGCTTTAGAAAGACGTGCTCTATAGGAACACTCCTACCAGTGTCCCTGACAAAAGCTTTGGCTTGAGAAAGACATGTTCTATCGGAACACTCCTACCAGTGTCCCTGATTAAGGCTCTGGCTTCAGAAAGACATGCTCTAGAAAGAAGACTCCTACCAGTGTCTCAGAACAAGGTTCTGGCTTTAGAAAGACATGCTTTATAGGAAGAATCCTACCAGTGTCTCTGACTAAGGCGCAGGCTTTAGAAAGACATGCTGTATAGGACCACTCCTAGCAGTGTCCCTGACCAAGGCTCTGGCTTTGGAAAAACATGCACTACAGGAACACTCCAACCAGTGTCCCTGATCAAGGTTCGGGCTTTAGAAAGACATGCTCAATAGTAACTTTCCTACTGCTGTCTATGACCTAGGCTCTGGCTTTAGAAAGACAGGCTCTATATGAACACTCCTACCAGTGTCCCTGATCAAGACTCGGGCTTTAGAAAGACATGCTCTATTGGAACACTCCAACCAATGTCTATGATCAAGGCTCTGGCTTTAGAAAGACATGCTCGATAGGAACACTCCTACCACTGTCTCTGACCAAGGCACTGGCTTTAGGAAAACATGCTCTATAGGAGCACTCCAAGAAGTGTCTCTGACCAAGGCTCTGGCTTTAGAAAGACATGCGTTATAGAAAAAATCCTACCAGTGTCTCTGACCAAGGGGCGGGCTTTAGAAAGACATGCTCTAAAGGAGCACTCCTACAAGTGTCCTTGAGCAAGGCTCTGGCTTTAGTAAGACATGTTGTATCGAAACACTCCTTCCAATGGCCCTGACATAGGCTCTGGCTTTAGAAAGACATGTTCTATCGGAACACTCCTACATGTGTCCCTGACTAAGGCTCTGGCTATAGAAAGACATGCTCTATAGGAACAATCCTACCACTGTCTCTGACCAAGGCTCTGGCTTTAGAAAGACATGCTCTATCGGAACACTCCTACCAGTGTCGCTGACTAAGGCTCTGGCTATAGGAAGACATGCTCTATAGGAACACTCCTACATGTGTCCCTGACTAAGGCTCTGCCTTTAGAAAGACATGCTCTATAGGAGCACTCCTACTAGTTTCCCTGATCAAAGCTCTGGCTTTAGAAAGACATACTCTAGAAAGAAGACTCCTACCAGTGTCCCTGACCAAGGCTCTGGCTTTTGAAAGATATGCTCTATAGAAACACTCCTACCAATGTCTCTAACTAAGGTTCTGGCTTTAGAAAGACTTTCTTTATAGGAACACTCCTAAAAATGTCTCTGACTAAGGCTCTGGCTTTAGAAAGACATGCTCAATAGGAGTACTCCTACTAGTGTCTCTGACTAAGGCTCTGTGATTTAGAAAGAAATGCTCTATAGGAGCACTCCTACCATTGTCCCTTAGCAAAGCTCTGGCTTTAGAAAGACGTGCTCTATAGGAACACTTCTACAAGTGTCGCTGACTAAGGCCTTAGCTTTAGAAAGACTATTTTCTATCAGAACACTCCCACCAGTGTCCCCGACCAAGACTCTGGCTGTAGAAAGACATGCTCTATAGGAACAATCCGACCAATATAACTGACTAAGGCTCCGGCTTTAGAAAGACATGCTTAATAGGAAAAATCCAACCAGTGTCGCTGAACCAGGCGCGGGCTTTAGAAAGACATGCTCTATAGGAGCACTCCTACCAGTGTCCGTGAGCAAGGCTCTGGCTTTAGTAAGACATGTTCTATCGAAACACTCCTACCAGTGTCTCTGACAAAGGCTCTGGCTATAGAAATACATGCTCTATAGGAGCACTCCAAGAAGTGCCTCTGACCAAGGCTCTGGCTTTAGAAAGACATGCTTTATAGGAAAAATCCTGCGAGTGTCTCTGACTAAGGCGCAAGCTTTAGAAAGACATGCTCTATAGGAGCACTCCTACAAGTGTCCTTGAGCAAGGATCTGGCTTTAGAAAGGCATGTTTTATCGGAACACTCCTACTAGTTTCCCGGACTAAAGCTCTGGCTATAGAAAGACATGCTCTATAGGAACACTCCTACTACTGTCCCTGACCAAGGCACTGGCTTTAGAAAGATATGCCTTATAGGAAAAATTCTACTAGTGTCTCTGACTAAGGCTCTGTGCTTTTGAAAGAAATGCTCTATAGGAGCACTCCTACCATTGTCCCTTAGCAAAGCTCTGGCTTTAGAAAGACGTGCTCTATAGGAAGACTTCTACAAGTGTCGCTGACTGAGGCCTTAGCTTTAGAAAGACTATTTTCTATCGGAAATCTCCCACCAGTGTCCCCGACCAAGACTCTGGCTGTAGAAAGACATGCTCTACAGGAACAATCCGACCAATATAACTGACTAAGGCTCCGGCTTTAGAAAGACATGCTTAATAGGAAAAATCCAACCAGTGTCTCTGAACCAGGCACGGGCTTTAGAAAGACATGCTCTATAGGAGCACTCCTACCAGTGTCCGTGAGCAAGGCTCTGGCTTTAGTAAGACATGTTGTATCGAAACACTCCTACCAATGGCCCTGACATAGGCTCTGGCTATAGAAATACATGCTCTATAGGAGCACTCCAAGAAGTGTCTCTGACCAAGGCTCCGGCTTTAGAAAGACATGCTTTATAGGAAAAATCCTGCCAGTGTCTCTAACAAAGGCGCAAGCTTTAGAAAGACATGCTCTATAGGAGCACTACTACAAGTGTCCTTGAGCAAGGCTCTGGCTTTAGAAAGACATACTCTATAGGAACATTCCTACCAGTGTCCCTGACCAAGGCTCTGGCTATAGAATGACATGCTCAATAGGAACACTCTTACCAGTGTCCCTGACCAAGGCTCTGGCTTTGGAAAGACATGCACTACAGGAACACTCCAACCAGTGTCCCTGATCAAGGTTCGGGTTTTAGAAAGACATGCTCAATAGGAACTTTCCTACTGCTGTCTATGACCAAGGCTCTGGCTTTAGAAAGACATGCGTTATAGAAAAAATCCTACCAGTGTCTCTGACCAAGGGGCGGGCTTTAGAAAGACATGCTCTAAAGGAGCACTCCTACAAGTGTCCTTGAGCAAGGCTCTGGCTTTAGTAAGACATGTTGTATCGAAACACTCCTACCAATGGCCCTGACATAGGCTCTGGCTTTAGAAAGACATGTTCTATCGGAACACTCCTACATGTGTCCCTGACTAAGGCTCTGGCTATAGAAAGACATGCTCTATAGGAACAATCCTACCACTGTCTCTGACTAAGGCTCTGGCTTTAGAAAGACATGCTCTATCGGAACACTCCTACCAGTGTCGCTGACTAAGGCTCTGGCTATAGGAAGACATGCTCTATAGGAACACTCCTACATGTGTCCCTGACTAAGGCTCTGCCTTTAGAAAGACATGCTCTATAGGAGCACTCCTACTAGTTTCCCTGATCAAAGCTCTGGCTTTAGAAAGACATACTCTAGAAAGAAGACTCCTACCAGTGTCCCTGACCAAGGCTCTGGCTTTTGAAAGATATGCTCTATAGAAACACTCCTACCAATGTCTCTAACTAAGGTTCTGGCTTTAGAAAGACTTTCTTTATAGGAACACTCCTAAAAATGTCTCTGACTAAGGCTCTGGCTTTAGAAAGACATGCTCAATAGGAGTACTCCTACTAGTGTCTCTGACTAAGGCTCTGTGATTTAGAAAGAAATGCTCTATAGGAGCACTCCTACCATTGTCCCTTAGCAAAGCTCTGGCTTTAGAAAGACGTGCTCTATAGGAACACTTCTACAAGTGTCGCTGACTAAGGCCTTAGCTTTAGAAAGACTATTTTCTATCAGAACACTCCCACCAGTGTCCCCGACCAAGACTCTGGCTGTAGAAAGACATGCTCTATAGGAACAATCCGACCAATATAACTGACTAAGGCTCCGGCTTTAGAAAGACATGCTTAATAGGAAAAATCCAACCAGTGTCGCTGAACCAGGCGCGGGCTTTAGAAAGACATGCTCTATAGGAGCACTCCTACCAGTGTCCGTGAGCAAGGCTCTGGCTTTAGTAAGACATGTTCTATCGAAACACTCCTACCAGTGTCTCTGACAAAGGCTCTGGCTATAGAAATACATGCTCTATAGGAGCACTCCAAGAAGTGCCTCTGACCAAGGCTCTGGCTTTAGAAAGACATGCTTTATAGGAAAAATCCTGCGAGTGTCTCTGACTAAGGCGCAAGCTTTAGAAAGACATGCTCTATAGGAGCACTCCTACAAGTGTCCTTGAGCAAGGATCTGGCTTTAGAAAGGCATGTTTTATCGGAACACTCCTACTAGTTTCCCGGACTAAAGCTCTGGCTATAGAAATACATGCTCTATAGGAACACTCCTACTACTGTCCCTGACCAAGGCACTGGCTTTAGAAAGACATGCCTTATAGGAAAAATTCTACTAGTGTCTCTGACTAAGGCTCTGTGCTTTTGAAAGAAATGCTCTATAGGAGCACTCCTACCATTGTCCCTTAGCAAAGCTCTGGCTTTAGAAAGACGTGCTCTATAGGAAGACTTCTACAAGTGTCGCTGACTGAGGCCTTAGCTTTAGAAAGACTATTTTCTATCGGAAATCTCCCACCAGTGTCCCCGACCAAGACTCTGGCTGTAGAAAGACATGCTCTACAGGAACAATCCGACCAATATAACTGACTAAGGCTCCGGCTTTAGAAAGACATGCTTAATAGGAAAAATCCAACCAGTGTCTCTGAACCAGGCACGGGCTTTAGAAAGACATGCTCTATAGGAGCACTCCTACCAGTGTCCGTGAGCAAGGCTCTGGCTTTAGTAAGACATGTTGTATCGAAACACTCCTACCAATGGCCCTGACATAGGCTCTGGCTATAGAAATACATGCTCTATAGGAGCACTCCAAGAAGTGTCTCTGACCAAGGCTCCGGCTTTAGAAAGACATGCTTTATAGGAAAAATCCTGCCAGTGTCTCTAACAAAGGCGCAAGCTTTAGAAAGACATGCTCTATAGGAGCACTACTACAAGTGTCCTTGAGCAAGGCTCTGGCTTTAGAAAGACATACTCTATAGGAACATTCCTACCAGTGTCCCTGACCAAGGCTCTGGCTATAGAATGACATGCTCAATAGGAACACTCCTACCAGTGTCCCTGACCAAGGCTCTGGCTTTGGAAAGACATGCACTACAGGAACACTCCAACCAGTGTCCCTGATCAAGGTTCGGGTTTTAGAAAGACATGCTCAATAGGAACTTTCCTACTGCTGTCTATGACCAAGGCTCTGGCTTTAGAAAGACATGCTTTATAGGAAAAATCCTGCCAGTGTCTCTGACTAAGGCGCAAGCTTTCGAAAGACATGCTCTATAGGAGCACTCCTACAAGTGTCCTTGAGCAAGGCTCTGGCTTTAGAAAGACATACTCTATATGAGCATTCCTACCAGTGTCCCTGACCAAGGCTCTGGCTATAGAAAGACAGGCTCTATAGGAGCACTCCTACAAGTGTCCTTGAGCAAGGATCTGGCTTTAGAAAGACATGTTTTATCGGAACACTCCTACTAGTTTCCCGGACTAAAGCTCTGGCTATAGAAAGACATGCTCTATAGGAACACTCCTACTACTGTCCCTGACCAAGGCTCTGGCTTTAGAAAGACATGCTTTATAGGAAAAATTCTACTAGTGTCTCTGACTAAGGCTCTGTGCTTCAGAAAGAAATGCTCTATAGGAGCACTCCTACCATTGTCCCTTAGCAAAGCTCTGGCTTTAGAAAGACGTGCTCTATAGGAACACTTCTACAAGTGTCGCTGACTGAGGCCTTAGCTTTAGAAAGACTATTTTCTATCGGAACACTCCCACCAGTGTCCCCGACCAAGACTCTGGCTGTAGAAAGACATGCTCTATAGGAACAATCCGACCAATATAACTGACTAAGCTCCAGCTTTAGAAAGACATGCTTAATAGGAAAAATCCAACCAGTGTCTCTGAACCAGGCGCGGGCTTTAGAAAGACATGCTCTATTGGAGCACTCCTACCAGTGTCCGTGAGCAAGGCTCTGGCTTTAGTAAGACAGGTTGTATCGAAACACTCCTACCAATGTCCCTGACAAAGGCTCTGGCTATAGAAATACATGCTCTATAGGAGCACTCCAAGAAGTGTCTCTGACCAAGGCTCCGGCTTTAGAAAGACATGCTTTATAGGAAATTCCTGCCAGTGTCTCTGACAAAGGCGCAAGCTTTAGAAATACATGCTCTATAGGAGCACTGCTACAAGTGTCCTTGAGCAAGGCTCTGGCTTTAGAAAGACATACTCTATAGGAACATTCCTACCAGTGTCCCTGACCAAGGCTCTGGCTTTGGAAAAACATGCACTACAGGAACACTCCAACCAGTGTTCCTGATCAAGGTTCGGGTTTAAGAAAGACATGCTCAATAGGAACTTTCCTACTGCTGTCTATGACCAAGGCTCTCGCTTTAGAAAGACATGCTTTATAGGAAAAATCCAGCCAGTGTCTCTGACTAAGGCGCAAGCTTTAGAAAGACATGCTCGATAGGAGCACTCCTACAAGTGTCCTTGAGCAAGGCTCTGGCTTTAGAAAGACATACTCTATATGAACATTCCTACCAGTGTCCCTGACCAAGGCTCTGGCTATAGAAAGACATGCTCAATAGGAACACTCCTACCAGTGTCCCTGACCAAGGCTCTGGCTTTGGAAAGACATGCACTACAGGAACACTCCAACCAGTGTCCCTGATCAAGGTTCTGGCTTTAGAAAGACATGCTCAATAGGAACTTTCCTACTGCTGTCTATGACCCAGGCTCTGGCTTTAGAAAGACATGCTCTATATGAACACTCCTACCAGTGTCCCTGATCAAGACTGGGGCTTTAGAAAGACATGCTCTATTGGAACACTCCAACCAATGTCTATGACTAAGGCTCTGGCTTTAGAAAGACATGCTCTATCGGAACACTCCTACCACTGTCTCTGACCAAGGCACTGGCTTTAGGAAGACATGCTCTATAGGAGCACTCCAAGAAGTGTCTCTGACCAAGGCTCTGGCTTTAGAAAGACATGCGTTATAGGAAAAATCCTACCAGTATCTCTGACTAAGGGGCGGGCTTTAGAAAAACATGCTCTAAAGGAGCACTCCTACAAGTGTCCTTGAGCAAGGCTCTGGCTTTAGAAAGACATGTTCTATCGGAACACTCCTACATGTGTCCCTGACTAAGGCTCTGGCTATAGAAAGACATGCTCTATAGGAACACTCCTACTACTGTCCCTGACCAAGGCTCTGGCTTTAGAAAGACATGCTTTATAGGAAAAATTCTACTAGTGTCTCTGACTAAGGCTCTGTGCTTCAGAAAGAAATGCTCTATAGGAGCACTCCTACCATTGTCCCTTAGCAAAGCTCTGGCTTTAGAAAGACGTGCTCTATAGGAACACTTCTACAAGTGTCGCTGACTGAGGCCTTAGCTTTAGAAAGACTATTTTCTATCGGAACACTCCCACCAGTGTCCCCGACCAAGACTCTGGCTGTAGAAAGACATGCTCTATAGGAACAATCCGACCAATATAACTGACTAAGCTCCAGCTTTAGAAAGACATGCTTAATAGGAAAAATCCAACCAGTGTCTCTGAACCAGGCGCGGGCTTTAGAAAGACATGCTCTATTGGAGCACTCCTACCAGTGTCCGTGAGCAAGGCTCTGGCTTTAGTAAGACAGGTTGTATCGAAACACTCCTACCAATGTCCCTGACAAAGGCTCTGGCTATAGAAATACATGCTCTATAGGAGCACTCCAAGAAGTGTCTCTGACCAAGGCTCCGGCTTTAGAAAGACATGCTTTATAGGAAATTCCTGCCAGTGTCTCTGACAAAGGCGCAAGCTTTAGAAATACATGCTCTATAGGAGCACTGCTACAAGTGTCCTTGAGCAAGGCTCTGGCTTTAGAAAGACATACTCTATAGGAACATTCCTACCAGTGTCCCTGACCAAGGCTCTGGCTTTGGAAAAACATGCACTACAGGAACACTCCAACCAGTGTTCCTGATCAAGGTTCGGGTTTAAGAAAGACATGCTCAATAGGAACTTTCCTACTGCTGTCTATGACCAAGGCTCTCGCTTTAGAAAGACATGCTTTATAGGAAAAATCCAGCCAGTGTCTCTGACTAAGGCGCAAGCTTTAGAAAGACATGCTCGATAGGAGCACTCCTACAAGTGTCCTTGAGCAAGGCTCTGGCTTTAGAAAGACATACTCTATATGAACATTCCTACCAGTGTCCCTGACCAAGGCTCTGGCTATAGAAAGACATGCTCAATAGGAACACTCCTACCAGTGTCCCTGACCAAGGCTCTGGCTTTGGAAAGACATGCACTACAGGAACACTCCAACCAGTGTCCCTGATCAAGGTTCTGGCTTTAGAAAGACATGCTCAATAGGAACTTTCCTACTGCTGTCTATGACCCAGGCTCTGGCTTTAGAAAGACATGCTCTATATGAACACTCCTACCAGTGTCCCTGATCAAGACTGGGGCTTTAGAAAGACATGCTCTATTGGAACACTCCAACCAATGTCTATGACTAAGGCTCTGGCTTTAGAAAGACATGCTCTATAGGAACACTCCTACCACTGTCTCTGACCAAGGCACTGGCTTTAGGAAGACATGCTCTATAGGAGCACTCCAAGAAGTGTCTCTGACCAAGGCTCTGGCTTTAGAAAGACATGCGTTATAGGAAAAATCCTACCAGTATCACTGACTAAGGGGCGGGCTTTAGAAAAACATGCTCTAAAGGAGCACTCCTACAAGTGTCCTTGAGCAAGCCTCTGGCTTTAGAAAGACATGTTCTATCGGAACACTCCTACATGTGTCCCTGACTAAGGCTCTGGCTATAGAAAGACATGCTCTATAGGAACAATCCTACCACTGTCTCTGACCAAGGCTCTGGCTTTAGAAAGACATGCTCTATCGGAACACTCCTACCAGTGTCGCTGACTAAGGCTCTGGCTATAGGAAGACATGCTCTATAGGAACACTCCTACATGTGTCCCTGACTAAGGCTCTGCCTTTAGAAAGACATGCTATATAGGAGCACTCCTACTAGTTTCCCTGATCAAAGCTCTGGCTTTAGAAAGACATACTCTTGAAAGAAGACTCCTACCAGTGTCCCTGACCAAGGCTCTGGCTTTTGAAAGATATGCTCTATAGGAACACTCCTACCAATGTCTCTTACTAAGGTTCTGGCTTTAGAAAGACTTTATTTATAGGAACACTCCTAAAAATGTCTCTGATTAAGGCTCTGGCTTTAGAGAGACATGCTCATTAGGAGCACTCCTACTAGTGTCTCTGACCAAGGCTCAGGCTTTAAAAATATATGCTCTATAGGAGCACTCCAACCATTGTCCCTTACCAAGGCTCTGGCTTTTGAAAGGCGTCCTCTATAGGAACACTCCTACCAGTGTCCCTGACCAAGACTCTGGCTGTAGAAAGACATACTCTATAGGAACACTCCGACTAATGTCACTGACTAAGGCACTTGCTTTAGAAAGACATGCTCTATTGGAGTCCTCCTAGAAGAGTCTCTGACCAAGGCTCTGGCTTTAGAAAGACATGCTTTATAGGAAAAATCCTACCAGTGTCTCTGACTAAGGCTCTGGCTTTAGAAAGACATGCTCTATAGGAGCACTCCTACCAGTGTCCGTGAGCAAGGCTCTAGCCTTAGTAAGACATGTTCTATCGAAACACTCCTACCAGTGTCCCTGACAAAGGCTCTGGCTATAGAAAGACATGCTCTATAGGAGCACTCCAAGAAGTGTCTCTGACCAAGGCTCTGGCTTTAGAAAGACATGCTTTATAGGAAAAATCCTGCCAGTGTCTATGACTAAGGCGCAAGCTTTAGAAAGACATGCTCTATAGGAGCACTCCTACAAGTGTCCTTGAGCAAGGCTCTGGCTTTAGAAAGACATGTTCTATCGGAACACTCCTACTAGTGTCCCGGACTAACGCTCTGGCTATAGAAAGACATGCTCTATAGGAACACTCCTACTACTGTCCCTGACTAAGGCTCTGGCTTTAGAAAGACATGGTCTATCGGAACACTCCTACCAGTGTCTCTGACCAAGGCACTGGCTTTAGAAAGACATGCTCTATTGGAGCACTCCTAGAAGTGTCTCTGACCAAGGCTCTGGCTTTAGAAAGACATGCTTTATAGGAAAAATTCTACTAGTGTCTCTGACTAAGGCTCTGGCTTTAGAAAGAAATGCTCTATAGGAGCACTCCTACCATTGTCCCTTAGCAGAGCTCTAGCTTTAGAAAGACGTACTCTATAGGAACACTTCTACAAGTGTCGCTGACTAAGGCCTTAGCTTTAGAAAGACTATTTTTTATGGGAACACTCCCACAAGTGTCCCTGACCAAGACTCTGGCAGTAGAAAGACATGTTCTATAGGAACAATCCGACCAATATAACTGACTAAGGCTCCGGCTTTAGAAAGACATGCTTAATAGGAAAAATCCTACCAGTGTCTCTGAACCAGGCGCGGGCTTTAGAAAGACATGCTCTATAGGAGCACTCCTACCAGTGTCCGTGAGCAAGGCTCTGGCTTTCGTAAAACATGTTCTATCGAAACACTCCTACCAATGTCCCTGACAAAGGCTCTGGCGTTAGAAATACATGCTCTATAGGAGCACTCCAAGACTTTATTTATAGGAACACTCCTAAAAATGTCTCTGACTAAGGCTCTGGCTTTAGAGAGACATGCTCAATAGGAGCACTCCTACTAGTGTCTCTGACCAAGGCTCTGGCTTTAAAAAGATATGCTCTATAGGAGCACTCCAACCATTGTCCCTTACCAAGGCTCTGGCTTTTGAAAGGCGTGCTCAATAGGAACACTCCTACCAGTGTCCCTGACCAAGACTCTGGCTGTAGAAAGACATACTCTATAGGAACACTCCGTCCAATGTCACTGACTAAGGCACTGGCTTTAGAAAGACATGCTTTATAGGAAAAAGCCTACCAGTGTCTCTGACTAAGGCTCTGGCTTTAAAAAGACATGCTCTATAGGAGCACTCCTACCAGTGTCCGTGAGCAAGGCTCTGGCTTTAGTAAGACATGTTCTATCGAAACACTCCTACCAGTGTCCCTGACAAAGGCTCTGGCTATAGAAATACATGCTCTATAGGAGCACTCCAAGAAGTGTCTCTGACTAAGGCTCTGGCTTTAGAAAGACATGCTTTATGGGAAAAATCCTGCCAGTGTCTCTGACTAAGGCGCAAGCTTTAGAAAGACATGCTCTATAGGAGCACTCCTACAAGTGTCCTTGAGCAAGGCTCTGGCTTTAGAAAGACATGTTTTATCGGAACACTCCTAGTAGTGTCCCGGACTAAAGCTCTGGCTATAGAAAGACATGCTCTATAAGAACACTCCTACTACTGTCCCTGACCAAGGCACTGGCTTTAGAAAGACATGCTCTATAGGAACACTCCTACCAGTGTCTCTGACCAAGGCACTGGCTTTCGAAAGACACGCTCTATTGGAGCACTCCTAGAAGTGTCTCTGACCAAGGCTCTGACTTTAGAAAGACATGCTTTATAGGAAAAATTCTACTAGTGTCTCTGACTAAGGCTCTGGCTTTAGAAAGAAATGCTCTATAGGAGCACTCCTACCATTGTCCCTTAGCAAAGCTCTGGCTTTAGAAAGACGTGCTCTATAGGAACACATCTACAAGTGTCGCTGACTAAGGCCTTAGCTTTAGAAAGACTATTTTCTATCAGAACACTCCCACCAGTGTCCCTGACCAAGACTCTGGCAGTAGAAAGACATGCTCTATAGGAACAATCCGACCAATATAACTGACTAAGGCTCCGGCTTTAGAAAGACATGCTTAATAGGAAAAATCCAACCAGTGTCTCTGACCCAGGCGCGGGCTTTAGAAAGACATGCTCTATAAGAGCACTCCTACAAGTGTCTTTGAGCAAGGCTCTGGCTTTAGAAAGACATGTTCTATTGGAACACTCCTACTAGTGTCCCTGACTAAAGCTCTGGCTATAGAAATACATGCTCTATAGGAGCACTCCAGGAAGTGTCTGTGACCAAGGCTCTGGCTTTAGAAAGACATGCTTTATCGGAAAAATCCTACCAGTGTCTCTGACTAAGGCGCAGGCTTTAGAAAGACATGCTCTATAGGAGCACCTTTACAAGTGTCCTTGAGCAAGGCTCTGGCTTTAGAAAGACATGTTTGATCAAAACACTCCTACTAGTGTCCCTGACTAAAGCTCTGGCTATAGAAAGACATGCTCTATAGGAACACTCCTACCAGTGTCTCTGAACAAGGCACTGGCTATAGAAAGACATGCTCTATAGGAGCACTCCAAGAAGTGTCTCTGACTAAGGCTCTGGCTTTAGAAAGACATGCTTAATAGGAAAAATCCTACCAGTGTCTCTGACCAAGGGGCAGGCTTTAGAAAGACATGCTCTAGAGGAGCACTCCTACAAGTGTCCTTGAGCAAGGCCCTGGCTTTAGAAACACATGCTCCATAGGGACACTTCGACCAGTGTCCCTGATCAAGGCCCTGGCCTAAGAAAGACATAGTCTATAGGAACACTCCTACCAGTGTCTCTCACCAAGGTACTGTCTTTAGAAAGACATGCTTTATCGGAGCACTCCTACCAATGTCACTGACCAAGGCACTGGCTTTTGAAAGACATGGTCTATAGGAACACTCCTACCCCTGTTTCTGACCAAGGCTCTGGCTTTAGAAAGAAGTGCTCTAGAGGAACACTCCTACCAGAGTCCCTGACCAAGGCCTTAGCTTTAAAAAGACATATTCTATAGGATCACTCTAACCGGTATCTCTGACCAAGGCTCTGCTTCAGAAAGACATGCTCTATAGGAACACTCCAACCAGTGTCTCTGGCCAAGGTTCTGGCTTGAGAACGACATCCTTTATAAGAACACTCCTACCAGTATCTCTGACCAAGATTCTGGCTTTAGAAAGACATGCTCTATAGGAGCACTCCTACCAGTGTCTCTGACAAAGGTTCTGGCTTTAGAAACACATTTTCTATCGGAACACTCCTACTAGTGTCCCTGACCAAGGCTTTGGCTGTAGAAAGACATGCTCAATAGGAACACTCCTACCAATGTCACTGACCAAGGCCCTGGCTGAAGAAAAACATGCTCAATAGGAACACTCCTACCAGTGTCCCTGACCAAAGCCTTGGTTTTAGAAAGACATGCTCTATAGGAACACTCTTACCATTATCTCTGATCAAGGCTCTGGCTTTAGAAGGACATGCACTATAGGAGCACTCCTAACAGTGTCATTGACCGAGGTTCTGGCTTTAGAAAAACATGCTCTATCGGAAAACTCCTACCAGTGTCTCTGACTAAAGTTCAGTCTTTAGAAAGACATGCTTTATAGGAACAATTCTACCAATGTCACTGACCAAGGCTCTGGCTGAAGAAAGACATGTTCTATCGGAACACTCCTACCAATGTCACTGACCACGGCTCTGGCTGAAGAAAGATATGCTCAATAGGAACACTCCTACCAGTGTCTCTCACCAAGGTACTGTCTTTAGAAAGACATGCTTTATCGGAGCACTCCTACCAATGTCACTGACCAAGGCACTGGCTTTTGAAAGACATGGTCTATAGGAACACTCCTACCCCTGTTTCTGACCAAGGCTCTGGCTTTAGAAAGAAGTGCTCTAGAGGAACACTCCTACCAGAGTCCCTGACCAAGGCCTTAGCTTTAAAAAGACATATTCTATAGGATCACTCTAACCGGTATCTCTGACCAAGGCTCTGCTTCAGAAAGACATGCTCTATAGGAACACTCCAACCAGTGTCTCTGGCCAAGGTTCTGGCTTGAGAACGACATCCTTTATAAGAACACTCCTACCAGTATCTCTGACCAAGATTCTGGCTTTAGAAAGACATGCTCTATAGGAGCACTCCTACCAGTGTCTCTGACAAAGGTTCTGGCTTTAGAAACACATTTTCTATCGGAACACTCCTACTAGTGTCCCTGACCAAGGCTTTGGCTGTAGAAAGACATGCTCAATAGGAACACTCCTACCAATGTCACTGACCAAGGCCCTGGCTGAAGAAAAACATGCTCAATAGGAACACTCCTACCAGTGTCCCTGACCAAAGCCTTGGTTTTAGAAAGACATGCTCTATAGGAACACTCTTACCATTATCTCTGATCAAGGCTCTGGCTTTAGAAGGACATGCACTATAGGAGCACTCCTAACAGTGTCATTGACCGAGGTTCTGGCTTTAGAAAAACATGCTCTATCGGAAAACTCCTACCAGTGTCTCTGACTAAAGTTCAGTCTTTAGAAAGACATGCTTTATAGGAACAATTCTACCAATGTCACTGACCAAGGCTCTGGCTGAAGAAAGACATGTTCTATCGGAACACTCCTACCAATGTCACTGACCACGGCTCTGGCTGAAGAAAGATATGCTCAATAGGAACACTCCTACCAGTGTCTCTGACTAAGGCTCTGGCTTGAGAAAGACATGCTCTATAGGTACACTCCTACAAGTGTCTCTGCCCAGACTCTGGCTTTAGAAAGACATGCTCCATTTGAACACTCCTACCAGTGTCACTGACTAAGGGTCTGGCTTTAGAATGACTTCCTTTATAGGAACACTCCTACCAGTGCCCCTGACCAAGGCTCTGGCTATAGAAAGACATGCTCTATAGGAGCACTCCTTCCGGTGGCCTTGACGAAGGCTCTGGCTTTAGATAGACATGCTCTATAGGAACACTCCTACAAGTGTCTCTGCCCAGACTCTGACTTTAGAAAGACATGCTCCATTTGAACACTCCTACCAGCGTCACTGACTAAGGGTCTGGCTTTAGAATGACTTCCTTTATAGGAACACTCCTACCAGTGTCCCTGACCAAGGCTCTGGCTAAAGAAAAACATGCTCAATAGGAACACTCCTACCAGTGTCTCTGACTAAGGCTCTGGCTTGAGAAAGATATGCTCTATAGGTACACTCCTACCAGTGTCCCTGACCAAGGCCCTGGCTATAGAAAGTCTTGCTCCATAGGAACATTCCTACCAATGTCTCTGACTAAAGCATTGGCTTTTGTAAGACATAATCTTTAGGAACAATCTAACCAGTAACTCTGACCAAAGCTCTAGCTTTAGAAAGACAAGTTCTAAAGGAGCACTCCTACCAGTGTCCCTGACCAAGGGTTTAGCTTTAGAAAGACATGTTCTATAGAAACACTCTAACCAGTATCTCTGACCAAGGCCCTGGCTTTAGAAAGACATTGTCCATAGGTACACTCCTGCCAGTGTCACTGATCAAGGCCCTGGCTTTAGAAAGACATAATCGAGAGGAACACTCCTACCAGTGCCTGTGACCAAGGTACTGGCTTTAGAAAGACATGCTTTATCAAAATACTCCTACCAATGTCACTGACAAAGGCACTGGCTTCAGAAAGACGTGCTCTATAGTAACACTCATACCCGTGTCCCTGACCAAGGCCTTGGCTTAAGAAAGTAGTGTTCTATAGGGACACTCTTACCAGTATCTCTGACCAAGGCTCTGGATTTAGAAAGACATGCTGTATATGAAAACTTCTACCAGCTTCCCTGACTAAGGCTCTGGCTATGGAAAGCCATGCTCTTCAGGAACACTCCTACCAGTGTTCCTGACTAAGGCTCTGGCTTTCGAAAGACATGCTCTATAGGAACACTCCAACCAATGTCTCTGACTTTAGAAAGACATGTTCGTTCTATGTTACTACTACCAGTGTCCCAGACGAAGGTTTTAGCTTTAGAGGGACATTCTCTACAGGAAAACTCTTATCAATGTCCCTGAGTAAGGCTCTGGCTAGAGAAAGACATGCTCTATCGGAATACTCCTACCAGTGTCCCTGATCAAGCCACTGGCTTTGGAAAGACATGCTCTATAGGAACACCCCTGCCAGTGTCCTTGACTAAGGTTCTAGCTTTAGAAAGACATGCTTTCCAGGAACACTCCTACCAATGTCACTGACAAAAACTCTGGCTTTAGAAAGACGTGCTCTATAGGAACACTCCTACTAGCTTCCCTGACTAAGGCCTAGGCTTTAGAAAGACATGTTCTATCGGAACACTCCTACCAGTGTCCCTGACCAAGGCTTTGGCTGTAGACAGACATGCTCTATAGGAACACTCCTACCAGTGTCACTGACCAAGGCTCTGGCGTTAGAAAGAAATGCTCTATAGGAGCACTCCTTCCAGTGTCCCTGACTAAGGCTCTGGCTTTAGAAACACATGCTCTATAGAACCAGTCCTACCAGTGTCCTTGAATAAGGCCTTGGCTTTAGAGAGACATGTTCTATCGGAACAGTCCTTCCAGTGTCCCTGACTAAGGCCCTGGCTATAGAAAGACGTGTTCTGACGGAGAACTCCTACCATTGTCCCGAAGCTTGCTCGCTTAATCTGGCGACTTCCCAAATCGGGATTGTTTGTCCACTCAAGACGTATGTATACGTCTTGAGAAAGTCGTCAAGTTGGCAACTCTAAGACTATAGCGAAATCGACAGTGCATCGTTCATTTTCGGCAGGGTGACATGCTAAAATAAGCGAATTTACGAGAAGGTGGATGTAACAGCTACGTCTTACAATTCATTGTTAAACATCTGCATAAATAATAACGTCATATTTGGAAGTTTTACTTACCAACCGAAGGAGACACGCCTGATTCCGCTATCTCTGAAAGCAGCCTGGGCCGGTACGCGCAAGCGCAGTAAATGGCAAAGACGGATGTGATAGAAGATGTTGCAGTTTCATAGTCTTATGCTACGAGTCAACAGTTTATGTTGCGGTTTTTGCAGTTTCGGTAGCGGGGTATTATTTTTCTGTTGCTATTTCCACGATTAATGTCGGCATTTCAAAGTTTTTGTGTGCTGAGGCTACGTTTTCTTTGGTAGGCCTGTTCTCTATTGTGGAATAGTTCCTTTGGTGGCGATTGAACTTCCTGGAGAAGTATGCCACGAGATGCTCAATGTCATCAGAGTCACTTCTCTGTTGGAGCACAGATCCACAAGCTTGGTCGCTAGCATCGACCGCGATGGAGAACGGTTTGTTGAAGTCAGGAGATTTGAGCCGGGGAAATGACACAGCAGAGACTTCAGGCGATCGAAGGCTCTCAGGCATGCCTCATCCCAAGTGAACTTTCCGCCTTTCTTCAGTTGGTTAGTGAGACTGAGAACAATCTCAGCAAAGTTCTTGCAGAACTTGCGGTAGTACCCGATCATTCCAAGGAAGCGGCGCAAAGCTTTTTTGTTGTCAGGAACTGGAAAGTCCATGATGGCTTGGACTTTAGCATTTATGGGTGCCACCTTACTATGGCCTATGACGTAGCCAAAATAGATGACAGTAGCACAACCAAAGTCACTCTTTTTTCAGGTTAACAGTCAAGTTAGCCTGGGTCAGGCGCTGGAACAACGTCTCTACATCTTTTTGATGTTCTTCCCAGGAGTCACTCCATGTGATCAGGTCATCGATGTACGCACCCGTGTGTGGCAATCCGGCGATTGTAGACTGTATCATCCTTTGGAACGTGGCTGGGGCATTTTTCATGTCTTCATACTGGTACAATCCAGATGGTGTGGCAAAAGCAGAGATGCTCTTGGCCCTCTCAGTTAAAGGCACACACCAATAACCCTTCAATAAATCAATCTTGGTCAGAAACTTTGCTTGCCCTACTCTATCAAAACAATCATCAATCCTAGGTATTGGAAACACATCAGTTCTAATTACAGCATTGACTTTGCGATAATCTGTACAGAATCTAGTACTTCCATCAGGTTTTGGAACTAGTACACAGGGTGAACTCCAATCTGAGTTGGAGGGTCTGATAATTTCATGTTCTAACATGTACTCAACCTCTTTCTCAGCAATCTTTCTCTTTTCAGGATTCATCCGGTACGGATGCTGTTTTATTGGTTTGGCATCACCAACATCTACATCACTCTTTTTGGAACATCAGGAAACAGATCCTCATATTTCTTGATCAACCTTGCAAACTGATCTCTCTGCAAGGGTTCTAAGTGCTGGAGTTTTACATCAAGATTTTACAACACTTCGGAATTTGACAATTTACATGAAAGAACTTCAGCTTTAATTCTAGGTTCATCATCTTGAAACTCCCCCTCATCTTCACAAATCTTGGCCATTGGAGGATCTGAAGTGACAGCTGCAACCCTAGCATTTCTGTCATGATAAGGCTTCAGCATGTTAATGTGACACAATTGTTTTGGTTTTCTCCTATCTGGAGTCTTCACAATGTAATTGAGATCATTGAGTTTTGTCAGAATTTCATAAGGACCATGAAATCTAGCCTGCAATGGATTGGACTGCAAGGGAAACAACACAAGGACCTTGTCTCCTGGTTTAAACTCACGGCTTCTAGCCTTATGATCATACCAAGTTTTCATTTTTCCCTGACTTGATTTCAAGTTCTCTTTGGCTAGGTCACAAGCTGCACACAATCTTTCCTTGAACTTGCTAACATAGTCTAACAGACTGATGTGCAGCTCTTCCTCTTGCCATTGTTCACTCAATAATAGCAAAGGTCCTCTCACTTCATGGCCAAACACTAGCTCAAATGGACTGAATCCAGTAGACTCCTGCACTGCTTCTCTAGCTGCAAACAACAGCAAATGAACATTTTCATCCCAGTCTTTCTCATGGTCATAACAATAAGTCCTCATCATTGTCTTGAGAGTGGAATGAAACCGCTCAAAGACACCCTGACTTTCTGGATGATAGGCACTAGAAAGAATCTGCTTTGCACCTAGTTCATACACAACCTGCTGAAACAATCCTGAAGTGAAATTGCTACCTTAAGCTGACTGAATTTCCCTGGGAAGGCCAAATAACGTGAAGAACTTTATCAAAGCCTTTGAGATTGCAGTTGCCTTGATGTTACGTAGAGGTATGGCTTCAGGGAATCTGGTAGACGCACACATGATTGTCAACAAGTACTGATTTCCAGATCTAGACTTGGGTAATGGACCAACGCAATCAACAATGACCTTAGAGAAGGGCTCCCCAAATGCTGGGATAGGCTGCAGTGGAGCTACAGGTGGGTCTAACTGGTGTTTTCCAACTACCTGACAAGTATGACAGGTTTTGCAAAAGTTGGAAACATTTTTCCGAAGCCCAGGCAAAAAGAAGTGTTTCATGATCATATCAACAGTCTTGTTAACACCAAGATGACCTCCTAAAGGTAAACTATGAGCCATTGTTAAGATCTCATTCCTGTAGACCTTCGGAACAACAATTTGCCTGACCACTGCCCAATCTGCATTGGCAGGGATATCAGCAGGGCGCCACTTCCGCATCAACACACCATCTTTGAGATAATACCCAACTGGAACTGCATCTATTTCTTTATCAGGTAGGGCTCTCCTCTTTAGTACACAAATTTCAGGATCATTAGGTTGCTCCTCAATCAACCGCTTTCTGGACAGAGTCAAGTGTCCAGACACATCAGAATCACCAAACCCATCTGGCTGGCTGAAAAATGAACTGATAAAAGTGTCTGATAAGTTCTCAAATGGAGAAACCATAGTAGGCTAATCAAAGTCATGAGGCGAGTCCTGACTATTCAATGTGCTGGACGGCACCACAACATCTTCTTCTTTAGCCTTCTTGGCCATAGCACGAGTCACTGCGCAAGAAGGATACAGAGATGGGTCCTCATCCCCATCTTCAGTGCTCGGCTGTGAAGTAAGATGTACAGGGGGAACTACTTTGCCCCCAGCCAGGTCATTGCATAGCAACAGAGAAACACCCTTTATAGGTAGACTTGACATAAGTCCCACCTTTACCAGTCCTGTAACTAAATCTGACTTCAAGAATATAGAGCGCAGGGGTACAGATACAGTCCTCCCTTCAATACCTTGTACAAGTATGAAATCCCCTGAAGCGGTCTCATCACGTAACTCCAAGGAGTCCATCAACAAAAGTGACTGAGAAGCTCCGGTATCCCTTGGGTTATATGGGGACAGGAGTAGTATGCTCATTCAGAGCCACAAATCCCTCTGACACAAATGGAAGAAATTCCTTCCTCACAAAGTCAGTAATATCAGGCTTTTTAGCCCCACAAGGAGCAGGCAATTTAGCAGATCGGTCATCTACTACAGGGGTTTCTAACCTTGCTTTCACAAAGGCATTTGGTTTGGTGTCCTTTTCTTTTTCTTTCTTAGCTTTAAGGAACCAACAGTTAGTTGTAACATGACCAGATTTCTTGCAATAACTGCAAACTAGACCACTTTTGTCACTGTCAGCTTTCACACTTTGATCAGACCTGTTACTGGATTTCTGAGCACCATCACCAGATTTGTCTTTGGGTGAGGAATCTTGGGTATCACCGTAACCCTTTTTCTGAAATTGGGACCATCTATTGTTACTGCTAGACTGAAATTTGGACTTATGTGTGAGAACATATTCATCTGCAAATTTGGCAGCTGATTGCAAATTCAGTGCTTGCTTCTCATTAAGGTAGGTCTTAACATCATCCTTAACACAGTTCTTGAATTCTTCAACTAAAGCCATCTCTTTTAGTGCGTTGAAATCATCCTTGACCTCCATAGAAGTACACCAGCGCTCAAAGCAAACCTTCTTCTCATTAGCAAATTCCACATAAGTCTGATTTTCAGATTTCTTCAGACCCCTGAATTTCTGTCGGTAAGCCTCTGGAACCAACTCATAAGCTCTCAAAATAACCTGTTTGACAACCTCATAATCAGAGGAATCATCTGCAGACAAAGCTGAATAGGCTTGTTAAGCTTTACACTTGAGGACAGTTTGCAACATCAGAGGCCAGTGTTCCTTTAGCCACTGGCAAGTCTTTGCTACCTTTTCAAAACACTGGAAATAGTTGTCAACATTCTTTTCTGAAAATGGAGGCACCAGTTTTACCTCCTGGCTAGCACAAAATTTATTTTTAGTTTCGGTTTTAATTTTTAGTTGCTTCATTTGGAGTCTTTCTTCTCTATCGAATTTCTCTAATTCAAAATCTCTCTGTCTCTCTCTTTCTGCTCTTTCCTCTTTCTCTCTCTCAAATTCTCTTTTTCTTTTTCTTCCCTTTCTTTCTCTCTTTCTTCCCTCTCAAATTCTCTTTGTTTTTCTTTTTCCTCCCTTTCAATCTCTAGCATTTTTAATTTAAGTTCCATTTCCATATTTGGATTTTCCACTGGAAACTGTGCCAGATCTCCTGGTGCAAACTCATTTTCATCAATGTAATATTCAACTATCTCTCTAGCCAGTCTTGCTTTTCGCATGGCTGGTTTTACCTCTGTCAGCTCTAAATGTCTGCAAATTTCTGGCAGTGCTGTCTTCTTAAAAGACTCCAAAACCTCACAGTTGGTGCTGCCAAGAAATCATCCATTGCTGTTAATCTGTCAATATATTTATACAGGAAAATTCAAAAAAACAATTTTACAATTTGAAATGTTAGATTTTTAATAAATGACTCACAAAATGGTCTATCCCGGACTTGAGCCCCCAATTTGTTATGGCCCCAATTTGTTATTATATTTACAACACAACAGCAACAGCAACAGCAAGGGATGACAGACACAGTTTTAAAAACTTAAACACATTTAATGGACAAAACAAGGACTTTAACTAAATTACTGACCAAGATTGAATTCACAAATCAGAAATATTTACAGTCCCTTTTTGGTTAGGTTCCTTGGTGATGCCCTGGGTGAGAAAAATGCTCTAACACAGGCAAAAATCCACAAAAGAAACTTCACAGGTCTTGAACAGAATGACAGGTCTGGTCACATGTATCCTTCTTCTTGCAATTTCTCCTACTACTCCACTGTCTCAATTCTCCCTCCTTATATACTCTTTTGCAGACCCCACCCACATTTAGACCTCTTTTTTTAAATTTTCTGGGACCTGCCCCAGACATGCCCAGAACATGTCCAAACATATCTCCAGTCTGGGCTTAACAAAAAAGGTAAATACTGCCATCTAGTGGCCTATATTCACATCACAACATGCCCTATAGGAACACTCCTACCAATGTCACTGATCACGGCTCTGGCTTTAGAAAGACATGCTCTGTAGGAACACTCCTACCAGTGTCCCAGACCAAGGCCTTGGCTTTAGAAAGACATGCTCTATAGGAACACTCCGACCAGTGTCCCTGACCAAGGCCTTGGCTTTAGAAAGACATGCTCTACAGGAACACTCCTACCAGTGTCGCTGACTAAGGCTCTGGCTTTAGAAAGACATGCTCTATAGTCTATAGGAACATTCCTACCATGTCTCTGACTAACGTTCAGGCTTTTGAAAGACATGCTCTATAGGAACACTCTTACCCGTGTGCCACACAAAGGCCTTGGCTTTAGAAAGACGTTCTATAGGAACACTCTTACAAGTATCTCTGACCAAGGCTCTTACTTTAGAAAGACATGCTCTACAGCAACACTCCTACCAGTGTTCCTGACCAAGGACCTGCCTTAAGAAAGACATGTTCTATTAGAACACTCCTACCAATGTCACTGACCACGGCTATGGCTTTAAAAAGACATGCTCGGTAGGAACACTCCTACCAGTGTCCCTGACCAAGGCCTTGGCTTTAGAAAGACATACTCTATAGGAACACTCCTACCAGTGTCCCTGACCAAGGCTCTGGCTGTAGGAAGACGTGCTCTATAGGAACACTCCTGCTAATGTCACTGAACAAGGCTCTGGCTTTAAGAGAGACATGCTTGATTGGAACACTCCTACCAGTGACTCTGACCGAAGCTCTGGTTTTAGAAATACATACTCTATCGGTACACTCCTACCAGTGTCCTTGAACAAGGCTCTGGCTTTAAAAAAACATAGTCTATTGGAACACTCCTACCAGCGTCTCTGACCAAGGTTCTGGCTTTAGAAAGACATCTTCTGTCAGACCACTCCTACCAGTGTCCCTGACCAAGGCTCTGGTCGTAGAAAGACATGCTCTATAGGAACACTCCTACCAATGACACTGACAAAAGCTCTTGCTTTAGAAAGACATGCTCTATAGGAACACTCCTACCAATGTCTATAACCAAGGCTCTAGCTTTCGAAAGACATGCTCTATAGGAACACTCCTACCAGAGTCTCTGACCAAGGCTCTGGCTATAGAAAGACATGCTCTATAGGAACACTCCTAACGGTACCTCTGACCAAGGCTCTGACTTTAGAAAGACATGCTCTTTTGGAGCACTCCTACCAGTGTCCATGAGCAAGGCACTGGCTTTTGGAAGACATAGTCTATAGGAACACTCCTACCATTGTCTCTGACCAAGGCTCTGGCTTTAGAAAGACATGCTCACTAGGAACACTCCTACCGGTACCTCTGACCAAGGCTCTGGCTTGAGAAAGACATGCTCTTTAGGAGCACTCCTACCAGTGTCTCTGACAAAGGCTCTGGCTTTAGAAAGAAGTGCTTCATAGGAACACTCCTACCAGTGTCTCTGACTAAGGCTCTGGCTTTGGAAAGACGTGCTTCATAGGAACACTCCTACCAGTGTCCTTGACTAAGGGTCTGGCTATGGAAAGACATAGTCTATAGGAACACTCTAACCAGTGTCTCTGACCAAGGTTCTGGCTTTAGAAAGGCATGCTCTATTGGATCACTCCTACCAATGTCACTGACTAAGGCCTTGGCTTTAGAAAGACATGTTCTATCAGAACACTCCTACCAGTGACCCTGACCAAGGCTCTGGCTGTAAAACAACATGCCCTATAGGAACACTCCTACCAATGTCACTGACCACGGCTCTGGCTTTAGAAAGACACGCTCTATTGGATCACTCCTACGAGTGTCCCTGACTAAGGCTCTGGATTTAGAAAGACGTGCTCTATTGGAACACTTCTAGCAGCGTGTCTGACTAAGGATCTGGCTTTAAAAAGACATGCTCTATAGGACCACTCCTACCAGTATCCCTGACGAAGGCTCTGGCTTTACAAAGACATGTTCTATAGGTGCACTCCTACCAGAGTCCCTGACCAAGGCTCTGGCTATAGAAAAACATTCTCTTTAGGAACACTCCTACCAGTGTTTCTGACCAAGGCTCTGGTTTTAGAAAGATGTGCTCTATCGGAACACTCCTACCAGTGTCCCTGACCAAGGCCCTAGCTTTAAAAAGACATGTTTTATCGGAACACTCCTACCAGTGTCCCTGAATAAGGCTCTGGCTATAGAATGACATACTCTATAGGAACACTCCTACCAGTGTCCCTGACTAAGGCTCTGGCTTTAGAAAGACATGCTCTATAAGAGCACTCCTACCAGTGTCCCTGACTAAGGTTCTGGCTTTAGAAAGACATGCTGTATAGGAACATTCCTACCAGTGTCCCTGACCATGGCTCTGGCTTTAGAAAGACATGCTCTATAACAGCACTCCTACCAGTGTCCCTGACTAAGTCTCTGGCTTTAGAAAGACATGCTCTGTAGGAGCACTCCTACCAATGTCTCTGACCGAGGCTCTGGCTTTAGAAAGACATGCTCTATAGGAACACTTCTACCAATGACTCTGACAAAGGCTCTGGCTTTTGAAAGACATGCCCTGTTGGAACATTCTTACCAGTACCTCTGCCCAAGGCTCTGGCTTTAGAAAGACGTGCTCTATAGGAACGCTCCTACCAGTGTCCCTGACTAAGGCCCTGGCTTTAGAAAGACATGTCTTATGGGAACAGTCCTACCAGTGTCCCTGACTAAGCCTCTGGCTCTAGAAAGACATGGTCTATAGAAACACTCCAATCAGTGTCTCTGACCAAGGTTCTGGCTTTAGAAAGACATGCTTTATAGGAACACTCCTTCCAATGTCACTGACCAAGGCTCTGGCTTTAGAGAGACATGCTCTGTAGGAACACTCCTACCAGTGTCCCTGACTAAGGCCTTAGCTTTAGAAGACATGTTCTGTCAGAACACTCCTACCAGTGTCCCTGACTAAGGTTCTGGCTGTAGAAAGACATGCTCTATAGGAACACTCCTACTAATGTCACTGACCACAGCTCTGGCTTTAGAAAGACATGCTCTATAGGAACACTCCTACCAGTGTCCCTGACCAAGGCTCTAGCTTTAGAAAGACATCCTTAATAGGAACACTCCTACCAGTGTCCCCGACCAAGGTTCTGGCTTTAGAAAGACATGCTCTACAGGAGCACTCCTACCAGTGTCCCTGACCAAGGCTCTGGCTTTAGAAAGACATGCTTTATAGGAATACTCCTACCAGTGTCCCTGACCAAGGCTCTGGCTTTAGAAAGACGTGCTCTATAGGAACTCTGCTACTAGTGTCCCTGAGCAAGGCCTTGGCTTCAGAAAGACATGTTTTATTCGGAACACTCCTACCAGTGTCCCTGACCAAGGCTCTGGCTTTAGAAAGACATGCTCCATAGGAACACTCCTACCAATGTCACTGACTAAGGCCCTGGCTTTAGAAAGACATGCTCTGTTGGAACACTTCTTCCAGTGTGTCTGACCAAGGCTCTGGCTTTAGAAAGACATGCTTTACAGTAACACTCCTACCCGTGTCTCTGACCAAGGTTCTGGCTTTAGAAAGACGTGCTCTATAAGAACACTCCTACCAGTGACCCTGACTACGGCCCTGGCTTTAGAAAGACATGTTCTATTGGAACACTCCTACCAGTGTCCCTGACCAAGGCTCTGGCTTTTGAAAGACATACTCTATGGGAGCACTCCTAGCAGTGTCCCTGACCAAGGCTCTGAACTCGACATTTCACCTCCCAGTGTATATTGATTTTTGTTAGAACCACAAAAGCAACACCAGAACTTGAACAAGAAGATAATTTTTCTCAATTATAAACTTTTTAGAAGGGTATTGATGACTCTTCTTTGCTACATTATGTGAGAATTAGCATTGCATAGTATTAAGAATAACATTACCATATATATATATATGGCACTTATTTTGTTAATTTAAAACACAAAAGAGAAAACTGATCAAACTGATCAAATTAAAGATGCTGCTTAATCAACAGCAAGCAAATTGGTCAAAGTGTGGACTCAGGGAATATAATGAGGATATCAAACACTGACCAGCTTACATTTTGGAGCTAAACTCTAGGAACTCTTGTACAGCGACCTAATTTAGATCCTATAGATTTACCTTGGTCAATCATCAGATTGAAAAATTAATCGCTTTTTATGTAACCATTTAGAACTATAAGCACAATTAAAGGAAGGTTTTATTTTCATGGCATGCCTGGTTATTTCTCACACAATGCAGCAAATATACAATCTAAACTAACAGAGCTCATAACTAACAAAAATGAACAGCTCGATGAAGGTCCGAGATTGGTCGAAACAAAAATCTGCAGCCAGAAGCAGGCCCCAGTATGGAGTGTGGGAACCTCTGCCTTACTCGTTATTTGTTTTAGCAAATTAGCCTGGGATTTAAGATGTTTCCATGTAGAGGTCCCACCGTAATACCAGCCCTGTGACGCTTACAACATACAATTTTTTGTTGAGACTAGTTCATAAATGGATTAATTCAATAGCTACTGATGTTTAGAGCAACAGTTCTGTGACTTTAACTTACTACCCAACTAAGAGAATATCTATTCTTGCCACAGAGATTTGATTTGTGGCTCAGTTTCTTTTCGCACTTGCTGCGTTTTGGTGTTTGGAAAAAGTTCTCATAATTCGTGCCACTGTTCCCTGTGCCACTTTTAATAGTTTCGCTGTTTGTGAGATTGACACACCAGTAATTCAAGCACTAACTATTCGGCCTCTGTTCAAGTCAACTAGAACACTCATTTGTTTTGGAGACTTACTAAGCAAAGCGCCACAGGGTATACGTATCCCCTGAAGCAGACAGCTGTTGCGAATTAATTAGCATTGATAGGAATGATCTTCATAGATGCTTGAATAAGTTCGTCTACCTTCTGTATGTCTGCAGTTTCTTCTGCACAATCAGTTAAGCAGCGCTAAAGCTTTAGCCACCTGGAGATATTAGTGTAGCCTTACTGACCTGGACCAACCTGAATCACTCAAATCCAACTGAGAGGAAAGTATTGATTTCACAGAATGTTTTCTGACTTTTTTTTTTTCTGACACCAATCTCTGTGTGGCTTTCAAATTCATGCAGTCTCTCTCTCTCTCGCTCTCTCTCTCCCTCCCTCCCTCCCTCCCTTATTCATATCTCTCTCTCCTTCCCTCCCTCGCTCTCCCCTTTCTCTATATGAAGCTGCTGGAGGGGCTGTTCTTCATTTTGTGTTTCGCCTCCGCAGTGTTCCGGCTCTTTAATCTTTCCGGTTTATTTTTTCTGAACAAATTTTATTAGTTTTGATATTTTAAAAATTCATACGGCTGGAGTAGACAAATAACCGTTGCCGATATATATGATACGAGCTTTATATGAATGCATGACTTCCACAATTCGGAAAACAAATAAGGCCAAGGAGACAGGGGGTTATGAACATCACTCTGTAAAGCTGCCGCGTTAACCCTTTGATGGATAGAGTACATACAAATGCCTTGGACCATTTGTTAGAATTAGGTGCAATATTTTCTTTGTGTGTGTGTGTGTGGGGGGGGTGCAAGTGGGTGGCCCGTCGGTCCATTATTTTGGACATTATGCTTGTGGGATGCACACTGCCAGGCAGTATTTTGGACATTATGCATGCGGAGTGACGGAAATAATGTGAAGTTGTGAAGAATGTGAAGAAACCTGGACATTCATTTGCATGATGATCTGTCTGTATTCTGGACATTACTTAGTTGAGCTAGTTACGGGGCATGCATAATGTCCAATACTTTTGATAGAGCATAGACTCAGATGCATTCCCACAAACAGACATGCACTACATAGGTTATGTTTTTTAAGTTTGTGCTGTATAATGTATTTCCATCCCCAACAGAAAAAAGTCTGATCAAAACTTGAAAAAATAAAACACTATATCAGACTTTCGTCAACTTACCTCTCACTGGTGGATGCAGCCATTGTGCTTGTTTGTGGTAAATCATGTGACTAATCAGAAAGGCACCTATTGAGGAAATTATTATCTGGAAATGTCCAATTAATCTACCTTTTGTGGTTTCAGGGTATCTATGAGCCTAGAGGAAATAAACCCCACTAAACTTATGTCCAACATATTGGACAACATGCAACAAAGGGTTAAAAACAGCATACATCTAGCTGCACAGACTGACCTAGCTTGGTCCAGGATAGGTTTCGATGAAGAATTACCTAACAAAACAGAATCTGTCATGGAACTGGGCTTACTTTTGGTCAGCAAATCGTGCCTGTGATGTCATTCTTTAACTAAAAACTCAATTTTTATCTAGTCTCGGCCAACACATCTTCCGTCCTCCAGAATTAAATTTATTTAGGACAGCACTATATCTATGTGAGCTTTTAGCATGTCAGTGAGAGCCTGCCTCGTGAAAAGCCGGGGAGGTAATTTTGAGGGCCCAGCAGCTGGAAAGGGCTCTGTCAAAATCGACAGATAGACACACTCCCTTTCCACCTGGTGACCTGTGAGTTATGAGGTCCGGGACTGATTATGTGTTCACATAACCCATGGGAGCGCTGACTCACTGAAGCTCAGAGGCAAAGTCTGAATGCAGGGTGCTGATACGGGTCAGGCCTGTAGCTGACAACTCCTCGTCAGAAAGCTGGCCTCCCAAGCACTGAGTCCGGAGATCGTCTGTCTTTTAGGTTTCCAATTCAATCCTAATTTAGTTCACTTACAGACCCCTTAGCTCTTTCCTGACGGCACCTCCGAATCCCTGTCAGATATATCCAGCGAGAAAGGTTATCAAACTTTTTGTGATTGTATTTCTCATTACAACTGATTACTTTGTGAGGACTATAGTAATATCATGGCACTGTTGGCTAAGGTGACACTATAGTTATAATGTGATGGCTATAGTGCAACTCGAGCTATACAATGCAAATTAAAGTAATACTAAAGTTATGCCACAAATACTATAGCATTACAAAGAAATAACTATAGGATATTTGTTTACAATCGCTCGCATACGGCGAACATTGTGTGAGCTTTGCAACTCGCATTATTGTTACTCATTATCACTTGAAAAAATCTATCAAAACTACTGAGAGTGACGGCAAACTGGTGTTTGCAACAAAATGCTGCGGATGTTTTATCAGCCTGTTGCTCTGGTGTGCTGCGGCAAAGGCACTAAAACGAAAAATGCCGACAGACTAAACTAACTCATGAAGATGGCGGAGCCTCTCGTCGGCTCCAGGATGGCCAGACTGGAGGAGGTGGTTTCGGCCAGACCTGTTGGCAGTCCTTTACAGTGCCTCTCTCCCACGTCGGAAAACTCTGGGCTAATCTAAGAGCACCAGGCTGATCCCACCGCACTACTTAAAGGAACAATGCAGGAGCTCACTCCTGCCAGATGTTATCAGACTTTACAACTAATCTGCCTGTGGTCACTGCACTGGACCAAACTTCATTTTATTATTTTCTAATGTTTATCATCCAATCCTAACACTCTGATCTTCGTACATCAGGAGTACTTTTGATTTTGAGAGTCTATCTGCACCTTAATATGTATTTACATTGTCACCAGTCGTACCTTGTGTATCCTGTGCACTTTTTGCATATCTGTTGCATGTTTTTGTCTTTGTAATTTATTGCATGTACTTGGCTGCTGTGACAATTAATTTTTGTGCTGGGATTAATAAAGTTATCTATCTATCTATCTATCTATCTATCTATCTATCTATCTATCCTTCTGGCGCTATGTAGGATTAATCCTCATATGTTTCAGAAATTGGCTTTAATTGTTTATTTACAAAATTTGGGCGTTATGATTTGTAAAGCTCTTCTGCAAAACACTATAAGGATAAAAAAGCATGTTTATGAGTAGTAGGGAACACTTGCTTGAAAAATATTGCAGATGAAACAGCCCTAGGTATGCTGGGGGCTGGGATCTATGATATCCCAAACAGAATATGTGGATTAAGGGCCTCGCTCAAGGGCCCAACCGCTGAGTAGACCTAACAGAAACCACACTGGGTTGTGAACCACCAATGTTCAACATTTCAGTCAAGAGCCTTAGCCACTGAGCTAGCAGCTAGCCCTGGTGAATAATGAATGTAACAACAAGCGCAACATTTAGTATTCCAAACGGAGCTGAGGATTGGACACGCAGTGCACTAAATTGAACGGCAGAATTTTTTGAAGCAAATAAATCCTCTAAGAGCTGGTTTAGTTTTTTCACGAGGGGCTTTCAGCACAAGCAGCTTTCTGCATGGAACTCATCGTCATAATCGAGAAACGCCAACTGCATTAACACCAGTGCTGACAAAACCGCAGCTTAAAATTCATGATTATGCCATTCCAATGCATAAGTAACTCATAATTGACCACAATAGTGGAATTAAGGAGGCTTTGTTTTTTGTGAGGGAAAAAAAGAATTTGGGTAATCTACACTGGCTGTAAATTGCAAATGTTTCGAACAAAGATTAATAATTTCCGAGCGAGATGTGGGAGGGATGAATAATTTAGTGTGCTCGATGACGGACTCGGCGGAAGGTTGTTAATGTGAATGTTGGTCCATGTTGTCCTTCAAGCTCTGGATGTACACAGTGGAGGACCTAAGTAAAGGAGCCTATCTGCTCAGGCTAAATCATCTGCATGGCCTTCAAGTCAATTATCCGTCCGCATGTCTTCCACAGGATTGGATTGGCTGAAATACTGTTGTACTTGCATCGGCAGCTGAGTGTTTTATGGCTCCATGATAAATCACCATGCTGTGCAATCAGTGGGCTCCGTGTCGTATTGGTTTAAGGAGCGAGTGAGTGTGCGCGCGCATGTGTGTGTGTGGGTAATGGCGGTTAGTGTGTTTTGAGTCTGGTTGTTGTGTGTATGTTTTCATAACTCTGACTAACTGTGTATGTGAGTGTGCATGTGTGACCATCTTTGATTTTGAGTGTGTGCACGTGCGTCCGCAGTATGTGAGTATGCATCTGTATATGAGTGTGATTCGCGCCTTTGAGTGTGTGTTTGGTTACAAGGCTGGTTATGAGTGAATTTAAGATTAATTTTGAGTCTTTCCATGTGCATACATACTTTGAGTCTGGTTATGTGTGTGTCTAATTTAAAATATTTGTCTGTGTGAATGTGCGTGTTTGTGAGCCTGTTTGTGTGTGTGTGTGTGTGTGTGTGAGTGTGTGTGTATACCATGTTTACCAACCTTTTTGGGGATCAAATGTCCCCACAAGACATGAAAACAAATGTGTGTGGGTGTGTCGCCTGGGTTTGTGTGCATGATGTGCAACTGTATTCATGCTTTGGTTGTTGTGTTTGTGTGTGTGTGTGTGTGTGTGTGTGCGCGCGTCTGTATGAGAGTGATTGTGTCCTGTTATATGCCTGACTCCTGCGTACAGCTCTAACAGCATAAGAGATACATAATCCTGCTGATGTCACCGTTCTGCGCTACGTGTGCCGATCAATCTTCCTGTTCGTGTGTCTTTCATCTGCCTGTACCAAATACACACCAGCACACAAACATGCACATTCACCCAGACACAAGCTTATAATTACACACACACACACACACACACACACACACACACACTGCCCACTGTCTCCACGTCACTACTCAATGATGGAGAAATATGGAGCGGCAGATGAAGGCTGACTGGAGTCTTTTAATTGGAAGAGTGGGGTTACCAGATGTGACCACTGCAGCCTGGTTACTCATCATTACTATAAGCTCCGCCTGACTGACTTCAGCTGCAACCTGGCGTTTATAAGCCCCCACAGCATTCCCCACTGAAGAAACCTGATCATTCATCACACCGTAAAAGGGAAGCAGTGCATCATGGGAAATCACGAAACCGATGACAATGGACTCGGTTTCCAATTTGGACTCGTCTGACCACAGAACACTTTGCCACTTTGCTACAGTCTATTTTAAATGACCCTTAGCCCACAGAACACAGCGGCACTTCTGGATCATGCTCAACAATGGCTTTCTTTCTGCATGATGGAGTTTTAGGTCGTATCTGTGGATGGCATAGCGGAATGTGTTTACAGACAGTGGTTTCTTTACGTATTCCTGGGCCCATGACAGAATCATCCCAGTGAGTGATGCAGTGGCATCTTGTCCCTTACGCATTTTTCCAGTTTCCCTGAATCTTTTGATGATGTTATGCATTGTCGATGAGACCTTCAAAGCCTTTGCAATTTGACATTGAGGAACATTGTTTTTAAAGTATTCCACAATTTTTTTTACGCAAACCTTTACAGGTTGGAGAGCCTCTGGCCATCTTAACTTCTGAGAGACTCAGCCTCTCTAAGACATCCCTTTTAAAGCCAATGATGTTATACACCTGATGTCAGTTAACTTATATATTTTGCTTTTTCAGCCCTTTTTTGAGACCTATTGCAGCCAAAAAATTTGTAATGAGCTCATTTTGTGGATTGAAATGTAAAATGTCTCAGTTTCAACATTTGAAATGTTATCTATGTTCTATTGTAAATAACACATTGGCTCATGTGATCTGAAAGTCATTGCATTTTGATTTCATTCACAATTTACACTTCGTCCCAACTACTTCGGAATTGGGGTTGTAGATATAATTGCAAGTAGTAAGATTTCATTTAAACAATAGGCATTAATCAAATGCTTTTTCAAAAACCCAACTTGAGCATAGAATCTACTTAGAATTCCAGAGCTTATTATTCGAAATCAATGTGTACTTTAGTTAAATTCTGACCAGGGTCAGGAAGGAAAAGTAATTCTGAATGGATTTAGCCTTAATTTCTGCACATTTTTCAATACCATTTATAGCTGACAAAACGAAAGTCTGTTCCAAGCCAAGTGGCTCATCAGGCCGGTGCTTAACCCTGGTTTCTGTAGCATGAAGTGACAAGGAGCATTGCTACTTCCCGTGGACGGGATGCTAGTCCATCACAGGTTTCCCCCAGGCTCTTAGTCAGGTTTCCCTGACCATTTACTGCTATTCAATTATACACCTGGGTGGAGTGAGGCACTGTGGGAGTGAAGTGTTATTGCCCTATAACACACCGCAAAATCCGTGGCAAGGACCTTTCCATACCAAGTTAAACATGCTTACATACCACCCCAACGTGACCCTCATTTCTTTTTAAATTGTAAACTGGAATTTTGATAAAATTGAAATGGAGGCATTTCCATCTGGAGCTGTCGCTGTTTTGCCTGGATGAAAACACCATGTCTTGCAACACAAAAATTGTGTTATGGTTTTTATGGGTATTTATTATTATGATTAAACAGCTGGAGTGTTGAAGGTCAAAAAGCTTTAAATTGCGCCTGTATAGTACGAAGAGTCAGCTACTCTCAGCACATGCTGGAAGACTGTGCAAGACCCTTCAATATCAGTGAATTATTTTTTAGCATATTTACTTATTCATTTATTTATTTATTTGACCACCTTTTAGGAGAAAAATACAGAAAATAAAATCTATACCCAACACAAGGTCAATAAAACATCAAAACGCTAAGACTTATATCGATAAAACAATAATAAATCAAAATGCCTTGACTAGTAACAGTCAGAATCTGCTCGGTTGAGTCAGGAACGGCGTATCCGTTGCTAAAAATGAGGACCCTGAGTGAATCTACAACACCATTTCAAGTGGCAGACGTCGCGAGCCGAGAGGAGCTCCTCGTAAATCCAACTTCCATAACAGATGCACCAGAGTCAATGACCCGTCCAATCAGAGTTCGCTTACAGTATTTACCTGTCAGAATATACCTAACAATGAGATGTAGATATAACCTAGAGCATGGCATTTCTGACTTTATGTTGTGTTGCGATCAGGAACCAGATGCGAGAACCAGGAAATGCAGTAGAGCTTGTTTTATTGGCAAAGGGGGGTGACCCCCGCAGAGCAAAAGGCAACAGTACAAAGTCCACAATCCAAAAGTCGAAATCCAGTTGGGCAAAAATAGTATCAAAAACCAGGGCAGCAATCACAGTATTCGTAGTCGGACAGAAATGGGTCGGGTACACAGGAATAGTACTATCAGAGAGATAAGCCAGAATCCACAGGACGTAATCCGAATCGTTACCAGGGCAGGAAACAGATCTCGTAGTCGGGCAGAAAAATGGTCAAAACACACAGATGCAACAGTAATCCAAAATCACAAAGGCAAAAATCAAAAGTCGGGCAATCCTGTCAGAAAGATAAACACTGAGAAATCGAGGCGAGAATCGTGGCACAAGAAAACTAGGGAGAACGATCTGACACTGGAAGTGCTTGAACAGACATCTTAAAGACACATCCGGGGTGAGCACATGACAAGGGAGAACAGGTGTGATCAATGAAACAATAATCAGGACTGTCACATGAGCAATAATCTAATTACATGAATTTGGCAAATGCCAAGACGCAGACAGGGATCACAAGACAATCCTATGAACAAACAACAGCTCCGATTAAAGAGTACTAAAGTGTATAGTCTAAAGAAAAGGAGAGCAAGAGATATAAGTGGAAAACTGCAGCAGAGATAATTAGAGATAGGCAAGGAGGGCGGAGATTAGAATTGGGCGACTGCTGACATGGCATGGCAGAGAATACTATGAACATGAAAAATAATAAACAGGAATCTAAATAACCGAAACATAATACACAATCCTAAGAATGGTCAAAAGGCAGGCAGTGGTCACTAAACACAAAAAGCATGCATGGCAAAGCCAGGCACAGAACTTAAACAAGACATGAGCATAATCGGAATCACAACAGAACCCCCCCCCCAAATGAACGCCTCCTGGCGTTAACTTGAAGGTCTTGGATGTGAAGCGTGATAGTCCTTAATCAGTTCTTTGTCCAGAATGTGCCGGGAAGGCACCCAACTGCGATGTTCAGGGCCGTAGCCCTCCCAGTCGACGAGGTACTGGAGTCCGCGACCTCGTCGACGATAGTCCAACAATGCCCGCACAGTGAAGGCCTCGCCTCCGTCGATTATGCGGGCGGGAGGTGGGGGATCAGGTCCAGATGACAGGGGGTGGGTAACCGCTGGTTTAATTTGAGAAACATGAAATGTAGGGTGAATTCTGTCCAAAGATAGGGGCAGACGGAGGCAGACAGCAGAAGGGCTTAGGACCTTCTCAATGGTAAAAGGTCCCAGAAATTTAGGAAACAACTTTCCCCCACTCCCCCTTCACGGAATGTCCTTGGAGGACAACCATACGCGCTGCCCAGGTCGGTAAGACGGAGCGGCGACTCGTCTCTTGTCTGCTTGGGCCTTCACGCGGGCTACCGACCTGAGCAGCACTTCCCGGGTGGTCCTCCAAGTGCGTCTGCAGCGGCGTACAAACTCGCGGGTGGATGGGACAGCAACCTCCTCCTCCTGGCATGGAAACATTGGAGGCTGGTACCCCAGGCAGACTTTAAAAGGGGAGAGACCAGAAGCTGACAAGGTGTGGCTGTTAATAGCATATTCTGCCCAGGGGAGTTGATGACTCCAGGAGGAGGGGTTTTTTAAACAAAGGCACCTGAGGACTGTTTCAATGCTTTGGTTGGCCCGCTCGGTCTAGCCATTAGTCTGGGGGTGAAAACCGGACAAGAGACTGACTGAAGTGCCGAGTGAATTACAAAATAATTTCCAGAATTTAGCTGTGAATTGTGGGCCACGATCTTAAGTGATGTCAGTGGGAATGCCGTGTAATCTGATGACGTGTTGGATGATGAGATTGGCGGTTTCTTGTGCGGATGAAAGTTTAGTGAGGGGGACAAAATGAACAGCCTTAGAAAAACGATCAACAATGGTGAGGATGGTGGTGAAATGATTGGAAGGAGGTAGACCAGTGATGAAGTCTAGAGCTATGTGTGACCAGGGGCGGTGTGGAGTGGGTAGTGGTTGCAATAGACCATGAGGGGGTTGGTGTGATACCTTAGCTTGGGCACAGACCGAGCAGGCGGAGACATATTTCTGGACATCGTTTCTTATTTCAGGCCACCAGAACCGTTGAGCGATAAAGTCCAGAGTGCGCTTAATACCAGGATGGCACAAGAGGCTGGACGAGTGTTCCCAATCCAGGACTCGGGAGCGCAGGTGGGCAGGAACGAGCAGGCAGTGGTCAGGGCAGGCACTAGGAGCAGCTACATTGTCAAGAGCACTCTTTACCTCTTTACCTAACGCATTAACAAACCTTTCCTTGGTTGGGGAGTATGGTATCTGGGTCGGGCAGGTCTTTCTCAGTCTCAAAGCAGCGGGAGAGTGCATCTGGTTTCACATTTTTGCTACCTGGGTGATAAGCAAGATGAAAGTTAAAACGAGAGAAAAATAATGCCCACCTGGCTTGTCTGGGGTTTAAGCGCTTAGCCGTTTGGAGATACTCCAGGTTTTTATGGTCTGTCCTGAACTGATTAGTACAGTTTCCATCCAGGTTAAAGTTAAAGCCTAAAGCCTTAAGATGGTCAATATTGTTCAATTTACTCCCATACAAGTACCATTCTGGGTTTTAAAAAAAGTTGTGTTTCCCAATTGTAATTCATTGTGACTTGACCATTCAACAGAGTACTGCATACAAATATCAATCAACTTCTGCAGGCCAGTCACCATGGCACTAAAAAGAGTAACATCATCCGCAAATGCAAATGAGTACAAAAACACATCATTAATTGAAATACCTCCATTTGCTTCAAGGACCTTAACAAGCATATCATTTAAGAAAATCTTAAAAAGAGATAGCGATAATTTACTTCCTTGACGTGTTCCACATTGTACTTCAATAATCGATCTATGATGACCCTTCCATCTAACAACAGCTTTGAGTTAACAATACCAGTTATAGAGTAATAGCCAATGATGACAAGGGATTTTGTCTCAAAGCTTAAAAAATAAACCATCATGCCATATTGAATCGAAGAACTTCTCAGCATCTAATCCACAAATACTGGAGAATCACCTTCATTAAAAATAGAGGTTAGTCTACATCATGTAGTAATGCACGTAATCAAAATCCACACCAGATGCTTTCTTAAAACCAAACTGGTTATCTGTTGATGTTTCAGAAGGTACCATGCATTCTTCAATCAGTTTAGTGTGAACAAAGCTTACAATGATAGGCCTGTAGTTATTAGGTTCATTGGGATCAAGGGTACTCTTCTTTAAAATTGGGACGATGACACCCATTGTGAAGACCGTGGGCACAATACCCCGCGACATAACCTCAGTATAGATACTAGCTAAATATCCAACTTGGTCGGAGAGACCATGCATAAGATGTTCCACAGTCACACCAGCCAGGAGAGGAGTTGAGGGGCAGGGATGAAATCATTCGCTTAACTGAATCTGCGGTAATAACACAAGTAAATCTCTCTGTATTTAATAACATTTCATAATTTGACTTAACAGCATCAATCACATTTAACTGCGGGCTTGTAAAGGCCTGATTAGGACACTTCATAATTTTACCAAAGTGTTTGGCAAAGTCATCAGCCTGAAGGACTGAGTTCACATTATTTTTCCGCCTTTGTCTTAACCCATTCCAAAACGCAGTTATCTTACAACTCTGAAATATGCCGTCAAATCTCTTGTATCGCATCTTCAAGAACATTCCGCAGACCACGTCTCGAGACTCATTGAAACTGTTTCTTCATACTTCTCCAACAGTCATAAATCACCCCACATCTTGGTCTATCATTTAGAACATAGAATTACTACCAAAACCGCTTTCTGGATTTTTAACTGGTGCAATTCGGGACATCAATCAAGTCGGGGCTTAAATGTACCTGACCTTATGCAACCTGCCTGTTTACAAGTATAGTGGATTACTCTGTTCAGTAATTCCAATGATTTATCGATCTTGGCCTTAATTTCAGTACAGTATCCCGGAGGATGCTCCAGTTTTTCTTTTAGAATATACCTATATAACCTCATTTTTTGTTCATCCATCCAAATACACTTAGGAAACTGCCTCATTTGCTGAAGTGGGGAATAGGCTGGGCACCAGGGCCGTCGCAGGGGGTGGGCGAATTGAGCAGTCGCCCATGACCTTGCGCTCTCATGGGCCTCGCACCTGACCAATGAGATCGCAGATTTTGATTATCTATAAATCTTAAATATTAAATATTGATATTTTATTCATTTTATTGATCTTTATTTTATTTGTTTTTCGTTTCAATACGCATATACACAGCTTCTTAGAATAAAAATAAAGTAGATAAAACTCCTTTTTTTACATTTTACTTAATGACGTCGTTACGTAGGCTCGTAGCGGGTCGACAGCTATCTGCCCAGAACGGAGTGGAAATGTCGGCAGCATCCCGCAAGCGTGACTGCTTTCGTAAATTTCAATCAGGTGCTGAGAAACGAAAGAAGCTAAGACAGACAGAAGAGTTCAACAAGACACTTCGTGGTACTTTGGATCGGTTTGTGAGTCATTCTAAAGATGTGGCCGAGCAGCAGCAGACAGCAGACTTCATGCCCTGCGGTTGTCACAGTCTTAATTTGACCCTTGGTGATATGGCTAAGAGTTGTCCAAAGGCGATGTCCTTGTTTGGTATCGCGCAAAGACTGTATACTATTTTCGCAAGCTCCTCCAAACGCTGGGAAATACTCAGAGCGAAAGTGCCATATCTCACTCTAAAACCTCTGTCTGAAACTCGCTGGGACTGTCGCGTGGAAAGTGTAAAAGCCATACGCTACCAAACAAGTGAAATCGTTGATGCTTTGCTTGACGTTTCGAAGGAAAGTAATGACGCCAAAATTAAAAGCGAAGCCATGTCACTGGCTAATGAAATGCAAAACTTTGAATTCATTTTGTCTTTGGTGATATGGTATGACGTTCTGTTTGCTGTGAACACTGTAAGTAAGACACTTCAGTCCAGCGACATGCAGCTAGATGTGGCCTTGTCACAGCTGAATGGACTAATTGACTTCATGCAAAAATACAGAGGTTTCTGCGTCAGAAATAGCTCTTGAGATGGATATTGATCCAGAATTGAAAGCAGCGCGACGAATTAAACGCAAACGGGATGAAAATCAAAATGAATATACCCCAAACGCAGAGCAAGCATTTGTAACTGACTATTTTTTACTTGTCGTGGACCAGGCTCTCACTGCTCTAAGAACACGTTTTACAGAAATGCGTTGGTTTGGGGAAATGTTTGGATTTCTTTTTGATATCTAAAAGCTTTGTGGCATGGAAGAGGGAGATCTGCACACACACTGCGCAAGACAGGGAGATGCTTTGAGCACGCCAGAATCCCATGGCATATACACACTGGACCTTTTCCAGGAGTTGAAGGTAGCCTACTTCGAGACATAATTCCAAACGGGGCGGATACTGCCCTAAAAACCCTTCGTTTCCTTAAGGGGATCGACGGAACATTCCCAAACTGCGAAATTGCGCTCAGGCTTCTACTGACAATTCCAGTAACTGTGGCATCCGGGGAGCGGAGCTTCTCAAAACTTAGACTAATTAAAAATTATTTGCGCACTTCCATGTCGCAGGACAGACTATGTGGACTCGCGCTCTTATCAATTGAAAATGACGTTGCCTGCACGTCGGACTACAAGGATTTAATTGCGGAGTTTGCGGCAAAGAAAGCCAGGAAGGTCGTGTTTTTCTAAGCTGTTTATATTGAGTCAATCCGATTTACTAGCACAATTGGAGCAATGCTCTCCAGTTTCTGTATGGACATGTGAGAAGTTTCGCGAATGTTGATATCGAGAAGCTACATGCCAAGCCAATTTTCTTTTGAAATGCTCATGTAAATTTTATGCCTATGTTGTTCTGATTGGCTAAATAATAAATGATTTATGGCCAACGATGTATATGTCTATGCTGTTAATTATATATTGTATCCATCATTAAAGACATAGCCTATTTGTTATTATTTGAACTGAATACCGACAGTACGTGTAAACTTGGTTATTTTAAAAGGGCCTCGCACCAGTCTGTTTTGCTCAGGGCCCCGCCCTCCTCTTGGGACGGCCCTGCTGGGCACTGCCCTTTTATTTATTTAAACTCTCACAGTAAAGCATCTTTGTGACAGTCTCTGTGAAAAGCGCTATACAAAATAAATTGAATTGAATTGAATCTACAGGTACAATACTGCGGTGACTGCAATTTACCACAAAACGAGTTCAGATGGGTAAATGGTCACTCAAATTACCTTCCTCCAATGGGACAATAGTACCCAATTTAAACTCATTCCGGCCATTCGTAGTGGTCAAGGCCTGGTCTATCCACATAAACACATTCCGTTTAATACAAAAATAGATGTAACTCACTGACTGTTTATACTCTAAGTCAAGAACAGGTAATTGATTTGACACAATAAAGTCATACAGCAAGCTGCTATGCCTATTAAAACCATGCTTAGTATACCAATTTTTCTGTAAAAGGGCATTATTTTGGAAGCTGAGCATTAAAATCACCTAAAATTTTAACAGGACACATGTGATCATTGCCATCTGAAACTGAGTGTATAACATCCAAACATTCAATTTACTCTTTCAACTTGTTTAGAATTACCGGCCTCAAAGAATGGCATATAAACATTGATAATAACGCTTCTAACTGTTCCACTATTATCCCGTACACCAATGGCTATAATACAAGATCTAGTGACATCTATTTCTAAGTAGTCAATTTCGGGTCAGTCACGACATATCACAAAAACACTACCAAATGGCCTACCAGTATAATTTGCATCAACATCCATCACACCCACTTTAGAAAAGACCTTGCATATATCTGCATTCAACTCTTCAACGCCAAAAGAATTAGATTGGCCTACCAGTTCTCCATTGCCACCTGTTGGTTGAAGGTTGGCATTGCATGTCTAGATTGAGAATTGGGCTAAATGTAAATTGAGGTGACTGATTTGCTGAGGCAACAATAACAAGTGTTTGCCACTAAAGGTGGCCATGTCCCCCCCCCCACTTCATTAAATACCGCTTCAGTAAATACCACTTACCTCAATGTGTTAACAAAAGTTTGAAAAGTGACCAAAGTGGTGACCTTGGAAATAAGGTCAAAGCCACCCATATCAACTGGTGTCTGCGTAATGACCCAATATAGGCTGATACCAACATGGAAGACTCTAGGTGCAAAGGTTCATGAGATATCGCGTTAACGAGAGTTGGAAAAGCGGTGAAGGTGTCGTGGTGACCTTGAAAATAAGATCAAGGTCATCCATATTGACTGGTGTCTACGGAATGCCCCAATGCAGGCTGATACCAAATTTGAAGACTCTAGGTGCAACAGTTCATGAGATATCGCATTAACAAGAGTTGGAAAAGTGTTCAAAGGGTCGTGGTGACCTTGAAAATAAGGTGGAGGTCACCCATATCAACTGGTGTCTGCGTAATGCCCCATTGTCGGCTGATACCAAATTTGAAAACTCTAGGTGCAACGGTTTATGGGGTATCGTGTTAACAAGAGTTTGAAAAGCGGTCAAAGTGTCGTGGTGACCTTGAAAGTAAGGTTAAGGTCACCCATATCGACTGGTGACTGCATAATGCCCCAATGTAGGCTGATACCAAATTTGAAGACTCTAGGTGCAACGGTTCATGAGATATCGCGTCAACAAGAGTTATAAAAGCGGTCAAAGTGTCGTGGCGACCTTGAGAATAAGGTGAAGGTCACCCATATTGATTGGTGTCTGTGTAATGGCCCAATGTAGGCTGATACCAAATATGAAGACTCTAGGTGCAGCGGTACATGAGATATCGCATTAACAAGAGTTGGAAAAGTGGTCAAAGTGTCGTGGTGACCTTGAAAATAAGGTGAAGGTCACCCATATTGATTGGTGTCTGTGTAATGGCCCAATGTAGGCTGATACCAAATATGAAGACTCTAGGTGCAGCGGTACATGAGATATCGCATTAACAAGAGTTGGAAAAGTGGTCAAAGTGTCGTGGTGACCTTGAAAATAAGGTGAAGGTCACCCATATTGACTGGCGTCTGCGTAATGGCCCAATGTAGGCTGATACCAAATATGGAGACTTTGGGCTCTAATTTCGTAGACCAGGCGCAGGCGCGGCGCATGGGGTGTGCGCCGCGCCAACGGGGTGTGTCCAGGCGTATGTGGCAATTTCGTGCCCGGCGTAGCCTGGCGCAAGTACTCCTCTGTCCCGCCTCTGCCCCTCCTTCCAGCGCAAGTTGGCAAAGAAGGCGTGTTTGGGTATAACACAGCCGAGTCAAATCTTGCTCACTGGCAAGAGAAACGATGGATAGCGTGTTCCCATTAATTACAAACTGTTGCTGCTTTTAATTTTTGGGATAACATGCATGGACAACAATGCAAGATACGTGACACATTTATTTTCAATACGTGATCTTAACTCAGTACGAGATCATAGCAATCAGGCTGTATTCCTTTCCCCCACTGAAGACGATAAAACCTCAGTGACAATAATAGTCGCCTAGTATTAAGCCGCTTGCACACTGGACGCGAAACGAATTTTTCGCTTGACAGATTGCGTCTTGTGTCCGAACGTCTGACAGGGTTTTAATAAATCTCCGTGTCCGACAGTCTATTATTGTTTTTAATTTCTTCAAATCTGCTGACTCTTTTAGATATTAAACGTGAATGTTTTGATAAGAGGGCTCAGTTCTTCAAGATGAGTACCGAGAATTTCAATCAATGTTTCTGTTAAAGCTCTGCTCAATAAAGTGAGTCGACACTGGCGCGAGACAATGTACAATGCCTCCATGTCTGACAGCCAAAAAAAGGGGACGATTACAACAGATTGATAACGAAATAAAGAATAAAAAGAAACATTTTAACAACAGAACATCCAATGAACACTGCGATTTATTTATTGGCGGGTCATCTTTGTTGGATATCCTGTTTGTTGGTTTTTATTCTTTATTTCGTTATAAATCTGTTCTCATATCAATACTTTTACTTTTTGCTGGCTGGTGGACATGGAGTATTTTGCATTTCGCGTCGGACAGTCTTTATCGTGCATGCGATAATTTCTTCACACTGTCAATGGTCATGGAATTGATTTGCTCACTGACTACAAGCACTATTTTATCTCTGGTGTGGAAATAAAGCGTGAATCTGTTCGGTACATCTGACTAATTTTCAAAAGAAAGACCGAATAAAGACTGCCGTCTATCTTCAACGAAAACAGACCAATAGGCTAAAAAGACCAAGAAAAGTCGATAGCTATCAATTTGCTTTTTGTGAAGGTCGAACACAAACATAGCCAAGTTTGCACGTCTAATAATTCCTGGAATACTCGGAAAAATTAGAACTTTTATGACTTTCGGACACGGAGCTATATTAAAACCCTGTCCGACTATCGCGTCTTTGCATTGACTTTTTCTGTAATCAGTCGTGCGAAAAATTCATTTCACGTCCAGTGTGCAAGCGGCTTTAATGAGCATAGAACGCAAGCATTCGAGATATATATATATATATATACAGTTTGTGGTTGGCTGAGAAAGGTGTGTCGTTAGTTTGCATCACAGATTCAGCTGTGTTGATTAAGCCAGGTCAAGTTTCTATTAGGGTACGCGTGGCAACCGCCTTTAATCTGACATCAGGACAATCGATATAGATACTATAATTTATGTCCTTATTCAGATAGTTACATTAAATAGTGCTTCCTGTAATTATTTCGTGCATTGAAATGTGCCTGACATTCTGTAAAACTGCCTGTGAGATTACGGTGACGTGTGCACACTCTGCGCCGGTCAGCCAAATTACCACTGCACGGAAATTAAACCAGGTTGGAGCTGGCAAGTTTTCTGCGCAACTCCAGTGGAGACTTTTTCTACGAAATTGTCACTGCGTCTCGATGAATATGTGACACCTCCCCCTACTACGCCGCCACACCCATCTCGGCGCACCTTCGTGTACCGAAGGCTGCACACCTCACGAAATTACTACTACGCGGGCTGCGCCATACGAAATGACCACTGCGCGGGCTGCGCCTCGCTACGCCACCTGCGCTGCGCTAGGAAATTAGAGCCCTTTAGGTGCAGCAGAACATGAGATATCACAAAGGTCACCCATATCGAATGCTGTCTGCATAATGCCCCATTGTAGGCTGATACCAGATTGGAAGACTCTAGGTGCAACGGTACATGAGATATCGTGATAACAAGAGTTTGAAAAGCGGTCAAAGTGTCGTGGTGACCTTGAAAGTAAGGTTAAGGTCACCCATATCGACTGGTGTCTGCGTAATGGCCCAATGTAGGCTGATACCAAATATAAAGACTCTAGGTGCAGCGGTACATGAGATATCGCATTTACAAGAGTTGGAAAAGCGGTCAAAGTGTCAGGGTGACCTTGAAAATAAAGTCAAGGTCACCCATATTCGACTGGTGTCTGCATAATGCCCCATTGTAGGCTGATACCAAATTTGAAGACTCCAGGTGCAACGGTTCATGGGGTATCGTGTTAACAAGAGTTTGAAAAGCGGTCAAAGTGTCGTGGTGACCTTGAAAGTAAGGTTAAGGTCACCCATATCAACTGGTGACTGCATAATGCCCCAATGTAGGCTGATACCAAATTTGAAGACTCCAGGTGCAATGGTTCATGAGATATCGCGTTAACAAGAGTTGTAAAAGCGGTCAAAGTGTCGTGGTGACCTTGAAAATAAGGTGAAGGTCACCCATATTGACTGGTGTCTGTGTAATGGCCCAATGTAGGCTGATACCAAATATGAAGACTCAAAGTGCAGCGGTACATGAGATATCGCATTTACAAGAGTTGGAAAAGCGGTCAAAGTGTCAGGGTGGCCTTGAAAATAAAGTCAAGGTCACCCATATCGACTGGTGTCTGCGTAATGCCCCATGGTAAGCTGATATCAGATTTGAAGACTCTAGGTGCAACGCTTCATGGGGTATCGTGTTAACAAGAGTTTGAAAAGCGGTCAAAGTGTCCTGGTGACCTTGAAAGTAAGGTTAAGGTCACCCATATCGACTGGTGACTGCATAACGCCCCAATGTAGGCTGATACCAAATTTGAAGACTCTAGGTGCAACGGTTCATGAGATATCGCGTCAACAAGAGTTATAAAAGCGGTCAAAGTGTCGTGGCGACCTTGAGAATAAGGTGAAGGTCACCCATATTGATTGGTGTCTGTGTAATGGCCCAATGTAGGCTGATACCAAATATGAAGACTCTAGGTGCAGCGGTACATGAGATATCGCATTAACAAGAGTTGGAAAAGTGGTCAAAGTGTCGTGGTGACCTTGAAAATAAGGTGAAGGTCACCCATATTGATTGGTGTCTGTGTAATGGCCCAATGTAGGCTGATACCAAATATGAAGACTCTAGGTGCAGCGGTACATGAGATATCGCATTAACAAGAGTTGGAAAAGTGGTCAAAGTGTCGTGGTGACCTTGAAAATAAGGTGAAGGTCACCCATATTGACTGGCGTCTGCGTAATGGCCCAATGTAGGCTGATACCAAATATGAAGACTTTGGGCTCTAATTTCGTAGACCAGGCGCAGGCGCGGCGCATGGGGTGTGCGCCGCGCCAACTGGGTGTGTCCAGGCGTATGTGGCAATTTCGTGCCCGGCGTAGCCTGGCGCAAGTACTCCTCTGTCCCGCCTCTGCCCCTCCTTCCAGCGCAAGTTGGCAAAGAAGGCGTGTTTGGGTATAACACAGCCGAGTCAAATCTTGCTCACTGGCAAGAGAAACGATGGATAGCGTGTTCCCATTAATTACAAACTGTTGCTGCTTTTAATTTTTGGGATAACATGCATGGACAACAATGCAAGATACGTGACACATTTATTTTCAATACGTGATCTTAACTCAGTACGAGATCATAGCAATCAGGCTGTATTCCTTTCCCCCACTGAAGACGATAAAACCTCAGTGACAATAATAGTCGCCTAGTATTAAGCCGCTTGCACACTGGACGCGAAACGAATTTTTCGCTTGACAGATTGCGTCTTGTGTCCGAACGTCTGACAGGGTTTTAATAAATCTCCGTGTCCGACAGTCTATTATTGTTTTTAATTTCTTCAAATCTGCTGACTCTTTTAGATATTAAACGTGAATGTTTTGATAAGAGGGCTCAGTTCTTCAAGATGAGTACCGAGAATTTCAATCAATGTTTCTGTTAAAGCTCTGCTCAATAAAGTGAGTCGACACTGGCGCGAGACAATGTACAATGCCTCCATGTCTGACAGCCAAAAAAAGGGGACGATTACAACAGATTGATAACGAAATAAAGAATAAAAAGAAACATTTTAACAACAGAACATCCAATGAACACTGCGATTTATTTATTGGCGGGTCATCTTTGTTGGATATCCTGTTTGTTGGTTTTTATTCTTTATTTCGTTATAAATCTGTTCTCATATCAATACTTTTACTTTTTGCTGGCTGGTGGACATGGAGTATTTTGCATTTCGCGTCGGACAGTCTTTATCGTGCATGCGATAATTTCTTCACACTGTCAATGGTCATGGAATTGATTTGCTCACTGACTACAAGCACTATTTTATCTCTGGTGTGGAAATAAAGCGTGAATCTGTTCGGTACATCTGACTAATTTTCAAAAGAAAGACCGAATAAAGACTGCAGTCTATCTTCAACGAAAACAGACGAATAGGCTAAAAAGACCAAGAAAAGTCGATAGCTATCAATTTGCTTTTTGTGAAGGTCGAACACAAACATAGCCAAGTTTGCACGTCTAATAATTCCTGGAATACTCGGAAAAATTAGAACTTTTATGACTTTCGGACACGGAGCTATATTAAAACCCTGTCCGACTATCGCGTCTTTGCATTGACTTTTTCTGTAATCAGTCGTGCGAAAAATTCATTTCACGTCCAGTGTGCAAGCGGCTTTAATGAGCATAGAACGCAAGCATTCGAGATTATATATATATATATATATATATATACAGTTTGTGGTTGGCTGAGAAAGGTGTGTCGTTAGTTTACATCACAGATTCAGCTGTGTTGATTAAGCCAGGTCAAGTTTCTATTAGGCTACGCGTGGCAACCGCCTTTAATCTGACATCAGGACAATCGATATAGATACTATAATTCATGTCCTTATTCAGATAGTTACATTAAATAGTGCTTCCTGTAATTATTTCGTGCATTGAAATGTGCCTGACATTCTGTAAAACTGCCTGTGAGATTACGGTGACGTGTGCACACTCTGCGCCGGTCAGCCAAATTACCACTGCACGGAAATTAAACCAGGTTGGAGCTGGCAAGTTTTCTGCGCAACTCCAGTGGAGACTTTTTCTACGAAATTGTCACTGCGTCTCGATGAATATGTGACACCTCCCCCTACTACGCCGCCACACCCATCTCGGCGCACCTTCGTGTACCGAAGGCTGCACACCTCACGAAATTACTACTACGCGGGCTGCGCCATACGAAATGACCACTGCGCGGGCTGCGCCTCGCTACGCCACCTGCGCTGCGCTAGGAAATTAGAGCCCTTTAGGTGCAGCAGAACATGAGATATCACAAAGGTCACCCATATCGAAAACTGTCTGCATAATGCCCCATTGTAGGCTGATACCAAATTGGAAGACTCTAGGTGCAACGGTTCATGAGATATCGTGATAACAAGAGTTTGAAAAGCGGTCAAAGTGTCATGGTGACCTTGAAAGTAAGGTTAAGGTCACCCATATCGACTGGTGTCTGCGTAATGGCCCAATGTAGGCTGATACCAAATATAAAGACTCTAGGTGCAGCGGTACATGAGATATCGCATTTACAAGAGTTGGAAAAGCGGTCAAAGTGTCAGGGTGACCTTGAAAATAAAGTCAAGGTCACCCATATTCGACTGGTGTCTGCGTAATGCCCCATTGTAGGCTGATACCAAATTTGAAGACTCCAGGTGCAACGGTTCATGGGGTATCGTGTTAACAAGAGTTTGAAAAGCGGTCAAAGTGTCGTGGTGACCTTGAAAGTAAGGTTAAGGTCACCCATATCAACTGGTGACTGCATAATGCCCCAATGTAGGCTGATACCAAATTTGAAGACTCCAGGTGCAATGGTTCATGAGATATCGCGTTAACAAGAGTTGTAAAAGCGGTCAAAGTGTCGTGGTGACCTTAAAAATAAGGTGAAGGTCACCCATATTGACTGGTTTCTGCGTAATGGCCCAATGTAAGCTGATACCAAATATGAAGACTCTAGGTGCAGCGGTACATGAGATATCGCATTTACAAGAGTTGGAAAAGCGGTCAAAGTGTCAGGGTGACCTTGAAAATAAAGTCAAGGTCACCCATATCGACTGGTGTTTGCGTAATGCCCCATTGTAGGCTGATACCAAATTTGAAGACTCTAGGTGCAATGCTTCATGGGGTATCGTGTTAACAAGAGTTTGAAAAGCGGTCAAAGTGTCGTGGTGACCTTGAAAGTAAGGTTAAGGTCACCCATATCGACTGGTGTTTGCATAATGCCCCAATGTAGGCTGATACCAAATTTGAAGACTCTAGGTGCAATGCTTCATGGGGTATCGTGTTAACAAGAGTTTGAAAAGCGGTCAAAGTGTCGTGGTGACCTTGAAAGTAAGGTTAAGGTCACCCATATCGACTGGTGATTGCATAATGCTCCAATGTAGGCTGATACCAAATCTGAAGACTCTAGGTGCAACGGCTCATGAGATATCGCGTTAACAAGAGTTGTAAAAGCGGTTAAAGTGTCGTGGTGACCTTGAAAATAAGGTGCTGTAGCGCTGTAGCGCTGTTCGAGAATTTACGCTTGTGTAAACAGGGTTTTCTGAAAATAATTTGTGTGCTAAGACTCAAACAATAATAGAGATTAGACGATTTGCTCCCGAGGTATAACCTTTGTCGCAGTAGGGGCAGGGAGAATCTTCGGCCCGTATTCTTTTCCCCTTTTTCCCCCTGTAACAACTAGGTGAGCAAACAGCCAAATTAAGTTGCTTATCTGGTCAAACAAAGGTGACGGGGGATTTTTGGAGGGTTTCAGTCTCCCACGAGCAAAGCAAAGTAAGGTAAAGTAAAATAAATTTAAACCTTAAATTTAGAGAATAAATTAAATGCTAAATAAATGTCTAACGAAGTGAATTGAGCGATATACAAAGTAAAACAGTTTTCAAAGACTGTGGTACTGTCGCCTGGTTTTTATGTGGCTGATTTAGCAAACGAACCCTTGCAAGCTCTCAACACCAAGAATATAATCAAATTACCCGGATATCTAACTATAGCCCGGCTTGGTGGCTTGCCTTTCATACAGTCTTCTAGCCAATAAATGTTGATGTTCACTGGGGTTTTTTAGTCCCCTTCGTTCTCTATCCTGACTGCATTACCCCATAAACCCATTGCCAAGCTTGAATATTAACGCAAACCAGGTTTTTTTTTTCATTATTAATGAAAGGGCTCTTCTGGCTAAACACATTGTAAATACCCCATCTTTGTATTTTACTCTGGTTGCTGTGCCTTGATCAGCTGATTAAAGTTTAACTGCTTGTTCGAGTGCTTAGGACAGCTTGTTGGGGGAGGTACCGTGTTTACTTTCGTTCACATAGTAAACGACTTGTTTATTCGGACCATTTTAATTAAAGGGAAAAGGTGTTTTACTCTTTTCTCGGTTACCCTTGGTTGTATTTGTGGCTACCTAGCTAGAGAAGTACTGTTTGCATTTTTAGCTGGGGATCTGAGATTTAGTATTTAGTTAGTAGGGCAGCAGTCACTTGATTCGTGAGTTCAGCTAGGTTGGAATTTAAAAGGTACACTGTCTCCTCCAGTTTCTCCTGGGGGTTGGAGCCAGTCTGTTTTATCTGGGTTCTCAGCTAAGCCCTGTCATATTTTTAGTTTATTATATTATTACTGTTAAAAGAGGCTTATAATCCATTTCCATAGATTCCTGCGGTTTCTATTGTGACTACTGCTTAGGGCTTCTTAGGTTAATAAATTAATAAATTGTGGTTCCTAAGCTTCTGTCTCAGCATTAGTAATTTTCTTTTATCTAGGGTGAGCAAGGTCATTAGATAGGGGGTTCAAAATGCGGCCAACACCATGTGACGGTTGCAGGATGATTGCACTTTTGGAAAGAGATTTCCAGGGTGGGTTTGCCTGCCACCGGTGCCAACTAATTGAGCATCTGGAGTGCAAGATCCTTGATCCTCAGGGCCAGTTGGCAGCATGACATAGTTCGCAATCGGTAGAGTTCCTAGAAGTACTAAGTAGTATGTCGTTTAGAGAAATAGAGTGTACACCAAAGAAGGGTGGTACTGGGATCCCAGAGCAGGCAGGGAGAGAAAGTTGGGTGACTGTACGTCGACAGCGCAGGAAAGGGCGTGCATGCCGCACAGCGACAACTCCTCCAGTGGTTGAGGTGTCCAACCGATTCCAGCCCTTGCAGGAACTCAACTTGGCCCCTGACCCTGAGAGTGAGGGGACTGATGAGCAGCAGAGCACCCTGTTGGCCTCTACCCCTCAGAAAAGAGAGTTATTGATAGTGGGGGACTCAATACTTAGAGTAATAGATAGCTCAGTCTGTCCGCGCGGTGTGTTGCCTTCCTGGTGCCCAGGTAGGAGACCTCCTGGAGCGTGCGGACATGCTCCTGGCCAGAGCGGGGAGGGATCCAGTTGTCATAGTCCATGTTGGGAGAAATGACATAGGTAAGGGTAGGTTTGAGGTCCTGTAAGGCAAATTTGTGGAATTAGCTGAGAAGTTCAGGAGCAGATCCTCAACGGTAGTGATCTCCGGGATTCAACTGGTACCACATGCAAGCAGAGGAAAGCAGAATTTTATCTGGAGGTTTAACACGTGGCTACGAACCTGGTGTAGGAAAGTGGGGTATAGGTTTATGGGGCACTGGAACTTTTTCTGGGACAGGGGTGACCTGTTCAAGCCTGACGGGCTGCACCTGAACCAGTAGGGTACCTTTGCACTGGGCCAGCATATGTTGAGGGTAGCACAGGATTATTTAAACTAGGGACTTGGGGGGCAGGTAGGTTAGTGAGTGTTACACATAGGGAAATGCAGACTGCCCCGATGGAAGCTGACGATGTTACTTGCACTATTAATGATACATTTTTAAAGCAACAAAGCACAGTGGGGGGCTTGAAGCAGCGGTCGCATGGGAAATCAAGGGGGAAGAGCATTAGTAATAACCTGCATTGTTTTTATTTAAATGAAAGAGGCATAAAAAATAAATTTCCAGAGCTTGAGGCTGTTGTGATTAGTGAGGGCTATGACATAATTGGGATTACAGAGACATGGCTAAGTGAAGAGGATGGAGATGAATATAATATAGAAGGTTATAAGCTCTTTAGGAACGATAGATGTAATAGGCGAGGAGGCGGCATAGGAATCTATGTGAACGAAAACATAAATGTACAGGAAATTCCCGAAATCGAACATTCCTTGCCCTTTGAAGATATCTGTGTCAGGCTTATTGGCAAACACGAGACAGGTTTAAACATAGGAGTATGCTATCAACCACCAGCTTTGGACAGCACAGTCAATGAAATGGTTTTAAAGAGGATTACACAAGCTTGTAGAGGTGGAGGGACTATTATTATGGGAGACTTAAATTATCCTGGTATCAAATGGAAAATTGTGAAAGGAGAGGGTAGGGGGGAGGAAGAATTTCAGATGTTATAAACGATAATGTCTTGGTGCGGTATGTTAATAAACCTACAAGAGAGAAGGCAATTTTAGACTTAGTGCTCTGTAATGACCCAGATAGAATTTGCAATGTTGAGGTACTGGAGCCACTTGGGACAAGTGATCACCCTGCTGTTAATTTTGATGTTTCATGGGAAGTTAAAAAGGTGTATTCAGAAACAAAAATGTTCAATTTTAGGCGAGCAAACTTTGACAGGATGCGCTCATATCTTAGTGAAATGAAATGGGAGACACTCCTGGACTGAGAGTCCATAAATGAGATGTGGGAAAGATTTAAGGGGGTTTTACATGAATCACAATCCAGATTCATTCCTAAGGTGTCCAAAAGCAGAGAAAGTTCAGAGAAGAGCCACTAAGCTAACTCCTGGTATAAAAGATGAAAGCTATGATAAGAGGCTGAAGATCCTTAATCTCTTTAGTCTTAGGAAAAGGAGTCTCAGGGGTGATTTGATTGAGGTCTTTATGTAATGTACCGATCTGGAACCAGTCGAGAGAACCAGGAAATGCAGTAGAGCTTGTTTCATTGTCAAAAGGGGGAGAACCCCCGCAGGGCAAAAGGCAACAGTACAGAGTCCACAATCCAAAATTCAAAATCCAGTTGGGCAAAAATAGTATCAAAAACCAGGGCAGCAATCACAGTAATCGTAGTCGGACAGAAATGGGTCTGGTACACAGGAATAGTTCTATCAGAGAAGCAAGCCAGAATCCACAGGATGTAATCCGAATCGTTACCAGGGCAGCAAACAGCAAACGTAGTCGGGCAGAAAAGTGGTCAAAACACACAGATGCAAGATAAACACTGAGAGATCAAGGCGAGAAATGTGGCACGAGAAAACTAGGGAGAACGATCTGACAAGAAAGTGAACCAAACAGACATCTTAAATACACATCCGGGGTAAACACATGACCAAGGAGAACAGGTGCAATCAATGGTAACTATGATCAGGGAGAGACACATGAGGAATAAACTAATTACATGAATTTGGCTGCAGCCAAAACGCACACAGGGATCACAAGTACAAAACAACAGCTCCGGTTAAGGAGTACTAAAGTGCCAAGATAAAAGAAAAGGAAAGCACAAAGTATAAGTGGAAATCCACAGAAACTTGCAGCAGAGATAATTAGGGATAGGCAAGGAGGCGGAGATTAGAATTGAGCGACTGCTGAGAGATCGTTAGTCAATTAGTATGAGTGTTGTGATTCTGCATTCTGCATGTCATGTTTATTTCTGTGCCTGGCCTAGCCATGTTTAGGATTTCTGTGTTTAGTGACCACTGACGGTCTTTTGACCATTCTTAGGATTGTGTGTTATGTTTTGGTTATTTAGATTCCTGTTTATTATTTTTCATGTTCATAGTATTCTCTGCCATGCCATGTTTTCATTTCCATGCAGTGCACCACGTCTACCCTGTCTTGTCTTGTGTAGGTCTTTTGCCCACGGTCCCTAGTCTTGCGTGCCACTCATTCGGGTGATTTATTGGTTTCTGGGTTTTCAATCTTCCTTCATTATCTTGTGTGCTTCCTTCCCCTCTCTTTTACTATCTACTAATCCATACTAACAGTTTGTTGTTTTCGATAATTACTAACCAATATTAACATTGTATATTTTTACGAACTTACTAACGTGCACTCGGGATTGTATAGCTGCACATACTAATTGACTAACGATTTCTCAGCAATCGCCCAATTCTAATCTCCGCCCTCTTGCCTATCTCTGTTGCAGCTTCCGTGAATTTCCTCTTAGATCTCATGCTTTCCTTTTCTTTTGACTATGCACTTTAGTATTCCTTAACCGGAGCTGTTGTTTTGTTCATAGGATTGTCTTGCGATCCCTGTCTGCGTTTTGGCATTTGCCAAATTCATGTAATTAGATTACTCCTCATGTGTCACTCCTGATTATTGTATCATTGATTGCACCTGTTCTCCCTGGTCATGTGTTTCACCCGGATGTGTATTTAAGATGTCTGTTTAGTCACTTCCAGTTGTCAGATCGCTCTCCCTAGTTTTCTTGTGCTACGTTTCTCACCTCGATTTCTCAGTGTTTATCTTTCTGACTGGATTGCCCAACTTTTGATTTTTGCCTTTGTGATTTTGGATAACTGTTGCATCTGTGTGTTTTGACCACTTTTCTGCCCGACTACGAGATCTCTGTTTCCTGCCCTGGTAACGATTCGGATTACGTCTTGTGGATTCTGGCTTGTCTCTCTGATAGTACTATTCCTGTGTACCAGACCCATTTCTGTCCGACTACGACTACTGTGATTGCTGCCCTGGTTTTTGATCCTATTTTTGCCCAACTGGATTTCGACTTTTGTGGATGTGGACTTTGTACTGTTGCCTTTTGCTCTGCGGGGGTCACCCCCCTTCACCAATAAAACAAGCTCTGTTGCACTTCCTGGTTCTCGCATCTGGTTTCTGATCGCAATTCAACAATGTGCAGCTATACAATCCCGAGTGCATGTTAGAAAGTTAGTAAAAATATACAAGATTAGTGTGGTTAGTAATTAGCAAAAACAATAAACTGTTAGTATGTGTTAGTAAGACAGTAAAAGAGAGAGGAAGGAAGAACACGAGATAATGAAAGAAGATTGAAACCCAGAAACCAATAAATCACCCGAATGAGTGGCATGCAAGACAAGGGACCGTGAGCAAAGATACACACATGACAAGACAGGGGAGACAAAGTGCAAAGCATGGAAATGAAAACATGGCATGGAAAACTAAATGATCGAAACATGAAAAATAATAAACAAGAAATCTGAACTACCAAAAACACAATACACAATCCTAAGAATGGTCAGACAGGCAGTGGTCACTAAACACAAGAATCCTAAACATGGCAGAGCCAGGCACAGAACTTAAACATGACAAGCAGAAATCACAGAACACAACACTTTAAATATGTTAAAGGGATTAACAAAGTGAATAATGTAGGATTCCTTCGACTAAGTGTGTGAGCAGAACTCGGGGTCACAAATGGAAGTTGACCAAAGGTAAATTTAGCACTGATATTCGGAAATATTTCTTCACCCAAAGAGTAATTTCAATATGGAATGGCTTGCTTGACCATATTGTTGAGGCAGAGACCATGGGGGTTTTCAAGAGCAGGCTTGACTTAAAGCTAGATTCTGTTGAGTCATTGAGTATCTGAAGGGATATACTCACAATAGTATAAAGAAACTGGTGAGCATAGTGGGCCTGTTCTTCCCATTCATGTTATGTTATGTTATGTTATGTTAATGCCCCAATGTAGGCTGATACCAAATTTGAAGACACTAGGTGCAACGGTTCATGAGATATCAGGTTAACAAGAAACGGGACGTACGGGTGGACGCTGCTGAATACATAGTTCCCTGTTGCGGCGGGGGACAACTAAGAGAACTACATTCGCACTGATTAGAATATTACGGTTTTTACTGAATATGACAGAGGTAAGAATAGTGAACATAATAAAATCATAATTATTCAACTAGTCAGTAACTGATTCTGAGGTTCAGGTGTCAAAACTCCGACCCATGAAGGACTGAGAAAATCTGTGGAATAACACTGCCACCACACACACACACACACACACACACCTAACAGCTCATTTACCTTGTACTGGCGTCCCTTTACAGGCTCCCCATACATTTTAAGATTAAATGAAACATTTTATTTTTACCCACACATCTTTGATTGGGCAAGTTCCACCCTCCCTGACCTTTTACCACCACACATGGCTGTCTGAAAATCAAGACTGAAGCACAGAGGCGATCCCGCCTTTTTACTTGTAGTTATAGCCCCCCAAACTCTGGCACCAGGGGCCTGTGTGTGTTAGGCTGACCACAACACTGCCTGCTTTTAAATGACTTCTTTAAACATGCAATATTTTTTCAAATATTTTATTATTAACTCAGTGTGAGAGTTGCCTTGATTTTTCTTATGGTCTCATAACTTTTACTTTGTTATTGTCCTTTCATCTTTTAAACCGGTCATTGGGTTTTTACTGTTTGTTTTATGGTTTTTGCCATTTTTGATTGTACAGGACTTTGATCAACTTTTGTTGTTCTGAAATAGGCTTCACAAATAAATTTGGATCGGACTGGTTTCCAACAGACATACCAGAGTACTTCTTTTAACGATCATTGAAAAAAATACTATAACTACAACCACTACAACTAAAATTAATAATAAAAATAATATAATTTGATATCAAAAATTAAATCATTACCAAGCCAAAGCGGCAACAGGGTATCAAGTAATATCAGCCTCTTTGTCATTTTTCATCATACTGTATAATGACCCCGTCCACAAGAAGGCACATCAATCACGGACCATTTCTGTATTCACCTTTTCTGCATTCCACATCATGATTCCATAGGCTTTTGGCCAATATGGTTTAATACCGAATGCTGCCTGGACTGACCTGCCGCCGTATGAGGTCAAAGGTCAGACTGTGACGGTGCGTTCAGGAGCCACACGAAAGAGAGGGAAATCCAAAAAATGTATGCCTTTAATGAGTTCCTGGTCAGTACCAAAAGACATGAATTGCCAAGCCACGAAACGATATCCAAAAGCAGTCGACTAGACAGACTGGGGTCAGAACCAGTAAAACAGAGGAGCAACGGTACATAAACGGCAAGCAAAAATTCATAGTCGATAAGCAAAGCAGTGGGTCATACACAGGGCATCCGAACACAGAAATTGTGGGCGTCCAAAAATAGGTCGAAATTCTAAAAGACAAAATCAATATAAAAAGGCCAATGGCAAGAATCTTGGTCGGATGAAACAGTCGAAGAAAAACAATAATCAATGGCATACAAGAAGCTCTGCACAATGAAATATTGATCAACATTCTGACAAAGTCAGAACAGCAGTGAGGACTCTAAATAGACAAAAGGAAAGTCACATGCTATGCAGGGAACAGGTGAATGGGATGAGACTATTTACATTGGGAGGAACACGTGAGGGAAATCTTAACCACGGAAATTAGCGAAAGCCAAGACACGGACGGGAATCACACAAACAGCCAATGACATTAAAACAGCTCCGATCAGGGAGTTCTAAGTGCACAGACAATGAGTGCAGAAAAGCAATTAGGCACGTGCAAGAGATCTCGCAGAAACGCAGAGGGAGACAGGTAAAGCCGAGCAAGAGGCGGAGACTAGAACAGGGCGATTGCTGAGAGGGAATTAGTACTAATTAGTAGCGGTGCAACTTTACAGATTTAACTGGAGTGCTCGTTAGTGAGTTAGTGAAATATACATGGATTAGTTGGGTTAGTAGATTATGATACAAAATACAAATGTTAGTCGTGTTAGCAATCAGAACAGCAAGGCGAAGGACGTAAATGAGAATTGAAGGAATAATACGAAACACCAGAAACCGTTGAAATCACCCGAAGCATGTGAGCACACAGACCGGGGAGACGAACTGAACCACCTAGATATGAGACAGGGAGACAAGTGAAATGGAACTGAAAATGGCATGAACTGAAACTAGAGAATTACAATTATAATAACCAAAAAGAATAAAGAAAAGACAAAATCATGAACGCAAAAACCATAACCATGACATAGAGACCCATTCCTGACAGATGTGATATGGCTATAGGAAGCAGGCAGCCTCCCACTCTGCGATTCAAATAGGTCAGAACATCACAACCCTAATGGAGAGTTTATAATTTATTTTGCAAATAGGTAACACCGGAGCAAAATTACACTCGTACGTCATTATTTGGATTCCATTTATGAACAGCTTTTGGAAAAGATCTCATTATCTTTCTTCTGCTGATGAATACTTTTGATGTAACAGCGTGGATTCAGGATGCTAAATGAACAAAAGCAGACTTGTAAGTCTGAGGAGATGGACGTGGTAAAGCCAAATGTTTCAGGGCGAAAGGTAAAACATCGATTTTCACCTTCGTTCGAACGCTTTGTTCGATTTTAATGATGAAACGTCGAACTGAATGAGGCCATCAATAAAAAAAAAGTTAAATATGAGTTCAGCACATGGATTTTCCATTACTGTTGGAAATTAGCTGCGGGCGAACTATGAGGCTAACCCGTGGGGCTTGGTAAGAACAGTAGCCGATTAAAGGGACACAGGCTTGTTTACCATCATGGCAGTACGTTGGCATCATTAAATGTAGATCTATGGATTGCGCCGTCAATTATAACTTTGATTTTTTTTTTAAACAAAACCATGTAAGGCATTTTATTGTGGTCTTTTAACGTCTTCCAGATTACCTGCCCTGAAGTCACATTTCCATCATGATGGCTCACATTAAATATAAATTCACTCGTCTCTTGCAATCAATCACACAGCCAGATCTGACCCCGTCTGATCCTGCTACTATCTGCTCATTTACTTTGGCCTGAAAATCTGCCCCTCCGGGCAGTTTAACCCTTCAATTTCAAACAGTCCTCTTGCAGTAATAGAACTGCTCATACTTCAGTTGCCACACTAAAACTACAGTGGTGTTACGAGAATTGTTTTCATAAGTAAGTCAAGTGCCTTGTGTTCTTTTTACAGTAACACAGACTGCTAAGTGTGTTGCTTGAGTTGTGTAGTACTGATCGTATTAACGTCTGATTCCAGTGATCTGTTTGATCATTTTTTTCCCCTGAACCACCAGTAAATGGTGTGATTGGTAATTGTGGCTGTGGTGGTTTTCGGCACTCGGTGGAACCTGCAGTAATGGTTTTGGATGTTGCTTCGCTTAAAGGAATGTGTCAAATGGAGGAACAGAAGTGTTATTTACTGCCAGTATATTTTCAAACTAAGAATCTCACTCCTTTCTTTTCGAGATTTGCTGCAGGATTTTGGATTTCATCCATCTCACACTAGCATGTAAATTTTTGCGATGGTAATGGCTCACTCGACATTACTCGTAAATATATTGGTTAGCCCTTCTGACATTTATTCTTGGCCCTTCACTTTCATTTTTACGCAGTTATGGTTTGGTTATGAAGATGATTGATAGGTAATAGGAATAATGTACCACATTTTGGCAAATAAACTTTCACAGTGAAGCTATATTGAGGACCGGCATCAATCCACAAGCTGAGCCTTGATGGGAACCAGAATTTCCTCCAGGCAAACAAAAGCAGCTATTCTGCGGAGCAAAAAATGGTGACGTCCAACTGAAGTGACTTTGGACAGATGATCACTGCCGCAGCACAATGGGTTTGGGCCTTCTGGTTATTCCAAGCTGCTGTCTTATCAAATTCATCACCCAGCTCAAAAACCTAGGTGAAGATGTACCCTAGTGTTAGCTTTGCCTGCATCATGTTTTCACTGCAGGTTGGCACGGGCCTGCCTCCACGTAGTCTGACAGCAGCGAATGAAGCCTGGACAGAGGGAACAGCAGAATCCACTGTTGGTGGAATTCAGTCATAAATTCCTTATTATTGCTTATTTGGTTATTTATTGTTTATCCTTGCTTGCTCTTGATTTAGTATTAATTTACTCGTTTATTCAGTTATTAAATGTTGATCCTTACTTGTTCTCAAGTGGCCAAAGTGACCTAGACTATGCGTGATTGCAACTTTTATAATCTAGCTTGTTCCTATGTAGAAGCGTCATGAAGTTTGTTACTGAAACAGTGTGTTCCTCCTGAGCCTGGAGTGTTCTAGATAAGATAGATAGATACCTGAGGAAATGTAAATTTCTGCAGGGGGGGGAGAAACTTTCTAGGATTACTGGAGCCCAACTTACGTGGGATGCGCACAAATGCAGCTGACGCAGAGGGCGTACATCATGAGGTTTTGCTTTTACAAATATCCAAAGCAAAAGAGATTCCTTTGTCTTTGTTCTTGCCTGTAACGTGGCAAATAGTAAAATGGATCCTATTTACTCTCATCTTGTCTAAGTGTGATTTCTTTCAGGAAGGAATTAAATTTCACTAACATCCACTTCCTGAGAAGAGAATAGAGGAGGTTAGTAACTACGGCAGCATTGAAAGGGTGACATACCAGTAGAGGCTACATTTAAGGAGTTATGAGCTTAGTCAGCCCACACTACATATCTGCTCTACAATAATGGGTTCTGGGAGGACAAACATCTGAATACCCTCTCAAAGTACTGATTAGTCCTCTCTGATTAGCCATTGCTCTGCGGATGAAACCCGGATGAGAAACTTGCCGTAGTATCCAGAAATTAGCAAAATTCCCTCCAGAACAGAGAGAAGAACTGAGGCCCCTGGTCCAAAACAATACCCAGGGGGAGGTTGTGCAACTTAAAAACATGATCAACCAAAAGAAATGCAGTCTCTTTAGCAGAGGGGAGCTTGGGTAAGGGGTAAGAAATATGCACACTCAGAGAATCCTTCAACCACTGTAAGTATCACTGTGTTACCCTCAGAGGGTGGAACTGATAAAGTGTGATGAGAGATCCTGGCCGGCTCAGTATTGGGAGAAGTTGAAGGAGGTCTGAAGGTGGTCTGTTGGATGTCTTGTTCCTGGCACAATCCTGACATGCTCCAATAAAGTCCCAGACATCTCCGCCCATACCAGGCCACCAGAAGCGCTGAAGCAGCAAGGCTATCTTTCATCTGTGTCCGGTGTGGCTGGCCAGCTGGGAAGAATAACCCCATAGAAGAACCTGTGGACGGACGGCTTATTATCAAACAATTATCAGGACAGTTAACAGGACTAGGGTTCTTCTGCAGAGCAGCCCAGACAACCCCCCAAGTAATAGCTCCAATAGTGCACCTAGCAGGAAGTATAGTCTCCACCTCAGGGGTGGGTTACAAGGTGCCAAAACTGTGGGACATGGCATCAGGCTAAATATTCTTAAAACCTGGGTGGAAGGAAAGACTAAAATTAAACCAACTAAAAAACAATGGCCTGACGATCATTGAGGCATCTGGCGGTCCCAAAGTACTCTAGGTTCCTGTGATCAGTCCATACAAGGAAGGGAGTCTCTGCACCCTCTTGCAATGGTGCCATTCCTCCAGGGCCAGTTATAGTGCTAGAAGCTCCCTGTCCACTACATCATAATTCAGTTCCGTAGGGGTTAGGCAATGGGGGGGAAAAGGCACATGGATGAACTTCACCATCCCCAGCAAATCTCTGTGATGACACGATCCCACTCCCAGGTCAGAGGCGTCAACCTCCACAATGTACTGACGAGTGTTCTGGAGAGATCAAGATGGGCGCCAAGGTACAATGAGACTTCAAGTCCTGGAAGGCCGCCTCCGCTGCCTCGTACCAACACAACCTGGCCTTGGAAGAGGTAAAAGAAGTTAAAGTGCTGCTACAGAAACATAATTGTGGATAAACCTCCTATAAAAGTTCCCTGCAGTTCTATGGGGTGGGCTAGTCAATAATTGCCCTGACCTTAGCTAGATCCATCTTCAGTCCCCCTTCGGTAATGATGAATCCCCAAAAGGAGGTTGACCTCTGGTGGAATTCACACTTCTCTGTCTCAATGAAAAGCTGGTTATCCAACAGCTGCTGGAGGATGCTCCGAACCTGCTGAACATGTTCAGACATGTTCCTCAAGAAAGACAAAAACATACTTATTGACTATATCCCACAGAACATCATTAATGAGACTCTTGAAAACAGCTGGTGCATTTATCAGCTCAAATGGCATGACCAGGTACTCATAGCAGCCTGTTGGGGTATTAAAGCCTGTCCTCCATTCATCGCCGTCCCTGATATGCACAAAATGGTAGGCGTTCCTCAGATCAAGTTTGATGAAAACTGTTGCCCTTTGCAACAACTGAAAACCAGAAGCCATCAGAGTTAGAGGGTCTCTGTTCTTAATAGTAATATCTTTCAAACCATGGTAATCAATACAAGGCCTAAGGGAGCCATCCTTCATTCAAAGAAAAATCCAGCACCTGCCGAAGAGGAGGAAGGGCAAATAATACCTGCCGCTAGAGACTCTTCTATATACTTGTCCATTACCAGTCGTTCCTTAGGAGACAACGAGTAAAGGCGCTCTCGAGAAGGTGTGCTTCCAGGAACCAAGTTGATGGCACAATCATATGGCCAATAAGGAGGCAGGGACATGGTTCTAGATTTGCTGAAGACTAGCCTGAGATCCAGGTACTCCTTGGGAACCTTAGATAGATCCTGGGTCTCCAGGGGTTTCTCAGTGAGCAGAGAAGGGCTGATAGCTGACTTTAAACAGTAAGAGTGGCAGAATGAGCTCCAGCCCATGATAAAATTTGTTGATCCAACACACGAGGGTCATGCTTAACCAGCTAAGGGTGCCCAAGAACCAAGGGAACCTGAGGAGACTCAATAATAAGAAATGTTATCTTCTCCCAGTGGTTACCAGAAATCATAATACTCACTAGTGCCATATGATGAGTCACCCTGGTGAAGCTGATGCCATTTAGAGCAACAGCCATCATGGGATTCTGGAGGGTGGACACCGGAAGTCGCCACAGGTAGACCAGCACCTAATCGATGAACTTCCCCTCTGTACCTGAATCTATCAGGGCCGTGATGGTGTGCTGATGACCTCCCCACATCACCCATGCCTTAACAACCGTGAGGGAAGATGGAGAGCTTTTGGGAACTACTGGTGAGCATTCTCTTTTGCTGGGCATGCAGTGTCTCTTCTGCCCACAATAGAGACATACCTTGAGGTCCAGCTGCCTCTGCCTCTCTGCAGGAGTTAAGCAGGTCCGGTAAACCTACATAGGTTCCGGTTGTTGAGAGGGAATGCCCTGGCTAAGTCCCACCAGACTGGGCACAGCAGGAGTCTATTTCTCCTTTTGCTGGGGGCTAGATGATGATCTTAGGTGCCGACGCTGATTTAAATGAGCATCCAACCGTATAGCCAAATCCACAATGTCATCAAAAATGGAAGGTAAATCCTGGGGAATAAGTTCATCCTTAATCTCCTCAGACAGGCTATAAAAAAGGCATCATAACAGGAGTCCTGGTTCCATCTGGTCGAGGAAGCCAGCGTTCTAAACTCGATAGCATAGTCTGACACTGACTGACAGCCCTGGCGAAGGTGAATGACCTCCCATGCAGCCTGCCTGCCCTGTCTCATCACTGAGGTCAATTGAGCAAAGTCCACATGGATGGTCTCTTTTTCCCCCCGAAAAGCAGTTCTTCAGTCTCGTGCTCGTCCTCTCAGGAGTGTGGTTATGTAGGTCACTTTGGCATGATCAGAAGGGAAAGTGGAGGGTTGCAGTTCGAACAACAGCTCACACTGAGACAGGAAGGCCTGACAGGAACTGGGTTCCCTAGAGTAAGACACAGGAGGAGGCAAGCGGAGCTCGCAGGCAGGCAGAGCAGGAGGTGCTGGGAGGGACACTTCAGCCGATTCATCACAAGGGGAAGAGGTTTGCTGAAGCTGTTGAATATCTACTGCTTTTCTTGTTATGCTAGCAGCTATAGCCTTTACAGTGCTGGAGATTGAGCCGAGCCGAGACTGATGCTCTCCCAGAATGCTTCCGTGCAGCCCAAGAACAGTCTTGACTTGGTTGGGATCTGCTGGGTCCATGCTTGGAGCCTATGCTGACATTATATACATAATTATCAGAGGAAGGAGTCCGGGAACACAAAATTATATTAGGCAAATTATTAAGGTGTAGGCGACTAATGTTTCGACACAAGGTCTTTGTCAGAGTCAAACAGAGGGCCAAGACTAAAATGGACATTTAATTCTCCCTCCACAACGGAGTGGCAATATACCGCTGGATAGAGTGAACACATTCGAGTGACGTAGCCAATGACCCGAATACACACGCTCACCAATGAATGAACAGGTAAGAGAGCCCCTCCCATTGTCAAGCAAAAACTTCTCATAGGTGGGTGAAAAAAATCCATAGGGAATAAAAAGAAAAACAATGACACATAGGAATACATGAAGAAAGGAAATTAATTAAAGGAAACAAGAGTTTGTCACTAAAGTGACTATATCCCCCGCCGTTAGGTCACCAAAACCGACTGGTGTCTGAGCATTCCCAGTAGGAAGGTTGGTACCTAAAAGAATTGAAATAGGTTGACTCCTTATTGAGATATCGCGCTAACAATGTTCAGGACAAACGGACATACGGACGGACGGAGCTGAATACTATATCCCCCGCTTCGCAATAAACGCGTGGCGGGGGATAAATAACAAGACAAATTCATTTCTTCATTTAAACTAAAAGGTTCCACAGTATTAAGTGTAAATATCCAGAAGGCTTCTCTGCGTAGGAGTTTAGTAACAATGTCCCTGCCTCTTGGTGGTAGAGTGATGTTTTTCTATCCCCCAGAATTTAAGGAAAGCCACTGACCCATGTTTAGCCTGCTCATAATGACGCGCTATGGCATAATCAAGGTTTTTGGTGCAGATAGCAGTGTTACGTTCGGCTATTCTCACTTTGAGAGGACGTTTGGTTTGCCCCACATACACTAATCCGAATGGTCATTTTAACATGTAAATAACATGAGTACTTCTACAATGAATAAAAGAATTGATTTTATATTTCTTGCCCGCGCATGGGTGTGTGAATTCTTTAATATCTGAAGAGTTTGAGCAGTGGGTGCAATGTCCACAGCGATAAAACCTAAAGAGCGGGGCAGCGTACGATTGTTAGAGTGGACCAGCCGATCTCTAAGAGGTAATGCGAGGGGGCTGGACAGAAATAGCCTTGAGAGATTGGTTGCTTTTGAGGATATTCCAATGTTTAAGGACAATATATTCAATCCTGCCTGCCATGGCCGTGTATACTGTAGAAAAACAGAGGCAAGGAGAATCTCGATCCCTAGATCTTTTTGTCAAGTGGGCGTGTCTTTCCGCACGCATTGCTCTCTGATAGGCCAAATCAATACCTCGCTAGGGTAACCTCTGGCGCGGAAGCATTCCTTCATGTCAAGAGGTTTAATATGAAAGTCAGTCTCAGAGCTGCAATTATGTACATAATTGTCTAATACAAAAAATATAGTTTTCATGGATTAATTTACTTGACATTGTCAAAACATTTTTAATGAAAATTGGTCAAAAAGCCCCACAGTTAGCAAGGTAGGCTAATTTTTATCTGCAGAGTTTCGGCTAAACGATGTGGTACTGGAAGGTAACCGAGCGGCCGTTCACTATTCTGTTTAACTTCATGGTGTAGAGATCTAGGAAATTGAGTCTTAGCCCCACCTGCTGTTTAGCAGGGCCAATAACTTAGTGAGGACATTAGTGAGAAAATCCTTCAGACAAATACAACAGAGAAAATCGGCGCCATGTCACCGGTATTAAAATTGTCAGAAGTGATTTGTACTCGTAGGAAATGGTTCTCGTCGTATACTTTTAATTGGTACGTTTTGTATTTGTAAAACTGGATACATTCGTTTGTTAATGGTGTTTTATATTTGCAAACCAAACTATTTGTTTGCAGATTGTTTTTATATTTGGAAATCACGCCTTGTTTGTATGTGAATCATTTTTATTTTTGCAAACCGCACTGTATTTGTTTGCAAATCATTTTTATATTTGCAAATCACATTGTATTTGTTTGTGAATCGTTGTGCATTTGTAAAACATGTTCGGTTTGTATTTTAAGCTTTGGCAGTAATTTAACTCCATAATGAGGCCTCTCTGATCGCCGTTCATAGATGCAGGACTTGAGGGCTCAACGGAGAAACAGCCAACTAGAAGAGAGCACCGCCAGTACCACTACTCACCAAGAGAGGACGAATATCAACAAAGTGAGTACACTAGGGTTAAGCGAAGAGACAGAGGAAGACGGGGAGCAAAAAGGGTCGGAATTAGATAAGATCAAGTGTTGTTGGAAGTAAGGTTGAATGGTCGGCATTTTCCAATCTTCTAAGAATCAGGAATTCCAAAATGCATTATTTATGGCACCCATGTGTTTATTTCCGAAATAAATAATGCATTCAGGATGAGGTTACTTCAACTTTCTGTAAAAGCAGATCATTCGGATCTACTTAACCCAACGTTACCTAATGCTGACCTGTGAGCAGAGAAGAGTTTTTTTTACCACAGAAGAATCTGCAAATAGGAGAGATTTTGAATGGAGTGTTGATTTGTGGAAACACTAGGCACTGTTGACGCTGGGAATGTCAACAGTTTATCCATGGAGGACCCGGGGGACATTAAGAGGGAGTGGCTGATCTTGTAAGCTCCAAAGAAGAAGATGGCAACAATAAAATTATAATGATCATAACAATTAAAATTAATTAATTAATTTTTTGTTGGCCCTGGCTATTTCATGTCTATCCAAGCTTGCTGACCCCCTGTTGAAAAATCATTTCTGTTTAACCTTATAGCGTATCCAGGAGATAAATCAATTTTCAGTTCCAGTTTTCTTCTCACTGAAAAATAAACTAAATCTCTCCTCATCTGGGTCGCTGTGGAATCGACCTGTTTCTGCTGCCTGAAGCAAAGTACCTGATCTGAGCTGAGCGTAAAAAGATCTAAGACTTCCTGTAATCTCCAGGGTTACCACTGATGTTGGCTTCTGCTGAGCAATTTTTTTCCTCTCTTGAATGCAATTTCCATCCTTTTCACTTTGCAGTGTAATTTTTGGGGGTCATTTGCAAATAGCAATTAACAGAATGATTATCCCAGACTATTCTTATAGTTACATCATGACTGTGCAAAGCTTGAAAACAACGCTTTAGAGATGAACATTACCAACCTCAAACAGCACAGTCCACCTCTGGGCACGCGCAGGATTGATGTAATGGACAGTAAGATTTGCCACCAGTTTCTTTGTAATAAATCAGTTTTGTTGAAAACTGACCAGGCAGCTCTTGCTGCTGAAGTTGCAGAAAAGGTAATGGCTTCTACAGAGGAGAAGTCCGTCCAAGATGAGGTCAAGATTTTTCGCTGACATAAGTATATACACAGGCCCAAAAAAGTCATTTGAGCCTCCTTTGACTCCGTTCGTTCCTACAGTGCACAATCAGTTTCTTTCTTCATTCATCATTAAGAACACCATTAATTCATCAAACCAAGAATTTGTCACAGTTGTTTTTTTTTTTTTTGTGAAAGAATATCGTTAGCATGTGGCAAGACATAGAGGGTGATTATTTTTTTTCATCACATGCCAATTTGCATGATTAATTTCAACACATTATCATGTGGTGAAAATAAAAATATTTTTATATAGATTTTATGGCCCTTCAGACAGCCCTGGAGGTAAGGTACTCGCAGGCCCGGAGTGGCTAATCGGGAGGACCGGGACAATTCCCGGTGGGCCGGTCTGATGTTTGGCCCGCGAGGGCCGGTATACACTTTTTTTGGGGGGGGGGGGGCTGGTGTTCAGTCATGGCACTGGGTTGATCATGAATGCTGCTACCGCTGTCCCTGGCCGTCTCTGCCTCCACTGGCAGCTTTTTTTTTTTTTTTGCAAACGCACCCTGAACGTAACACGTCCGCGCACTCAGTCAGTGGTGTTAGAAAGATGGAAAATAGAAAGAGCAAGGGTGGCACGGAGAGGGCCGGAATTAAAAAGCGAAAAGCTCTGGAAACAGATGCAGCCAAATGTGCAAAAATTGGCAACTTTTTCACTAAAACGAGCTCGCGGTTTGAAAGGACAAATGAGGACGATGAAACGGGTTAGGCACGATGTGGAACTTTGCCTGCAAACCACCGTTAATGTTTATTAATTATCAAGTCATGAAATGTGTGGCGTTGTGGCATATAACATAACGTTCTATTTCGTACGTGCTCCGCCCTCTAACGGGCTTCGCTATTGGTTTACCCCTCCGAGGCTCCACCTCGGCGCCTGAAAAGAAAATTGAACTCACCTGCTCCGTAGGAGCGGGTAGCATACTCACCCTCTATAAAGCCCCGCCGCTGTCAGTGCTCGTCTCCCTTTTTCACTCAGCCTGAAGAGATTGGACCATGTAACTATCAAAATGGCTAAAGTTTGTTTTCAGTGCGCCTCCCCCATGGTGGCAGAAGACCAACACGACGACTGTTTCGTGTGTTTGGGTTGGCGTCACCAGGTGGAGTCTGGTTCTTGCGCTGCCTGCGCAGCGCTACCCCGGGAAGAAAGCGAGCGCCGCCAGCAGTTCCTGAGGGCCGCACGCACCCTCCAGGCAGGCTCGGAGCCAGCCCGTGAGTCGGTGGCGGCCCCCCGCTCCAAACCGTGGAGCGAATATATCAGGAGGATCCAGCGGGCCTCTTCTGTGACGAGGGGGCTCCCCCCGAGCACCGCTATCCATTGGACGACCTGCCTGGATTGTTCCATTCGGCGGCGGTGCGGATGGAGATGCCCCTGCCCCCGCAGCCACCAAACACCTATGGGAATGACTTCACTGTAGGCCTATTGGCCCAGCCGAAAGCCAAGCCGCGGCCCAAGGTAATCTGTCCCCAGATGCCGCCTATAGTTGGATACGCCCAGCGTGATTGGGGGAATCCGGTCGCCGCTAAATCCCCAGCAGTGGCATATGCGCCGTATTCCACCGTTGAAAGTGGGATACGGGCGTCCCGCCCATTGAAGATGCGGTGAGGTGGTGCTTGGTCCCCACCTCCTCTATGTGGCCAGGTGGTCGGCCGCTGCATCCGTCCGAGAGGGACAGGATGACGGCGAGCCTGTTCGACCGCTGTTATGCCAACGCGGCCCAGGGAGTCGCGTTGGCTAGCAATCTAGCGTTTCTGGCTGGGTCCGTGGATCGACTCGTGCACCAGAAGTCGGAGTTAACGCCGGAGGAAATCGAGGAGGTCCAGACCTCAGCTGCAGCGATGCTCCGGATGTCCCAGGCATTTGCCATCACCGGAGGGAGGAGCATGTGTGCAGCCCAGGTGGGGCACCGCCACCTGTGGCTGGGGCTGTCATCCTTGAAGGAGCGGGAGAAGCGGGCGCTTATCAACGCGCCCATTTCCACCGCATCGCTGTTTGGTCCCGATGTCCAAGCCATGGTGGACCAGCTGGAGGCAGCTCGGAAGGCAGCCGAGCAGCTAGGCTCCCACCTACGCCCGCAGCAGTCCGCCTCCGGTCCACGCTACACTCAGCCGCCGCCGCCGTAGATCGGATGGATCGCTCCCCGGCCTCAGCTAGCCAAGCCTGGAGCCGCGCCGACCGCAGCCGCAGAGTCGCCAGAACCGCGCCAGGGGTGGGGGTCCTCGGCGGCCAGCCTGGGTGAAGCTAGAAAATAAACAGAGTTTTCAGTGTTTGGCCTCTGAGTCCGTTTGTTCCCACACTGCACACACTGACACGCAGGCTGGTTCAGGTGTTTGCAGCCAGGGCAATCTGGGTCAAAAATCTGCCGGAGACAGGGCGGTAGCCCTGTCTGCCATGAAAATGGTTAGTGAGGACGGCGGGTGTGAAGCTTGTGTCTCCTCTCCGCCTCCGTCAAATCTTGCTCTTAAAACTGGGGCTTCACCGGCTAATAGCCTGTTTACGAAGTACTGGCTAGCTAACCGCCGGCGCAGTTTGTGTCGAATTACTCAGGGTAGTAATCGGCCACACTTGTTGGCTAAACTAAAAAGCAATCCCCTAATTTTTAGCGCTGGGATGACTAACAAGTCTCCGTGTGCAAGCAAGTTACTTTGCCCAGGCATGCCACCAGCGAAGAAACGGGCACAGACTAAAAGCCAACATGTTTCCAGCACGGTTTGCTCGAGCGGGTCACGTCAGCTGACTTCCGCTTCCGGGTCACACGGAAGCAGCCTTGACCGCCATTCTGGCTCCATTTCTAAAGAGGTTTCTCAAAAGTCCCCCTACACATTCCAGTGGCAAAGGACAGGTCGTGTATGTGGGCGTAAATCTGGTACTGGGGCTTCCAAACCCGTGGAGGAAGGTGTCACTCGTTCAGCCCCACAGCTCGTGACGTATTTAAGGACCAATGTTTCTGAGAGTAAGCGTCAGGGGGAGCTCCCGCTTGACTCAGAGACAACTGCGCCCCCACCATCCACGGTGAGCGAGTCACCAGGTGACGTGCTTCGGGTTGCAGCGAATACATTGTTGCCATTAGCCTCTCAGCCCTTTCAGGCAGGGCCCCCCGGACGAACCCTCCCACAAGGGGCGGGGCGTCGCGGGAGGGCCTTGGCAATCAGAGACCATAGAGTCAACTACTTCACCACTGACGAACCACTATCAGTCGTGGGTGAGGTTGTGCGCCCCCCTTCCGAGGTGGTTAGACAGAACGTTGCGGAAGGGATATGCATTGCAGTTTCGCTGCCGTCCTCCCCCATTCAAAGGCGTCGTACGGACGAAGCTCCCCAATTCCCCGCAAAGAACGCTTTTAGAGGAAGAGGTAAGCTCGCTTCTAAGGAAAAGGGCCGTAAGACCGGTTCCTCTGTCAGAAGCTCGAGCGGGATTTTATTCCCCGTATTTCCTGATCCCCAAAAAATCGGGAGGCCTGAGGCCAATTTTGGATCTCCGGGAGCTGAAATTGCACATTGTGCGCAGACCGTTCCGAATGCTGACGGTGAAGGCATTGCTGGAATGTGTCAGGCCGGGAGATTGGATGACATCAATAGATCTGACAGATGCCTATTTTCATGTCCCAATTCTGCCGCGCCACCAGAAGTTCCTTCGCTTTTCGCTACAGGACCGGATCTTTCAGTTTTGCCGTCTTCCATTCGGATACTCCCTAGCACCACGGACATTTTCCAAGTATGTGGAGACAGCCCTTGCGCCGCTTCGGCGCAAGGGGGTGCGGATTCTAACCTATCTAGACGATTGGCTGATCCTGGCCCCTTCCAAGCAGATGGCAATCGCTCATACGAGGTTGGTGATGTGGCATATTGCGCAGCTGGGCTGGGCCATCAACTACGAGAAGAGCACCCTGCAGCCCAGCCAGACGGCGCGATATTTGGGAATGCAGCTAGACTCTCAGACCATGACCGCACGCTTATCGGTGGAGAGAGCAGGAGCGATCCTGGCTTGTGCTCAACAGTTACGGGACGCAGTCTCAGTGAGGGCTATAGCAGTCATGTCGCTACTGGGAATGATGGCTGCTGCCCATCTAGTAGTCCGCTTAGGGCTGCTGCACATGAGGGATCTACAGCGCCGGTTTATACGGCTTCGGCTGGATCCGAGGCGAGACCAGCAGCGCATGCTTCGCATACCATTGCAAGCACGGCGGACCTTAACGTTTTGGGCCTCACGCAGCCGGCTCCGCGAGGGAGTCCGGTTGGAGTGCGTGGCTCACTATGCCCATGTATTTGTGAATGCCTCCCTCACAGGGTGGGGAGGAATTTGTGGCCCTGCTTCTGTCGCTGGTACATGGCAGGGGCCCCGGCAGCACATCAACCTACTAGAACTCTTGGCAGTTCAGAGGGTGCTGCACCATTTTTCCCCACAGTTGGAGGGGAGGCACGTCCTGGTGAGGTCAGACAACACGACGGCGGTAGCCTATCTCAACAGACAGGGGGGAGTCAGATCAGCGGCCCTACACAAGGTGGCGGCTTCCATCCTGGTGTGGGCAGACCGCCACTTGCGCTCCCTGAAGGCCCAGCATGTTCCTGGCATCCTCAACACTCGGGCAGATGGGTTGTCCAGGGGGGCGCTGGACGAGGAGGATTGGTGCCTTCCACCAGCGACAGCCGAGCGAATCTGGAGGCTGTTCGGGCGACCAAGGGTGGATCTGTTTGCGAGCAGGGAGAACGCTCTGTGCCCGCTGTGGTTCTCCCTGAGGCCTACCGACAATCCTCCCCTGGGGGTGGATGCGTTAGCCCATCCAGTGTGGCCGGCCGGCCTGCTATATGCGTTCCCGCCCCGGCGGCTGTTAATGCCACTACTTCGCAGAGTGAGGGAGCAGCACTTGTCCATAATTTTGGTGGCACCGCTGTGCCCGAGCGCCAGATGGTTTCCGGACCTTATCCAGCTGGCGTTGGGGAGCCCATGGGAAATTTCGCACCCTCCCCTAACCGGGACTCGGATACCGAACGCCGTCCGCACCTGCCCCCTCCTGGCCTGGAAGCTGAAAGGGTAAGGTTAACTGAATCGGGCCTACTCGAAGCGGTGGTGTCCACAATTCAGTATGCGCGTGCCCCGGCCACGTCCAAGGCTTATGCGACTCGTTGGCGGATTTTTGTGGGCTGGTGTCAGGTGAGAGGCCTGAACCCGCGCTCATGCCCCCTTCAGGGGGTGCTAGAGTTCCTTCAGGGGCTCTTCGAGAGGGGCCGTGCAGCATCCACCTTGGGCGTGTTCGCGGCGGCCATTGCAGTGGGCCATGATGGGTTTGACCGCTTCTCAGCTAGAAATCACCCCCTGGTGAAGCAGTTTTTGAAGGGAGTCCGCAGGCTGGTTTCTATATGGAACTCTAGGGTGCGGGGCCACCTGGGAGTACATTCATCCCTAACGGCCTTCGCCGTAGGTGTAAACCAATAGCGAAGCCCGTTAGAGGGCGGAGCACGTACGAAATAGAACAAATAGTTACCCTAGATGTAACTCCAGTTCTATGAGTACGTGCGTAGCCCTCTAACTGCCTGCCCAGCTGGCCCCCGGATGTGAGATGCTGAGTTTCAAAGGGAGACGAGCACTGACAGCGGTGGGGCTTTATAGGGGGTGAGTATGCTACCCACTCCTACGGAGCAGGTGAGTTCAATTTTCTTTTCAGGCGCCGAGGTGGAGCCTCGGTAAACCAATAGCGAAGTCCGTTAGAGGGCTACGCACGTACTCATAGAACTGGAGTTACATCCAGGGTAACTATTTGTTATGTAATTTAAATCAGATGTCGGGAAGGCCTTCAGTAACATCGCCCTTTCCTGTATAATTTCTCTTAAACGGTTTGCGATCAGGTTTGCCTGATTAAAAATCATTTTATTAACTGAACAGCCACCGCCAATGCATGACACGTAATAATTAACGAATGACAAAGCGATTACCTGTTGGCTATGTTGATATAATTGATGTGACTCCGCAAGGATGACAATCTGCAAAAAATCCGGAACTTTCGCTGACTTCGCAGCAATTACTTTCGTTATTATCACTGAGCTGTGCGTCTAACAACGCACTTGAGCTGTCACTACATTCAGACGAGAGAACAGATTCTCTTAGCTTGTTGCTCAATTAACCTTGCGAACTAATTTACAAAAATCCAGAAATTATAAAGACGTATGCGATTGATTTTCCATCGTCATTGATGTGCGGAAGTAAAGGCCGTAAATATTCGTAGTGCAATGTATAACAAGGCTTTCAAAAATAAATTAGATTCTCGTCGGTTCCACCAATCAGTCGGAGCAACTGTTTCTAATTGGGGACGTAGCCTAAACTGCGAGAGGTGTCTGTCATTAAGAAGGGAAAGGTGAGGTTATTGCTGGCCCTGTGTTTCTGCCGACGGACCATCACTGAAATTAAATAATAGTATGATGCGACGCCACATAACAGGGAAACTTTGACTTGTAGCCCCTCAGAGTCAGAAGCAAGATCCAGCACCAAGCACCAGCCATGAGCCCATAAGTCCAGAGAGGGCAGGTGGGATTGATCATTGACTGAATATTATTACAATTGATATAATGAAGAGTATAGTGTAGACCTGCTCTATATGAAAAGTGCCCTGAGATGCTAGATTATGCAGCACTACATTAATGAAACTGACCTGAATTTATCAGAAGGCTTTGTAAAAAGGGGAGATTTGTTCTGAGAATTATGACCATTTTTAAAATGTGATTTAGTGTCAGAAGCAGAGCCAGGAGCCAGTAATGATGAGGGGATTGCTCCTGTTAATATGGAAGGAACAGGTGAGCTGTTGAAACAGAGTGTGTGAACAAGCAAGCATTAGTTCTAATATAACCACTTTCTGTGCCCAAACGATAGTAGTGACCCGTATATTGTTAAGGATGTATTATAAAGCATAATGTTGGAGATGTGCACTCATGTTGAAATAAATCTACATTGTGAAGCAACCCTTACTTGCACGGAATTGGAAATATTTTAGAAAAATACACTGAATTACAAGGCTTTACAGAACAGTGCGCTATTGTAGACTTAACATGTAAGGTTATAATTACATGATTTTAATAGGTCGTGATGTAAAGTGGGCCGGTCTGAGGCATGAAACTCCAGGGCTGAAAATGAGTCCCACTCTGGTCCTGGGTACTCGGTAGTCTTGTCTCAGTGAACATAGTCCCTGGGGGACAGATACAAACAGCATATGAATAATCAAGCATGCTGAATTTACGGACGTTTCTCAAGTTTGTGACCCACTATCTCCACTCTCCTCTCGATTAACTTAGTGAACAGGAGCAGATGGAGGTGAAATCTACAAAACAAAACCCCGCACACTCTGTCACCCAACTGTTTCCCTGGCTAGAAGTTGCCGGAAGCTTCTATGCTTCCCCAGAAATTGTTTGATGCTGCAAAAGGCTATTTTCCTGTTTACTTTTCTGCAAAACATTTACATATATATTTTGCGGCAATAATATTCTTATAATAAGGATTCTATCTGTTATATGTTACATTCTGACTATTCAGACTGGCTCGAGGTCACACACAGTATAGCCTTATGGATACAAGAAGGGTTTGCCAACGGACTCATGGGGAATGGATTGAAAGCAAACTAATGACCGACCTTTCGCAGTCGCTTTGAGCAAACACTCGTATCCAGTGATGTGCGGTGAAGGTTGGTTTGGTGAGGCACAAACCTCTTATTTGCTTGTTTAGCAATCAGACGATTAACTAATTTAGTAAGACTATTCGGCAGAATGACGGGCCAGTTTAAGTTTCCGTGGCGTTATTACTCAGTACATTGAACCTGAAATGCTCAACAGCAGATTTGCGCGTACTTGCTTCCAGGAAGCCGAAGCAATGTCATAAAAAAATATTAACGCAGTTCGTCTTATGCACAGTTCAATGCTTAATCAATAGCCTATAATATATTCTCCTTTAAATACGCGCTTTTACACCCAAACAAAAAGCGGGCGTTTATTTTCAGTCTTCTTTCATAATCCGATAAACAAAATGTTTAAATGATATACAGAATTACCGAGAGCCGAGAATTTTTCCTAATTGATTATTCAGATTTCCATCCTGGCAGTCTCGAATGGCAGCGTAGGCTATATGTGAATGAAGTTATTATTATCTCCTCTATCAGTATCAGGCTTCCATAAGGCTTGGTCTTAAATGTTTTCATTGTCAATCAGGGATAGTACGTGGGAACAGGTTCCAAAATCCTGTGATTAAAGTTCGGGTCACTGCCTCACCTCACCGCACGTCTCTGGCTTCCTGTAAGCAAATACTCGCAAATCTGCAGTTTCATGAGCATTTCAAGTTCCATGTAGCCTACTGAGTAATAACGCCGCGGAAACTTAAAATGTCCCATCATTCTGCCGAATAGTCTTATGAAACTAGTTAATCATCTGATTGCTAATCAAGCAAAGGGAAGGTTTCTGCCTCACCAAACTAACCTCGACTGCACGTCACTGCTCATATCAGACTCCCCACCCACCCCCCTTTTTATACTGTGACAAATCAAAGCCGAAACATAGCGATCGCAAAATTCCTTGTGAATCGGTGACTGCACACACTCCTTCATCAAACCCTTAGCACTGAGATTGCTCACAGCTCTGAGGATCTTAACGACCTCACCTCTCCAAACTCTCCGAGCCAAGGGTGAGAAATCAGAACCGTTTTTCCATGGAGGGCAGGAAGATAAAGGCTTCCTTCTCCAGTCAAGAGCCCAAGGAGGTTTCAGACAGTTTCTACAGATTGGAATAGAATCACAAGGTAATTTAGTCATTATAATTTAGTCTTATTTTTTTTCTACTGAACACAAGAAGTGTGAAATCTGTAAATACCAAGCGCAACAAGTTGATTCAGCTCCAAGGCTTTTACAGAAACATTGCCTGGATGATTCCATTGAGTCAAATGAAATTCTTCCTGAAGGTTATATCCCCTATCGCAGAGATAGACTTGCCAAACGAGGCAGCGGCGTTTTTATTGGGATTCGCAAAACTCTACCGCCAGCGCCTGGAATTAGAACCGAGTAATTGCGAAGTCATCATCTGCGAACTTGTGCCTAGTAAATCAATGAAAGTGTGCGTTATCTTGTGCTATAGACCTCCGGATAGCGATCAATTATCTTTTCGTGATTTATTGTCAAACATGTTTAGTAAATGTAGCGTGGAGTACAAAATTACTTTCGCACTTGGCGACTTTAATCTCCCAGACATACCTTGGTGGGATGAATGTTGTGATTCTGCCTGCCCATGTCTAGTTAAGTTCTGTGCCTGGCCTTGCCATGATTATTGATTCTTGTGTTTAGTGACCACTGCCCTTTTTGACCATTCTCTGCTCATGTATTGTGTTTTGGTAATTTTAGATTTCTTGTTTTATTATTTTTCATGTCCTGATTTTTCCTAGTCTTTGCCATGTTTCATAGCCCCTTGCCATGTTTATTTTCCATGCCTTGCACTTTGTCTCCCCTGTCTTGTCTGGTGTGTATCTTTGCTCACGGTCCCTTGTCTTGCGTGTCACTCTATTGATTTATTGGTTTCTATTGGTTTCTGGGTTTCAACCTTCTTTGATTATCCCGTGTTCTTCCCTCTTTTGCTATCTACTAACACATACTAACAGTTTGTTATTTTCGCTAATTACTAACCACACTAACCTTGTATATTTTTACTAACTTACTAGCATGCACTCGGGATTGTATAGCTGCACATACTAATTGACTAACGATCTCTCAGCAGTCGCCCTATTCTAGTCTCCGCCTCCTTGCCTTTCCCTATTATCTCTGCAGCGATTTTCTGTGGATCTCCACTAATACTTTGTGCTTTCCTTTCTCTAATCTCTACATTTTAGTACTCCTTGACCGGAGCAGTTATTCTGTTCATAGGTTGTCTTGTGATCCCTGTCTGCGTTTTGGCTACAGCCAGATTCATGTAATTAGTTAATTCCTCATGTGATTTGATTCATTGTGATTTGTCTTTCTGACTGGACCGCCTTGACTACGAGTTTCGCCCATTCCCTGTACTGTACCGCATTCTTGTTTTTCGACCTATTTTTGCCCGACTACGATTTTGTGATTGGTGCCCTGGTTTTGACTCTGGATTACGGCCATTTAAATTTGCTTTTGGATTGCGGACATTGTACTGTTGCCAGCTCTGTTGGGGGGTTTCCCCCTTCAGAAATAGAGCCTCCTTTTGCATTCCTCTTGTTTTCGCGATTGGTTCATTTAGTAAATCCCAACATTACGATCTGACCATGACGGAGCCAGCGACTAACCAGCCTCTGCAGGAGGCAGTTGAAGAACAGGGAATCCAGCTTGAGTTCCAGGAGCTTCAGCTTCGCGCTCTCATGCAGCACATGCAGACCATGAGCCTCCAGATGGCGGATCTCACTCGCTCGGTGCAGGACTCACAGCTGCTGCATGCTCCCCAACCTGCGGTCCACGCCACGCATGCTCCTGCTTCCACCCCACCACTGCCGGTCATGCCTGCCACCGTCTGAGAGGTACGACGGCAACCCGGGAGCATGTTGTGCTTTCCTTACCCAGTGCGACCTCATCTTCAGCCTACGGCCCTCATCATTCCCTACCGAAAGAGCTCGAGTTGCCTTCATCATGCAACTGATGGGAAGGGCCAAGCAGTGGGCTACGGCTGCATGGGAAGCTGATCTACCCTGCGTGCAATCATCTGGTCTGCTGGGTAAGGAGATGAGGTGAATTTTGGACCGCAGAAAGCTGGGTCACGAGGCGGGACGAGAGATTCTACGCATTCGACAAGGTAGTCATTCTGTGGCTGACTACGCTATCGATTTCCAGACTCTGGCTACCAACAGCAGGTGGGGGCGAAGAGCCTTGTATGATGCCTTTTTTAACGGACTCTCGGAAGCTATAAAGGACGAGCTAGTCTTCCGTGAGTTACCGAAGGGATTGGATGATTTGGTCGACTTGGCTATTCGCATGGATTCGCGATTTTAATAAAGCAGACGATCCGCTTCTCGCAGACAGCCTATCCAGTACCTCCAGACTACTCCACCACTACCACTCCCTACTGGCGGCAGTCCCTCTCCTGAGAGTGAACCCATGCAACAAGGCCGGACACGCGTTCCTGTAGAGGAGAAAGACCGCCGTCGCAGAGAAGGGGCCTGCTTCTACTGTGGCAAGGGGGGACACCACATTGCTAAGTGTCGCAACATGAAAAAAGTTCCCCTGGTGCCCAGAGAGAAGCAGTGATCGGAGTTACGCCAGTGCGGGAGACTAAGAACCGAACGTGCCTCCCAGTGATCCTGGAGTGGGGAGGAGAGAGTAAGTCCACCATAGCCCTCATTGATACCGGAGCTGAGGAGAACCTCATCGATGTGGAGCTGGCTCATGATTGGGGAATCCCTACCGAGAGGATCTTTCCTGACTGGGTGGCCAATTCACTCAGTGGCCAGAAAATAGCCCAGATAACACACGTTACGCCCCAGGGTCCTGGAATGGGGCCACTCATCCAGGTTATCCTGCCATCCAGGGGTATGTCGTACCAAGAGCTTTATTCTCCAGAGGTTCTGGTGGCCAGAAATGGCCCAGGATGTTCAGGGGTTCGTAGCTGCTTGCTCGGTCTGCGCCCAGGCTAAGACTTCTCACCAGCCCCCACAAGGTTTCCTTCAGCACCTTCCGACACCACATCGTCCCTGGTCCCACATTGCACTGGATTTCATCACAGGCCTTCCCCCTTCCAATCACCACACCACCATTCTCACTATAGTAGATAGATTATCTAAAGCAGTTCACCTAGTTCCCCTCACTAAACTCCCTTTTGCTCAAGACACCGCCAACCTTGTCATTCAACATGTCATTAGACTCCACGGAATACCTACCAACATCACTTCAGATCGTGGCCCCCAGTTCACTGCACTCTTTTGGAAATCATTTTTTAAAGCACTAGGCACCTCAGTTAGTTTATCATCAGGTTTCCATCCCCAAACTAATGGCCAGACCGAGCGAGCTAATCAGTGTGTGGAAAATGTGTTAAGGTGTCTATGCATTAGGAACCCCTCCTCCTGGAGCTATCAGTTGCCGTGGATGGAATACGCTTTGAACAGTCACACCTCTGCTGCCTCCGGCGTCTCCCCATTCAAAGCCTGCGTGGGTTACCAGCCCCCTTTGTTCCCGTCTCAGGTGGAGGAAGTAGCTGTCACCTCAGCCCGTGAGTTTGTTCGTAGGTGCAGACGCACCTGGATTGCCACCAGCCAAACCCTGCTCAGGTCAGTCTCCCGGATGAAGGAACAGGCTGACAAGAAACGCACATCTGCCCCCATGTACCGGCCTGGGCAGCGTGTCTGGCTGTCTTCAAGGGACATTCCCCTCAGAGGTAACGGGGGTAAGCTTTTCTCTAAATATCTGGGCCCTTTTACTATTGAAAAGGTCCTTAGCCCCACTGCCATTCGCCTCCGTCTCCCCCTGTCCATGCGACGCATACACCCCACATACTACAAAATCCAAAACCAGTGAAGTTGGCACGTTGTGTAAATCGTAAATAAAAACAGAATACAATGATTTGCAAATTCTTTTCAACCTATATTCAATTGAATACACTGCGAAGACAAGTTACTTAATGTTCGAACAGGTAAACTTTGTAATTTTTTGCAAATATTAGCTCATTTGGAATCAAGCCTGCAACGTGTTTCAAAATAGCTGGCACAAGTGGCAAAAAGGACAGAGAGTTGAGGAATGCTCATCACTTATTTGGAACATACCACAGGTGAACGGGCTAATTGGGAACAGGTGGGGGCCATGATTGGGAATAAAAGCAGCTTCCCTGAAATGCTCAGTCATTCACAAACAAGGATGGGGCGAGGGTCACCACTTAGAGAACAAATGCGGGAGCTGATTGTCGAACAGTTTAAAAACAACATTCCTCAATGAGCTATTGCAAGAAATTTAGGGATTTCATCATCTAATTCATCATCGTAATATCGTCAAAAGGTTCAGAGAATCTGAAGAAATCACTACATGAAAGCGACAAGGCCGAAAACCAACATTGAATGCCCGTGACCTTCGATCCCTCAGGCGGTACTGCATCAAAAACCGACATCAGTGTGTAAAGGACATCGCTGGGCCCAAGCTCATCTAAGATGGACTGATGCAAAGTGGAAAAGTGTTCTGCGGTCTGACGAGTCCACATTTCAAATTGTTTTTGGAAACTGTGGACATTGTGTCCTCCGGACCAAAAAAGAAAAGAACCATCCGGAATGTTATAGGCGCAAAGTTCAAAAGCCAGCATCTGTGATGGTATGGGGGTGTATTAGTGCCCAAGGCATGGGCAACTTACACATATGTGAAGGCACCATTAATGCTGAAAGGTACATACAGGTTTTGGAGCAACATATGATGCCATCCAAGCAACGTCTTTTTCATGGACGCCCCTGCTTATTTCAGCAAGACAATGACAAGCCACATTCTGCTCGTGTCACAACAGCATGGCTCCGTAGTAAAACAGTGCAGGTACTAGACTGGTCTGCCTGTAGTCCAGACCTGTCTCCCACTGAAAATGTGTGGCACATTATGACGCGGAAAATATGACAACGGAGACTCCGGACTGTTGAACAACTTAAGCTGTACATCAAGCAAGAATGGGAAAGAGTTCCACCTGAAAAGCTTCAAAAATTGGTCTCCTCAGTTCCCAAACCTTTACTGAGTGTTGTTAAAAGGAAAGGCGATGTAACACAGTGGTAAAAAGGCCCCTGTGCCAACTTTTTTGCAATGTGTTGCTGCCTTTAAATTCTAAGTTAATGATTATTTGCAAAAAATAAAAAATAAAGTTTCTCAGTTTGAACATTAAACATCTTGTCTTTGCAGTGTATTCAATTGAATATAAGTTGAAAAGGATTTGCAAATCATTGTATTCTGTTTTCATCTACGATTTACATAACGTGCCAACTTCACTGGTTTTGGGTTTTGTAATTGACTAACGATCTCTAAGCAGTCGACCTATTCTAGTCTCCGCCTCCTTGCCTTTCCCTATTATCTCCGCTGCGATTTTCTGTGGATCTCCACTAATACTTTGTGCTTTCCTTTCTCTAATCTATACACTTTAGTACTCCTTGACCGGAGCGGTTATTCTGTTCATAGGTTGTCTTGTGATCCCTGTCTGCGTTTTGGCTACAGCCAGATTCATGTAATTAGTTTATTCCTCACGTGTCACTCCTGATTATTGTACCATTGATTGCACCTGTTCTCCCTAGTCATGTGTTCTCCCCGGATGTATATAAGATGTCTGCTTCATGCACTCCCTTTGTCAGATCGTTCTTCCTTGTTTCCTGTGCCACGTTTATCTTCGCCTTGATTCATTGTGATTTATCTTCCTGACTGGACCACCTTGACTACGAGTTTTGCCTATTCCCTGTACTGTACCGCATTCTTGTTTTTCGACCTCTTTTTGCCCGACTACGATTTTGGGATTGGTGCCCTGGTTTTGACTCTGGATTACGCCCATTGGAATTTGCTTTTGAATTGCAGACATTGTACTGTTGCCAGCTCTGTTGGGGGGTTTCCCCCTTCAGTAATAAAGCCTCCTTTTTGCATTCCTCTGGTTTTCGCGATTGGTTCATTTCGTAAATCCCAACATTGAATCAGCAAATGCTGGCCACACACCGTGTGATTTGGCTGAAGGTTTTTCCCTTACCCAGATCATCGATCAACCGACTCACATTAAGGGCAATGTACTCGATTTAGCATTTACCAATACCCCTGAGCGTTGCTCCAAACCAAATATAACATTTGGTCAGTTTGACAGTGATCATGCTGTGATCGAGTACAGTTTCCAAACTCGAGTCAACAGACTTCGCACATGCACACGTAAAGTGCACAATTTCAAGAGAGCTGACTTAAATGGGCTTCGATCTTGCATGGGCAAATTGTCATTCCACTCTGCTATGCTTCATCCTGATCTTAACGTTTCCTGGCAAAGTTGGTTAGATCTAGTGCATTCATCTGTCAATTAATTCATTCCTACTATAGTAATCAAGGATGTAAATTCTCCTGCCTCGATTGACAGTGAAGTACGTCACCTGAGCAACAAAGTACAATCCACACGGAAATAAGCTAAAAAACGCAACACTGCAGCATTGTGGGCAAAATTTCGTAAATTAAGGAACAAATTTAAAATGTATGTGCTTTTAAGTATAATCAGTATTTAGATGTTCTCAGCTATTCTGTTGCCAAAACACCAGCTTTTGGGGGTTTTTCAAGAGCAAAACAAAGACAAAAAGTGTCTCTACCATTGATGCTTATGGTGAGAAAACTGCCTCTGATCCTTGCGCAAAGGCTAGTCTGTTTAATGAGTATTTTTTCACCCCCCAGCCTTCACTACGTTCATATCCAGTCATAACAGTTTTTAAACATGCTTATTTGGGTAATGTAACCATTACTGTCCAGGATGTCAAATCTGTTCTGACTGATCTTGATACGAACAAAGCATTCAGGCCAGACGAGTTACCAGCTCGGATTTTAAAAGAATGTGCTCATGAATTGGCGCCATCACTTTGTAGCCTGTTTAACAAGTTTCTTCATACTGGAGATTTTCCACTTGCATGGCTAAGAGCAAAAAAATCTGATAAAGAAAATGTGAGAAATTATCGACCAGTATCGTTATTGTGCATATGCAAGGTGCTGGAAAGGTGTATACTAAATTTGGTTTAACCTCACGTAGTGTCTGTTTGCATCACTTACAACGCGGTTTTGTAAAGGGAAGGTCGACAACAACTCAGTTAATTCAGGTTTTTCATGAAGTCAGCAAAATCCTGGATCAGTCTGGACAAATTGACATTCTATATTTAGACTTTTCATCAGCTTTTGACTCTGTCCCCTATGACTTACTTCTGCATAAACTTCAGGTTTATGGATTTCATGGCAATCTCTTAAAATGGCTTACGTCATATTTATATAATCGCAAACAAAGAGTTGTTATCAATCTATCCTCCTAGTCTCCTGTTACATTAGGAGTTCCACAAGAATCAATATTAGGAACTTTAATGGTTTTATTGTACATCAATGACATGCCAGATTGCGTAAGTCTTGAGACACAGGGTGCTTTGTTCGCGGACGATTCAAAATGCATGAGAGAAATAAAAAACACTCAAGACTGTTCAAATTTGCAATGTGACCTAGAAAACATCTTGGTCTGGAGTCGTAAATGGGAGATCAGATTTAACACCGCCGAATATAAACTTTTGAGTGTTACAAGGAAGCAATCTCCTATTCTTCACCAGTACACAATGAATGGTAATATATTTGAAGTCAATTTCATGCGTGATCTCGGGATTGTGGTGTCATCTAATTTATCATGGGATGCACATGCAAATGTACTGGTCAGTAAAGCAAATCGCATGCTAGGATTAATTCAAAGAACTTGTGGTCACTCATGTTCAATTCAAACAAAAATAAAACTGTATACTTCGCTCATAAGACCACTCTTGGAATATTCTACCCAATCTTGGGCTGTAGCATCCAAAAAATCTCTCCTTCACATCGAAGGTGTGCAAAGGAGTGCAACCAAGTACATTCTTGGTTACAGTGATTGTGAAGGTAGTGATTACAAAGTCCGTTAATGAAGCTGAACTTATTATCGCTTGGCTATTGGCGTGACATTATGGACTGTGTATTTCTGTGTAAATGTTTGAGGGGTGCCTATAACATTTCCTAAGTGCAGTTAGTTTTATTCCAATACGAGGATACTTTTTCAATACAAAGTTCCAAAATTTAGGACGGAAACTTTCCGACATTTGTATTTTAATAGAATATTTTACTTATGGAATGCCAATGCACTTTATCAACCTTCTGATACCACAGCTGTTTTTAAGTCGAAGTTATTCAATTATTACACAAAAAGGTTCAACAATAATTTTACACCCAACAACTCTTGTACATGGGTTGGCAAAAGCCATTGTACATGCTGCCGCCTATTATAAACTTTTTTTCTTGGCCACTTTAATTCTGTATTTCTGAGGCTTCTTTTCTTTGTTTTTAATTGTCATTTTTCTTTTTGCAATTTTCTGTATATGTAATTGGAGGACTGTTCACTATTGGTGCCTTGTCACCTGTGCGATCGCATCCTGACTGCTGTCAAAGTTTAATAAATAAACACTTCATTTGATCTACAGCTGACCGGCTAGCAGACCAGCTGCCGAGCTTGGAGAGTGAGAATCCGATAACCTGCAGAGTAAAACATCCTGCATATCTGGCACCATTGCCAAAGGCAATCCGGCGGGCTCTAGGACCATGGGCCTAGGGAAAAAGGAGACTCAAAGTGCAAAGGCTGGGGGCGATGAAAAGGATCTAATACAAAAACAAACACTAAAAATAACAAGGAAACAGTGTATCAAAAGATACAGACAAAGGCAGCGGTGACCGCCACAGTCCTGCTTGTGGGAAGTGAATGCAGAGCACTAGGGTTAGCACCTGCCAGCACAAAGTACTCTGCAGAATTACCACACCTTAATGGGCCGCTGGTGGAGCCCATTAAGGTGGCAGTGTAATAATGTGGAAGGGGAGGGGCTGCAAGGACCAACTGTTACATTCTGAACAAGAGAAAATCTTATAGTAAGCTGTTTTGTGCTCGACCGGATTCTTTACCCTTATTTAAAAAATGGTTTATTAATTTTCTCGATAGAACAGCATTAGGAAAGTTGAGGAATAAAAATATTTGATTCCCACCTCTCTTTCAAATTCCATATTGACTCAGTTATAAAGAAAATATTTGGTCTTTTGAAATCATTCTATCGCTCTATCAAGTGTTTTTCCTTCGAAGTCCAGAAAAGAATTAAAGCTGCAAAAGCAGCGTTGAACGGGCCCTCACACCCTTGTGCACGTTGGGGTAGTGGTGAGATCTTGACGGGTGCAGCTGTGCACGAATGACCATGGACCGGTCAAGTGCAGGCCCCAACCTGAGAGAAAGTGTCGAGTGAATTGGACACAACAGGAAGGAGTTTTGAAAAGTTGATATTTCATCCACCAGGGGGTTTTCAGAGCGTAACCAAATGTGTGCAGGCACATTCAGGGGCAGACCCTAAGCACAAATATGACGTTTTGAGCAAATCGGCCAATTTCAGCGTAAAATGTGGTATTTCCTGTTTCCAAGAGGGGGTGCCATGAGCTAGATTGCTTAGGAGCACATCGAGGCGTTCAGGGTGGGGCTGTAACCATAAAAAAGGAATTTTGAATCCATGTGGGTGAAGTATGAGGGAGAGAGAGCTGCTCGAATGTGTTTGGCAAGGCATCTGAAATGGGGACGCCATGGCGGCCACGCCCATTTAGCGATAGACATGCAGAGCACAACCTTTGATCAACATGGTCTCTTGATGATCAGAAATAAATATTAGGTTGATTGGACGGAATCCCTAGGAGGAGTTTGTTAAAATACAATGTGTGGAAATCGGGTCAAAATGATACGTTTAAATCAAAATGGCTGACTTCCTGTTTGGAGTTGACCAATGGTGCCAAGACTTTTTTGTTTGTATTGGCAACATACACATGTGTACCAATTTTCATCTTTCTATTCCCAAAAAAACCCTATGGGGAGGGGTTTTTCAAAATTTCAAGGGGGCGCTATCGAGACATTTTGCTGCCCTCATGGGCCACGCCCCAATCAGATGTGAGAGCTCACCACCCTTGACCGGCATATCAATTTCCATGATGATACGAATTCATTAAGAACATCAAAAACCCAAACGTATTTTCATGGCAAGGGATACATTGTCACCGCATCGCCACATGCACGTTATTACTCAAAGCATTACAGCATTCGTAAGGTAGTTTAAGCAACTTTTTTTACATGTTGTACAGGGGGAATAAAGTTGATGGGTTCAACTACATGTCATCAGTACAAGTGAAAGTAAAAACTGGTCACTTCCTGTTAGTAGCCACGCCCACTGACCTACAGAGCACAACTTTTGATCAGCATGGTCTTTCAATGTTTATTAATAAATCTGGTTTTGAATGGATGAAATCCCTAGGAGGAGTGCGTTAAAATGCAATATGTGGAAATCAGGAAAAAATGACACGTTAAAATCAAAATGGCCGACTTCCTGTTTGGAGTAGACAAATGATGCCAGAGACTTTTTTGTGCGTCTTGGCCAAATAGACGTGTACCAATTTTCATCTTCCTACCCAAAAAAAACCCCTTTGGGGAGGGGTTTTTGAAAATTACAAGGGTGCGCTATCAAGGCATTTTGCTGCTCTCATGTGCAAAGCCCCAATCAGATGTGAGAGGTTGACACCCTTGACCTGTCAATCAATTTTTATGATGATACAAGTTTATTAAAAACATCAAAAACCCAAACGTATTTTCATGGCGAGGGATGGAAAGTCGCCGCGTCACTTCACGGACGCCATTATGCATAGGTTCACAGCATTCATAAAGTAGCTTCATCTATTTGTTCTGCATGTAAGAGAAGTGGAATGAGGTTGGTGTGTTCAATTATATGTCATCAGTACAAGTGAAAGTAATAACTGGTCACTTCCTGTTACCACAGGGGGGCGCTAGTAGCAAAGTGGGAATTTCATGTATCTGGATGTTCAGGGCGGAGCAATGATCATGTCCAGCAAGTTTGAAGCTACTACAGTCAAGTATGTGGGCGTGAGAGCATTGGGAATCCCAAACGTATTTTCATGGCGAGGGATCCAAAGTCGCCGCTTCACCACACGGACGGCATTACTCGTAGCTACGCAGCGTTCATAATGTAGCTTCATCAACTTGTTCTGTATGTTTTAAAAGTAGAATGAAGTTGATGGGTTCAACATTGTGTCATCAGTACCAGTGGAAGAAACGAGTGGTCACTTCCTGTTACCACAGGGGGGCGCTATTAGCAAAGTGGAAAGTTAATATATTGGGACGTTCAGGGTGGCGCCCTCATCATGTTCAGCAAGTTTGAAGGTTCTAAAATCAAGTATTTGAGTGTGAGACCGTTGTGAAATTTTTTTCTCAAGTCACTAAAATAAGTCACGCCCTTTAACCTACAGATATGCAGAGCACAACTTTTGATCAGGTAGGTCTCACAATGATGTCTACCAAATTTGAAGTTGATTGGGCATAATCCCTAGGAGGATTTTGTTTTAAAATTCAAAAATTCAAATCAAAATGGCCAACTTCCTGTTGGGTTTAGGGCGTGGCTCTAATGAAGTTTTTTGTATGCCTTCTTACAATGCATATAACTACCGAATTTCGTCTGCCTACGACAAAGTAACTGCATTTCCCTATGGTAATTTTGAAAGTGTTTAGGGGACGCTATTTTGACATTTGGGGTCGCACCTGTGCGAGCGTACAAAAATATCAAATTTCGGATGAGGCCGGACGTATGTGGAAAGTAAAACACGTTTTCACCATTGGGAAAGGGGTGAAATTGCCCTTTGAATTGTCGTAATAATAATAATAATAAAAAAAAAAACAGTATGATTTCAATAGGCTCCTCGGACGACTTTGGCGGCTCGGGCCCAAATAATAATAATTATAATAATAATAATAAAAATAAACAGTACGATTTCAATAGGGTCCTCGGACGACTTTCAGTCGGCTCGGGCCCTAATAATAATAATTAAAGCTGCAAGCAGCTTTGAACGGGCCCTCGCCTCCTTGCGCACGTTGGGGTTGTGGTGAGATCCTGATGGGTGCAGATGTACACTCACGACCATTGGACAGGTCAAGTGCAGGCCGCAACCTGAGAGAAAGTGTCGAGCGAATCGGACAAAGCTGAAGGAGTTATGATAATTTGATACTTCATCCAGCAGAAGGCGCTCAGAGTGTCACCAAATTTGGGCAGGTGCATTCAGAGGCAGACCCCAAGCACAAATGTGAAGCTTTGAGCAAATCGGCCAATGTCAACATAAAACATGGCATTTACTGTTTCGACAGGGGGGCGCCATGAGCTAGATTGCTTAGCAGCACATCGAGGCGTTCAGGGTGGGGCTTTAAGCATGTACAGTAATTTTAAATCCATTTAGATGAAGTATGAGGGATGGATAGTCGCCTCATCACCACACAGATGCCATTATGTGTAGCTTCACAGCATTCATAGGGTAGCTTCACCAATTTGTTCTGCATGTAATAGGAGTGGAATGAGGTTGATGTGATCAAGTATGTGTCCTCAGTACAAGTGAAAGTAATAACTGGTCACTTCCTATTACCACAGGGGGGCGCTAGTAGCAAAGTGGGAAGTTAATGCATCTGGATGTTCAGGGCGGAGCAGTGATCATATAGAGCAAGTTTGAAACTACTACAGTCAAGTATGTGGGCGTGAGAGCATTGGGAATCCCAAACGTATTTTCATGGCGAGGGATCCAAAGTCGCCGCTTTGCCACATGGACGCCATTACTCGTAGCTATACAGCGTTCATAATGTAGCTTCATCAACTTGTTCTGCATGTTTTAGAAGTATAATGAAGTTGATGGGTTCAACAAGGTGTCATCAGTATGAGTGGAAGTAACGAGTGGTCACTTCCTGTTACCACAGGAGGGCGCCATTAGCAAAGTGGGAAGTTAATATATCAGGATGTTCAGGGCGGCGCCCTCATCATGTTCAGCAAGTTTGAAGTATTTGGGTGTCATAGCATTGTGAATTTTTTTCCTCAAGTCACTAAAATTTGTCATGCCCTAGCAGCCACGCCCTTTGACCTACTGATCTGTAGAGCACAAATTTTAATCAGCTTGGTCTCCCGATGATGTGTACCAAATTTGAAGTCGATCCGGTGAAATCCCTAGGAAGAGTTTGTTTTAAAATTCAAAAATTCTAATCAAAATGGCCGACTTCCTGTTGGGCTTAGGGCGTGGCTCTAATGAAGTTTTTTGTATGTCTGGGTAGGATACATATGTCTACGGAAATTGGTCTGCCTACGACAAAGTAATCGAATTTCCCTATTGGAATTTTGAAACGTGCTTAGGGGGTGCTATTTCGACATTTGGGGTCAAACCTGTGCAACCGCCCAAAAATATCGAATTTCGAATCCGGCCGGACGGCTGGGGAAAGTTAGACGCGTTTTCACAATTGGGAAAGGGGCGAAATTGGCCTTTGAAAAGTTGGAAGAATAATAATAATAATTATTAAAGCTACAAGCAGCGTTGAACGGGCCCTCGCCCCCATGCGCACGTTGGGGTTGTGGTGAGATCCTGGCGGGTGCAGCTGTGCACTCACGAACCATTGGACAGGTCAAGTGCCGGCCCCAACCTGAGGGAAAGTATTGAGCGAATAGGACAAAGCTGAAGGAGTTATGATCAGTTGATACTTCATCCACCAGAAGGCGCTCAGAGTGTAACCAAATTTGGGCAGGTGCATTCAGGGGCAGACCCTAAGCACAAATGTTAAGTTTTGAGCAAATCTGCAAATTTCAACGTAAAATGTGGCATTTTCTGTTTCCATAAGGGGGCGCGATGAGCTAGATTGTTTAGCAGCAGATCGAGGCGTTCAGGGTGGGGCTTTCACGATGTACAGGAATTTTGAATCCATTTGGATGAAATATGAGGGAGAGAGACCAGCTTGAATGTGTTTGGCGAGGCATCTGAAATGGGGCACCATGGCGGCCAAGCCCATTTAGCGACAGACATGCAGAGCACTACTTTAGATCAGCATGGTCTCTTGATGATCGGAAAAAAATACAGGTGCTGGTCAACGAATTAAAATAATTTGAATTAGTGCAATCGTTAATTTTTTTTAATGCATTTTTTGTGCAGAAAGCAAATCGGGGGTTCACGGCGCCTGTCCTACTTGTTCGAGTAATCACAGAACTTGCTACCTGTAAAAAATTTGCTCGGCTGAGCTTTCCAAAAGGCCCATTTAGGCCATTTAACTGTGACACTGTTGTTTTATTGAATTAGAATGATTGAGAAACTGTTTCACTGAATTAGAATAATTTTTATTATAATTAGAGTCATCACTTTCTCAGTATTTTGTGGCTGCCCCCTTGGCTTGTATGACTGCCTGAAGTCTCCGCGGCATCGATTTGACCAGCTTGTCACAAGTTTCAGCACTCACAGCTTCCCAGGCAGTGGCGATGTTCTGCTTCAGTTGGTCCAGCGTAGTCGGCTTTCTGTCGCGAATTTTCCGCTTGACGATGGCCCAAAGGTTTTCAGTGACATTGAGGTCAGGCTAGTTGGCTGGCCATGCCAAAACTTCAAGCTGTTTTTCGGCGAACCAATCTTTGGTCGACTTTCCCACATGAGCCGGTGCAAGATCCTGTTGAAATATGAGGTCTTCTTCGCCGAACTGTCCCTCAACAGTCGGAATCAGGAACGTTTCCAGAACATCTTGGTATACGGCAGCATTGACAGTCTTCTTGAGGAAGCAGAGTTTCCCTACACCCCGAGCGGACATGCATCCCCAGACCATAACGCTCTGGGGAAACTTGACGGATCTTTTTACGCACTCGTGGTTGTAGGTTTCGCCACCACAACGCCAGACACGAGGACCTTGGTCACCGAAGGAGATGCAAGAGCGTGATTCGTCACTGAAGACCACTTTCTGCCAGTCTTCTGCAGTTCACTCGCCGTGTTCTTTGGCCCACATCAGCCGTTTCTCCATTTGTTTCTTGTTCAGCATCGGTTTTACTGCTGGAACGCGGGATTTGAAGCCGAGTTCGCCCAGACGACGGTAAAGGGTTTATCTCGAGACGTTAGCGCCGGTCTGCTCGTTCCACAAGTCGCTGAGCTCAGAAATTGACTTGAACCGGTTGCTGACTGCGATCTTTCTCAGCTGCTTGTTGTCACGAGCAGAAGTTTTTCGGATTCCGGAACAGTTGGTGCGCTTGCTGCAGTCCTTCTTTAGAGCTTTGCAGATGGAAGACTAGCTGATGCCGAGCTGCTCAGCAATTTTAGTTTGGGTCAAGCCTTGTTAGCGAAGGGCTTGAATTTGAGTCACTATTCCCGTTGAGAGGTCGCGCTGCTTACCCATTATTGATTTTACAACTTAGAAATTCTACTCAACCCTGACTTTATACTGCACAGTGAACACTCTTCACAGAAAACAAAAATTTGAGCACTTATTCTAATTCAATGAAATGACTTATGAATTATTTTAATTCAATGAAACAACAGTTTCACAGTTAAATGGCCTAAATGGGCCTTTTGGAAAGCTCAGCTGAGCAAATTTTTTACAGGTAGCGAGTTCTGTGATTACTCTAACAAGTAGGACAGGTGCGATGAACACCTGATTTGCTTTCTGCACAAAATATGCATCAAGAAAATTTAACGATTGCGCTATTTCAAATTATTCTAATTTGTTGACCAGCACCTGTATTAGGTTGATTGGACGGAATCGCTAGGAGGAGTTCTTTAAAATGCAATGTGTGGAAATCGGACCAAAATGACACATTAAAATCAAAATGGCTGACTTCCTGTTTGGAATTAACCGATGGTGCCAGAGACTTTTGTTTGAATGGGCAACATACACGCGTACCGATTTTCATTTTCCTATTCCAGAGAAACCCCTGTGGGGACGGGTTTTTCAAAATTTCAAGGGGGCACTATCGAGACATTTTGCTGCCCTCATGGGCACCGCCCCAATCAGATGTTGGAGCTCACCACCCTTGACCGGCATATCAATTTCCATGATGATAAGAATTCATTAAGAACATCAAAAACCCAAACGTATTTTCATGGTGAGGAATCCATTGTCACCGCAGCGCCACAAGGACGCCATTACTCGAAGCATCACAGCATTTGTAAGGTACTTTAAGCAACCTTTTCTACATGTTGTACAGGGGGAAAAAAGTTGATGGGTTTAACTATATGTCATCAGTACAAGTGAAAGTAAAAACTGGTCACTTCCTGTTAGTAGCCACGCCCACTGACCCACAGACCTGGAGAGCACAACTTTGATCAGCATGGTCTCTCAATGTTTATTAATAAATCTGGTTTTGAATGGATGAAATCTCTAGGAGGAGTGCGTTAAAAAACAATATGTGGAAATCAGGCAAAAATGACACGTTAAAATCAATATGGCCGACTTCCTGTTTGGAGTAGACAAATGATGCCAGAGACTTTTTTTTGCGTCTTGGCCAAATACACGTGTACCAATTTTCATCTTTCTACTCCAAAAAAAACCCCTACAGGGAGGGTTTTTGAAAATTTCAAGGGGGCGCTATCGAGGCATTTTGCTGCCCTCATGGGCAAAGCCCAAATCAGATGTGAGAGCTTGCCACCCTTGACCTGTCAATCAATTTTTATGATGATACAAGTTTATTAAAGACACCAAAAACCCAAACGTATTTTCACGGCGAGGGATGGATAGCCGCCGCGTCACCACACGGACGCCATTATGTGTAGCTTCACAGCATTCATAAGGTAGCTTCACCAAATTGTTTTGCATGTAATAGAAGTGGAATGAGGTTGATGTGATCAAGTGTGTGTCCTCAGTACAAGTGAAAGTAATAACTGGTCACTTCCTACCACAGGGGGTCGCTAGGAGCAAAGTGGGAAGTTACTGCATCTGGACGTTCAGGGCGGAGCAATGATCATGTCCAGCAAATTTGAAGCTACTACAGTCAAGTATGTGGGCGTGAGAGCATTGGGAATCCCAAACGTATTTTCATTGCGAGGGATCCAAAGTCGCCGCTTTGCCACACAGAGGCCATTACTCGTAGCTATACAAGCGTTCATAATTTAGCTTCATCAACTTGTTCTGCATATTTCAGAAGTAGAATGAAGTTGATGGGTTCAACAATGTTTCATCAGTGCAAGTGGAAGTAACAAGTGGTCACTTCCTGTTACCACAGGGGGGCGCTATTAGCAAAGTGGGAAGTTAATATATGAGGATGTTCAGGGCGGCGCCCTCATCATGTTCAGCAAGTTTGAAGCATCTAAAATCAAGTATTTGGGTGTGAGAGCATTGTGAAATTTTTTCCTCAAGTCACTAAGATGACTTGACACGCCCTAGAGGCCACGCCCTTTGACCTACAGATATGCAAAGCACAACTTTTGATCAGGTTGGTCTCACAATCATGTGTACCAAATTTGAAGTTGATCCGGCGAAATCCCTAGGAGGAGTTTGTTTTAAAATTCAAAAATTCAAATCAAAATGGCCGACTTCCTGTTGGGTTTAGGGCGTGGCTTTCATGAAGTTTTTGTATACCATGGAACAAAGCATATAATACCAATTTTGGTCTGCATATGACAAAGTAAAGGAATTTCCCTATGGGAATTTTGAAACGTGTTTAGGGGGCGCTTTTTCGGCATTTGAGGTCAAACCTGCGTGACCGCACAAAAATATCAAATTTCGGATGTGGCAGGACGTATGTGGAAAGTTACACTCGTTTTCACCATTGGGAAAGGGGCGAAATTGGCCCTTGAAATGTCGGAGGAATAATAATAATAATAATAATAATAATAAACAGCATGATTTCTATAGGGTCCTCCGCGGACGACTTGCAGTCATGCTCAGGCCCTAATAATAATAATAATAATAATAATATTAAAAATAAACAGTAGGATTTCAATAGGGTCCTCGGACGACTTTCAGTCGGCTCGGGCCTTTATAATAATAATAATAATAATAACTAGAACTGCAAGCAGTTATGAAAGGGGGCCAAGCCTTCCCGCGCAACTTGGCTGCCAGGTCCCGCGGAGCCCATGGAATGCAAATAGCTGTATTTCATTACCAGGAGGTACATCACCAACATTTGCTCTCAAACATGAGGTCAAAAAAGGCTGCCCTCTCAAATTTCATGTCAATTGATGCTTATGTTTATTGCACCCCCTATTGGCCCATTTTCGCAAAATTTGGCACAGAGCCTCTGGTTGATGTCGGAAACAAGTGCCTTGAGTTTGATGTAGATAGCTTTGCCTTTGACACAAATATGCAACGGTATGTGTTTTCTAGTCAGCAGAAAAAAATTGTTTATTTATAAGTACCATATTTTTTGGCGTAGCAAAAATCTTTTGATAACTTTTGATAAGGCCTGTCTGGAGATTATATGTGCAAATTTCTGTGCCGATGCAGCTTAAACACTAGGAGGAGTTCGAAAAAGTAGGTTTTTGATGTGTAGTGACGTAGAAATTAAAATATGCTGTAAGAGTGGGCATGGCCAATATCAGAAGATGCAACTCCATTGCAGGAACACGAGGACGTGAAGTTTATGAAGATATGATTTAAAATGTGGGAGTTTTAGGGCAAAATGCATTGCATCCGTTACAGCGCCACCTTGTGGAGTAGCCATGCAGTTTTGGTTTGTTTGGTCTGTGTTCTATTCTAGATATACCCTGTAAATTTCACAGCCCTCAGCATAATACTTGAGCTGAAATTAAAGTTTGTTGCTTATCTTGTAATAAGCCACACCCACTTTGACAAGTCGCGATCCCATTCAATTTATGGCCTCAGGAGTGCCCCAGCATCATACCCACCAAATTTGGTAAAAATTGGTTTTGCCATTTAAGAGATATAAATTTCCCATTTTTGCAGTGCCCCCTAGTGGCCAACATTCGCCAAATTTGGCAGATAGCCTCACAGTCCCATGCCAACGTGGAATCTCAGATTTGGTGTTGTTACCATTTATTTTGGCTGAGATATGCAAATGTTAGCGTTATTATAGCTAGCTAGAAAAATTTATTCGTTAATAATTTGCGCATACTTTCACCGAACAAAATTCTTTTGATAACTTTAGATCAGATTAAAGGGTAGAGTGTACCTGCCAAATTTCACACTGATAGGACAAAACCTGAAGGAGTTCGAAAAAGTAGGTTTTCCAGTTTTTGCGAAAAAAATTCATAGGTGGAAATGGGCGTGGCCTAGCCCAAGTGATTCAGGGCTTTTCAGGGAATCTATTGATATAAAGTTTTTGAATGTGAGACAGACGGTGTGGGAGTTATAGCCCAAAACGCGTTGCCCTTAGTTATAGCGCCCCCTGCTGGCAGTCATATGTACTTTTTTTGCGTCCGTGGTCAGTGCAGGGATTTGGACCAACCCTTCAAATTACCGTCCCTTGCACGGTTAAGCCTGCAGCACCACTTTTACCAACGGAAAAGTGCATGCACACGCGTTTCCTAAAAATAAACAATACGATTTCATTAGGGTCCTCGTACGACTTTCAGTGGGCTCGGGCCCTAATTATAACACATTTGATACCACCAATACTCAACTATGCAGATATTGTCTATCAGAATACCTCTGAAACAAATCTTCCTCCTCTAAATGTAGTTTATAATAGTGTTTGTGGATTTGTTCTGAGGTGCCCTTTTAGAACGCATCACTGTTTAATGTGTGAGTCGTTGAATTGGTGAACACCCAAATCTAGGAGACAGTTTCACTGTTTAAATGTCATTATTTTAATTTCCCTCCTTATTTGAAACAATTTCTAATGCCACTGACATCACAACATAGTTTAAGGCAAATCAATAATTTCATTTATTTACTCCCAGAATTAACAAATAAACCGGTCGTTGAGCATTTAAATTTAAGGCCCCATCTGACTGGAAAAACCTTCCTGGTTCACTAAGGTCTATTACCTCTTTCCATCTTTTTAAAGCTTCATTATTTACTCATCTGCAAACCTCCTAGTCTTGTTTCTGATTCTTTATGATTTTTTTCTTTTCTCTTGTAAAATAAGGATTTTAAAAAATTTTTTATTCCTGAATATCATATGTAAATACATGTATACAGAATGTCATTCCCTCGGTCTCAGTGTACACTTGCAGATTGGTCTTCATACTCTTTTATTGGTCCATTTAGACACAGGCTTGTTTAGTCATGTATACATACGTAATCTATTATGTTCTTATACGATGGAAAATGTTTGGGGAACTGGCGAGGTATTGGGGAGCCTGTGTGTGCGTGTGTCTCCAGTACTCAGTTTTGTTTTGGGCAATTTCACATAAGAGTTGCTAAAACAGCAATTTTTAAAAAGTATTTTATCTTAGAAATATATAGGTTCTCATGTAGATGACTCATTACCAAATCAGACACTTAAAACCGTTTTGAAATATTTAGATTTGAATTTTGTAATATTTTTTAGCTCCAGAACAAGGATCAAAAGGTTATTTTTCCAAAGCTGACAGCTCCTAAAGGATATTTAGCTATTTCCTGGTATTTGCTGTATTTCGAAATTTTCATCAATATCATGTATTGCCTACCTTTTGCCCAGACTTGTTGATCAAATTTTGGTTCAACAGGAGGTAAGCAACCCAAGCAACATTTGATACCAAATTTCAATTGCTTTGTTGTTTTGAGTATAATAAATTTAGTAGATTAGAAAATTTAATTTTGTTACCATTTTGTAATTCCCTTACCGCTGTCTCTTTCTCATAAATGGCATCCTAAAAAATATCTGAACATACAAGTCAATATAAACTTACCATAGCATGGTCAACATCCTCGGCCACCAACTTAAACTTAAACCTATTGCCTATTATTGCCAGATTTCAGACTGCCTGTCAAAGTAAAAGCAAAAATATTAGCATTTTTTCTGCCGTAATTCCGTAACCGACACTTTCACCTTCGTATAGCCTTCTACAAAATTGATTACCCCAAACTGTGTTATTTTGCTCAGTAAGCATGCCAGTGGAACTGATAAAAGCATGCGCAAGTAGCTACTGCATTAGAGTGATAGATGGCAGGTAAAAATGAAAATTACTCTTGATCGTAATTCAGTTACTGTGTAATTGACCTATTGTATTCTCTGTATTGTTTGTAGGTTTTGTAAAGGACCCTCTCGAAAATGGGGCCTCCTCAAGGGGATATCCTTCAAATAAACAATAAACAATACAGTACAACAATACAGACCCTGAAACAGATATAGGGCCAGGTTTACCAACACCTTTAGATTGGGGCAAAGCCAATAACATGACTTGCCTAAATCCCTGGTAGTTCTTGTGATTTTAAGCACCCTCATAGATGTACACACTGAACATCTCTTGATCTGACCGTAAACACCAGCTCTCAGTCCATCTCCCACAGTCTTCCACCAGCACCACAGTGACCCAGTGTAAACACAACACAATGCAGCTGTTAGGGCGCCCTGTGCCCCATGTCGACATTGCTTAGTCTAATCAACTGTAAGTCCATTTGAATTAAAGCTGCAGCAAATTGATGGAATTTGAGCGATCGCCAATACAAAAAAAAAAAAAAACCTAGATGGAGCTTTTTCGCCAAAATCTGTTTTACTTCCGGGACTGCCACACTTCTGGTGCAAAGCTGCATGACAGCAAAAAAATTTTAAAAAGTAGCGTATGCATGAAGAATTAAAGCGACCTTTACGCTCGGTATTCTACAGCCAATTATCCCTAACCATGCACGCGAACGCAACTCTTCCCCTGCAGCTGCGCAAGACCGGAAGCGACTTAGCAGCCAAACTATCCCATCCATTTTCTATACCCGCTTATTCCTCACTAGGGTCACGGGGCGAGCTGGAGCCTATCCCAGCTGACTACAGGCAAAGGCAGGCCCACCCTGAACAGCTTGCCAATCCATCGCAGGGCGCACACACCATTCGCTCTCACACTCATACATATGGGCAATTTTGGTGTCTCCAATTAGCCTGATATGCATGTCTTTGGACTGTGGGAGGAAACCGGAGTACCCGGCGAAAACCCACGCAACACGGGGAGAACATGCAAACTCCACACAGGCCCCAGGCCGGATTCGAACCCACGACCTTCTTGCTGTGAGGCAGCAATGCTAACCACTGTGCATCATATATTGGCCTTGATCTGCGTATCTTTTCTTTGTATTGGCAACCGCTTAAATTGTAATATATGACCTAAGCTCTGAAGTGCCCTCCAGGCTTGAGAACGTGGCAGTGAGCTGTTGGCACGTCCTGACTCAGGTATAGGGGGTGACGTTCTCCAACACAATGGCTAGGAGGGCAGGAACGGTGCGATGGCACAGGCCCCACATGAGTCCTGCAAAGGCATCTGAAGGGAACAGTCCTGGAACCACAGTACAGCCCAGGGGAACATCTGAAGCTTCATCGTCTCAATAGGCTGTTCGCTCAACACATATGCCACTCCACTTGCAGGTGCCAAGCAGTCTGGAGCCATCATACACAATGCACAGGGGCCTTCAAGAGGCTCACGTTTGTTCGCAAACCCTAGGGTCGGGTGTTCAAATCCCAGCCACACCATTCCCATTACGTATACAACGTGTTTCAAGTGTGCAATGGCCTGCACACATAAAAGCTCTCACAGCAGATGCCCTGATCTGGGTTCAGTTTATGTTTTCCATTCATAGACTGGTGAGGAGGGGGGCTGAGGAAACTGTTCTGAGATCAGCGATCCTGCTTTTTACAGGCTTTACAATTACAGGCCAGTGACTGGTACCATCTATAACACTTCAAAGTTTCAATTGAATAGTACAAATGCTGAGACCCTTTCTGTATATTATTTATGCTTAGTTTGTGACTTTGGTTAGTCAAGTTATTTTCTTCTGAGATATTTCCTAGGGTTAAGAAGTGACAGTCTTAAAATGTATGGTATAGGTACACTTGTGACTTAGTGCTAAGAAATACGAAAATTCTGTGAAGGTAACAGCACCTCTCCAAGTACAACCTCCAGAGGCCGTATGTGTGTTTATTACCAGAAAATTAATCTTATTTTCACCAGGAACCATTTTCTGTGGGGCATCTGAACTGAGCCCAGAGCACTAAAAGAAAGTGTTACCAGCTTGCTATAAAAATGATATTTAGGTTTCTTGGCGGATTGTGGCAGTTAATCTTGTTTTATGTGGCCTTGTACAGTCTGTGAAATCATAACATTGCACTACAGGTTACAATGGAATTGCCAGAGGAATATTTTCTACTTTCTGTCATGTTAACCCCCCAAATGCCCCTGACACACTACTGTTAATCGGGCTGGCTGTCAGCTACATCTGTAAGTACACGGCCCATCATATGTTCAGGGACAATGAGAGAATTTCTTGTTTAGACAGGGAAGAAACCTGCCTCCAGGTGCTGTCAACTGATCAAAGACCTCAGGCAGTTATTACACCTCCTTTAAAGTTCAGATAAATAAAAACCATTTTAGGTTTGAGGTCAGTCTGATTCTTACAGGGTAAAACGATATTAGATGTTCGTAACTCAGCTCCTCCATGCCCGCCTACCGACCATTTTAACAGCCAAGTAAATAAAACACATATTAGGTGAGTACATCAAGTGTTGACTATAGTTGGTACATGATTATAGCAAAATGAATGAGACCAAATGTGAAATAGAATGAGAAATTAATTTGAAAATGCCCTGAGTGTTATTCGACACTGCAAAAACAAGATGAAAAGCATGCGTTTTACACAATCATAGATCATGGGGTCAAAATAACTACAACACTGATGCTTACAACATGAATACAGGACATAAAATAATTTTTTTGAGCAAATTTCTTGTACTCCCCCTGCCCCTAGGAGCAAAGAGCCCTAACAACAGTAATTGTGTCACTGTCTATACCCTTCTTACTAGCATTATATGCTGCAATTGTCCGCATTCCACTGAAAGACTGGCTGGACCAATTGAAGACATAGGCAACATGAAAGGAAAGACAAGATTTAAAAAAAAAAAAATCCCAGGGTGCTAAAGAGAAAATTATGGAAGAAAACTGTAGCCACTATCCCTTTAACTTCCGAGACTTAGGCCATTTCTCCGCGAAGGGTGCATCCTTCCAAGGTTACATTTTTAGGCTGCCACGTCATCACAGACTGTTCCACTGTGACAGCGCTTTTGCGCACAGCCGAGAAATGCAGCCTCGTTACTGCCTCATATCAGACGGAATTGTCAACTCATTTTCTCTGTTTCCATGTTAACAATTTTGTCCGCTACCAGGTGAGGTGAAGGCAGCATTGCTCGGCTGTAGGAGAAAGCACTTTCACAATGGAACAGCCTGCGATGACATACAGAATAAAAATATAGCCTTGGGGTGCATCTCAAAGCGAAGGCTGCATCCTTCGAAGGCTGTATTTTTAGGAGTCGTCACTTACTTCCAGCCACCAAACTGGCATTTAGGGTACCGGGCAAGGTCGAATTTAGGGTCAGGGGTTAGAGTTAAGGTTAAGGTTAGAAGACCAGAGATGACTCACTTAAACCGAAGCTGCTTAAATGGAGATGAAACGATATTACGTCAGTTCGGCATATGGAGTTACATGACAACCCCTAAAAATGCTGCCTTCGAGGGATGGCGCTTTGAGATGCACCCTTGGAAAATTGCAGCCTATGCTTCGAGAATAGGCCTTTTTTTGCCATTTACGTAAATTAGGTAGCCAAGAACTCGCGACTGGTGTTGTTTACCTGCAGCACCAACAGTGAGACTGATTAGGGCGTCTTTGCCTTCGCCTTTCTCGACCGCCATCCTGACACCAGGGGAGGTCTGCGCACACCAAGGGTTCTTTCAGAAAGCAGACAGGTACATCTGTCAGCGCAGCCTCTGGCATTTCACTAAACACATTAATATGCAAATTAAATAGGCCTATGCTCAATCTCTGTTCGTGATAATGACAAACCTGTTCAGCATCATTGTTATTTGAAACAGTAAAGGTTGTATCAATCGAATTTATGTTAAGCAATTACCCCCTCTACTGGTGACCAGAACAAGCACATACCAATATCAGAATACAAGGTAATTGGCCGTGGTGATGCATTTAAAAAACAAAACGAAAAAGAGCTTTTCCTTACTCTGAATGCTAGATTAAGACAATGCTGGCAAAGATATGGTCATGCCACAGCGTAAAAAGGAACTGAAAACAAACTTCCCCTCCAAATATACTCAGCAACAAAAGTTTCTGTGACACCAATATTGTTAATTATTTTTCATAACGCAATTATGAAATTGTCATACATGGTGATATCAGACTGAAACAGTACACGTAAACACAACATTGAAATGGAAATCATGAAAATGCGAGAAAATGACTTTGCACGTGAAAATGTGCGTAAATCATGCTTGTGGATGGCAATAAAAGAGGAGAATTTTTGGAATGTTCACATTGTGCCTGATGAACGACGAAAGCATCACTTATCGAAAACACAGCCATTTCGGATCAGGAACTCTACCCTCTAAATGCCAAGACTGTCTGAAAATGATCGGTGGAGGGCCATTGGGATGATTGAATCCGGAACCTCGCAGAGGGAAGTTGCTCATCGCCTGAATGTCCACCGAAACACCATTTGGAACTTATGGCAGCGTCATCAGCAGACAAGACATGTCAGAGACCGTCCTCGCAGCGGCCATCCACGAGTAACCACTCCCAGACAGGACAACTGGATTCGAACAACCCATCTCCGAAATCGATTCCAACCTGCAACCATAACTGCAAGAACGATACCTGGTTTGAGGCGACTGTCTGCACAGACAATCCGTCGCCGTCTTCGTCATTTTGGCATTGTCCCACGTCGGCCAGCAAGACGTCCAATACTCACAGTACAACACCGACGACTGCGTCTACAGTGGGCACAACAACATCGACGGTGGATCCAACCTCAGTGGGATCTTGTACTCTTCACTGATGAATCAAGATTCATGCTTAACCGATGTGATGGTCGTTTACGTGTATACCGTCGACGTGGGGAACGTTATGCCAACAACGGTGTTCAGGAATTTGATCGTTTTGGAGGTGGTAGTGTCATGATTTGGGGAGGGATCACGGCTAGAAACAGAACAGATTTGCTTGTTATTGAAGGAAATCTGACAGGTCAAAGATATCGCGATTAAGTGCTACGGCCATTGGTGGTACCGTTTTTGATGCAACATGGTCCCGGAATAACGCTGCAACATGATAACGCCAGACCACACGTTGCAAGGATTGTACAGCAGTATCTGATGCAACAACATGTCAATGTCCTGCCATGGCCAGCCAGATCCCCAGACATGTCCCCAATCGAGCATCTTTGGGACGAGATGGATCGACGTTTGCGGCGGTTGGATAACCCGCCAGCTACACTCCAGGAATAGCGACAACGTCTACGTCAGATTTGGAATGACATCCCACAGCAATTTCTGGCACATCTGATTCGGTCCATGCGCCGGAGATGCGTTGCTTGCATCATGGCACGAGGAAGTCACACCCGGTATTGAAGTGTGAAGGTCACAATTGGTTAGACGTCAGACAAGTGCTTCATGACGCATGAAAATGACATTTTTCGTTTTGAGTGACGTTAGCACTGAAAAGTCAGTGTTTCTCCTGTTAAATAAACATATTGATTGCATTGAGATCTTTGCGTGTCATTTATAACATACACATAAATGGTGTCACAGAAACTTTTGTTTCTGAGTATACATACATACATGAAACATGATCTTCAGTCATTTAAAATGGTATTTTTAATCCATGGAAGTGTGAAAGCTGGTGGGAGTCTTCATTCATAAAGATGGCATCTTATTCCAAAGGAAGCCCAGTGTATAGTAAATATGCTTGCTGTCTTTTTGTTAACAGACATTGAATCCACATGACATTAATGGATCGTGGGCTCAAGGGGAGGCTAAAATTCATAGGCCATCGACTACACTTAAAGAATAAAGGTTACTCAACATAATAGTTTGGACTGCTGAGGTCAAACTACTTGCACTTTGGAGACTGTCATGCTAATAGTGCATCTGTTGGTCAGGAAGTTAAAATGGAAGCAGTTTACCTTTCTTTGCTGTGGGGCAACAAACATTTGACAGGTCTATACAGACTACCTTGAGATTCAGTAAATATTTAATTATATCCAGCTTCTCCATTCAACAAAATGTCGCACGACAATGTAAATGCAAAATGGTACAATATAACTATCCTTTATAAAAATCATTTTTCAGGGACTAGCCATCCCTCCCAGAACACAGCAGAGCTGCGGAGCTTCCATAGGCCGGCATCATACTAACGCCGCTTCATCAGTGATTTTGCCACCATCGCCAGTCTGTTGCACCAGTTCACACATAAGGGCAAATGCTCCAGTGGATAGACGAGTGTGCTGCAGCTTTGACCAGCTTCAATTAGCCCTAATAGAAATCCCAATGCTGGCTATCCGAATCCTGACCACCCTTTCACTGTGGACACTGTTAGACTTGTGGGGGTGGCAGTAGTCCTTTCCTAAGAGGGTGAGCATGGGAAGCAGGTCATTGCCGATAACAGCCACTCCCTCAGTTGGCTGGAGAGGAACTACAGTGTGACCAGGTGTGATATGCTGGCTGTCCTCCTGGGACTGTACCAATTCCAGCTCTACCTATGCGGGCAGAGGTTCCTCCTTCGCACAGACCATACTTCATTCGGCTGGCTGCTGAACTTGAATGAGCCGGTGATGCAGCTGGCATGCTGACTGGAGAAATTACTGGACTATGACTTCGAGATCCAGCACCAGACAGGCCACCTCCATGCCAGCGAAGGTGCCCTCTCTCGACAAAAGTTTGAGGAGGGGTGTTAGCGTTGCCAGAGGGCCCAGGACAAAGACGCTGAGCCCCCAGCTGCAGCTGTGTGAGCTTCTGACTCTGAGGACAGCAGCAGTGAGCCCTATACATCAATAGCGGTGGAGACGATGGACCACCAGCAGCTCCCTCATGACCAAGGGCAAGATTCATTTCTCACCATTGTCCAAGCTTGGGTGTGGGCAGGGCAGCGACCACCCTGAGCAGCAGTGGACTCACAGACCAAAGCCCTGTACTCCCAATACACAGTGTAACCAGCTGAAATGGCCTCCCCTACCATCACTGGCAGTCTTCCGAAAGGCAGCAGCTCCTCCCCAGGAGGCTACGAACCCAAGTGCTCCAGCTGGTCAAAAGGTCGCCCTTGATGCCTCTGTAGCAATACCACGTGAGGGGGGGGCAGGGGGGGGTCCGCGTCTCAGGCCCTTTTCTGACCACGGACCAGGGGGTCCGTGGCCCAAAGCCTACACAATCCACAACGACAGTGGACCGGCTGCTGAGTGAAATTTGCTGTGTTTTTTTTTTTTGCTCCACAGGAGCTCTGGAGCTCCAGAGCAAACAGGGGCGAAACTTCGAGGCAGGGGTGTCAATCAAGACCTCGATAAGTAGAATCAGGTGTGTTAATGTCAGGGAGTAACAAAACCTGCACCCACACCGGCTCTTTGTGGATTAGATTGGACACCCCTGCTTTAAATGTGTACGTCTTGTGAGCAAAATTGAAGGCAGCTTTCAAGCAATGTTGACTGCACCTTAGTGGAAAAACCTCTACTGGTTAGTTTGTGTTAAAAGGGAAACCATGGCTGCATCTGAATAGTCTTTTTTGTCTAGGAAAATTCCTAACTCCTGAAAAATGATCTGGAAGTAATTACGTGGCAGCCAAAAGTAGATTCAAATTCTTCAGATGTTAAGGAAGGGAGTCTCCTCTTCCCAATTTACCTCCTTTAGCATTGGGTATACAGAACCATCCTTTTTGTGAAGGAAATGACGCCATCCCACAATTCTGCGCAGCAGCAGGAAAGGAAAGCACACATTTCAGGACTGGACAATGTGAATGGTCTTCTGCTCCCTCTACATCGTTTAAATCATTTAAGAGAAATTGTTTAAAATCAGTACTTAAATGGAGATGTTAAATTTAATAATAATAATAATAATAATAATGCATCAATTTTATATAGCGCTTTTTTGGACACTCAAAGACGCTTTACAATGGAGGCATTATTCATTCACACACTGATGGTGGTAAACTACGTTTTTGTAGCCACAGCTGCCCTGGGGCAGACTGACTGAAGCGTGGCTGCCAGTATGCGCCTACGGTCCCTCCGACCACCACCAAACATTCACACACAGCCATACAGGAGGGAGGGTTCCTATATTGCATGTTTTGGATGGGTAGGGGAAACCGGAGTACCCGGAGGAAACCCACGCGAACGCGGGGAGAATATGCAAACTCCACACAGAAAGGCCCCAGGCCGGATTCGAACCCATGGCCTTTTTGCTGTGAGGCAGTAGTGCTAACCACTATGCCACCATGCCGCCCATTAAATTTACGTTTGATAACTGTACCTTTGGAGTCAATTAAGAACATTTTCTCACAAGAACAGCCAGACAAGTCAGGTGCGCCAATTTAATTTCTCCAGGTCAAGGGACAGTTGAATTACTGGGTTTGTTATTTAGATTAGATCGGCAAAGACCGATTGAATGCAATGACAGTAAGGCTGAATCTGATAATTTAAACACCAGCTGGAGAAAAACATTGAAAAGGTGAGAATATACAGCGACGCTGGCCCTTCCAAATCGAGCCTTAACTGAAGACCCATACTTGTAATTCTCATTCAAACCACACAGGGGTGCAATTGTATAAATTACGGCGCCCTCTTGCAGCTATTGTCGCGTACATTAGTGTAATTTCGTTTTAAGGGTCCTAAAAACGGTGATCTGCTCAAAGCAAGATGCTTTCACTGACCATTCAACACGGTCGAGCTCAACTAGACATTTCTCCAAACTACTCCACGCATTCTGCACTTAACGCAGATACTCGGTATACATTCAATCACTGAAGACATGAAAAAGGCACAGAAGCCCGCAAAACAAAAGAACCTACTAAAACAAAATTACCGTGCTGATGATTAACCGCGGAAAGAATTATAGTTCCATTTAAAACATACACGCCCAGAAAGACTGGAAAACACAAGCTGTGTTCGTGGAACACTGATGCCCCCGGCGGCAGGTTAAAGTATTGCAGGTTAAAGTTCCTCCCCCCCGCTGCAGACAGACGGACGGACAGACACAGACAGGAGAAAAACTATAGGCATACAAATCTTTTATAAGCAACTGACCCAATACAGACTGATTTTAATATTAACAATTAGCACATGAACAACAATAAGCACATGAAAGTCTTGGATATGCTCACACTACCAACGCTAAAATTTACTAGAGGCCAGTAAGTCACTAATGAAGCAAGAACCACCTCTTGGTCTTAGGACACACTCGCACGCGCACAGAGTGGCTTAAACTGCTTTCCAGCAAAGCAATGCCCACTTTCCTCAGATCTCAACAGGAGAAATAAAAACGCAGCATAACAGCATTTAAAAAATGTAATCGTTTATTTCACTTGAAGCATTCTAAACATGGGGGGGGGAAAAAAAAAAAAAAAAAAATTCTGGTGTAAATAAGTACAGAATTTCCACCAGTGACCACACGCCTTTCAAATGCGACATTCCAGCTTAAGGGAAAAGGGGAAAAAAAAAAAAAAAAAAAAGCAAAAATTATACCATCCCTGCCGTTTCCATAACTACATCAGTGCAGGACAGAGAGGACAAGCGACAAATACAGCTCAGTTGCCACAACGGCGAGCCCAACAGTCCAGCGGACAGCATGGTCACAGCCAAAGAGGCCGCAATACTGGTGCACGCAGCGCTGGCCTGCTGCTTACGGCTGTGCAATTAAAACTCAACTGGGATGGGTTAACTAAAAACCTACCGCCATGAACTTCAAACATCTTACTCGTACAAATATTTTTGCATATATACTGCGACAATTGACCTCATTATCAAATGGTTGCAGTTAGCGGAGTGTGGAAATTTTAGGTTGGGGAGGAGCAGCAGCTTGCGTTGGCTGTACCCGATCCAGCCCCTGAGGTCCCGAAAAATTTCTCCTTCAAATCACAAAACAGCCAGGAACGGAGTTATGGGGGAGGGAAAACAAAGCCAATACATCAGACACAAATCATTTAATCATCCTCATCATCATCATCCTCATCCTCTTCATCATCTTCCTCCTCTTCGTCCTCATCTTCATCGTCCTGGTCGTTGCTCACTTGCTTTTTGGCAGCCTTGTGCCCAGCCGTGGCCCCTCCTTTACCTTTGTAATCCGCCATGTCCTGCAGAGAGCAAGACACACAGGAGTGAGGTCAGCTCCATCCCGAAGGAACAGGGCATTCACGGGTTCACACAGAGGGACCTTCATGTCGAGCTGTTGCATTCCAGCGCACGCACACGCACGCGCACACGCACAGAGAACAGCCTGTCCCCCAAACCCTAAACAGTCCTGTTGCCCACGACCACAAGTGTAGCCCCCCCCCCACCCACCCACACATAGCTAGTACAGTACCCCCAGTCTGAGAAACTCAGACGCAGTGAACTGGAGCAGAAGTTCTGTCCACTGTAGCGCTGAAAGAGGAGTCACACAGACCCAGGGATGTGCCCTTCTGAACGCCTACAACCCCATTCCCCAGCTGAAGGAGCCCTTTATCTACCGGCCGCACCCAACTCGCATCAGTCATTCAGAGCTGCGGTCGGGGGGGGGGGGCTGGGTCGCTTAAACTGAGCGAGGAATGTAACTGCTTTGAGGGAAACCCGAGGATACTCCTGATGACAAGGGATACAATAAGGCTGTATAGGCCTATTCGCAGATGACGTTTACACTCTGCTAGCTGACTCCTAGGCCTAAATACAGATTTTCCCGCATTTTTTTCGATAGCCTTGGGGTCCTCAATCTTACCCAGAAAAGGCTGGCGTGGGTGCAGCTTTCATTCCAACTAAAGTTACACACCAGACTACAAATCAAGGTCTTCAGCAGTCAAATTTAAACTGAACATGAATCTGAATATTTGCTCTCGCCATGAATAATCACTACATTTTGCTGTAAATAGAAGCATCCAACTTGTGCTGAAATGTATAAGCAAAAACCATGAAATGCTACGGTTGACTCAGAATTTAAGAAAAACCTTGAGCATACCCAAATTTGATACGAGTGGTCTCAACTTAGGCAGAGCAGTCATGTTGGTTTCTGTAAAAGCTGGATGTCAAAGGGTTAGAGAGACTATCCATAGAAAGAAGTACAAACGGTAGTTTTTCCACAGTTGGAGGACAACACGCACAAAAGGACCAACTAGAAGTAAATTGCTTACGCATTTCCAGGCTTTATTGTCGTAGGGCTCCAGGTTATAAACTGCTAGCAGCTATTCTTGTGTAATGTTTTATGGAATAATAAAATTTCACTTTACCTCTGAAGGAGCAAAGTTAATCATGCACTTCTTTTGATGGAAACAGCCAATATTCTTCACAAATTGAAATGAAAATGTCAGGATTTAGTCATGAGGGCAAGGCAACTGGACTTCTTCCAATTTCCCATTATGAAACAGTAATGGCTATATGTGCATAAGATTTAGGTTAGTGGAGAAGGCAATGACAGAACAAAGTACATTCTGCTGACTAGTCATGGGTTAAGCAAGGTTTTAGATGCATCTGTAGCCCTGTAGAAGGCTAGTTATTTTATAATCTTTGTGCCAAGCGCAGTGACAAGAATAACCAAGTTTACATTTCAGAAATTTTTCACCCCTTAAACACCATTTAGCTTTGTACTTGTAGTTCAGGTCACCGAGATTTTCACTCCTGAACAAAAACGCACGCCACGCCACAACCCAGTACTAACACAATCTCCTTGCCCTACACAGTAGACCCAAACCGGTGACGGCAAGCGTTACATTACCTTCTGGTACTTGTCCTTCAGCTTGTTGGCTTTGATGAGGTATGGCTGCTTGCTGGAATCGCTCAGGTTGTTCCACATCTCGCCCAACTTCTTGGCGACCTCTCCGATCCCCAGGCTGGGGTCCTGGGCCTTGATCTTGGGCCGGTGCTCCGAGGAGAACAGGAAGAATCCGGAGCTGTGAGGAGTGAACGCAGGTAAGGAACCGCACCTGGTTTCAGCACGCAGCCCTGAGCCAAACACCACACAGGGATGAACACTACCATGTGACCAGGTGCAGAACCAATCAGCCTTAACAAAATCTGTCCTGTGACATCACAGGGGGAAAGAACAGCCAGAATAATGAAGTGATTGGCTGGAGCTGATCAGCCCTTCTTGCCTCGGAGCAGTCACCTCCATGTGATGTCACAAAGAAACATTTTGAAATTCCCGCACCTGGTGACATGATTGGGGACCTTTAACCAAAGTAGTTACATAAACAGAATACCACTTTTACAGAATCGGCAATTTTAACAGTATGTGTAAACGTCTCAAACATGTAAATACAAATTCCAGGAGGACAATGGAATAAGCATATGCTCTGCATTAAATACAGGGCAGATTCCTTCTCCCACTGCTACTGAATTTAGAACAGTTTCTCCCATGGTCAATTAGCAACAGGATAACAGGAGTCGCTATAGTCGAGCACATCTGACAATTATACAGTTACGGTATACAGTTATACCGCCATGGCTGAAGCTCGTTGTTGGGGGGGTGCAATCTTATTTACCAACAGCCGATACTGATAATTTGCCTTTATTGGCCAAGACAGACCAACAGCACGTCTACAGAGAAGTTTCACTCACGGGGGTCGTTTGGGAGCGTTAGGGTCTTTTTTCTTCTTTCCCTTCTTCCCAGGATGATAATTCATCATCTCTTGATCGTAGCGCACCTTGTCCTCTTTCGCCATGTCCTCAAACCTCGACTTCTCCTTTGTGGACATGGTCTGGGACACATAATGCACAGGAAATGAGATTTGGGCATCGACAAACCCACTAGACACATGTACCCTCCAGAACAGTATGAACACCAAATACTGCACATAAGAACATAAATGAATAAACAAGTGGGCCAAGACACTGATGCACCCAATACATTTCCTCATACGCACATACTGAGCACATTTTCCTGCAGGGAACCTGATCGCACTTTATCATTGACTTGCATTGATAAACTGGGTCTATGATTCACACTAGAGAACAGTAATGCAGCCTGTCCGTTCCCTAAAAATCCTCTCCATTTTCAGTCTGCAGCCGTACCCTTCATAAGTGTTTTGCTGTGATTTATTTAAGGGCAATTTGCCCAACATTGAATGCACAGTCCACATTAAAACTATAGTACACCGACCTTTGCGCTCCTACCGCCAATAAAATGCCCCGAGATTAGGAAACCTTCTAGGCAAACATAACTTTACTGCAAGACAACTTTATAAACTGGAAAAGGCCAAGTTTTCTGAAGAAAATGTGTGTTTGCTTCAGCGAGAAAAGTTGGAGGTTGGCTTATAAAATGAAGGTGCTTGGAAACTGAAAGGCAAAGGAAATTGCTGAAGAAAATGTTGAAAAACTGCTGAAATGTCAACTGTAAAGCTGAAAGTAATTGTGTAACGAATTCTGACTTTTCAGCTGCAACATGACCGAGTAGACTCCGCTTCAACCCAGCAGTAAAAAAATAAAAATAAAATAAGATGAATTTGAGTAATTGAAGTTGATGCATCTCTATGGCTAATTTCGCAGTGCATGCTGAGAAATTAGCTTTATGGTGGAGCAAACATAGCAGGTCACGTTGGCAGACTGCTGCAGCTGTTGTTGCTTATAGCACATTGACAGCGTCTCCTAGTCCCGAGCTGTACCACGCTGACCTCGCAAAGTAGTGAAATGCTACCATTCGCGGCTCTATTCATTTTTGTGCACTGTGTATTTGCTAGCTAAATAGCTAATCAAATAGCAAGCAGCAAGATATCGTTACCACACGTTGTGATATTATTCACAGCTCCTGTGTGTGTGCCATTGGCTAGTTAGCTCGAACACAGTGCACAGAACATGTTCGAAACTGGTCCAACTTGAGTTTCGAAAATCCCATCACTGCAGATGACCATTAATAGCAACACACAGTGATGTTCCCAGTGAGGAAAATGCTCCAACACAGGCAATAATACACAAAAAACTACACAGTTCTTAGAGTGTGACAGGTCTGGTCAAATGTATCCTTCTGCTTGCAATTTCTCCTACTACTCCACGCCCTCAATTTTCCTCCTTATATACTCTTTTGCAGACCCCTCCCATATTTAGACCTCTTTTTAAATTCACTGGGACTTGTCCCAGACATGCCCAAACCTAGCTCCAGTCTGGGCTTAACAAAGGTCAATACTGCCATCTAGTGGCTTCTATTCGCATTACAGCTGCCCTAAATGTACCCTCTTGAAGCTGGTTTGAGCGACTGGACAAACAATGCTACCGAAAATTCTTTCGCAGAGTTTGACCAGAAGAATGAGATATCTTAACCATCTCAATCCGTACTATGATTGTGCTGAGGCCAGGAAAAAGTCCAGCGGAGGGCAGAATTGAACCACAATGCCGCTATGCCACAATTTCGCTCGAGTTAAGGGACAGTGTGTAACATTTACATTTTTTTTAATTATTCGCCAAAATCTAAGTATGCATACGTGTGTCATCATTGGTGTATTATGACCTCTGCTAATAATCTAATATATTCTCGTAAACTAAGATTTTTAGACTCGTTTCTACACTGGACGGGTAAGCTGATTGGCTGACGGTCATGGCGCTCCCCTTTTTGAAATAGTGGCTGCCGGCAAGGGACAAATAGCACCAAACGCGGAATAAATCCACGTTTGCCCTGCCAGCCAGCCAGCACAGAGTGATTGAGACACCGGAGGAAATCAGGAAGAGAGGCTATCGCGGCGTATTTGAAAATCAGTACTACTGCAGCATAATGAAGGACCATACATATGCAGCAGCAGCACAGGAGACTGATCCCTCATCCACAAAAAAAAGAAAGAATTGAAAGGGCAGCACGACTGGCGCGCTCAAAAAACAAGGGTGAACATTGGGCTAGCCGTCCCCAGGTGGAAGGAGCTAATGAAGGAGAAAAATTCAAAGGGACGTGGAAGTTGCCAGCTTTCTCCTCGACAAGCAAGTCAACTGAACTGCCTAAATTAGCCTAAGCGCAACTTTTCATTCAGTTGTTACACAGTGTTGCTCGTTACCAAAAGCAGCATATAGATCTAGCTAAAATACTGCATCCTCATTGTAACAGGTGGAACTGTACGTTTATGTGGTTTCGGTAGCCTTCATAATTGTGGTAAACGCCGGGGGCCCGCCAAATTTTGCTCCCTTGTCAAAAAATGCTACCTTAATGCAAAGCGATCAAAGTCTTAGTTTTCGCCTTGATATTGCAATATGAATCGGGTTACAATAGTGACTTCGTTATTTGTTAGCTTACTATGAAAAAAGCGGACGTTATAAAGAGCTGGATAAGTTTGTTTGGGGGGGGGGAAGATGGATGTTAGTTGGTTCTCAATCTTTTTCCTTTCCTTTACGCGTTTTCCAATCATCATAATTGGCAACTGAAGACACTTTCTCTCCATATGCGATCAAACAGCAATGAAATTGTGGGATAAATTCCAGTATACAGAGGCATAGCCAGAACTGAGAATGGGCTGGCACAAAACATCCGTTTTAAACAATTATTAGTCCTGACCTGTTCTCGGTCATTTTCATAATTAAAAAGGTTCACTCCGAGAGCACTCCACGCTCAAATTGGAGAGAACAAGCAGCACCTGTTAAGTAAGACGACAATCATTCCTCTGGACGCGCGTTTGCAGCATTTAAATCGACGTTGTTAAATATTGTACACCTGTCGACTGTCACTGAAGTAGCTTGAACCACACGTTTTAAATAGCCTAGCATAGTGCCACATTTTCTAATCAACCCATGCAATACAGAGAGTGAAAGGCGATATTTCATTACAATGCGGACCAGTTCAATCGAGGCGAAGCAATAGCCTTTTAATTAGTAATTATTTCTCTCAACTGAATTAAGCCCATGACTGCATCGCTGTTAGATCACTGCAGTTATGCCATCACCAGTTCGCAAAACGACGGTCAAACTATCACCGCAAAAAATTTGATGCACAATTACAGCAGATAGCGCGGTACTATGGTCACATGATACAATTGCTGTCAAAAAAACACTTCCTTAATGTGGTTTGAAAATGTTCTCTTTTCAATAAATAGTAGACATTTTGTGCAGATTGAAATGTGAGATTTTGGTGAGCTGCTCTTAATACAGATGACAAACAATTGCATGTAACTGAAATAATGTTTTACTTAAAGCAAAAGGAAAAAAGGTAGATGTCACTGTGGCATTAATGTAGGAATTCCCATTAGAATTGTTCTTTTCAGGTGGACAAAATACGAGATTTTTTTGGCACTCTTGAGCTTTCAAGGGTTTCAAAGTTGAGCTTTCAAAGTACAATATTTATCCACAAAATTATACATTTGACAAAATCCAAAGGGGAAAAAAGGGGGAAATTACAAGGAAGGAAATAAAAAAAAAAAAAAAAAAAAAAACCTTTGAACGCAATAAGATGATCCAAATAAGATAAAAAAAAATTAAGAGCTTAAATCAAGTCCAAGTTATCCAAGTACTGAATAACTGGGCGCCAAGTGATTTTAAATTTCTCAGTATGCCCCCTCAGTGAAAATTTGATTTTCTCCAACTTTAGAAATAGAATTAAAGCTGCAAGCAGCACCGAAAGGGCTCTTGCACCCCTCATGCACGTTGGAGTGGCAGCAAGATCTTGATTGGTGCCAGTGTCCATTCACAGCCATTGGACACTGCTAGCTTGTGCACAATGCGTTTTCCTGAGGGAATAGCAAAAATTTTCTGGAGTGCGCCATGATACGATATATGATTGACATGTCTGTGTGCAAAATCTACAACAAAGTAATCATAATTCCGGGCTCCAGGAGTGTGTTGATTTTCAAAAATTTTCAAGCATCTTTAGAGCCTCAAAAAGGCAATTCTTTTAGAAATTTGATTGGGGGCGCTATAGAGCCATTATGCCACATTTAGTGCCAATTGATGTATCAAATTGAAAACAATTAAGACAATGAAACTTACGAAACGTTGCACAAATTGGAGTATTTTAAGGCTTTCAAACGTGTGTTCATAAAATTTGATTTAAAAAAAAAAAAAAAAAACCCCTCAGGAAATGAGTCATAGCTCACTTCCTGTTTGGTCAAAAAAAAAAAAAAAAAATTCCAAAGAGAAAAACCATGGCCCAGTAATTTAAAAAACAATTAAAAAAAATAAATAAAAATTAAAAAAAAATCTGGTATATTCAATGTTTATTTAAATCGGAAGACATTACAGAAAAATCAGAACTTCAGCTGTTGTCCCGTTTCAGCGAGTTTTCGTTGTATAAGAGCACGGTATAGGCCAGTAATACTGCATTTACCATTGAACATCTGCCCCAATATACATACCAGTAGAAGCCAGCCAGTAGAGGGCACTGGGGCGCCGTCCCCCCCTTCAAATATCAAGAGATGAAAATTTACTCAAACATGTTAAATATAATTTAGCCGTATAATGCAAATTAATAAGTGCTTCTCAGTCTGTGAGCGCCTGTCAGACGTTAAATTTCAGTTTCAAATGGTATTTGGTTGATTTCTCTGTACGAATATACTTCCTGGGTGAGGGGCACCAGCCGGGAAATTTTTTGCACCTCATTTTCCACACGTGCTTTTCTGTTCGACGAATCAGCGTATTTGTTTTGATTCTATTTTTATCAGTCACCTGGTTCATCTTCGGTAACCTTCGTTCGCTCATTAAAAATAATGTATATATTAGCTACTTAACTGACTGAATATTACAAATAGTCAAAAAGGAGGGGGGGAATAAAAATTCACAGGAATTCAAACCAGAGTTTCCAGCGTGCAAATGCACGGTACTACCCTTTAGGCCATCAGTGCGCTTTGTTCAGCTTTGATGAAAATTTGATGTTATACCTTACTACGCTAAATCCGACCCTCAACTGAACCCTAATTTTAACCCTAACTTAAATTTAGGGCCACCCTAAACAGTCGCAAACCGCAGGCGCAGCAAAACCATAGCTAGGTGATTAGTGCGAAAAAGCCTGAGCTCCTCGTATGGGGCCTAAACCTACATGCACAGTCTATTAGTATTAGACAGTCTCAACGGACGAGTTGGCAGGTTGAGTGCTGAATCGAGGCTTTCACCAAGCTTTCTGCAATAACTCAGAGGGGGCAAATAGGATTATGTAACAGTTATACCTTTCCACAATTACATAGTTTACCTACCTCCAAGATGGCTGTATTTGCCACTTGTTTTGAGCAATTTTCAGTCACTGATGAGTTGTTTCAAGCGCGCCGATGACGTAATTATAAACAAAGACGCCGATTCGTCCAGCAGAAAAGCACGTGCGGAAAATGAAGTGCAAAAAAAAAATAAAATAAAATTCGTGCACCGGCCAAACGGTACCTAATGTAAGCACTCAAAGTTTTGGTTAGCCGTTAGGCTGCCGTTTCATTGGTTTCTTCAGATTTTCTTACAGGGCGCAGTTATGTGCACCCCACACACTCCCACTTTCATTGGCAGCGAATTGGTATCGTTTTAATGTTTTTTACACTCCATGTACCCACTGCACGCTTTCGTACCCTTTCATAATAATGGCCACTAGGTCACATGATCACAACCATCCAATCAGCACTCATCCTGCTTTAAGCTGAGAATCTATAACATTGTTTGTCATTGGCTCCGGGCGACCCACGTGATCAAACAATATGGCTTCCTCCACGACAAGCCACGTCATGGACGTTTTGATGAAGACTGTCGAGGAAAAACTGTGCGGTATATGGCAGACAGACAGTTTAAGAACCTACCAGATGGAAGCTATAAAGTCTGTGCTGCTGGGGAAAGATGTTCCCGTCTGTATGCCGACTGGCAGTGGCGAATCCTTGCATTTCGAAGGCCTGACTTCGGCCAATTCAACCGCTCGTGAGTCAAGCCTGTCACTTTAGTCACCCTCGGGCCAGGCTGCAGATTCAGCCGTGTTAGTTGGGTCCTGAAGACTACCATAGAAAGCTGAAAAGTTTTGGAACGCAATGTAGGAAATGGGACTTATTGAATCAAGTGTGGATTATACGGAAAAATAAACTCCTCGCCCGAACAGCGAAGGTCAGATAACTATAGTAGAAAAATTTTGGAAAAGCGATTTCTGTTTGTGATCCTTTGGCCTGGTTCTCTGATACTTTGGCGTAGATCGCTTTGCATTACATCATTGGAATCTGGGGAGTCTTCGATTTCATTTGACGCCTCGCTCGTGTCTTCGGCATGAACTTCAGTTGCGGTAGAAATGGAAATATGTCAAGTGGGTTGACACAGCGGAGCTGGACAGTTTGATATGTCGTAATTCATTTAGTTATTGAGTCGTAAATAGGGCACGTAAAAAAACGTTTATATCGCCCTGTAGCTTAGGTTCTGCCGTTTAATTTGATGGACAACATCACTATTCTTAGGTGATAAGTGTGTTATTTCACGCTATTTTGCCTGTGCCTTTCTAAAGTCCCCCAATTGGGGGACTCTCGGGTACAAGAGATACACCGCCTAGCACCGTGTTCTTCTAGAAACGTGCCAAATCCAGATAATCCTTAAATAATGAATTACATTCATATTTCAATTTGTAACGAGTAGCGAAGTGGCCAGTGTCAAAGTAAAGAAGTAAAAGTATACTTTATCTTTTAAATGTAGTAGAGTTGAAGTCCCAGTTTTTAAAAAAAAAAAAAAAAAAAAAAACCACCAAACACTCCGGTACAAATCCTCAAAAAATACTTAAGTAATACATTTCCCGATGTAACGGATAATAATGAATTAGATAATTGCAGGTAGAGGTATTTTGACTAAGTGTCAAATGTACATCAAGCGGTGTTACATTGATAGAAAGCATGCTGCAACTGCGAAGCTACCTGTTGATGTACCGTTTTCCCTACGTAACTGCAGTGGACACGACTGGTTACGCATGGAATGGTAAATTGAGGCCAGATTTTCAAGCTACAAGTAATGAGAGAAAGTAAATGTTGGATATAAATTTCAGTATCTAATCTTTAAGCTCAACTACATGGAGATATATTTTCAATAACAGCATAGGGTGGAAGTTTAGAAATAAAACGTGCCAATTTTCATCCACCATTTCAACTAGTTTTCAAAGAAAGAAAATATTGTTTTTTTTTGTTGAATATACAGTACAAAATCCAAAACCAGTGAAGTTGGCACGTTGTGTAAATCGTAAATAAAAACGGAATACAATGATTTGCAAATCCTTTTCAACCTCTATTCAATTGAATACACTACAAAGACAAGTTACTTAATGTTCCGGGTAAACTTTGTAATTTTTTTTGCAAATATTGGCTCATTTGGAATTTGATGCCTGCAACGTTTCAAAAAAGCTGGCACAAGTGGCAAAAAAGACAGTTGAGGAATGCTCAAACACTTATTTGGAACATCCCACAGGTAAACGGGCTAATTGGGAACAGGTGGGTGCCATGATTGGGTATAAAAGCAGCTTCCCTGAAATGCTCAGTCATTCACAAACAAGGATGGGGCGAGGGTCACCACTTGGTGAACAAATGCCTGATGGTCGAACAGTTCAAAAACAACATTCCTCAACGAGCTATTGCAAGAAATTTAGGGATTTCATCTACAGTCCGTAATATCGTCAAAAGGTTCAGAGAATCTTGAGAAATCACTGCACGCAAGCGACAAGGCCGAAAACCAACATTGAATGCCCGTGAACCTTCGATCCCTCAGGCGGTACTGCATCAAAAATCGACATCAGTGTGTAAAAGGACACCACATGGGCTCAGGAACACTTCAGGAAACCACTGTCAGTAACTACAGTTCATCGCTACATCTGCAAGTGCAAGTTAAAACTACAATGCAAAGCGAAAGCCATTTATCAACAGCACCCAGAAACGCCGCCGGCTTCGCTGGGCCCAAGCTCATCTAAGATGGACTGATGCAAAGTGGAAAAGTGTTCTGTGGTCTGACGAGTCCACATTCCAAATAGTTTTTGGAAACTGGGGACGTCGTGTCCTCCGGATCAAAGAGGAAAAGAACCATCCGGACTGTTATAGGCGCAAAGTTCAAAAGCCAGCATCTGTGATGGTATGGGGGTGTATTAGTGCCCAAGGCATGGGCAACTTACACATATGTGAAGGCATCATTAATGCTGAAAGGTACATACAGGTTTTGGAGCAACATATGTTGCCATTCAAGCAAAGTCATGGACGCCCCGGCTTATTTCAGCAAGACAATGCCAAGCCACATTCTGCACGCGTTACAACAGCATGGCTCCGTAGTAAGAGTGCGGGTACTAGACTGGCCTGCCTGTGGTCCAGACCTGTCTCCCAGTGAAAGTGTGTGGCGCATTATGAAGCTTAAAATACGACAACGGAGACCCCGGACTGTTGAACACCTTAAGCTGTACATCAAGCAAGAATGGGAAAGAGTGCCACCTGAAAAGCTTCAAAAATTGACGAAAAAAAAAGGAAAACCCAAGCAGAGGTATACGTTTCCCAAAAGCATAGTTTGTACCAGACCCCTTCAAAGAGAGGCATGTCAAGTCTGAATATAATACCAGTATGGATGTGTTGCATAACTAAGCAGTCAGTCATTTAATTCAGATTACAGCTCAAAATAAATTGAATAGATATCAAATCGTATCGAATTGAATCATGAAATTTGAACAGATTCCCAGCCCTAATTTCCGTCCACAGTAATAACGTTAGCAACAACCTGTAATATTAGTACAGCACAGCTGTGAAAGATTTGGGCGGCTGCTGGCAGGGTATTTAAACCATTTTGTGCAGATGTGTCCGCCAGTGGACACGGAGTTGCAGATTTATGCACGCAGTTACAATATCACTAGATGGCCCACCCGGATCAGTTATTGAATTTCACTACCAAGCCGAGTTCGAAAACAGTTTATTAAATGGACGAGTTCATTCCAATCCCTGGATGAATCAAGCCAACCTTGGTTTGACTTAAAGGGGTTGGCACATCCACACTACAGGGTGGCCCAAAAAGTGTCCCTCTTTCCACTCAGAACTCCAGGGTGGATGAGGAACTTGGAAATGAGTGGGCAGGACTGACTAATTATCCAGTGTATGAATTTTATTGCCACAAAATAATCCCAGATCACTGTTCAAGAGTAGATATTCAGGCTTTAAGAAAGCCCTGCTTATTGTGGATTAGCCACTGGTGTGCCTTCCTTTTTCTCTGCTCATCGTGCCATTATAGGCGTTGGCTCAGACAGACAATCTTGTCACCGGTTGAGTTTAAATTTATAATTTCATTCTGTACAGTGGGACCTGTTGGTCAGTGTGTGGGGAATCTGTCATTTATGCATTTAAACATGTAACTTACCACAGCTGTAAGGTATTGGAAAAGCATGAAAATGCACCTTGAAAAGTGCCTCGAATTTCACTTTGGAAAAGGTGTAGGAAGCCTGTAGACAGCATTACAGTGCTGTGTTTTTAGATTCGGGTTTTGTTTTCTTGCTTAACCATGTTCCACTTATTGTTTGCATCTTAACAAAACATCAAAATCTCAGTTAGTAGGTGGATTATCTAACAGGGCCGCTTTTACAGTCTGTTAGTCACGCAAGGACAGATAGTGATCTGTGGACATAGGGGATACAGCCTCAATTCATAGTAAAAAAGGGTGCAAACCCTGAAAATCTCTAGGCTACATTTTCCTTCTTTTCTAACGACTTGACATCAAAGCAGCTGTCAGGTGTGCTGTGCCAAGGTCAATTGCGCCCCCTCCCAAAATTTTTTGCACCAGCCGCCACTGAAACATAATTTACTGATCATAACTGCATACGAGGCATTTTTAATTTGCAGAGCACGCAAACTAACATGCAGTAGCTGATAAGCGGTCATGACTTTGTAATTTGTCGCACAAAAAATTAGTCTCGCATCTGGTGTGAAAGCAGCTTGATTTGCCCATAACATGTATTCGCGTCTTTGCATTGACTTTGAATGTAGGCCAATCGGTCCTGCAAAAAAAAAAAAAAATTGATTCGTGACTGATGTGAAAGCAGCTTTATGGATAGTTGCGACAGCTAGAGAGCGCTCGGTTATGTTATGAACATAACAGGTTTTGCAAGTGCGGACAAGTTGCTTATGTGGTGCTAGCGAATTGATCACTTCTACTGGAAAGAATTACCCATTAATCTCCGCCTTTTTCGGTTTTTTATTTGCCACAACAATTTCTAAAGGGGAATGAAATTATGTCAAAGTAGTGCAGAGGAATCATTTGTAAGCCGGTAGAGCTTCTGAATTTCGAACTGAGAGCTTGCTCAGACATTTGTGAAGTATCCGGCTGATCTCAGTCATGGATAAGTGAAGCGATCATGAACTGTAGTGGCTACAAATCGGGCAACGTTATGATGAAACTCCCAAACTGATGCTTAACAAAGTAACAAGCATATCGATCAGAATTACTGCATACAAGTTAACCAGGAGCGTTTTTAAATTAGCACAACATGCAAACTAACATGCAGTAGCTGGTAACAGAGCGGTCATAACCACAGAGACAAACCCTTGCAACACAGGTTTTACAGACATCAAGTTCTGTTACTGTGAACAGTTGTACCAAGCATCAAAGTAACAAACAAGCATTAAAAGTAAGCTTCAAATGAAGTATGTTCTCACACACCTTATGTAGAATTTCCCGTTTTCACACTTGCATATTTAGGACAAACATTAGCAACAGTAACTTGGCTTGGCCGCTGTGACTACAGCCACAATCAACTGGCTATCAAGTCAGGTTGGCTTACGCAGTAAAAGCAACTTACAGCTTGCGTCTGAGTCACGGACAGTCACGACTGATGCATTCATCTTCAGAAATTTTACGAAGCCTGCGTTTGAGGCCAGTTGTTCCTGCCAACTATCGCTAGCAGTCCTGCTAGCCACCTGTAACACATTAGCTTCCATGACAATATTTGCCGTTATATGGTTACTTACAGCTTGTGGCTACGAGTGCTTGATCAATGCAACTGCTTCAGGTTTGGAGACGCTGCTGAAATGCTTATCCTGTGTAAAATTAACCTTTACTGACAAAGCTGTCTTTGGTGAAATGCTGAGCAAACAGCTAACGTTCCCTTTGTCCGTGGCAGTTTGCTGCCAGCGCAAAAAAAAAAAAAAAAAAAAAAAAAAAGCTATTTCTATTCCGATTTCTGGTGGCTTCATCTTTTGGAAGAGAAGTTTGTTTTTCCTTCGCGTCCAAAAGTAAACGGACTAGTAGCTTTGGGAGAGCCAACAGCCTACAAGCCATCTGAATGGATGTTGTGACATTAAGAGTTCATTAGATTAATTTCAAAAAAGGAACCACAAATTAAGTTCGAGCCCATTTATATCTTCTTCACGCAAGTACCAGAATATAGGGCTGGGCGATAGGTGGAATACAGATTAAGTGCAATAAGATTAACTGTTGCAACTATACTCAGCAACAAAAGTTTCTGTGACACCATTTATGTGTATGTTATAAATGACACGCAAAGATCTCAATGCAATCAATATGTTTATTTAACAGGAGAAACACTGACTTTTCAGTGCCAACGTCACTCAAAACGAAAAATGTCATTTTCATGCATCATGAAGCACTTGTCTGACGTCTAACCAATTGTGACCTTCACACTTCAATACTGGGTGTGACTTCCTTGTGCCATGATGCAAGCATTGCATCTCCGGCACATGGACCGAATCAGATGTGCCAGAAATTGCTGTGGGATGTCATTCCAAATCTGACGTAGACGTTGTCGCAATTCCTGGAGTGTAGCTGGCGGGTTATCCAACCGCCACAAACGTTGATCCATCTCGTCCCAAAGATGCTCGATTGGGGACATGTCTGGGGATCTGGCTGGCCATGGCAGGACATTGACATGTTGTTGCATCAGATACTGCTGTACAATCCTTGCAGCGTGTGGTCTGGCGTTATCATGTTGCAGCGTTATTCCGGGACCATGTTGCATCAAAAACTGTACCACCAATGGCCGTAGCACTTCATCGCGATATCTTTGACCTGTCAGATTTCCATCAATAACAAGCAAATCTGTTCTGTTTCTAGCCGTGATCCCTCCCCAAATCATGACACTACGACCTCCAAAACGATCAAATTCCTGAACACAGTTGTTGGCATAACGTTCTCCACGTCGACGGTATACACGTAAACGACCATCACATCGGTTAAGCATGAATCTTGATTTATCAGTGAAGAGTACAAGATCCCACTGACGTTGGATCCACCGTCGATGTTGTTGTGCCCACTGTAGACGCAGTCGTCGGTGTTGTACTGTGAGTATTGGACGTCTTGCTGGCCGACGTGGGACAATGCCAAAATGACGGAGACGGCGACGGATTGTCTGTGCAGACAGTCGCCTCAAACCAGGTATCGTTCTTGCAGTTATGGTTGCAGGTTGGAATCGATTTCGGAGATGGGTTGTTCGAATCCAGTTGTCCTGTCTGGGAGTGGTTACTCGTGGACGGCTGCTGCGAGGACGGTCTCTGACATGTCTTGTCTGCTGATGACGCTGCCATAAGTTCCAAATGGTGTTTCGGTGGACATTCAGGCGATGAGCAACTTCCCTCTGCGAGGTTCCGGATTCAATCATCCCAATGGCCCTCCACCGATCATTTTCAGACAGTCTTGGCATTTAGAGGGTAGAGTTCCTGATCCGAAATGGCTGTGTTTTCGATAAGTGATGCTTCCGTCATTCATCAGGCACAATGTGAACATTCCAAAAATTCTCCTCTTTTATTGCCATCCACAAGCATGATTTACGCACATTTTCACGTGCAAAGTCATTTTCTCGCATTTTCATGATTTCCATTTCAATGTTGTGTTTTCGTGTACTGTTTCAGTCTGATATCACCATGTATGACAATTTCATAATTGTGTTATGAAAAATAATTAACAATAATGGTGTCACAGAAACTTTTGTTGCTGAGTATAGGACGGCAGGCCTTACTTCTGTTCTTCATGAATCATACCAGAAACGGTCACGAAAAAACTGCAGCCAAACAGGCCATGTGAGATGCTTCCAGAAAAGAACTTCAACATGCTTAACAGAACGTTAGATTTGGTGGAATCAGCTGCTAAAAGCCAGTTTCTGTTTGCCTAGTTCAGAATCAAACCGTTGATCCCCTCAATTACCAATTTGAGTTGGAAGACAGTCCATATTACTACACTAGCATTTTTGTTGGTTACATTTTGAAATGTAAATGGCCATGAAACTGCTTAGATTCCCCTGGATGCATTAGCTACTTTATGTAGGCTTACATTCGGCCAGTTCGTGTGAATTTTCCTTAGTTAATGTTAACTAGCATACTAGGTGCCTTGATGGCCATGTCCAAAGAGCAACGTAGTCTAATGCGCAAAGGCGCACACAATACATTTCACCCTGGCCATCATGATATTATCAGTAAGCCTCCACGCTTTCAAGCGCTACCCAGAAGCTGATTGGTTGGGATGCAAATGAGGAACAGTTTTAGTTTGCATCCCTAATGAGTGACATTCTAGCTGAAGACCCGCCTTGAGATGCTGACAGATTTTAATTTTCCATTGTGTCCCAAAAAGAGCATAGCGACATGCATTTGTAAATGCAAGACTGGGAGGCGCAGTTTCCCTTACTGCTGTTGGGAAACAGAATTTTTGGGTGTTGGCAATATGAGTCGAGCCAGACGGTTTGGTCAATGGGTCATGAATGTGCATTAGGTGATAAAGAGAAGCCATCGGGTCCTGAAAGGACATATCGCCTATTTGCCACTCCCAGCTTGAATCTCTGTTTGTCTCCAGTTCCAACAGGACAATAGGCACTAGCACCTTTTAATTGGAGGCTCCGTATGCCCACTTATGGTTCAGGAGAGGCCCAATTGTAGAGTACTGCTTTCTATCAATGTGTAAACCCTGGAACCAATCAGCAACAACTTCTGATAACATTAAAGAAGTCATATGCAAATGTCTGTACTTTAACATGTATAAAGCTTCTTCCAAAATGAAGGAATTTTAGAACTTTGCATCTTGCTGTTGTTCTCACGGCCGGCTGTGTAATAAACTCTTTCCTGCTCTTTGACACGAACAATCGGACTCTGCTTCTTCATCGGGACAATGTTCTTGGTTTTTTATTAATTTACCAACACTGCATTTGCGCATTGTCCCATGTGCTGCAGGATAGGTCTTTGAAAATGAAATGTCAAATGTCATGATATCATTATTCCAAGTGATTAGAGAACAGCATTGTCATTTTGACCCTAAAAGAGCATGATGACATGTACATGTAAATGCAATAAACTGGGAGAGCTGTTCATCTTATTGCATTTGAATATGGTCCTCAGTAGAGCAAGTGTTGAATGCAGTTTAATATTTTCAAATAGTCAGAAAATAGCATTAACATTTATGACCCTGAAAGTGTGGGGTGACATGGAAATGCAAATGCAATAGGCTGGGGGTGCCATTTTGCTTATTGCATTTGAATATTGTCCACTGTATTGGAGCATGACTTGGAAAATTAAATATCAAACAACTTTTCATCATCATTTGAATATAGGACATAGATTTCCCATATGAGTACTTGAAAATGAAAGTGATAATTGGATTAATGCATTTTCAATTTAATAGTCTCAAATAACGCATTCATAAGTGGAAAATTATAATGCAATCGTGAAATTACATTTATTTTAATATTGTCCCCAATGGGCTGCCAGGAGTGGGCGAATCATAAAAATTACGAAATGAGTGGAGTAAATTTTGCATTTGTTGCAAGCTTTTGCAAGCAAACTCAAAATTTAGGAGTTTTGTAACTTTCTTCGCCTGGAATCCATCCATATCAAGTGCAGTTCGCTCCCAACGGTCACTCACTGATGTGTCTTGCCTCAGTAGGGTAACGTTTGACTTTCGAATATTCGCACAAAATCCACGCGAGATCTGTGATTGCCTCACTGTTGCAAGGCACGCCCCTTTAGATAAGCCTTGCAGCGGGTCCTGAATGAATAGATTCCAATGGGGAGAAGAAAGTGAGCACAGATTATCACCGATTTTGCCCCATTGTCACAGAATTACATATTAGACTTACAAAACAAAACCAGTGAAGTTGGCACGTTATGCAAATGGAACGGTCTCCGTTGTCGTATTTTATGCTTCATAATGCGCCACACATTTTCAATGGGAGACAGGTCTGGACTTAAGGCAGGCCAGTCTAGTACCCGCATGTTATGTTCCAATGTTAATACCCCTTAAGGTACTGGTGGTGGTTATTATGGGATGCCCAGTGTTGCCCGGGTGATGCGCGAAGCGCGCGCAAAAACAAGGAAGTACTGTATGTATGAGCTGTGAACAACGGAAGTAAACGGCAGTGTATGTTTGACATTGAAACCGTGTACGCGTCTGTCCTTTCACACACAACATTTGGCGACAAGGATGGCTGGATTTAATCTTCCCCCGCCCGAAGTGTTTCTCGCGGTGCCCGGGGAACCCGCAGTGCCTTGGACACGGTGGCTAACAAGTTTTAATGCCTACAATCGATGCACTGGGATTTTCGGATGACCAGCTTCCCGACAAACGTAAAACCGCTCTCCTCGTCCACTGTCTCGGTACCGAAGGCCAGCGCGTTCTTGGAGCGCTCGGATCGGCTACAACTTTTACGGACACAGTCAAGCTGCTGACGGACCATTTCTCCGGGAAACAACGCGTCCTGATACGTCGGTACAGACTCCGGAAACGCCGCCAACGGCCCGGCGAATCTATACAGACTTTCGTGGCTGATCTGCGCGAGCTGGCGCGAGCCTGTGAGTACGGCGCTTTGCATGATCAGATGATCAGAGACCAACTGATAGAAGGCACGTCATGTGACAAGACACGGGAAAAACTGCTAATGGAACCTGATGATTTGACTCTGGCTGATGCGATCAAAATGGCATTACAAGTGGAGTGTGCTCTGGAATGCTCTAGTCTTTTAGCCAGCCCGGCTAAACAACACACGAGCGAGACGACGGCTCTAGTGCAACAACTGCGGCACACAGATATGATGTCACACCCCCCGCCGTCTGACTTTGATGACAGCCTGCCCGTTCAACAAATGAGCAGACACCGCCCCCCCGTGGCCCCCAGACGCAATTGCGGCAACTGTGGTTCTAATTCCCATGCGACGAGAGCACCACAGTGCCCTGCTAGAGGGCAGGTTTGTAGAAATTGCTCTAAACTAAACCACTTTGCCAAGGTATGTCGCTCTGCTCCAACCACGGACATACAGCAGCACAGGCCTCCCCAACCCAGTTCTGCATACACTGAAATTAGCAATATCCATTCTACATGTGTATCATTCAGAACTTGTACAGTGCAACTGGGGGAGGTTAGCGTGCCACTTATCCTGGATACTGCAGCAGCAGCGTCGCTCCTCAACCTGACCACTTACAGAAAGTTTTTCTCCCACATGCCGCTAGGTCCCCCGTCCACAGATCTGCGGGGATATGCACTCTCTGCGATCGACACAGTGGGCACGCTCGACCTTCCTGTCAGTTATGGTAGGACACATCTCCCCTCTTTTCCCTTCCATGTGGCACGGCGGGGAACCAACCTTCTCGACCTGGATCTCTTTATTGAGCTTGGCTTCTCTTTGATGGACAATAGTGGAAAGGCCATAATGCAGATCTCCCCGACTATACATCAGCAGTGGCCAGCCCTGTTTGATGGCCTGGGCTGCTTGACAGCATTTACTCATCGACCCCTCGTCAACACTGATGTGAAACCAGTTATTCAGCCCCTCAGACGCTTGCCGCTCGCCTTCAGGGAAGGTGTCACCGTTGAGCTCACCTCCCTGCTGGAGGAGGGCATCATTGAGCCCATAAACGCAGCACCTTGGATCTCGAACCTGGTGGTCGCAGAGAAGAAAACAGGGGGTCTCCGGCCCTGTGTGGACCTGCGTCAGGTAAACAAAGCTGTCGTCCCTGACAAATACCCCCTGCCGACGGCCGAGGAGCTCACCACTCTCTTCCACGGCTCAACAGTCTTTTCAAAGTTGGATTTACGCCAGGGCTACCTGCAAGTTCCCCTCCACCCGGCCAGCCGGGACCTAACAGCATTTGTCACTCACGTTGGGGTTTTCAGGTACACGCGCATGCCGTTTGGTCTTAGCTCCGCTCCCAGCTGCTTCCAAAAGGTCATGTCCACGATCCTCGCTGGGGTCCCGGGAGTGGCCTGCTACCTCGATGACATTGTCGTCCATGGCCCAGACCAAGCCACTCATGATGCCCGCCTACACAGAGTTTTTGAGGCTCTCACCAAACACCATCTGACCCTGAATGGTGAGAAGTGTCTCTTCTCAGTACCGTCTGTGGACTTCATTGGATTCCGCCTCTCAGCCAGCGGCATCACACCCCTCTCGTCCAACATTGAGGCGATACAGCGCATTCCAGAACCGACCTCCAGCACACAGGTTGCTTCGTTCCTGGGAATGACGGCTTATTACTTGCGCTTCCTGCCCAACTACTCGCAAACGACAGCACCCCTCCGCCAGCTCCTGAAAAAGGATGAGCCTTGGGACTGGTCACCGCAGTGCGCTGAGTCTTTTTCCAGGCTGAAAAAACAATTGACTTCACCTCCTGTCCTCGCCCATTTCAGCCTCTCCAGTCCAACCTTCATCACCTGCGACGCCTCAGCCGCTGCAGTTGGGGCTGTTCTGTCTCAGCTTCATAATGGCACGGAAAGACCGATCGCTTTCGCATCCCGGGCCCTGACAGAAACGGAGCAGCGCTACTCCGTGGGTGAACGTGAGGCATTGGCTTGTGTGTGGGCATGTGAACGATGGCACATGTACCTCTATGGCCGTCATTTCACCATTAGAACGGACCATCAGGCCCTCACCACTGTGCTTTCAACATCAGGCTCGGGACACAAACCTCTCCGTCTCCATCGTTGGGCAGAACGTCTCCGCCAGTACCACTACGACCTAGTCTTCACACCAGGCAGAGAGAACGTGGTGGCAGACCTCCTCTCTCGCTCCATCTCTGCCCCAACTCCTTCTGTGCCGTCTTGTGATAAAGAACCAGCTCTTATCCAGACGCTCTACACACCGCTACGGCCAGCAGTCACACTGGAGGAACTGGCCGCTGAATCTAAGAGAGACCCGATACTGTCCAAGCTGTGCACATACGTCAGAAATGGCTGGCCGTCCCACATCCCAGAGGAGCTGAAACCGTTCGCTCGGGTGAAAGACGAGCTCTCCTGTTGGGCAGACTCATGCGTCTCAAGGGGGCTCTGCACTGTTGTCCCAAACTCTTTGCGCGCACGTGTTCTGTCAATGGCACATGAGGGTCACCTTGGGATCATGAAACTTAAGCAGCGGTGCCGTGAGCTGGTATGGTGGCCAGCTATAGACCGCGATATAGAGCACCTAGTCCAGGACTGCTCAGCATGCCTCCTCAGTGGGAAAACTGGACCCCCGCCAACTCCTCCTCTACAACCACTCCCATGGCCTTCCCGTCCCTGGGAACATGTACAACTGGACATATGCGGGGAAATCCACGGCCGTGGTGTCCCCCACCACCAGCGCTTCCTGGTGGTCAGCTACGACCTCCACTCAAAGTGGCCAGAGGTGGTACCAGTGGGGACGGTGACATCACAGGTCATGATCCGGATTCTGGAAGGCCTCTTTTCCCGCTGGGGCCTGCCTCGGACCATAACCACAGATAATGGGCCACAGATGACATCTGCAGAGTTCTCAGACTTTCTCACCAGCAGGGGTGTCAAGCACATCCGGACGTCCTTCTACAACCCACAGGCCAATGGTGGTGTGGAACGCTTCAACGCCACTCTGAAGAATGGAATCCGTGCACACCTGGCCCAAGGTTCTACATTCGAAGGAGCACTCAACCAGACCTTACTCCACTACAGAGCGAGTCAACACTCCACCACTTTGGTCTCTCCTGCATTTCTGATGCTCGGACGTGAATTGGACTTACCTTTGCACAGGCTCCGAGCACCACATGGTAACTGTTCCAGACCCTCCCTGACCCAAATTCGAGAGACAGTTGCTGCCCGGCAGCAGGAGACAAAACAAAGGACCGACAAGAAGCGGAGGGCAAGGCCACCATCTCTTCAGGTCTCCGACTGGGTCAGGGCTCGACGGCCACAACGCCACAAGATGGCCTCGTTTTGGTCCTGGCCTATGCAGGTCAGGCGGATTCTTGGCCCGGCCACGTTTCAGCTCGACGACGGATCACGTTGGCACTCAAGCAGGCTGCGCAAAGTACCAGCACCGCTTTCCAGGAGCACGACAACTGTGCAGACTCCGTCACCGTTCCCCTACAACATGGCCGCTGATCCTGGGCCACCCCCGGCCCTGCTTGCGCCCCCGGCAGCCCCACGTCAGGAGGTGGTGGCGCCGGACCCAAGACCAGTGCGGGCCAGGACTCGGCCTGTTGCCTTGAAGGACTATGTCAGGAGTTACCATACTTAGGTTGTGGTTCAATTGCAGACTTTTGCCTAACCCATTTGCCTTAGTGTTCATGCTGCCATACTTTCTTTTTTTCTCAGCTGTTTGGATTGTTTCTGTTGGGGTGGTTTGCTGTCACGTTTTTTTGAGGGGGGGAGAAATGTTATGTTCCAATGTTAATACCCCTTAAGGTACTGGTGGTGGTTATTATGGGATGCCCAGTGTTGCCCGGGTGATGTGCGAAGCGCGCGCAAAAACAAGGAAGTACTGTATGTATGAGCTGTGAACAACGGAAGTAAACGGCAGTGTACGTTTGACATTGAAACCGTGTACGCGTCTGTCCTTTCACACACAACACCGCACTCTTACCACAGCGCCATGCTGTTGTAACACGAGCAGAATGTGGCTTGGCATTGTCTTGCTGAAATAAGCAGGGGCGTCCATGAAAAAGACGTTGCTTGGATGGCAACATCTGTTGCTCCAAAACCTGTATGTACCTTTCAGCATTAATGGTGCCTTCACGTGTGCAAGTTGCCCAGGCCTTGGGCACTAATACACCCCCATTCCATCACAGATGCTGGCTTTTGAACTTTGCGCCTATAACAGTCCGGATGGTTCTTTTCCTCTTTGGTCCGGAGGACACGACGTCCACAGTTTCCAAAAACTATTTGGAATGTGGACTCGTCAGACCACAGAACACTTTCCACTTTGCATCAGTCCATCTTAGATGTGCTTGGGCCCAGCGATTCCGGCGGCGTTTCTGGGTGCTGTTGATAAATGGCTTTCACTTTGCATTGTAGAGTTTTAACTTGCACTTGCAGATGTAGCGACAAACTGTAGTTACTGACAGTGGTTTTCTGAAGTGTTCCTGAGCCCATGTGGTGTCCTTTACACACTGATGTCGATTTTTGATGGAGTACCGCCTGAGGGATCGAAGGTCACGGGCATTCAATGTTGGTTTTCGGCCTTGTCGCTTACGTGCAGTGATCTCTCCAGATTCTGAACCTTTGACGATATTACGGACTGTAGATGAAATCCCTAAATTTCTTGCAATAGCTCGTTGAGGAATGTTGTTTTTAAACTGTTCGACCATCAGGCATTTGTTCACCAAGTGGTGACCCTCGCCCCATCCTTGTTTGTGAATGACTGAGCATTTCAGGGAAGCTGCTTTTATACCCAATCATGGCACCCACCTGTTCCCAATTAGCCCGTTCACCTGTGGGATGTTCCAAATAAGTGTTTGAGCATTCCTCAACTGTCTTTTTTGCCACTTGTGCCAGCTTTTTTGAAACATGTTGCAGGCATCAAATTCCAAATGAGCCAATTTTTGCAAAAAAAATTACAAAGTTTACCCAGAACATTAAGTAACTTGTCTTTGTAGTGTATACAATTGAATAGAGGTTGAAAAGGATTTGCAAATCATTGTATTCCGTTTTTATTTACGATTTACACAACGTGCCAACTTCACTGGTTTTGGATTTTGTATTTCAGAGGTTACATCTCTTCCAAACATTCTGGAATGTTTGGAAATGCAATGGCATTTAAGACTAACAGATCAGGAGAAAATTAAACTTTGTTCGACACCTGCGTCTCTCAGCAGCAGTCCTGTAACACCTGTAACACAGAAATGCAGTATGGACTGTGGCAAACTACAAATTAAACTTTCAAACTGATATAATGCTTGCGTTTGTACATTCAGCAATACAGTTACTGCAATCGATCTTTGTTTTTAAAGGGAAAAGGAATATACTTGATCGCCATGATCTTGTACTGGGTTGATATCAGATATTAAGCGGGGAAAAGCGGATACATAAGCATTGGCCATCCACGTTAAAAATGGCAGAACGTTGTGCAGCAATAGGTTGCAATAATAGAAACAAGATATCCATCTTTTCTTTTCCAAAGAAAGTAGGAAAGCAAGGAATAAATTAGCAGTTGTATTACATACCAGCTTCATAGGCTTAACCTAGCTGATGCAATCATGCCCTTCAAGCTATAGCGAATGCCAAATACGTTACGCAATTTGAGTATTATTTAATTTAGCCTTTATTATACTGGAGAACCCCGCTGAAAAACAAATTGCATACATGGCCGAATATCATCCTGTTCAAAACCTAACAACCACTCCAAGAATAAACGCAAACAAGCCACAATCTAATCGTTAAGCTCATGCAAAATAACATTCACGAATGCCGTAGCTGGCCAGCTAACTCCGATTCACAATGCTGAGTACGCCGATAGTGGTGTAAAATGCCTGATGTTGCAAAGTAAAAGGAAATATACAAGCAACATACAGATTGGGATATAAAAGTATCGGTCCTAAGTTGAATTGCTCGCCTACTTAGCTACCACTTCTGACAAGATGCAACGGATAACCCGGGCAGCATTAATTCTGCAAATGGCGCCGCGAGAACCACCGGTTCTTTTGGCGAGAACCACCAATCAGCCAAGAGCAGAAAACATGAATATTTATATATCCGGTTCATTACTGACATAAGGGATAAATGCTGGCCTACCGACTGAGGCCAGACTATCAGTGAGTGACCGTTGGGAGCAACCAGCACTTGATATGGATGGATTCCAGGCTATAACTTTCTAATGACACAACCAAGAGTGTAAGATTCTGACATCACTGAACTGTGTAATTTAACAGAAAACATGTAATTTCCATTAGCGCCCACCATTTGTTAGAACTCCACCTCCATCACTCTGCAAACAAAGTCAGTCACCGAGTCAGACATTCGCAGCTGAATCAGCAACGGTTTGTTCATTAAGTTAACCGAGTAGCGAGCCATCGTTAGCTCTCTTGCCAACAAACAAATGTTACATGATCGTTATGAAGATGTACTGCATACAGGCTAGCTAGCAAAGTAACGTGAACTTAGTTATGCAAGTGGAACCCAGTGATCATGCAACAGCGCTGAGCAATACTGAGTCAACCAACGTTACACTTGGAACTCAGTTTGGCTAAATAACAGCATGACAATGCGGAGTGATTGCTCCCCTTCTCTTGTCCCCACCCCCCCCCCCAAAAAAAAAAAAAAAAAATTAAAAAAAATTTATTTAGCAGTAAATAATGCTAACGTTCGTTATGATTAGGAGAAAAAGCGACTCAATCTGTATGCCTGAATGCATTTCGCTGGCGAGCCCACACATTTAAGCTTGTGGGCTTCGGGTGTAACATTATGTTCAGTCAAATCAATAATTAGCTAGATAGGGCTGTTTAAACTTGAACTTCATATGGCTTCATTTACTACGCCGAACAAACGCTAGAAATTAGCGAATGCATTTACTGATGATCTTGGGCTAACTCAGGGTTAACTGCTGAATATTAATGAGCTAAAACAAATAAACCGAGAGCCGAAGTTTGGGTAAACGTTTGTCGGTGTATAGTTGGGTGGGTTTGGAATTCGTTGAGGTGCACTTCAAGCAACCAGAGACGCCAGATTAGGCCTAATGGATATAACGGGTGGAAAAATATAATTGCGTGTCCCCTCGCCAAACAATTTCATTGGCTGAGTGTTTCCCAAAAGTGATATTATCCCAAGGTTATATCAAAAATGTGCCATCAGCATGGCTATGGGAAAAGTACTGCATTTGGCAAAATGTGGGAAGAGACTTGGGGAAGGCCAATTATTCCTTTCAAAAAGGTGTTGCAAGTTGCCAAATGTCATTAGCGGACTTCCAAACAATTTTCTTCCCGCCAACATTTAAAATAGCCCTGGAGGCCAATTTGCTGTTTGTTCAAAACTGCATGGTGTACAGGTAAAGAAAAATGGGACAAAGGGTCCTGCAGCTTACTGGCAAGCAATCTTACAGCGATGATACAAGTTATGAAAATTTCATGCGAAGTTTGACATTTGAATCAATGTCACTAAATAAGTTTGCATACATTTATAAGACTTTCTGTAATACAATCCACAGCTCTGAAGCAGTTTTGGTGATACAAGTCATTAAAATATGTCAATATGTATTCAATGTCAATTGTGACCTTTAAAAAAATAAAAATAAAAAAAATTCACATTGCAAGTTGTGGTCAGCAAATGGACTTCATATGACTTTCTAAATGTCTATACAAACCTTGGCTCAATCTGACCATTTTGGAGAAACAGGTCATTGTAATTTCACTGTGGAGTTTGACCCTCAAAAGGTCACTGACAGTCAAGTTGAATGTCACCAAATGAAAGTTCATATGCGACTTCCTAGATGTCAGTGACACAAACCTAGGCTCCATCTGTGACCTTTCCAGTGATAGAAGTCATTGAATTCTGTAGGTCAAGTTAGACCTTTGAAGGTCAATATGAAGGTCACCAAATGAAAGTTCATACATGACTTCCTACACTTCAACACAAATCTATACTCAATCTGTAACGATTTTGCTGATATGTCATAGAAATTTCACTGTACAGTTTGGCCGTTCAAGGTCATTGAAGGTCAAGTTAAAGGTCACCCAAAGAAATCCCATACATTACTTCCTATACGGCCACAATACAAACCTAAGCTCTATCTGGAATAGTTTTGGTGGTAGAAGTCATTGAAATCTCACTGTGAAGTTTGACCTTCAAAAGGTCGCCAAAGGTCAAGTTCAAGGCCACCAAATGAAAGTTCATACATGACTTCCTATGTGTTCAATGCACATGTTCCCGATCTTCAATATTTTCAAGCCTACAAACCTTTTAAAAAAAAAAAAAAAAAAAAAAAAAAAACCTAACATTTTGCTTGACCTCAGGTTTGACCTTTCAAAGTCATCTGAGGTCAACTTTAACAAAGCCAAAAATATAGGTCATACATTACTTCCTGTGCATCAGTAATACAAACTTAATCTCTATCTGCAACCATTTGGCCTCCACAGGCCATCTTGGATATTCATAAAGTACAGCGCACCCAATAGACCCACTTCCGTCAATTCAATTAAAATGGCACTCGCACTGTACATTGATGGTAACAAGGCCAGTTGATTGCCTGATTTAAAAAAGAAAAAAAAAAAATTTCAGTTTGAGAAATGATTTTTTAAAAATTTCTCAGCCCCATCTTTAACAATGGAGCCAAAACTTCAAGGGCCCATAAAACAGACAAAAATGATTCAAAAATCCGAGAAAAACATCAGGAGATATGGTCGAGCAGCATGTTACTGCAACAAAGTTCCAGACGACAGACAGACACCACAACAATAGCTTATCGGCCCATGGGGCCAGTAAGCTAAAAAAAAAAAGTGCGCTCACTAATTTACCCCAACGTAGTAGTCATTTTATTGCGTTTAAAATGATCACGATTCCATTTATCATCCACCATGAAAAAGAAATGTTAAATCGAGTTAACAGAAGATGCATTTTAAAACAACCGAGATTTACTTTGAATTCAAGGGCGGGGGGAGGGAGAGTAGCTTTCGCAGAATCCCTTGTTTTGTTACTTCTTCCACCAATTTAATCAGTGCCAACATTGTAGTGATAAAACACATGCTATGAGAATGGCAGGTCTAATGCAGTTCAATCGTTTTCCCTCCAAACTGCTAATTGTGAACTTTATTTTCATTCCTTGTCAGATGACACCCCAGGAAACCCCATGTTGTGGCACAATCCGTCTGTCCGTATCCGAAGATACTTGGCTGGTGAAATAGATGCTTCTGATAGTTTTCATAGGACATCCCTGAAACTGCACATATCATACTTGACTGTGGCAGGGGATGTCTTGCTCTCGGAGCAAATGTCAAATGCGGCTTTGGAGGGTAAATAACTACTATAATCATGAAATGTACCCACTTAAGACATTGGCACCTTTCAAAATACAAATGAAAAAAAAAGCACACAAAAGGGTCCTAAGGACCAAATTTGGAGACCACTGGGTTGGGATACACACACCATGTGCCCTGCACTCAGACATGTGCACTACTATAGTGGAAAATACTCAGCCAAGACCCAAAACAAGTCATATAGTATGTGTGAAACTAGAATGGGGTAATCACTGTTAACTGAGGGGTAAAATATGATTAGGGAGCAGTGTATCGCAGTATTTGCACACCTGGGCTTAAGGTTAAAAACAATTTCCCAGCGGAATTGCAAAACATTCAAAGAGTACAGGACAGGGCTGCCAAATTCCAGTTCTGGAAAGTCAGAGTATGCCAATTGTAATGCAGAAACACAGGAAACTTGCTTAAGTCACTAATTGGCTGAAGACTCAATATACCTCATGTCACATCGACTGGCTCTGGACTGAAAGGAGGCGATGAGCACCAGCATATCCTGAGTCCACCCTGCAGTACGTCTGGCCAAAATCTTAGTCGGCAACAACTTATTGAACCAGAGCCATGTAGAGACAAGAATGCAAGTTGCTATCGTAGTGAGCAACTAAACTTTGGGGAAATGTACCCCAAGACTGGAGTCCAACGTCCCAGGTAAAAAATTACTTCAGAGGAGAAAAACTCAAATTGATGAAAAGGGGCCAAGGCCAATAGCAAGCAGATGTGAAATTCATCCTGGATGCAGAATTAATTAATACACTGATGAACACAATCAAATCACAGGAATACAATGCTCTCTCACCTTCCACCTGCCCGAGCACTTCTTGGAGAACTCTGCAAAGTTTATGGGGATGTCGGCGTTCTTCTTCTTGTGCTCTTCCCGACAGACTTGCACGAAGAAAGCGTAGGCAGACATCCTGCCCTTAGGCTTGCGTGGATCACCTTTGGCCATTTCAAGTTGGACGACCAAGGTTTTGCCAGGTATTGGTTTCACTGCTACTGCAGGTAGAGAGAGACATGTGTTCAAACCAAGTGTGTGCAATCGCTCTCAGATGTGAGATACAAAGCCAACTAGAAAAAAGTTTCATGAACAGCAAAATCCAGTACTGCCCAGATAGTGGAATAAAAATTAGCCAGGGAAAGATTACATTTCCTAAATTATGCCACTGCATGTCAACCAGCAGAGCCCACCGCCAGGAAATAAATTCAGTAAAAAACTTCCCACAACCCCATAAATGCATTTCAATATTCTCCATCCGGTATTAACACATTCCCGTCAGCTACTTGACATTTAAAAAAAAAAAACCAACCCCAACTACTAACGTTAATGATTAACGCCCTGTGTCCGCTAGGTGGCTTTGACGATCGCTCCCATCAGGGCGTTTAAGGAAAGCAACCTCGCGGCGCTTCGCCTGAAATTTTTTGGCTGGACCAATCAGCAGGCAGCTTTGGCGTTGACGTCATTTCCTTCTTCAAAAGCCAATGTATTGCGTCTATATTCGGCTCGTAGATTAGACGAATCGAAAGTGAAATCACATTGAACACATGCAGAGTGCAAACGCATTGTTCGACAATGCACAGTTCGCTTTGGCGAGGCTTTGGTGGGAATTCGATATAAGAGGAATAGGGAAATTTATGTTGAAGGAATCCAGTAGTTGGCGGTAATACACCAACAGGTCTGTAAACGCCATAAAACCAAAAATAAGAAGCAGCCTCCAACTCATAACGAGGCCGCGCGAAGCACTTTTAGAGCTTTCCCGTACAGGCGTTAGTATAGCGACAGTCAGTCAATGAGGAGCGCAACATGACTGTATCAGAGGTTACCCCAACCACAGGCCACTCTGTAGAGTGTATACCACCGCCATGCTATATACACTACCTGGCCACAAAAAAAAAGTTGCACTCGCATATTTAGTTGGAACCCCTGTAGCTTTGATTACAGTGCACATTCGTCTTGTCATATTTGTCAAAACAATATGCAATGCCAGAACATTTATTTTCGATCAGAAATGCCATAATTTTTGGCCGAGATCTTGTCTTCGACAATGGTTGAACCACTCGGTCTTTCTTGAGCACATCCCAATAACATTGAATGTGTTTAGGGTCAGGACTTTGTGGTGGCAGATTTGTGAAAAGGATTCCTCATACTTGATTTTGTCCTTCATTGTTTTCTTTCCTAAACACAGGCCAATAACTTGCCTGTTCTGAAATACTGTAACATCTTTTCCACCATCAAGGGATGTGTCTTCCAACATGATTTAATAAATGAGTAGCGACACGCTTCAGTCAGGGTTAAAATGATTGCCAGCTGAAACATTAACAACTGCAATAATGATCCAATTATAGAATTTGTTCATTAATTTCCAAACAGTGACTTTTTCGGCCAGGCAGTATCTATTTTACTGGTTAAAGAATGTTCTGGATCACTTTCAAAATCAAATCAACAGTTCCCTAGAATACCATCGATCCTACCAAATATTATACCAAACCATTCATAACTTTGAGTCACCCTGTCAACTGATGAACACGGGCGAAAATATACATCCTTGGCAGAGGTAACTATTCCAAAACACAAAAAAAAAAAAAAAAAATTAAAGCAAAGCTGTAAGCAGCAATGAACGAGCCCTTGCACTCTTGCGCACTTTGGGGGGAGGTGGTGAGATCCTGACGGGTGCAGCAGTGCATTCAAAACGATTTGATAGTGGCAACCTGGTTAAGCTGCGAGGGCTGCCTTGTTGAAATTTCTAGGGGGTGCTATGGAGCCATTTTGACCCCCCCCCCCCCCTCCATCATATGCAATGGCTCGCCATTCTTGATGGGTGCATCAATTTCCATGAGGTTATGACTTTAAGGCCATGAAAAAGGCCAAACGTGATTTGATGGCGAGGAATCAACATGAATTGCGAGAACAGGCCGTTCAGCCCAACTAGGCTCGCCAGTTTCTTTATACCATTGTGAATATATCACTTCAGATACTCAATGGAATCTAGCTTCAAGTCAAGCCTGCTCTTGAAAACTCCCAAGGTCTCTGCCTCAATAATATAGTCAGGCAAGCTATTCCACATCAAAATTACTCTAAAGGTGAAGAAATATTTCCAAATATCAGAGCCAAGTTGACCAAAGGTAAATTTCCATTTGTGACCCCGAGTTCTAACAAAACTTGGTCGAAGGAATCCTCTATAATTCACTTTGTTGATCCTTTTAACATATTTAAAGACCTCAATCAGATCACCCGTCTGTCGCCTTTTTCTAAGACTAAAGAGATTTAGGATCTTCAGCCCCTTCTCATAGCTTTCATCTTTTATACCCGGAATTAACTTAGGATCGACAGTGGCCACGCTGGCAGACAGACGCCATTGCTCGTTGCTTCCCAGCGTTCATAAATGTAGCTTCAAACTTATTCTACACGTCTTAAGGGGAATAAAGTTGGTGGGATCAATCATGTTGGATCAGTACATGGTAGAGTAAAAAAAATAAACACCCAACACCAAAAATGGAGTTGATGGGCATTTTTGACTTAATGCGACTTAATGACTTCAATTTCCTGCAATGACTTATGCTGCATTTGGTAACGCTTCCCATGAGCCGTGTTTAAGACACGACAGGTGAATTCCGTACTTTTGACCTCACTGTCCGAATGATCCTTCCTCGTACCTTCGACTTAATTCACGACTCACGTTTACGAGCGTTACCGAATGCAGCATTAGTCTCAAATACTTTGGCTACCAATGTGTGGAGAAACAGTGAATACCAGGAAATTGCCAAATGTCTTTTAGGATGTCAGCTTTGGAAAAATAACCTTTGATCCTTGTCATGGAGCTTAAAAAAGACAATTCAAATCAAAAATTAAGGAAGACAGTCAGATATTTCAAAAACAATTCAGTATCTGATTTGGCAAGGAGTCATCTCCACGAAAACCTTTATATTTCTAATATAACACTTTAAAAAGTACCGTTTTAGAAACTCATGTGGATTTGTCCTGTTACCACCGGGGGGGCCCGATGACAATGAGAGGATATTGTCATGTAGACGTGTTCAGGGCGGGACTCAAACAAGTGAAGTTTGGGGCAGACTGGACAATATGCATTGAAGTTACAGCAACTTCCTGTTTCATGGCAAATATTGGCAATTCAAAGTCACGCCACTGCCACGGCGTTCAATGATGACTGGATCTTTTAATAACTTTTGGTCAGAAACTAGCCTGGAAGACACACTGATTTTAAAGTCGATCTGAAATCCTGTAGGAGAAGTTCGTTAAAATACAAAGCGTGCAAAACGCCAAAAAAAACCGCCACTTAATTCAAAATGGCAGACAGCCTAAACCCGACAGGAAATGGCTCCAAGAGACTTATTTGTGCTTCTGGGCATGATATGAGTGTACAAATTTTTGTTTTTGTCGGCAAAATGGGCAATGGGGGCTGCCGTTTAGAGGGCGTGACCAATACATTTGGCCACATCCACCTTCGGAGACCATAATACATCAATTTTGACCCATCTGATGCATGTGCCAAATTGGCGTGTTTTCGAATATGATAAAGCCCCTCCAAAATGCGATTTTGCTTAATATTACCAAATTTAATTTTAAAAATAAATAAATAATAATAGTGCCATGGGCCCTGTAGCTCACCTGACCACTCAAGGGCGTGTAAGAAGCGGTTTAACTCAAACTAGTCATCAAAAACCCAGGGACTTTCTTGCGTGGCCACTTTTGACCAGTAGCCAAAGGCAAGATTTCAACTTGTTTATACCCTCCAGTGACCTTGACATTCAAAACCTGAATCATGTCATGCATCTTGCTACCTACTACCTATAGCGAAATTGAGCTGAATATATGCAGAATTACCTTTCAGATGGTGATTAATGTCATTTTCAAAATGGCCACCGAAGCAGCAATGTTTGAAATCGGATCGAAACGCCTTGAACAAACTTGTGTCCTCATGGGTAGGAAGATACCTGCCAAGTTTTAGCTTCATTGGCCAAGTAGTTTCAGAGAAGATGATTTTGAAAGATTTCAATGCAACTCACAGGGTTTGTATAAAGTTGAACGTCAAAGCAAGGTCAAAATTCGAAATACGGAAAAAGCCATATGATGTGATGCATCTTGCCACCTACTTACTACATAGCAAAATTCAGCTGAATGTGTGCATAAATGGCTTTCAGATGGCCAATTATGTGATTTTCAATTTGGCCACCGTGGCGGCCATGTTTGAAATCGGATCAGAACGCCTTGAACAAACTTTGGTGTCCTCATGGGTAGGAAGGTACCTGTCAAGTTTCAGCTTCATAGGCCCCGTGGTTTCGGAGGAGGAGATGTTTATGGACGACGGACAAACAGGCCATGACATAAGCTCATCTGACTTCGTCAGGTGAGCTAATAATAAATAAAAATAATACCTTCAATTTCAGTAGGGTCCTCGCAGTGTTCACTGCTCGGGCCCCAATTACGCTTCTACATCATAACTTTCGTAGAGGATTTTAATCATTGACTGCGAAACGATTAAAAAAAAAAAAAAAAAAAAAAAATTCCGTGCAATATTCTCCAACGCCCATAAATATGCTCAACTTTTTGAAAAATAAATAAATAAATAAAAAAAAAAGCACCTGTCCTATGAGGTGCACGAATGAGCGGTCACCGCCGCGTGCACCCCTGTAAGACCCTTCGCAGCGCCCTCGATGGAATTACGAAGCACGATAAGGTCATCACGAATAATTCATCTACCATTTTGTGAAACAGATTCTCATGAGAGAAACTACCCTTAAATTTCAATTTAACTACAAATTTTGATGTCACTTTCCTATTAAAAAGAAAGATTAAAGTTTATAAACGCAGACCATCACGGGATCCTCGGTAAGAGCCTATAGATACTCAGTGCTGAGTACAGCGAGGGAGCGCGGCCGTTCATAGAGATCGCTCCCCATTCATTAAAATGGCTTCTGCAAAGCGAGCGACGTCATGGTGACCAACAAAGCCACACACATCCCTCATATAACAAAGACCGTACGAATAATATATTCGCGAAAAGAAAAATATAATTATCGTATTCAGGCAAGAGAATAATTATTCTTCCCATCCTCAAGTTTTTGGACGCCGTCGCCATGACATAAGGACAATTAAACTCATTTTTCTGAGTTGTGACCCGCGCCGGACCGCCCGGTGCATCGCCGTCTGCAACAAAGGCTGTGCGTCAGCCGTGTCTGATACGAAGTGAATTGCGACAGAACCGCGTTAAATACAGAGGCGAAAATAGATATTAAAATTTCACACAAAGTTGCAGAGATAATCGCACGGGAGAGGACACGGCTTTTTGAATGGCTCTCTCAGGCATCGAGAGATTATTAGTGGGCCTAAAATACGTGCCCCATGCGGCTTGTTAGAACCGCTTGCCACTGGTTTAAATCGCCAGCCATTTTAATACACTGATCTGTCCATCTAACGATAACGCTACATCCAGCATATACAAATAAATTTAGGACAATTTATTCATTTAGCTTTCTATAACGGTCATACATTGGTTCAGCGGAAAACTAAATTCATTTAAAACACGTGCACATAAAAATGAAAGATGTAAGTAAGTTAGCACATGCAAATCAAAAACACTTCGCTGTTCGCTGTCTGCAGCTGTCGCCCAAACAAATCCGAAGAGCAAACAACGCTAACAAGACCAACAGACTCATTCCCCACCTATTTCCACGATACCAAATTAGTTATCGAAACAGAGATGAGAAACATACATTTATAAAAGTTTAGCCAACTTAATGAAATAATTTTTCCGACCTTACAGCAAGGTTTACATTACAGCACAGACTAGCAAATGCAGACAAAATCCCAAGTAACGTTGGCGTTAAGCCTGAGAAATACGATTAACGTTACAACGCAGGCCACAAGCTAGATACATTTTAGAATTAACTTGCACATATCTTAACCTACAAGCTACAATCTCAAATGAAGACATCAAGGTTGGTTCCTCTCAAAAAAATAAATGCAATTTCATACACAAATACCACATACTATTACAGTGTGATATTAGTGCATAAATAATCTAATTTCATGAGAAGTTACATTCCCACATATTTTACTTTTCATATGCCTCCATACCTGCTTTGCTCCTTCTTGCGCACTCGCCCACAGCCGAACCGTCTTAAAACTCTGCTCACAACCTCGCGCTAGCTCAATGCGAGACCGGTCTGATTGGCTAGTCCCGTTTCTTATTTAAAACAACCTCCGTAACCAGTGATTGGACAGAGTTTCATACAGATTCACTAAATATCGGCTACGATTGGGTGACGTCAGCCAGAGTGATCTGACTTTGAAAAAGAGCCGCCGAAAATGTTGGTGAAAAACATCAACAAAGGTTTAAATATCCAGAGAACATTGCGCACAAGCGGAGGATGTTGTTTATTCTCAATAAAAATCTTTGCATGTATTTTTTGTTGATGTCCGTGCCTGACTCCTTCTCAAAGTTCCCCAGACAGGAATGATTTTTTTTTTTTTTTTTTCTAAAGATGCGGCCAATTTGATGACTAACAGAATGTGCCAATTCAGGACACACAAGCTCAAAATGCATAAGCAAGTTTGATTAGCATCCTATGGGCTTGTGTTTCACATAATTCAAGGTATAAATGAAAATATCATTTGTTTTTTACCACATTTAAAAAGGTCATGTTGTAGCCTCTAGAGTCATTTTCAGATTTCAGATTTCTGACTTTTCTTTATGTGTAACACAGGGAAAATGTATCATAACTCAGAATCTACATTGATCTGATACTGATGTACCACAGTTAGTTTTCTCAATCACACTGGGATTCCCAAAAGGACACAAAGTTGCCCATAGGATTTCTGTGGGATTGATCTGGGATCCAGATGAGCCTGGAGTGAGATTTTAAGGAATAAGTGCAGATTTCTCATTGGATTAATGCGGCATTGGTGCAGGATTTTATTGGACTGATATGAGATCCCAACGGGACTGGTATAGGATTATTAATGGACCAATGTGTGATTCCATTGAATTAGTATTTTAGTTTCATGGGAATGATGTCGGATTCCCAAGGGATCAAAGTAGGACAAGTGTGGGATTTCATGGGACAGGTGTGGATTTCTTATTGGATTAATGTGGGATTTTATGGGACTGATGTAGAATTCCCATGGGACCAATATAGGATGTATTCCCATGGAAACTAGGCTTATGCCGTCGGAGGCAACGGCTGGGGGTATATCCCCGAACGCCCCCAATCCTCCAATTCCCCAATCCTTGAATAGAACTTGAATAGACTTTCATTTGAAGTTAATTTCAGGTCAATCGGTAAAATGGTTCTGAAGACATGGCCAAAATGGAAATTTTCCATCACAAAGTGTCACCTGGTGGCAAAATATTGAACCACACAGGTATGATGTCATCATGTGACACATTGTGAAGTCATGACCTTGCAGTTGCACATAGTTTATTGTCAATTGGAGAAATAGTTCCAAATATATAGCAAAAATGGTGAATTTTATGCGACAAATCTCCACCTTGTGTCAAAATTTTGAACCAAACCGGTATAATGTCATCGTGGGACACATTCTCATGTCATGACCTTTCATTTGCACTTGATTTGAGGTCAATCGGACAAATATTTCCAGAGATATAATAAAAACAGTGTTTTTTCAGTTTTTGGCCGTTGGTGGCCAATCTAGAAATTGTAAATTGTCCAAAATCGAATCAGTTCTTCCTCTTTATGATACTTACTCATGTGCAAAACTTGAAATTTCTAATAGAAATATTACTGAAGTTATCGCGGAACAGTGATTTTTTCAGTTTTAGGCCCCTGGTGGCCAATCTAAAAAGAGTAAATTGTCCAAAATCGAATCAGTTCTTCCTCTTTATGATACTTACTTATATACAAAACTTGGAATTTCTAATAAAAATATTAATGCAGTTATCGCGTTAACAGTGAAATCAGTTTTTGGCCCCTGGTGGCCAATTTAGACATCGTAAATTGTCTAAAACCGAATCAGTTCTTCCTCTTTATGATACTTACTTATGTGCAAAATTTGGAATTTGTCTTTGAAATATTACCGAAGTTATCGCGTTAACACGCAGTGCGGCTGCGGCGGCCGGACCAAAAACATAATATCCCACGGAATGCCATCGGGGATACAATAAAGTGGGATTTTACGAGACTGAAGTAGGACTGGTATGGGAAAAGTGTCAGATTACAATAGACCTAGTATTGGACTTTATGGGACTGATGTACAAACCTCAATTCCAGTGAAGTTGGGACATTGTTTAAGATGTGAATAAAAACAAAATGCAATGATTTGCAAATCTCATAAACTCACATTTTATTCACAATAGAACATAGACAACAATCAGATGTTGAAAGTGAGACATTTTGCCATTTCATGAAACATATTAGCTCATTTTGAATTTGATGGCAGCAACGAATCTCAAAAAAGTTGGGACAGGGGCAACAAAAGGCTGGAAAAATACAAGGTACTAATAAAAAAAAAAAACAGCTGGAGAAGCATTCTACAACTAACTAGGACAAGGCCGAAGGTCAATATTGGATGCTTGTGATATTCGGGCCCTCAGACGGCAATGCATTAACGAGTGGCGTCCCCTCTTCTTGTAACAACAGTCCGTAAATGTCTAGGAAGTGAGGAGACCAAATTCCTGGAGTTTTGGAAGAGGGATTGGTGTCGCTCTCTTGTCTGATGTAGGATTCTAGCAGCTCAACAGTCCTGGGTATTCTGAGCCAGATTTTTTATTTTATGATGCGCCAAATGTTTTCTATTGGTAAAAGGTCTGGACAGACCATTTCAGCACTTTTACACTACTACAGCAAAGCTATGCTGTTGTGATGGATGCAGTATGTGGGTTAGAGTTATCTTGCTGAACTATGCAAGGCCTTCCCTGAGAGAGATGTTGTTGTGAAACTGCTGTATACTTTTCAGAATTGATAATACCTATCTAGATGAGTAAGTTGTCTATGTCACAAGCATTAATGCAACCCCATGCCATCAGAGGTGCAAGCTTTAGAACTGAGCGCTGACAACAAGCTGGATATTCCCTCTCCTCTTTAGTTCGCATGACATGACATCCATGGTTTCCAAAAATAATTTAAAATTTTGATTCATCTGACCACAGAACAATTTTCCATTTAGCCTCAGTCCAAATTTGAGCTTTGGCTTAGAGAAGATGGCAGCATTTCTGGATTGAGTTCACAAATGGCTTGCATGATACAGCTTTAACTTGCACTTGTGGATTGCACAGCAAACTGTGTTTATAGACCATGATTTCTGGAAGTGTTCCTGAGCCCATGCAGTGAATTCAAGTGCAGAATCATGCCTGTTTTTAATGTATTGCCATCTGAGGGCCCGAAGATCATGAGCATCCAATATTGACCTTCGGCCTTGTCCTAATTAGTTGTGGAATGCTTCTACAGCTGTTTTTTTTATTAGTACCTTTTACTTTTCCAGCCTTTTGTTGCCCCCATCCCAATTTTTTTGAGATGCGATGCTGCCATCAAATTCAAAATGAGCTAATATTTTTCATGAAATGGTAAAATGTCTCACTTTGAACATCTGATATGTTGCCTATGTTCTATTGTGAAAAAAATATGGGTTTATGAGATTTGCCAATCATTGCCTTGCTTTTATTCACGTTTTACGCAACGTCTCAGCTTCAGTGGAATCGGGGTTTTTAGTATTCCCATGGGATTTGGATGGGAATCCACAAGATTGGCGAGGGACTACTAAAAGGCTAGTAATGGGATTTGTGCAGGATTCCTTCCCAAACTTCAATTAGAATCACCTGTCTGTCCATTTAGAATCCTTTTGGACAGAATCCCATTGAAATTCCATAAAAAAAGTTTATAGCATTCCTGTGGGACGTTCTTGTAAGGGTTGTTCTGTCACCTACTAATATCCTACACGATTTTCTTTGCAAATTTGTCACAAAAAAAAACCAGAAGGCGAGGCAAATTGAAAGCAAATTTCATTGATGCATATCTCAAGCTGAGCATTAACACACACACGCACACACACACACACACACACGCGCGCACACGCACACGCACACACACACACGCACACATACACACACACACGCACACACACACACACGCACACGCATTGTATTTCCATGTTTTGTAGGGATGCTACAGGCCCAACCCTAACCTTAACTTAACCCTACTTATGAGGAAGTTAGGTCAGCTCAAAAGATAGAAATACCACTCACCCCCTGCCTGCCCCCCCCACACACACACGCACACAAACACGTACACACATACGCCTACATACACACACAAACACACACACAAAAAGAAGAAAAAAAAAACTGAGACCGATATTATAATCTTAACGGCCATTTTGTGTACAATGCAGACCTCATTTAGACTAAGCCAAGAAAAAGAAACATATACAGTAGTTTTCTGTTTTACTTAACAAAATATAGGGTCACACAGAAACCCGAGCAGCCTCCCAGTCAGGGCTAGTTTTCTGGAGTGTATGAACAGGCAGAGCTACCGTATGGGCATGCCGTATGCCGTATGTCGTATGGGCTCGTCCGTATAGAAGGTTTCTGACACTGAAGGTCTCGGGTGAAGAACGAGTTGAGAAAAGAGCTTTTCGCAGTACTGCAGATATTAAGCATTATGTCATTTACCACTGAAAAGTATGATGTCTATCAATAAGAGCATAAGTTCACCAGCTATGAAGTGCTTTATTGCTGCAACAAAAAAAAAAAAATCAACTATTTTTCAATAAAATAGCCATGTCTATTTTGTCTGAATGTATATTGACTCTTGTATGTGTAGCACGTCAAAATTATTTAAAGTGAGTGAATATTTAAAGTGAAACAACTGACTTTGTGATTTCAGCACTAGTTTGCTTGCTAAGGAAGTTTACAAGTAATTATTCAACTTATTTGTAGATCTGACTCAAAAAAAGTAAAACATTTCACAAGTGCACAAAAGGCCCTATATTTATCTATAGGTAGTATAAAATGCAATCAATTCTTTTCCAGAAGCAAAATCCCATCTTTCCCAAAATTTAGGCATAGCCCCCAAAGAATTGTCCACAACTATTATGAGTTGCCCAAAAGAATTTTAGGGGGAAAAGGACCTCAGGATACCCTCACTGCTGTTTGTCTGTCCTCAGCTATTCAGATGGGTCTCCTCAAGGCATTTTGCTTTCCTCCCACAGGCCAGACACATGCATGCAAGGCCAAATGGACACTCCTCATTGTCCATTGGTATGAATGGGATAGTAAGTGGTGTGTTAATAGGTCTACCCAGCATCGGATTGGTGAACTGTCTCGCATGTATTCCTGCCTTACACCATTGGCTGCTCGGTTAGACACGCACCCCACCCTCCACGAAGGATAGTTGGGAGGACTTTCGGGTGCTTAGAGCATAGGTAATATAAATGAGTCTGCCTCATCACTATATTGTTAATAACCGAGTGCAGATGGAGAAAAAATTGTTGAGTAAAGGCGCTTTCACACGGGACGCGAAACAAATTTTTCGCATGACAGATTACATTCAAAGTCAATGCAAAGACGCGAATACATGTGAAAAATTCGTCTTGCGTCAGATGTGAAAGCAGCTTAATACTTGAAAAAAAAAAAAAATCTCCTTGCGCTTTCTACGGCCAGTTCACGTATGGTAACTGTTTAAATAAAAAAGTAAGCATCAGGATGGCCACACAATTTTTGTTGTTTTGAGTCTGTACCCCAGCATCCTTGAATTTAAAGTAAGCAACTTCTGTTGTGATCTGTGATTTCTGCATGTCATGTTTAAGTTCTGTGCCTGGCTATGCCATGTTGTTTGATTCTGTGCTTAGTGACCACTGCATATGTCTGACTATTCTTAGGATTGTGTTTTGTGTTTTGGTAATTTAGATTTCTTGTTTTATTATTTTTCATGGAAACTTAAATGATATGAACATGAAATTTTCATGTTCATATCATTTAAGTTTCCATGCCATGTTTTCATTTCCATGCTTTGCACTTTGTCTCCCCTGTCTTGTCATGTGTGTATCTTTGCTCACGGTCCCTTGTCTTGCGTGCCACTCATTCAGGTGATTTATTGGTTTCTGGGTTTCAACCTTCTTTCATTATCTTGTGTTCTTCCTTCCTCTCTCTTTTACTGTTTTACTAACACATACTAACAGTTTATTGTTTTTGCTAATTACTAACCACACTAATCTTGTATATTTTTACTAACTTTCTAACATGCACTCGGGATTGTATAGCTGCACATACTAATTGACTAACGATCTCTTAGCAGTCGCTCAATTCTAATCTCCGCCTCCTTGCCTATCCCTAATTATCTCTGCTGCAAGTTTCTGTGGATTTCCATTTATACTTTGTGCTGTCCTTTTCTTTTATCTTGGCACTTTAGTACTCCTTAACCGGAGCTGTTGTTTTGTACTTAGGTTTGTCTTGTGATCCCTGTCTGCGTTTTGGCTACAGCCAAATTCATGTAATTAGTTTATTCCTCATGTGTCTCTCCATGATCATTGTTACCATTGATTACACCTGTTCTCCCTGGTCATGTGTTTACCCCAGATGTGTATATAAGATGTCTGTTTGGTTCACTTTCTTGTCAGATTGTTCTCCCTAGTTTTCTCATGCCATGTTTCTCGCCTTGATTTCGCAGTGTTTATCTTTTTGACTGGATTGCCTGACTTTTGATTTTTGCCTCGGTGTTTTTGGATTACTGTTGCATCTGTGTTTTGACCATTTTTCTTGCCGACAATGAGATTTCTGTTTGCTGCCCTGGTAACGATTTGGATTACATCCTGTGGATTCTGGCTTGCTTCTGATGGAACTATTCCTGTGTTCCAGACCCATTTCTGTCCTACTGTGATTGCTGCCCTGGTTTTTGATACCATTTTTGCCCAACTGGATTTTGACTTTTGGATTGTGGACTTTGTACTGTGTTTCGCCCTGCGGGGGTCACCCCCCCCCCCTACTAATAAAACAAGCTCTACTGCATTCCCTGGTTCTCGCATCTGGTTCCTGATCGCAACACAACTACGTAATATGCAGTTAAGGTACATACTGTCTTCTATATCCATACGGAGTAATCTGTTTATGAATTACAGCTTTTCTGTGCACATCCCACCAAAAGCACTGAGATGAATAGTTAATTTTCTTGGCCAACTGCTTTTTTTTCATGCTCAAGAAAGTATGCCTAATCCAAATGCCTAGAGAAGTTTCCTGGAGTAGCATTGTATTTGGAATCTGTTTTCCTTTGCACTGCAGCAAAGTCCTGTGGACTGATATGGGGAAGAAAGAGAATTGACAGCTCCCACTGGAGCTGACTCAGCAGTCTCAGATGACTCGACCAATGACAGAATTCTAAAGCAAACATTAACATTCTCTCTGCTCAAATCCAACCAAATGCTTAAACAACCAGACAAGCAATCCGTATGGCACAGCATTTATTTTGCAACTGGACAATTACCTCAAAACTATGCCTAAAGAAACTATAGGTCCTGAATATATCTTTTTTTTTTTTTTTTTTTTTTTTTTTGCTGAAGTCAAGCCAGAAGAGAAACGGGAACTGAAGATGGCCGCCGTATGCAGCTGGTACAGTGTCACGCGGGCGGATATCCAATGTCTCTGCCTACAAGTTCCAGACTTAATTCTTTATCTGCAAAGGATTTGCAACCAAGTACTAAATAAGACAACCTCGTTTCAGATCACTTTGATTTAGCAGCACCTTCCTGTTTTTTCATATTCGTAATATTCTCAGCGACATCTGGGGCTCTGAAGCCAATTTTACACACCTTTCAGCATAACCGATTAATTCTGGCTATGACATTAGCACGTTGATCTCTTATAGTGGGCCCACATCTTGGGAAAAGTTGAGGTCTTGATTAACAGATGCGTTATGGTGGTGCAACACAAGCCATACCATTAACTTCCCACAGTTTGCGGTGATCTCAGGCTCTGTGGAAAAAATGATTTGCAGATACAGATATCAGTCTTGAAAAGCTATTCTACAATAACCACTTTCGACATGTTAAAAAAAGGTCAAGCACTAAAAACTGACCATCTCAAGATGTGCTGGAAATCAACGTTCAGAATTTGAGTTCAATTACTGCTCAGTCATTTGGGGCATAGCAGCTCGTGCCTACAACATGGACAGCACACAAAAGATCACATTTATACTCTAAGGGTCCTATCTTACGTCAGAGTCCCTAAACCCGTTATTCGGGGATAAAGCATTGCGTAAGAGGCGTTCCCCCGCAAAAGTTGCACACCTGCGCTACCCGTTATATTATGCATAGGCGTGGTTTGAGCGTTACGCCAGTTAAACCAATCAGTGTGCCAGGTGCCATTGCCTTTAAGAGCAGGCTGCGCTATCCCAAATCCTCAAACCGAAACCCGCGATGGAGAGAGGAAGGTCACCACGTTTCTCCGAAGACAAAGTTAAATTGCTCGTGCATGAGGTCAAAGCCAGACAGGGGAGGATCTGTTTTTGTTAAGTTAATCATGAATTGTATTATTTGGTCATTATTATTATTTGACATTGACATATTGTTTAATGTTTGGTATGTAATTAAAAAAAAACATCAAGCCTTTTGTGATGGAAACTTCAAAAAAAAAAAGAAAAAGAAAAAATGCGTTTCGCACTTCCAACTCCCTCTCCCGTCTGAAATGAAGCATAGAACAAAATCCCATTTTGGAAAATACCCACAGCCAAATAAATTCCTATATTGACTGCAACCATGAACACTTTTTTCTTTATAAAGCGACTTTGAGTATTTAATAAAATGTTATATGAAGTACATGGATTATTACATTATTAGTAGCCTACTGATTGCACAAATTACTTACCAGGCAGGCTGCAGATGACATGACTAGCGGTGTCGCAGCTCCGCTGCCAGCTCGTCCCTCATTGGCCCTGCTACTGCTGGCACTATATCAGCATCTGAAGTTGGCACCTGTACTTCAGCTTCAGCTGCATTCTATAGTCCGGTAATAATCTCTCCTCAAACTCCAGCATCATTCTATGGGGTAGGGCAATGTGCAGTGCACAACATGCCACAAAGAAAGATGCAACTTTTTGAGGACCATACTGTAAGACCTCACCTGACCTGTCCAAGCAGCGGCACCGCATTTTGAGCATGCCAAAATATCGCTCAATGACAACTTGTGCGTGTGAGTATTTTCCATTGAAAGCGAACTCACGCACACTTGTTGGCGTAATGTATGGCACCATGCACCACGTCTTTAATGGATAGCCATTGTCACCCAACAGCCACCCATCCAGAGGGGGGTCCTTCTGGAAGACTGCAGGAATGACCGACTGTTCCATTATCGAAGCGTTGTGGCTACCTCCAGGATGATTTGCAAATACATTCAAGATGTAACCCCATGCATCACAAATCACCTGGACTTTGATGGAATGGGTTCCATTACGATTCACATAGGCGCCACTGTTCAGAGCCGGAGCCCGAATCAGAACGTGTGTGCAGTCGACGGCACCCAGAACCCAAGGGAACCCATATCTTGCCAAAAAATCCTGCTTTACCCAGTGTTGTCTCCAGGGGGTCACAGGGATGCCAGTGATGTACCTACTGATGTTATGATTCTGTTGTGCCTGACCATGTTTTTGTTATTACCCTGACTCCATGCCATGTTTTGTATTTTGCCTGTCTTTCTTTGTTATGTCTTTTGCCTGCCATTTCCCATATTCTCAGTTTAGTTTTTGTCATACCCTGCATTGCACATTGTCCCAGTCTTGTCTTGTGTTCTGAGACAGTTTTATTCCCCAGTCTTGTGTGCCACAGTTTCAGGTGATTTCATGGTTTCTGGGTTTCCAAACATTCCTTGCAATCTCGTTTGCTTCCTTCGCCTTGCTGTTCTATCTTTACTAACAATACTAATTGTTTATTATTTTTGATAAATTACTAACATTAACTAACATTGTTTATAATACCAAGTTACTAACAAGCACTAGGAATTGTATAGCTGCAGATTATTAATTGACTAATGAGCTCTGAGCACTCGCTCTGCTCTAACCTCCGCCCCTTGCCTTCATTGAATTTTCTTTGCTGTGCTTCAGCAGATTCTCTGCACCTTGTTAATCACTGTTCTGCTTCTCACTCTGCAAACTTTAGAACTCCCTAACCGGAGCCGTTGATTTGTCATAGGCTGTTTGAGTAATCCCTGTCCGCGTTTTGGCTTTTGCCAATTTCATGTGGTTAGGAACTTCCTCTTATTCATTCCTTTTTTAATTAGTCTGATCCAACTTACCTGTTCCCTATTATAGCATGTGACTTCCCGTATGTGTATTTAAGCAGTCATTTTACCACCAGCTCCTGTCACACCATTTTCCTTGTGCTGTGATTGATTATGCCTTGTACTCTTCGTGTTATACTTCTGACTGGAATGCCCTGGATTTAGATTTTGGCTTTGTCTTTGATATTCCTGTGCCCATGTAACGAACGTGCTTTGCCTGAATTCGAGATTTGTGATTGCTGCCCTGGTAACGAACCATTTCTGGCCCTCTGGATTGTGTTTGGATTCTGGACTTTGTACCATTGCCTACAATCCTGCTGGGGTTTCCACCCCAAATTCAATAAAACCAATTTTTTTGCGTGTGTGTGTGTGTGGAAGGGGGGGGGGGTCTGGAAGGTTCTGGAACGCGAGTCCTTAGCTAGAAGTGCTCAAACTGTGCAAAGTGTCATGGCAAAGTGAAAGCCAGTTCCTCTTTCGGTGAAAACAGCAGTAGCTATGAGTAACTGGTTGCTAATTTGTCTCCCTCTTGATAGAGCTATGTTATAATGCTGAGCATTTCTAAAAAATAAAAGTGCATGTTTACAATCTAGGCCTCTGTGTTAGCAGCGTGTACCCAACATGTTGACTCAAGCAAGAAATTAATATCTAAAAGCACAAAGATTGTGGCTAAGTAATATTTACAGCTTGTAAAAATGAAAAGATTAGATTTTTTAGAGAGGTTTTTTTTTTATTAGACTGTTTTTCAAATTTCATTCATTAGCTTGCCAGCCGAGGATGGGCTCCCCCACTATAGCCGGCCTCCTCCCGAGATTTCTGACCAATGGGGGAGTTTTGTCTCCCCACAGTGATTTTTTTACCATTTACCATTACCATTTTGGGGATTAAGCCAGGCACTGCCCATTTTTTACTCTGTGAGGCGTCTATACGACAGTTCTTCAGTGAAAAGTGCGACACAAATAAAATTGAATCGCAGAGTCAGAAATGACAAGGATTTTTTAAACAGAGTCCACAGTCCAGAATCTGAGAATGTCAGACCGTGCAATGCGAATGAGGCAGTTTATAGTCAGAAGTCGATCTGAGGTCGGACCACTGCCACTGCTGTCACGGTACTGGAAGTTCGACAGGTTGTCATCGAGGCAGTGAGCAGAGGTCCAAAGCACAAGTCTGTCCAAGAGGACTTTCGCCCAGCAAGGAGGGCAACGGTGGAGATGAGAGCGGGCAGACAAACACAGGGGGAACTGAAACAAACGTGGAAAACAGCAGGGGAAGCAGAAATAAGGAATTCAGAAGGTGACAGTGCAATGATAAGCACGAGGTAAAACAATCTGGTAAAGATAAAAAAAAACAAGAAAAATCTGAGAAACAGAAAAAAATGGAGACAATGAGCACATCGAGAAACATGAGCAAGAAAGTGTGAGAAATGCACTGGGCAACAGGAGAGATAATCAATCAATCAATCAGTAAAAATGTGCAATATGCCAACTGCATGGAAAAGATGTGAGAACAAACTGCAAAAATGCTGTTGGTGGACAACAGCTGAATACATTCTCAAAACTACAGCATTCTCCCCACAGGAAAAATTCATAGTTTGGTCTGGTCATGGCCCTGCAGAAAAGGATATAAGGTCCAGAAAATCAACTGTTCTAGGCTCTAGGAGTCATGGTTTGGGAGCTCTGTTAGCTCCTTTTGTTACTCTCGTCCGGGACAATATCGGTTTGCTCACCATCGGATTCCTTAGCCAGCAGGCATTGATTGGGGCCGTTGCCCGGACTTTATTTAAGCTCCTGCCCTTCCTCGTTCGTGTTGCTGGAGTGTCATTCTGCTTTTGACGCTTGAGCCGGTAAGGTATTTGAGAAGTGAGAGTATTGGCAGGATGTTAGCTGCATTAAGTATTAGTGTGAGTGAGTAAGGGATTTATCAGAGTTTTTTCCCTTTTCTTTTGGTTTATTGTTTGAGCTCGCCTTTGGGATACCACAGATGACGTTAGGTCCGTAGGTAGCGCGAGCTTTGTTATTTCCATTTGTTTTACATCAGCACGTTACTGGATCTGTCTTATTTCGGGCCACTGCTCCTGGCGTCCAAACACCTGCGCCATCACACTAGGAATGTTCGCGACAAATTTTATCCAACTGCCATAAGAACTGTGGAGACTTCAGGCATTTTTTTTTAAAGATCAGTTTAGCCTAAGGGTGAGGCGACAGGAATGGTCATTGTGTTATCAGAACAATAGGATTGCTCTGCTAAGCACTAAGAAGTTCACAGAAAAGTTGATCTGATTCCTATTTGAACAGTTTGAATTACTGCATTTCGAAATGTAGTTTTATCTAATAGTGGTGACACAGTAAAAGTAACAGAGTCCTAAAAATCAGTTAGGCTCCTCCTCTGTATACCAGGAATGTTGACAGCAGATTCAACAGGATTCCCATTAAAACTTCAAGAATTATTGAGTGTTTCGAAATGAAAAGTTTGGCCTGGTGGTGATGCTACAGAGAATATTTGAGGGTCGCCAATATTACCTGTAAACTCAGGAACAGCCCAGATAGCAAGCACCGCCCCTCCGGATCTGCCCCGGCTCTGTGCCGACTCCAGCCAGGGTCGTAGATTTAACTGGGAGTTGGTGGGGATGGAGACACGGCCTTTATGACAATTAGTCCTGGCCAGTTCTCAATCATTTTCCTTCATAGACGCGTTTTCCAATTATCGTAAATATCACACAAGAGTGGCAGTCTGGCAAAGTGTTGGTCATCTGTCAGTCTGTCTCTCTTTTTTTCTGTCTCTCTCTGTCTCACACACACACATACACAGTCACACTAGAGTGGCAGTCTGGCAGAGTGTAGGTAGTTAGTCTCTCTCTCTCGCTCTCTCTCTCTCTCGCACACACAAACACAGGTATCATCAGACATTGTTTGTTAAACCAGCTTATTTAATTGCTGACGCTGTATTTTTACCAGTGAAAAACACAGATAGTTTGTGTGTGTGTGTGTGTGTGTGTGTGTGTGTGTGTGTGTGTGTGTGTTTGTGTGCGCGCGAGTCTGTCTTTCTCTCACTCGCACACACACACACACACACACACACACACACACACACACACACAGTAGAGTGGAAGTCTGGCAGAGTGTAGGTAATTAGTCACTCTCTCTCGCACACACAAACACAGGTATCATTGAAGGAGAAATTTGCCCTTACCGGCTTGTTTAAACACTGACGCTGTATTTTTACCTGTGAGAAACACTAGCAGTTATGTGTGAGTGTGTCTGTGTTTGTGTGCGCGTGTGAGTCTGACACTGCAGCTCCTCTCTGGGTGTGCCTGTCTCAATAGAGACCGCAGCACCTCTGGCTACTTGCTTTCTCACAAGCGCTGTGCTACAGAGAGGAATTCAAAGAATTCTTCATTCACACTGTCCGAACTACTGCCATTTTCTGGCAGACCGTAGGTGCTATGATAAAAAAGAAAGTACCGTGAGTGAGAGGAGACTCTGATGATCGTCCCCATGTATTTTTTTTTTTTTTGTAGGGTGAAGTTTGTGGTCAAGGGTGCGATTTAAAAAAGGTTTCTCAACAGTCTGCTCCTGTTACATTTGCTGCCTATGGGGGAGTTGGTCAGTGACACTGTCCGAACTACTGCCATTTTCTCGCAAACCGTAGGTCCTATGGTAAAAACAAAGAAACGGTGAGGGAGAGGAGACTCTGCGGATCGTCCTCATGTATTTTTTTTCTTGTACAGTTCAGTATGTGGTCAGGGTGGCAATTTAAAAGAAGCAGTTTCGTCTGCTCTCTTCCCAAACTTTTCTGCTTCTGTTATAATGGCTGTCTATGGGGCAGTTGGGCTGCGCTCCTGTCGCTTGAGGGCGCCTACAGTCTCAACGCTTCGTCTGCTTTCTTCCACAATTACATTTTTCAGGCCTGCACAAATTTTCCTACGTTTTGATGTATAATTTGTGTGTGTACGTTGGAAATTGTGGCCGGGGCAGCGATTTCAAAATTTTTTTTTGAGAAATGAATTAGCCTCTCTTCACTCTAAATTTTAGAGGGAGAGGAAAATGATACTAACATTCTGCCCATTGACTTGCATGTAAAAAAAGAAGGGATGAAAAACGGGGATTGCGAAAGAATGAAAAGGGGTTATGCAATCGTGTATACAAGGCCAGGGGACATGATCGGGCTGGACGTTTTGCCGTTCAAACTGCGTTTCTATCACGAACGATAGTTGATACGGGACAATCGAATTGGTGGAAATGGAAAAATAATAATAAGTAAATAAACGGGCTGTGGAAGAACAATATGTGGCTTGCCTTCGGCCTCTGCTTCCCTGTGGCAAGCACATAATAAAAATAATAGTAATAATAATAAAAATAATAATAATAATAAACGCAACAAGGAAGAACAAAATGTGGCTTGCCTGTGGCCTGTGGCAAGCACATAATTAAGAGCCAGTTTTTGTAAGAATCTAGCAGAGGGTGATATATGGTCTCAGATCAGCCGAAGATTTTTGTTGGTTAAAGATGGTTGGTTCAATAGAAAAGCTGCAAATTTTTAGGTGCCAATACCCTTAGGTTTCTTTTTTAGGGGTACCATGAGGGCCAAAGATTTTGCGATGAGAAATGACCGCTGAGAAAAATTCTGTTTTGACATGCAATTATATCATTGCACCAACAACAGCCCACATTCATTTTCACATATGTCAATCTACTTTGCCTAGGGCTTGCAGTAATCTGAAAATTTTTGTGGGCTGTCGGGGGTGCGTCCTACAGGGGACGCTGCAAAATGCTAATTTTGGCCATTTGTGCGATAATATCAGGGGAATTTTCAGACTATGCCCTCAACTGCCCAAGATGGTTCATTCATAAAATAATACCATGGGAAGTCCTTTACAGAATCAACACAAATTAAGCATGGGATGTTGAGAGCGCAAGAGTATAGGTAGTGCTTCATTCACGGAAAAAGTGAAATTTGTCATTTTGGGAGGTCATTCAATTTTGATGAAATCTTTTCTGTTGGGTAGCCAGCAGAACTGTGATGTGGAGATTACTCTGGGTTTCTGCTACATTAAACCTCTACAGTCCATCTGAGTAAGAAAGGTTTACAGTTGTCAGGTCTTCATTACCTCAATACTTAGGCCCGTATTCAGAAACAACACTCACACTCACCATATAGTGAGTGCGATTGAAATGTAACTGGAGTGTGAGAGAGAGAGACCTACCACTAACCAAGAGAGCGGTCCCACTCCTCGCCAGTCGCCAGCACTGGGTACCACAGGCGGTGCGTCGGCTGCTGCAAAGGGACGCTCAATCCTCACCCTTCAGTGCTGAATGACCGAAACCTGTCGCAGTGTAATTTTCTTTATTAGAAAGTGTCTCAGACTAATTGGTAAAACGACAATGCAATTTATTTTTAATAGCGTTGTTATACATTGCATTACAAAATTGAGGCGTTTCTTTCGCACATAAATGACGACATAAATATCTGCATGTCTTCATAAATTCTGTGGTCGAGCGGCTCGCGAAAGGCGCAGGACAGCCCGCGAGGCTCACTGACCAACAAGCTGTGAAACGTGCCAAACATTTCCTTCTACATTCAGCAGTTAAGAATATAGAAAAGAATGGATTCTCATGACTTACAGCTACATGAGCCTCGCAGACCAATCCACACACGCCCCGCAAGCCAGTTTAGCGCAGAATTTTCCAACCCATGAGTAAAGAAAAGCGAGAGAAATCCGAATGCGTGAGAGTTGACAGATATGCGTAATGAATTGAAACTGGCCACACCTGATAATGTTGAGAGTTTTCAGAGTTTCTGCAATGGTAATTTAATGAAATGAAAACAGGTAATGAAATGAAAACAGCGTAATAATTATCAGTGCTCATTCTAACTTAACAAGTAGAACTGGCGAAACATGATAATCCTTCGGATTTTTGGAGTTGAAGTCAATAAAATCTTATTAAATGATTGGATATGAACCTTTTTCAATCATTATTTTTAAGGGATGGTTTTGAGCTTCCCCTATTGACAGTTCACCTGTAGGTACTGGTGGGTACACAAATGCTAACCTCGAGTTCGCCACAGTGCAGTTTGTAAACACTGAAACCAGGTGGTCAGTTAGTAAGTTACCGGCATCGTTATCATCATTAGAGTTAAAATTTGCATAGTTGCGATTGTGTCGAGCTCGTGGCTTTAAATGATCCAGTTTCTAATGTTTGTAACCACCTGAAAGCCATGACAACGAAATACCGGCGCAAGTTAATACGGCTCAAGGGGGGTGTTCCCTGCACTCAACCTTCACTCAGAAAGAGACGCTATTTTCAGTGTGAGTGAGGTCTCTGAAAGCAAATGAGGGTTAGGACAACCTCTGACTCATTTAGTATAACGTGACACTAAGTTTTAGTACGCACTCGCACTCAATTAGTGTGAGTGCCGTTTCTGAATACGGGCCTTAATGCAGTATATGACACACATATATAAGTGCACGTGATACTAGCAGCCATTAATTAATGATTTTGAACTTGATGGCGTGTATGATGTGAAATATAAACCACCTCCAAAGGGCATTCAGGCTACCTTGCACTAGAGAACTGAAACTGCATTCCATCCAATGTTCACAGTTTTTTAAATTTCTTCTGAGGAGGATATCATCATCATAAAGTCTGAGGAGGACATCATCAATGTGCTGCCATGAGTGCTGATCCAGCCATTTGAAATAGGAAGCTGAAAGGAAACAATATCTTGGTGAAAGTTTCTAAGTTAAATGTAATACTGCGTTAGAAAAGAATTTTTTTTAAACTAAACAGTTCACAACGTGCAGATTTTCACTGTGCTTTCTCTCAGGTTTTCTCGTTTCTCAGGTACTTGTGTAAAATAACCCACCAACGTGGACTGGTAGTCAGTTCTGCATGTTGTCTTATCAGTGTTTTCCTGAATAGAAAAGTTATGGTTGAGATAATTGGAGATATTTCTCCTTTAATCTGCATCACAGCGAACTGTACAATGGCTGACATGCCAAAGGACCGCTGCTGCCACCTACCTCAGGTTTCTGTTGGGTGACATCTATCAGTAAAATAACTGAAGAAGAGTATTAAAGAAAGACAATTTTGTGAAAGACAAATTACATTTTCCAAGGTGCAGTTCATGTGGATTATGTGATGTGAATATAGGCCACTAGATGGCAGTATTTACCTTTTTTTGTTAAGCTCAGACTGGAGTCATGTTTAGACATGTCCTGGACATGTCTGGGGCAAGTCTCAGAAAATTAAAAAAAAAGAGGTCTAAATGTGGGTGGGGTCTGCAAAAGAGTATATAAGGAAAAGAATTGAGACAGTAAAGTAGTAGGAGAAATTGCAAGAAGATGACCAGACCTGCCATTCTGTTCAAGACCTGTGACGTTTCTTTTGTGGATTTCTTTGCCTGTGTTTGAGCATTTTCTTCATCTAGGACATCACCAAGCCACCCCACCCAAAAGGGACTGTAATTATTTCTGTTTTTTCTTATTTATCAATCTTGGTCTTTAGTTGTAGGTTGTTATTAGTCTTTGTCTTTGTTAAAAATTAAATGTGTCTTAGTTGTTAAAACTGTGTTTGTCATCCCTTGCTGTTGCTGTTGTGTTATAAATGTAATGACAAATTGGGGCCATAAAAAATTGGGGGCTCAAGGTCCGGGATAGACCATTGTGTGAGTAATTTATTGAAAATCTAACATTCCAAATTGTGAAATTGTTTTTGTGAATTTTCCTAGATATATATTGACAACAGCAATGGATGATTTCTTGGCATCACCAACCGTAGGGGTTTTGAAGTCTTTTAAAAAGACAGAACTGCTAGAAATTTGCAGACAGTTGGAGCTGACAGAGGTAAAACCAACCATGCGAAAAGCAAGACTGGCTAGAGAGATAGTTGAATATTACATTGATGAAAATGTGTTTGCACCAGGAGATCTGGAACAGTTTCCAGTGGAAAATCCAAATATAGAAATGGAACTTAAATTAAAAATGCTAGAGATTGAATGGGAGGAAAGAGAAAAAGAAAGGGAGGAAAAAGAAAAACAAAGAGAATTTGAGAGGGAAGAAAAAGGAAAAACAAAGGCAGTTTGAGTTAGAAAAATTAGCAAGAGAAGAAAAACAAAGAGAATTTGAAAGAGAGAAAGAGGAAAGAGCAGAAAGAGAGAGACAGAGACAGAGAGATTTTGAATTAGAGAAATTTGATAGAGAAGAAAGACTCCAAATGGAGCAACTAAAAATTAAAATTGAAACTAAAAATAAATTTTGTGCCAGTCAGGAGGTAAAACTGGTGCCTCCATTTTCAGAAAAGGATGTTGGCAACTATTTCCAGTGTTTTGAAAAGGTAGCAAAGAGTTGCCAGTGGCTAAAGGAACACTGGCCTCTGATGTTGCAAACTGTCCTCAAGGGTAAAGCTCAACAAGCCTATTCGGCTTTGTCTGCAGATGATTCCTCTGATTATGAGGTTGTCAAAAAGGTTATTTTGAGAGCTTATGAGTTGGTTCCAGAGGCTTACCGACAGAAATTCAGAGGTCTGAAGAAATCTGAAAATCAGACTTATGTTGAATTTGCTAATGAGAAGCAGGTTTGCTTTGAGCGCTGGTGTACTTCTATGGAGGTCAAGGATGATTTCAACTCACTAAAAGAGATGGTGTTAGTTGAAGAATTCAAGAACTGTGTTAAGGATGATGTTAAGACCTACCTTAATGAGAAGCAAGCACTGAACTTGCAATCAGCTGCCAAATTTGCAGATGAATATGTTCTCACTCATAAGTCCAAATTTCAGTCTAGCAGTAACAATAAATGGTCCCAATTTCAGAAAAAGGGTTACAGTGATACCCAAGATTCCTCACCCAAAGACAAAGACAAATCTGGTGATGGTGCTCAGAAATCCAGTAACAGGTCTGATCAAAGTGTGAAAGCTGACAGTGACAAAAGTGGTCTAGTTTGCAGTTATTGCAAGAAATCTGGTCATGTTACAACTAACTGTTGGTTCCTTAAAGCTAAGAAAGAAAAAGAAAAGGATACCAAACCAAATGCCTTTGTGAAAACAAGGTTAGAAACCCCTGTAGTAGATAACCAATCTGCTAAATTGCCTGCTTCTTGTGGGGCTAAAAAGCCTAATACAGCTGACTTTGTGAGGGAGGAATTTCTTCCATTTGTGTCAGAGGGATTTGTGGCTCTGAATGAGCATACTACTCCTGTCCCCATATATATCCTAAGGGATACCGGAGCTTCTCAGTCACTTTTGTTGATGGACTCCTTGGAGTTACGTGATGAGACCGCTTCAGGGGATTTCATACTTGTACAAGGTATTGAAGGGAGGACTGTATCTGTACCCCTGCGCTCTATATTCTTGAAGTCAGATTTAGTTACAGGACAGGTAAAGGTGGGACTTATGTCAAGTCTACCTATAAAGGGTGTTTCTCTGTTGCTAGGCAATGACCTGGCTGGGGGCAAAGTAGTTCCCCCTGTACATCTTACTTCACAGCCGAGCACTAAAAACGGGGATGAGGACCCATCTCTGTATCCTTCTTGCGCAGTGACTCGTGCTATGGCCAAGAAGGCTAAAGAAGAGGATGTTGTGGTGCCGTCCAGTACATTGAATAGTCAGGACTCAGGTGGTTCGCCTCATGACTCTGATTGGCCTACTATGGTTTCTCCGTTTGAGGACTTATCAGATACTTTTATCAGTTCTCTATTCAGCCAGCCGGATGGGTCTGGTGATTCTGATGTGTCTGGAGACTTGTCTCTGTCCAGAAAGCGGTTGATTGAGGAGCAAACTAATGATCCTGAAATTGGTGTACTAAAGAGGAGGGCCCTTCCTGAAAAAGAAATAGATGCAGTTCCAGTTGGGTATTATCTCAAGGATGGTGTGTTGATGCGGAAGTGGCGCCCTCCTGATATCCCTGCCAATGCAGATTGGGCAGTGGTCAGGCAAATTGTTGTTCCGAAGGTCTATAGGAATGAGATCTTAACAATGGCTCATAGTTTACCTTTAGGAGGTCATCTTGGTGTTAACAAGACTGTTGATAAGATCATGAAACACTTCTTTTGGCCTGGGCTTCGGAAAGACGTTTCCAACTTTTGCAAAACCTGTCACACTTGTCAGGTAGTTGGAAAACACCAGCTAGACCCACCTGTAGCTCCATTGCAGCCTATCCCAGCATTTGGGGAGCCATTCTCTAGGGTCATTGTTGATTGCGTTGGTCCATTACCCAAGACTAGATCTGGAAATCAGTACTTGTTGACAATCATGTGTGCATCTACCAGATTCCCCGAAGCCATACCTCTACGTAACATCAAGGGAACTGCAATCTCGAAGGCTTTGATAAAGTTCTTCACGTTGTTTGGTCTTCCCAGGGAAATTCAGTCAGACCAAGGTCGCAATTTCACTTCAGGATTGTTTCAGCAGGTTGTGTATGAACTAGGTGCAAAACAGATTCTTTCTAGTGCCTATCATCCAGAAAGTCAGGGTGCCTTAGAGCGGTTTCATTCCACTCTCAAGACAATGATGAGGACTTATTGTTATGACCATGAGAAAGACTGGGATGAAGGGGTTCATTTGCTGTTGTTTGCAGCTAGAGAAGCAGTGCAGGAGTCTACTGGATTCAGTCCATTTGAGCTAGTGTTTGGTCATGAAGTGAGAGAACCTTTACTATTATTGAGTGAACAATGGCAAGAGGAAGAGCCGCAAATCAGTCTGTTAGACGATGTTAGCAAGTTCAAGGAAAGATTGCGTGCAGCTTGTGACCTTGCCAAAGAGAACTTGAAATCAAGTCAGGGAAAAATGAAAACTTGGTATGATCATAAGGCTAGAAGCCGTGAGTTTAAACCAGGAGACAAGGTCCTTGTGTTGTTTCCCTTGCAGTCCAATCCATTGCAGGCTAGATTTCATGGTCCTTATGAAATTCTGACAAAACTCAATGATCTCAATTACATTGTGAAGACTCCAGATAGGAGAAAACCAAAACAATTGTGTCAGATTAACATGCTAAAGCCTTATCATGACAGAAATGCTAGGGTTGCAGCTGTCACTTCAGATTCTCCAATGGTCGAAACGTGTGAAGATGAGGGGGAGTTTCAAGATGATGAACCAAGAATTAAAGCTGAAGTTCTTTCATGTAAATTGTCAAACACTGAAGTGTTGCAAAATCTTGATGTAAAACTCCAGCACTTAGAACCCTCACAGAGAGATGAGTTTGAGAGGTAGATAAAAAAAATATGAGGATCTGTTTCCTGATGTTCCAAAAAGAGTTTCTATAGCCTCTCATGATGTAGATGTTGGTGATGCCAAACCAATAAAACAGCATCCATACCGGATGAATCCTGAAAAGAGAAAGATTGCTGAGAAAGAGGTTGAGTACATGTTAAAACATGATATTATCAGACCCTCCAACTCCGATTGGAGTTCACCCTGTGTGCTAGTTCCAAAACCTGATGGAAGTACTAGATTCTGTACAGATTATCGCAAAGTCAATGCTGTAACTAGAACTGATGTGTTTCCAATACCTAGGATTGATGATTGTATTGATAGTGTAGGGCAAGCAAAGTTTCTGACCAAGATTGATTTATTGAAGGGTTATTGGTGTGTGCCTTTAACTGAGAGGGCCAAGAGCATCTCTGCTTTTGCCACACCATCTGGATTGTACCAGTATGAAGTCCTACCCTTTGGCATGAAAAATGCCCCAGCCACGTTCCAAAGGATGATACAGTCTACAATCGCCGGATTGCCACACACGGGTGCGTACATCGATGACCTGATCACATGGAGTGACTCCTGGGAAGAACATCTAAAAGATGTAGAGACGTTGTTCCAGCGCCTGACCCAGGCTAACCTGACTGTTAACCTGAACAAGAGTGACTTTGGTTGTGCTACTGTCACCTATCTTGGCTACGTCATAGGCCAGGGTAAGGTGGCACTCATAAATGCTAAAGTCCAAGCCATCATGGACTTTCCAGTTCCTGACAACAAAAAAGCTTTGCGCCGCTTCCTTGGAATGATCGGGTACTACCGCAAGTTCTGCAAGAACTTTGCTGAGATTGCTCTCAGTCTAACTAACCAACTGAAGAAAGGCGTAAAGTTCACCTGGGATGATGCATGCCAGAGCGCCTTCGATCGCCTGAAGTCTCTGCTGTGTCACTTCCCCGTGCTCAAATCTCCTGACTTCAACAAACCGTTCTCCATCGCGGTCGATGCTAGCGACCAAGCTTGTGGATCTGTGCTCCTACAGAGAAGTGACTCTGATGACATTGAGCATCCCGTGGCATACTTCTCCAGGAAGTTCAATCGCCACCAAAGGAACTATTCCACAATAGAGAAGGAACTGTTGGCTCTGGTCCTTTCTTTACAACACTTTGAGGTTTATGTTTGTACAGGACAAAAGCCAATGATTGTGTACACTGACCACAATCCGTTAATGTTTTTGAGTAAGATGAAAAACAAGAATCGGAGATTGTTGAATTGGAGTTTGATTTTACAGGAGTTTGACTTGGAAATTAAGCATGTAAAGGGTACAGACAATGTAATTGCTGATTGCTTATCCCGTGTTTGAATATGTATATATATATCATGTGTTTATTTGAATATTGTATGATATGTATATATAGACAAGTGTTCACTTAACCATTTTGTATTGAAAAGAAAAATTTTGCCTTTATGAGTCAAAATTTTTCCCTTTTGGAATGGAGGTGTAATGTGAATATAGGCCACTAGATGGCAGTATTTACCTTTTTTTGTTAAGCTCAGACTGGAGTCATGTTTAGACATGTCCTGGACATGTCTGGGGCAAGTCTCAGAAAATTAAAAAAAAAGAGGTCTAAATGTGGGTGGGGTCTGCAAAAGAGTATATAAGGAAAAGAATTGAGACAGTAAAGTAGTAGGAGAAATTGCAAGAAGATGACCAGACCTGCCATTCTGTTCAAGACCTGTGACGTTTCTTTTGTGGATTTCTTTGCCTGTGTTTGAGCATTTTCTTCATCCAGGACATCACCAAGCCACCCCACCCAAAAGGGACTGTAATTATTTCTGTTTTTTCTTATTTATCAATCTTGGTCTTTAGTTGTAGGTTGTTATTAGTCTTTGTCTTTGTTAAAAATTAAATGTGTCTTAGTTGTTAAAACTGTGTTTGTCATCCCTTGCTGTTGCTGTTGTGTTATAAATGTAATAACAAATTGGGGCCATAACAAATAGCAGTTGCAGTCTTTTCCAAGGTGCTTTAGAAGTGATGGTGGGAAAGGGTTAATATAGCAGAAATCCAGAGTAATCTTCTCATTACAGTTAGTAGACGTATTGGGCTACCCAACAAAAAAGGTTTCATCAAAATTGGATGAGGGCACATGGAAAACTTTGACCTCCCAAAATGCCAAATTTCACTTTTTTCCTGAATGAAGTGCCACCTATAATCTTGCGCCCTCAACATCCCACACATAATTTGTATTGATTCTGTAAAGGACTTCCTATGGTATCATATTAGGAATGAACCATCTTGGGCTGTTGAGGGAACAGTCTGGAAATGGCCCCGATATTATCGCTCAAATGGCCAAAAGTAGCACCTTGCAGCGCCCCCTATAGGACATGCCTTCGACAGCCCACAGACATTTTCAGATTACTGTGAGCCCTACACACAGTAGATTCACATGTGAAAATGAATGTGGGCTGTTGTCAGCCAAATGACGTAACTGCATTTCAAATCTGAATTTTTTTCAGCGCTCATTTCTCATCGCGGAATCTTTGGCTCTCCTGGTGCATCATTCTCACTTCCATAATACGGACCAACTGAATCTGAGACAGAGCCATCAGGGAGCACGACTCTCATGAACTACAAATAATTTCGTTTTTTGAGTCCGCAATAGGACGTTCTCTGAACCTCATGGTATTCACTCTTATTTATATACAAATATGTCCCATCCATAAAGACAGCGACTGCTTCACCGAAAAATGTGTTTATGAAAGGCGTGTTGTGTGATATAGCATCATCTCTTGATATATGAGCAGGACCAAGATGATGAGGAATAATGGTCTTCTCCACTTCAGTCACAGCATGGAATGACCTCGAGACCTGCTTCTTATCCAGAATAGTCATAGCACTTATTTGATCCCAAGGAGGGTTTGTCCTCAACTTCATCCGGAAGATGAGAAAAGCATTTACACACACTCTGTTGCAGGAGTTGTCAATCATTTTGAACATAAACATCATAAGGCTCATAGTTAATAACTATATTTCCGAAAAAAATTAAAGTAGAAGAATTAAGTGAGAGCCATATTGACACAATCCATTTCGTATCAACACACAACATTTTAGGGTTTACAATGGTCGGTTGATGCAAGGGTTCGGATGAAAACGTTACCGGTGTCGACACATCCTGGTTTTATTTCACTGAATGTTGGCCATGCCCTAGGGCAAATTTCAGCAAATTCCCTTTGTGAGTCATGGCCGGGAACTTAGTCAAATGTGCTGTCGTTTACACAAGTGGCCGTTGGAAATCTCCATTTCAGAGCATATTTTTGAGCAAATATCTTCCTATCTAGGCAGTATGGTGTCAATTTCAACAAATTCTTTTCTTAATCATAAGGAAAATATACCAACTACAATGTGCATTGATAAGCACATGATTATAATCATTGGTGACACACCCCAGAATGTGTGGCCCCTCTCAAAAACTAAAAATTGTCAAAAATATTACTTTTTGTCATAAAGAAAATTGATATCGCTAGCAGCCATACCACTGTTTGATCTGCTCCAGAGTGTGGCTGAAGCTAAGCATGTGGGGGCTTGGTTAGTTCTAGGATGAGAGACCACCTGGGAAAACCTAAGTTGCTGTTAAAAGAGGTGTTGGTGGCTAGTAGGTTGCGATCTTCCCTCTGCTGGAATAATCCCCAGTGGCCCAGTGCAGTGATGGGGACATTGTACTGAAGGAGACACTGTCTTTTGGATGAGACGTTAAACCAAGGTCCTGACTCACTGTGGTCATTAAAGATCCTGTGACACTCATCAACAAGAGTAGGAAGTTCCCCGACGTCATGGCTTAAGTCCCAACCTGGCTCTTTCAACCTGCCACCTAATCATCCCTTGATCTAATTGGCTGTGCAAATTGCCCTCTCCCTCCCCACCTCAACCCCCAGGGCTCCCTTGAAAAAGAGATTTCAATCTCAAAGGGACTTTCAATGGTTAAAAAAGGGTTGAAAATATTGCAGGTTTCTCTGGTGGATTCAAGAGCCCCAGTGGGCGGTTTATCAATGCTGAAAATTTTTTTAATTCGGTGGTTTGGGCCTGAAAACGCCTTTAATGGGTCGCCACCTTTGCAGTTTTTCTACTGAACAAACTATCTTTCACCAATTAAAATTTTAGGTGAATCTTACGCCATCATTTATCATCCCCTAAAAGTTAACTGCCTGATTTTTACAAAAACTGGCTCTTAACGGTAATTTCGTCGAGAGTAAATTCCCAGATTCCCAGAGTAACTTTCAGGTGATTGGACTAGACAGGGCTGTCACTATAGGCTACATTCTGTTTCTGCTAATAAGCTGGATAAGTGAAGAGAAAGTAAAGGGGAACTTCTATGAATAAAATCAGGACTACATCCCACTATTCATTCATCTCTTTTATTATGTCTGTAACAGGGTCATGGAGAAGTCCAGGCTACTGTGCCATTAAAGAACCATTAACAATACTGTGCTGGTAGTTTCTTTCCTCCACATCCTGAAAACACATAGCCAAATGTCCGATCACATTTAGATTGATTTCTGAAAATGAATGCAATAGACTATGAATTAATTACACCATGAAATATTTCCACTTCTTTTTTGGATGAGCAAAAAGAACCACTTCTACCACAAACAAAAGAATTGCAAACCCCCATAAATCTAGATAACGGTGGTCATGTCGTCTAGACTGAATTTGCCCACAGTACTGTATCAACAGCCAACCCGACTGTGCTGCAACATGATCTGATTGTCCAGTTTTATTGAATCATTTGAATCATTGATTTATCATAATGAACGGATTTATTTTTGTCATCTCAGTCAGATCCCTGCCTGGGTTTGATCAACAGACTAAGCAGGTGGCACCCAGTCAAACGCAGAGGAGATGGGGAAACTCCATTTTACCTGCGGCATTTGCTTGTGACATCATTTCTTTCCTGGTATAGACTGAGAGGAGGCTGAGGTTACGATAAACAGAGCATGCATGGGGCAGCCGTACTACACTGGTGAAATATTGCAGTACACAGTCAGAGCTGTCTCTGAGGTGTACTGTATCCTACAATGCACCATGGCCAATGGGCACATTGCTCTGAGACCCAGGTGATCTAAATGGCGAAGTGCTAATGTGACTGTGGACTGCACAACGTGGTTATTGTCACATGCTGGAGACGACACTGTGTATGACTTTAAAGAGTAGCATGTAGTTTCCAGTATAGACTGGTGCTGTATTTAGTAAGCGAGTATGCAATTCCAAGCGCGGCCAGCAACTCACATGATTGGCTCAGTATGGCAGAGTTTTGTCTGCAGGACAGTTTTTCAAATACGAACCTGATGAGCGGAGGAAGTGTCACATATTCTTAAAATGGAGGGACACGCACAATAAGTCTCAATCAACACCCTTACCAAACCAAATACCCGCATCCTTTTGCAGAGTTGTCCAGACACTCTCTAAACACCAACTATTATTAAGACTAATCCAATAATCCAGTCCTGAACTCCAGACAAATCCAGAACTCGCTGGCTCTCGGGTGATGGAACAGGGTTGAAGTGGGGTTAAGATTTTAGATTCTTTAAGCAGATTCCACAGCAAAGAGTGTGATGTTGTTCAGTGCATTCACCCTGCACCTGCTCTGTTTGCAGACATTGCACACCAGCTACTGGATACAACATAGCCCTGTTCAGTTCCCTACTGCTCAAACTGCGGTCTGCTCCAGATATATGGTCGCCACCGGCATTAAAAAGATGTGTCTGTTTATAAGCTGAAAAGCGCTACTGCAGTCATGTGCACAGTGTAATATTGACGCTCCTCGCTGCTAAAATTCTCCTCGAACAGAAAGAGGACGCGAAAACCGGCGAGCGAGAGGACCCACCCGGTTCCACATCAGTGAACCGTTGTGAGCCCTTTTTTTGCCTGTCGTGTTATTTCTCGCAGCCGGCTGCCGCCGCTTATCGTACCTCTCGTGTGGTCGCTTGAATATTTCCATATATTTTTTGCTAAGCAAAATATACTCAATTAAACGTCCTGCACAGTAAAAAGGCGTAATTTTCATACCCAGAGCTGTTGAGAAAATTAAATCTGCACGATGGTTAAACATCCGACGGGGTGTCTCTTTGTAATCTGTCTGCTGGCTGTTACTGGTAAGTTTATGCAGGAGGTGGGCCATTCCGAGTCCAATCAGACTTAGCATGCACAACATTATCTTTCTGAACGGGATTGTGTTTATTATTTTGAAACATGTGGTCATCTGATCTGATTATTGTTGAATCAACATGTGCGCTTGTTCTTAATAAGCGCACCGGTATAGGCCCGTTTTGTACGGAAAATATGTGCACAGTCAGTCCATAGCACAAGAGCTGCTTTGCTGACAGCCATTTTATTCTTCGAGCAAATGCGCAAAATGTTTACAACAATTTGCTAGCTCGGGGCTCCGCTGGAAAGTCACATTTGCCCTGGTTTTGACGGTTTCTCCTCTGAACGAAATGTATTGAAAATGATCGTTGTGCTAGCTCAGCAATTTGTGCTGGCCCAGTGGTTCTCGAACACCCGTTTCTCACCATCTGTCTCTTTAAAGGGCAACCTGCATTATACCTATTAAAATGAATCAGATATAATTAAATGCTCGTGACATTGGTGGAATTGCAAGTGAGTTTGAAAAAAAAAAAAAAAAAAAAAAACCGACAAACGCAATCGTCCCCCGGGACCTAGTTTTGGAACCACTACATCAACCGAATCAACTTCTCTGATTATGAGATCAAAATAATCTACTGCGTGCCGTTGGCGCTAAAATCTGTGATGAGTTTTAGGTTCGCATTGGTCTTTGACTATTGCCTAACGTGTGTTATTAGTGAAGTTTTGCGCACAAATGTCTTGAATGGTCTTGTCACGGGCGTTTGTCCAATCCAAGCGTTTTATCAAACGCGCTGCGCGATTGATCAATTAGATATTAGCGTAGCAATTAGTAAATCGACAAAACACATTTAATTATGCGAAAATTTCTCAATGTGTTCTGTACTGAGACCGCTGAAATAAGGGAAACTTCCTCTTGCTGCTCGAGGCTGTTAAATTCGTCTCATTACCTGAAAATAACATCGCTGTGCTGTGATTGGACTTCGCACATTTAATATCAAATTGTATAGACGCTCAGACCGATTGACCATATACACACATTGGATAAAAGCGCGTGACCGTCTCATTCTTCTTTCATAATATTTTCTTTCATAAACTTGCCCAATGAATATAGAATATAATAAACAAGATTGAAGGGGAATAAAACGGTCTAGGTCACGTTGTTAACATGTCAAATTTAAAAACAAAGAAATCTTTAAGTTTGTTGCTGCAATTGGGGAGAGAAGTTGGAAAAAGTTCAGATTAAAAGATACGGGGGAATTTAAAGATTTTGTATGGAGAACGTGTCAAGCAGCCCGCTCATCAGCATTTCCATTAAACACTATAAATATACTCAGTCGTTTTTCTGATATTTTTTCTTTGCGTTGGGAGGGCCACGCAAAAAAAATAAAAATAAATAAATTGTAACAACCCGTTTGCCAATAATTTTTGCAATTACGGTTTTTGGAAATAAAATAGGCCCACCATATTGCCTGTTAACAACCATTGGTTTGGCGTTCGAAGATATCGTTTGCCATTGCCTGGCTCAGATACCCACGTGTTGTTGGAATTGTTTTTCTTGTCCGAACTCCTTGCCAATAGTGTAAATAATTGTGTTCACATTCATTCATTATAAGGATTATCTGCGAGCAGTGTGAGTATGTACAGCTCGCTGAGACTTCCTCTTTATTAAGTGATGTTGAAGCATTGCTCATCTATTCATTCATTTCAGCCCTGTGCCAGGATTTGGACCTGCTTGATGCCTTAGGCGATGATCCCACTAAACGTAGGTGCACACGCATACTTTCATTGCGTTAACGAGAAGGAATTGGTGCAAATTCTTTGACTTCGCACAGCTGTAATGCATGATCAGTTCGTTTGAGGAGAATACAGCGGTTTAAACCCTGTAACCTAACCATGCGATGCTTAACACTGACCCAGGGTATCGATTTCTGTGAGTAATTATCCTCTTTGTCTTACCACAGCACCTCCCAAGCCCAAATCTCCCTCGGATGGAAAAGGTGGCTGGTTTTTACGTTTATTCCACCTGTGTGTGATGGTGTTGGGTGGTATAGTGCTACAGTATTGTCTGCAGAGCAGTGTGCTAAGTTCTGTGCTACATAATTTTTTTGTGGAGTGGTCTGTGCAATGTCTGTGTTGTAAAGTATGCATTAAACAATGGGTGTCCAATGTTATCTAGAAAGAACTCGTGTGGGTGCTGGTTTGTATTCTATCCCAGTACTGACACCTGATTCAGCTTATTAACTCTTCAAGGTGGGATCAGGTGTCTTAATGCTGGGGTAATGCAAAACACAGTCTTACCCTGCATAATTATTGACTAAGATTATTGGTTAAGATGTGTTAAAAGCCTTAAAATAAATTCAATTTTTATTGCAGAAGCATACTCTCACTCTGAAAATTGCAGAAAAATGTAACCTTCAACTTAAGTGAATTTTAAGGGGGGGAAAAATCCCTGACTGAGAAATTTTTCATAAAATCACCTGTTCCACAATTATTGGAACCCCTAACAATTCCTAGGAATTAAATGTAATCAAAGTATTTCTGTCATTTCTACAGTAGTTTACAAAGTTGATCAGAGTATCTAGGAACATTTAATTAGTAAATCATCACTTCCTGTTTCCCTGGGGTATAAGTATGATGTGACACAGAGGCCATTTCTCTTATCCACTCTTCAACATGGGAAAGACAAAGGAACACACCATTCAAGTAGGGCAGATGTGTGTCGACCTTCACAAGTCAGGCAATGGCTACAAGAAAATAGCCACTCGCCTGCACCTGCCCATATCTACTGTCAGATCAATCATTAAGAAGTTTAAAACAACTGGAACAGTGGTAAACAAGCCTGGACGAGGACGCAAGGTCATTTTGCCACTACGCACAGTGGAGGAGGATGGTAAGAGAAATAAAAAGTTCTCCAAAGCTCAGTTAAAGAATTGCAACAAATGGTAGCATCTTGGGGTCTCAAAGTCTCCAAAACAACCATCAGGCGCTATCTACATGCCAACAATTGTTTGGGAGGCATGCACGGAAAAAACCTTTTCTCACTCACAATCATAAACGCAAACGTCTGGAGTTTGATAAGCGGTACTGGGACTTCAACTGGGACCATGTGATCTGGTAAGATGAGACCAAGATGGAGGTTTTTGGCTGTAAAAACTCTAAGTGGGTCTGGCGGAACACAAAAGATGAGTATGCAGAAAAGCACCTCATGTCCACTGTGAGGTATGGGGGAGGATCGGTGATGCTGTGGGCCTGTCTCTCTTCCAGAGGGCCTTGTTGGGGTGCATGGCATCATGAACGCTTTGAAATACCAGGCCATTAAAATCAAAATCTGGTGACCCCTGCCTGAAAGCTGAAGATGGGTCTTCACTGGGTCTTTCAGCAAGATAATGACCCTGAACATGTGGCCAAATCTACACAGAAATGGGTTACCAGACACAGAATCAAGCTCTTCCCATGGCCATCTCAGTCCCCAGACCTCAATACCATTGAAAACCTATGGAGTGAGCTGAAGAGGAGAGTGCAGAGGAGAGGACCTAGGTCGCTGGATGATTTAGAGAGATTGTGCTAAGAGGAGTGGTCGAAGATCCCTCTTTCTGTATTCTCCCATCTTGTGAAACATTATTGGAGAAGATTAGGCGCTGTTTTGTTGGCAAAAGGGGGTTGTACAAAGTATTAATATCAGGGGTGCTAATAATTGCGGCACACATGATTCGATGTAATAGAATTATTTCTTAATGTTGGATTTTTTTCCCACTGAATAAATGCACTTGAATTAAAGGTTGGATTTTCCTCTTTTTTTTTCTTTGTGGTCCTATATTATTTAGAAAAAAAGTGAATTCATTAGAAGCTAAAGAACACGTCTTATCCAGGGGTGCCAATAATTATAGAGGGCGCTGTATATAGGTAGACTGGACGCCTTACGGTGGAATCCCAGTAGACTGACGTCCTGCGACGGCGGCCATCTTGCGCGGTTGACCCCGCGATTCACTGTGCATTATTGTATAACCAATACAAGCTTTCAGAAATAAATATCTTTTCCCCTTGAATATTTTGAAGTTGTAGTGGTATAGTTGTTATCACACAAGACTTATTAGTTATCGACCCGGGTTAAGTTAAAATGACCAAATTAAACTAAACGTGTCTTGCCTGTGAAAGGTAATTCCTTGTTGTCTGGATTGTGCAGTACAGCTGGTTTTTACAGCCGTAGGCTGCACAATGTTGAGGCATTTTGCAACTACAATGATTTATTATTGTCACCGAGTCCCACTCTGCGTTTGGGCGGTCGACCGCTTTAAGATGGTCGCCAAGCCTGCCGTGAAAAAAAAAAGGGGGGGGGGCAATCTAGTCTCTCCTAATGTCTATGATGCAAAAGCCTGGCCTCACAGCGGCCATTTTATATAACATTGAACACCCAGCATGCAATCAAATGCTTTATAGTAAGCGTGTTATTGTGAATAGTCAATGGCCTTCGTGTTCTTTTTTCGTGTTCTTTTCAAAAGTTCTTTGTCAGCTGGTAAGATTGCGATCTGGGAACTAAAGTAATCATGACATTTGTATTTTAATTCTTCAAGTAATCCCATAGCTGGGTGACAGTCTTACAAAAATGGCCTGATTCCCTGAGCATTTTTTTTTATAGTAACCATAATGTGAAAATAATTTGTTTATAGATGAAAATTAAATATTCTGACATATCTGTTACTACATTTAATACTTTAAATATATTCCTTAGCTGTTAATGTGCTATTATTCTGTACTGAACATTGGTTTATACAGTGTAGAGCTACGGTGAGCATCATAAATCATTTGATTAGTGCAAAGCGGGGGATATAGCAATGGGCTCCGTCCGTATGTACGTATGTCCGTCCATACGGACACATGAAATTGAGGCAGCTGGGGATATTGCCATGTTGGAGGCAAACACTAGTTTTATTTTGGTTCTGTACTCCTGCACTTTGAGTTTGAAAGGATGTTGTGTCACTGAGCAGACACCGCTTTATTTTTTCATAGAGAATGAACCAGAAAGAAATGACAGCCGCTATCATACATGGTTCCCCACTATTTTTAGATGCTTCAAAAATATTGGACAGTTTAACAGATTGTAGACTACAGTGATCATTTAAAATTTTTTATCGAATATCATCTTGCATGCAATGGGCTGTTTGAAATCTGTGACCCACAGAAATCACCAGACGCTGGGTATCTTCCCTGGTGACGCTCTGCCAGGCCTGTACTGCAGCATCTTCTCTTCCTGCTTGTGTCAGGGACTTTTGCCTTCAGTCTCCTCTTCAGCGTGTAAAATGCATGTTCATTTTGAATAGAGACCCAGCCAATGACTTAGCCGACTGAATTAAATTAGCAAAAAATGTGTTGCTGTCCAATGAGTTCTGCTGCTCACTGTGGTGTCAATGGTGCAGATTCGGACATTTACGACCTCCTGGACTTTGATGTGAAGCCCACCGCAAAACCCCCAACCAAAGCTCCATTCCGGCCCAGACCGAAACCCAAGCCTGGTAAGGGATAATATGAATGCGAGTGTGGATATATGTACATGTTTTTCTATACTGGTGATGATTAAAAATGCCTTGTGGCAGCTGAAAGACCTCCCAAATATAGAGAAATATGAAAAATTTCTCACTGCTGACATTTTTTAAGCTTCATAAGGATAAGCTTCAATTCTCTGCCCAGGGCAAGATTTTGGTCTCTGTTTACCGGTGAGCGCGTGCTTGGGACCAGGTTTGATTTTAAGGTGAGGTATTAGAATCATGCTCTAGGTCAGTGTTTTACAGCCCTGCTACTGCAGTATCCTGCCCTCCACAGTTAAAATATCTCCCTGATTTAACACAACCCAATTCAGCTGATTGGCTGGTTCTGTGGAGGACTTCATGAGCTGAACTGGGTGGGTTATATCAGAGAGACACACAAAATGTGCATGAGTACTGCAGGAACAGAATTGGGAAGCACTGCTCTAAATTAAGATAAGGAATTGAAGCATGATTGAAAATTGGGTTATTTCTGGGGTTTGTAGGTTTGGGTAAAGATTAGTGTATGGAAAGGGTTAAGATTAGAATTAATTTTGGGGTGTAAGGGTATGAAAATAGAAATCTGGTGCAAAAATATTTTGATCCTCACGAGTTTGGGAGAACGTTGCTCTGTATGTTTGTGTTTGTCCGTGTGTGAGTGGTGTCGGCCGTTAAACAACTTGGCTTCTTCAGACGTGCTTTAATAGTATTTACGGATGGTGCCAACGGCAGTGTCTTTACACTAGTGGTGATGGGTTTGTAACAGGCTTGGTTATCAAAATTTTGGGCATAGCAGCGATAAAAGATATTGTCCCATATCAGCAATGATGAGTACCTGCCATATTTGGAACCAGCACTGCAATCTCTATCCCAAATTTGTGATGTGCTGTTCATGTGTACTGATGATGTCCTCTGCTCGGACTTATGGACTCTTATGGATATTTGTCAGGTCTATGCCAAGAAATGGAGATTTTTTTTTGGCTTCTCGAGGACAAAGTGTACGGTGTTTGGTAAAAATAAGTTTATTTCCACTCCTGTCTGGACTCTTGATGGAAAGATGATTAACAACTCTCAGAATGTCGAAATACTGGGTGTGACTTTTGCCCTTAAATCTTCTGCTCAAATAGAGCAATGTCTGCCTGCCGCTAGGCGCAGAGCATTTAGCTTTACCAGTGCTGGCTTTATATATCCTGGTTTGTCTACTGATATCAAAATTCTCCTGTGGAAGGCTGCTATTTGCCTGATTTTATTGTACGGTGCTAATTGTTTACCTTTGAATGATGTTGACATCAAGCTTATGGAGTTGCCCTGGGCCGGGCTGCTCCCCCTGCCACCCACACTTCCCCTGGGCCTGGGACGGATGGCGTGATCGATTCCCTGAGGGTCCTCACTCACCAGTGTGATTTCAATCTGAGAGACTCTGTGGAACATAGACTGGTGGAATTGCACATTTGGGCTTTTTATCCCCCCGGCATATAATGTGGGGGGGATATAGCGATCAGTGTGTCCGTCCGTCCGTCTGTCCGTTGTTATGTATGATAATTTTTTGTACTGCATTATATTTCATTTGTAAATGAAGATTTGTTACATGCGGTTTTGCTGCCTTGCTGGTCAGCTATATTTATTTTGTTCATTTGGCACCCTCTGGTGGCGTCTCTGTAAAATCATTAAGAAAAGACTGGTGATTGCTAGAAGCTTCTGGCACTTTCCTGCTTGGAGGGGGCGGGATTTCCCTAGAATCCTGTGCATCTTTCTAGAAGGTTGCCAGTCTATATAAATGCTGTGATTTTGAGCAGAGAGCAGACAGCAGAATAGAGCAGAGCAGAAACAGAGTTTTGTTTTGGCAACAGTTAAATAGTGGCATTGGAGTGTTATTAGAGAATTGAATAGTGGATATATTTTTTTTGTACAGCTTTTTTGTGAAGAATAAATTTGTTTTAGTTGTACTTTCTGGTTTTCTTTGTTGTGATTTTTCAAGTCATAACACCGTCTGTAATAAAATCGTTTCCGGACCAGAACTCGAAAACTATACCACTTACAAACACCAAATTTGGTATGGAGCTTCTCCTTATGGTCTAGTTGTGCCTTTTGGGGGTTTCGGTCCGTCCGTCTGTCCACACAACCTGTAGGTTACACAACCTACAGCCGGGGGGATCCGCCATTGCCAGATGGCTCTTGTTAACTCCAACTGTTTTCTCGGTTTGGTGTCTGTTTTCACTAATCTCATTTGTAAGTGTTAATGTGCCATATAACTTGTAATTGTTTCACGTGATAATTGTATCTCCCAGACGACGATAGTCGGGAGATACTATGGTTTAGTTCCGGGGCCGCCGCCGCTGCCGCGCCCACAGAGATTTTCTTTTCCGGGCTCTGGTAGCGACAATTATTACAGGAATTTTTTCTAATTTTACGCAGGCGAAGATATTTATTTGACAATATCAAGACTGATTTTTGGCAATTTTAGACGCCCAGTATGGCTGCCGGCGGCCATTTTGTCGGTGGCCATTTAGGGATTGGGGAGATGCATGACTCGGTCCCCGTGGCGACGGAGTTATCTAGTTTTTATATGTGATTCTATCTCCCTCTGTGGAGGTTTCAATAAATAAATAAATAAATGTCAAGAAGAGAAAATAACACCTGCACACTGTCAATACTTGCAAAAATAGAGATATACTTCAATGAGCTACAATGTTTCAGTCACAGACCTTCATCAGGTAGATCATCTACCTTGATTTCCTACACCTACGCACCTGTTGTAGACAAATTTGGAGTGTAAAGGATTTTTGTGATTCCAATAAGTAAAATGTTGTGTACTTGAATAAAAACAAAACAAAATTACAAGTTAAGTGCCATTTTCTTACTTGTTGAACTTTTTTGCAGCCGATAATGACTTGGACCTGAGAGATGCTCTGAACCCAAAAAATGACATACCAGGAGGAAAAGACAAGGGTAGCAAAGGTGTGTATGCGACCGAGGTGGCCACTAGAGGGTGCTGTTCCTCACTGGATGTGCTGCTGAGGGCACTGAGTTTGGGGCAATGTTCAAATGGTCAAAAAATTAAGTCGTCTTATTCCTCGCAACTTTCTTACTAAAGGTGATAAGTTACGATGCATTGAAGCACCTTTCTTTAATATGTAGAGAATTCAAAAATACTTGTCATGACTGCCACTTAAATACTTGCAGGTCATTTTCCGGGAGTATGGAACTTTCCAAAGCAAAAAAGACTATTTGAATACAGCCTGGGTTGTTGTGTGTGGTCGGTTGGGTTTATGGAAAATATGGTGATTATTGGGGCCTTGATTGAGTCCTTGTGAATTACTTCATTTAAATTGCTGTATTATGGCAGTAATACCCACTACCCAGTCGTTCATGATTTGACTTTTTCCTCTTTTTTTTTTTTTCTTCTTCTCTTACCTTGTTGTGATTATTTTGATCCAATGTCCAATGAGTCAGGGATTCATTTCCGTTGTATGTTTGATTCATCTTTCCTTCTTTGAACTCAGTTGTTGCTTGTGGGCACATAATGTTATTGTTAGCTCAAACTGGGATAGATCTTAAAGGTGTGAGGTTGAATGCCCTAAAAATTCCTTCTTTTACCTCCACCAGGAAGTAACATGTTTTCACTGGCATTTTTTAGTTTGTTCGCTCATTCGCTAGTCAATGGGATAAAGTTATGGATGGATGTCAGCAATATTTTATGTTGATAGCTACGGGTGCGAAAAAAGCAATTGATTAAATATTGGTGACGATCAGGAGCATGTTTCCCAAAAGCGTAGTTGCAGCAACTTGCGTAGTTCGTCCATTCGTAGTCAATGGTTCCAACTATGGAAGGTGGCATCTGTGATTTCGGGAAACGCACCCCAGACTAGTTATTTAGGGGGAACAAGCAGATTGCTGGTAGCGTTTGCAACTAGAATACTTTAGAGAGCCACCTGCTGGTGGAACAGTTGGACATCAGGTAGTGCATTACCGCAGCTTTAGAGGTGTAAGAGAGCTATGCTGCTAGGCACCATCTTTTCTGGAACTGATGTGTGAATCTGTTTCCAAGGATGGCAAGAACTGTTTGAGTGGATTAAGGTCAAATTCATTTTTCAAGCATTTATAAGAGCCAATTTTTGATTCAGGCAATATCAGGCACTTTGAATTGTTGACCCCCCTGCATTTGGCTGATTTTTTTTATTTTTGAGATGGGTATGGTACCCAAACCTCAAAATCCTCCCCATTCCTCTGTCGACCCCTTCTGTCCCAAGCTACGGGCACCCCTTTTTTTGGCCAATTTAACAAAATTGCACCTCTATAATTCTGAATTTTAATGGTGTCCCAGCTTGAAGTTTATTGAAAGTGGGTCAATAGGGATGGCAGGTTACCAGAATGTAGTTATCCACCCGACATACTTTTGAAGTTTGCCAATAGGGGGCGCCCAAAATGCTCCAAACCATTTTTTTTCTTAATTATGTGTCAGATTTTCTCCAAACTTCAAAGGTATCCCAGTTGACCTTTTGCAGGAATCTTTTTGTTGGAAGGACCTTAATTAAAATCTACTGCTACTTTTGTGGAACAACTTTGAAGTTTGGAGAAAAAAGGGCCAAAAAAGGGTCTCGGACCAAAAAGGGGTCATTATGGGAGCCTATTTCTCAAAACTTCTAAGAGATAGCCAAATGCTGATAATTACACATGTAAGCCACAGACCTATGGATTACAATAAAAGAAGAAATCAGCCAGAATCTTGTCTCATTTGTTAATAATTAACAAAAACATAATTCTAAAAATAGCATCTAGTTGGTAGCTCTGTTCATCAGTAGTGATGCAGTTGGGGGAACGACTGAACTATGTTGATGTCAAGCGAACAGCAACGGTTGCCACTGCCTCTGTTGTTGGGACTGTGCTCCTCCAGATTTAAAGCTCTCAAACAAAACCGAAGGGAAGCACAAGGAGGTGTATGAAGTTCGCCAGGAGGAGCAGACATTCCTGCTCGCTCTCATGCAGCGATGGAAAAGAGGACTTCTGAAATATGCCAGAACATTTTCTTTTCACTCATTTGCCACTGTCGTGATATAAGCTCACTGTTATTCTGATCTCCTGTCTCATATCAGGCCTGGCCATGAAAAGGCAGCAAGTACAATTGTATCAAGAACATATTTCTGACTGCACTTTTATGCATACATGCATCTTGTCACAAAAAGTACTCAATGTACATGTTTTTTTAAGGATTAGAGCTGCCACCTAGATGCTATTTTTAGAACTTTGGTTTTGTTAATTATAAGCAAATGAGATCATAGCCCATCTGTTTTGTTGTTTATTTGTAATAAATAGGTCTGTGACTTTCAAGACAATTATTATTAGCATTTGGCCCTTTGAAGCTTTGAGAAATAGGGTCCCAAAATGACCCCTTTTTTGGTCCGAGACCTTTTATTGGCCCTTTTTTCTGGAGACTTCAAGGTTGTCCCACAAAAGTAACAGCAGATTTTAATTAAGATCCTTCCAACTAAAAGGTAACTTTTTTCCTGCAAAAAGGTAACTGAGAGACCTTTGAAGTTGGGAGAAAATCCGTGACAAACTTGAGAAAAAAATGGTTTGGAGCATTTTGAGTGCCCCCTATTGGCAAGCTTCAAGGGTGCCTCAGGTGGTGAACTACATTCTGGCAATCCGCCCTCCCTATAGACCCACTTTAAATAAACTTTGAGCTTGGACACCACTGAAGCTCAGAATTAAAGAGGCGGGAACTTGAAATTTTGTTAAATTGGCCAAAAAGGGCCAAAAAAAGGGGTTGCTGTAGCTCGGGGCAGAAGAGGTCAACAGAGGAATGGTTTTGGTACCATACCCATCTCAAAAATAAAATACCGCCCAAATCTAGGGGGGGTCAACAATTCTGACCCCCTGAACTTCTCAAAAATTGGCTTTTAATCGGCTAAGGGGCTGCAAAATGGTTTGACCTGCCAAAACCTCTGGTTGGTTTGCAGAGATGATATTTTAGGGATTAGAAAGTCCTGCCACATATTTTTTTCACCCAAATCTCCCTTTTGATTTCACTCATTGATTTCTATCTCCTGTTGAAATTATTGTGCCAAGTACCCGAGTGCTGGTGAGGGCTGCTTACTTTCCAAATCTGGATTGTCTTGTTGCACCTCTGCTTGTAGTGTAGGGATATACGCTCTATGTGACTGTTAGTGCTTGATTGGCACTTGATTGGCTGTAGTGTGGCCTGTGGAAGGAAGGTGTTTTCTCATCTCATGAGTTGCTGCTATGGTCAGCTGAGAGCCAGTAGTTTCTTAATAACGGCTGGATTGATAAACAAACACCTCCATTGGGAAATGGCAGCACAGCTCACCCATTGGGCGTAAGTGTCTGAGCTTTTCTATTGCACTTTACTAGGAAGCCTTGTGCTCATCCCATGCTAATTGACTGCACATCAGTTATTTACCTGAAGCTATTTTTCCCCAAAGTGACTTTCTCTTACTTACTTGCAAAACTTTGGTGCAGTGATGAGAACTGTTGCTTCCAGGGCTAAGTACCAACCTGCTGTATAGGAACACTCCTACCAGTGTCCCTGACCAAGGCTCTGGCTTTAGAAAGACATGCTCTATAGGAACACTCCTACCAGTGACCCTGACTAAGGCTCCGGCTTTAGAAAGACAGGCTCTATTGGAACACTCCAACCAGTGTCCCTGATCAAGTCTCCTGCTTTAGAAAGACATGCTGTATAGGAACAATTCTACCAGTGTCCCTGACCAAGGCTCTGGCTTGAGAAAGGCATGCTCTATAGCAGGGGTCCCCAATCTTTCCCAGAAAGGGCCGTTGTGGGTGCAGGCTTTCATTGAACCAAGCAGCTACACACCTGATGTTACAAATCAAGCTTTTTGGCGCAGAGTCCAGGGGTTCATTAGTAGAATCAGGTGTGAAATTGCTTGGTTGCAATGAAAGCCTGCACCCACCCTGGCCTTTTATGGGAAAGAGTGGGAACCCCTGCTCTATAGGAACACTCCTACCAGTCTTCCCTGACCAAGGCTCTGGCTTTAGAAAGACGTGCTCTAGAGGTACACTCCTACCAGTGGCCCTGATCCTGGCTCTGGCTTTAGAAAGACATGCTAAATAGGAACACTCCTACCATTGTCTCTGACCAAGGCTCTGGCTTTAGAAAGACATGCTCTATAGGAGCACTCCTACCAGTGTCCCTGACTAAGGCTCTGGCTTTAGAAAGACATGCTTTAAAGGAGCACTCATACCAGTGTCCCTGACCATGGCTCTGGCTTTAGAAAGACATGCTCTATAGGAACACTCCTACCAGTGTCCCCCAACAAGGCCCTGGCATTAGAAAGACATGTTCTATAGGAGCACTCCTACCAGTATCTCTGACCAAGGCTCTGGCTTTAGAAAGATAAGCTTTGTCGGAACAATCCTACCAGTGTCCCTGACCAAGGCTCTGGCTTTAGAAAGACATGCTCTATAGGAACACTCCTACTAGTGTCCCTGACCAAGGCTCTGGCTTTAGAAAGACATGCTCTATAGCAGCTCTCCTTCCAGTGTCCCTGACCAAGGCTCAGGCTTTACAAAGACATTCTCCATAGGAACACTCCTACCAGTGTCCCTGACCAAGGCTCTGGTTGTAGAAAGACATGCTCTATAGAACACTCCTACCAGTGTCCCTGACCAAGGCTCTGGCTTTAGAAAGATATGCTCCATAGGAGCATTCCTACCAGTGTCCCTGTCCAAGGCTCTGGCTTTAGAAAGACATGCTCTATAGGGAACACTCCTACCAGTGTCTCTGACTAAGGCTCTGGCTTTTGACTGACATGCTCTATAGGAATATTCCAAACATTGTCCCTGACCAAGCTCTGGCTTTAGAAATACATGCTCTATAGGTACACTTTTACCAGTGTCCCTGACCGAGGCTCTGGCTTTTGGCTGACATGCTCTATAGGATCACTTCAGCCAGTGTCCCTGACAGAGGCTCTGGCTTTAGAAAGACATGCTCCATAGGAACACTCCTACTACTGTCCCTGACAAAGGCTCTGGCTTTAGAAAGACATGCTCTATAGGGAGCGCTCCTACCAGTGTCTCTGACTACGGCTCTGGCTTTAGGAAGACATGTTTTGTAGGAACACTCCTACTAGGGTCCCTGACCAAGGCTCAGGCTTTAGAAAGACATGCCATAGGAACACTCCTACCAGTGTCCCTGACCAAGGCTCTGGTTGTAGAAAGACATGCTCTATACAACACTGCTACCAGTGTCCCTGACCAAGGCTCTGGCTTTAGAAAGACATGCTCTATAGCAGCACTCCTTCCAGTGTCCCTGACCAAGGCTCAGGCTTTACAAAGACATTCTCCATAGGAACACTCCTACCAGTGTCCCTGACCAAGGCTCTGGTTGTAGAAAGACATGCTCTATAGGATCACTTCAGCCAGTGTCCCTGACAGAGGCTCTGGCTTTAGAAAGACATGCTCTATAGGAACAATCCTACCAGTGTCTCTGACAAAGGCTCTGGCTTTACAAAGACATTCTATATAGGAACACTCCTAGCAGTGACCCTGAGCAAGGCTCTGGCTTTAGAAAGACATGCTCTATTGGAACACTCCTACCAGTGTCCCTGACCGAGGCTCTGGCTTTAGAAAGACATGCTCTATAAGAACACTCCTACCAGTCTGTATGACTAAGGCTCTGGCTTTAGAAAGACATCCTCTATCGGAGCACTCCTACCAGTGTCCCTGACCAAGGCTCAGGCTTTTCAAAGACATTCTCCATAGGAAGACTCCTAGCAGTGTCCCTGACAGAGGCTCTGGCTTTTGACTAACATGCTCTATAGGAACACTCCTACCAGTGTGTCTGACCAAGGCTCTGGCTTTAGAAAGACATGCTCTATAGGATCACTTCAGCCAGTGTCTCTGACAAAGGCTCTGGCTTTACAAAGACATTTTCCATAGGAACACTCCTAGCAATGACCCTGAGCAAGGCTCTGGCATTAGAAAGACATGCTCTATAAGAACACTCCTACCAGTGTCCCTGACCAAGGCTCTGGCTTTAGAAAGACATGCTCTATATGATCACTTCAGCCAGTGTCCCTGACAGAGGCACTGGCTTTAGAAAGACATGCTCGATAGGAACAATCCTACCAGTGTCCCTGACAAAGGCTCTGGCTTTAGAAAGACATGCTCTGTAGGGAGCGCTCCTACCAGTGTCTCTGACTACGGCTCTGGCTTCAGGAAGACATGTTTTGTAGGAACACTCCTATCAGTGTGTCTGACTAAGGCTCTGGCTTTAGAAAGACATGCTCTATAGGAGCACTCCTCCAGTGTCCCTGACCAAGGCTCTGGCTTTAGAAAGACATGCTCTATATGATCACTTCAGCCAGTGTCCCTGACAGAGGCACTGGCTTTAGAAAGACATGCTCGATAGGAACAAGCCTACCAGTGTCCCTGACAAAGGCTCTGGCTTGAGAAAGACATGCTCTGTAGGGAGCGCTCCTACCAGTGTCTCTGACTACGGCTCTGGCTTCAGGAAGACATGTTTTGTAGGAACACTCCTATCAGTGTGTCTGACTAAGGCTCTGGCTTTAGAAAGACATGCTCTATAGGAGCACTCCTCCAGTGTCCCTGACCAAGGCTCTGGCTTTAGAAAGACATGCTCTATTGGAACACTCCTATCAGTGTGTCTAACTAAGGCTCTGGCTTTAGAAAGACATGCTCTATAGGAGCACTCCTACCAGTGTCCCTGACCAAGGCTCAGGCTTTAGAAAGACATGCTCTATAGGAACACTCCTACCAGTGTCTCTGACTACGGCTCTGGCTTTAGGAAGACATGTTTTGTAGGAACACTCCTACCAGTGTCCCTGACCAAGGCCTAGGCTTTAGAAAGACATGCTCTATAGGAACACTCCTACCAGTGTCTCTGACTACGGCTCTGGCTTTAGGAAGACATGTTTTGTAGGAACACTCCTACTAGGGTCCCTGACCAAGGCTCAGGCTTTACAAAGACATTGTCCATAGGAACACTCCTACCAGTGTCCCTGACCAAGGCTCTGGTTGTAGAAAGACATGCTCTATAGAACACTCCTACCAGTGTCCCTGACCGAGGCTCTGGCTTTAGAAAGACATCCTCTATCGGAGCACTCCTACCAGTGTCCCTGACCAAGGCTCAGGCTTTTCAAAGACATTCTCCATAGGAAGACTCCTAGCAGTGTCCCTGACAGAGGCTCTGGCTTTTGACTAACATGCTCTATAGGAACACTCCTACCAGTGTGTCTGACCAAGGCTCTGGCTTTAGAAAGACATGCTCTATAGGAACAATCCTACCAGTGTCTCTGACAAAGGCTCTGGCTTTACAAAGACATTCTCCATAGGAGCACTCCTACCAGTGTCCCTGACCAAGGCTCAGGCTTTACAAAGACATTGTCCATAGGAACACTCCTACCAGTGTCCCTGACCAAGGCTCTGGTTGTAGAAAGACATGCTCTATAGAACACTCCTACCAGTGTCCCTGACCGAGGCTCTGGCTTTAGAAAGACATCCTCTATCGGAGCACTCCTACCAGTGTCCCTGACCAAGGCTCAGGCTTTTCAAAGACATTCTCCATAGGAAGACTCCTAGCAGTGTCCCTGACAGAGGCTCTGGCTTTTGACTAACATGCTCTATAGGAACACTCCTACCAGTGTGTCTGACCAAGGCTCTGGCTTTAGAAAGACATGCTCTATAGGATCACTTCAGCCAGTGTCCCTGACAGAGGCTCTGGCTTTAGAAAGACATGCTCTATAGGAACAATCCTACCAGTGTCTCTGACAAAGGCTCTGGCTTTACAAAGACATTCATATAGGAACACTCCTAGCAGTGACCCTGAGCAAGGCTCTGGCTTTAGAAAGACATGCTCTATTGGAACACTCCTACCAGTGTCCCTGACTGAGGCTCTGGCTTTAGAAAGACATTCCCTATAAGAACACTCCTACCAGTCTGTATGACTAAGGCTCTGGCTTTAGAAAGACATCCTCTATCGGAGCACTCCTACCAGTGTCCCTGACCAAGGCTCAGGCTTTTCAAAGACATTCTCCATAGGAAGACTCCTAGCAGTGTCCCTGACAGAGGCTCTGGCTTTTGACTAACATGCTCTATAGGAACACTCCTACCAGTGTGTCTGACTAAGGCTCTGGCTTTAGAAAGACATGCTCTATAGGATCACTTCAGCCAGTGTCCCTGACAGAGGCTCTGGCTTTAGAAAGACATGCTCTATAGGAACAATCCTACCAGTGTCTCTGACAAAGGCTCTGGCTTTACAAAGACATTCTCCATAGGAACACTCCTAGCAGTGACCCTGAGCAAGGCTCTGGCATTAGAAAGACATGCTCTATAAGAACAATCCTACCAGTGTCTCAGACAAAGGCTCTGGCTTTACAAAGACATTCTATATAGGAACACTCCTAGCAGTGACCCTGAGCAAGGCTCTGGCATTAGAAAGACATGCTCTATAGGAACACTCCTACCAGTGTCCCTGACCAAGGCTCTGGCTTTAGAAAGACATGTTTTGTAGGAACACTCCTATCAGTGTGTCTGACTAAGGCTCTGGCTTTAGAAAGACATGCTCTATAGGAGCACTCCTCCAGTGTCCCTGACCAAGGCTCTGGCTTTAGAAAGACATGCTCTATTGGAACACTCCTATCAGTGTGTCTAACTAAGGCTCTGGCTTTAGAAAGACATGCTCTATAGGAGCACTCCTACCAGTGTCCCTGACCAAGGCTCAGGCTTTAGAAAGACATGCTCTATAGGAACACTCCTACTAGTGTCCCTGACCAAGGCTCTGGCTTTAGAAAGACGTGCTCTATAGGAGCACTCCTACCAGTGTCCCTGACCAAGGCTCTGGCTTTAGAAAGATATGCTCCATAGGAGCATTCCTACCAGTGTCCCTGTCCAAGGCTCTGGCTTTAGAAAGACATGCTCTATAGGGAACACTCCTACCAGTGTCTCTGACTAAGGCTCTGGCTTTTGACTGACATGCTCTATAGGAATATTCCAAACATTGTCCCTGACCAAGCTCTGGCTTTAGAAATACATGCTCTATAGGTACACTCCTACCGGTGTCCCTGACCGAGGCTCTGGCTTTTGACTGACATGCTCTATAGGATCACTTCAGCCAGTGTCCCTGACAGAGGCTCTGGCTTTAGAAAAACATGCTCCATAGGAACACTCCTACTACTGTCCCTGACAAAGGCTCTGGCTTTAGAAAGACATGCTCTATAGGGAGCGCTCCTACCAGTGTGTCTAACTAAGGCTCTGGCTTTAGAAAGACATGCTCTATAGGAGCACTCCTACCAGTGTCCCTGACCAAGGCTCAGGCTTTAGAAAGACATGCTCTATAGGAACACTCCTACTAGTGTCCCTGACCAAGGCTCAGGCTTTAGAAAGACATGCCATAGGAACACTCCTACCAGTGTCCCTGACCAAGGCTCTGGTTGTAGAAAGACATGCTCTATACAACACTGCTACCAGTGTCCCTGACCAAGGCTCTGGCTTTAGAAAGACATGCTCTATAGCAGCACTCCTTCCAGTGTCCCTGACCAAGGCTCAGGCTTTACAAAGACATTCTCCATAGGAACACTCCTACCAGTGTCCCTGACCAAGGCTCTGGTTGTAGAAAGACATGCTCTATAGAACACTCCTACCAGTGTCCCTGACCGAGGCTCTGGCTTTAGAAAGACATCCTCTATCGGAGCACTCCTACCAGTGTCCCTGACCAAGGCTCAGGCTTTTCAAAGACATTCTCCATAGGAAGACTCCTAGCAGTGTCCCTGACAGAGGCTCTGGCTTTTGACTAACATGCTCTATAGGAACACTCCTACCAGTGTGTCTGACCAAGGCTCTGGCTTTAGAAAGACATGCTCTATAGGATCACTTCAGCCAGTGTCCCTGACAGAGGCTCTGGCTTTAGAAAGACATGCTCTATAGGAACAATCCTACCAGTGTCTCAGACAAAGGCTCTGGCTTTACAAAGACATTCTATATAGGAACACTCCTAGCAGTGACCCTGAGCAAGGCTCTGGCATTAGAAAGACATGCTCTATAGGAACACTCCTACCAGTGTCCCTGACCAAGGCTCTGGCTTTAGAAAGACATGCTCTCTAGGATCGCTTCAGCCAGTGTCCCTGACAGAGGCACTGGCTTTAGAAAGACATGCTCTATAGGAACAATCCTACCAGTGTCCCTGACAAAGGCTCTGGCTTTAGAAAGACATGCTCTATAGGAGCACTCCTCCAGTGTCCCTGACCAAGGCTCTGGCTTTAGAAAGACATGCTCTATTGGAACACTCCTATCAGTGTCCCTGACCAAGGCTCAGGCTTTACAAAGACATTATCCCTAGGAACACTCCTAGCAGTGTCCCTGACCAAGGCTCTGGCATTAGAAAGACATGCTCTATAGGAACACTCCTACCAGTGTCCCTGACTGAGGCTCTGGCTTTAGAAAGACATTCCCTATAAGAACACTCCTACCAGTCTGTATGACTAAGGCTCTGGCTTTAGAAAGACATCCTCTATCGGAGCACTCCTACCAGTGTCCCTGACCAAGGCTCAGGCTTTACAAAGACATTATCCCTAGGAACACTCCTAGCAGTGTCCCTGACCAAGGCTCTGGCATTAGAAAGACATGCTCTATAGGAACACTCCTACCAGTGTCCCTGACTGAGGCTCTGGCTTTAGAAAGACATTCCCTATAAGAACACTCCTACCAGTCTGTATGACTAAGGCTCTGGCTTTAGAAAGACATCCTCTATCGGAGCACTCCTACCAGTGTCCCTGACCAAGGCTCAGGCTTTTCAAAGACATTCTCCATAGGAAGACTCCTAGCAGTGTCCCTGACAGAGGCTCTGGCTTTTGACTAACATGCTCTATAGGAACACTCCTACCAGTGTGTCTGACCAAGGCTCTGGCTTTAGAAAGACATGCTCTATAGGAACAATCCTACCAGTGTCTCTGACAAAGGCTCTGGCTTTACAAAGACATTCTCCATAGGAGCACTCCTACCAGTGTCCCTGACCAAGGCTCAGGCTTTACAAAGACATTATCCCTAGGAACACTCCTAGCAGTGTCCCTGACCAAGGCTCTGGCATTAGAAAGACATGCTCTATAGGAACACTCCTACCAGTGTTCGTGACTAAGGGTCTCGCTTTAGAACTGGAGTTGTGTATGCTGCACTGTCGCTGCCCACTGCTCCTTAATAACTTGTAAGGGACAAATGCAGAGGACAGATTAAGTAGCCTATGGGGTTTAATAAAGTGTTTCTTATCTTTAGATAAAGCTGGGGTCAGTTCTCTCTTCCACTCTCTCAGAGCGATGTGGGGTCAAGAGACAACATCTGGACTTGCTTCCCTGCAGCCACAATGGCACCATTCAAATGTGTGTATAATGGTGTGTGTGTGTGACAATGTGTCATTTGCTCATCAGATCAGGCTTTTGGCGACTTGGGCAGGGTGCAGGGAAGTAGCCAAGGTAAGGTGGTGCATCATCCAGTCTCCGGATGCGGAGTGTCTGTGTGTGTGCACGTGCGTGTTTTGGCATTTATTTTGGGGCATGAGCTGGCCCTGTTTCAATGAGACGAGTCGCCGTGGCCTGGTGTGTACCACCTGATCAGTGCTGCCTGCATCTGTCCTGCAGTTCGGCAGCATGAATCAGGGATAGCACCACTAACTCAGAAAGGGTTTTTCCAGTGTAATGTGAAAAAATGCCTCTAGATGGCAGTATTGACCTTTTTTTGTTAAGCCCAGACTGGAGCTAGGTTTGGGCATGTCCTGGGCAAGTCTGAGAGGGGAAAGTTCCAGAGAATTAAAAAAGTCTAAAAGGTGGGAGGGGGCTGCAAAAGAGTATATAAGGAGAAAAATCGAGAGAGTGGGGTAGTAGGAGAAATTGCAAGGAGAAGGATACATTTGACGAGACCTGTCACTCTTTTCAAGACCTGTGAAGTTTTTTTGTGGATTTTAGCCTGTGTTGGAGCATTTTCCTATCCAGGGACATCACCAAGCAACCCCTTTTCAAGGGACTGTAAATATTTTTTTTTCTCTTATATGTCAGTCTTGGTCAGTGGTGTAAATTGTAGGTTAGTTGTTTGTTGTCTTTATTTAATTAAATCTGTTTGAGTTTTAAAATTTAGTCTGTCATCCCTTGCTGTCTTATGTCATAACAAATTGGGGCCATAACACCAGTGTTACCGGAATGTTGTTTTTCAATGCTCTAACATCTGCACAATATTGTGGCAATGTTAATTCTGAGCTGGGAAGTTGTTTTGACTGGCCAGCAAGAGTTTAGCCACACGCCGGTTTACCTGTCTTATAGAGGGCCAGTTTAAAATTCTGATGGGTTTGGACTGGTGAGTTTTGATAAGTTACTTGTCTAATTCAATTTTTACCTGTGTAAATTTGAAAATTCCACTCTAAAAGACCGGTAGATGGTACAAAACCCAAAACCAGTGAAGTTGGCACGTTGTGTAAATCGTAAATAAAAACAGAATACAATGATTTGCAAATCCTTTTCAACCTATTTTCAGTTTAATACACTGCAAAGACAAGTTACTTAACCCCTTTGTGCAGAAGCCAAATTTGGCTATTTATGGGTTACCCACTTTAATGCTGTATAATTCAAGATTTAAGCTTCACAAAGAGGAAAAATGTGGCTCAATTCAGGAAAGACACTTACAGCATTTAGAATTACATTGTATTTCAGTTTATTTTCATGATTTTGGTAGAGAAAATGAGCAGCAAACATAAAAAATCTTCATGAGAATTCACCATTGAAATTGCAAAAAAAATAATTCTGACGATTGAAACACTGCTGGGGCTTAAAACTATACATTTCTGGTATCATAAACTCCTTGAGCACAAGTAGAATTCATCTTCAACATTACATTCTATATTACCTACATGCTATTAGCCAAATTATACAGCTACCCAAGTGTCTCCCCAAAGTCTCAAAATGATTCGCTGTCAAATCATTAAAAAAATCATGTATTTAACACAATTAAAGCTTTAAGGCATGAAATTTAATATGAACAAATGACTTTCTGGTTGAGTTTAGTATGAATTTATCAATATCAGTGCAGTTGAATATCAGTGGTCACCAGTAAACCTCTCCAAATACGAAACATGCCTTTTCTCCATTATAAAGTTTAGAGTTTTGGTCATTTTTCTTCAAAGCCAGCACAAACACGCATTAAATAAACTGCTAATTAAACGGTCAGAACATTCACCCTGTAATGAAAGCTACCAGTCCCATCTTCAAAGCTCACGTACCCATTTCAACACTTATAAGGAGTAAGTACACCTCACTAACTCAGTAATATCTGAGTTCTGAAATATACCTCATTTTAACTGAACAGACACTCCACTTTCAGGGAATATCAAATCCATTGCCTCTCTCGATTCAAAAGAAACGTGCAATGAACGTACCAGGGGTCCACACCAAAATGCACTGGCAGTTCGCGTTTTAAACAGGAAAAAAACCTCGACATTCGACTTTGTTGAGTACATATACATTCCGAAACAGAAAAAAAAAAAAAACAAACAAAAATAGCAGCCTGACCTTTTTCGTGAATCCCTCCTCCAGAGACATTGACTGTATAACATAGAGACCGATGTATCCAGTAGCAGGAACTCTCCGGTCCTGTTTCATTCGAAATAATTCCAATAGAGCATATCATTCTCATTTAAATCCTGTAATGTAACTGAACACTTCAAGGCCAGTTTTGCGAACCGATTTTCTATAAATCCCGTCTATTTTAGCCGCGTAATGTGCATAACGTAGACAGGATACAACCGAGCCTGCTGATACGCATTGGTTTGTATGCTCTGTGTTTGTCCAATCAATGTGTTTCACTTACTCTAAAATGTTTAAACACTCGGGAATTGGATAAGAAATGAGCCAATCAATACATTGTTACCAGGGAAACTTCACAAGACCATGAAGTGTAACTCTACAATTACGCAGAAGAGCTTGAGTGTATGGTTGAGTGATTGGCTATCAACGCCAGTACTCGGGTGGATATAAGGAAGCGCTGGATTTGTCAATGAAGGAATCTACGCGTAAATCCACGGTAGGGAACTACAAATTTTTTTTGTATGGGACAACTGTAATAGGCAATAGAATGTGAGAGAATCAATACCATGTCGATTTTTTTGCCTCAGAAAACTGATTTTTCTGAACCACTAATTGGAATACTGTTAGCTCACTGTGGCTAAACTGGTTGCTACAAAGGATAACGATTTTTTCTGTGTCAATATATCGTTTTTTTAAACTGCTGAATCGACACTACGGGCAAGGATACTGACCAGTTTGCACATCAGGCTTAGCTGAGGAGTTTAATTCATGCACCTCTCGAAAAACAGGGAGTGGAGTGAACTTCACCGTATTCAGAACCGCGTTCGAGGTCTGCTTGCTTGTGAACATTCAATAACTGATCCGGGGGTGCCATCTAGTGATCGAGTACAGTAACAGCGTGCTTCCAATTTGCAGGTCTATAGACGCGGGCATCTACATCTGCAGAAAGGGGTTAATGTTCAGGTAAACTTTGTCATTTTTTGCAAATATTAGCTCATTTGGAATTTGATGCCTGCAACATGTTTCAAAAAAGCTGGCACAAGTGGTAAAAAAAGACAGAGTTGAGGAATGCTCATCAAACACTTATTTGGAACATCCCACAGGTGAACGGGCTTATTGGGAACAGGTGGGTGCCATGACTGGGTATAAAAGCAGCTTCCCTGAAATGCTCAGTCATTCACAAACAAGGATGGGGCGAAGGTCACCACTTGGCGAACAAATGCATGAGCTGATTGTCGAACAGTTTAAAAACAACATTCCTCAACGAACTATTGCAAGAAATTTAGGGATTTCATCATCTATGGTCCGTAATATCTACAAAAGGTTCAGAGAATCTGGAGAAATCACTGCACGTAAGCGACAAGACCGAAAACCAACATTGAATGCCCGTGACCTTCGATCCCTCAGGCGGTACTGCATCAAAAACTGACATCAGTATGTAAAGGACATCACCACATGGGCTCAGAAACACTTCAGAAAACCACTGTCAGTAACTACAGTTTGTCGCTACATCTGCAAGTGCAAGTTAAAACTCTACAATGCAAAGTGAATGCCATTTTTCAACAGCACTCTGGAACGCCGCCGGCTTCGCTGGGCCCAAGCTCATCTAAGATAGACTGATGCAAAGTAGAAAAGTGTTCTGTGGTCTGACGAGTCCACATTTCAAATTGTTTTTGGAAACTGTGGACGTCATGTCCTCCAGACCAAAGAGGAAAAGAACCATCCGGACTGTTAAAGGCGCAAAGTTCAAAAGCCAGCATCTGTGATGGTATGGGGGTGTATTAGTGCCCAAGGCATGGGCAACTTACACATATGCGAAGGCACCATTAATGCTGAAAGGTACATACAGGTTTTGGAGCAACATATGCCATCCAAGCAACGTCTTTTTCATGGACGCCCCTGCTTATTTCAGCAAGACAATGCCAAGCCACATTCTGCACGTGTTACAACAGCATGGCTCCGTAGTAAAAGAGTGCGGGTACTAGACTGGCCTGCCTGTAGACCAGGTCCAGACCTGTCTCCCATTGAAAATGTGTGGCGCATTATGAAGCGTAAAATACGACAACGGAGACCCCGGACTGTTGAACAACTTAAGCTGTCCATCAAGCAAGAATGGGAAAGAGTTCCACCTGAAAAGCTTCAAAAATTGGTCTCCTTAGTTCCCAAACGTTTACTGAGTGCCGTTAAAAGGAAAGGCGATATAGCACAGTGGGGAAAAAGGCCCCTGTGCTAACTTTTTTGTAATGTTGCTGCCTTTAAATTCTAAGTTAATGATTATTTGCAAAAAAATAAATAAAGTTTCTCAGTTTGAACATTAAACATCTCGTCTTTGCAGTGTATTCAATTGAATATAAGCTGAAAAGGATTTGCAAATCATTTTATTCTGTTTTAATTTACGATTTACATAACGTGCCAACTTCATTGGTTTTGGGTTTGGTAGATGGCTAAACCCTACTGCTACAGACTTCAGGCATGTGGAGAGCTGTGACACAATAGCAGTTGCTGCAGGTTGGTCAGCGAATGGAATGGCGGTTTCCAGTGAATGCCTTTTTGTTCCGTGCAGCGGCTGTTTATTGTGGGCCGTGGTTTGTTTTTGTTCACATTGAGTTACTGCGCGGGAGCGACAGCAGCCCATGTTGTGGTTTTTAATGTAGTTGTGTGTGTTTCTGAGGGTGTGGTATAGAGTTTGCACACTCCCCGAACAGAGCTAAGTTGTCTTTTATGATTTTAACACCTTTTATTATATCCCCGAACGCCGAATGACGTTCCAGGTATATTATGTTTTTGGTCCGACCGCCGCCGCCGCCGCACTATGTGTTAACGCGATAACGTCAGTAATATTTCAATTACAAATTTCAAATTTTGCACATAAGTAAGTATCAAAAAGAGGAAGAATTGATTCGATTTTGGACAATTTACTATTTCTAGATTGGCTACCAGGGGCCAAAAACTGAAATAAATCACTGTTTTTATCATTTCTCTGGAAATATTTGTCCGATTGACCTCAAATCTAGAGCAAATGAAGGGTCATGACCTGAGGATGTGTCTTACGATGACATTATACCTGTTTGGTTCAAAATTTGGCACAAGCTGGAGCTTTGTCACATAAAATTCACCATTTTTGCTATATCTTTGGAACCATTTCTCCAATTGACATGAAACTATGTGCAACTGCAAGGTCATGACCTCACAACGTGTCACATGATGACATCAATGTATGGTTAAATATTTTGCCACTAGGTGGCGCTTTGTGATGGAAAATTACCATTTTGGCTATATCTTCAGAACCATTTGTCTGATTGACCTGAAATTAAGTTCAAATGCAAGTCTATTCAAGGTCTATTCAAGGATTGGGGAATTGGAGGATTGGGGGCATTCGGGGATATACCCCCAGCCATTGCCTCCGACGGCATAAGCCTAGTTTCTCTATCCCTTCATGCATATCGTCTGTCTGTGTGACTTGCGTTGCTTTATAACACCTGGTTGTCAGATCAATGTTATATATTTACTTAATTAAAAATGTTTTTCTTTGATATCTGTCTACAATGAGAATGGTCCAGATCGACCTGCCTGTAATTGTTTTAGCTGTCTGGGGGTTTTTAACGAGCAGTGACGGACCCCTCAGTGCTCTTGCTGTGTCCTCATGAGAGTCTATGTGGGGCTCATACACAGTACGCATGCATCAGTTCACACACACGGCCGGATACGCAAGAACATATCCGTATTCACATGCACGCGCACACACACACACCCACAGGCACGCGTGCACACACACACACACACACACACACACACACGCACACGCACGCATCCTTGTACTTATATCTTTGTGATTACATTACATTGACTTATAGGGGTGTAACGATTCTGTATCAATGTTTTTTTAAAGCGTAGTAACACCACCTGGTTCCGTGGGGCGAACATCCAAGCTTTCCCTTTTCCTTTATTAACCCCCGTGATGTTCATCAAAGGGCATGGGAAATGCTTCCGGAAAAAACTTGATTGACATTAGTATTTTTCGGCTTTGTGCTGAGAGGAGCCAAGCAAATGCAAACAAAATCGTCATCCTATTAACCAATTAGGCAATTCTAAGAAACGTATACCTGTTCCCGTTTACTTTGCCTGATTAGCAATCAAATGTTGGATTCATTTACTCTTTTTTATTAAGACAACATTTCTGATTGCTGCATTTTGAAATTTAAATGGGCATAGAACAGCACTGCTTGAACACAATTGCCATTGCCAAGGCATTTTGTGCGACTGTGATAATTTATAGCTCACATTCACGTTTCATCGGCCTTTCAGAATGTTTTCGACCTTGTGTATTTTTTAGACGCTTAAACTCCTGGTCGATCTTATAACAAATCTGTTATAAATTAATCTTGAATCATGTCCGAAAATGCTACAATGAGGGATGTAATTCAGAAGAAGATTTTTTCAAATTATTCAAATTGGCATTCTTTCAATCTAACACCGTAGCTCAGTTAGGTTTGTCTGCTTTTCACCATCACATCTTCATTGTTATAGGCTCCTGGCTAAATTTCTTGATTGTTATTTAGGCCAAGTAAACGGGAGCAGATTTAAGGAAGGGCGGAGCACCTGCAATTAGCGAAATCTAAACTCGGGCTTCTTCCCGACGGCATTTTGAATCATTTTAAGCCGTTTCAGGTGTGTATCTTTCAGGAAATTCCACACGACTGCCTACACACCCCATGACTGCAAGTCTCATCACACTTTCAAAAAATCCTCGTTCAACAGTGCCACATCCCAACTCACCATTTCATATCTCATTGTGGTATTTTTAGGAGATTTATAATTATAAAATATATATAAAGAGATATATTTTCAGATCGCCCTGGATTTCAAGCGTCTTAAATATACAGAAGGCGGTAAACATAAAAGCAGATGAAACGTGAATGTGAGCTATAAATGATCACAATCACACGAAATGGCCAAATACGTGCTCTCGCAAATCTATGCCCATTTAACTGTCAGAATGCGGCAATCAAACATGCTGTCTTAAACAGCTCTACTCATTCAGCAAAGCAAAAAAGAGAATCGCCGGTTTGATTGCTAATTGAGCAAACTAAACAGGGACAAGATTAGAGTAACCTAATTGCTTAAAAGGAGACTATTCTGCAGTTCTGTACTTGGTTCCGTGCAACTTGTTGCCAAAACGGTTAAGTTTTTTTTTTCCGGAAGCATTTCTCATGCCCTTTGATGTTTCACTATGAAGATAAATAGTTACGTTTTGAAATTTCCGGGATTCATTGGAATTCAACGCCCGCAAACTTAGTTTAAAACCAACAACGTTTGCCGGAGGTTTTAAACGTTTACATTTGCGGGCGTTGAATTCCAATGAATCCCAGGAAATTTCACAAACGTAACTATTTATCGATATTGTAAACCATAAATTTCACAAACGTAACTATTTATCGATATTGAAAACCATAAGCGAGAAAGAAACCTTTTTTTGCACGGACTCTTTCGTATGGCGACGTGATCCGTCACAATTAGGTCATCGAGTCACGCGCTAGAATTCCGCAACCTGTCAAGTTGAACTGATGGGCTGAATGAGCGAAAGTAGGTCCGTTTTCATGCTAACAGAGGTGTATAATCCAGGTTCAGAAAGTAAAACTCCATCCCAGGATATTGTTCCAGCCACAAAAGACCTGGCAGCTGACACTATTCTTCAGCTGGGTGGTAAAACTAACAAGTCAAAGCTGCTGACAGGAGTTTACGGTTGGAATGAAAACATGGTAGGATTTTTACTTTGTGACCCCTGGATTATACGCCTCTGCATGCTAATGTATTCATGAGCAGGTGAAAAGGTCCTGTCATTTCAAGGATGTCGAACACTATTCGACAAGGGTAATTGTGGCCCCCGCAAAGCGTAGGGGGCCACTATGTTTTTGGTGCCGGTCCGCGTCCGCCGCCGGAGACCTTGCTTGTTACCGCCATAACTTGAAAACTTTTAGCTCCATCAACACCAACTCTTATTAATATGTTTAGGGACATCTTGACACAAACTGATTAGATTTTGGGTTTCATCGCTCGCCATTTGCCATTTCCAGGGCCCCCTCAATGGTAGCACCTGCGCGGAGGCCACATATGCGGTCGCCCTCGACCGACTGTTTCTAGTTAACCAATCAGATTGCGGAAAACACCTACTATTGGTTTACAATAATAAATATAGTCTTTGAGAGAGACGTGTTTCAAAAACTTTATTAGTCTCTGGGAACGAACAGGGAGGCGGGACTTCCGTTGAATGTGTGAGCTTACTTGAAGCTTGACTGTGGTATTTTATTTTTAGCAAAAAATAACTGCGTCTCTATCGTTCTGAGGAGACGAGTGGACAAAGCAAACTTGGATTATACTGAACAATGTGTTTGACAATGGTTTGAAAGTTTGTCAGACGTTTTGTGAACTTTTTACTGTTGCTGCTGGGTGACCCCATTTGCTTCCCGCAAAAAAGGAATTTGGATAATTTTTTAAAACTATCCAGTGGCCAAAAAGTTGCGGCAGGAGCAAAACGACTTTGTCCGTTCGAGACATCAAATTGTGAGTATTTGAAATACAAATTATAGTTTTTGGGTGGACTATCCCTTTAACTAAAGTCACAATTTGCCTTTGTAGTTGTGAGGACCGGCCGAAATGTCCTCAATTCCCAAAAAAGACTTCACTTTGTTGGTTAAAAACTCATTCCAGTCCTGAGTACATAGCAAGTACAAGAACACACACAGGCGCTCTCACACACACACAGGTGCGCTCACACACACATGCATGCATGCGCACGTACACACACGCGCTCACACACACACATGTACCCACACAGTCACTCAAACTGATTTTCACCTCCTCTGTCCCACAGGCACTGAGATTTCTGACAATGATCTTTTTGACTTAGTGGGTAACAATGACTACAAGCCTGACAAGGGCAAAGGTAACGTACCTCTGCGTGTGTGTGTTTGAGTGAGGATGTGTATGTGTGTACACGTGGTAGTACATGAGCAGTCTGTGCGTGTGTTTAAGTGAGGGTGTGTATGTGTGTACACGTGGTAGTACATGAGCAGTCTGTGCGTGTGTTTGAGTGAGGGTGTGTATGTGTGTACACGTGGTAGTACATGAGCAGTCTGTGCGTGTGTTTATGAGTGAGGATGTGTATGTGTGTGTGTGTACACGTGGTAGTACATGAGCATTCTGTGCGTGTGTTTGAGTTAGGGTGTGTATGTGTGTACACGTGGTAGTACATGAGCAGTCTGTGCGTGTGTTTGAGTGAGGGTGTGTATGTGTGTACACGTGGTAGTACATGAGCAGTCTGTGCGTGTGTTTGAGTGAGGGTGTGTATGTGTGTACACGTGGTAGAACATGAGCAGTCTGTGCGTGTGTTTGAGTGAGGGTGTGTATGTGTGTACACGTGGTAGTACATGAGCAGTCTGTGTGTGTCTGTACCTCTGATGCCTGTATCTCAGCTCACATGTTAAAGTTCGGAAAGGAGTTATTGTGTTAATGAAGTGTAGCAGCTCTAGTAGAGGCTTATGGAGCCAAAGTGCAGAAACTAAAGGGATTCCTGTCCATGTTGTATTCTGACCCTGCCGTGTGTGTGTGTGTGTGTGTGTGTGTGTGTGTATTTTACAGGGTCCCGAGGAGGTGGAGATGTCCCTCCTCGTGATGACGGAAACTATGGTAAGGACAGAACTCTGCATCGTGTTTGGGTCTAGTGATGATGAGTGATTATTATTATTATTTATTATTATTATCCAACAGACAACACAGCTGAGACGGGCACAATCGCTGGCATTGCCAGTGCTGTTGCCATGGCGCTGGTGGGCGCAGTCAGCAGTTACATTTCCTACCAGAAGAAAAAGCTCTGCTTCAGTGTGCAGCGTAAGAGCATGCGGGCAAACACGCACGCACGCACGCATACACACGCACACACACACACGTTTACGCACAGGCACTGAAATCTCTTTCTTGCTTCTCTGTACAGAAAGCTTGAATTCGGAGTACATGAAGGCTGAGAATCCAGAATCTGTCATATTCCAGGAGCCTCCAGGTACCACACTGTGATCTCGAACTGTGATTTTAGCCAGATAACACTGTCTGTATTCTTTCTGTTCAAACTCTACAGTGTCACCATATGGAGATTAGACTGTGTGTGTTAAATTCAGGATCATAAGACAATGTTGAACTTCATTGAGAGTGTTACATTGACTGTGAATGTGAGGATTGCGCAGTGTGTATCACTATCTTAAGTGTTCTCAGTGCATCCGAGTCCAAGGTGCAGGATTGTGTGTGTGTGTGTGTGTGTGTGTGTCCTTGCTCGACTGACTTGGCAGTTTGATCACTAGGAAGTTTATACAGTCTGTATGTGGGACTCTGCTCCACCCAAAATGGCAATGTTTTCTTCTAGTTCAGGAGACCCGATTACAGCCCCCGAACGCCGAGCCCCCCACCCGTGAGAATACGCTGTGATGCTGCGGGGAAACGTCTGCAACGGCAAGCATGAGCCTGGACCCGCCCAGTTCCGCACCCGTTGCTGTCCTCAAACCTCTTTCAGCAGAAGGGTGATCTTATTCAGCCCCTCCCACCACCTCAAACTCCGCCCACTTCCCCTCCCCACAGACTGCTTCTGTGCTTGTGGACCGTTTGCACCTGCTTTAAGACTGTTTACATTGCTTTTATGAAGCAATTTTAGTTGAAGACTAGCGTTATTATTTATGATTAAAGACTGGATGCTACGATCAGTACCCAGAATGCCCCTCTCCATTATTATTTATGGTAGAAAAGCAGAAGCTTGGCCTAGCGCTCATTGGACCCCCACACCCACACCCTTGAGTTCCCTGCAAATCTAAGTGAGGGGATGTAGAGGTGCGGCCATTTTGTCTGTGGTTTATATTTCTGGAAAAGCGGTTGTTCACTTTGGTGAGTGGTAGCCAACCATGTTCCTGGAAGTCTAATTACTCAGGCTACCTTATAGGAAGTTCAAGTTTAGGTCAACCATTTCATTAGTTCATCCATCCATCCTTCCATCCATCTATCCATCTATCTATCCATTGTCTTCGTTGAGAATTGGAAATTACCCAGAAGCATTTCTGTATCGCATCATGAAAACGAGGCTACGCACAAGGTCACTACCCGTTTCCATCGAGCTTGCCAACTTTGCCTCTAGTTTGCTATCGGTTTTGACTCCAAACCAAATCACAGGTCCTGTTGAGCTGCTCACTAGTAGTCAATCATTTCAAAATGAAGTTGAAATTGAAACCTGCATGATGGTAGATCTTCAGATCGAGTTGGTTACCACTGTGTTAGAGGATGGACAATTCTTCACGCGAAGGCGTCCAAAGTGAAAAAGATTTGCATTGCTGATTAAGATGTTTGATGAAATTTTTTTTTTCTTCATTTAACTATTATTCAGCTTGTCGGTGGTTCACAAAATTATGAGAAGAATTTGAAGGACAAGTTTCTTTTGAAACCACTTGGTAAGGGTAATCGTAATAATGTGTGTAAACACAGTGCAACTGTGTTAGCATGTCACCAGGGATAAGCATGTAGATATTAATGAAGTATTTACAAAATGCAGCACACGCTTAAAAGATGCACTAAAAAAAAGGCTCTGGTAAGGAGCTGTAATAACAAAAAAATTTTTTAATCAACTCCAAACTATTAGCTCAATCTGAAAATCTATTATTATTTTTTTTTTTTTGATGGATGATTCATTAAGTTTGGTTTTGTGCTTTGTGTTAATTTTGAATGATATTCTCACCAGAATGGTGAACAGTGAACTTTGTTCCTAACATGCTGTTATATTGCTGTGCTTTGAGGCTGCGTCGCTCCCTAACCTGTCATTTCACTCATTGGTCATACACCCGTGAAGATTAATGCGCTAGCACACATTCACTTCCCATTGCTGCCTTTAGCGCTGCTGCATAAACCTGCATAAACAGAGCATATTTACTTGCTCAGAATGTTTTTATCATCTTTACTTTACATCACAATCCCCTATACCTACTTAAATCCTAAACCCACACCCCTGTACAGATCTGAGGGGAGCTGACAGAATCCTGTCTATATCACTGCCATTTATTGATATAACTTATTTTATCTGGCCGCTATGAGGAGAGTAGTCAGGACTATTGACTCCATCCAATCAATTTAAGTTGGGGTCGCATCAGAATACTTGAAAAATGCGACCTTCATCCTTCTATAAACTCCTGAACTATTATCGAAAAGGGCCTCCACTGTTTCAGGGCTTTTAAGGCCAGCGGGCATTTCCCGCTCACGGAAAGGAGACGAGGCTTGTGCCTCCCTAACTTTGCTAACATAATTGCTTGTTGCAAACAAAACTCAAATACAAAGGAATTAAATGAGCTCCGTTTGTTAAAATGTAGCATGCACGAGCCACGTAACGGCCTTTCTGTGAGTGCCCACGCGATGACGCCCATCTTGAAGCCCCCGGAACTGAGCGAATGCATGCCTTCAATCAGTCAGTGCGCCAGGAGTGAAAACGAGTGGCAGAGAGAAGTTTTTTGAGTATTGCCGGCCCAACCTTGATCGCGGAGGTCTGCCGTCCGTCATGCTTTCACTTCAGCCTTTAGGGGCTCATCACTCATTGGTTCGGGATCAATGCCTTTGCTGCTGATTGGTTTAATCAGGAATACTAATTTGGCGTGAAATTAAGATCTCCAGAGGCGTAGCTGGGTATCACCACCACGAATGCTCCCCCTCGGCCCTTCTCTTTTTTTTTGGGGGGGGGGGAATAACAATATACGACGGGGAAACGACGGAATATGAAGTCTTCGGGGATTTGTGGAAGCAAAGGAGGATGCATGAAAAAAGAAAAACATTTTTCTATGACTTTAAATTACAAATGTGCCATAGATTATAGAATTAATTGAATCAATAAAGAGGGTGATCAGAGAATTATTCTAGCTGGTAAATAAAAGAAGTGAACCATTCCATCAACCTTCTTTTAAAATGGATTTAAGCACAATTTTACAATTGAGTTGATGGCTGCAATGTGGACTTTGCAGTGAGGCCCTTAAGTGTTTGGACTGTTAGTTTTTCTTTTTCCTTTGGCTTTTTGTAATCGAAGCACATCGGAATTGATGATGCGGATGAGGTCGCATTAGAGAATTTCTGCTTTGGTTTGTTTTTGCATTGATGTTGTGAGCTTTATTAGAATTCCAGGCCTTTCATATGGTTTCAGAGGCCAAATACTTAAGAACTGCACAGTAAATCGAGTTATAAGAAGTTTGAGTTGGCCCTGCAGCTGGTGTCATTTTTATTCCAGAATCATTTCTCCTCAAATTCAAGTGAGGACAAACGATTGAGTTCTTTTATTGTCACTTATGTTGTCCACTCCCTTGTGATGTAATAAGAAGGAATAATCTACAGGTGCTGGCCAGTAAATTAGAATATCATCAAATAGTTGAATTATTTCAGTTATTCCATTCAAGAAGTGAAACTTGTTCATTATATTCATGCATTGCACACAGACTGATGTATTTCAAATGTTTATTTCTTTTCATTTTGATATAGTGACAACTAATGAAAACTCCAAATTCGGTATCTCAAAAAATTAGAATATTACTTAAGGCCAATGAAAAAATGGATTTTTAGAAATGTTGGCCAACTGAAAAGTATGAACATGAAAAGTATGAGCATGTACAGCACTCAATACTTGGTGGGGGCTCCTTTTGCCTCAATTACAGCATTAATGCGGCGTGGCATGGAGTTGATCAGTTGGTGGCACTGCTCAGGTGTTATGAGAGCCCAGGTTGCTCTGATAGTCGCCTTCAGCTTCTCTGCATTGTTGGGTCTAGCGTATTGCATCTTCCTCTTAACAATACCCCATAGATTTTCTATGGGGTTAAGGTCAGGCGAGTTTGCTGGCCAATCAAGGACAGGGATACCATGGTCCTTAAACCAGGTACTGGTGGTTTTGGCACTGTGTGCAGGTGCCAAGTCCTGTTGGAAAGTAAAATCTGCATCTCCATAAAGTTGGTCAGCAGCAGGAAGCATGAAGTGCTCTAAAACCTCCTGATAGACGGCTGCATTGACCTTGGACCTCAGAAAACAGAGTGGGCCAACACTGGCAGATGACATAGCACCCCACACCATCACTGACGGTGCAAACGTCACACTGGACTTCATGAAACGTGGATTCTGTGCTTCTCCGCTCTTCCTCCAGACTCTGGGCCCTTGATTTTCAAAGGAAATGCAAAATTCACTCTCATCAGAGAACATAACTCTGGACCACTCATCAGCAGTCCAGTCCTTTTTGTCCTTAGCCCAGGCGAGACGCTTCTTACGCCGTTTCCTGTTCAAGAGTGGCTTGACACAAGGAATGCGACAGCTGAAACCCATGTCTGTCATGCGTCTCTTCGTGGTGGTTCTTGAAGCGCTGACTCCAGCTGCAGTCTACTCTTTGTGAATCTCCCCAACATTCTTGAATGGGTTTTGCTTCACAATTCTCTCCAGGGTGCGGTTATCTCTATCACTTGTGCACTTTTTTCTACCACATTTCTACCGTCCCTTCACCTGTCTATTAATGTGCTTGGACACAGAGCTCTGCGAACAGCCAGCCTCTTTAGCAATCACCTTTTGTGTCTTGCCCTCCTTGTGCAAGATGTCAATGGTCGTCTTCTGGACAACTGTCAAGGCAGAAGTCTTCCCCATGATTGTGTAGCCGTCAGAGCAACACTGAGAAGACCATTAAAGGCCTTCGCAGGTGTTTTGAGTTAATCAGCTGATTAGTGTGGCACCAGGTGTCTTCTACATTGAACCTTGTCAAAATATTCTAATTTTCTGAGATAGTGAATTTGGTGTTTTCATTCGCTGTCAGTTATAATAATCAAAACTAAAATTAATAAACACTTGAAATATATCAGTGTGTGTGGAAGGAAAGTATACAGGATACAAGTTTCACTTTTTGAATGGAATAACTGAAATAATTCAACTATTTGATGATATTCTAATTTACTGGCCAGCACCTGTAAATGAGGCACATTAATGAGGAAAATGTATGAAGTATATAAATGCAGCTGTAATGAGTTTTTTCAAAATGTATCGCAATACTTCTTGTGGATAAACTAGTAGCATATAAAGAAAAAGCGTAACTGACTTGCATTGAGTGTGACTGTGTGTAAAACAAACCGCTTAGCTGTGCTATACACCCAATTCACCACTTCTGCGGAAAAGCGGTACACCGGTGTCAATCCGTATTTTTTCAAATTAAAAATATTTGGTACCTTTTTTGATGCCACTTTAAAGCAATCTATTCAAAATTCTTTGCATTTTAAAACTAATCTTTTCCTCAGAAATAAAAAAGACACTTAAAACCGTCTGAAGTGCGTTGACTTTTTATTTTTGAGGAAATTTTTCACTACTGGTCGTCCAAGCACCTTGGAGTGATCAGAGGAGAACACTTTTTTTTTTTTCTGTAAAACTGGTCTCTTAAATTTCTGTTTTCCAGTTGTGGTCTGCGCTGCCTCATGCACAGTTGTAATGAATTGCGTATAAAATTGCATGGCTATGGCTTCTCTGAAACTAATTAATGTTTTGCTCAGTATGTCCGTGTTGGGCAGCACTGTTATTTTCTGCTTGATGATTATTCTCCAAAATATGCGCCAGTAGAATTATCTTTGAAAAATGAGCACTCCTCAGCATGTCCATGTTTAACTTTGCTCCGTGTTGAATGTAACTCTGGGATTTGTAGTAGAAACAAATGTATGTGACCAGCAGTGACCACAGAAGTTGCCTTAACCACCAGATTAGAAAAACTACGGATTCACACTGACACACAATTACTATTCTCTGCAACCAGTGTGTAACTAACGTGTGACTGTTCCTCAGCTGACTCAATAAAGTATGTAAAGTAATCCATGTTATCAGACATGAAGTCATTGTTTCATTCGTTTGAATTATTATTATTTTTATTTAAATCCATGTGCTGAGAAAGATACTCTTTGAGGGAAGATTTTCAGAATTATCGTCAGACACCCTGATGATTCATTTATTCAATCCTACAGGTCAGTACATTTACGCAAGTCAGTAATGCAATCAAGTAGGAGAAAAATGCCAATCATGGTCAAAGCATTAAAAAAAGGCAAACGAGATGCATGAAGTCCGCAGTTTCTTTCTTTCAGTGTCAGATCCTCAAAGCATTAAGAGTGCCTTTTTCTTACACTCCATCTGCAGTGGGTAGGTTAAGAAACTCTTAAGCCCCAGCCTCTTTTTTAGGTTTCTGTTTGAAAATGACATACCCAAAATGAATAGAGTATATCTCTGTTTGTGTAGCATGAAGTATCAGAGAGGGAGACATGGAAATGTGGAGAGAGGGTTGATTTTCTGAAGCTACTCGGATTTTGATATTTGAACATTAATATGCTTGGCGTTTGAGTTGTGCTCGGTGTATGTAAAAATGACTTGTATGTGCTTGTAGCAGAGGCTCTCCTGTTTCATTTGATGTGTAATATGACTGTATTGCTACTTAATTAGCGCGGCGTTGTAGGTATTTTGCTGCGGTGAGTTTCAGGGTCCCCCAATCGGGGGACCTTGGAGTTTAAGAGGTTAACTCAGTCTACCCACTGCACGCTTTCGTACTCTTTCATAATAATGGCCACCAGGTGGCAACCACAAGTCGACGAGGACTGAGGACCAATCAGCGCCGAGCTTACAAATGCGTCGCCAGCAGCAGACGGAATAGCGGAAACAACATGTAAACGGTGAACAATCCGCGATGATCATGGCAGAAAATACTCCCAAAAAAAGGGTATACCGTTGTGCCGAAGGGCTTTCATGCTTGTGCGTGGTATGTCAGTGCGATATAGGATTAGGAAATACGTTCGCACGTGGAAGACGATGTGTGACATCACGTGGGTCGCCCGGAGCCAATGACAAACGATGTTATAGATTGTCAGCTTAAAGCAGGATGTGCGCGCTGATTGGATGGTTGTGATCATGTCACCTAGTGGCCATTATTTTGAAAGAGTACGAAAGCGTGCAGTGGGTAGACGGAGTTAACCTACCCACTGCAGATGGAGTGTACTTTTTCTAAGATCAGCCCAATGCTGGCAAAAGTGGCCAACTCACCGTCTCCAAATCTCTTCATACCTCATAATTATTGAGCTTGGGGGTGGGAATAGGGGAATCAGTCATGACTTTGGTCATCAACCCCTCCCCTGCTGAGCAGGCCATGCCCACTTTTCTGTGCTGTATTGAGCAGTAACAAATTTGACTGCGCCAAATTTCTACCTACATGGAGGTCTAAGTTTTTATCAATTATTCTTCAAAGTAGAGTTGGTGGACTGCAATTTGAAGTGAAAAAAATCCCAGGACTTCCATGTCTGTTGATGCTAGCGCCACCTGAAGTAATAAGCGATGCCATTTCCGACACATGGAAACTGGGTCCTAGTCCCAATCTACATAAATGACCCAAATAAATTACAACTGTTTTCCAGTCTTTGCATACCAGACATCAATAATCAGCAATACAAGTTTTGGGATCTTCGTGCAGGAAGGAGAATAAGGGACCAAAATTGGTGTAGATGGGCGTGGTCACCCAACTTTGAGCCACGCCCACTAAAATCTACATGGCCCCCCAGGTGGACCATCACCAGTATTTGCTACGTCCACATATGAACTTTCAATTTTGCCAATAAAAAGCTTGTGACCTTTTCATTCCATGCAGATATTAACCCTTTTATTTGTTATATTTGAATATTTAATCAGTTTCTGTGTACATACAAATTGTGCACATTATGCTCACAGAAAATACATTCCTGTTTATTTCAATGAAAGTTTGATTCACAATTGAAAATTCTTTTGTCCGTTTGAGTTAGTTGATATTTCCGGGACAAAAACCCTTGAACATATTGAGCTTATTTTTCTATATTGTGAAGATTTTTAGGAAAAAAAACATTTCTAAACTGATCAAAATTATACTGAGAAAATCAGTAAGCTCAATTTGTTAGTTGACCGCGGGGGTTTTACTTCCTTTCAAAATAATTTGCCCGAACTTAATAAAATAAACATGAAACAAAACAGATGTGACTATTGTTTGTCAAATAAATTTTTGGTTTTTGCAACAGTTTCACCAATGAGGAACCTATTGATTGCAAATCTTCTGTTAAACTTTTTCTCTGCAGTTACTCATACAAATTTCTACAAGATCTCAGTGTGGATATGAAATTTTTACTCTTCATGGCATTTATAGGTTTTTCAGATGTGGCTTAAGAGGATAAATAACTGCTCTAAAGATAAATGTGCATACCTAAAGAAGACAAATCAACAGCTTGTTAAATTCCTAAAACTGCAATTGTGGTTGGAATAAAAACCAGCGTACACAGTGGGGCACCAGGACTGAGTGCAGTGGTTCTCAAACTAAATGGTGTCTTGGATAGAAATCCTTGCGTAGATTTCTTTACAAAGATTTCAACAGGAAATATGCGTATTATCTGCACAAGACCAAGGTGATGAATGTCAAAATAAATTTTCCTGCACCACAAAAAATTCATTATTGTGGGCCATCTATTGAAGACTAATGAGAACAGTAGTTTTCAGGATGTTGGCATTTCAATACACATATCCACAAAGTATTACAAATTTATTCAGCCTCTGTCTGGTGAAAGCGAAACTTGAAACAAAATGTGCATTATATCACGCGTGCAAAAGTAAACGGTCGTAAAATTGGCAAAAAGAACTTTGAACAAGAGTTACATACCATGTATGATGTGTACTGCCATGAACAACAGGCCCCTGCTCGCCTCAACAAGTGATAATGTGTAAAAGAGACCAGTGCTGATGGATTTAAGACAGGCAACACCAAAAGGAAGATTAGGAAGAGCCTACTTATCAATGACTCGACGCCTGAAAAGAAGTGTGAAACAGGATTTGGGTCAAAAGACGCAGCTGAAAAACTTTGAAGCAGAGGCCCAGATATGTGCCCAGATTTTAACCGAAATGTACAAGAAGGGGTTAATGTCAATGGCCTTTTGAGGATTACTGAACTCTGACTGAAGTATGAAGTATGAAATGGAACTTGGCATGAAAGATACATGTACATAATTTGTGAGTACACAGAAACTGATTAAATACTCAAATATGACAAATCTGCATGGAATGAAAAATTGGCAAAATGGAAAGTTCATATGTGGATGAAGCAGATACTGGTGATGGTCCACCTGGGGGCCATGGAGGTTTTAGTGGGCGTGGCTCAGAGTTGGGTGACCACGCCCATCCACACCAATTCTGGTCCCTTATTCTCCTTCTTGCACAAAGGTCCCAAACCTTTTATTGCCGATTAGTGATGTTTGGCATGCAAAGATTGGAAAACAGTTGTAATTTGTTTGGGACCTTTAAGCAGCATGGAACTAGGACCCAATTTCCATGCGTCAGAAATGGCATCGCTTATGACTTCAGGTGGCGGTAGCGCCAAGGTCCCAGGAATTTTTTCACTTCAAGTTGTAGTCTACCACCTCTAGTTTCAAGAATAATAGACAAAAACATGGGACCTCCATGTAGGTTGAAATTTAGAGCAGTCAAATTTGTTACCACTCAAAGCACAGAAAAGTGGGCGAGGCCTGCTCAGCAGGGGAGGGGTTAATTACCAAAGTCATGACTGATTTCCCTATTCCCAGCCCCAAACTAAATAATTGTGAAGTATGAAGAGACTTGGAGATGGTGAGTTGGCACCCTTGGGCCGATCTTAGAGAAAGGCACTCTTAAGGGATAAATTTGTGTGACAAGCAGTTGAGACCACAAAACTCAACTACTTTATAATCAACCAGAAACCACTACATGCACTGTAGGTTTGATGTGCACTCAATTTACGGTCCTTTTCAGTAGTTCCACGGTTAAGTTGGAGTCTTTTTTTTTTGCTTAAAAAAGGTACATTAGAGTAGTGAAAAACCATTATGAAATATGTTAATGCACGAGAGGCATACAATAAATAATCAAGGACTTTCGGTGTGTAGAGTAAGAGTATAAGTCTAGGAGTGCCTGTATTCACAAAATTCTGTAAATTTTCACAAATGAGCACAATTTTGAGGCGCAAATTAGTATTAACTTATTGGCTAACTCACCAAGTGATCAAGAATGACTTCTTCAGATGGCATAGAGCGCAACTGTTAACACCTCAATTCACTAGTAGAGGAAATTAAAAACGGCGATCAGTACATTGAGAAGTTCTACACCCTATTAAAACTCAACAGTTGACAATGCTCAATTTGGTCTGAAACCGGTCCCATAAAAGAATGGAAAACCGGTCACTGAAAATCCAGTGGTGTCGTAAAATTCTTAATTTTATTTATTGTGCATTTTGCATATTTAATGCTTATTCTGTTTTGAATCCTTTGATAAAAGAAAATGTAGTGAGGGATAATTGGATGCGGACAAAATATCCAGCTTTATACTTAAATGCACATGTAAAATGCTGATCGCAGAAGAGAAAATAACTAGTCCTAGGCGTTACTCAAGGGTCACTGCTGAGAACCCAAGAATTTCAATAGCACACATTTCCTGTTTGCAGCAAAACAAACACACATGAATCTAATCTATATTCAATCTTTATACAATGTCTTCCTAACTGGGAAACATGGCAAAGAAGATACGGGAAACGATTTGATGTAGGAAATCTTTAAATTAATTTAATCAGAATTATTTACAGAACAAGAGCTAGCCAACTAACAGTGCAGTGTAAATATTATGTATGGCAGGACAATAACATCCAAAATCAGAGACAAAACCGAGAGTCCTATGAATGAATGTCGAATAAAAAGAAAGATACTCAGGTTAACCAATTTCCTCCAGACATTACAAGACCCCTGCAAAGCATTATGGGATGGGGGCTGTTTCTCATGGCAGTCACGTGATACAGTAGGTCATTTGGCCTTGAATGAACCACCCATACCATAAACAAACACAAATCCAGAAGTCAAAAATAAACAAGCACGAAGCGGACTTCTCGCTATGGAAACAGCTCATTCAGAAATGGGAAAAAAGGCAAAAAAAAAAATTTAACCAGTTTCCTTTTCCTTTCCTATAAAACCATCAAGCTTTACACTAAATAAAATAATATATCTTACAACAATATCATTCCAAACAGTAAAATAGGCTTTTTCTCTGAGGTAAATTACAGTTAATATACTTGTACAAAGTAAAAAATAGGTTTTTTTTCCTCCCTAAAAACACAACAGTGAAGTGTGTTTTTCTCCTAATTGACTCCCTTTATCAGAGGTCAGTATCCCAACTGCTGGGTGACCACAGGCAGCCCCTCCAACCACAGACCCAACCCTGAGTCCGGATGACTAGAATCACAATACGACTCCTGACCGGCTGCTAGCAGGTAGACCAAAGGCGAAGGAGACCTTGCGACCGCAGGTGGATGGGACAGACCTGACGGAGGAGAGATGATCATTCTCTCCCAGAAACGAGCCCTAACCAGGCAGCAGGAGGCGTCATTCCTCTCGTGTTCCTATCAGAACAGCAAAAAAAAAAAAAAAAACACTACGACGCTCATCTGAAGACCACCTCAGATGCTCAAAGGCACAGAATTGGGCTGCTTACGTCCCCTGTCTATAGCCCTGGCTGACCAGGGTCTTGCAGTCCACGGAACCGGATTTTTACAGTATTTGAACTCTTCGTCACCCTCTCGCTCCTCATCTCCCTCAACAATGCCACTGCATGTTCCGCGCTCTTCAGATACAGTGGAACAGCACCTTCTGCCGTCAATGACCGACGAGACACACCAGACCAATGCATTGCTACAGATCTTAATCTGATTAAGACAGTTTTTCCTGAAGTTAAATGATCAGCTCCAATACTCAACAGGGCAGCACCAGATTTTTCCCACAAACTCTGTATCCTGACTCAGAAGAGCTTGTTTTCAGTGACTGGTATACCATTTAAAGGAGGTGTGCGCTCAATCTACCTTATTTACAATGTCAGTTGAAAAGGGAGGGGAAGACTGTGTGCATATCTGGCTGTGTAACTTAAGAACCAAACTCCTCTCGCTGCCACTCGCCCAAAGATGAGCTGCAGGGAGACAATGAGCTTCAGTTTAAATACCATGCTGGTGTCCGGATACAAAAAAAAAAAAACAAACAAAAAAACTGAAAGAGGTGGAACTCACAGACAGTATAAAACACAATCCCTGTGTGGCCTGACACAGTTAAACGTGCTTCCCCATGAACTCTTCGAACACCATTACTACAGGCCACTGCTTACATTTAGTCAAGTTTACAAGAGTGACTAGCTTTAGTATCAAACGTTTCCAAACTGACACACGAGAGCACACATCATCTCACTCGCACCTAATACACATGCACACCGATTTAAGGCTTCTCCGTTCTTGAAAAGGGTTAATTCTCGAAGGCTTTCTTGTGATTTATTGCGTGTTGATCATTGGTTTGCTAAGGTTATCGCTACGACGAGTGACTATGTAGGCCCAGGTTGTGTGCAGGGCACTGCGATTCAGAAAAGGCGTGTTCAGGGGGTTAGAAATGTGTGTGTACGACCCTGAGCACCAAAAATCAGACCCTCTGGGTTGTGTTGAAAGAGTTGAAAAGGCAAATTCAGGTGCTTGCAGCTCCAAGGGGTAGGCTGCGTTTTAGGCAGTTAAAAAGTATGTGGACGACCTGATGGGTCACAGGAACAGGGCGTGTTCAGGGGGACAGAAGGGAGAGCAGAGCAGGACCTCACAGATCAGTATGGTGTGTTCAAAAGGAAATCAATTTAGGTGCAAGGGTGTGTTTAAGGAGGTCAGAAAGGAAGTGCAAAGTTGTACAGGTTTGTAGGGGATGTTTATGTGGGAATAAAGGCATGAGAAGAGGACTGAAGGGGGGTAGAAGGGCACGAGCAGCAGATTGGTAGGGTATCTATAGAGGGGAATAAAGGCATTTGCAGAGCCCTACAGGTCCATAGGGTGTATTTAAAAGGGAATAAAAGCCTGTGAAGGGCCCTGCAGGTCAGTAGGGTGTGTTTAAAGGGAAAGAAAGGCATGAGAAGGGGACTGCAGGTCAGTAGGGTGTGTTTTAAGGGGAAGAAAGGCACGAGAAGGGGACTGCATGTCAGTAGGGTCTGTTTAAAGGGGAATAAAGGCATGAGAAGAAGACTGCAGGTCATTAGGGTGTGTTTAAAGGGAAGGAAAGGCATGAGAAGGGGACTGCAGGTCAGTAGGCTGTGTTTAAAGGGGAATAAAGGCATGAGAAGGGCCCTGCAGGTCAGTAGGGCGTGTTTAAAGGAGAATCAAGGCATGAGAAGGGCCCTGCAGGTCAGTAGGGTGTGTTTAAAGGGGTAGAAGGACACGAGCAGCAGATTGGTAGGGCATGTTTAAATGGGAATAACGGCATTTGCAGAGCCCTACAGGTCAGTAGGGTGTATTTAAAGGGGACTAAAGGCATGAGCTGGGCCCTGCAGGTCAGAACTGTGTGTGCAGGTGTGTGACTCGCTGCGTGGGCGAGGCCGGGGAGGGGGTGGAGCTGTTTGATAGGTGAGGGGTGGAGTCGGACAGCTGGAGCTCCTGCAGTTTCTTCAGGTACTGTTCCTTCAGCGCGAGCAGCTCCATATACCGCTGCTCCATCGGGCTCTGGGGCTGCCGCAAGGGGACAACAAACATGAGAGAGAGACCGAGAGAGACATGGTCATACACACTTGTCACTCAAAACTACTTACTGACCAGCTTTTTCTGAATGAGGGAATTTCAGCTGCATATGCACCACCAGGAAAAACACTAATTCACAGCATGACAGGCAAGTTCCAAATGTTATATATATGAAACAATATGCTAGTGCTGAATGAATAGTGTAACGCAACACAGTGTCTAGATTTAAAACCAATCAAAGAGCGTATTTACTAAGATTTTTTTCTGATATCTGCTTATGGTTGCCTCTGTTGTATCGTACGAGACACTTGGAAAGTATATAAATGGAGAAAGAGTCATTACCTGCAGTAGTGGCAACTTTTAATGAACACCATGTGATAAACATTATGCAGACTGATAGTTCGCAAATGTGTGATTTTCTCAAATTCCAGTTTGAATTCCACAGTTCTTGTTTCATTGCAGGGTAATTATGTAATAAAGCTTTCAGACAGAACAAACTTTGTCATTTTATAGAAAACTTATTCTATTTCCTGAGTGTGACACTAAGTTCAGCACTGGCATATTATTTCATACAGGTATAAATTAACTCTCACGGCATTATCCGTCACTTTCTATAGCAGTGAAGTCTACACACTCATCACTCCCATGCCTTAATTCTTCTACCTGGACTAAGTGCTATACGAAGCACATCCACTGCATGTGGGCCGCACTCAAATGGTCATTACTGCATGGTTAACCTGAACGGTCCATTGGCCGAAATCCTCCAAAAGTCACACAGTTTAATTTCATTATACTGGGGAATTGTACTTGCCTGTGAATAAATGTAACCTCTGAAAAAAAGACTAACGCTTTGCAAAAGGAAATAACATTTCATTACAATTTTGGCTTGAACCAAATAATTTTGACCATTGCTGGTCTCTCACAATATTTAACTCAAGTATCCCGACTGAAAAAATGCGCCAGTGAGAATCTGGCCCTTTGCATTTATTGTTTTAAGAAAGAAGATCTAATCTAAATCACAAATAACCAATCACGGTGAGCCATCGTGCAAATAGGCAATCACAATAGAAACAAGAGTCATCCCGGTGCGCACACAGAAGTTCTGTCAAGAACTTTGACAACTTGTGCAAAATTTGCAATACCTCCTTAGTGTACACCAGCAAACAGTAACAACAAGCCAAAAGAACAAGGACATTTAAGAAGAGGGAGACAAAAAAAGTCTAAATAAAAAGAGAGGTTAATATCTGTGAGGCATTTCTACGATGGAGACAGCTGTTTGAGTGCAAGCAGCTGATGAGTAAAGCGGAGGTTGCCCAGTTACTTATTGAGAGGTTAAGTGCTAATGTTAGCAATACAAGTCATCTGTGCAGTGTAGATATTTAACCAAGCCAGCTAAATTCAGTTAACCTAGGGAAAATGAGGAAGCGAATGTTTCCTGTCAATAACTTGGCGAGCACACTAAGCCCCCGGTGCAAAGCTAGTGCACAGCAAGCCATCTCACCTTGCTTTCCAATGTTATGCTCCAGTACACAGAAACTAGATTTCAAACTCCTCATTCGACATCTGTTCAGTTATTCAGTGAATCTGTCCACCTTAGCACGTCTGCTATTCAGCGCTCAACACAACACGTAGTTGCGCAGGCAATACCATCATGTCCAGTGGGTTCCAAGCTAATTTTAGCTTTCAAGTCTCTCGTTTGATATCTGCTCACTTACTCCATGAATGTATCCACATTTAAGCAGCGCTGAAAGATATACATGCATTCAACCTAATTTCAGATAATAAAAATGGTGTTGAGGTCTGCTCAATACTTTTCCGAGTTGTATTGTTTTTTTTTCTGGCTTTGACTGTGTTAATCTACATTGTGTTTGTGTATTTTGGGGTTCAACATAACTAGCCAAGTAGAACAGACCTTCGTTCGCCAGTTGTTTAAAATGGCTGATAACCTGGACGTACCTCTTTAAGCCCAGCAGAATACACGAACATGTTTTGTGCAGTACTTGTTTGGAAAGGCACAGCAGGGTGATACGAGGCAGAGGATAGAAGCAGAGGGTTTTATACAGGACTGTTTGTGTTGCCTACCACAGCCATAAGAAGCTGAAATTTAAATTAAAAGTAATTATGATTGCACCCCACCCAATTAGACTGTGATCAATAAGCCTCGATAATGGATGAGACTTTCGTCCTTTCTAAAATGCGACCTCTAGTGGCAACAGTCCACATTGAACCACCCCGGTTACCTGATGGCGAATGCGGGGGTTCCACCGGATGTAGTAATTCACCCAGAGCTCTAGGTGGCGCATGCTGGCCACAGGGTACAGTACGCGGCAAGACTCCACTGTGTAGAAGGGGTTCATGTAGAGGGAAGGCTCGCTGTTTATCAGGGACCACAGGGACACAGTCTTTAATTTCACCTCCTGCCAAACACAAGAGTTGTGGGTGAGCAAAGAGTGAGGAAAAGACAGTGCACTGTTCACTCAGAGCCAATGAACAGGCAGGCATTATGAGATGGTAGCCAGCAGGGGGCGAACGTTATGAGACGTGAGCCAATAAGAGGTATACATTACATGACGTGGGACAATGGGAGATTGACACTGCGAGACGTGCCAGTAGGAGACTGATACTATGGGATGTGGACCAAAGGGATATTGATAGTCAGATGTGGGCCAATGGGAAACAGACACTGTAAGATGAGGGCCAATGGGAGATTGACAGAGTGAGATGAGGGCTGTGAAGATGGGTGGCTTACGTTGGCATCACGGACGCTCTCGCAGTTGTAGAGGAACGTCCCAAAGCGACAGCTGTAAAGATGGTCTAGCACGGTCATAAGGAAACGGTCGTTAAACTCGAAAGCAGTGGGGAACTGAGGAGAGAGGAGCCAATGGCATCAGATTTCAAATCCTCCTGCCCTGCAGATTTTATTTACGCACACTTACTGCATTTAGTGATGACCATCAATTCTGAGTTAGCCTGTGCCGTGTGTGTGCGCGCTCAAAGACAGTCAGTGCATGCACAGTCTACGGGACAGTCAGTACACACACAGCACGGTCTACGGGACAGTCAGTACACACACAGCACGGTCTACGGGACAGTCAGTACACACACAGCACGGTCTACGGGACAGTCAGTACACACACAGCACGGTCTACGGGACAGTCAGTACACACACAGCACGGTCTACGGGACAGTCAGTACACACACAGCACGGTCTACGGGACAGTCAGTACACACACAGCACGGTCTACGGGACAGTCAGTACACACACAGCACGGTCTACGGGACAGTCAGTACACACACAGCACGGTCTACGGGACAGTCAGTACACACACAGCACGGTCTACGGGACAGTCAGTTCATACACGGCACGGTCTACGGGACAGTCAGTTCATACACGGCACAGTCTACGGGACAGTCAGTTCATACACAGCACAGTCTACGGGACAGTCAGTTCATACACAGCACAGTCTACGGGACAGTCAGTTCATACACAGCACAGTCTACGGGACAGTCAGTTCATACACAGCACAGTCTACGGGACAGTCAGTATATGCACAGCACAGTCTACGGGACAGTCAGTTCATACACAGCACAGTCTACGGGACAGTCAGTACATACACAGCACAGTCCACGGGACAGTCAGTTCATACACAGCACAGTCCACGGGACAGTCAGTTCATACACAGCACAGTCTACGGGACAGTCAGTTCATACACAGCACAGTCTACGGGACAGTCAGTATATGCACAGCACAGTCTACGGGACAGTCAGTTCATACACAGCACAGTCTACGGGACAGTCAGTACATACACAGCACAGTCTACGGGACAGTCAGTTCATACACAGCACAGTCTACAGGACAGTCAGTTCATACACAGCACAGTCTACGGGACAGTCAGTTCATACACAGCACAGTCTACGGGACAGTCAGTTCATACACAGCACAGTCTACGGGACAGTCAGTTCATACACAGCACAGTCTACGGGACAGTCAGTTCATACACAGCACAGTCTACGGGACAGTCAGTTCATACACAGCACAGTCTACGGGACAGTCAGTACATGCACAGCACAGTCTACGGGACAGTCAGTTCATACACAGCACAGTCTACGGGACAGTCAGTTCATACACAGCACAGTCTACGGGACAGTCAGTTCATACACAGCACAGTCTACGGGACAGTCAGTTCATACACAGCACATCTACGGGACAGTCAGTACATGCACAGCACAGTCTACGGGACAGTCAGTATATGCACAGCACAGTCTACGGGACAGTCAGTTCATACACAGCACAGTCTACGGGACAGTCAGTTCATACACAGCACAGTCTACGGGACAGTCAGTTCATACACAGCACAGTCTACGGGACAGTCAGTTCATACACAGCACATCTACGGGACAGTCAGTACATGCACAGCACAGTCTACGGGACAGTCAGTATATGCACAGCACAGTCTACGGGACAGTCAGTTCATACACAGCACAGTCTACGGGACAGTCAGTTCATACACAGCACAGTCTACGGGACAGTCAGTTCATACACAGCACAGTCTACGGGACAGTCAGTACACACACAGCACGGTCTACGGGACAGTCAGTTCATACACAGCACAGTCTACGGGACAGTCAGTTCATACACAGCACAGTCTACGGGACAGTCAGTTCATACACAGCACAGTCTACAGGACAGTCAGTACATACACAGCACAGTCTACGGGACAGTCAGTACAGACACAGCATAGTCTATGGGACTGTAAGGACATACACAGCACAGTCTACGGGGCAGTCAGTTCATACACAGCACAGTCTACGGGACAGTCAGTTCATACACAGCACAGTCTACGGGACAGTCAGTTCATACACAGCACATCTACGGGACAGTCAGTACATGCACAGCACAGTCTACGGGACAGTCAGTATATGCACAGCACAGTCTACAGGACAGTCAGTTCATACACAGCACAGTCTACGGGACAGTCAGTTCATACACAGCACAGTCTACGGGACAGTCAGTTCATACACAGCACAGTCTACGGGACAGTCAGTTCATACACAGCACATCTACGGGACAGTCAGTACATGCACAGCACAGTCTACGGGACAGTCAGTATATGCACAGCACAGTCTACGGGACAGTCAGTTCATACACAGCACAGTCTACGGGACAGTCAGTTCATACACAGCACAGTCTACGGGACAGTCAGTACACACACAGCACGGTCTACGGGACAGTCAGTACATACACAGCACAGTCTACGGGACAGTCAGTTCATACACAGCACAGTCTACGGGACAGTCAGTTCATACACAGCACAGTCTACGGGACAGTCAGTTCATACACAGCACAGTCTACGGGACAGTCAGTACATACACAGCATAGTCTACGGGACAGTCAGTACAGACACAGCATAGTCTATGGGACTGTAAGGACATACACAGCACAGTCTACGGGGCAGTCAGTTCATACACAGCACAGTCTACGGGACAGTCAGTTCATACACAGCACAGTCTACGGGACAGTCAGCACACACAGCACGGTCTACGGGACAGTCAGTACATACATAGCACAGTCTACGGGACAGTCAGTTCATACACAGCACAGTCTACGGGACAGTCAGTTCATACACAGCACAGTCTACGGGACAGTCAGTACATACACAGCACAGTCTACGGGACAGTCAGTACAGACACAGCATAGTCTATGGGACTGTAAGGACATACACAGCACAGTCTATGGGGCAGTCAGTACATATACAGCACACTCTATGGGACAGTCAGTATAAGCACAGCACAGTCTACAGGACAGTCAGTATATACACAACACAGTCTATGGGACAGTCGGTACATACACAGCAGTCTACGGGACAGCCAGTACATACAAAAGCAGTCTACGGGACAGTCAGTACATACACAGCACAGTCTATGGAACAGTCAGTACATACGCAGCACAGTCTATGGAACAGTCAGTACATACACAGCACAGTCTACGGGACAGTCAGTACACACACAGCACAGTCTACGGGACAGTCAGTTCATACACAGCACAGTCTACGGGACAGTCAGTACATACACAGCATAGTTTACGGGACAAGCAGCATATACACAGCACAGTATGCACACTTAAGACAGAACAGTCATAGTCTGCAAGCAATTTCAAGGAACAACATTTTGAATAGATCAACTTAAATACTGAGAAAACTGGTTGGTGAACATAGATATCAAAATAATTTGCTTTAGCTTAACATCAACAAGAAACAAGTTTGACTAGCATTTCCAAACCAAATAAATCTCTATTTTTCACTACCCTGTGTCCATGGCTTCATCCATTGGGAACCCACTGATTCTTAGCTTTGATTAGTTTAATTTTTTCCAGTTTTTCTGCAGTTGTCTATAATACATCACAATGTGGATATGAACTTTTAATTCTTCACGGCATGTGTAGTTCTCCATCAAAATGTGGCTTAAGAGGATAAATAACTGCTCTGAACATACTACCAAATGCATGTCATGAAGAAAAATGTACAGACTGTTAAAATTCAACAATTTATATTGTGGTTGGAACAAAACCCAGTCAACACACGGGGGCCCCAGGAGTTTTGGAACCACTGGTCTATAGGCCAGTCAGTATGCACAACAGTCACGGAACAAAGCAGTATACACACGCAGCATTCTATAGCATACAGGCATCGGTAGGAATGCAGCACCTGTTTGGTCATCTGCCAGACGCAGTCGATGAACTGCAGGAAAATGGGGGACCGGTCCGCGTCAGCGTGGTTTTTATCGCCATGACCAATCCTCTGAAAAAACAGAAACCTGAGGTCACATGAGAGGTCTGAACACCTGCAGCCAGTTCACTGGCAGAGCAGAGAAATGTTTTAACACGCATTAGGCAGTGGAGAAAGATGGAAACCATAAAAGTTTACTTTACCAATACTTTTGCGAGACAGGTGTCAGGGTAATTTCAGTACATACATATGGGAGGGATTTTTTCAGAGGGCAAGAATCCCACGTGCAGATAAACTTGTTCTCAGTGATTTGAGAAACATGACGACAACCTCGTGAGAATTATTGGAAATATTCATGCAACAGTTCAACCAATCCTGGCAAAATTGCAGAAGTCACACCCGCCCCGAGCTGTGACTTTGCAAAGAAAAGGGGAAAAAGGAAGAGGGGGGGGGGAGGAGGGGCAGGCAGGGCGGTGAGTGGCGTCTGGGAGGGGGTGGGGGGTTGGCCGGGGGGGCCGTGGGTCACGGGCCGTTTGCCTTCTTAAAATAATAATAATTATAATTTTATTATTATTATTAAATTGTTGTTGCTGTCGTCGTCTCTGCGCCGTCGTCATTAGTTCCACTTAAAAAAAAAAAAAAAAAAAAACTGTTGCTCCCTTAATTCCTATCACAATAACTATTTTTTATTATAATTATTAGAACTATCAACTATAATATAAATATGTTACGACTATTACGAAGATATACCTGTGTACATGTACACATACGCGCGCACACGCACACACACACACACAAAATTATCAACTTTTGTCCGTCATTTTATCTGTCCGTCTGTCTGTTTATGGGTCCTTTTATGTATGTGTTGAAGCCCGTGCCTCACACAATAAACATCCACTCATCTGCCATTGATACACGCCCTTACCCCCCACGTGGTCCTATCTGTTACATATTTCATTCACCAATGTTTAATTTACATGCACTTATCTACTGGAATTCAAGTTGAGTTCTCTTCTGTTCTAATTATTATATTTTTTCTTTCTTTTATTTCCCTTATTTATCTTTAATGTACTATATATCTATATATTTTGTTCTTTTTTTTCTTTTGTTTTCTTAAAAACCTCATTCTGCTGTTTAATTTGCATTTTCTCATCTGAAAATAAAAACAAAGTTGTCCTCCAAAGGGGGGGGGTGGTGACGGGCTTCAAAAAAAAAAAAAAAAATAAAAAAAAAAATAAAAAAAAGCAAAGGTGTATCCTTCTACTCCAAGGACAAATACGGAAAATTATGATGCATTCTGATGGATATCCTGGCGTTTCTGCATACAGGGTAAAGCCCTGAAAAAGCCCCTCCTTTTTGTGCTTCAGTAAAGACCAGGGAAACCTGCAATTTAGTGTTCAAGATTTTTAACCCTCTGAAGAGTAGTTTATTTGGAATCCAAAAATCCATACCTGCATTTTAAAACTCCAGCAATATTTGTCGAAGAAGCATTAAACAGCAAAAGCATTTTGACCTGACAGACATTCTCATGTTGATGTCACAATGATCACCAGCAATGATCATTACAACATTAGAATGTTCTGAGCCCCAGAAACCAATTATGATGTCACAATCGCCATTGAAGCGCAAGTCCGCATTCTAGAACAGGAGCAACGACCTTCACATCACAGAATGTTCCAATGTTCCACATCACAGCAGGAGATTCCAATGCTGATGTCACAATCACCAGTGCAGTATGCATTGACTGTTGCATCATCATTAGAAAGTTCTAAGCCGGAGATTCCAATGCTAATGCTGCAATCGCTACTAGAGTACGACTGCATTCTTCATCCTTCACCTAATAAGGAAAATACGTAAGGCCCAAAGATGGAGAGACCTGAGAGAGAGAGAGAGAATAGAGCTGGGGAATCTGAGGAGATTCAGGGCCAGCGGCAGGGAGTGGGGGGTGGGGGACTTACGGAGGAGAACTTGTGCCCAAAGCCGATCCACTCCTTCTGCAGAAGCACCTCAAAGCCGTACAGTGTGCGGTAGTAGCTGTCCAGCATGATCATGGCCAGGCTGCAGAGCTGCGCCGTGCGGTCCCAGCCATCACTGCAGTGCACCACCACAGAGTTCCCCGTGGAGATCTTCTCTGCAACCTGGCTGGCTCCTGACAGCACCAGCTGCAGAGAGGAGGAGAGGACAGGGCTTCTGTCATGAGAGTGTGTGTGTGTGTGTGTGTGTGTGTGTGTGTGTGTGTGTGTGTGTGTGTGTACTACGCTGGCACTGGTAAAGATGCATATTACAGAGAGGCCATTAACAAACTTCTTACACACCTTATACAGAAAATCTCAAAATGGTGTCAACTCAGTACAGTCCCATAAGAAAAGCCAACTCTGGCAGGGTCTCTCAGGAGTAGAGGACACCTGCCGTTTTAGCAAATTATTGTGTCAGCTCCTAAGGTTCTTATCAATCTGTGATCTTTAACAGAGTTTCTGGAAGCAATCTTTACACACAGTTAACAGTGTGATTTGAGCACACCATGCTGCCACACACTGGGATAAGAGCAATAATGTCTGACAGATGGTGGAATGCACCAGGATCAAGCTCTCAATCCTCTTCAGTTATCACAGCGAGATTTTTCACAGCCTTGATCCCGAGATCTCCTTCCTCTGTTAAAGCAAGCCTAGCTCAATCACAGTTTAGAATATGGACGAGTTCACCCCTATTCCTGTTTTTCAGGAGTTGCCTGAATTAAACTCCTCAGCTAAGCCTGATGTGCAAACTGCTCAATATACTTGCCCATAGTGTCTATCCAGCAGTTCAAAAAAAATTCTCTCTTGCTACAGAAATAATCGCTCTCCTCTGCAGCGACCACTTCAGCTACAATGAGCCAATAGTATCCCAATTTGTAGTTAAGAAAAATCAGTTTTCTACCATCAATTACAGTCATCACATATGAAAAACGCAAAGAGCCCTACCATGGACTTAGGTGTAGATTCCTCAATTGACGAATTCAGCAACCCCTTATGTCCACCCAAGTAATGGCGTTGATAGCCAATCACTCAATCATTTACTAAGGCTCATCTGCGTTATAGTTCATGCCCACGTGAAACTTCCACAGTAATAATGCAGATGCGCCAACTTTTCAAAAGTGGAATCAGGGAGGATTTACCGTGGCAAGCCAAACTGCGGTCGCAAAGGGAGCTTGTTTCACGGGTGGGGTCCAGGGGCAGCGCCCCCGATGGGGGTCTAGGGGGCAGCAACTCTCGAAACTCCTGGGGTTCAAGTTTTGAAATGTCTCCATTTACACTCCCTGATGAGCATTTTTTTAATGTTCCCATTCACCACAATTTAATCAATTATGAGAGATTCCTGGAGTTTTTCAATCAACATTTGTTTTGCAAGGCAAATGCAGTGACTTAAAAATCACACGAGCCAATAAGTTATTTACAACAGAACACAGAACATTTCAAATGTTGAAACGGAGACATTTTACATTTTTATCCACAAAATGAGCTCATTTAAAATTTTCTGGCTGCAACAGGTCGCAAAAAAAGTTGGGACACAGGCAAAAAATGGCATCTGGTGTGTAACAGGACTATAAAATGGATGTCTTAGAGAGGCTGAGTCTCTCAGAAGTGAAGATGGCCAGAGGCTCTCCAACCTGTGAGGGCTTGCGTAAAAACTGTGGAATACTTCAAAAACAATGTTCCTCAACGTCCAATTGCAAAGGCTTCGAAGGTCTCATCATCGACTGTGCATATCAGCATCAAAAGATTCAGAGAAAGTAGAAAAATCTCTATGCGTAAGGGAAAAGGCCGAAGACCTTTACCGGATGCCCGTGATCTTCGGGCCCTCAGACGCCACTGCATCACTCACCGGCATGATTCTTTCATTGGCATCACTAAATGGGCCCAGGAATACTTCAAGAAACCTGCTGCTGTGTCATCCACAGATGTCACCTAAAACTCTATCATGCAAAAAGGAAGCCATTGTTGAGCATGATCCAGAATCTCCGCCGTGTTCTGTGGGCCAAGGCTCATTTAAAAGGGACTGAAGCAAAGTGTCCTGTGGTCAGATGAGTCCAAATTTGATATTCTTGTTGGAAATCATGGGAGTTGTGTCCTCCGGCTAAAGAGGGGAAAAACCACCAATCCTGATATCAGCGTACCGTTCAAAAGCCAGCATCTCTGATGGTATGAGGATGCATTCGAGCATATGGTGTGGGACACTTGCATGTTTTAAAAAGCACCATGAATGCTGAAAGGTATACAAAGGTTTTAGAGCATAATATGCTCCTTTCCAGATGACATCTATTCCAGGGAAGGCCTTGTGTATTTCAGCAGGACAATGCAAAATTACATACTGCAGCTATTACAATAGCATGGCTTCGTAGTAGAAAAGTCCATGTGCTGAACTGGCCTGCCTACATTCCTGATCATTCACCGATTGAGAACATTTGGCGCATAATTAAATGAAAAGTCTGTCAAAGGAGACCCAAAACTCTCCAGCAGCTGGAAGCCTATATTAAACAAGAGTGGGATCAAATTTCGATGGCAAAACTCAAGAAACTTCTCCTCAATGACAAGACGCCTCCACTCTGTGTTAAAAAGGGATGCTACACCACGGTAAACAGGCCGCATTCCAACTTTTTTGAGACCAGTAGCAGCCATCAAATTTGAAATGAGCACATTTTGTGGATAAAATTGTACAATTTCTCAGTTTCTACATTTGCCATGTTATCTCTGTTCTATTGTAAATAAAATACTGGCTCGTGTGATTTGAAAGTCATTGACTTTTGATTTTTTTTCACAATTTACACTTTGTCCCAACCATTACGGAATTGGGGTTGTACGTTTCAGATTCTACTGAGTTAGTGAGTTATACTTGTTACCTGGCCCCTCCCCTAGGGGGCCAGGTTAAGCAATGATCATGTCTGTGTGTGTGTGTGTGTGTGTGTGTGTGTGTGTGTGTGTGTCTGTCACTCTGTCTGTCAGCCCGTGGCTGGGGCCAGGTCTGCTATCTCTGATTGCCTTGTTCCTTATATGGTTTGGAAAGTATTTATATAAGGTTGCGAGCTCGGACGTGGGAACTGCTAGCTTTTCATTGCAGGGTGAATGTTCTGACCATTAGATAAGCAGTTCCTTTAACCCCTTTCTGCAGATGTAGACGCTTGCGTCTATAGACCTGCAAATTTAAGCACTTAGTTACAGTACTTGACCACGAGATGGCACCCCCGGATCAGCTATTGAATTTTCCCAAGCAGGCAGAGCTGAAACGAGATTTAGAGTATAGAGAACTTCCCTCCAATCCCCGTTTTTCAGGAGTTGCATGAATTAAACTCCTCAGCTAAGCCTGATGTGCAAACTGGTCAATATCTTTGCCCATAGTATCGATCAATTAATTTTAAAGAAATTATCACTTGCGACAGAAAAAAAAATAAAAAAAATAAAAAAAACTTCGTACTCTGTAGCAACCATTTTAGCTACAGTGAGCCAATAGTATTCCAATTCGTGGTTAAAAAAAATACGTTATGTGAAGCAAAAAATCCGACATTGTATTGATTCTCTCACATTCTACTGTCAATTACAGTCATCACACACAAAATATGCGTAGTTCCCTCCCATGGATTTACGTGTAGATTCCTCCATTGACAAATTCAGTGCTCCCTTCTATCCACCCAAGTACTGTTGTCGATTGCAAGTCACTCAATTATATACTCAGATTCATCTGCGTAACTCTACAGTTATAGTCCACGCCCTCGTGAAGCTTCCCCAGTAACGATGTATTGATAGACTCGTTTCTTATCCAATTCCCGAGTGTTTAGACTTTCCTCAATAACTGAAATACATTGATCGGACAATAAGAATAGGATACAAAGCTAAGCGTAAAAGTTAGGTCGGTTGTGTCCTTCGAATGTTGGCCACGGTTGCGCAGCTGAAAATGATGCGATAACAAAGAAACAAAGACACCCGAAACGGGCCTGAAGTGCTCAGTTTCATTTACGAGATAAATGTTGTATGGACGCGGTCAATGGGAATTATTCCAAATGAAACAGTACTGGAGGGTTCCTTCTACCTGACACATCTGTCTCTGGAGGAGGGCATCAATGAAGAAAACAGGTTATACTTCTACTCTGTTGGCATTTTGCTTAATATGGCTTTTGGCTGTAGAATTTATACCGCGTTTAAAGACATCGAATGCCGAGGTATTCGTCTCTCCAAATGCATGCATCCCACGCACGTCGGTAGATCCCTCGGTACGTTCATTACACCATTCTATTGAATATGGAGGCATTTGTCGTTTGATTTTTCTTGAAAGTGAAACTTCTGTTCTGTTAAAATAAGGTATATTTCAGAATTCAGATATTACGGAGTTCGTGAGATTTTACCCTTATAAGGTGTAAGGTTATGAGCTTGGATGTGAGAGCGGTTAGCTTATCATTGCAGCGCGAATGTTATAGCTGTTTAATCAGCACTCTATTTAATGCTCGGGGGATTTCGAAGAAAAATGGACAATATTGTTAACTTTATTATGGAGAAAAGGCATGTTTAGTGTTTGGAGAGGTTACTGGTGGCCACTGATGTCAAACTGCACCTGCTGTATATTGATAAATTCATGCTAAATTTAACAAGAAAATCATTACTTCATATTGAACTTCATGCGTCAAAAGTTGATGTGCGTTACATTAATGTTTATTTTAGGATTTTACAGTGCACCATTTTGGGGTATGTTTGAGTTTGGGGAGCCACCAGGAGAGCGGTCTTATTTGGCTCCTAGAGAGTAGGTCATTTAGAATTTAATGCTGAGATGAATTATACTTGTGGTCAATGAGTTTATGATCCCAGAAATGAATCGTTTTAACCGCCAGCCATTTTTCAATTCTCAGTATTTTTACCCCCCCAATTTCAATGCAGAATTTATGAAGTTCTTTTTTTTTTGTTTGTTTGCTGCCCTTTTTCTCTCCCAAACTCATGAAAATAAACTAAAATATGATGGAATTATAGATGCTACAAGTGTCTTGACTCAGTTAAGCCATACCCTTCCTCTCTGTGAAGCTGCAATCTTGAATTATAAAGCCTTAAATTAGGCAACACATAAATAGCCAGATTTGGTTTCTTCGCAAAGGGGTTAATAAATGACTTTTCCTAGACTCCAATTCTGTCCATTTGGAGCCTGTATTTGCCATGAAAAGCAAAAATTAATGTCAATATTGAGTGTTTTAAGTGTTGCCAGTGAGGTCACAGACAGTTTTGAGAGTGGATACTGGACGGTAGGATTCAGGAGCAGATCTTTATTTCATTTAACGCCCACACTTGCACTCCCAACAACCAGGCCTGTTCGGCCAGTTCATCAACATTCCAAATGAAGCACAACTGTAATGTAGCCATACAGTATTCACTAAACCCCTAAAAGCTGAAGCACTGATCTTAGGCCAGTTTCCCCAGTGCAACATCTAACCACCTCCATCAACAGCAGAAAGCCAAAAACTGCTCCTGGATCAGGGCTCTCACCCTGGTAATGTAGTGATGTGGTGCACGGGCGGTGACTCCTCCGCAGTGGCTGTGACTTACTCACCTTTATGTGCTCCAGCCAGTGGGTGGACTCAAGGCTCGACAGCCAGTGAGCTTCCTCCACCTGGGGGTAGACGATGTCCTTCAGCTTTTTGAGTGACTCCCGCATTACATGGATGTTGTGAATATCCAGGAACACCAGCTCTGAGTTCTGATACGTGTCGTCCCCCTCGTACCCGCCCCCAGTTGCCTGTTGCCACGGGAACAGAGCCAGGGTGATCAGAAGAGAAAACGATGGACACATCCCTGTAGATCCAAAATTTGCGGCGTAGCAAATGCGCAGTGCAGCCACAAAAAACCGTTAAAATAGCATCCCATGCAGGATAATCAACCACATCTGTCGCTATCTGACTAGGTCAATTTTAGGGATGCACCAATTCAGTCCCAGTACAGATCCCAATACCTGGGCTTTGTGTATTGGGCAATACTGACTACTGATCCAATACCAGCGTTTAATTACTAAGCTGTGTGTGTACTGTGTGGAGGAGACTTAGATGTGCAAAACAACATCAGACTTGACTTTAAACAAAATGCAAAAAATTAATACGAATATAAATGTACATGTTATTTATTAAAATAGCACGCAGAAACAGATCTGCCCATCATCACAAACACGCTATCCAGCTACATGAGTCCCTATCAGACCAGAATAACCATCAATACCCTGTGCAAAACTGAATTCTTTCCCTCCCTGTAGAACCCTGTCAATCTGAAATCAAATAACTGAAGTCAGATCAACAATAAACTGGAACCTGGTTCAACACGGCTGTGTCAACTTTCCAATTAACCCCTTAAGTCCTGAGCCTCTTTTTCCAAAATGGCAAGCCCAAAATGAAATGAGTACATCTCTGCAACTATTTGGTCCATTTGAATGACCTTGGTATGATATTAAGGTAAAACCATTTGAGATTTCTGCCATGGTGGAAAGTGTAAGTGTATGTGTCACTGAGTCAGAGTAAATGAAGATGGAAACAAAGTACAAATCAAAGACCTCATTTTGCACCAAACAAAGTTTTACGTCTATCCCTAGTAAACTTAATTCATTGCAGTCTGAAACCTCTAAAAATTTACAGCACAGAATTCCACCATTATCTGTGCCAAAGTTTATTCTAATCAAGTAAATCTGATCAAAATTAGAGAGGAATGTCTTGGTGGCTTCTCCAAATTGGCAATTCGGGTACCTTGAGTGCCAAATCAGATTTCTCAGATATTAAACTGTAAAACTCATCTAATTTCACTTGTGTCACTATAGGCATACATTCCACTCAAATAAACCAGTTTTTAATTTTTGGAATTTATAATTTTTTTATTATTATTTCTGCCAGTCCTATAGCCTACACAATTTCCCATTCAAAGACAATAAATACAAAGAAAATGAAGTTTGGCGCCACTGGAGCAGAAAAATTAGTTTTTAAAAAAAGCAAATTAATAAGATTATGAATACAAAAGGGGTTTAAAAAAATGGGGAAAAGGTCAAAAGAATTAAAACCCCAGTAATTATATTTACAAGCAATACGGTACTCATGTCTTACTAAAACACACCTGAGCGGGGATTTGAACATTGGTCGCCTGCGCTGCAGTCATATATTATACCGAAAATACCAGAAACAAACCTGTTAAGCGTTCAGATCATGGCGCTATTTAAGTAGGTTCAAATGGCCCATGGACTCGGTTTGACACACTGGGAACGCAAGGCTCTGGCTCAGTCTAGCTTTGTGCGATAAAGGTGCTCTAGAGCTCGTTGGAATCGTCAAAAGCCATAGAATCGAATAGCTACCGGCAAAGTCTTACTGACAGCATCACAAGCCGATCAAAGAGAGGAAAATACATTGCAAGCAAGCTGAATGCTGAGGAACTGAGATCTTTGAAGCAATGCTCAAGAAAAAAAAAAAAAACATGCTTTGAGACTCGCAGGTCTAGTTTAGTTAGAACACGGACACATTGAGCCAACAATAGCAAGCGTGGATTTACCCTCAAACAGGTTTTTTTTTTTTTAAATTACAAAATATCAAGTAAGAAAGTAAGAAATTTCTTTGCTCATCTCTGTAGACTATAAAGTGTATGTCTGCTGTTCTTTGAGTGTGGTGTCAGTTTAAAATGACAGGGCATACATCGTTGGATTCTGTGGACTTTCTTCCTTCATTTGAGGTATCGTTTTTATGTATAGCACAAATTCAGGAGAAATTCTAGCGATTCAGCACTAATATGATTTTATCCTATGTATTGCTGCATGCTTATTTACTTGCTTGGTGCTTGAATTGTGTTCGGTTGACGTAAAAATGGTCTACATGAGCTTTTGGCCGAGTTTCTTCACAAAATGTTGATATGCCACATGACAATGTTGCGATTTGGAAACACGCTGCATTTATTGTGCGTAATAACCGGCCCCTGGTACCGAAGTTAACAAGACATATCAAAGGGATTGTTCAATATTTTTGAAGTGGGGTTGTATGAGCTACAAATAGTCTCTATGTATATTAGATGCAGTAGAAAGCTCCCTGATCTCCCCCAGGTAGCCTTACCAGTGCATAGTGCTGGGCGGAGATTTAGGCGATACACTGTTGTGAATGGTCCCAAAGTAACAGCATATTTTTGCGGTCCTTCCAGAAAATTAACTGCTTGGGTCAGACTCGTGGCGGTTTGAGGCAGAGACAGCATTTCAATGGCATAGAATTAAAAATAAAAAATTTTTTTGAAAAATCCCCTTAATAACCAGCAGAGCAGATACACACTCTGTGGCTGCGTAGACCCTGTGCGATATCAATTTGTGCTGCAATGTTACATTAGACTTTTTCACAGGTGTATCACTCTCTTACCTGATGCCACAGCTGCTGAAGTCCAATATACCGCAAAGGAATGTGGTGAAAGCTGTAAGTGCACCAGGATACAGCTATGCTTTCACATTCAGGAGGAAAGCAACATACATGGACCATTTTCAAAATGCACAAGTTTAACGACCGTCCTACCTCGCAACCGTAGTGACTGTGACCCAAAGGCTGATTGCTACAGCGCAGTTTACTCCGATGGAATACATCAGTTATTTAGTTCAAGAGCAACTGTGTTTTTTCCGAGCAGCTGAAGCGCTGTAAATTTTTGTAATATAGCGTACAATTAAAGTGGTGTATTATTTTCAGGTAGGACCTCTTTTAGGCCACGAAAATATGCTGTTACTTTGGGACTGTTCACAACACTGCATCGCGTAAATCTCTGCCCAGCACTGAGCACTGGTGCAGCTACCTGGGGGAGATCAGGGAGCTTTCTACTGCATATCATGTACATAGAGGCAATTTTTGTAGCTCATAGAACCCCACTTCAAACAAAGTGAACTATCCCTTTAAGTGGGCTCAGATCTTCAGACAGGGGAGATTAACTAGAGGTTTGATAGCGCTTACTGGACACAGTTTGAAATTTGTTGGACGCAACTTCCTCCCCCCCCAATACATAATGTTTATGGAATCCAACACACACTGAGCGCGTGCGCAGGGCTGCCTGCAGGCTCACCTTGTTGGCGACGGCGTTGACGTTGGGCCGGGCGTCGTAGATCGTGAGCTTGCTGGTGGTGCCGTTGGCATCGCGGATCAGGTCCAGGTAGCGCTCGTCATCTCGGCTGCGCTTGCCGCTCATGCCCACCAGGGGCTGACTGCACCGCGTGATCACCGCCCGGTTTTCCGGGTGTATCCACGACAATACCTGAGGATGGGGGGGTGGGGTGGTGTGGGCAGGATAGAGGATAGAGAGGGGTCAGTGTATTGGGGAGGATACGGGTGGCTGGGGAAGCTGGGAGGGGAAGAGTTAGGTCACGTGATGATCATCGATAAGGCTGCTACCTCACCCGGAGGTGGTTCTGGGTTCGAATCCCAAGATAAATGTGACCTGCACGGAGTTCTCACCATCTCCCAATGTTCACACGTCTCCTCCAGATTCTTAGTCTTCTAGCCACAGCAAGAACATACGACAACCCAGAAAGACCATTGCTGTTTATTGATGCTCACTGACTAAGTTAAATCCATCCTTCCATCTGGAACTGGAGGCAAACTCAGCTTCCAATAGATGACAGGCAGGAGAGTAAACCCTGGACAGTTTACCAATCCGCAGAGGAGCAACACGCAGAACATTCACGTACCATTCGCTCACACACTCATACCTCTGGGCAATTAAGAATCACCATTAATCCCAACATGCATGCCTTTGGACTGCACTAGGATGCTGCCGTAGCCCATGCAGAAACATGCAAACTCCATGCAGAAAGACCCTTGGCCGAATTTGGCCGAACAGCTTTCTCGCTGAGTTGGGCACCTGCCCAACAGCTCTTCTGCACCATTATGGACTGAAACTAGTACAGAGCCACTTAAACTGCTGCTTGCACAGAGCCAGTTCAGTCACTGCTCAAGCGGTACCGGTGCACAAAACTCTCGATATCTCAAGACCCGCTCAGGCGAACAACTTCAAACTGCACACCGCACTTCCTTTGGTCCCAAGCAACACACCCACCAAGTTTGAAGTCAATCGGAGGAACGGCTGTTGAGATTTGAGAAGGAAACCCAAATTTGCTTTATAGTATGATAAAGTAGTAAATGACATACAGGAGAACTTGTATATAACGGATTCAATTCGACCAACTCATTTTGTCCTTTATAAGCAAAATCCACTATAAAACATACAAAATCCGTTATATGCACAAAACATATTATATGTACACATGTATGAATTTATATAATAGTTTGTGTATTAAGATCGGAACAACTTCATTCTGTAGCGCGCACAGCTACTTGTCTTCATTCAGTCCATCTCTGCCCTGATGCAATGGATAATGGTATGATATTGCGTGTTGCTCCAACTGGGATCAATGTAGAAGTCTCAAAACTACAGCATGTAAATGAAACCGCACCAGTTTCAGTGAATACAGTTATAGACTTGCATCATTTTTGCCAGTCATTTTAATTGGCACTTTTTTTGCCTGTTATTTTAACAGTAATTTTGTAATAAGTTTACGACAGAGTTCAGTGCATGTTCAGTGTAAAGCACAGTTAAAAGCGCACAGGACTCCACTTACAGTTAACGTAACATATGCGTGAATTTAACTGTTAAATTCAGTCAGTTTATAACAGAGGTGGAAAGCCGAACTTCATTTCGTTGCCCTGTTGCGACTGTGTATGTGCATGGTGCAAACCAGCTTGCTGCTTTTTAATGGAAATGCATTGTGACTGGACTGGACATTTTGTCCGATGTAAGCAAAAATCCGTTATATTAAATCCAGTATATTCCATGTTTATTTAATGGAAAAACATGACAAAAAAAAAAAAAAAAATCAGGACTTGAGCTGCTGGCCGTTATGAGAGAGTTTCTGTTTTATACGAGGACGGATTAGGTGAGTTCTACTGTAGTTTGGGAGGGTAGAGAAGGCCAGAGAGAGGGGGCGAAGACAGAGGGGCCATAGAGATGGGGCGGAGACAGAGGGGCCAGAGAGAGGGGGGCGGAGACAGAGGGGCCAGAGAGAGGGGGGCGGAGACAGAGAGAGGGCGGGACTCACAGGGATGCGACTGCGGGAACGGAAAGCAGCCACCCGCCGCAGGTCTTCTTCCGAAGCCGCTGCCGGCACCGCCAGGAGGGTGGGGTACGTGTCACACAGCTCATACTCCTTATTCAGGAAGGTGATCCTCCACCTGTCATTGGGAAGACCCTGACGAGACAAGGCAGCAGCAACCAATGAGAGGGAGGGGCGGGCCTGCAGCTGAAAGGTTACGGGGTTTGACTGCCAATTGGTTGGTTGGTGATTCAAGCATCACTGTAGCCACAGTAGGACCAGTACAGCCACTGGAACCTTGAGTAACACCATAAAACCCATATATACCCCGTGTATACAGGACTGGGCAAAAGTCTTGGTACATTTAAAGCAATTTCTCTAGGCAAATTTGCTGGCAAAGATGCCGGTCCCTCACCTGCCTCCTGAACTCCTGCATGGGCTCATACACGTTCCAACCATTCACCTGGAACTTCTCCTGACTCAGGAACGCAAAGAACTGCTGCAGAGAGACACAGGGGAGCCGGTGTCACACACCGGGGGAGTACAGGGGCAGGAGCGAGTGAGTGAGTGTCTGTACTGGACTGGGTTAGCATGTATATGCGTGCACATTACTGAGTAGGGTCGGATATGATGGTAAGAGTGTTGGGGTTTTACAGTGGCTGGGAAGGTGTGTGTGTGTGTGTGTGTGTGTGTGTGTGTGTGTGTGTAAATGGAGAGGGCAGGATGGGTGACTGACCAGGCCGTGCGACACGGGGAAGGCGTGCCGGAACAGGATCTCAAAGATGTCTCTCCTGCTGTGACCCTCCTGCTTTAAAGCAAATCGCAAGTTCCTCATGTCCTGTAACACACACACACACACAAACACACACACACACACACACACACACACACACACACACACACACACACACACACACACACACACACAAACACAATTATTGAATTATGCACATAAAATCAGAGGGCATAAACAGAAATTAAATCGACAGGAGAAGAGCTCACCCACCTTGCACGTGATGTCCAGCCCGTAAGAATTCTCCCCTCGACTTGAGGCCCCGCCCATTTTCTCTACCCGGCTGATGGTTCCTAAGGGCACGTCAAGCTTCACGACGGGTTCCTATGACGTGAGAAGAAGGGACAACTGGCAGCTAAGTAACGCAAACACAACATTCCAAGTTGGCCCCTCCTCCCCGGCTCAACAACATGAGAAGCATTACGCTGCAGTTCAGCCCTAAGTCCTGCCCACACACACTGTGAGCCGTTATTGGCTACGGTCCGCACAACCACAGCTGATGGCCAGTAATCTCGTACAAACACAAATAAGAAAATACAGGCAGACAGCGAGGTCTCTGTAGATAAAGACACTGCCACATACTTCTACTGGGTCACGAGTCATGATTAAGAGGGATTTCTTTCATATGAACTTATTCAATGCCATTTTGGATAATCATACTCTGCAAACCATTAACTTGCAACTCAATGACACACCAAAGAAGGGACCAAGGACCTTTTAACTGGAGTTGCTTCATTCATAATCCTCGGTCATCTGCAGCAATTTTCCCTGGTGCCTGAAATAAACCAATCATAACCCAGATTCCCATGGGCCCAACATTACCCAGAGTGCCGCGGGGCCGACTCACCGCATCAATGTTTCGGAAGTACAATCTGTAGTTTGTGATGAAGACTTTCCCTTTGACGGGCCCGTTGAAGGGACAGATGTACATCAGCTCTTTATCTGAAGACGGAGAGGGTTTGGGAGAGGACGTTACCCAGAAACAGAGCACACGACACCAGATCGACGGATAATACTGCAAGGAGGGACTGCAGTGGCTGCAGTGCCAACGGGGTGTACTGTTCATGGATGTACACCAGTCCAGAGAAAACATCTACCCAAAGCGCTAAATATTCAACCTTTCAACAACAGGCTGCTCAACAACTGGTAGCCATAAATTACTGAGCATCATCACCAATGCATTCCTGCCATAACGGTGCAACCAACCGACGGCATTCAGCAAGACCATAAATGGAGATATTTACAAAGGGGTGGTGAACAGAGAAGAGGTGCCAGTAACGGCCACAGTGAGACTCACCGATAACCCTCTCCTCTCCTGGCAGTAAGGTCACGTCAGCCAGCAAGTCCATCTTGAGGTTCTCTCTCGATGCCTGTCGCGAGAGGCGATTTATCATCTTTATTTGATTAATTTAACCCTGACATTTACAGGCCAGTTTGACGGATTCCCTCTCACAGTGGACTCATTTAATATTCACACAGATACCCAATCACACAGACACATTCTGCAACATCAAAAGAAAATGGATATTAAATACATGGTGAAAAATTATTACAGTGACCTACAACATCAATTTCTGTAGAGGTGATGCGATTAGTCGACAGATCGATTAGTCAATGAAAATCGATACCCAGTCATTTTGATAATCGATTAATGACTTCAGTCATTTTTCAAGCAAAAATGTCAAACATTTGCTGGTTCCAGCTTCTTAAATGGAAGGATTTTCTGCTTTTCTTTGTCCTTAATAAAATGAAGTGTCTTTGGGGTTTTGGAATGCTGGCTGGATGAAAGAAGCAAATGAAGGCATCACTTTTGGGCTCAGGGACATTGTGATGACCATTTTTCACATTTTTTTGACATAAATCAATTAATCGTAAAAATAACAAGTATTTGACACCAACGTGTCTTTGTCCCCCGCCACAAAATGTGAAATCATGTCAAAAAGAACAATTTCTCAGTGTGACCTTGAGAATGGCGTGAAGGTCACCGAAATCGACTGGCGCTGGGGTATCACCCTAATACATGTTGACATAAGATTTGAAGAAAATCCGTGGATTCTTTCTTGAGATATCTCACTGACAACACTATCAGTGTGAAAATCCACAATCTCTCGGTGTGACCTTGAGAATGGCGCGAAGGTCACCAAAATCGACTGGCGCTGGGGTGTCACACTAGCAAATGTTGACATAAAAGTTGAAGTAAATCCGTCAATTCGTTCTTGAGATATGTCGCTGACAAGGCTATCAGTATGAAAATCCACAATCTCTCGGTGTGACCTTGAGAACGGCGCGAAGGTCACCAAAATCGACTGGCGCCAGGGTTTCACAGTAATTCATGTTGACATAAAATTTGAAGCAAGCCTGTAGATTAGTTCTTGAGATATCTCGCTGACAAGGCTATTACTGTGAAAATCCACAGTCTCTCGGTGTGACCTTGACAATGGCGCGAAGGTCACCAAAATCAACTGGCGCCGGGGTTCCGCGTGGCGGGGGACAACAACAAAATATGCTGCATCCGTAAATGTCACGGCCTCCTACAACCGATTTCATTCACTACCAGTCATTCGCTCCCCACTGAAGAACATGCTGTCTTCTGGAGGGCATCGACATAATGATCAACAGCTCTGCTGTAATTGGCTGGTAAACAGAGCTAAATGAAAAAAATGATGTTGGCACCATGACAGAGAGCAGGCTGGAGAGGCAGAGCGAGGCTGTGACAGGGAACAGGAGAAACGGAGTCACCAAGGAGACAAACGAACAGGAGCACTGAACTGGGAAAAGGCTTTTTCGCCACACATTCCACAAAGAGAAGATGTCTTGTCTTGTCTTTCCTTGCGCTTGGGAAATCACCAACTCAAGCTGCCAAACTCACTCGACAGAGATAAAAGTCTTAAATGATGATGATCCTCCATCTCAGGCATAATGCACGACAGCTGCAAAAAATCTGGTCTAATAACCACTCCAGAAAAAGAGAGAGAGATGGAAAGAGAGAGAGAGATGGAAAGGGAGAGATGGAGGGATAGAGAGAGAGAGTTTTTCTTTCTACGAAGACTTTGAAAGGAAGAGATGGCAGTAAAGACACACTGCCTCAGATGTACTCCACATGCAGCAGAGGACCCTGAGATCCACAGAGATTCTCTTACAATACAACGCTAAACTCAACAAGTCAATCCGCCCTCGACCCAGATGCTAGTAAGATTTTCACCCAAGTGAATAATAATCCCGTGAATTCTGAAAGAAAAATAAACAAACTATATAGGCACGGAGCTTTTGAACATTTAATTCAAAAAAATAAAAAGCAAATAGTCACGGATTTATGAAGTAGGCTGCATAAACACAGGTTCTGACCGTTCTTTATTCACTACAGTAAAAAACTCCGGAGATAAGAGCCCGAGCCTTGACGGAGAGTTGAACGATATCAGGAAAGCCGAACTTCAACTACGACAAGGACCCATTTGAGTGAGTGGCGCTCATCTGTCGAGGGAAACGCTTTAAGGTTTGGCACAAAGGGCAGAATCTGAAGGTCAGCACAATCTAAGGCCTCTTCTGTAAGTAACAGCAGGTGACTCATTAAAGTAAATGATTGACCGAACGGTCCACACACCTGACCTCGCTTCAAAAGCCAAACACCTCCACTGACGAAAAGGAATCGAATTAAACCCCACAGACACTGAGGCTCGTACACTTATGACATAAATACAGCTGTACGGATCATCAGCAGAGAAAAGCATTAATGAATAGGATAATGACGTTAGAATAGCCAATTCACCGCTGCAGTGCCAATCAAGTCAGTCAATGCCTCACCTAGTGAGGAAATGCAGCACCTGCCATCAATATTAAAAACAGGATGCACTTTATTACAGTCATGTGACCAGAGAAAAGCTCATATCATAAAGAGCATCTCCACACTCTGGGGGAACAGGCAGTCCGGTGCGCAGAGGGCACAGCATGTTCGCCACGCCAAGGCAACCCTGTGCATTAGTTATTTTAGTTGGCTGATATAGGATGTTGTTGTATTCCACCACCAGGTGGCAGCAAAACCAAAAGCACGCCGATAGGAAATCTGGCCCTTCGGGGAGACTTCAAATCGCTGCCAGCATAGGTGGATTTGAACTTTGGCTTATATCTCAGCTGTACTTTAGCCTAGATATGCCAAAATTTAATGACATGTTCCTCTTGTGCTACTCTAACATCCTGCAAAGTTTTGTTAAAATCTATGCGGCTGTTTTTGAAATATCCTGCTAACAGACAGACAAACAAGAGCCATCTGGCAATGGCGGATCCCCCCAGCTGTAGGTTGTGTAACCTACAGGTTGTGTGGACAGATGGACGGACCGAAACCCCCAAAAGGCACAACTAGACCATAAGGAGAAGCTCCATACCAAATTAGGTGTTTGTAAGTGGTATAGTTTGAGTTCTGGTCCAGAAACGATTTCATTACGGACAGACGGACGGACGGACGAACAGACACACTGATCGTAATATCCCCCGCATTATATGCCGGGGGGATAACAAACAAACAAACCAACCAACGCCGGTAAAAATACACCTCCTTGGCGGAGGTGAAAAAGACTCCCAAAAACTCAACTGGGCAATCAGTCGCCTGCCGGCCAACATGCATCTCCAGGACCACCTAAAGTAATCGGTCCCCAAATAAATAGGCTTTGTGACCCCGCCACATACAATTCCCCCATCAAGTATGAAACTAATCTGTCGGAGTCATACCACATGAAGTCAACCAGAGGTCCCAGGGTCACCAACTCAGATTTGGCTCAGATTTGTTTTGGGAGTACCCCTACATTCGTAATCAACGCATGCAAAATTTTAGGCTGCTACTCCAAGGGTTTCCGAGATATGGTCCCCCAAAATCAGGGGCCATGCCCCAAGCTAAAAGCTAATGTTTAAATTAATGTTCATATTAATTGGCAAAAAGACTGACTTTTTCAGCTAGGACCCTTTTAAGGGTCTCCCAACTATGCTATTATGCCTTGGTTGAAGTTAATCTTCGTTGCACAGACAGACCTGTCCTCAAATAGAAGGAATCCTGCACAATTCAGCCTCTGTAAGGCATCCTGGCCTCATAGGGGGGCTCGTGAAAACTGGAAATCAAAAATTCAGTTTTTCCCACAAATGAAAATTTTCGTATTGGAGAGGTCAATAGCTTGAAAATGAAAAGTGATAGATAAATTTAGATAAAGGACGCGGCGTGACAATTGCTGATCCGAAGTATCCCCCACTCTTTGTCCGGAGATTAAATTGGTAAGCAACACGTTTAAAAAAAATAAAAATAAAAAAAAAATAAAAAAACACCACATCCAAATATTTCAAAACATTTACGCTCATGTTTCAGTGTTTCTCAATGGGCACTTCTCTTTAATGAAATTCACAGGCCTGAAATACAGCCGTTTATTTCTTATTTCCCCCTTTTTTAGTCCAGGGTGCGAGTCTGATCATGCTGACTGGATACTGTTAAGCCTTCAGTCCAACTGATACTGCTCTTCAAAATGGGAGCTCTGCTTCAGTCCTGCCAACCCCATTACAAACTAGACAGTCTGGTCACCAGCGACTACAATTCTGTTGCCATGGCAACCAAAATTGATTGGCGCTGTCACCTAACCATAACCTATGCCCGCATCAAATATCAAAGGAATCAGTTGGAATTTCTGGATTGTACATAAGAAAATCTCAATGGAGACAGCAGCGGCAACAGAGACAACAACCATGAGCCCACAGCAGCCGCCCGACTTCGTCTGAGGGCTGCAGTTATGATCCCTCATCAGCAACTACAAACCACAGGGTCAATACCACCAACATACAGACGAGAGAGCGGGGGAGCACAGATATGAAAAGACTGGACTCAGACGACAGGAAGAGGCTTACAGGCACCGAAGATCAGAGACACCAACCCTGCTGGTTAAGGCTGAAAACAAGCACAGCATTCTGTCCAACCCGCTGACCCAAAAAAAAAACTCCAGGCACTAGTGTGAACGTGCACGAGCCGACCTGACCTGCAGAACACATGCAGGCGAGATCGCAGCCATATGTGCTCCGCTACTGTAGCGGGTGAACAGTGTAGCGTTACGGGATAAACTTTCTAAAGCGACGGACTCGACCTACAGCCCATAAGGACAGCAAATGTTCACAGCTCTTTTTGAAGGGGGCCGGCTCGCTCATAATGCAGGCTCACCTTCCTGCGTCATGAGTCGTCCGGCTGCACAGCAAACGTCCTTGTCGTAGCTTGGGCGAAGCGTATTGAGACCTTGCGCTACGCATTCCCAGCTACAGGAATCGATAGTAATGTTACACAACACAGCCACCCCAACATGAAAGCCATTACAATGACACTTCCTCTGCAATACGTTTAAGACGAGATAAGATAATAAAGTATTATCCCGAAGGAAATTTGTTTTACAGAGTATAAGATCTCAGCAATGCATAACAAAATTCCAAAACAGTTAACAAAGAAGAGCATTGTAAATACATGAATAGCATAGGAATATTGTATTGCATGGTTGAACATATAACTCCAGGAGAAATAACTGAAAGCACTATGTACTATGTACATAAGATGTGGTTTAAGCAAAAGCTAAATAAAAGAAAAGCAGACAAAGAAAACGAAGTAAGAGCACTGGAAATAAGACAATGATTGTTACTAAACAGCATAAAATTTGTTGTAAAGGCAAATACTTGTTGGTATGAACAATTGTCGAGCCCTGTTGGTTCTCATAATCGGGAGACGCAGGCGACAACCAGAAGGAAGAAATTGGTAATACTGAAACAGAGTTTGTGAGCTGTCATTTAAAATCTTTCAAACCTTTTTCAGTTTGCTGCTCAAAGAAGATGCCGATATTTTCGGATGAGATGCCAATGATGATTTTATTTGCTGTATTTACAATTTTGAATATATTCAAAATGCTTTGAATTTAAGTTTTCTAAAACAATCTCATAATAGTTGGATCCTTGTTAAAATGTCTTAAACGACGAAGAAAATACAAACGCTGTTGACCTTTCCTATAAATAAAATCCATGTTAGCATTAGAAGTTAATTTCTAATCTAAAAAAGTGCCAAGGTATTTGTATTCATCCATAATTTCGATGTCTTCGTCATTGATGACGACTGGACGTACAGGTGTCTTCTTTTTTCTAAAATCAATTATCAAGTCCTTGGTCTTTTTAACGTTCAATGTGAGAAAATGATCTTGACACCATAATGTGAATTTTGAAATTTCATCTCCATAATTAATTTCTGATTCTCTAATAAGGCCGGCCAAGCGTCATCAGCAAACTTGACAGCAAAACAATTTGCAGTGAAACTTTGACATTCATTTGTATATAAAATAAACAAGATTGGAGACATAACACAGCCTTGTGGCCCCCCAGTAGAAGTGTAACACAGAGATGATTGATGGCCGTTGACTGTAACAAACTGGGAACGATTTACAATAAAAGATTTAATCCATTTGATAATATGAGAATTTACACCAAGTTTAAAAAGTTTGTTAATAAGAGGGTAAGGCTGAATAGTAATAAAAGGTGAAGAAAAAAAATCTAACAAAATTCTGACATAAGAATTGAAAATTTCTAAATGACTGTACACATCATGTAAAAGAGTTAAAGTTGCGTCTTCCACACCAGGCCGGGACCTGCAAGCAAACTGTAAAGAATTTAAAATATGTTCAGTACTGGTGACTAAAATCTTCTTAATTCTTTCTAAACATTTAATTGCCACTGACGTTAAAGCAACCGGGCGGTAATCATTAAGAACTGAAGGGTTGGGCTTTTTGGGTACAGGTATAATATTGGACAGTTTCCAAGCCTTGGGAATTTATGGAGATCTGGAATAACTTCTTAAATACATGACACAATTCAACTCTGCATCCCTTCAAAACAATACCAAACAAAAGTATCTGGCCCACATGCCTTTCGTATATTGATATGACGGAGTTTTGGAGAAAAACTTTTTTAAATCAGTGATTCTTTGTGCAACATCAACTGAGCTCTATGCAAGTTCACTTCAACCAAAATAAAAATGGCTGCACATCATGGGCTCTAATTTCGTAGACCAGGCGTAGGCGCAGCGCAGGCGCGGCGCATGGGGGGTGCGCCGCGCCAACGGGGTGTGTCCAGGCGTATGTGGCAATTTCGTGCCCGGCGTAGCCTGGCGCAAGAACTCCTCTGTCCCGCCTCTGCCCCTCCTTCCAGCGCAAGTTGGCAAAGAAGGCGTGTTTGGGTATAAGACAGCCGAGTCAAATATTCACCAGTCAAATGAGCTCCTCACCTCACCTTTAATGTGTTAGAATATAGAAGGCGACACAGCCGAGTCAATTCTTGCTCACTGGCAAGAGAAACGATGGATAGCGTGTTCCCATGAATTACAAACTGTTGCTGCTTTAAATTTTGGGATTAACATGCATGGACAACAATGCAAGATACGTGACACATTTATTTTCAATATGCGATCTTAACTCAGTACGAGATCATAGCAATCAGGCTGTATTCCTTTTCCCCACTGAAGACGATAAAACCGAAGTGACAATAATAGTAGCCTTGTATTAAGCCGCTTGCACACTGGACGCGAAACGAATTTTTCGCTCGACAGATGTCCGACAGTCTATTATTGTTTTTAATTTCTTCAAATCTGCTGACTCTTGTCGATATTAAACGTGAATGTTTTGATAAGAGGGCTCAGTTCTTTAAGATGAGTACCGAGAATTTCAATCAATGTTTCTGTTTAAGCTCTGCTCAGCGAGTCGACACTGGCATGGGACAATGTACAATGCCTCCGTGTCTGACAGCTAAAAAAAAAAAAAAAGGGGACGATTAGAACAGATTGATACCGAAATAAAGAATAAAAAGAAACATTTTAACAACAGAACATCCAATGAACACTGGGATTCATTTTTAGCGGGTCATCTTTGTTGGATATCCCGTTATAAATCTGTTCTCATTTCAATACTTTTACTTTTTGCTGGCTGGTGGACATGGAGTATTTTGCATTTCGTGTCGGACAGTCTTAATCGTGCATGCGATAATTTCTTCACACTGTCAATGGTCATGGAATTGATTTGCTCACGCACTGTTTTATCTCAGCTGTGGAAATAAAGCGTGAATCTGTTCGGTCCATCTGACTAATTTTCAAAAGAAAGACCGAATAAAGACTGCTGGCTATCTTCAACGGAAGAAAACAGAAGAATAGGCTAAAAAGACCAAGACAAGTCGATAGCTATCAATTTGCATTCTGTGAAGGTCGAACACAAAAATGGCCAAGTTTCCACGTCTAATAATTCCTGGAATACTCGGAAAAATTTGAAATTTTATGACTTTCGGACACGGAGCTATATTAAAACCCTGTCCAACTATCGCGTCTTTGCATTGACTTTGTCGGTAATCAGTCGGGCGAAAAATTCGTTTCGCGTCCAGTGTGCAAGCGGCTTTAATGAGCATAGAACGCAAGCATTCGAGATATATATATATATATATATATACAGATTGTGGTTGGCTGAGAAAGATGTGAAGTCGTTAGTTTGCATCACAGATTCAGCTGCGTTGATTAAGCCCGGTCAAGTTTCCATTACGCGTGGCAACCGCCTTTAATCTGACATCAGGACAATCGATATAGATACAATAATTTATGTCCTTATTCAGATAGTTACATTAAATCGTGCTTCCTGTAATTATTTCTTGCATTGAAATGTGCCTGACATCCTGTAAAACTGCCTGTGAGATTTCGGTGACGTGTGCGCTCTCTGCGCCGGTCAGCCAAATTACCACTGCACGGAAATTAAACCAGGTTGGAGTTGGCGAGTTTTCTGCGCAACTCCAGCGGAGACTTTTTCTACGAAATTGTCACTGCGTCTTGATGAATATGTGACACCTCCCCCTACTACGCCGCCACACCCATCTCGGCGCACCTTGGTCTACCGAAGGCTGCGCGCCACACGAAATTACCACTACGCGGGCTGCGCCCTACGAAATTACCACTGCGCGGGCTGCGCTTCGCTACGCCACCTGCGCTGCGCCAGGAAATTAGAGCCCCATGTGTTGCTTTTAGAATTTAAAAAGCTGAGAAAGTCAGCGAGTTTGTTGAAACAAATACGGAAAGCTGGTGGCTGCATTTAGCAGAACCAAATTTGCGCCAATGCTGGAAAAACATCAACAACGATCAGATTCATGCGGCCGAGATGATGGAACCCAGACGAGGCTTGAAAAGGACAAATATAGAGCGGTCACAGGCAGCTCAGTTCAACTGACAGTCTGCATATGTCCTGCAAGCCATGAATTTCTCACGAAAAGCGCGTAACAACAATCAGGCAGCCTAGGCGATTTAAAAATTGCTCGGCAACCAACACCCGCTACACAGTTCATTTAACCCAACACCCACATAAAGTCATTAAGCATGCAGTCAGAGTCCTAAAAATAGAAAGCCCAGTCACTAATAGATCTATAGTGACCGAATGAAAGCAGGCCTTCCGTTTGAGAGAGGCTCACAACGAACTTAAAAAAAAAAAACCCACAACAACAGAGTCTTCAGCAGAGATCGTCAAATCACAGCCCAACCGAGCAAAGTCTGAACTGCGGGTCTTTCAGCTTCCCTTAAACTAGGAGTCAGGTGGAGAAACTCTCTGGCCAATCAGAAGCAGTAATTATTCAGGTAATTACTACACAGAAAAGAAGACAAGTGACAGATGGTTTCAAGGCTCAGATTGGTGGTCCCTGGTTACATCACCCAAGGGGGAGGGGTATTATTTCTGTCGGCATTTGTTTGTTTGTTTGTTTGCATGTTTGCATGTCCATCACCAGTTTAGAGCAAAAACTGTTCAATAAAATGACAGTAAATTTTTAGGAAAGGGGTGCAGTGGTCCGAGAATCACCGGACTACATTTTGGACCTACATGGTCAAGGCCTGCACTGGCCTTCGAGCAGCTGCACGGCTATATGGCTTCCAGCCTGCATTCAGAGAACAGCCAGGCTCTGGATATTACAGAGTTCCTCTTTAAACCAGGATGCATGAGTGCGGCTCTTACAGTATGAAGAACCCTGACTGAGAGACTAAAACTGAAATACAGACTGTACAGTCAGCACTTTCACTTTTCTCGCCTTCACTGGCAACAGAATATCAACTTCTCAAATGTCCCAGGCTTTATCATCACACCACAAGCGTATCAAGCATGAGTGTGAGACTTATGAATCTAAAAAAACACTATCACTTGCACTTCCTGTTCCACTATTTTGCTAATCGTGTCATTATGCACTGCCATGACAATATTAACCCAACACAGTCATGCCAATAAAGCACTGAATTTCAAAGACAGGGAATCATTTGGTGCATCTGTAATCGAACGTAATATACGGCCGCCATTCTAGCTAGTTTCCTGACCTGATTATAGCATCCCTGTTCATTTTGTACACCCTTTATTTTATGCATCATTTCCGACATTAAAAAGGGAGCCATTACTTCCTCAGACATCTTGGCGTCTATTTGTCATGTCAAGTGCCAGTAGCCTTATAGGGTAAAATAATGTCTATTTAATCGGTAAATGGAGAAGGCCGTCCAGCTATAGATCGCCTACAGCGTGAGTGATAGAGGATTCAGACATATTGCACATTTCCTGCAAAACATCTTGCCAACTAAACAGTAAGCAAGTCTGGGTATTTGGACGCACCCTGCGCGCGTGTGTGTGTGTGTGCGTGCGTGCGTGCGTGTGTATATATTATATATTATTTATATGTGTGAGTGAGTGAGTGAGTGAGTGAGTCAGTCAGTGATTGAGAGTTTTTGTGCGTGTGTGTGTGTGTGTGTGTGTGTGTGTGTGTGACTGAGTGGTTGTATGAGTGAGTGTGAGCGAGCGAGCAAGCGAGTGAGTATATGTGGTGAGTGGTTGTGTGAGTGAAAGTGAGTGAGTGAGCGCGTGAGTGAGAGCGTATGTGTGAGTGAGTTAGTGAGCGCATGTGTGAGTCAGTGAGTGTGAGCGAGTGAATGTGAGTGAGGGAGTGAGTGTGAGCAAGTGAGTGAGTGAGTGATTGTGAGCGAGGGAGCGAGCGAGCATGAGTGAGTGTGAGTGGATGCGTGAGTGAGTGGTTGTATGAGTGAGTGTGGGTAAGTGAGCGAGAATGAGTGTGAGTGAGTGAGTGAGTGAGCGAGCAAGCGTGTGAGTGAGTGAAAGTGAGAGAGTGCGTGTGTGTGTGAGAGAGAGAGAGAGAGAGATTGATTGAGTGAGTGAGTGAGTGAGTTAGTCAGTCAGTGCTCTTCATGTTCCCTCAGTCCTGAGACACCAGAGGGAAAGCTGGCATATATGGCATGAGTGCCATATAATTACAGAGAATAAAGCTGCAGCCCCTGAATACAGCCCTGAGCCTGTAAAAGCTGAGCCCACAGCCTGTATATAGGGCCACTACAGGAGATCAAAGCATTGCAGCCGTCACAACCAGAACATACAGATACCTACATGTACACACACAAATTATTTCTACACACACACACACACACACACGCACACACACACACACGCGCACACACACACACGCGCACACACACACACGCGCACACACACACACGCGCACACACACACACGCGCACACACACACACGCGCGCACACACACACGCGCGCACAAATGAGAGCGACAGAGACAAAATGAACTTGTGTAAACCTGACAGATAGGCGTGGGGCGGGTCACATCAGCAAACCTGTTCTCCCTCATCACCCAGATGCAGGAAGCCAGAGCAAAAAGGAGAAAAAGTGAAAGGGCAGCGATAATCGATGCCAGAGACAGCAGTCACATGATCCCACTCAGATAATAAACACCAATACTTCTGCAACAGTGAGGCGCGTAATGCGAGATGCCAACACGGACGAAACAACAGATTTGGTGTGAGCATTAATGAACTAAACCATCAACAAAAAATGAAAAAAAATTTTTTTAAAATTACTCAGTTACACCATCCATTCAGTTAGCGGTAACACGACAGCTGTGCGGTGCTCACGTTTTTTGGGGAACTGTTCTCCAAGGGGTTGGAATTGAAGGCTGGTAATGAAGCGAAGGCCATCACAGGGAGTTCTTCAGTGGGCCCTGCAGGCAGAGGAGGAGAGACAGAGACCGTTTATCTTTAGGCAGTTGCTGCGGATATGGCAGTTTTTCAATGCATTTCAAGCCCTGCCCTAACCCTAACCCTAACCATAATCCCGAATCCTTATCCTAATCCCTTGAAATCGACTGTCGTACCAGTAAAAACTGCCCCGTCTCTAGACACTGCGTTATCTTTAATCATCATTCAGGGATTCGCTTTAACGAGACACGGTCTTCTGCAATTAAAGCAGGTGCATTTTAAGGGTGATAAAAACTACACAATTCACAGAGTAAGTAGAACAGCTGCAAGGACACAGAAAGTGGACAGAGAAATGAAACCGTAAGGGAAAACGGGCACTTTCCCCAGAGAGAATAAAAACCACCAAAACCGTCACTGCAGTTTCACCGAGCTCATCTGTCATGGGACTGAGCGGAAGCAGGTGCTGAAATAGTACACAACTTTCCCTCTTTCATGAGACAAATGCAACCAGGCAAAGTGTGGCTTCAAATCTAATGTTAGAATTCCTCCATGTCAATGCCTGGCTGTAACTTTACCAAATAACAAACAGGTAATGCAGAGACTGTCCAAATGTTTAATTATGTGACAAGCCCACCGCTGAGGCGTATTATTTTGACCACGCCCAAGCGGGGGGCGGGTAATTATTTTTGGTGGTATCATTCATATGTCCGAGTGTTTATATGCATGTCAGTTGGCAGTGTAGCATAAAAACGGTTTAATCAAATTACGCAAAGTTATCAGGAAAGATGTGCAATGGTCCATCGTCACCTGATAAAATTTTGCCCTTAACTGGGTCAAGGTCACTGAAAATCCAGGCAGAATATGATATGCCTGGAACCAGCTTGAATTGTGAGTTGCAGCTAAGGAGACCAAGGACGGCTCGCGCCAGTCCACTCCGCAGGGCGGCGACTATGGTGACTCTGCTGCTGCTGGTGAGGTTTCAAACCGAGGTTTTGCCCAGCATCTCTGGAGCCTTGCCTGTTGCCTCCAGCAGGTTGATCGTGGTCTGGAGGTCCGGGTCAAGACGCGTCTCCGTAGAGATGGGAGCACTCATGCGGAGGTGCAGTTCGCAGTCCCTCGGGGAGGTCAGGTCTAGCCAGAGGTGCCCATATCGGACCTCAGCGGTATACGCAGTCCTACCTCCTGGACAGCACTGACAGAACAGCAGTTGAAAAAGCCAACTGTTAAAGCTACCATCTCAAAAGTGACGGCCAACCACCACATCGCTGCCGGGGTTTAGCAACCAGTGAGAAGGCCCACTCACCCCATGCATATTTACAGATGGGCACCATTTCTGGACATACAAAACAAGAGCGAAGACGCCTGCAGTAAAATCATTGCAATGAGCCAAGGATGGCGACTGTGGAAGCAGCGACATCGCCATTTTGTTGCCTGCCAAATCGAACAGGCCGGGCAGGTCATACAGCGATTAGCGGTGGGCTGTAGGTGAGGTTGCCATAGTTGAAAATGGATAAATCCTTTATCCTCCAATACTCAATCCTCCTCCATGTCACCCTCGGTTTGGATCAGCGCTGGCATTAGGGGTATTAACAGCCTCCGTAAATTGCAGTGACACTAACGCTCTTCCCGGTGCTGCCAACACAGGCAGGGCAAGCAGGACTCGTGAAGGTCCTGCTTCAGCATAAGCCAGGCACAGGAAATGCAAGGAAATTTGTCAGTGAGGTTAAATACATTTGCAAAAAAATGTCAGACCAAGTCTGAATAGTTTTCATTTTATTAGAGGGGACTTATCTTGTAAGACTGCAAAGCTTTACATGCATGCAATGATTTTTTCGCATATTGCATCACGTCATGCTCACAAGCTTCTTCAAACACATTAAAAAGTGTTATTTTAATATGTAAGTAGACAATAAAAGTCATGGACCTGAAACCTATGAGATGGCATCATTGTGATATAGTAAAAAAAACAACCTTTTTACCTTTGATAATTTTATGAATTTTAATACTCTTAAACTGGTTTATAAATGTTTGAATAATCATGTGTCACCACTGCAGAGTTGGTCATTAGGTGTCAGAGCTTTCATCGGACAATCACACGAGCCACCATTAACAGTGACTGTGTTGTCCCAATGTACAAGACCTCTATCGGTCAGTCTGGTTTCTCCGCAAAGGGGGCAAAACAGTGGAACTCTCTACCAACTCATTTAAAACTAGAGACCAATAGCAAAGGTTAAAATCAGAACAACAGAATTCACATGAATAGCTTACCACAGGTTTTTGTTTGATCATGTTTCCTTTACTTTATAGCTTGTATATAAATAATTCAGAATATATTGCTGCCCTTTTTTGCACTTCTAATATTACTGTACATTGTATTGATTCCTTTTATCTCTCTTTTTTATGATTATTATTTGTATTATTATTGTTACTAGTACTTTCTCTCAAAGCCTCCTGTGGACAAGTGCTGAGAATTAGCGTGTGTTCTAAAACACTCAAACAATGCAGCTGGTTTGTCCAATGTAATTGTCATGTCCATATCAAATAAAAATGGAAAAAAATGAAATTAAAGACTTGCAAGCAGACGTGACGAAGGAAAAGAAATGTATTCTTCTGCGACACCAGAGGGCGAAACTAAGTTCGCAGGTGATGTTGTCTCAAAGGTGACTGAGTAAAAAAGGAACCAAAACAGAGATCCGTTTGAGGGCTAAGGACGTCACTCATGGAACTGTACAGGGAAGCAAGCGAGCCTGTATTTATCCTCATCCGCACCGACCCAGAACTACATGCGCGCACTTCCCTCACCACGTTTTTGCTCAGCATTGATAAACACACCACAGCCACGCGACGAAAATCAGATCCAGCGTTACTGTTTTCAGCAGTGACACGCAGCCCACGCGTATTTATACGCACCGAGCTTCAGCTCCTCAAACTTCTCGCAGTCTCCTTTAAATAGAGGACAGAAACGTTTTGCAACATGAACACCGCAAGCAGAAGGGCTGTAGCAAAGATTAGGAGTTTTGCGGAGTCAAACAAATCCTCGCTACGCCCATTTAACAAGCTAACGTTCGCCATCAGCGTGACAGAGTTTCGGTTTATATTCACCGTTTTAACGATGAGCAGATTTTCATCGAGAAAGCACGCAACAAAAACATAAGGCCAAAACAAGCATATGCCACGCCAACTGATAATCAAGCCAGAAAGCAATAACCGCAGAGAAATAACTTTTGAAATTCACCCATCTGGCTTACGCTGCCTATTACTGACCAGCTTCAGTAGCTACAGAGGCTTGTATAAGTTCTAACACCGGTTCTGAAACAGAAATAATTACCAAGCAAACTGATAAACTGGAAAACGTTGCGAGACATACCTTTAATGTCATGACAGGGTCACTTAACACTGCATGGGTCCACAGCCAACCCATCCAACCTCTGATTATAAATATTTCAGGGCTACCAAAGCTTATATTTTTCACTGGCGACCTGTAACTTTATGTGAACTAAAGCGACCACCTGCACTCAGTACGAGGGACACTTATGAGACGAAACTAATCCAAGTTAAACTTCCTCACACACTCGCTGGACTGGTGTGATGACAAGTGTCACGTTACCCGCACACTTAGCTAGTTAACGGCAACTCGTCTAGTTTGAGTCGTCAGAAAATGTGGCTACTCAGAAAGCAAGTATTTTTTCACATCCATATTTCTGCGGTTTATCGTTATTAGAGACACCGTAAAGTTCACAAGCAAGCGAGACCGCCATTGAAAACCCCAACGGAAACTTAAAATGGCCCGCACTGCACTGCCCAACTCTCCGAAGCTAACTTCAGTTAGCCAGGAGGCGTGTTTCTTTTTCCTAACGGAGAAGTGCTATCGCTTCCGCTCTGAGCCACACTTCAGCCAATCAGATTGTACTCAACTGGAAATGTACACCAGTCAGAATGTACCCAACTGGAGCGGTACACCAATCAGACTGTACGTAACTGAAAATTTTCCCTAACTTGGTTATGAAAAGTAATCCGGCAGCCAGGAGAGGCTGGCAACTTTCTGAGGACCACTTCGTACCAGCTCGCTAGCAAACAGCCAAACTTCTAATAAATAAATAAGCAGACAGTCAACACACGATGCGAGACCGATAAGGTTGTTACACATCCACACCTTCAGCGAAATGAGACGCATCTGCTCTCCCGTGAGTGATCCAGAGACGGCGACCTGAGCGGAGCGCAGTGGCTCACTTTTCTGAACGCAGCTAAGGCTAGTTAGCTAAATAACTGCACCCAGTTCCACTTCCGACCAGGACAGTAGTCTTGCTGGACCAGGAAATATCTCAGGCCCGCACTGCAATACTGCCAATCTAAAATTTTCTTCCCACGTCAACAGATGCAAGGACGCTACATGTGCACTTTTAACCAATTAAAAGCGCTCGAAAAGTATTTTACGCGCAAACCATTCAACTTACCGAGCAGTATCACCCGATGCCCCGCGCCCGACAAGTTCCTGCGTCTGTTTTCGCACAGCAGCTGGTAGAATTTGCGCTCTACCACGTGATAGGCACCTGGCAACCAGGATTGGCTCATTTCGAGGTCACGCCCTACACGGCCTAGCGCTATTTGTAGTTAGTTCAGTAAAGCACCCATAAAAAAGAACTTTGACAGTTATGCAGCCATACAGCTGAACTACACTGCTCAAAAAATAAAGGGAACACTTAAATAACACATTGTAACTCCAAGTCAATCACACTTCTGTGAAATCAAACTGTCCACTCAGGAAGCAACAATCAATTGACAATCAATTTCACATGCTGTTGTGCAAATGGAATAGACAACAGGTGGAAATTATAGGCAATTAGCAAGACACCCCGAATAAAGGAGTGGTTCTGCAAGTGGTGACCACAGACCACTTCTCAGTTCCTATGCTCTCTGGCTGATGTTTTGGTGACTTTTGAATGCGGCTGGCGCTTTTGCTCTAGTGGTAGCAGGAGATGGACTCTACAACCCACAAAAGTGGCTCAGATAGTGCAGCTCATCCAGGATGGTACATCAATGTGAGCTGTGGCAAGAAAGCTTACTGCATCTGTCAGCGTAGTGTCCAGAGCGTGGAGGTGCTACCAGGACACGGGCCAGTACATCAGGAAATGTGGAGGAGGCTGTAGGAGGGCAACTACCCAGCAGCAGGACCGCTACCTCCGCCCTTGTGCAGGGAGGAACAGGAGGAGCACTGTCAGACCTGCAGAATGACCTCCAGCAGGCCACAAATGTGCATGTGTCTGCTCAAACGGTCAGAAACCGACTCCATGAGGATGGTATGAGGACCTGACGTCCACAGGCGGGGGTTGAGCTTACAGCCCAACACCGTGCAGGACATTTGTCATTTGCCAGAGAACACCAAAATTTGGCAAATTCGCCGCTGGCACCCTGTATTCTTCACAGATGAAAGCAAGTTCGCACTATGCACATGTGACAGACATGACAGTCTGGAGATGCCGTGGAGAATATTCTGCTGCCTGCAACATACCCCAGAATGACTGGTTTGGCAGTGGGTCAGTAATGGTGTGGAGTGGCATTTCTTTGGGGGGGGGCCACACGGCCCTCCATGTGCTCGCCAGAGGTAGCCTGACTGCCATTGGGTACTGAGATGAGATCCTCAGACTTCTTGTGAGACCATATGCTGGTGCGGTTGGCCCTGGGTTCCTCCTAATGCAAGACAATGCTAGACCTCATGTGGCTGGAGTGTCAGCAGTTTCTGCAAGACTAAGGCATTCATGCTATGAACTGGCCCGCCCGTTCCCCAGACCTGAATCCAACTGGGCACATCTGGGACATGTCTCGCTCCATCCACCAACCCCACGTTGCACCACAGACTGTCCAGGAGTTGGCAGATGCTTTAGTCCAGGCCTGGGAGGAAATCCCTCAGGAGACCATAGACCACCTCATCAGGAGCATGCCCAGGTGTTTGTAGGGAGGTCTTTCAGGCATGTGGAGGCCACACATACTACTGAGCCTCATTTTGACTTGTTTTAAGGACATTCCATCAAAGTTGGATCAGCCTGTAGTGTGGTTTTTCCACTTTAATTTTGAGTGACCAAATCCAGACCTCCATGGGTTAATAAATTTGATTTCCATTGATTGTGTGTTTTGTCCGCACATTCTACTATGTGAAGAACAAAGTATTATTTCCTTCAGATCTAGGCTGTGCGTGGGGTTGGGGTGTGTGTTTGGGGGGTGGTTTTTTTTTTTTTTTTTTAATTTTTTTTTTTTTTTTTGGGCTCTGCACTCAAATTTTAATTTTGAGATCAATCCATGCGCTCAAGTCATAGATTCTTGGTGTTTTATGGTTTATTTTGCATAAAAATGACAGTGCCTTTCTGGCACAACACCCAGTTTTTAAAGGACTATGTTTCAGGTGGATCAGATTAATTGGGTGTATTCTACTGAAGCCTGTTTCTGTTCCTCCTTGTTGGGGCATGTATTGCTGCTTTTGGTCCGGGCTCAGACACAGTTTTCAAGTTTCCCCTTTAATGAAAACATCTTTGTCATTGTCAAACTTTTTGTAATCAATGTTCATCTTTCAATGCAGTTTCATGCAGATCAAATTCAAAGCTACGATAACTTCTATTTTGGCAGAAAAATTTAGAGGTCCTTCAAGAGTGTCCTCTATGTACCCATAATGAATTCAATGAGGCGGCTGTCATAAGCAGTATAGCCAGGTTGCCTGACCTGCCTCTGTCTGAGGATTGAAATGGATCATTGTATGAATATATCTCATCCTGCTTTACTTTTCAATGCTTATAACCTGCCACAGTGTTTTGAAGATTTTAAGTGAAAAATAGTGGAATTCTGTACTTTAAAAGCTACAAGGCAAGATGTACATCCATGGCTGAAAAAGACTAACGGATGCATGTAACATACACACAGACTGTTTAACATGTTTTGTGGGGACATCCCATGGACAAATACTCATTCCCTGAACCAGAAACTCTACACACCTGACCCAAACCTGATCTTAACCTCTAACACTAACCTTATCCCAACCCTAACTTTAACCCCCAAACCTAAACTTATCCCAACCTTAACCCCTAACCTTATCTCAGCACTAACCTTAACCCCTGCCCCTAACCTTATACCAACCCTGACCTAAACCCCAAACCTTATCCCAACCCTAACCTTAACCCCTAACTCTAACCTTATCCTAACCCTAACCTTGACCCTTAACCCTAGACAAAATAACAAACACCAAAATAGCACAGGAAGCCATCCTGTTCACAATAGACATAGACCGTCTCTACATAAACACAGTGGCGGGATTAACTGCTGTAAAAGCCTGGATGGAAAAGTACCCGGATGACAATCGGCCGGACACACCTCTCCTGCAACTCTTGGAAATCAGCCTCACCAAGAATGATTTTAAATTCAAGGAGTTCTTCCTACAGATCAGTGGCACGGCTATGGGCAAAAAATTTGCACCAGCATATGCCAACATTTACATGGCATATTGGGGGGAGACTGTCTTTGAAAAATGCCCCAAACTACCCACCAATTACTTTAGATACTTAGATGACATATGGGGAACATGGACACATAGCCTAGAGGACTTCAAAAACTTCATTCATATCCTCAACACACACCACAGAACAATCACAGTTAAATACACCACACACAAAAAACGCACAGATTTCTTGGACACCACCACATATAAAGGACCCTCATTTACCCCGACACACACATTAGACACAAAGGCCTTCTTTAAGGACACAGACACACACGCACTTTTACACAAAAAGTCTCCATCCAAAACATACTTTCAAAGGCCTGATCAAATCACAATTGCTCAGGTACCACAGGATTTGTAAACAAGCAATAGATTTTGAGGAGGCGACCCAGAGCCTCTTCAAAGCATTGAAACCCAGGAGTTACAGTAGATCTTTCCTCAGACAGATCCGGAAAAACCACATAACCACGAGACCACAAGATCCGAGGAAAATAATCCCACTCATCACCACCTACTCAGCATTCAGCCAAGCAGTAAACATTAAAATTAAGCAAAATCTAAACAAACACGGACATACTCCAGGACTACAGAATCATCTCGGCATATAAAAGAGTAAAAAAACCTCAAGGTAAACAGCAAATTGCCAGAAATCAACACGGTACATCCACAAGACCCAGTATTTTACAAACAAGCCACAACAATCAAGAACAACACAACAAACATAACATACCAAATCAAACAAACACTCACACTCGATACAAAAAACTGCATATATGTCATTAAGTGTAACCACTGTGACGTAAAATATGTAGGAGAGACAGGTAACAAGATCAGGACTAGATTAGCTCAACACATATATAACATTAGAAATCATAGAGACACAGACACACATCTAGTTGCTCACTTCCTTCACCATGGACTTGAAGCACTAGAAATATCCGGGCTTCAGACAAACAACAATTGGACACCGGAGGACAGACGTAGGACAGTTTTGGATCACAAAACTAAACACTTCGTTCCCAAGAGGACTCAACAAACGCACTTAATACTTCACCACAGGAGGGACCAAATTCTTCCTATATAAAGGCTCCAGTACACTGAATGGACTGTGCAAACTTTTCTTTCCCAAGGGGCCCTCATAAGGGGAAAGTTGGGAAAGGAAGATTACTCTCCTAAACTTAACCCCTAACCCTAAACATATCCCAGCCCTAACCTTAACCCCTGACCCTAAAATAGCTCAGTGACCTTGTGGGAGTCAGAAAACATCCCAATAAGGATAAATAAATGTGGTATTCCATTACACATTTGGTCCCCACAAGTGGTAGGAATACCCTACATTTAGGAAGAGGTAGGAATTCCCTGTGTGTGTGCGCGCACACAGATATACACGTACACACACACAGACACACATTGCCTTGCAGTGAGGGTGAAAACCCGCAGGCATTTGACACCGAGCCATGGGGCTTATCAGGGCCAAACAGTGAGAACAGCCACTGAATGAGGTCAATCACCGAGCTTCACTGAAGCACATATTCAACTCCAACACTTAACCCCCCTGTTGAGTGTGCAGACAGTAGGTTTTTACACTTGTTTTTTCCACCTCTATTGATTACAGTGTCACTCCCACCAGTTCTGAGTTCATTTCATCGATTTTACACCTTAATGCAGACTGCACCGCATGTTATGCTCACATTGCTTGTGATGCTATATTATTCCCTTCAAATCATGACTTGTGACTTCCTCCTCTTCTGTTTAAATCTGTAGTCTGTTTCCAAAACACAATAAGTACCAAAATTACTAAAATTGAGATAATACCATGGAGCAATGGCCCTGTGCTTATTACACAGGGCTCAATAATCTGTTTTTAGAAATTCATACTATAAGGTGTATTTTTTTTCATGGTCAAAGTTTTGTTTTTCTCCTATAAAAATGCAATAGACAACAACACAGAAAAAGCTGATTTACTCAATTTGAGTAAAATGGATATATTGCATTTTGGACACAAACTCATCATTTGTTTTCTATCATGCACAAATATACATTGGGGGTTTGGAGCACAATGATAATATATCAAAATTTTGAGATTTTTACCCCCTGTCAGAGCTGTCTATCAGCTAATTTTTGGAGTACAGTAAATAAATGTCCATCAGCCTGTCTTAAGCAAAATTCACATTTTCATTTTGTGGTATGTCCAACAAAATCAGCTTAAATGAATTAAACATTGTTATTTTGATGAATAATCCTCAGTCTTCAACATATCACTATTTTATTACGTCACATCAAGTGCTTGCCTTGTTGGAGCAGAGGTGACGTCCATTTTTGTCAATTTTTGCTATGATGCTGTGGTACCACACCTATGAAAACTTCAGAGTTCAATATACTTGTGAACCATGGAGCAAAAGAGTGACAGATATAAAAATGATATAAAACACCTCATTTAACAGAGCACTTTGCAAACCTAAAATTTATTTCTCTCAAAACCTCTAAAATGGACATATACTGTGTCTACTGTGCTCTGACCCCCAGACATATCAATGCCATTTAATCTTTCCTAAACTATCATGCAGAATCTGCCCAGCAGATGCATTCTAAAGATCTTCATTCACAGAAATGTTATGCACAACACCGAAAGAGGTCATCAAAAAACTGAATAGTAGTTGATAAATGAAGAAACCTGGCACTCGTGTACAAACGGTGGGATGAGGGGTGGAGTATGGATTGTGAGGGAGGGAGATTAGCTGCAATATCATAGTAAACGGGAACAGCACACACACCTGCCATGTCCAAATCAGCACTCAGAACCTGCAGGCACTCGGCTGGGCAGCAGTATTGCAGACCTTTAAAAGTACCTGTCGGCTGAGGTGATGAATGAACCGGTTGATCAATACAGGATAGGTCTAGATCATAGGTCTGAGCTCCCATGAGAATTATATGCCAATTCTCGTCTGACAAGCATCCACTCTGCCTTAGAGCTTGAAGGCTTGTCAAGACACTCACACACACACACACACACACACACACACGACTTGTTCCAACAGCCCTCCTTATTTTCTGGAGAGCTCTGAAGGCAAAAAGACAAATCACATTATTTTGTCTTCTTCAACAGACAAAGGAAGTACTGGCAGTCCAGCTATGGGAGCTTATCTTTCATATTAAAAAATAGCAATTTTTCTGAACTGAACATTACATATAAAAATGTGGCTTAATCTGAGGATGTGGATGTATTCCAAATGCACATTTTCAGAATTCCGAGAATCCACAAAAATCACATCATCTCACATAAATCTGCACACCATTTCAAAAGCAGATCAAGCGCACTCCTTTGTGGCAATCATGTCCCCCGATGGGAACGGCCTCTAACAGCATTATAATGCCCCCTGTCAAACTAAAAATGGTTTGAGTAAAGTGACAAGGAGTTTAAGGTGCTGCCTTAGCCTCCAAATTCCCCAGATCTCAACCCACTTGCGCACCTGTGGGATGTGCTGGAACAAGGCGTCTGATCCACGAAGGCCCCATGTCGCAACTTATTAGACCTAAAGAATCTGCTGCTAACGTCTTGATGCCACATACCACAGTGCACTAGTGGAGTCCACACCTTGACAAATCAGAACTGTTCTGGAGGTATGAGGGGGACCTTGCAGTTCAATACTAGGTGTAGGTGTAGGTGTTCAGGTGGTTTTAATTCTGTGGCTATATGTCTAGTCTGTGTGCTTGAGGCCAGTTATCTTCGGCCCATTGATCTTTAACACCTGCATTCAGCACTGAGTGTGACCATCTGGAGATGACAGCGAGTGCGGCTTCAGTGTTTCATCTTTCCGTCCACAGCCCAGCGCTACACACACACACACACACCCACACCCACACCCAAGCGCACTCACACGCGCGCACACACACACATGCGCACACACACAGTGCTGCCCATGGATGACGCTCTCTCGTAGGGAAAGTACCGATGCAAAAATAGACTGTCCGACCCCCTGCCCAGTTTTCTGCCCAGCGCTGACAGGCATTAAACCTTCACACTTCCTGAGTAACTGTGCTAAAAACAGACTCCGCCCTCTGGCTCTCAGTGCAACACTGTTTCTGTCAGGAGCCTCTCAAATCCCCACTGAGATCACAAGACAATGCAGAGGAAACAGTGACATTAAACAGCTAGCCACGTCATTTCAGGAGAGAGGGAGTTGCGCTGGTAGCAGGGTCAGTGTTTTCAGATTACTGTCCTTAATACCAGGGCAAAGTCCTGCAGGAAGTACCTTACAGTCAGAGAGCAAAGTGCGCCAACCACTGACTGTACATAATGGACCCAACCCAAGACTTTTATTGTATTGTGAACAAACAAAATGAAAGTATTAACACTGATCCTATATCGCCAATGGCTAACACTGGTTTTGTAAGAAAAAAAACAGCTTTGTTCAGTTTTTTCCAAAAGTTCCTCTTTAAGTTCTGGTCTAGAACAATCCAGTGAGGATTTACTCATTTTAGAAGTAAATAAATAAAAATGATTCCAACTGCTCAGACCTTGGATTGAATAATCTAAGGGATAAGTGTTTCCTCAAGGGTTTTCATAATTTCCGCTCATGCTGAATACATTGCTGTGAATACGAGCATCTGCTTTGCCTCTTTAATGTAAATGTTAGGTGTTAATGACTCCGAGGGTAGCACAGCGGGAGGGCACAATTGGAGGGCATAGCAAGCAAAAACTTTTTAAAATTTTATTCATAACCTTTTAGTGTAAAAATATCATCAAATAAATATGTAGGTGGGTCAATTACGTGACGTTGTCCGAGCGCACTACTTTGGTTTAAAATAATTTTATATGATTCAAAATAAGCATCATTCTATAAAACTTGTTTAATTCTAACATATTTCCAGTTTATCATAAAAATGATATTTTATGTTTTGCCATCTCAAACCCTCAAAATGTCAGGTGGCGCAACTGTCCGAGCATGTTAACACTATGTGAAATCTATTAAGTATGTACTTTAAAATATGAATTAATATAATATTAATATGGGAGCATAATTTTATATTGAAAACTTTGTTTACTTGAAAGGTTTTATAGTTTAATTGTTCTCAAAGTGTTAGGAAAACCAAAATACCTGCCCCCTACAATAAAGAATCCATAAGTTACTTTTAATACCCAGCTCAACTACAAAATAGAAATGTTTCAGGCAGAGTAGACACTCTCAGGTATACTTACTAAAAAAATCACTTTGAAAAAAAAAGAGGAAACTGTGTTTTTTCCAAGAAATCTTTGGTTGCGCCACCTGATATTTTTTGGCTGGTGAAATTGCAAATAGTCTAAAACTGTTCTAAAACCCTGTAAATGTTGTGCAACCATTAAGACGTGTTTAGACACTCTCTTCCAACTTCAAATAAATGTATCCTGTACATTTTTAAAGATTTATTTTAAAAAAAGCATTTTTAAAAGGCTCATTTGTCACTGACCCAGGTATAAAAACTGCATGATGAATTTTTTTTTTTTCACAAACTACACAGAAAAAAATCGCTTTCAGTCAATTTTTCCGCATGAAATTTAACTGATTTCATCCCTTCGATAAGACGATCCCACATAATTCACAAACAACATTCCACAAAAATCAGGTTATTTCTGTAGAAATCAAAGTGCCAATGGGAAAGTCTAACACACTGAGAGAGTGAAATAAATATTTTCCCAAAGGGTGAAAACAAGACAGAGCTTGATCTAAATCTCATGGGAAAGTACACCTGTGGTAGCTGATTTTACACAAGTTAAGAAGGTGGTGCATCCAAGTGGCGTAGTGCCAGTGCTGAGTGCTCTTGCCACACAAGAAAGTTGTTCCAAGCTCATGTTCCAGGAGCCCAAGACTCTGTATTTGTGAAATTTGCATGTTCTCCTCCCTCCCCCCCGGCCTCACTCGTTTCCTCCAACAGCACAAAAAAATGCAGGTCAGGTGAACTAGAGATTTTAAATTGGCCATAGACGTAAGTGCATGTCGGCCACATAATAGAGCACAGGTGTGGGTGAGTGTGTGTGCACGTGCGTGCCACATATTCATCCTTTACTGTACTGGGCCGCACATGCATGCGTGTGTGTGTGTGTGTGTGTGTGTGAATTCATCCCAGCACCCAGCCTGGACATTCCTTGGACTAGCGCATCACAAGCCCCCTCTCCAATAGCCGTCCCCACACTAAGGCTCGATAAAGGCCAACCCCACTACACACAGCTGGACCTATGGTGTGTGGGTGGAGAAGGGGAAAGCAGATCCAGAGGGACATCCACAGTCCACACGTCCTTGTGCCCGCGGGCATACATGGGCTTATTCAGCCAGCGTGGGAAGGACAGTCGGGTCAGGTACTTCTCCTCCAGCCCTGTTATCAGAGCCTCTCCTTCCAGAACCTCCATCTCCTGCCTGGGGAGACTCACAGGACAGACCCAGGTCTCTCCCACCTCCACCAGGCCTGCAATGTACAGAGGCAGGTGCACATCATGGGTTTAACTTCACAACTGAGTGTAGGGAAACAGGGTATTCAAATACTTACTCTCTTTCATACTGCATTATTAGTGTAGTTGTCCATTGTAGTATTCTACGCGTCTTTGGACAAAAACGGCATATTGACGCACATGGATATATTCTGAGAGTTATTTTACAACAATCCACAGCTAAAAGACCAAGTAAGCCTCGTATGTGCCTTAAAATATTTAAACACAGCCGAATCCTTACCGGCCACAACTCCACGGCCGAACCGCTCGCCCGACTCCAGGAGGTCATCTATCTGGGCGCAGGTCATTCCGTGCGCGCGCGTCAGAACCCCTCTCCATTCGCTTCCCTCCCAGTCCTTCTGCGCAATATGCACGGCAAGGGTGCAGTTCTCAAATTCGGACAGCAGAGGCCGCCAACGTGTCTCAATAGTTTTCAGGCCGTCCAGGACCAACCCAGCGTACGGCTGCCTGAACGACAGGCATCCTACCTGTATGCTCATGGCTCACGTAACTTAAGCTTGCTCGTAACCGGCGCTCATCAAATGTGCGTGTCCTTAGTTATCGATATATTTATTGAAATAAAGAAGCAAATCACTTGAGTCCTCGATTGAAGATAATGTCGGGTAAATGTCAACATAGGCCAACTCGTCTGCTAATTACAAACAAACCAATGATATCAAGAATACAAACTCCACGAATATTGCAGCGGGTTGCCAACTAAGCACGTTTTTTGATGACTATCACCTCTGATGGAACGCTCCGCATACATCTGACCATCAAATGTTCGTCAGACCGTAAGTCAGCCAGTTTCCAAGTAGATAAACAGACAGCTTGGGAAGGAACCAAGTTAATTCACTTGCAAGAAAATTTTACGGAGCTCCGAATGCGCAGAAACTACCCCGAGCAGCGAATTAACTTGAAATACAGGTCAAACTGAGCACTTCCTACACATGGAAGCCTCCTGATTTCTTCCTGAAAAACCATCGACGTTTCAAAAACTCACCTTCCATGCACACTACCACAGTGACACCCAGCGGTAGAATAAAGTATTGCGCAAATATATCGCAGGCCCGATTAACATTTACTCAGTAGGGCTGACTGGCAGCAATTTAGTTTCCACTTCGTATGTCATTTTGACTGGTTAAAATGTAATCGGTCAAAAGATTTGACGTTACAAGTCTATTCTTGTATTTAGAAATTACATTTCAACAAGTGAAGAGTGATTAACAGATCTTATTATGAATTATAGGAATGAGTGATTCCTTTTTGACTAGTAAGAATAAGTACTGCAGATATCAACTATTACTGCTACTGATCATATGAACAATTAATATTTCCCCTAGTGAGAATTAAATAATTCATATCAATAATCAACATTTTGAAGAGTGAGAATGGAGGTGGAAATCTCATCAATTAGAATTGCAACAAGTCAAAATTACAATATGAATGTATTGACTTGGAATAATAACGTTAAAACTGAATTATAGATATAAGTAATAAATTTTTGATACAAGTCAATGGTAAAAGTTGACTGGTCATAATTACATTACAGATATCATTGCTACTAGTAAGAAAGTAATAGTTGATATCAAGCAGACATTTTAACAAGTGAGAACTGAGCCGTAGATATCCATCATGAAAACTATCACCATTCAAAAGGACTTTACAGATCTGTTGACTTTCAATTCTCACTAGTCAAAAAGCAATTGCTGACATCTACATTTGTAATTACTGCTATTGACTAAATGTAAAAATGGTTGGCCATACCGATATGCATTCCAAAAACATGAAATTACGACCGTCGACTGCATTAATTGAGCGTTGTGGGTCATGAATGTTCCAACAACCAAACGGTTTCAGACTTGTTTTTATTAGGTTTCAGAAACAGAAACATACCAAAACATCACATTTATGATACACATTTATGTTTTAATATATGTCATAATGGACACATACTGCATATACTCAACTTTTACTGTACATCGTAAATAACAGGAAATATCATTTGCGAGATTTGGAAACACTGCAGTAGAAATTGGTCCAATCAAAAGTGAGCAGCGTTTAGTTGTGCACGCGCGTACCACACGCGTGTTCTCTCAGTCCAGCTGAGAACGCGCTCGGAGGACAGTTCGAAGAATGTTAAAACGGGAACACAAACCTCTTTCGGCCTTGAGAGGAAAGGCGGGGGGGAAAAATTTGAGGATTTACATGAATCTCAGACGTACGAAAATGTCATCTTTGAGCAAATCTGCCCAATTGAGCAAGTAAATAGTAAACAACTATTTTAATCAACTCACTGCACCAGCTTGGCCCTTCCATCAAGAACTTCATCCTCGCAACCCTAGCAACACACAGGTCTTTGGAATACCATTAAACAAGTACAAATACTCGGAAAAGAAATAAAGGGATCAGAACACCAGGTTTCCAAAATTGACCACCACAAAAGAAACAGCATGTGTGCTCATATGCACCAACAAGTCTGACAAAAATTCAGACTCTACTTCCATTTCATATGCAGCTGAAAGACCATGACACAAAAAAAAAAACGGCCTCACTCAAAAAAGATGAGACAATGGCGGAGGATGCGGTGAACACAATCCTCAAAAACGCAAACCAAACTGATAGGCAAGTTGGCAGACGAAGGAGAAGTTACAAATGCAGGTCATGACTTCAAGAAACTATGCAGAATATTAACCAGGAGACACGGTCTGAAATATGCAAATCTGAGTGACTACATTCCCCACAATTCACTGCACACCAGCCCAGACGCGAAGCGCAGAGCCATAAGTACTCAACCACTGGAACAGCTGCCACTTTAAACCCCTGAATCTACACTGCGAACCCTTCAAAATACCAAACAAGTAAAAACTTTTCACTGAATGCAAACATACAGTAAAAATGGCCAGCGGAATAAATTTTTCAGACGGGCTATGGTGTATCTTCTAAATGTTCCAGGTCTTGAAAAAGCAGACCCCTTTCCCACGGCGCAGAATCTGCAATCTTAACCAGGCAAAAAAAAAAAAAAAATCATCTCATTTTAAAGCCAACACACACACACTCACAATTACTCTCATACACACTCTCCCCTGTAAAACAGACGTATGGAGACACACAACGTCACTCTAAACACACTGCCGCCTCATCGGTTCACATCCCCTGTCAGTTGGCATAGTCTCCTCGCCACCCCACAGCGACTCCAGAGGTAAAGAAATAAAACCTTTAAAAAAAATAAATGTACAAATAAATATGAAGAGAGGAGAGCGAGGGGACTGGGTAGATCTGGTCACTGATGAAATTGCAGGGTGGAGTTTTTAATGAGAGTCAGAGCCACAGTCAGAGTGAGGGAGGGGGGGCCTGCGCAGTGTTTTGCGACAGGCGTTGGCGTGAGAACGCACCGACAACATCACAAGGTCAAACCCACGCGTTCCACGCCCCTGTCCGAGCGCGCTCTGTCCAAACAGGCGGAGCTCTAGTCCGGCATCTCGATGCACAGCTTGGGGGGCGGGACGAAGTACTTCCCCGGGCTCTGCGTGATCACGACACCCGTCTTTTTGCGGAACATGGGGGCAATCTTTGGCGGCTCGTGCGCAGGCAGCTCCTCAGACTCCTCCGGGTCCTCGTGGTGCAGGTCGTAGGAGATGTTTCCGTACTCCCGCAGGAAGGGGAAGAGCTCCAGCAGGAAGTGGCAGAAATCTTTGCGGATGCCGAACCACCCTGCAGGACAAAGGGAGAGACAGGCGGGAACCATCATTTTCAAAAACGATTCTGACTGATAATCACCCAACGCCATCATGAAGAGTGAAGACAGGGTCAAATTAGCAAATGCAGGACCACTGCAGAGTGTCAGACTTTCTACTGCCAGCATTCCAGTCCCAAGCATCAAAGGTCAAACAAGGTCAATTAAGTCAAACCTCAACACAATCAACAGCAATGCAATCCCAAAGTGAGATGAACTGACTTTAACTGGGTGTTAATTATAAATAAACAGTAATAAAGAGTGAAAACTTGGGTGAAATTTGAAGTAAACAAACTAATCGCAGGACTAAATTCTTACTGCATTAAAATGGATAATAGCATATTATAGAGCTGGTAATAACTCGGAACTGTGGCCGGTCACCAGAGGCAAAAATTAAAAGGTACTAAAACAATCACTGGGCACTAAAGCCATCAGCCACTTACAAACCATTTCAAAATGTGTTCCTTTATGACATCACCAGGGGAAGTGACTCCCAAAGGCAGGAAGAACTGATCATCTTCGGTCAGCCACTTTATTGGTTCCTTCAATACTCCTCAGTGTGATGTCATGAAGGAGAGATTTGGAAATGACCTCTAATGGCTGATTGGCTGTTTCAGGAGGTGATATGATAGGAGACCTTCACAGGGGCAGCAGTACAGCTGGAGTTGGGCACTCACAGTGGTTGCAGCCCTTCTGGCCAAAGGTGGTGAACATGAGTGTGAGGAGGGAGACCCACAGCGGGGTGAAGATGGGGATGTAGCTGAAGGTGTTGTGTCCGTCCAGCCGGTGGACCAGCAGGATCTGCGGGAGACAGCCGAGGGTCAGCTCCAGCGCACTCACTGCGCACCCCCTTCCCACCTTCACCATTTCATACTGCGATGTCAGATCGTGACAATTCATATAGTCAGAGAGGTAGCCATGATTTAATCGCCCGAAATGACCATTAGTTTCAATGCTATTTCCAGATACCTAGTACTAAGGGCTATCAGGAATGGGCATGCCCATGTTGCACAGGTGGTGCATTTGCTCAATAGAGCCTAATTTGCATAATTTTGCATATCGTACCAAGTGAAAATACTTAAACTTATAAAAATGCTCACTGTCACGTCAAAAATGACCAGAAAACCTTCAAATTTTGTCACAATCATGCTGATATAATTCCTCAACAGGACATTAATGGTTTTTGAACATCAAATCAGTTTTGGTAGACATTTCCTTCAAAGCTGCACTCGAAAACGCTTCCGTTTGGCAGTACCAGTGGTCATTGATGGTCTTTTTTCAAAGATCAAGACTACTCAATTTGCATTTAAAAACTCCTCAAGATGTGTAGCTTTCATATGAGGGGTCAATTTTGACTGTACCTTTAACAGTAAGGTCACAATTGCTGTTTGCACAAAATTTACATGTTTTTTCTCTCCGAGCAAATTTGAAGATTTTCTGATCATTTTTGAAGTGACAGTGAGCATTTTTGTAAGTTTAAGTATTTTCGCTTGGCGCGATATGCAAAATTATGCAAATTAGGCTCTGAAGAGCAAACGCACCACCCGTGCAACATGAGCCCTTAGTACTAGGGAACTAGGGAATGTGCAACATTCCTGATGGCCCTTAGTACTAGGGAACTGGAAATAGCATTGAAACTAATGGTCATTTCGGGCGATTAAATCATGGCTACCTCTCTGACTAATAGAGAAGCCTTGAGGGAGTTGCAGAAGTACTTGGGGGAATTCCTCAACAGTCGCAACCAAGTTGTCATGGCACAAAAAGGCTACCCTGCGCTGCTCACCCTCTGCTTCGCCAATCCCTGAAATATTCCAAACGCCTCCCACTTCTCTGCAATTATCCTGAGTGTGGCCGACCAGTGAGGTTCACACTCCTTGAGGCTGACCAAGGACCAATTAGGGAGGGTTGTCTGGGGCACAAGCTGATAGCTGTCAAATCACAACGCCTTCCATTGTTCAAGAGCTTCAAAATTCTTCCCACTTCCCCTTCGCTTTCCAAATTTCTCTAATGCTTCCCAAGTCCCCAGCTGCCCAAAGCCATACCTCAAAGGTAAGCAAGGGCACCACGATGGTCATCCAGCTGACCGCCATGGTGATGTGCGTGCGGCGCTGCTCGGCAATGACGTCCATGGAGCGCAGGAAGAGCACGGACCACACAATGTAGTACAGCACCACCAGGCACAGGAAGGACATGAGAATCCACAGAGGTACACACACCACCTGCAAGCACCAAAATAGCCAGCCAATCAGCAGCCAGGTATTTGGACCACTGTGACATCATTCCCTTGCAGTTCAATGTCATTCAGTTCAGTTCCGTTAAATTTTATTTGCAAATCACTTTTTACACAAGGGCTGTCACAAAGACCGCAGGATATTTACTACTAAATTGCAGTTCAAGGCTCATAATGACAAACAGACAGCTCTAACTTTAAAAAAAATCATCTAATAACATAACATAGTTAAAAGACAAAAAACTTAAAAGGCCTAAACCACCCAGTCCAAAAGACCTCCCTGACTGAAATCAGACCGTTTCCTTGGACATTGAATCTAAACCTCCGCAAGCCAGTACAGTTCTTCCACTTCCATCTCAAGCTGTAAAATGAGGATTTGGAAGGTTTGCAGAGCAACTGCAGTTCTTTTACCTCTCCAGTGAGCAATCTGTGACCAAGGCCAGAGAGCTAACAGCAGCATTATGGGTAAAATAGGTCTTTACCCTGTACCACGGCTGCAGCCACTCACTTCACTACAAAGCAGCTGATATTTCTTCAAGCAACTTGCCTCCACGATCACTACCAACAACGCAAGCAACAGCAGCAATGAGGGAACTGTAAACACAGTGAGCCCTTATCCAGGTTAACCTCTACTGAAGTGAGTACCAAGCTCAATGATTCCCATTCGGAGTCAGACAGACAGTAACAATCATTACATACCTACCTACAGTTACAAAAAAGGGTCAAGTCCCACATTAGGCACAGAAAGACTGAGAATGCAGTCACTGAAGCAGCAAATGGGTTTGATAATATTATATGGCCACAAGGGAATAATAAGCATTAGCACTGGCCACATCAACTGCTGTTACCTCCATATACAAGTACACCACATGTGTTCTCTCACACAGAGAAAGTGAATTGCACAGGCAGGTGGGGATGCGTGATGAGGTCCAAACAACCAGCCAAAAGGCCGTACAGTGGTTCATTTCATTCAGTGCCCTGAGACAGACTCGCTGGAGAGAGGCCAACTGAAATATACTCAGCTCCTCTAGACTGGCTTCACAGAGCTACGGTTCGCCCTTAGTCTTTAGTGCCCTGAGGCACAACCTTCTTCACCAACATGTGTTTATCCTTCCAGTTCACCACCTTTCACTGTTATTCATGTGACTGACTGCAGGAGAAACAGAATGACAGGTGCCCTGTTGCACGACAGCGATTAAAGGTTACCACATACTTCAAGTTTGTATTCTCAACATCACCGACTGGAATGACTGACTGTATTAGCTGGCTATGTTGCAACTACAAATAAGAATCTGTTAAGAGGTCCAATATGGCTGACCAGAGGAGGTCACACTGGAAGCAGTCCTCAAGGCTGGCTCAGGACCAATCGGAACGGATAATGACAGTTGCCAGGGTGAAGTACAGGATATAAAGGGGTGCCCTTACCAACCAGGGCCAGTTGATGATGTTGTCCAGCCTCAGGGCGATGAAGATGAACTGCAGGATGTTGACGGAGCAGAGAATTTCCAGCTGGAAGGGAGGGTTTAAACCCACGATTAAACCACATTGCAGGGGACCGAATGGACACCACAAACCAGGCCTTTTACTGAAACAATCATAAAAACAGATCTAATAGCTGAGCACACAGAGGTTTATCGGGGAGTTAAGTCTGCAATAGAACAGCAAGTTTTTTTTTTCCCGGAAGTTGAATTAAAGCCCAAATACAGAGGGCAAACAGCGATGGGAGAAACAGCCAGTTCACCCGCGCTTGCCTCAGCCCCAGTCATATGACGTGAAGAGACGAGGGATGAATGACATCACAGCTTCTGGCCCCAGCCTTAGAGGGGCAGGCTGGCAGCTTTTGGGCCTAATTGAAACTGAGCATAAACTCCACCCAGCTACTGCACCCTGACCAGGATATAACTGAGCGCGCCCAGTACTCCACTAACATTCACCATCCGAGCAGGAGATCACGGAGAATGCCACAATCCACACTGGTAATCCAGAACAAAAGGGTCTGGACATTCATTTTTAAATCCTGAGAATTAGTGAGAAACATTAGAAAGACGAGATACAACTCAACAGAAAGTGATGATTGCTACACCTCTAGCAGCCATAGCTTCATGCGCCCTAAAAGTTGCTCTCTGGTCCCCGCATACAGCTGACCTTATGTGACCTTGACCTTTGACCCGATGACTTCTAAAACCTAATCTGTTGACCCACCCTCTATGGTAGGGATAACCAAACCCTTTCCTGAAGATCTACCATCCTGTAGGCTTTCATTCAAAACCTAATGTGGCACACCCCATCTGCCATTTTGAAGCTCAACACGATCTCTGGTTGTTATAACAGGGTTGGTGATCACTGTTCTGTGGAGTGTTACCAGGTCTGATTTGGTCAAAATCTGTCCACTCCTTCAGTAGATATGCGGCACACAAAATATGTGGGACGAACAAATGGTGCGACGACTGGAAAACCGTACGCATCCCGTCTATTCCGCTACACTGATGCTAAAGAGGAAGGCGGAGCATCACAGTGGGCGGGGACATGCACAGGCCAGGGCAGGTAAAGGTCCCGCAGCGTGGAGACGAGGCACACGCACCTCCAGGGAGCGGTCGTGCCGGAAGCCCCAGACGCAGGCGGCCACGGAAAGAGGTGACACGAAGAAGAGGGGCATGAAGACCAGGAGCCAGACGTGCGCGGCTCTCTCCACGCAGTCACAGACCAGCACCTCGAACATCAGCAGCAGGAGGTGAATCCCCACGGCGATCAGCATGGCCTTAAACTCCACACACGTCTCCCCCTCGGCCCTGCTCACAGACAGAGACACCCCCAGTACTTCAGAGATCTAATCCCAACAATAAGCACACTATGCTCCATCCCACGCAGCAATACAAAATGCCGCAGCCCACAGCAATTCCCTTAAATGGGTGTTCCCAATTACACTACTGCACACAATGAAATACATAAAATGAAATGGGTGTATAAAAAAAGCAAAAAAGTCAGAAATAAAAAATAACCCTTGAAGAACTGAATGAGAAAGTTATATATGGGTCATTCCATGTCCGATCATCAAATGTGTCTCATCACCACCTTCTCCATTTTGTTAATTTTTTGTATGGAGCTGTATAAATATATATCACTTACAAATCTGAAATTTCAGCTTATTTCAGACCAAAAATTTATTTTTGGTGAATTATTTTCTCAGGGTACTGTCCGTCAGTTTTTTTTTGGTCAATTGACATTTTGCTTGTATTTAACATGGCATAACTATTTATTATTACACCTATAGCTTTGAAACTTTGCATCTAAGCTTAAGTTATACTGCTTAATCAGAAAATGCAGTCCATTTTACTTTATGGTTGTGGAGCTATGAGGGCACCAATAGTGCCTTTTGTTCAGGCAGTTCCATGTTTAGGTCCCCAAAGCACCCCCAATATAAACCCTAGCATAGGCTCTCTGCCATTTTTTCCATTCATTTGTGTCTGCTGAATATAAATCAGGCTGAATTCACCATGAATTCATCACCAACTGCAGTCAATACCTTGCCAAATGTTAAACAAATGCTAAAATGCCACCTGTTCAAACCCCCGCATCTCCAGAGGCCCACCTTGGATTTTCTACTATTTTTTTAACTGATTCCTTTATTATAGTAGAAAGACCTCTCCAAAAATTGTTGATGCGTTTTGACCAATTTAAATTTTGCAGGCGTCTGTACAGGGGTGGGGTAATCTTGAATCGTGTGGAATTTTCAGCTTCTTACACAATGTTAATGATTTTTGAATCACAGTAATTGTAAGTTCTCAATTCATTAATGCATGACACCTTCACAGAAGGGTCAGTATATCCAGGTTGGTAGATCATGTTGGCTGGGAGAAACCTGAAGCAGTTATTGATCAATAATTTCTGATTATTTTGATTGTCTTACATGAAGCGAAACAAGAGGACACAAGCATTAACATGGACTTCTTCTGAAAAATGCTGGATGCCATTCAGTAACATTCTCCAAACTGTTCCAACTCAGGATGTCACTGGACCCCCAGCCCAGCAGTATAAGTTGGACAAAACTGGGACAGACAACATTGTTGTGCTTTTTGCTGCATTTAGGAAGCAAGAACACTTAACATAGCATGGAATACAAAGTTTTAATTTGACAGTCAGTTAACAAGAATTAGTGTCAGTAAATTTTATTGATGCAAAGTGTGATTCTCAAAAATTGCCTGACCCCAATTTAGACAGTTCTGAAATGTATGTTGTTCACGTCACATCAACAATTTTTGTTTTGTTATGTCTACTGTAATACAGTAATTCGTAAGATTTAGGATGCGATTGACTAATTATTAAAAACACTTAAAATGTTGCATAGTTGTAAGAAGCTGAAAGTGCCACGCGATTCTCAAGATTACCCCCCGCCCCCGATCAGACATCTGCAAAATTTATATTGGTCAAAACACAACAACAATTTTTGGAGAGGTCTTTCTACTATAATAGAGGAATCAGATAAAAAAATTAGAAGAAAATCCATGGTGTGCCCCTGGAGATACAGGGATTTGAAAATGTGGCATTTTAGCATTTGTTTCACATTTGGCAAGGTATTGACTGCAATTGGTGATGAATTCATGGTGAATTCAGCCTGATTTATATTCAGCAGAGACAAATGAATGGAAAAAATGCCAGAGAGCCTATGCTAGGGTTTATATTGGGGGTGCTTTGGGGACCTAGACATGGAACTACGTGAACAAAAGGCATTATTGGTGTCCTCATACCTCCACAACAAAGAAAGAAAATGTAAAATGGACTGCATTTTCTGATTAAGAAATATTTAAATTAGCTTAGATGCAAAGTTACACAACTATAGGTGTAATAATAACAAGTTATGCCATGTTAAATACAAGAAAAATGTCAATTGACAAATAGGCAAGAGTACCACCCTGACATGGAATGACCCGTATGCCACAAAAGAGCAATTCATCAAGCCTGTAGGAGTATTTCTGTCTGCTGTTCACAAAGCAACCATTACTACAATGAGCTCCATTCACCAAGGTAATGCAGTTAACACACATCCATAGATATAGTCAAATTATACTAACAGGGAATACACAGAGACTGAATTAGTCTCATCATCCAACAATGGGTGAGATCGCCTAATAAGGCAATTCCTGAACATTTGAACGTGTGCCCTGCAGGTGCTGACCTGTACTGTGGGTTATGGGCCCACACCCCCGTGCCCACAGAAGCTCCGATAATGACCATGAGCTTCCACAGCCAGATGGGGGTGAAGACGGCCCAATAGCTCCACGGGATGACGCCATCCAGTCGCAGCGCCAGCAGCAGGGAGAAGAGCAGAAGACAGGCGTAGATGAGGAATTTACTAAGGAAAGAGAATCTGCGTCAGTCATCTTATGCCACAGTCCATACCGGCAATTTAATGAGCAATTTCCCAGATAGCAAGCCCCTCCACCCCGGATCTGCCCCGGCTCCAGCTGATCCGGGGCAGATCCGGAGCGGAGGAGCTTGCTATCTGGGTTCCTATGGAATGTTTTTAATTCCATGATACACAGATTATGGAACTTATCTCATTACATTATATAACAACCGTACAGCAAACTTTGAGAAATCACATATTACGGTACCGACTACTGTTTACATAGCCAACAGATCAATGGCCCACCCTCAGGCTTCGTTTCAATAGATAAAATTCGTTGTGGATCCCCACCTCAACACCTCCAGTGTCTTACTACTTCGCTGGACACTACTACTTACTACTTCTCTGGAAGTGAAGCCACTGTAATCTATACATCACCAATTGGTTAAATTTGACCACCCAACACAAGAGCCCAATATGATTATGCAGCCTCGTGGTAAATTTAGCACTGACAATGGTATCCATGGCTTAATCACCCAATGTTGTTTTGCTACCGAGAGTTAAAGCCGCTTTCAAACCGGACGCGAAACGATTTTTTCGCACGACAGATTACATTGAAAGTCAATGCAAAAGACGCAAATACAAGTGTTTTCGCGTCTTTTGTATTGACTTTGAATGTAATCTGCCGTGCGAAAAATTCGTTTCGTGTCCGATGCGAAAGCAGCTTCAAATACAAACTTCACTCAATCAGCCCATGTCGTTAGTGATGGTGACATGACTAGCTCTGGGCTAGCTAGCCGGCTATGAAACATGAAGCTAACTGCTTAGCCACATAGCCTTTTAAGAAAGGCTAACGTTACGCCCATAGGAGTCTCTGGCAGCTCAGCTACCTTAGCTAGCGTGCAAATATAAGAGGCCACATATTTTTTATTAAATGGAGTAAGTGATATTTCACGTTGACTATTCCTCACGCTGAATCGCGGATAACCATCTCGGTCGGCCCTGACGTCCGAACTACAACTTGACTAATTCAGCTACCTACTCATTCTGGACACGTACTGACTAGCTATATTAGCGAGCTAACTGGGTATTCATACGTTAGCAAGTTAGCTTGCGAGCTACATTCGTCAGCTTTCATTAAACTAACCAGCCATTCAAGCACACATTCTTCAACAACGTTGACTCGCGAATATTCCAGCTAATAAAAACTCAAAGACAACTTTCCTTTTTCCTGCTTCGCGTCATCTGACTGGCTGGATATCACGGGTAAGTTAGCCAAGTTAGCTTCATTCAGTGAATTGCCTGCAGTTACCTAGCTAGCTTGCAAGCTTCCAGCTAACAGGGGTCTGAGCGAAACTGTCAGTAGAATATTCATTTAAAAAGTCCTGAACGGTCGTCACATTTTCGCGGTCAATATCGCCTCCTACCTTGGATTAAAGTCTTGAAAGAATCCACGAATGTTCATGGTTCTGAAAAATATATTTTCCTACATTTATTTCACCGTCACCATTATCGCGCAGAATGCCCAGCAGCTTCGCTGGCTAATTCGGACAAGCCCAAGAACTCCGTCCATGAACAAAGCTCCACCTCTAACCTGGCTAATAATACCTCTAGAGGGCAGTGTTTAACAACACTGATAGCAAGAGTACATAGCAAGAGAAAAGTGTCTGCTACTTCAGGAGTGTCAAATCCTAACGTTAATGATTAACGCCCCTGTGTCCGCTAGATTATGGAAAGCCCTTTTAACATTTATTCCATATCCTGGATATCAGACGACAATGCCCTTTACTAGTTCAGTCTTTGTCCACACTAGTGGGCCTCTGGACCGAACTAATAACACCAAATGTCTTACTAGTTTACTAGTGCGCTGTTAAAGTGCGTACATGTTAACTAGTCAAGCAAAAAATTGCTTAACTAGTGAACTAGTGAATCACAATTATGTGCACTAGTTAACTAGTGAGGACCAATTTGCTCACTAGGCGGCGCTTCGCTTGAAATGTTTTGGCTGGACCAATCAGCAGGCAGCTGTGGTGTTGACGTCATTTCCTTCTTTTAAAGCCGTCTTCCGCTAGTGCAAAAGCCACTGAATGCTCCTTTTGAACCCCTGAGAATGAGTGATTTACTGGCACTTAACAACTTGTTTTTTGCAGTTCTATATTGTTGCAGCAGTCTGAAACATTCTTTGCACAAGAAGGCTTCCTGTTCGTTAGCTGCTGATTTGAGTAACACCACGCGATAAGTTCCAAACACACTTGCTAATTCACCGAGAATATCTAAACCATCGCGACATTTCAATGCATTGCCTCTACATTCGGCTCGTAGATCACACGAATCGAAAGTGTAATCACACTGAACACATGCAGAGTGCAATGGAAGTAATCACTCTGCAGGTGTTGCTATTTTAAATGGTGCATTTGAAGGAAAAGGACTTAAGAGTAAGGTTCATCACTCAGGTAGATGGTTGTTATTAGTTATAGAAATGAATAGTGAACTTTTTGTTTTGGGAAACATCTATGCTGCCAACTCTAGTGCATACAATAAGAATATGTTTCTGGAGTTTGAAGAGGAAGTCCAGTCAATACTGGATCAATATAGAGAAGCTAAACTGATATTTGGTGGAGACTTTAACTCTGTATCGGATGCAAATTTAGATCGCTACCCTCGTCCTAATACAAACTCAAATTACCTTCCTGCCTTTCATAACCTTTGTGTATCACTGGATGTAACTGATATTTGGAGACAAAAAAACCTGAATAGAAAGCAATTTACATGGTCAAACAAGGATATGAGTAAACAATCACGCATTGACTTCTGGTTAATCTCTAATATATATATATATATATATATGGGTAAAAAATGTATCCATCGAATCATCCGTTCTTACTGATCATAAAGCTATTCATCTTTCATTTGCTTTCTCTAAATACATTGAAGGGAGATCCACGTCATATTGGAAATTTAACAAGGCCCTTTTGAAAGACCCACAGTTTAAAAATGAGGCTAAAATTATCATTAATGAATGTTGGATTAATGCTAATAATTCAAAAAATTATGGCTCTAATTGGGAATTCATGAAATATAGAATTAGAAGATTGGCTATGAGGAGAGGAAAAAATATAGCATTTGGTGAAAAAGAAAACGAAGAAAAGGTAATTAAAGAAATTATAACCCTATCTGAGATTCAAAATCAGAATCAGCAAGAGAAGGCAAGGTTAATGGAATTACAGCTTGAACTGGACCAAATATATGGTTACAAAGCAAAAGGAGCTTTTGTCAGGTCACGGAAAAATTGGCTAGAAGAGGGAGAAAAAAATACAAAATACTTCTTCAATATGGAAAAAAGAAATGCTGAACTCACCTCCCTTATCAAATTAAAAATTGATGACCATATAACAGAAAATAAAAGTGATATTAGAAGTCATGTGACGGAATATTATGAACAGCTATATTCTAAAAGGGGTGAAACTGGAGACATACCTACTTTCCTAAGATCTATTAAAGATTGTGCTAAACAAATAAGAAAATCAGATATGGAATTATGTGACCAAAAAATCTCTTTGCAAGAGATAAAAATGGGTATCAACAAATTGAAAGAAAATAAATCACCAGGAAATGATGGCTTAACCAGTGAATTTTATAAAGCTTTCCAAGACGAATTATCCAATTTTTTACTTATGGTATTTATAGAAGCTCTTACAGTTAATAGATTGCCTACATCTTTAACTCAAGGTTTGATTATACTAATTCCTAAACCCAACAAGGATCCTCTGGTTATAGAACATTGGAGACCAATAACTTTAATAAATAATGATGCAAAGCTCTTTGCCCTCATCTTTGCAGAAAGATTTAAAAAATGCATTGGCTCTATTATCGATGACTGTCAATCTGGTTTTATGAAAGGAGGTCATATTTGTAATAATATACGGCTTGTTTTGGACCTATCGGATTACAATGACTTTATTACTGAAGAGAGCTTCATATTGTTTATAGATTTTTTTTAAAGCATTTGATACTGTGGAACACAGCTTTATGTTTGAAACTTTAAAATTTTTTGGTTTTGGAGACTACTTTACAAATGCAATACAAACTATATATAATAATTGTAATGGCTCAATAAAATTGCCAAATGGAACTCGCCCAAGATTTTCTAATGATAGAAGTATTAGGCAAGGTTGTCCAATGTCACCTTTTTTATTTCTTTTAGTCACTCAAACAATGACCCTTCATTTAGAGAAAGACCCCTTCAGAGGTATACAATTAATGGATAAAGAATTAAAATGTTGTCAACTTGCTGATGATACTACCATTTTCATTAGGAATGGTTCGGAGGTGCAGAAAGTAATTAACTGTCTGAATACATTTTCCAGTGTTTCTGGTTTGTATTTAAATATTAAAAAGTGTGAATTGCTTCCTCTGAAAGCATGCAATTTAGAAAATATTGATGGTATACCTATTAAAGAAGTTGTAACATATCTTGGGATAAAGATTTGCAAAGATGAAGGTAAACATATTGAACTGAATTTTTCTCCCATTATCCAAAAACTAAAAAAAGAAATTAAATGCATGGCTTTTAAGAAATTTATCTTGGCAGAGTATTGTTGTCGAAAGCAGAAGGTTTATCACGTCTTGTGTACACTGCACTTGCACTAGATGTCCCACATTCAATAATCAACGAGGTGAACCGCACATTATTTAATTTTATATGGAGGAACAAACCTCACTATTTAAAGAAAAGTGTTTTGTGCAACTCTGTAAATAACGGAGGCCTGAGGGCCGGATCTACAAAAGCTTTGCGTGTATAAAAACGTGAAAATGTACAAACTGATTTACTAACAGTGCACAGTAAGGGTTTCCTCTTTCAAAGGTGCAAAATAGCACGTCCGCATCCAGTTAGTACGTCTGCCACAATGAATATGCAATATGGGGCGTTTACACGCAATTGTGCGTGTGTTGGGAGGAGAAAATGTAAATATATTAATTTAGCACGCGCAAATTGATTTATCAAACCTGAAAGAAATTTTGCCAATAAAATCTGCGTCTATATTTTAACACGTGTCAAAAGGAGGTGCAAACGGTTTGTATGTGTAATTGCGCACACATGGCTACGGTTATTGTCGCAAGGAGGAGACATCGGAATCATGAAAGGAGACGCAGAGAACGCATTTTTCACCCTCGAGACCGTTTTCGGAATGACCGAGGAAAAAAATCATTAAAACATATCGCCTATCCAGCACTGCCATTTTGGAGCTGTTGGAGGAACTCAGAGGATTTGGAGCCAGCCACGAGAAGGAGTCACGCAATACCTGCAATGACAAACCTCCTTGCAAGTTTGCTTTTTTTTGCATCTGGGTCATTCCAGCGTACGGTAGCTATTACAGCTAGGATCTCCCAATCCCGTTTTTCAGATGTGCTGTCTGAAGTCCTAAATGCCATGTCGCGCCGAATGGCCAAGTTCATTAGGTTTCCACGCACTCGGCACTTATTGAATGAGACCAAACAAGGTTTTTTTCGCAGTAGCTGGATTTGCTAGAGTTATAGGGGCGATTGACTGCACCCATGTGCAGCTTGTGCCCCCCGCAGACACTGAGCACGTGTACAGAAATCGCAAACACACGCATTCAATGAATGTGCAGTGCGTTTGTGATGCCAAAGGCATCATTTCCAACGTTGTGGCAAAATATCGAGTCAGTACATGATTCTTTTATTCTGAGAAACAGTCCTGTTTTCCAAGTTGCGAGATGGCGAGTTGAGATGCCTGGCTGGTGAGTCAATTTGTAAAATCCTTAGCGAAATTGATTTCATTAAAAACAAGAGCATGTTTCACATTGATTCATGTTTTTTAAGGTGAGTGCATACCCCTACACCCCTTCCTCCTGACACCTGTTCTCAACCCGACCACTGCCGGAGAAATAAGATACGAGGCCCATATCCGTACACGGAATATTGTGGAGCGCACCTTCGGAATCCTGAAGAGCAGGTTCCGTTGTTTGGATCGCACTGGTGGAGCACTGCTGTACAGGCCAGAAAAAGTGGCCCAGATTGTAGTGACCTGCTGCATGCTACATAACATCGCCAAGCAATACGGGCTGGAGCATGAGGCCATGCCGGAGGAGAACGCCGACCTGCCCCCCTGTATGGAGCAACAACCCAATGCTGCAGGGATGCAGACACGCAGCAATCTCATTCGAAGTCACTTGTGAGCTGCTTGGTATGTGCATTTTTCTATTTTCATTCAATAACGCGTTGTAGATTGCAATACAATGCCGTTCCCTCTGGCTAGTGTGACCAAACAAACTGCAGAACATTGCAAAGTTAAGCAAATCAATATTTATTGAAAAAAAGACTGAAATCACTTTCTGAATTCCAAACATCAAACGAAATACTCATTCACGTCTAATTATGTTAGGTCCCGCAAAATCAAATTAAAGACACATTGTTTCAGTCAGAAAATGTATTAGGCTATAGTCTTAACATTTATGGGAAAAAAAAAAAAAAAAAAAAAAAGAAAAGCAGTTCATCATATAGCCCTCCCTCTCCGGTGCCCGGCTGCCTAGCTGTCGCTGTGGGACTCGGTCGGCCCGCCTCTCCACCTGGATTGAGGGCAGTCATTGCCTGCATCCCTTCCCGTAGCCCTCTTGCCATAGAATTGAGGGCCATCGTCAGGGCAGATACTGCGCTGACCATCTGTCTGCAGTGCGTGGCAATGGCCTGAGTATCGCGCCTTGCCGCCCGTGCCAACGATGACGCCGCTCGCACCTCCCGTGCAATTGTCTGAATGGCTGCAGACGGTTTCTTTTGTTCCTCCAGCAACTCCAGATCAATGTCCTCGGGACCCTTTCGAGGCTCTGCAGGGGTGGCGGCTGCTCTGGGGGGATTTGAGGTGGATGGCTGGACTTCTGCTGAAGATTCTACATGTAAAAAATAAAATGTTTTTTGTTTGGGATTTGAGTTAAAGGACAGCAAAATGTAACCTCAGGAGGTACATTCATTTTTCACTTACTAAATAAATATCTTTTCAGAAAAAGTGCGTATACAGTATTATTGTGCGCCTACCTTGTTCTGCTGTTTGGTCCAGTGTGTCATACCCGGCAATTCCAGTGACTTGCGTCTCGCAGAACGTTAACTTCACCTGTTCCTCAATGCTGGTCAGAGGCATCTCATCCACTGTGGCCCCACCGGTTTTCTTTGCAGATGTTTTATTATACGCCAATTTCTCTTTTGTTTGTCTTCGTATCTTTATCGTCTTTTCACTTCATTCACTGTTCGCATCGTTTTACCCACAGCATTTACTTTTTTACAGATTTCCGCCCATATTGCGTTCCTTTGTGCGACAGTCAGATTTCTTTGCTGTAGCTCATTCACGTGTTTATTGGCTTCATCTACCAACACCTCTAATTCCATAGGGTCGAATTTCATTTTGCGCTTTCTTCTCTCCAAACTCTTTATGCTGCAAACCATGAAACACGCAAAGCCCTCGTTTAAATAGGGTGTGTCCAACACGTTTGCACCTGTTGCCATTTGCGCAATCACTCTTAGTAAATCACCTGCAAACCGCGGTTCAGCCCCACACGCAAAATTCTAGATTGCACGCGCAAATCAGTACACGCAAATTGGGATCTTAGTAGATCCGGCCCTTAATGTACTAGACTTTGGTATTTCTAACATTATTTTTAAGAACAAATGGATAAATTACTTCCACTGGAAAGATTCAATTTGGAATATAATCCCCAATCTAGTGTTTGAACAAATGGGTGGTATTAGGTTTTTACTGAATTGCAACTATGATATTGACAAAATCCCATTCAAGCTTGCCAATTTCCATAAGCAGGTTTTACTTTCTTGGTCACTGATGTATAAGCACAATTTCTCTCCACACAAGTGTTTGATATGGAACAATAAGAATATCAAGTACAAAAATAAGACCTTATTTTTTAAAAATTGGTTTGAAAACGATATTGTACTGGTGAGGCAATTATTCAACAGTCAAGGTCAGTTACTCAATTACACAGAATTTCTTCAGAAATACGGAATCCCAATCACTATGAAAGAATTTGCCATAGTGCTCGATGCTATTTCCAGTGGGCTTAGGCAATTAATATCAAACAATATGTGCAATTATTCTGAGCATCAGTTATCACATGACTTAATTGTCAACGGTGTTCACATTAATGACAAGAAATTTAATAATGCATTTATCAGAGAGAACTGTAAAGAGAATATCTATCCTTCTTGTAAAACTTTTGGAATTCTAAATACAAAGATATACAATGGAAAGAAATATGGAACCTGACTGGAAAATATTGTCTCATCAACAAGGTAAAAGAAGTTTCGTTTAAAATTGTCCACTTAATTTATCCTGTGAAACACATTTTATCAAGATTTGTGAATGATATAATGATCAACGTGCATTTTGTGATTCAGAGAAGGAAACTATAGTACATCTGTTTTATGATTGTATCTACAGCAAGATTTTTTGGTGTGACTTGGAAAACCTCATTTTTAGAAAATGTGCAGTGCAGCCACAGTTGATGGATGAAGACATTCAATTAATATTTAAACGTACTGCAGTTGACCTAAAAATGACTTGTATCATCAACCTTTTGATTATCTTTGGAAAATACCATATTCACAAACAGAAATGGGCAAATGGTAAACCTAATATTATCCTGTTTAAAATTGAAATGGAGAACTACATAAAATTTTTGTTAAATATGTTAGTACTCCCCTGACTGTTATATGTATGTCATAATTGTTGTTATTTTGTTCAATAAAAAAAAAATAAAAAAAAAAAAAAAAAAAACATGCAGAGTGCAAGCGCATCGTTAGACACAGTGCATATTTCACTTTGGCGAGGCTTTGGTGGGAATTCGATATAAGAGGAATTGGGAAATTAATGTTGAATGAATCCAGTAGTTGCCGGTAATACACCAACAGGTCTGTCAATCGCCATAAAACCAAAAAGAAGAAGAAGCCTCCCATTCATAACGAGGCCGTGCGAAGCACTTTGAGAGCTTTCGCGTACAGGCGTTAGTATAGCAACAGTCAGTCTGAGGAGCGCAACATAACGACTGTATCATCCAGGGTAGTGAAATCCTATTTTGTTCTCTTGTCCGATAACGATCTCTTCCTCTTCTTCTTTAATATTTATTTTCGGTTTGCAAACACTTGGTGCATTACCGCCACCAACTATAGAGGTGTGGAGCATCGATGGAGCAAGGAATATTTTGTTTAAAAAAAAATTGAAATTCTACTTAACAACCCTGTTCTTTAAAAAAATGCCATTACATAGGACCAGGCAATAGGCTTTAGAATAGAGGAAGCGAGTAAGCCCTCAAGAGTCAGACTGGTCTGTCCTATCGCACTAACATCCTCTTAGAGCATTAATCTCTGCCTACAATATGCTTGGCACTCCAGTAATACGTGCTCAACTGTTTCCCTACTGTTGCATTTGGGGCATAGACCGGTTTTATGTTATGTTATGTTACCCATTATATTGTAATGCGAATAGAAGCCACTAGATGGCAGTATTGACCTTTCTTATGTTAAGCCCAGACTGCAGCTAGGTTTGGGCATATCTGGGACAAGTCCCAGAGAATTAAAAAAAAAAGAGGTCTAAATGTGGGAGGGTCTGCAAAAGAGTATATAAAGAGGAAAATTGAGGGAGTGGAGTAGTAGGAGAAATTGCAAGGAGAAGGATACTTTTGACCAGACCTGTCACTCTTTTCAAGACCTGTGTAGCTTTTTGTGGATTTTTGCCGGTGTTGGAGCATTTTCCTCACCGGGAACATCACCAAGCAACCCAACCAAAGGGACTGTAAATATTTTTGTTCTTGTGTTTAACAATCTTGGTCAGTAGAGTAGATAGTAGATTAGTTAAAAGTGTTTGTTAAATTAAATTTGTGTTTAAGTTTTAAAATTTTGTCTGTCATCCTTTGTCTGTCATAAATGTCAAAACAAATTGGGGCCATAACAATATTAAGGTTGTTGTAACTGGCGACCCTTTCAGTCCATCACAATGATTACTTTTTTGTTTCTTTGGTGCGCAATTTTGTTTCCGACCGGAAGTTGTGCTGTGTCAGGAAATATTTGAGCAACGCACTCCTGTGTTGTCATTCAGGCTTTATTTCTGGAATAGCACGCACGCATACGCTCCCACCAAACATTTGATGTTTGCCGCAGAGTTAAATAGCACCCTTGGTCGGCAGAGTGAGGTATGTTTAGTGTTTGTTTATTTGTGAGAACTGGTTAATGTGGGTCGCTGATGTTTATGATGTTTTATATATGTAACATTATGTGTATTTAATTTTATGGGGGGCTTTAATTATGGTCGAATTTTCTAATGAACTTGTGTGTATTAAATGAATTTGTACATTGGAATATTGAATTATGTTTGTAGCAGAGTGGTTTAAAATTGTAACGAAACGTCGTTTTGTTTTGTTTTTTCTGTTTAGTTTCACGGTGCCGATTTAATAAAGAGAGTTTGCACCCGTCGAATTCGTCTGCTTTGTTTCAGTGGCCAGGGGCGGCTACAGTTGTGGTTAAAGCCTGTGTGACCTGTTCTTATACGTGTAATGACTTATTCTTCCCTGCGGTTCCATCTGCCTTGTCTTCTTGCTATAACCTGTTTTTGTATTTTGTAAAGGAAGCGGCCCTTAACTTCCCTGTCCCATTGCTTTTGGCAAGCTCTATTAATTTCTGTCATAATAATGGTTTTGACTTCAGCTTTGCTAAGAAGAACGTTAATCTGAGCATTGAGCACTTTAGTTGGATCCGCAGCATCATTACCCTTGATTCCAGAGTGGGATGGAACCCACATAAAACTTTCTGTAATGCATTGTTGCTGTAATCTGTACAAACTTTGGAGAATCTCATAAACTAGTTCTGGTCTACAAGCAGACTTTCCACCCTGAATGCTAATTAATGCTGATATAGAATCAGAACAAATAACATGTTGCCTGGTTTTCATTTCCTCAACCCATCCTAATGAGAGCCAAATTGCAAACAGTTCCACCGAGAATACAGCTAAATGATCTGACAATCTTTTAGTTATTGATGTATTGAATTGGGGAATATGAACAGCTGCTCCAGTCTTTCCTGTATCAGGATCTTTGGATCCATCTGTGTATATCTGTATCATACCCAAATATTTAGTATCAAGATGATACTGAACCAGACTATTCATCCCACCATATTCATCATTCTTGCTAGTCAGCTTGACCATCTCCAAATCTACTAAAGGGGGCTGCCAAGCCAATGTTGACATGGAGAATAAAAAAAAAATTTGAAGTATGTATTATGATTGGTCATTATAAGTGGAAAACTCATTGTAATATATTGCTTAAATGTGAAAATGTTAATAATTATGTATATAGGTATAATATATTGAAATAAGTACATTGAAACTAATTAATACTACTGCTGTCATTCCGTGACAATTTGCCTCTGGTAATTCCGTGACATTGACTTTTTGAAATTTCTTGCCCATAAAGTCAACATTTGTTTCTATAACTTACAGTATTAACAAAAAACACCTTAAATATGAACATATTGAAGTTTCATAACTTAACTATGACAGGAACATAATTTTCTGAATAGTTAAATACAACATTAAAAAAACCATGTCAATTTTGTGTAATTCCGTGACGGAGTAGTTTTTGCTTGTTTCTTCTATGAAAATTTCTCAAAAGTATATTTTCACTAAATAATATTAAAGAACAAGTTAATACCTTCAATATGACACATCATACTTGATTTTATCTTATTTAGTTGTAGAGTTACAACCCAAAATGTAGTGGGACTGTAATTCCGTGACAGCTTGGCAGCCCCCTAAGGGCATGGGGAACAACCAAGGAGGGACAACAGGAAGTGGTGCTACACAACTATGTGGTAATCTTGACAGACCTAGTTTTTCCTCGCATTATTATTCCCAACCCATCCAAAACTATTACATTTTAGTTTACCATGTTCCCAACATTCGTTTAATAGGAATTTAGTGGGATGAACCTGTTTGTGACCCTGCAAATTTGTCCAGTATACCATGGATAGTTGGTGTCGTCTCCTACTTCTACCTGAAGAGCAGGAACTGACGAGGTCTTGAAGGCTCCACTGCAGAAGTGCCTGAGCCTGTATCCTGTCAAGTTTCTGTAGATGAGATTTTGCAGCAGAACTATATGCAACACATGCATAATCTAAAGCAGATCTTACTATGGCAATATACATTTGCCTCAGAGACTTCATAGTGGCTCCCCACCTACTTCCCATTAGGCACCTCATTATATTAACTGCTTGTTTCAGAGTAAAGTGCAAAAAGTAAAGGACTCTGAATATTGTTTTGATCTGGCCAATAGTGATGAAGGAATTTTTCTTCTCCAGGAATTCTTCTGTCCACCACTGCAGCTGTTATTTGTGATCTTCTGGGCCTTTTGGTGTTCCTGAGGTCACTGGTACATTCTTTATCTATAAGAATGAACCAAATAGTTGATTTTGCCTCAGTGAAGGTGTGTTCGAAACCGAAGGCTCTCAGTACTCGGTCTCAGGAGAGAAAGCTTCCAAGTTTTGAATGACCTAGAGTTCTTGTATGTTGTCCCATACAACTTTACGTCAAATTCTAGTGAATATACTGAGGTAAAGTGGACAGATATTGGGAACACTCAAGGCCATCTGGAAAAGCAAACCAAGACTGCTAACAGATGTTCTTACTCATCTATGCTAGACCGAATATAGATTAATCATTAAAGAAGCAAAAACTCTCAAGCTTTCATTAGAACCCACTATCTTCGTTTCAAATATGTTTATTGGGAAACCAGTCCATCAACAGAGAAATTAACAATCGATAATTTTGTTTCCTTTTTTGTTTTTTACAGAAAGTAAGAAAAGTAATCCCCGACAAAAATGACAAATAACAAAAACTGATGGCAAGAAAACAAGCAGATCCTGCATCAACAAAGTAGACAAAACAGAAAGTACAGAAAAAAGAAAGGGAAAAAAAAAATTTAAGTATATACCCTCCCAGCACATCCCCCTCCCCCAACCCCAAACCCAATCCCCCTTAGGAGTGCCTCCAAATAGGAACTCAACTGCACTCTCTTTCGAGATGAGAGACCAGAGGCTGCCAGATTTTATCAAAGTCTTCCAATTTGTCCATCAAAATAAATCTAATTCTCTCCAGATGTAAGGTGTCTGTCAACTCAGTCAACCATCGTTTGAAGGAAGGCACCTCTTTCTTTTTCCAATTAAGTAGGATCAGTTTTTTTGCTATTAGAAGGCCATATGCCAGAAGGCGCTGTTGTGCAACATTTAGTTTCCTTAGCCCCTCAGAAATTCCCAGAATTATTAGGATAATGTCCGGGCCTTGTTGAGTCCCCAAGATCAGTGAAAAGAAATCAAATATTTCATGCCAATAGTTTTGAAGTTTGGAGCAGAGACCGAAACTATGTAATAAGGTAGCCTCCATGGACTCACATTTCTCACACAAAGGAGAGACTTCAGGAAATATTTTATGCATCTTTGTTTGGGAGTAATGTAGTCTGTGCAGAATTTTAAATTGAATTAAACAATGTCGGGCATTTGTAGAACATTCATGGATGTGCTTCAGACTCTCCTCCCACACAGTGGAAGATATTGGGGCTCCGAACTCTATTTCCCACTCCCTTTTCATTTTATCCAGCTTGGGAAGGCACATGATTTGTAGTGTCTCATATAATTGCGAGATTATGTGAGATGGGTTGGGGATCAGATTAAATAAATTCTCTATCTTGTCTGGGTTTGCCTTCTCAAAATTAGGAAGGTGTTTCCTACCTTAGTCCCTAACCTGGAGATATCTGAAAAACTGATTCCTGGGCAAATTATATCTTTCTTGGAGTTGCTGGAAAGACGCAAAAGTCCCTTCTATGTAAAGGTTACCAACAACACAGATCCCCAATCACTTCCAGCTGGTAAAGGCCCCATCCAGAGCTGAGGGGGTGAAAGAGGGGTTAGCTGTTATAGGCAGCAGAAATGATACTGCCTTGAGCTTGAAATGATTCCTTAATTGCTTCCATATCCTAATTAAAGCATAAATTACAGGGTTATGTTTAAAGCAAGTTCTATTGATTGGGACGGGTGATAGTATAACTGCTTTAATAGAATAAGGTAGACAATCCTCCCGTTCCATCTCTAGCCCAGCATAAGGTGAGGGATTGTCATCTAGCCAGTGTATCATACAGCTTATCCCAGTGGCCCAGTAATATAAAATAAAATTAGGCAGTGCCAGCCCCCCATTAGTTTTATGTTTACAAAGATGGTCCTTCTTTATTCTATGAGACTTGTAATTCCACACAAAAGGGAGAATGATTGAGTCCAATTTACTGAAAAAGGGTTTGGCAAGGTATATAGGCAAGTTTTGAAAAAGATAAAGTAACTGAGGGAGAAAAATCATCTTAATAGCATTCACTCTGCCCAGCAGAGAGATGGGGAGTGTTTTCCAAAATTGTAAATTGCTTGCTAGCTTATCCAACAGGGCAGGGAAATTGGCCATATAAAGATTGTTGTACTTTTTGGTAATGACTATCCCCAAATAGGTTATACTATCTGATGCTATTCTGAGAGGAAACTGTTTGAACCAGTCTTGGTCTGCAACTTGTACTGGTAGTAGCTCGCTTTTGCCCCAATTAATCTTGTACAAATAACAAAATGTCATCCGCGTACAATGATATTTTATTCGTAGTATATTCTGTATTGTAGCCATGTATGTCCGGATGCGAACGAATAGTCTCGGCCAGCGGTTCTATGACTAAGGCGAACAGCAGAGGGCTAAGCGGGCAACCCTGCCTCGTGCCCCTACCCAGCAGGAAAAGATCAGAAAGAGTTTTATTAGTAAGTATTCTGGCCCGGGGGCTATTGTATAAGAGCTTAATCCAGGACACAAATTTATCACCACAATTGAACTTCTGCAGGACCGAAAATAAGTATGCCCACTCAACCCGGTCGAACGCCTTTTCAGCATCCAAACTGAGGATAATAAGTTCCTTTTGGGGAAGTCTAGGAGAGTGCATGATATTTAAAAGACGTCTAAAGTTGTGGAAGGAGTTTCTTTGTGGGATAAACCCAGTTTGGTCTGGGTGACTTAACTTGCCCATAAATGCATTAAGTCTTCTGGCCAATGTCTAGGCTAGAATTTTTTGATCCGAATTTAATAACGAGATTGGCCTATAAAAACCCACTTCCTCTAAATCTTTCCCTTTTTTGGGAAGGAGGGTGATGGTGGCATCGGTCAGCGTCTGAGGCAGTACTCCATCATCGTACGACTGGGTGTACATTTTGCGCAAATAGGGAACCAGCAATCCCCCAATTTTTTTATAAATCTCATTACCGAGTCCATCAGGGCCAGGACTTTTACCGTTTTTCATTGAACCAATGGTTGCTAATAGTTCATTACAAGTGATGTCTGCCTCTAAGATGTCACGGTCTGCTTGGCTCAGTGATGGAAGATCACATTTATCTAAAAAAGTCTGCATTGTCTCTCCCACAGAATTAACTTCGGAAGTGTATAGTGTTTCATAAAACTGCCTAAATCTGTCATTAATATCCCTGGGGGATGTAAGGGTATTGCCTGAACCTGACTTAATTTTGTGGATAGTCCTGTCGTTTTCAAGTTTTCGTAATTGTCTCGCCAATAATTTGTGTGGGTTATCACCAAATTCAAAATATCGCTGTTTTGTAAAAATAAAGGCTCTGCAGATCCTATCTGATAATATCTTGTTAAGTTTACATTTAAGAGTTGAAATTTTAGTATGTTTTTATAATGAGGGGCGCAGAGCATTCTCCATATCGAGCTGGCGGATTTCCTCCTCAAGTTGTAGTTGTTTTGCTTTGTTACGCTTTTTGAGAGAGGACTGGCAAGAAATAATGTGCCCTCTTAAGTAAGCCTTAAAGGCTTCCCATAACATTAAGAAAAGAAAAAATTACGTCAGCCTGCAAGGATTTTAGATGTGCAAGCACTTTCCCTCTTTTAACTCGCTCGTTAATGCCATTAACATTCCATGAGCAGAATGTTATATCATCCCTCCTCTCACTATTATTATGCATTATGTAGGGTGATTGCAGAAATGTAGCCTCAGACCCTCTCCTCGCTCTACCGGACACGCGTAACTATGAGTTAAACGACACTCCACCCACCCCCCCACCCACTCCCACCCCCTTCCCACCCGAGATACAGCTAAACAGAAAAACAAAAACAACATCAAAAGTTAATGATAATGCGTAGTCTAACCTCTCTAACAGAGAAGAAACTCTAACAACCAACTGTGGTTGAGCTCTTGATCCTACAATAGTTAGTAGCCCCACAGTTATTAAATTTTCAACAAAACCTATGCAGTTACAATAGGGATTAAATATCGATTAAATATCCCCCACTAACAGCATTGAAAAGATATATAACCTTCCAAGTCTTAACAGACCTTAGTGAAATAAACACCAAACACAAAACTCCGGGGTTTACACTTATTCATAAACCCCTAGGACTTACAAGGTGTCCCCCCGTCACAGTGACTTAAAGCCATGCTGTTGCTAGTGTGCAATAATATCCAAGAAAATAATGTATTAGTTCAAGAAATTAAATTGTTCAAACTACCAAATGAAATATGCTTCCTAGCAGACAGACAGGCAAAAATAAATAGATAAGTAAGAAATAGTTTTAAATAAAAATATTTCACAGTGCAATAGGGAGGGGGGACTGAAATCCAGGCCTATAACAGTCAGAAATAATAGTATTGATTATGATATTAATAAGGTATCACTGTGTTCCCAAACCTCTCAATTTCAGCGACCATTCTGTGAAGGTAGTATTGTTACCTTGGTTGCGACTACGTTATCAATATGTAATTGTCCATAGGTGGCTTTTAACAAAACCTCTGGTCCAGTTATCATTTACCTCCAATCTTTATCAGAAGTGAATGGGCCATGCTCAAAGATGCACATCTCAGATACTACCCTGTCCAAAGTGGCGTTCAGCATACAAGCGAGCCTCCTCAGGATTTGTGAATGTGGTCTCTTTACCATTATGTGTCACTCTCTACTTGGCTGGGTAGAAGAGACCGAATTTAACTCTAGGTTGGTCTCGCAGCAACTTCCTGGCCGGACTGAAAGCGGCTCTACGTTTAACTACAGTGGGTGGAAAGTCTCTGAAAACTTGGATTCACTGCCCTCGATAAGTGAGACTTTTGGATTTCATTACCTTTTGCAGGATGCTTTCCAGCGTGTGGCAGTAGTGCACCCTTAAAATCAGGTGCCGAGGCGGCTCGTCATCACCAGGACGCAATCTCAGGGCTCTGTGGGCTCGGTCGATCACTGGTTTTTCATCCAGCTGTAAAACCTCCATAAGCAACTGTGCCACGAAATCCCTGGCTTTCTGACCGCTTTCTTCCCCTTCCTTGACTCCTGTGATTCTCAAATTCTGACGCTTAGATCGTCCCTCCAAATCCAAACACTTCTCCGACAGTTGTTCAACTTGGCTGTGTAGCTGCTTTACCGTAGCTTCGAGGCCCACAACAGTATCTAAAGTAGCATTAGCTGACTCTTCTAAACTTTTCAGCGTCTCACTTTGGGAATCTAGTCGGCTATTTACCACAGAAAATGCGGCGTCACTTTCAGCTTTCAGAGCGGAAATTTCAGATCTCAAAGTTGTACTCACAACAGCAATCTTCCCGTCAATTTTGTCGCAAATGTCCGACTTGGCTTGGGACAGCTCCGCTTGCAGTGATGCTATGGCGGCCAACACAGCTTGGATGTCCGTGTTCGGCGTCGGGTCTTCGCCCCCACTCTGGGCCGGTGCTTCAGTTAGGCCTTCATCGTCGTTCGGCATTTCCCAGGACTTCCCCGCTTGCGTCGGCATTTTTCGCTGTGCAGTGAGCACTTAGAGTTTAAGATAAAAAATGCGGTAACTGATTTGTCGGAAGTTACACAGGTTTTGTTTAAAACGTAATTTCAACGTGACATCTGCAGGAGCTACAGTGAGACGCGTCTTATCTCCTCATTGCTCCCCGAATCATCCAGAACCGACTATCTTGAACCAATCTCTTGAACACACGTCTGATTTAAAAAAAAAATTTCTATCCGAAGTGTTATGGCCCCAATTTGTTACGGCAAATCAGACTGCAAAGGGATGACAGACAAAATTTTATAACTTGAACAGATTTAATAAAATAAAGCACTGACTAAGATTGATAATGTAAAAGAAAAAAAATTAGATAGTTTCAGTCCCTTTGTGATTGAGATGGGGTTTCTATGGTGCGATGTCCTGGGAGAGGAAAATGCTCCAACACAGGCAAAAATCCACAAAAAAGAGCTTCACAGGTCTTGAAAAGAGTGACAGGTCTGGTCAAATGTATCCTTCTCCTTGCAATTTCTCCTACTACTTTACTCTATCAATTTGCCTCTTTATATACTCCTTTCAAGCCCTCTCCCACCTTTTAGACCTTTTTTCAATTCTCTGGGACTTCCCCTCTCAGACATGCCCAAGACATGTCCAAAACCTAGCTCCAGACTGGCTTAACAAAAAAAAAAAGTCAATACTGCCATCTAGTGGCTTCTTTTTTTCACATTACACCTCCATTCCAAAAGGGAAAAATTTTGACTCATAAAGGCAAAATTTTTCTTTTCAATACAAAAATGGTTAAGTGCATACAATACAATATGCTAATAAACACGTGATATATACACATACTCAAACACGGGATAAGCAATCAGTAATTATATTATCAGTACCCTTTCCATGCTTAATTTCCAAGTCAAACTCCAGTAAAATCAAATTCAAATTCAACAATCTCTGATTCTTGTTTTTCATCTCACTCAAAAACATTAACGGACTGTGGTCAGTATTAACAATCATTGGCTTTTGCCCTGTACAAACATAAACCTCAAAGTGTTGTAAGGATAGAACCAAAGCCAACAGCACCTTCTCAATCGTGGAATAGTTCTTTTGGTGGTGATTGAACTTCCTGGAGAAGTATGCCACGGGATGCTCAATGTCATCAGAGTCACTTCTCTGTAGGAGAACAGATCCACAAGCTTGGTCGCTAGCATCGACCGCGATGGAGAACGGTTTGTTGAAGTCAGGAGATTTGAGCACGGGGAAGTGACACAGCAGAGACTTCAGGCGATCAAAGGCTCTTTGGCATGCTTCATCCCAAGTGAACTTTACGCCTTTCTTCGGTTGGTCGGTGAGACTGAGAGCAATCTCAGCAAATTTCTTCCAGAACTTGCGGTAGTACTCGATCATTCCAAGGAAGCGGCGCAAAGCTTTTTTGTTGTCAGGAACTGGAAAGTCCATGATGGCTTGGACCTTAGCAGTTATGGGTGCCACCTTACCCTGGCCTATGACGTAGACAAGATACGTGACAGTAGCACAACCAAAGTCACTCTTGTTCAGATTAACAGTCAGGTTAGCCTGGGTCAAGCGCTAGAACAACATCTACAGATCTTTCAGATGTTCTTCCCAGGAGTCACTCCATGTGACCAGGTCGTCAATGTACACACCCTCGTGTGTGGCAATCCAGCGATTGTAGACTGTATCATCCTTTGGAATGTGGCTGGGGTATTGTTCATGCTAAAGGGTAGGACTTCATACTGGTATAACCCAGATGGTATGGCAAAAGCATAGATGCACTTGGCCCTCTCAGTTAAAGGCACACATCAATAACCCTTCAATAAATCAATCTAGATCAGAAACTTTGCTTGCCCTACTCTCGATACAATCATCAATCCTAGGTATTGGAAACACATCAGTTCTAGTTACAGCATTGACTTTGTGATAATCTGTACAGAATCTAGTACTTCCATCAGGATTTGGAGCTAGAACTCAGGGTGAACTCCAATCTGAGTAAGAGGGTCTGATAATATCATGTTCTAACATGTACTCAACCTCTTTCTCAGCAATCTTTCTCTTTTCAGGATTCATCCGGTACGGATGCTGTTTTATTGGTTTGGTATCACCAACATCTACATCATGAGGGGCTATAGAAACTCTCTTTGGAACATCAGGAAATAAATCTTTATATTTCTTGATCAACCTCTCAAACTGATCTTTCTGTGAGGGTTCTAAGTGCTGGAGTTTTACATCAAGATTTTGCAACACTTCAGAATTTGACAATTTATATGAAAGAACTTCAGCTTCAATTTTAGGTTCATCATCTTGAAACTCCCCCTCATCTTCACAAGTCTTAGCCATAGGAGGATCTGAAGTGACAGCTGCAAACCTAGCATTCCTATCATGATAAGGCTTCAGCGTGTTAATGTGACACAACTGTTTTGGCTTTCTCCTATCTGGAGTCTTCACAATGCAATTGAGATCATTGAGTTTTGTTAGAATTTCATAAGGACCATGAAATCTAGCCTGCAGTGGATTGGACTGCAAGGGAATGTTGTGATTTACGAAATGAACCAAGTGCGACAACCAGTAGAATGCAAAAAGGAGGCTTTATTTCTGAAGGGGGAAACCCCCCAACAGAGCTGGCAACGGTACAAAGTCCACAATCCAAAAACAGTATCCAATGGGCGTAATCCAGAATCGTAACCAGGGCACCAATAACAAAGTTCGTGGTCAGACAAAAAGGGTTCGGTACACAGGCGTAGGTTTGGAGGAGAAACAAACTCATAAGCCAAAGACAGTCCGAATCCAAAACCAGGGCAGTAATCACAAAATCAAGGTCGGGCAGAAAAAAGGTCAAAATTCACAGATGCAACAATATCCAAAAAGGGCAAACCAAAAACAATAGTTGGGCCATCCAGTCAGAAAGATAAACACTGAGAAATCGAGGCGAGAAACGTAGCACAAGAAAACTAGGGAGACAAAGTGCAAAGCATGAAAATGAAAACATGGCTTGGAAACTAAATGATCTAAACATGAAAAGTTATAAACAGGAAATCTAAATTACCAAAACACAAAACACAATCCTAAGAATAGTCAGACAGAGCAGTGGTCACTAAACACAGAAATACTAAACATGGCTAGGCCAGGCACAGAACTTAACATGACAGCAGAATCCAGAATCCCAACAGAACCCCCCTCCCAATGAACGCCTCCTGGCGTTCAACCTGAAGGTCGTGGATGAGAAGCGTGATAGTCCTTAATCAATTCTTTGTCCAGAATGTGCCTAGCTGGCACCCAACTGCGATGTTCCGGTCCGTAGCCCTCCCAGTCGACGAGGTATTGTAATCCTCTGCCTCGTCGACGAGAGTCCAGGAGGGAACGGACCGTATAGGCTTCGCCTCCGTCGATGATCCGGGCGGGTGGTGGGGGATCAGGTCCAGATGACAGGTGGTGGGTTATAGCAGGTTTGATTTGTGACACATGGAAAGTGGGGTGTATACGTCGCATAGACAGGGGGAGACGGAGGCGAATGGCAGTGGGGCTCAGGACCCTTTCAATGGTAAAAGGGCCCAGGTATTTGGGGAAAAGCTTACCCCCGTTACCTCTGAGGGGGATGTCCCTTGAAGACAGCCAGACCCGCTGCCCAGGTCGGTACGTAGGAGCCGCAGTGCGTCTCTTGTCGGCCTGCTCCTTCATCCGGGCGACTGACCTGAGCAGGGCCTGGCGGGTGGTAGATCTGCTTCCCATGCAGCCGTAGCCCACTGCTTGGCCCTTTCCGTCAGTTGCGTGATGATAAAAGCAACCCGAGCTTTTTCGGTGGGGAATGACGAGGGCTGTGGGCTGAAAATGAGCTTGCACTGGGTGAGAAAAGCCAGACATGCTCCCGGGTTCCCATCGTACCTCTCAGGCGGTGGCAGGCGTGGCTCGCAGACTGGCAGTGGCGGAGCAGACGCAGGAGCAGGAGTGGCATGGATGGCAGGCTGGGGAGACTGTAGCCGCTGAGCGTCTTGCACAGAGCGAGTGAGATCCGCCATCTGAAGACTCATGGTTTGCATATGTTGCATAAGAGCCCGAAGCTGACGCTCTTGGAATTCTAACTGAGCGCCCTGTTGGTGCACTGCCTCCTGCAGAGACTGGTCTGACGCTGGCTCCGTCATGGTCAGATCGTAATCGGGAAGCAACACTAGGACCTTGTCTCCTGGTTTAAGCTCACGGCTTCTAGCCTAATGATCATACCTAGTTTTTATTTTTCCCTGACTTGATTTCAAGTTCTCTTTGGCTAGGTCACAAGCTGCACACAGTCTTTCCTTGAACTTGCTAACATAGTCAAACAGACTGATATGCGGCTCTTTCTCTTGCCATTGTTCACTCAGCAACAGCGAAGGTCCTCTCACTTCATGACCAAACACTAGCTCAAATGGACTGAATCCAGTAGACTCCTGCACTGCTTCTCTAGCTGCAAACAACAGCAAATGAACCCCTTCATCCCAGTCTTTCTCATGGTCATAACAATAAGTCCTCATCATTGTCTTGAGAGTGGAATGAAACCGCTCTAAGGCACCCTGACTTTCTGGATGATAGGCACTAGAAAGAATCTGTTTTGCACCTAGTTCATACACAACCTGCTGAAACAATCCTGAAGTGAAATTGCTACCTTGGTCTGACTGAATTTCCCTGGGAAGACCAAACAACGTGAAGAACTTTATCAAAGCCTTCGAGATTGCAGTTGCCTTGATGTTACGTAGAGGTATGGCTTCGGGGAATCTGGTAGATGCACACATGATTGTCAACAAGTACTGATTTCCAGATCTAGTCTTGGGTAATGGACCAACGCAATCAACAATGACCCTAGAGAATGGCTCCCCAAATGCTGGGATAGGCTGCAATGGAGCTACAGGTGGGTCTAACTGGTGTTTTCCAACTACCTGACAAGTGTGACAGGTTTTGCAAAAGTTGGAAACGTCTTTCCGAAGCCCAGGCCAAAAGAAGTGTTTCATGATCTTATCAACAGTCTTGTTAACACCAAGATGACCTCCTAAAGGTAAACTATGAGCCATTGTTAAGATCTCATTCCTATAGACCTTCGGAACAACAATTTGCCTGACCACTGCCCAATCTGCAGTGGCAGGGATATCAGGAGGGCGCCACTTCCGCATCAACACACCATCCTTGAGATAATACCCAATTGGAACTGCATCTATTTCTTTTTCAGGAAGGGCTCTCCTCTTTAGTACACCAATTTCAGGATCATTAGTTTGCTCCTCAATCAACCGCTTTCTGGACAGAGACAAGTCTCCAGACACATCAGAATCACCAGACCCATCCGGCTGGCTGAATAGAGAACTGATAAAAGTATCTGATAAGTCCTCAAACGGAGAAACCATAGTAGGCCAATCAGAGTCATGAGGCGAACCACCTGAGTCCTGACTATTCAATGTACTGGATGGCACCACAACATCATCTTCTTTAGCCTTCTTGGCCATAGCACGAGTCACTGCGCAAGAAGGATACAGAGATGGGTCCTCATCCCCATTTTCAGTGCTCAGCTGTGAAGTAAGATGTACAGGGGGAACTACTTTGCCCCCAGCCAGGTCATTGCCTAGCAACAGAGAAACAACCTTTATAGGTAGACTTGACATAAGTCCCACCTTTACCTGTCCTGTAACTAAATCTGACTTCAAGAATATAGAGCGCAGGGGTACAGCTACAGTCCTCCCTTCAATACCTTGTACAAGTATGAAATCCCCTGAAGCGGTCTCATCACGTAACTCCAAGGAGTCCATCAACAAAAGTGACTGAGAAGCTCCGGTATCCCTTAGGATATATATGGGGACAGGAGTAGTATGCTCATTCAGAGCCACAAATCCCTCTGACACAAATGGAAGAAATTCCTCCCTCAAAAAGTCAGCTGTATTAGGCTTTTTAGCCCCACAAGAAGCAGGCAATTTAGCAGATTGGTTATCTACTACAGGGGTTTCTAACCTTGTTTTCACAAAGGCATTTGGTTTGGTATCCTTTTCTTTTTCTTTCTTAGCTTTAAGGAACCAACAGTTAGTTGTAACATGACCAGATTTCTTGCAATAACTGCAAACTAGACCACTTTTGTCACTGTCAGCTTTCACACTTTGATCAGACCTGTTACTGGATTTCTGAGCACCATCACCAGATTTGTCTTTGTCTTTGGGTGAGGAATCTTGGGTATCACCATAACCCTTTTTCTGAAATTGGGACCATTTATTGTTACTGCTAGACTGAAATTTGGACCTATGAGTGAGAACATATTCATCTGCAAATTTGGCAGCTGATTGCAAGTTCAGTGCTTGCTTCTCATTAAGGTAGGTCTTAACATCATCCTTAACACAGTTCTTGAATTCTTCAACTAACACCATCTCTTTTAGTGAGTTGAAATCATCCTTGACCTCCATAGAAGTACACCAGCGCTCAAAGCAAACCTGCTTCTCATTAGCAAATTCAACATAAGTCTGATTTTCAGATTTCTTCAGACCTCTGAATTTCTGTCGGTAAGCCTCTGGAACCAACTCATAAGCTCTCAAAATAACCTTTTTGACAAGCTCATAATCAGAGGAATCATCTGCAGACAAAGCCGAATAGGCTTGTTGAGCTTTACCCTTGAGGACAGTTTGCAACATCAGAGGCCAGTGTTCCTTTGGCCACTGGCAACTCTTTGCTACCTTTTCAAAACACTGGAAATAGTTGTCAACATCCTTTTCTGAAAATGGAGGCACCAGTTTTACCTCCTGACTGGCACAAAATTTATTTTTAGTTTCAATTTTAATTTTTAGTTGCTCCATTTGGAGTCTTTCTTCTCTATCGAATTTCTCTAATTCAAAATCTCTCTGTCTCTGTCTCTCTCTCTCTGCTCTTTCCTCTTTCTCTCTCTCAAATTCTCTTTGTTTTTCTTCTCTTGCTAATTTTTCTAACTCAAACTGCCTTTGTTTTTCTTTTTCTTCCCTCTCAAATTCTCTTTGTTTTTCTTTTTCCTCCCTTTCTTTTTCTCTTTCCTCCCTTTCAATCTCTAGCATTTTTAATTTACGTTCCATTTCTATATTTGGATTTTCCACTGGAAACTGTTCCAGATCTCCTGGTGCAAACACATTTTCATCAATGTAATATTCAACTATCTCTCTAGCCAGTCTTGCTTTTCGCATGGCTGGTTTTACCTCTGTCAGCTCCAACTGTCTGCAAATTTCTAGCAGTTCTGTCTTTTTAAAAGACTTCAAAACCCCTACGGTTGGTGATGCCAAGAAATCATCCATTGCTGTTGTCAATATATATCTAGGAAAATTCACAAAAACAATTTCACAATTTGGAATGTTAGATTTTCAATAAATTACTCACACAATGGTCTATCCCGCACCTTGAGCCCCCAATTTGTTATGGCCCCAATTTGTTATTACATTTATAACACAACAGCAACAGCAAGGGATGACAAACACAGTTTTAACAACTAAAACACATTTAATTTTTAACAAAGACAAAGACTAATAACAACCTACAACTAAAGACCAAGATTGATAAATAAGAAAAAACAGAAATAATTACAGTCCCTTTTTGGTGGGGTGGCTTGGTGATGTCCTGGATGAAGAAAATGCTCAAACACAGGCAAAGAAATCCACAAAAGAAACGTCACAGGTCTTGAACAGAATGGCAGGTCTGGTCATCTTCTTGCAATTTCTCCTACTACTTTACTGTCTCAATTCTTTTCCTTATATACTCTTTTGCAGACCCCACCCACATTTAGACCTCTTTTTTTTAATTTTCTGAGACTTGCCCCAGACATGTCCAGGACATGTCTAAACATGACTCCAGTCTGAGCTGAACAAAAAAAAAGGTAAATACTGCCATCTAGTGGCCTATATTCACATTACACACCGGATCGGAGAAGGGTTTGTTTTCACCCAAAATACACTACATGAAGGGCAGAGAGCCCCCACTCTCCCCGTAACAAGTTAGAAATCAATTCATCTAACCATAACCGTCCAAAGCTGTTGAGGTAAAAATTGATCCGTAAAGCAAATATCCTACATAGTTCCGCGACTTTAATAAGCAGTAATTGAAAAAAAAGTGATGAGGTGATTACCTGATTTCGGGCTTCCACTTCCAGCTCTTCTTTAACGTGTGCACACAATCGCATTCGTGCGAGTGTGGAAGACGTGATTACGGCGCTGCTATTTCACCTGGCAACAATAAATACTATTTTCTGATTGGCTGATAGGTTGCTCATTCACAGGGGCGTAGCTAGAACCGGGAATTGGGGTGGCACAGACGCGTCCCTTTATGACAATTAGGAGGATAGTCCTGGCTAGTTCTCAATAATTTTTCTTTATTTTTCCAATTATCGTAATAGGCAACTGAAGACACGGTTTCTCATGCGATCTAACAGCGATGAAGTCATGGGGTAAATTCCGTAAAACTGAGAATTGGGGTGAACGTAACATCTGTTTTAAAGAATTATTAGTCCTGACCTGTTCGCAGTCATTTTCATGATTAACAAAATGTTCACTCCGAGAGCGCTCCGCACTGAACAGGTACTGCTTGTTCTCCCCGATTAGGTAAGACGACAATCATTCATCTGGACACGTTTGCTTAATTTAAATCAACGTTATTCAAAATTACTCTCGGTATTGAGTGGGGGAAAAAAGTGGCACTTGGCAGTGAAATAGGCAATAAAAAGCATCCGGCTCTATTTGACGTTGATTAAAAAATTAGATTAAAAAAAAAAAAAATATATATATATATATATATATATATATATATATATATATATATAAGGGATAAAATATTCATAAAGGAAAATTCTAATTTTATTTTAACATATTTACACATACATTTACGATTTCCATAGTGTACAGAGGAGTATATGTACTTTTTGCAGTCGTCCAGCAGATGGTACTGCTCTTGTCATTGCCATAGACCACACCTATTGGATGTCTGTTCCCGCCTCTTTGTCCGACCCCGCCCCATTCCGCGGCCCGCAGTCAGGGGTACTTGTCTGCCTTCGCCTAGTCCCTTCATAGATTACCAATCTCTTTTACAGTTTATGTTACTAAAGTACGGCGAGTTTTATCACTTCTCGGCGTGAGAAATATCATGTGTGGCGTGAGAGCGTGTGAACTTATTGAAATGCGTGAGTGTCACGCTCAATGTGTGAGACTTGAGAGCCCTGCAGGCTGTATTAAGGTCAAGCGCCAACATAAGGCGAAATGGAATATTGAGCTTGATGTCGGTTATAGGCCGAATTTTAACATTAATTTAGTTTTATTTAACATGGTAAAGATTGAGACATTCAATATTCGATTGTTCATCATTATTTCTAAACTACATTTCTCATAACCAAAATAAATTATCAAACGAAATCATCATATGATATTAGGCTACGCAACAGCCTGTTCTCCAATTAGTTCAATTAGAAACGCATTACAAACAATTACAAACATACCGGTGGTCATCAAGGTTACAACTGCGCTGTCGGTCCTGGCATCTGGGTCGTTCCAGAGAGTGGCTGGTGATGTCATGGATATATCACAGGCATCTGTGTCAAGGTGTCTGACACAGTTGGTTGACGCTGTGCTGCACCACATCAGCTGGGTCGCGCAAACCGGGTCGGAACCAATCAGAACCTCTTCCACTATGAATATGTACAGAGACCGCAGACGTTGGTCACAGCATTAATCTTCAGGTTGTGTGCAATCATGATACGCACATATTAAGCATCTGCGCCAAATTTCCTGGCTCGGCCCATGACGCCTATGTACTGCGCAACTGCTGGAAATGCCAAAAAATGCGATAAATATTTGAAACCATATTAAGTTTGTTTCCAGTATCTATCACAGTAATACTTTGAGCATAGGCCACTGGCGCAGCCAACGGGGGTGCTGAGACACGTCCCTTTTTGACTGCAATTAGTAGTTCTCAATCATTTTCATTTATTGACACGTTTTCCAATTATCATAATTGGCCACCGAAGACACGGTTTCTCTCCGTATGCGATCTAACAGCGATTAAATCATGGGCTAAATTCAGTCCAGTTGCGGAACAAGAACAGAGAATTGGGTTGCACAAAACTTCCGTTTAGAACAATTATTAGTCCTGACCTGCTCCTAATCGGGGAGAACAAGACGCACCTCTCAACTGTGGAGTGCTCTCGGAGTGAACCTTCTGTTAATTATGAAAATGATTGAGAACAGGTTGATTGCTATTTTTGTGTGACTAGAATGTTCTCTTTATTTCTTCCCTGTCTTCCACGGAACAGACAGGCTAGTGTAGGAGAGGCACATTTTCAATGCTCTGATTACGCTGTTTGAGAAGCGCAAAATTCTTTATTTATTATGTCATTATCGCCGCAGTTTGTTTGTTTGCATAGTGTAATGGCTATTTGTCCATATCGTTAACAAAAAAAAAAACAAAACAAATCAAATGGCCATTCTGGCACCGACTAGGTTAGGCTTTACGCAGGTCAAGCAAACAATTCAAAGTCCATACCAAACAATGCATTTAGGGTTGGTTTATTCACCGTTGTCAGCAAGATACAGCCAGCAAAGTCAGCACGCACCCTCTCCGATCCCTGGTAAAAAACCATATGCCCACGATGCCCTCTCAGACCCATCCCACTTCACCTATATATGCAAATTAGGCACCTGACGGCCCATTCAAAGAACGTAAGCATAAACCAAACTTCCATAATGGAAAACACAATAAATACTAAAGACACATAAACCCAATTTAACATTAACAATGTGCAAAATAATAATAATAATAATATTATATAAACCAAGGATGTTAATACTAAAGAAAATTAAACCACAAATAGCTCCAACAACCCAGCCCCTAATCGTGAACATGAAACCCACAATTACTTTTAGCATAAGCATAAGGGAGCTATTTCCCCAATCTATGTCCTACGCTACAAAAATCTTCAGGATTTCTTCTTCTTCTTCTTGGTTCCCTGAAACAAATCAAATAGATAGAGAGGAGACAGGAGAGAGGAGAGAAAGAGAGAGAGAGAAACTGAGGTATACTTTCAGGTGACAGCCTCAAGGAGGAGACAGAGCTTGGTAACAGGTCTCTCCAAAATACGGGTCTTAGTCTGAACCCTCACAGAATGGACCAAGCCTTTGGAATCAGCTGTGGTGCTCAAAACTCTGCCCATCATCCAGGACCCTCTTGGCGCTGTGGCATCAGCAATGATGACAACATCTCCCGGAGAGAAGCTCCTTATCGGTCTCACCCATTTTTGTCTTTCTTGCATCACCAGTAGGTATTCTGATGTCCACCTTTCCAGAAGAGCTCAGCATTATACTGCGTTTGCCTCCACCTTCTCTTAATGTACACATCAGATGCTTTAAACAAACCTGGTGGCAAAATAGGTTTCCCTTTCAACAGAAGAACATGGTTAGGAGTGAGTGCTTCTAAATCATTAGGATCATCTGAGACTCTCGTGATCGGCCTATCATTTAATATTGCCTCCACCTCACAAAACAGAGTCTGCAGACCCTCCTCATCCAGAGTTTGCTGTCCAACAACAGAGGTAAGTACACTTCGTACTGAGCGTGTCAGACGCTCCCAAACGCCACCTTGATGTGAGGCCACTGGGGTGTTGAAGCTCCACTTTACCCCCTCTTGGACAAAGGTACTCTCCATCTTTGATTGGTTTAAAGCAGCCAGTGCTTGTTTTAGTTCCTTCTTTGCCCCAATAAAATTTGTGCCATTGTCTGACCTTATGCTTGCCACAGGACCCATTCTGCAAATGAATCTTCTCACAGCATTTATGCAAGAGTCCGTATCGAGAGAATGTGCCACTTCAAGATGTACAGCAGGGCTACTCAAACAGGTGAAAATTACCCCATACCTTTTCGGAATGGTTCGTCCTCTTTTCACATCAAGTGGTCCAAAATAATCCACTCCCACATCTGTAAATGGTGCCTTGTCTGGCAAAACTCTCTTTAGGCAGGTCTGGCATATTTTGTTCACCTAGCCTTCCTCTGTATCGTCTGCATACTGTACACTCAGAAATGATTCTTCTGGCTGCAGAATTGGCATTAAAGATCCAATATTTCTGTCTTAACTTGTTCAGCATGTGATTATGGCCGGCATGTCCAATTTGTTGATGGATATGACGTAATATCTGCTGGGATACATGTAGATCTTTAGATAGGATCACAGGATGCTTAACTTCCAATGGCAGTGCAGATCTAGACAAGCGACCACCAGCACGAAGTGTGCCATCTCCCAAGATGGGATCAAGACGATACAGGGGACTGTCTTTGGACACATTCTTTGAGCCTTGTATTAGGGATGCAATTTCACTGCTGAATCTTTGCCTTTGTACATAATCGACTATTGCTCTTTCAGCTTTGTCTCAGTGTTCAGGGATCAAGCTGGATTTTCCAAATGTGGCTTTAAACCCTTTTAACTCCTGGTCCACTTTGTCACTTTGGCAAGCCACAAGTTCCTTCCTTTGCTGACTCAAAAGCAGAAGACACTGTTTTAGCCGTAGGAGCCAGGCCACTGATGTTCTAAGCTTCCTCCAAGACGAAAAATAATGGATGAGGTGATCTGTGGGAGTGTCACTGTATTTAACAATGACATTCACTCTTGGCTCCTTCTTTAACTCTGGATCATCAACAGAAACTAAAGATGGATCAATGTCAAATACTGGCCACTCACTTGCAGGTAAAGACAGAAACTCAGGGCCCTTCAGCCACTTTCCATGCGTCATAAACCCCTTAGCAGTCAGCCCACGAGATGCTTCATCAGCAGGGTTGTCTTTGGTGTTCACATATCTCCATTGCTGCATATCTGTCTCTTCTATAATGACTGAAACTCTGTTGGCAACAAAAGTGTGGAAGCGTCTTGTTTCATTCAAGATGTACTTGAGGACAGTAGTACTGTCAGTCCAAAAAACTGACCTTTCAAGTTGTAACTGAAATTCTCTCAACAACATCTTATCCACACGAACAGCCAACATAGCTGCAGCAAGCTCAAGGCAAGGAATGGTGACTTGTTTCAAAGGTGCAACTCTAGCTTTTCCTACAACAAATGAGATCTGCACACTGTCAGTATTTTCAAGCCTCAAGTAGGAGACTGTGCCATACCCAACCTGACTGGCATCTGAAAAATGAAGGAGCGCCGCCTTTACAGGGGTCCCAAAACTTTGAGGCTTCATACATCACTCCACTTTAAATCCACTCATACGCTGGAGGTCAGTAAGCCATTCAGACCAGCGTTTAGAGAGCTCAGATGGTATCGGCTCGTCCCACTTTAAGTTCATCCTGCACAGCTCCTGCAACAACAACTTGGCTGGGACAACAAAAGGGGACAAAAACCCAAGTGGATCATAAAGAGAACTCACCACAGATAGGAAACCCCTCCTGGTATGTGGCCGCTCCTGCACTGCAGTTCTGAAGCTGAACGTGTCACCTTCAACACACCACTCCATCCCAAGAGCCCTTTCTAGGGGAAGCTGATCCCGGTCCAAATCCATTTCCTTTGTGTCTGCTGCTCTAATGCCATTTGGAATTAACGCCAACACTTCCCGACTGTTAGTGACCCATTTTTGTAGATTGAAACTGCCCATTTTGCAGAGTGAAACCAGTCCATGTATCAGTTGTATTGCATCCTCTTCTGTAGCTGTAGATTTAAGACAGTCATCCACATAAAAGTTGCATTTAACTGTATTAATGACATCAAGAGAGTACTCACATGCATTGTCCTCTGCTGTTCTTCTCAGAGCATAATTAGAGCAGCTTGGTGAGGATACAGCTCCGAATAAATTCACTCTCATCCTGTATTCCTGCGGTTCATTATTAACATCTCCATTAGGCCACCGGACAAAGCGCAGAAAGTTGACATGTTTGTGTGGAACCAAAACCTGATGGAACATGGCATGGATGTCAGCCATAACAGCAACAGGCTCTTCTCTGAACCGAAGGAGGACCCAGATAAGCGAGTTGGTTAAATCTGGGCCCTGCAGAAGTTCACTGTTAAGTGATGTTCCTTTATATGTACATGCACAGTCAAATACAACACGGAGCTTTCCTTTTGTGGGGTGATATATACCATGGTGGGGAATGTACCACACTTTTCCCTCCTCTAAAGCCTGTTCATCCATGGGTACTCGTTCGGCATAGCCTCGCTCCAGAATGTTGTTCAAGAAGTCTGTGTATTCTCTTTTAAATGCAATGTCTCTAATAAATCTTCTCCTCAAGCTTTGAAGTCTCTGTAATGCAATGCAGCGGTTGTTGGGAAAAACAGGATCTTCTACTCTGAAAGGTAAGTCAATACAATAATGTCCGTTTTGTGGCTCTGTTGTGTTCTTTACAATGTTCATGAATTTAATGTCCTCTCTTGACATCTTCAGTAGATCATCACATGTCCTTTCATTAAAATCATGATTGTACTGCTGTCTTAACATGTTCTCCAAGTGCTCCACAGATATGCGATTGGTAGTTACAACAGTACAGCCTGTTTGGACATTACCTCCAGAACCTCCATCACGAAGAGGCCCATTTATAACCCAACCAACCCTTGTCCTTACTGCATAAGGTCCATCACATTGGCTGTTGATTAGCTCCCATGGTTCAAGTACTTTGGGAGCACAAGTGCCAATAAGCAAATCCACATCTGAATCCACTGCAGGCATCTTGATGCTGCTCATGTAGGGCCATTTAGCAACATCCTCTTGACGTGGGATATTTCTTCTTGACACTGACTGGCATTGTAGCTTGTGTTAAAACAGATTGCAACTCAATAAAGTCCTCTTGGTCAAGGCCACATACCTCCAGTCCAGATATGACAGTAGTTTTGACATTTTTAATCTGCCCCAATGTCCTTAGTATAATGTTCTCTACTTTGCCAGTTACTCCAAACCGCTCTGCTAAATTAGTAGCACAGAATGTACCCGAACTCCCTGGATCAAGAAAGGCATATGTGTACACTATCTCGTTACTCTTTTGGCTTTTCACTTTCACAGCAACAATAGAGAAAACAGTATAGTCCTCTTCTCCAGCCCCTATATGACCACATGTCTACTGTAAAGTAGGGCTCACAGTTTCTTCCTTTGAGTCATCCTTTTCCACATGCAGGACAGATGGATGCTTCCTATGGCACACTTGACAATCCAAACGACTCCTACAGTCTTTGCTTGTGTGTCCAAACTTTAAGAAGCCAAAACAAATTCCTTTTTCCTTTAGGAAGTGTATTTTGTCCTTCTGGGTCCTTGATTTAAACTGTGAGCATTTATCCAGTACATGGTTGGTATAATGGCAAAATATACATTTCTGGTTATCTGGAGTAGAAGTGATATTTTTCCTATCATATTTATCTCCATATTTTATTGCAGTAACATTGATGGCGAAGGTACCTCCTTTTCTCCTCTGTGATTTGATGCTTTGGCTTGGTTGGCTGAAGATGCATCATTAATATTACCAAACAATGGGTCTGAAGCAATTTTTACTTGTTTTTCAATAAAGTTTACAAGATCAATAAATACTGCCCTACTCCCTGTTTGTTCATGAATGTCACATGCAACATTTCTCCATTTTTCCCGCAGCCTGTAAGGAAGCTTCATTACAATAGTCCTGAGGTTTGCTGGCATGTCCAACACTTCCATATATTTGATCTGATGTACCAAATTGGAACAACCTCAAAGGAAAAAAGCAAACGATTGCAGTGCACTTACATCCTCAGGTTTAATTAAGGGCCAGTTGGTAATTTTGTCCATGTAAGCAGAGGAAATTTTATGTTCACCCCCAAAGTGTTCAGTGAGGAGTATCTTTGCTCTTTGGTACCCACGTTCAGAGGGAAGATGCTGGCAGCTTCTAACAAGGTCTCTTGGCTGACCCCTGGTGTACTGTTCTAGGAAATACAAGCAGTCACTAAGATTAGTTGTTTTATTCTCAACACAATTTTCAAACACTCTCAAAAAGGATTTAAAATGCAAGGGGCCACCATCAAACACAGGTATATTCCTCATAGGTAGAGCAGAGGCTGAATTTTGCTGGACTAACAAATTAGTGATTTCATTTTGGAGTTGCATGATGCTAAAAAGGTCCTGAGTGGGCTGAGTTTGGTGTCCTCCTTGTGCATCATGTGCCACTTGTGCTGGTGCTGTCCAAGTTGGAGTATTCGTTACTGGTAGTTGTAATATCCCAGTGCGTTTTGGTTTAACATTGACAACTTGAGAGTTCAGTGTGGGGTTAGATTCACCTTGGGTTGGTACAAAATGCTCAGCATTAGGATTTAATCCATTTGACATTTTGGATTTTTCAACATGAGTTCATGCCATCTGATACTCTGGAGCCACACATTGAACTTAACTCAAAAACTTCAAGTTTTGCATTGGTCTCTTTTATTTCAGTTTCCAGAGCCAGTTGTTCCTTTTCTCTCCTTATTTGTTCCTGTTCCCTCCTAAGTTGTTCCTTTTCCAAACGTATTCTTTCCTCCCTTGCCTCCAAAAGGTGTTTCTTTTTTAAAGCAGCCATATGTTCTACTAATGCTGCCTTTTCTGCTTGAACTTTAATTTTAGCCGAACTGGCAGAAGAGGTTTTAGAGAGTCTAGAGCCGGCTTTAGAGTTCACCCTGGTCAGCAAAGTCAGCACGAACCCTCTTCGATCCCTGGTAAAAAACCATATGCCCACGATGCCCTCTGAGACCCATCACACTTGACCTATATATGCAAATAGGCTCCTGACGGCCCATTCAAAGAACGTAAGCATGAACCAAACTTCCATAATGGAAAACACAATAAATACTAAAGAAACATAAACCCAATTTAACATTAACAATGTGCAAAATAATAATAATAATAATAATAATAATATTATATAAACCAAGGATGTTAATACTAAAGAAAATTAAACCGCAAATAGCTCCAACACATAGCTTTAATGTCATAGCTAAAATAAGAAATGAAAAAGGAGATGTCTGCGTTACTAGTTGTAATTGGCACAGACATAAATAGGCCTGAAATTACAGCGGCATATCTTCGGGCTGCTATAAAAACTTGTATCTTCAAAATGATAAGCTTCACAGGAAAATAAATATAGAATTAAAAAATAATTATTAAATAATATAAATTGATAAATATAATTTAAAATAAAAAAGTTTAATTCGGCATGTAAGAATAGTGGACATACGAGTTTTTGTTTCTTATCAGTTTGGGGATACGAGGTTTTATCAGCAAGGCCCACGATATTCAAATGTAATGTCTGGCATAATCAATGAGCTTGGTACAGAGTCTGCCTCTCTTTTGCATTAGTCACACCTCTTTCATAAGGCCGCCTACATTCTCAAGTTAAGCGCTGTAGGCGTGATAGAAGCGCGTAGGGGAGAATACGCATAACTCAAAAGCGCTGAACTGGAATGGCGTAAAAATGGAATTAAGTGCAAATGGGAGAATAAACCCCCAAGTGCGTAACTGCCTTCGGAGCGCGTAACGCACAGACTTAAGTCGAGGGGAGAATACTTGTAGGCTGAAAAGCGCGTAGCTACGTGCTTTTTTCGACTCGCGCATGGGAGAATAGATCCCTTTTGGCGGAGCAAGGCCAAAATCTGGGCGTTTCTCTGTCAAAGAACACTCACGGGCATTCTCCTCCTTTTTCTATTGAGCACTTTTGAGGGCTGTATTAAGGTCAAGTGCCAATATAAGGCGAAATAGAGCATTGCATTTGATGACGTTTAGAGGCCGAATTTTAACATTTATTTTAGTTTATTTAACATGTTGAACGTTGAGACATTCGATATTCGGTCGTTCATCCTTATTTCTAAACTATGTTTCTCATAACTATAATAAATTGCCAAACAAAGTCATCACACGATATTACACAACAGCCTGTTTGCCATCATTCTACCATGCCCTCAAAAGCTAAAACCAAAATGCCAGTCCTGCATTTGCTCACACACTTGAGTGAGTGGGAAAGAGTAAGAGGAGTGCGCCGAGCTCGAAGACGACCACGCATATACCGGCCTCGTTTGGACATCCTGGGACTAACAAACACCGAGAGCATCCAGCGCTTTCGTCTGAACCGTGAGGCAATCATATATCTTTGCCGACTTCTGGATGAACAGCTAACATGCCGCAGCATTCATCCACAAAACATACCTGTGGTCATCCATGTCACAACTGCGCTCTCGGTCCTGGCATTTGGGTTGTTCCAGAGAGTGGCTGGTGATGTCATGCACATATCACATGCGTCTGTGTCAAGGTGTCTGACACAGTTCGTTGACGCTCCAAGTTCTTCTCCATGCACTTCACCACTGCAAAAAGAATGGATGCCACCTCCTCCTCCACTGCAGTGCAATGCACAGGGGATGATTGTTGCCCACCACCTGTTGCGTGCACACTTCTCCTATGTGCAGAGAGCCTGGCTTTTACGGCGCCCCACAGATCTCTCCATTTATGCTTTAAATAGAGGAAACTGCGCTTACATCTCCCCACTGAAGCCACATCCAGAACGATTCGCAGCTTTCTTCCTCAGATCAGCCTTCGGTGCCCCCTTGCCATACAACACCAACATCTGTGAAATTTGGTTTTCGGCTTTGGCTCGACGTCACCATCATTGTCTTTATGTTCTATTAACAAATGCGACTGCCCTATATGTTCTTGATAATCTAAAAAGTTGTGATATTCTCACGAGGGAGGAGATTGATTTTCTAATTGAGGATATTTGTATGAACTAACTCATGTCTTTGTAATTTTTTTAACCATGTATTTTGATGTACGAATAGAGATATTATTAAATAGGCTACTCTAAATTGAGCCCTACCCTGGCTAAAACCAAAGCACTACCCTTTTGTTAATTAATTTTAGACAGTAAAGAATAACAGATATGGCAAGAATCAGTATCACTAAACGGGATAACTGATTATAATAAAGTATTAGGCACAAGTTCAAGTCAATGTGTCGCTCAAATCAAATGGGACGTAATAAGCTATGGATATGGAATTGTGTGATTGTTGAGGCGGTTTCAGGGCGGGGGCAAGACCGCGTGCGGGGTAAGAATCCCTTGTTTGTTAAAGCGTTGCCATGTCCTTTAGTTGCAAACCTGACATCAGAGTAGTTTGAGATTTCAAGTGCGCAATTTCTAAATGAGATCATATACATTGTCTTTGATTGTTATTTTTGTGTCACTAGAATGTTCTCTTTATTTGTCTTCTTCCCTGTCTTCCACGGACCAAACAGGCTGGTGTCGGAGGGGCACATTGTCAATGATCTGATTGCGCTGGTAGAGAAGCGCTAAATTCTTTATTTGTTATTTCATTATTGCAGCAATTTGTTTGCATAGCTTTAATGCCATGGTGGCTTGAGTAAGAAATAAAAAAGAGATGTCTACCTTACCTCTTGTAATTGGCACATACATACATAGGCCTACTATTGCAGCAGCATATCGTCGGCCAGCTGATAAAACCTTGTATCCTCAAAATGATAAACTTCACAGGAAAATAAAAGAAATATATAAAATGAAAAAGTCATAGTAAAATAGTATGAATTGATAAATATAGTTTAAAATAAAAAAATGTTTAATTTTGCATGTAGAGTAGTTGTCATACGAGTTTTTGTTTCTTATCTTGTTTCTTATCAGTTTGGATATACAAGGTTCTATCAGCAGGCTGACAATATTCAAATTTCAAGTCTGGTTTGTGTTTTCCATGGACTACAACTGCATTTTTATGGTTAATCATAAAATCCTGGTTCCATGTTTTCCTGAGAGCCATAATCAATGAGCTTGGTACAGGGTCCACCTCTCTTTGTTATGATTCTGCCTTTTGTTTGTTGTCTCGTGCTTATTTGTGCTTGTGCTTTACTTTCGTTTTGTATTTAAGCTTTCATTTCGGCCGTCTGACGATCCACTCCCTCTCTGCCAAACTCCAGTGATTTCGCGACAGCCTTCAGCATGCCTGCTTCTCGTCGTCCAATCACGTTTCCTCTTTCAGTTTCGGCTCTGGTATTTCATTCATTGCTTCCACCTGTGTTTAATTCTGGGTCTCGCGAAACTCTGAGTGAATGCGTTCTCTGATAGGATAATTACTAACCCGTACTAACCAGCAGTTATTTGAGAGAGATTGTAAATATTTAGTCACGTAGTAATAACTTTAATTAACTCATTAGCCAGTGCGTGTGATTCCAGCTTTAGTTTTCCTGCCTGAGCTTTCTTTGATTAATTGCTTTTAAAAGCTGTGCTTTCCTTCGCTTCTCTTGTGGTGCGTTTTACTCGTCACATTTAGATTACTTTAATCTAAACTGTCTAGCTTGATTGATTGTCTCAGTATCTTGTCTCGAGTGATTATTGTTAACCCGGTTCTCATGTAATTGATTATTAATCCCATGTGTTTTTGTTTCCAGTCAAGATTGCATTCCGAGTCCCTGCCTACTCGTGACTATAAATGTGGCAGAGATGGGAGAGGCCGTCAGACTGAATCTTTTAATGATTCAGATCTGCATGGTGAAATCACTGCTCGTTGTGCTTTCTGAGTATTTCCTTTATATGATTCCTGAATCTTGTCTGCTCCTTGTTTAAGTCTCCCAGTGTATCCGTCAGTCTAGTTAAGTTCAGTTTTAGTTTTTCTAGTTTATCCACTCTTGGAGTATGGAGTATTCCTGTTTCCCCCTGCTTTTGGCAGTGTACCTTAGTTTTTCCATTTGTTCAGTACATGTGCGCGTGTTTTATTTCTGGCGTGTCTGCCAATTTTCTCCCAGTGTTCTGTGTTTAAACACTTCTGGATCCTGCATCTGGACTGTAATGGTAACCTATTCGCCATTCTTGCAGGACGTAAAGTTTCTGTACTCGTGCTTGTCGGTAGGCAATAAACTACAAAGAAAATCCGAGAGGGAAACGAGGCCGATGTAAAAAGGGAAAATGCTGCGGTTTATTTTCCACATATAATCCACATTGAAAAACAAAAAAAAGACATACGTTTCCAAGCAAATCCTGGGTATCCAGTCTGTCACCTTAAACTAACTAACAGAAAATGTGAGGTTCTTATGCCTATAATAAGCTACGGTCAGAAAAAGTGTAGCTCCCGTCCTGCCGCGAACATTTTAGCAAACAAGGCGAGAAACCGGCAGGTGCTCACATGGCTAATTACAACAAATTCACAACAGTAAACTGTGCTTTACGACAGTATCAATTCGTGGTAACAGGACAAAATAAGAGCAAAATAAAAATAATATTTACTCAATAGACATTAATTACAGTAAGATAAAACTAAATATCAATTATGACCAGTCACTATAGACTAAAGCAAAATAGATATAAATGAACTAATAAGGCACAAAATGCAAACATAAGCCTCAACTTATCCTTGGCTCTAACATTCCGGCCCCTAATTGTTCTTGTGAACCACAAAACAATTACCTTTTACATATTCTAAGAGCCATATAACAGAATCTTCAAAAAACAAACAGAAGTCATGTCCATATCCAGGCTGGTCTTCTTAGCACACCAGGAACTCTTTTAAACAGCTGTGTGCGTAAAACAAAAAAAAGGGGGGGAAATGGAGGGGCTGGAGTCAGAGGTTCAAGCACATGACTCATCGTTGGAGATCAACCTTTACCGTTGACTCTTAAGTGACAATGTAAAAAAAAAAAAAAGGGGGGGCTACATATCACTTTCAAGTAGTAAGCAGAGCTTAGTCACAGGCCGTAGAAGAACACTTGTGCTGCTTTTCACCTTAGCCTGACGAACATGCCCTCCGCTGTCTTTGATTGTCTGGATCACTCGACCCATTACCCATGAATTTCGTGGGGCGGATTCATCCACGATAAGGACAATGTCATTTTCACTGATATTCCTTTTTGGCTGGGACCACTTTTGTCTCTCTTGTAAGTCCGGTAGATATTCCTTGATCCAGCGTCTCCAAAACAAATCCGCTAAGTATTGGATTTGGCGCCATCTGCGTCTGGAGTATGCATCATTTTTGTCAAATATGCCAGGAGGTAGTGGGGTTATGGCCTTCATCAGCAGCAGATGATTTGGGGTCAAAGCCTCCAGGTCATTTGGATCGTTAGAGACTCTGGTAATAGGGCGGCTATTTATAATAGCCTCAACCTCACAGAGCAGAGTGTGCAGCCCCTCCTCATCAATTGTTTGCTGCTTCACAATAGAGTTGAGCACTTTTCTTATTGTTTTTATCTGCCGCTCCCATACTCCTCCAAAATGGGATGCGGCCGGTGGGTTGAACAACCATGTGATGCCTTTACTCTGCAAAGTGTCTTGAATCTTTGCATTATTCAAAGTCCGTACTGCATCTCGCAGCTCACGCTCCGTGCTCACAAAGTTTGTTCCGTTGTCAGAACGCATCAGCCGGACCTGACCTCTCCTAGCGATGAACCTGCGCAGTGCGTGAATGCAGGAGTCAGTGTCCAAGGAACTTGCTACTTCGATATGCACAGCTCTCACTGTCAAACAGGTAAAAACCACGCCATACCTTTTGATCATGGTCCTACCTCTTTTTATCTCAAAAGGACCAAAATAGTCCACGCCGACGCTTGTAAATGGTGGCTCATCGGGTACAAGCCTGTCACTTGGAAGGTCGGCCATAACTTGAGTTTCTCTTCTGCCATGCTGACGTCTGCAGGTAACACATTGTGATAGGACATGTCGCACGGCTGCATGGGATCTTGTAATCCAATACTTCTGCTGTACCTTTGACAAGACATGATTTCTGCCACTATGACCAAGTTCCTCATGAGCAGATCTGAGAATGAGAGGGGTTATATGCAGGTCTTTGGCTAAGATTGCAGGATGTTTAGACTCCTCTGGCATGGCTGACTTATTCAGCCTGCCACCGACCCTTAGTATGCCATCTTGTAAGATTGGTGACAGTCGATAAAGAGGGCTGCCTTTTGGCACTGCTTTTCCTTCCTGAAGCATGGAGATGTCCTTACCGAATCTTTCTCTTTGACTGAAGCGTACTACTTCCAACTCTGCCTTTGCAACATCGCTTACAGAGAGGGGTACAAAGGGAAGCAAAGCTTTTAAGCTTTTGATTTGTTTGTCCAGCTCCAACTTTTGGATTTCCTCATTGAGCTTTCCAGCTGTGAAAGATGTTGTCAAATCTTTTCTCTTTTGAACCAGTAGCATCAGTGTTGACTTCAACCGGAGAACCCACGCAACACTTCTTTTAAGGCGATACCAGCTTGAGTAGTGATGAATGAGTTGAGAAGTGGGGTTTGTGCTCTGCTCGGCACTGAGTGCATAAACTGAAGCTTCTTTGACCTCTGGGTCATTATTGAGAGGCTGACATATGCTGTGTGGCATTTCAGGCCACTCAGACTCGGGTTTTGTTAAGAAGTCTGGACCTATGATCCAGGTTTTTGCCTTTAGAAAAGCATCCACAGCAAGCCCCCTGGATGCATAGTCTGCAGGGTTGTCTAAAGTATTCACGTATCTCCACTGAGAGACCTTTGACCTTTCTCTGATTGCCGCAACCCGGTTGGCAACGAACGTGCGGTATCTTGCTGTCTCATTTTTGAGATACTGAATGACCAGCGTGCTGTCTGTCCAAAAGACAGACTCCTCCAGACTTTGATCCAATTCAGCTCTCATCATTGTATCCATCTTAGCTGCCATGGACGCAGCAGTAAGTTCAAGTCGAGGTATGGTAACCGGTTTCAACGGCGTAACCCTGGCTTTGCCAATGATGAAGGCACTGTGTGTCTGGTTCTGACGACTTTTGGAGACCATGTATGTGACTGTACCGTACCCTTTCTCGCTTGCGTCAGCAAAGTGATGGAGTTGAGCTGCAGCAGTCTCACCAAAGTTACTCGGCTTAACACATCTATTCACCTCGAAGCTGGCCAGACGATGTAAGCTCGTTACCCACTGATGCCACTGTAGAGCCAGAGCCTCTGGCATGCTGTCATCCCATGCATGTTTGGTTCTGCATAGCTCCTGCAGAATCTGCTTCACTGGAAGGATGAGAGGAGCCAAAATCCCGAGTGGATCATAAATAGAGCTCACCATTGAAAGCACTCCTCTCCTTGTCAGTGGCTTGTTCTGAACAGAGACTCTGAACTTTAGCATGTCAGACTCCACGCACCACTGAACGCCCAGAGCTCTTTCGATAGGGAGGCAATCCTTTTCCAAGTCAAGCTCTTTGACCTCTTTGGCCCTGTCGTCCTCATGCACAGAAGAAAGCACTGCTCTGCTGTTGGAAATCCACTTTGTGAGACGAAAACCTCCAGCAGCACATAGACGCTGGAGCTCCTGAATGAGAGAAACTGCCTCTTTCTCGCTGCCAACTGACCTAAGGCAGTCATCCACATAAAAGTTCCTTAAGACAGTGCTTGTTGCCTCTGAGCTGAATGCTGCCTGGTTGTCCTCAGCGCATTTTCGTAGTGCAAAACTTGCACAGCTGGGTGATGAGGTTGCGCCAAATAAGTGAACGACCATTCAGTATTTTTTCAGCTCCTGACTGAGGTCTCCTTCAGGCCACCACAAAAACCTCAGCATATCAGTGTCTTCAGCTGGAACCCTGACCTGACAAAACATGCCTTCAATATCAGACATGAAGGCGACTGACTCTTGCCTGAATCTTGTAAGCACGCCAATGAGGGAACTAGTAAGGTCTGGTCCTTGCAACAGCTGAGAGTTTAAGGATGTACCTTGATACACAGCAGCACAGTCGAACACCACCCGTAACTTGCGCTTTGTTGGGTGGTAGACCCCATGATGTGGTATGTACCATATCCTGTTGCCATCTTTGCAGATTTCTCCCATGGGAACTTCCTCAGCGTAGCCTTTTTCAAATGTTTCTCTCATGAACTCTCTGTAATCCTGATGAAACTCCCGATTTCTCGATAATTTCCGTTTTAGGCTTTCCATCCTCTGTACTGCAACAGCACGGTTGTTTGGGAATGTCACATCCTTTTTCTTTAAAGGAAGACTGATGCTGTAATGACCTTCGTTCAACTTCACTGACTGTGATACAGAGTTCATGAACTGTCTGTCCTCACTAGACATTTCCAACTTCTCAGTCAGCTGATGCTCGGGGAAGTCAAACTTTATTTGCTGCTGGGTGAGCTCTTCCAGCTTTGCCACTGAGATCCTATTTACTGTTACCTGTGGCCAATCAGCGTCGTCTTTGCTGGTATTTCCTCCTCTCAACAGAGGCCCATTAATTGTCCAGCCTAAAATAGTTTTTACGGCATAAGGGCCGCCGTCCTCGCTATGGATAACCTTCCAAGGCTCAAGGGCTTGTGGTACATTTGTTCCTATTAACAAACCGGCTGCTCTGTCAACCTGCTTGAGCTGAACCTCCTCCAAATGAGGCCACTTGTCCACATCGCTCTGCCGTGGAATGTTCTCCTTTTTTACTGGAATCTCAGCTTGTGAGAAGACTTGTGGAAGCTTCAAAAAATTGTTCTCATCCAAACCACTGACCTCAAGCCCTGTGACAACATGTGTACTGATTGTCTCCTCTTTTCCCATAGTGCGGAGCAAGATGTTGACCTTTTTTCCTGTTACCTTTAGGTCTCTCATCAACTCCTCTGAGCAGAAAGTTCCAGTACTGCCTGGGTCTAAGAATGCATATGACTCAACAGTTCTGTTGCTCCTCAAACATCTGACTTTCACTGGAACGATTGAGAGTGAACAGGCAGATTCCCCGGCCCCAGTGCAACCGCATATTTCACCATCTGTTGTGGGGGAGGAATTGGAGACTGACAACTCTGCATTCCTGCTTTCTTGCTTTAAGCAGAGCCTCTTCTCTCTCAAATTGCTGCAACTGCTTTAGTGACTCTGCACGTGCTAACAAAGCTGCCCGTTCAGCTTCTACTTTAAGCCTAGTAGAAGATGCTGTAGAAGACACAACTGAAACAGATCGACTTGCATGCTTTTTCCTGCCTGATGTTACTGAGACACTGTCCTCAGGCTCAATTTCAGCATCAACTCTCTTACACTCATGATCTTGATGTTTCACTCTTTCTAGCCAACTTTCCACTTTCTCCACAAATTTCTTCAAGTCAATGGCTTTTGGCTCATACCACTGTGTCTGATCATGAAGAAGCTCTTTCTCGTTCAAATAGTTTTTAACTGCATCATTTGCATCACAGAACGCACAGTACATGTCTGTGAAATCAGCTGTTATCATCACATCCACTTCTTTAAAATTGCCATCATCCTCCATTAATGCATCAATCTCCTTCATCTTTTTAGTTAGCATGGTCAGCTTAGCTTTCCTGGTTCCTTTAAGCTGTTTGAGCTTCTCTTCAAACGCTTTAGCAGTTGATTTTGACACCCTCTTAGTTTCAATCGGCTCCATACTAACTGCTTTGCCACAAACTGTTAAATGCAATTAAGCCTCATGATTTAGCTGCTGCAATAGCTTTTCAATAACTTAGCTGACATGTTCACCGAATATTTCCCTTTACTAGAAAGCACATACACTCCGTTGAATACAAGTTCAACTTACGTTCCATAAAAGTCCGAGGGGAGTCCCGTGTTCCTGCCGCCGCACCAAATCCTCCTCGTGCGTAGCGGTAAGCTTGACGAGCTAATCCTTTTTCTTGCGGAGCATTTTTTCTGACTTATGTAATGGTAACCTATTCGCAATTCCTGCAGGACGTAAAGTTTCTGTACTCGTGCTTGTCGGTAGGCAATAAACTACAAAGAAAATCCGAGAGGGAAACGAGGCCGATGTAAAAAGGGAAAATGCTGCGGTTTATTTTCCACATATAGTCCACATTGAAAAACAAAAAAAAGACATACGTTTCCAAGCAAATCCTGGGTATCCAGTCTGTCACCTTAAACTAACTGACAGAAAATGTGAGGTTCTTATGCCTATAATAAGCTACGGTCAGAAAAAGTGTAGCTCCCGTCCTGCCGCGAACATTTTAGCAAACAAGGCGAGAAACCGGCAGGTGCTCACATGGCTAATTACAACAAATTCACAACAGTAAACTGTGCTTTACGACAGTATCAATTCGTGGTAACAGGACAAAATAAGAGCATAATAAAAATAATATTTACTCAATAGACATTAATTACAGTAAGATAAAACTAAATATCAATTATGACCAGTCACTATAGACTAAAGAAAAATAGATATAAATGAACTAATAAGGCACAAAATGCAAACATAAGCCTCAACTTATCCTTGGCTCTAACAGGACTTCTCCTGACCTCTCTTCTTCCACTCTTTTGGATTAGTCACACCTCTTCCATAAGGCCGCCTACATTCTGAAGTAAAGCGCTGTGGGCACGATCGAAGCGCGTAGGGGAGAATACGCGTAACTCAAATGCGCGTAGCTCGAATCGCGTATAAAAGGACTAAGGCCCAATTGCAATTCGATATGACATTAGAAATCAGAGACACAGACACACATCTAGTTGCTCACTTCCTTCACGATGGACTTGAGGCACTAGAAATATCCGGGCTTCAGACAAACAATAACTGGACACCGTAGGACAGAAAAACATTGGATCACAGAACTAAACACTTTGTTCCCAACAGGACTCAACAAACGCATTTAATACTTCACAAGAGGGACCAAAGTCTGTGCAAACTTTTCTTTCCTAAGGTGCCCTCATAAGGGTAAACTTGGGAAAGGAAGATTACTCTCCTAAACCTAACCCCAACCTCGAACCCTTCCCCTAACCATAATCCCGAATCCTAATCCCTTGAAATCGACTGCAGTACCAATAAAAACTGCCGTGTCTCTAGACACCGCATTAACTATCAAAAAGGTAAACAAATACATTCTCGCGATGAACTGTTCAGTAGACAAGAACGCAACTGTCTCAAACTGCAGATTCAGCTTATTGTGTCCTCGCATTCTTGGAAGTGTCTACTCCCATTCTCAATTTCTCAAGTTTGAACTCACAAATATGGGAGTCCATGAGATATGACAATGCTTATGCTACCTAGCGTTTGTCCAGCTGTAAAGAAACACCCACAACTAGGCTACACAGCTGATGGCTTAGAACTAGCTGTCACCTTATTGAATTGGCTCCATCGATATGCTTTCCAATTGACACAGTACAAGATAAAGTTAAATGTGTCAATCTAAGGGCAAAAGTAACGGCTGTAACGCATTGAAAGCTTGCAGTCATTTTTATTGTACTAATTGTCTCACGGAGTGGGCGAGAAGTACTGTTTTTAGTGGCTGTTTGTTTGTCTGTTTGTGTTTCTGCATTTGCCAATGAGTGAAGTCCGCTATCTAACGGCTCTGCGGGTTTGTTTGTGTTTCCGCACTTGCCAATATTTGCGTGAATGGGGTGAAGTTTGCCATCTCTGATTACCTTGTTCAGGGCCGGATTATGGGGGGTCTGGGCCCCGGGGCCAGGAGTTTGCAAAGGACCCCACCCCCCACCCCCGTGCCAACCTGCCATACCTGAGGATTCTACGAAGGTTTCTTTCTGCTCTTCCTCCTTGCAAAGTCGTCCACTAACTCATCAAAGTTGAGCTGTCGAACAAACTCTGATTCTATTGCTAGAAGGGAGAGTGAATTCCACCGATTTTGGCACATTTTCATCCTGAGCTCATTTTTAATTCAAGCCAGTCTGGAGAATGACCGTTCCCCTTCGCAGTTTATTGGCAGGGTCAAAAACAGTCTGAGTGCTAAGTAAACATTTTGGAAAGTGGACTGAAAATCCAAATTTACCATGGTCTTTAGCATTGTATTTGGGCATTTTTGTTCTTCGGAAATGAATGATTTGTACTGAACAAGTTCATCTGCCAAGCTCATGGTCAGATCAGTGGGAGATGCTGCAGCAAGAGATTCGGCCCTTACAGTGAGCTCACTGTTGGACATATTATCAGGCATGAAAAGAACATGAAAAAGATTGGTCAAGTGTGTGTATGCAGTTAACTGATAGTTAAGACAGGACACAAGTTTGTCAATTAGAACACTGAACGTTTCAATCCGAAACTTTTCTTTTCCACTAAATTCAACACCTGGCTCTGCACTTTCATCAGCCATACATTTGCGCTTCTTTGTGCACTGTTGGTCATGTCTGTAGTCTTGGGAGACTGAATCGGAAACATTTAAAGCTGACCCTTCAAAAAAGGCAAAATTGTCTCTCTGTGCTGCCACAAAGTCACGAAGTGAAAGGAGAAGCTGTGTAGCTGTGTGTATGTCAATGTCATGTTTCTGCAACTGCAGGCTCGTGGCTTGGAACCGCTGCAGTATTGTATCCCAAAAGTGTGCCATGAAAGCTATCTCTAGGGTGTCCAGCTTGCCACAGAGTGCAGAGGCCTCGCTTCTAGTTTCACGTTTCTCCTGAGAATCTTTGGAAATATTGTTCAATGCCTCTCTCAATTGAGCATAATATTTCCAAAGAGCCTTTGTTGATTCAGCTCTTGAACTCCAGCGAGTACCTGACAAAGATTTCAGTGTGAGTTTCACATCTGTATCACGGAACACCTTTCCCCACCTGTGTGTTGACGAGGCACAAAATGTGTACAATGATTGCAGAAAGTCAAAGAAACGGCCAGCTTCTGGGCTACTGTCAGCACTGGCACCGACTAAATTCAATGAATGTGCTGCACAGGGGACATAACAAATCACTGGGTTTATTCGTTTCAGATGAGCTTGGACTCCATTGTACTTTCCTGACATATTACTTGCATTGTCATAAGACTGGCCTCGACAGTTAGTTAAGTCTAGGCCCAGGTTCTCCACCATTGCAGCAACACACTCAGCCAAACTGCTCCCACTATGATTTTCAATAGGCTCAAAAGCCAGAAAACTCTCAACTACTTCTCCACCATCATTTACAAACCTGAAAATAAAAGTGAGTTGGTCCACATGAGCAAGGTCTGGAGTGGAGTCAACGATAACAGAGAAGTATTTGGCCTCTTTAATCTCGCTGATAATTGCTTCCTTTGTTCTTTCTCCCATTAAGTGGATAAATTCCTCACAGATTGTGGATGAGAGGTAGGACACTGAGCCTTTCGCCTTGCCTCCAAATCTTTGGAGATGGTCAGCTAGAAAAGGGTCAGATTTGGCCAACAGTTCGACAATGCCCAAGAAATTACCATTGTGAGGTGATCCCAACCGCTCATCATCTCCCCTGAAAACAAGGCCCCTCTCCCCCAAAAACTGAATTACAGCTACAACTCTTCTTAAAACTTCCCGCCAGTATTGCCTCTCTGCATCAATTTGTTTGACAAGATCAGAATCAACTCTTCCTGTGTTTTTGAGGGACTGTGTAATGCTAACATGCAAGCCCTATGCTCCTCACTCCTCTCATGCTCACCGATACACTCAGAATGTTTCCAATCAGAAAATCTGTGGACAAATGCATTGTGCTTACTTGAAAACAGTTTGCGAGCAAAACAAAAGATGCAACCAGATGAAGGGGAGTAAAGTAGCCCCGGCCCAGTCACAGACTGGCCATTAGGTAGAGAGCATTTGATTAAGGAATTTGTGAAACTCCTAATGATGCCCCCCGTGGTCCTATCCCAACTTGAGGCAGGGTACTTTTCACTTCGATTTTGAAAAGCAGCTCCTCTACTAACCAGAATTGACTTGACCTGTTCAGTAATGGCACTTGGCCAGAAAGCAGGCCATAAAGCACGATGCCTGGTCTGACAGTGAGTCTCCTGTCCTAAGAATGCACAAGTCTTTAATAGTTGTGGTATTTGGCCATAAAGCAGGGTCAATAAGAGGTTCATGACCGGATTTTGTGTCCCCAGCTTCTGGTGTGAAACTGGGCTCTGTGCAATCCTCCTGACTTGGAAAGATTTTCTCAGGCGATGCCTGGTCTGAGTGTGGGCCTGAGGCCTGAGCCTGACAGGCTGGGTCTACGCTTGATTGGGTCTGTGAGGGCTCAAACCATGATGATCAAACCAGTGGTGATCTCTTCATTGCTGCAACTCAGACTACTGATGACATTATCAATATTTGAATCTTGAGGCTTGTCAAAAAAGTTAGAAGTCAAAGGCACATTTAAAAAAATATCAGCCTGCTTTGCCTCCCTATTTCTTTTGGCTTTTCTTTTTGAAGCCCCTCTTTTTTTGTTTGCAATCCATATTACTGATGCCAAGTGTAATGTTAGAGTGTTATATCTGTTGGATTCTCACGGGGACTTTCACTGATTGTAATAATATAACAATAATATAATACAGTATAAACGAGTACCCACAATACAATACAAGGCAACAAGCCTTAAAAAAGGGCGTTGGAAATGTTTTAGCCTTTTACAAAGGCTTTGAGCCTTTGAAGGCGCCGTGTTGTTTCTAATAATATAATACAATATAAATGGATATAAGCCTTTTAAAGGGCTGCTGAACAAGTCAGGTTGCACAGGTTGAATACAAAGCAAGTTGTCAAGCTGAAAGGTCAGGTTGTAAGGAGAAGTGAAGCAGGGGGCTATATATAGGGAGAGCCCAAGTCTCCGCCCCTTCATTCAGTCCATTGGAAAATCGATATTGGAATTCCACTTAGACTTCCAAATTTGTTCCCTGAAAATACAGTAGCCCTTACAATGGCTTTAAGTCTTAAGGTACACTACTATTACAATACAATACAATACAATATAATATAATGTAAATGTCAATGAGCTTTTTAATAGGGTGTTGGATGCTAAATCTGATAGTTTAAGAAAGGTTTTAATGTTAGAATGTTGTTAGGAGTTTTGATAAATGGATTTAACAATATTGGATTTTCACTTGGACTTCACTTTGTTGGCATTGCTGTGTACAGTACACCCCTTTACGGTGGGGACATATGGAAGCGAAATCTGCAAAGTGAAGCGGGGCAAAACTCAGTGTTCTGTTGGTGAATATCTACCAGTACACTACTCTCCTCGAAGATAACTATAGGTTATAATGACACGTCAATCTGCTGTGTATTGTGACTGGACCAATGTACAGCCCGCCCCTGAGTCTAGCTCGGCAATTGGACACTTGCTTCACGATATGGTCGTGACGCACGATAAATTTGCATGGAGTTAGAGATTTCTGAACTTTTGGACGTGTCGACAGTTTCGATGCACTCCAAGGACCATGTCGTATTGTGTACACACAATACTGCGCGGGAGAGAAACTTCTCATAGAAAATAGATCCAGCTTCTACTAGCTGTCTACTGGGGCCACTGTTAGGCCCAGGATATGCTTACCGTGCGCACATTTTATGCCCGAATGCATTGCCGTGCGTATTTTATGTCGATGTTACGCGTGGTAGCACACCTGAACACAAGGTATGCAGACATGTGTGCATGTTGCAATATTGACACAACCGCGAGGGACGATCTTCCAAACTTCCATGTTGAGATCGTGGTAGAGTCAAACAATGGTGGAAAATATTAATGAGAGCCCGGTTGGCTATCTGCTCCCTACATGATACCGCCAGTATCCAATTTTGCCAATTTAGCGACTTTTGGCCTTCTCTGGCGACTAAAACCTCATCTAGTGACTTAGCGGCTTTTTAGGTGAATCTGGCGACTTTAAAAAAAACACATCTTTCAAGTGTCAAAATCATTGTTTTTCAATTTAACTTCAGCTCTGCACCGCCACCAGAAGCTTATTGCATGGTTAAGCAGCACTGCACATTAGCCCCGATCTCGAAACTGTACCCTTTGGGATTGTCAACATAGCCATGTAGACACATTTTCTTGAGATCAGTGAGTCGTGCGTGACGTTATGACATCATAGTAACTTTACAGGGCAACTTTTCAGATAGCCAATAGTGACTTTTGGTGATTTGTTTTTGGCAACACTACCAGTATCGTGCATAGTGCTCTGATCATTCTGCTGCAAGCATGTGCGGTTGCGCACGTAAATTAAGTCACACGGCTAGCATATCCTGGGCCTTAGGGCTCGCTGAAAGGACTTTCATTCAAAACTCTTGGCAAGTCAGAGGCCCTTTGTAAGAACATTTGTAATCAGAGGGCTCTCTTAACAGTATGCTCTTCCATTAGGGCTCTGCCTAGGGCCCCCACATAGCCAGAAGTCGCGACCCTTAGCAGGGGCTTTCATAATCATAGGGCCCTCTGAAACCATTCCCCCCTACTTCCTTGAACCCCTAGATGGTAAACATTAGGGCTCCCTTAGGAGTATTCACGAGAGGCACTACAGCAGGGCCAGCCCAGGGGCCCTCTGACTGCCGTCCCCCATGGCCCAGGGGCCCTCTGATTGCTGTCCCATGTGGCCCAGGAGCCCTCTGATTGCCGTACCCCATAGCCCAGGGGCCCTCTGACTGCCGTCCCCCATAGCCCAGGGGCCCTCTGACTGCCGTCCCCCATGGCCCAGGGGCCCTCTGACTGCCGTCCCCCATAGCCCAGGGGCCCTCTGATTGCCGTACCCCATAGCCCAGGGGCCCTCTGATTGCCGTCCCCCGTGGCCCAGGGGCCCTCTGATTGCCGTCCCTGTCCCCCCGCCCAATTCATATCACCTTCTCTCTCGGTTCTCGGTAGATATGCCCTATAACAGTGTGAGTAGTCATAAGATCCTTGAGAATTGAGGGCCTCTGACATCACAATTGGCATCGGTATCTGCATCGCTTTGGGCCCCCCCTGGGCCCCTGGGTAGCCGGCCCCACTGGCCTGGTCTGTAATATGGCCCTGGCCTTGTTGACTAACGTTTCGCTAAGAATTCTTCGGCTTTTGCCAACCGGAAGAAAATCTATTACTGCTGTGACATCATGGTAAATTGTCGTACATGGGACCATAATTTTAAAAAATGATCATGATGATATATCGAAGGAGACTTGAAACTTGCTAAAGCTATCATAAAATAATGTGAAAAATCATAATTTAAATGAAAAATCAGGTAGGAAAGTAGGATCACTTTCTCAGACTTCTATACTGAGCAACAAAAGAAACGCAAGTTAGCTAGTTAGTTAATGTACTCTTTTGGTTACTCAGTCAAAGTGACCGCAAAATAAAGAAAAAATTGATGAAACGAGTGTAAATGTGCACACGCAAGTAATAAATTTGATTTTCTAAAATAACTACGCAAATGTATTTTCCAGTCTGCCTTTAATTAACTTGCGTTTCTTTTGTTGTTCAGTATATGAACTTCTTTCTGCAACCACCGACGTCGCCATCTGCTGGCCATTAAATAGAATGCCATTTTACGGTACTTCCACATAGGCTTCATCTTTCAAACCAGAGTGATGCGTCCATCTTGTTATACAGTCTATACTTGTCACATTTAAATGTTTCAGATCATCAAACAAATTTTAATATAAGACAAAGATAGCCCGAGTAAATACAAAATGCAGTTTTTAAACGATGATTTCATTTTATGGTAATAAAGCCATCCAAACTAACCTGGCCTTGTGTGAAAAAGTAATTGCAGCCCCCATGTTAAATCATGAATTAACTGTAATTAACCACATTTTTTGAGTTCAATTTCACTAGCCACACCTAGGAATTGTGGAAGTACTAACTTAGCTCTGATTCGACAAAAACAACACTGCTTGCTTTTCAAAAATTAAGGGCATTGGCACATGGTTATTTAACTGATTTTATTCATTATTAAAGCACATTACTCAGATTTCTACTGAAGCATGATAAACAACCAAATTACATTGTAATGGAGCCAAACAAGAAAGAAAAGAAAAAAAAAAAAACCAAGAAAATGTTGTCCAACACGTAAAAACAGCCAACAAATAAACTCATGATTTAGGAAATACATAATTGTACATTTTAGTGTCACCCAATTCAGAAATACTTAACTAGCTACTACTTGGTGAAAACAGTTCTGTATTTAAGGTGACACCACCATGCATTTGATACATCAACAAAACCACTTATGGATTTATTAATTCTTTTTCAATAGCTTAGATATGATATCAACTTAGTAGCAAAAGTTACACAAAGAACGGAGCAAAGTTGGAATAAGTGGAGAGTATCAGGACAGGAGTAGAAGAGAGAACAAAGTTAACTCTGAACTTCAGCCGACTCAAGACCAGATTACCACTGCAGACTGTGATGAGAGAAGTTAAGAAAGCAGTAAAATGGTGGCCAAAAGGAGCCGTGCTTTCAGGTGAAAATAAGAGTATGCTTGCTTGTCCTGACGCGTTCTGCAGATATTTAATCTTTCAGAAGCAAAAATACTTTATTTAATAGGCTAAATGAGCTGAAATGCATTAATGCTGGTCAGTCCTAAAAACAACAAAATGTGGGAAACATTATTTGCAGGAGTTTCATTGCGACGGCCATAATAGAAAGTCAGGAAAACACAAGCCCCACCCAGCTTAAAATATGTCTCAGTAAACATGAGTAATAACTGAACTGCATAATAATTCAATACATTATACACACATTATGATGCATTGAGATCAATGCAGTCACTTCAATCGCAATTAGGAATACATGATTGTTCCAAACACCCAAACATTAGTTTGAATGTAGCTACTGAAAAATACGTAGCATTTTGGGACACAAAATAAAAACATGGGACACCTTTCATTTAGGTGATCTCTCACATGCTCAAACTGAGCTCCCAAGTTAAATCTGGTCTGTTTGGCAAGCCGACATAAATACAGGTGACCAAGTACAATTAATGACCAATCATTTACTCCCAAGATATATTTTTGAATGATTTTTTTTTTTTTTTTTTTTTAAACTTGGGCAATATGAAAACCACAGGACACCACAGTCCAGTCTCTTTGCGCCTGGACTCCCATCGCCTCAGTGAACAAGCTCCAGCTGATTGGCTGAAAAGGGAAGAACGCCGCTGACGTAATAAGCGATGCCCAGCGACAGCAAGGCGATGACCACCAGAAGCAGCAGAACTCTCCAGAAGCCCAGATCCTCCACAAACTCCTGCCACGTGGTCCTGAAGCTGGACAGCACGCCCTCGCTGTTCTGCAGGTTGGAGTTCAGGAGGGAATGGCTCTCCATAGCACTGGGGGGGCCAGAGAGACACGAAAATTAAAGGGGAGCTTTAACCCAAGTCAAGCCCACCACAGCAGATAGCACTGCTGCCTCAGAGGCAGAAGGATCATTTCTCAAAGCGTATCCTGCAGCCAGGCTGCATTTGCAGGCTGCTACATCATCGCAGGCTGTTCCACTGTGAAGGTGCTTTCGAGTACAGATGTCAATGGCATTATTCATCTCATCTTATATCAGATTTGTTAGCTCGTTTACGCCGTTTCCATGTTAACAATGCCATCTGACATCAAGCGAGACGAAGGCAGAATTTCTCTGCTGTATGTGAAAGCACCCTCACAATGAAACAGCCTGCGATGATGTAGCAGCCTCAAAAAGCAGCCGATGAAGGATGCAGCCTACGCTTTGAGAAACGACCACGGTTTTGGCTCAAATCCAGCCCAGGACTGTTCCGTTTGGAGTTTGAATGTTCCCTCTCTGTTTGTATGGGTTTCCTCTTGCTGCCCAAAAGCAGGCATGTCAGGCTATTCGAATACTCAAATATTGTCCACAGGTATGAGGACAGAGTGATGGTGTGTGAAGGGTGTCTGCGCCCTACAGTGGATTGGTGAGCCATCTATGTTCCTTCCTTTAGCCCACAGTCAGCAGGGATAGGCCCCTCCCCCATAATAAGGAAGCAGCGATTTAAATAATGGATGTCATCACATTTTTAAAACTTAATGACCAAAATGCACAATTATTTATTATCTTGCCCTCTATTAGATATCGCCCAGCATGTCAGTTTTTTGAAATCATCACCTGAACCAAAAGAAGCGATGAGCCAGAAAAAAAATTCATACTGGCAAAGAACTGAACTCTGGCATTAAACTGTTTATTTAACTGGCCCTTCTCTAAAACTGATAACATTCAGGCATCATAAGGCAATCAATATCAGGTTACTAATTTTAATTGATATATTCAGCCAAAATGTTACTGTACTCCACCAATCACTTTGCTGATTATTTGCATCTAATGCAAAGACATTTACCAATGTGCATTCATTCACAATACCTTCTTATTTACGCATGAAGGAAGCCACAATGTTAAGTAAAATGCAATAATTATTTTTCCAGACTTTTAAATTGTCTTAGTGGCTTAAAATATGGCCTTGGTCCATTTCCTTACGACAATACACACTGCAGTCCCATTTTGTTCACCCCAGATAGTACGTGAATCAGGCTGACTTTGACTCAATATCAGCAGAGTTCCTTAATATGTTGGGCAACACTCCATACTGCTGTCTAAGACAAGGTCAAAACTCACTATATAACTGGACAATTAATATTATCAAAATCACGATGCTAATTTCCATTAGTGCCTTACTGGCCATTCCAAATATGTGTTAGCACTGAGCTAATTCACTCAGCTACACAGTCAGTCAGTGAGTACCAGATATTCAGATTTGCAATGCCAATTTCTGTCAGCGCCTTAATGGTAATTCCCATTATGTGTAGCATTGAGCTAACTCCATCACTCACTCAGTCAGTGAGTCACGGACATTAGTCTTTACAATGCTAATTTCCGGTAGCGCCATTACGATAATTCCTGTTATGAATTAGCGCTGTGCAAACTCCATCACTCAGCTACTCAGTTGGTCAGAGAGTCAGGAACATTAGCGTTTGTAAGACAGTCTCGGCTGTCGCGGCCCAGCCAAAAATGTCCTACACACTCCAGGCCACTCACCTCTCGCTCTCCCCAACCTGAAGAGCCTCGAGTTTGGAATGAAGGCTGCTGCGGTTGAAGCCTTTCACCTCCTGCTCCTCCAAGCCCTCCAAGAGCCGGATCGCGTCCTTGTTCACTCCTCGCCGCTTCGCCAGCACCAGGGGCGTCGTTCCGTTGTGGTTACTGCAAAATAGCCCATCAGTAAAGAACACAGTTATTTAGCAGACATTTTTATCCTAACAGACTTACAGCTGGTAAGACTAACAGGGACCAAACCCTCACACTGCCAGTGTGGGGCTCAGTCTTGCTTTGGCGAACCGCCGACCTTCTGAGTCACAGTGAAACGTGCCACCCAACAGGCGACAGGTCACACGAAGTAAAATTTGTTTATGTGTCAACTTTCAAGGACAAGTGTTTTATACAAAGGAACAGATATATGAAACAAATCAGTCTTGATACTGCAATAAGAGCAAATCTGAAAATAAACAATAAATTATGAGATCTGGAATTGCACTGAAATAATTTTTATCAATAGCACAGCAGACACAGAGCAAATGACACTGATACACTGTAAAAATATTTCTTGATATTTTGAATTTGCCAATTCAAATTCAAACCTGCAATTTATTTGAGATGACCATCATTTTAAACTGAAAACTACAATTTTAAATTGGAAAAAACAACGTCAGGAGGCGAAACCCTTTTTACAATGGAAAAGCGATTTTTTTGGATTTCTGAACAGTGGCTGCCTTCACAATCGAAGCGACCTGATGTAGCGCGAAACTGTCGTAAACCGGGAGATAAGGTGAATGAAGGGGATTTCTTGTAGACGTCAGTACTCCTGGTGATAGGGCCAGCTTTGCCAAGCCAATGCATGCAGCCGCAGGCTAGGCTACAAACACCCATCCGCTGCTGCATGTTAGTGATGATGTGAATATCTAACGTTTAATTTATTATTTGAATTATTGTCTTAAATTTTGATCTTTTTAAACAGTACAAAACAAAAAAAGAAAGAAACATCACATATTTACAATATGACCCGACGCTGTGCCGTTTGCACTGTACTGTGGCGTTCTTGCTTGATCTAGCTCTGTCACGGCGCTATCGTATTCGAACTTGACTTTACCGCTAAATTCTTATCTAATCCTGCATCCACGCCTTGGAAGTAAACGCTATAAATCTCGATCATGTACGAGTTTGATCGCGCGCGGATATGGGCAAAAGTTCAGTCTTCTACATTTTGACAGTTAATCCGTCATGGTCAATAATCATATCCGCCTCGAGATGTGCCGTATTATATATCAGGTCACTTCTATTCATGAGCACAGATCAGATCGAGATTCAAGCAAATCAGGACTTTATTACCGCGAGACCCGGTGCACTGACCATATGTCGATCTTGAGGCCGTTTGACACCAAGAACTGGATGGTGTCGACGTGGCCGCACAGGTGCAGCGCGGTGTTGCCTTGGTAATCGGTGGCCAGCAAGTCAGCCCCAAACTTGTGGAGCAGACGGCAGGTCTCCACGTTCCCGCGAGCCGCGGCCAGGTGCATCCCCGTGCGACCGCGGCTGTCCCGCATATTCGGGTCGGATCCCGACTCCAACAGACACTTGGCGTAGGCCAGATCGCCATCGATGCAGGCCTGCAGGAGTGGCGCGTTGGTCTGCGTCGAGTCGTTTATGAAGACATAAGACATGTCCGAGAGGGATGATGACACGTCCAGGATAACTGTTGAAACAGTGGTATGAAAGAGAAAAAATATTTTCAACAAAACAATTAGATTTTTTTTTAATTCCTGGAATGACATAGCTGTTGTCTTTGACTCAAGTCCCCAACATACCACATAAAAGGAAAATAACATTACAGAAACGTTAGGCAGCTGGATGATTGATTGGGCTGGGGACCAAAAGCGAACCGCCAATGTGGCTTTCAAAAGACAGAAAATCTCTAGACTTCAGCTGCGTAACATTATGTAAATCATCAGCAACAATCCCAACGCCAAAAAAGTTGGCGCATTAAGGACAATGCAAATAAAATCAAAGCTGTGATATGAAAAGCCTGTTTACTCTCTACTGAACTGAGAACAATAAAACAACTAATTATTTAATGCTTTAAGAAGGAAAACGCACTCATTTCAAATCTGAAATGCAGCAGACTCCAAAAAAGTTGGCGCAGGGCAATGTAGGACTAAACAAGTAGATCAGAGGGATCTAATAGCTGCGACCTGGCCTAGCATCCGTCACGTGGCCTAGTGTCCATGACTGGTGGTTTCTTGTACAAGTGTGACCTCGAAATTGGCAAATGACCTTGAAAATCAAAAGGGAACCCGTCCTCTGTACTAAGAAGTTTGTTGTAAGATTTAATAGCCGTCCATGAAGTTAAACTCAAGTTACGGTGCGAAAATTGTGAAATCGGGGCAAAATCAACACTTTTTTGACCGGTGTGACCTTGAGATTCGACGGATGACCTTGAAAATCAACAGGGAACCCCTCCTCTATACCAAGAAGCGTAATCTAAGATTTCATAGCCATTCATTGAATTAAACTTGAGTTACGGTGCGAAAACCGTCAAATCGGGCAAAACTGACACTTTCTTTACCTGTGTGGGTTCTTTACCTTGGGATTTGACGGATGATCTTGAAAAACAATAGGGAACACCTCCTCTATGCCTAGTAGCTATTTCTAAAATTTTATAGCGATCCATGAATTCTAACTGGAGTTACAGCGCGAAAACCCGCAAACAAGGTCGTGACCTCTGTGAACTTGACCTTTGACCTCGACCTTGTGCATGGACATCACTTTGGTGAAGGTCAATAACTCCTGAAAATTTTATGATGATACGACGACAGGAACATGGCGAAAAAGGTGTCAGACGGACGGACAGACAGAAGCGTTCATAGAGCTGCTTGGTCGCAGCTAAAAATGATGCAACAATTGTAAGGGTGTGTGAAGCAGGTGACGTTAAACAGCGAGGGCCGATCGTGTTATATTATGAAAGGAGCCTCCTATAAAGGTCTAGTCCAGGGATGGGCAATTCCAGTCCTATAGGGCCGCTGTGTATGCAGGTTTTTTATTTCTATCAATTACCCTGACAAATTGAGTTAATTGATTGCATACACAAATATAGATTTGTGCAGAGATTAGATTGAAGAAAAAAAATTTATGAGGGGAGATGAGAGCAGTCTTTTTTGGCCATTCATCATAATTTAAAGAAATGCACCTGAAATGTCACATTTCATAAATGGTTTGGCTAATTTAGATAATCAACTAATTAAAGGCCTGCAGTTGGTTTGAAAACCAGGGACAGATACGGCCCTCGTTGCCCACATCTGGTCTAGTCCCTGAAGAGCAAAGACGAGTAGACGATCACAAACTTGCTAAAAGGTGGGTAAGCTTACAATCCGTTACATTGTGGGAACCATGCTCCCCAAAGACAAAATGGTGGGATTGTTAGGCATTTTACCCTCCACAGCTCATAATACAATTAAAGGATGGAAGAAATCCGGTCAAATCTCAGTGATAAAGAGCGAGGCCAGAAATTACTCAGGACAGCACTTGATCTCCAATACACCAGACATGACTGTCTTAAGCATCGACATGCGACTGTAAAAGATATCATGACATGGGCTCAGAAATACTTTGGTAAACCTTTGACAGTCAAAACCATTTGCCTGTGCATCCAAAGATAAAAGCAGAAGCTTTATCTACTATGCACAGCTCAAGCCATACATCCACACTGTCCAAATGCACCGTAGACTTCACTGGTCTCTGTGTCATCAGAGATGGACAATAGCACATTGGAAGAGTCTTGTGGGCTAATGAGACAACATTTCAAGCTGCTTCTGGACAAAACAGCCATTATGTTCCCCAAACCAACAATGACAAAGACAAATCAAGTGGTTATCAGCATCAGGTCCAACAGGCAGTGCCTGTGAAAACTAAACTGAATGAAGAAATAGTGACTTTTTAGACTTTTTATAGGGATGCTCAAGCACCCCTCAATTTCATCTCAGCACCCCAGGATAACGTTATGAACTGTTATTATTTTCCAAACTTATTTTAAGCCCTCTTACACGACATTTTGAGAGCTTGTGAGAGATGACAAACAATTACAGGTTCTAAGCAATTTGTTTAAATAATTAGAAAAAACAGCAGTATGAAATCTGTTTTGAAGTTAAGTTGGTTTGTGGAACCCCTGGTAAAAAGTATGGAAAACCCTCACAGATGATGTACATTCAGCTATTTTACTCCATAGCAAATAAGGGCCAGACAGATTCTTCTCTATTTTTATGTTCTGCTAGTGTCCTTGTCACAACTGGTAGCATGAGGCGGTACCTGCAGCCCAGGACAGCACTTCAATACGTGCAGCTGCTAGAAGGTTTGCTGTGTCTCCCAGCGCAGTCTCAAGAGCATGGAGGAGATACCAGGACACCAACCGTTTCACGAGGAGAGCTGGACGGGGCTGAGGAAGGGCATCAACCCAGCAGCAGGACCGTTTCTGCTCCTTAGTGCTGTTTAGACACTGGGGTGAAATCCTTAGAGAGATTGTGTGAATTTATGCTGGGGCAGTGGGTCATGGGTTCCTCCTGGTACAGGACGATGCCTGGCCACATGTGGTCACAGCATGTAGGCAGTTCCTGGATGATAAAAGCATTGATACCATAGATTGGCCCTCTCGTCCCTTTGACCTAAACCCAATTGAGCTCCTGTAGGATGCTATGTAATAGTGCATCCAATGCTGATAAGTACCACCACAAATGTGCAGGAGCTCACTGATGCCATGATCCAGATCTGGGAGGAGGTCCTTCAGGACACCACCGCTGACTCATCAGAACGATGCCCAGATGTTGTCGGGAGTGTTTTTATTAGTGAAGTCCATGCCTCCAAGAATTCAGGCCATAAGAAAAGCCGGGGGTGGAGCAACAAAGTATTAATTCTGGATTTTTGACGATTCCACAATTCTTTCCTCAAATTATAGTGATGCCATATATTTCCTCTACGTGTTAATGAAAAATATGCCATTTATTAAAATCTTATTTCTTTGCTGTGTGTTTCATGAAGCCTGAATGTTAAGCCAATGAACAAAAATTGTTGTGTGTCCTGTCTGCAATTTGTTGATTTGCTACAAAGAAAATAAGCTGAATGAACATCCACTGCGGTGATTCCAGAATTGCAGCATGCATGACCTTGCTTGCCATGGCTTTTCTCATCCTCATAGAGCCAGGCTCAGATTTAAAGTCCTCACTGATTTGAAATTGTTTTATAGCTCACAGAAAAGGATGAACTTTTCCTATTTTTTTCCCTCTCAATTTCCAAGCAAGCTCAAACTGAACATTTAGAAATTTGCAATCAATCATACCACACAAGTTATTAAGGTCATCTTGCCTGAAAGAGCTACTGTATGCCATGACTCAGGGGACCATGGGGAGGCAGAAGGCAGATGTTTAAAGACAAAGATTTTGAGGGAGCGGTTAGGGAAACTGGGCAACACAGTTAATTTGTTCTCCAACAGCTGGGGGGGAGAATTTAATGGTCAGTTTTAGATAGGTTTTATAACTTTTGATACTTGGCTAGCCTCTCAGTGGCTAAGGTTTTACCAATCCTGTTTGATACAGTCAGCTCTTAAACCCTGAATGGGATGTTAAAATTTAATGTCTAACACAATATCCCAGTTCTAAATCCTGAATATCCAAAAGGTTTGACATTATCAGGGCTGCCCTGATGAGTGTGTGAGCAGTTTGGGAGAAATAAGACTGGATCTGTAAACTCCTTATATTACCAGATAATCTTGGCTGAAGCTCATTTGTGACCAAGGTCCCAGGCCAGATTTCTGTGATTGTTGAGAAGAGTGAATCCGGGATACATCAGCCTAAAGCTCGAGTAGTCTGAGCCCGCCTTATTTGGTGGGGAAATGTACCTGAAATTAACGGTCAGTTTCAAAACTATAGGTCATACTCTTTCTTACAGAATATGGCTTCAACGTCTACTGTATGCTTTGGAGCCACTACAGTTTCACACTGAACTGCACCAGGAGCCTCATTTATAAACGGTGCGTAGGCACAAAAAAAATACAGTACAGCCGCCGTTAAAACCAAAGAGACGGCGTTAGTTCACGCCCCGATATCTCGAACATTTCGCCCTTCTTACCCATTTCTCACCACGATCTAACCAATGAGCCGTATCACAGGACAATTTACCGCCAGTAATAACCACATGTGGCTCCGCGGAACTGAATGTAGTACCGCGTGTAACTTGTAGAATAGAGGGCATTTTGACTGTTAAAATTACGTGTATTTGCCGTTATATATTTTAACATCTTTTTATTTTCTCTTGCAGCGAAAGTGCAAGTGAGAGCTTATGCGACCTCTGGAAAGCGCGTGGCTGATCCTCTGTTTAAAAAGCCTAGCACGAACAAGAAAAAAAATAGCCTATTATGAAAAATTCGACAGCGAAATATAAGAAATTGTGTTCCTGAAAGAAATTTTTTTGGTATTTTAAATATGTATTTTTATTGCAGAAACTGTGATTCTGAGAGTTTGTGGGTAGATCTTCAGCGAAGTTTGCCGCAATTGATTTATTGGTTTTGAAAAGCCAGCCGCAATATAAATAAACAAATTGGCAATACACAACTTAATAGCCCGTGAGCTTATGCTCACGTTATTCTCCGAAATTATGCGTTTTCGGACCTGCAGAGGTGTGAGGTTGTCTCTCGCCAAGGAGTCAATCTTTGTCCCAAACTTTGGGGAAATGCGTCGTATCGTGACAGGTTCCATAGTTGTGAATGTGATGTCAGTTTATGGTTGGGCATTTTGTAGACAATTTCTGCCACGCGCTGACCAGGTCATTAATTCTTTAATAGGCTACAATGAGCCTAAAGGGAATATTTGGGTGACAATGAGTCACAAACAGAGATGACACAAACTGAGCTGTACTGAATCAGTGCCAAGTATCCGCTTTTAATTCCGTGAATTCAGTTTACGAAACAGCCATTCAGTTTTAAGTGACAATGTCCTTTAGAGAAAAGATATTGAGCAGATCTTTTTTTAAATTCCGTTTCCTTATTGATAGATATAGAATAAGCTCACTAAGCATCCTGTGTAAGGTTCCGCAAATAGTTTATTTTGCCTTTTTTTAGTGCATTCAAGAGTCGTTATGGTCGAACTAAATTCATATTGTACGCAATTATTTTATAGTTGCAAGCTTTGCGAACATTATGTTTGAACATCTGAATGGTTATCTGAATGGTTATGAGAAGTCATTAAAACAAATACAGACGATGCAAAACGTTTCGAAAAATTGGTTAAAAATTGCCAATTAGCATTTTAAAATGAAACAGTACATACATTCAAGTTCTTTCCCAAAATTAATTTTACTAGACGGGGTGCGAGTAGCCTAATCTTCGATATACAGTGGGTTGACCGGTTCCGCAATTTGCAGAAATCTAACTTTTTTTTACGGGAAAACGACTTTGCTGTCAGCCATGAGTTTGACACCGCCAGAACGGTAAATTACTGTGGATTTAACTCTTAACTATCGTTTCGAGATATTCGGCTTCATGGAGAAATAAATGCCCGATAACTTTTGCTTGCCGTTGCAGCAGTAGGCTACCAAATCAACGCTTGTGATAAGGCGCACTGTGCAGTGTGTGGCCATTAAACACGTGATGAATCCCAGGAATACATGTTATTAGTGTCATTATGATCGGAAATTATCGTATAGGTAATCGACTTTATAAATCCCAATGTCGGATACTTTTTCATCAACACCCATTGGTAGTGACTGCTTGTCATTTGACTAATTCCGCAAACGCCATTTTGTAGGTTTTCAAACTTGTTTATTTTTTCTGAAATAATTTTATGAAAGTTTATTGTAGTCAGTGTGAAATAAAACATTTTCCCTCCCACCATAACTGTACTGTTTTTCTGTGGCTCAACGTGCTGATCATGACTCATGTGCTTTGTTATTCTGAACTTGTAGTCTCATCCTGATCATTTTAATGAATACTTGGCATTTACTAGGCCTACTTGAATTGGAAAGAAAAGAAAGAATCATCCGTAGTCGCTGATAGCAGCTGAATATCGATGGATGTACAAACAAGTCGACATGGTCTACAACATCCCCCGCCAATCGTGCGCTTCTCATTTTCGAACTCAATCAAGGCCTTTATGGTCTGAAGCTACACACCAAATTTGGTTGCTGTATCTGTAGTAGTTTCTGAGTAAAGCTGTCCCCTTTATCTCGGACCGACGGACGGACGGACGGAGGTCAAACCTATATCCCCCTCCCACTTCGTGTTGGCGGGGGATAATAATCATTAACTGAGGCCAGCGCACATGGATTCCAGCTGACACAATGTCGACACACGCAACAGTTAGCCATAAATTTGACCAATTATTGTGATATACCCTATAGAGTATTGCTGGCTAAAATGGTGGAAAATACATGTGTCTGTTTCGTTGTGGCCAGGGGCACGCAATAATGCCAATAAACAAAGAATATCATAAGTTAGGCCTGACAAAGGGCTCTGTTTGCGAAACTGGAAATTATTTGCGGAACCAATCAAAGGACGCGCCACTGAAAAATGACTGTGCAAGGCTTTATTCCTAATGACTGAAGAAAACTAACTGATCCACAAAAAGCGTGAGTAATTTCCGCAAATTCGTGAACAGATAACTTTCCGCCAGCGAATTCTGTATCGATACCAGACACTTCAAACAAATTCCATTTGCGGAACCGGTCCACGTGCTGTGAATGAATAGGCTATAGGCCTACTAAATTTCAGGTTTGCAACAGGAAAAATAATCTATTTCGGCACTTGAGTGTAAAATAGGCCTAATAGTACATAAAAGCATGTATTATCTCCTAACATAAAATATTGCAGAAATGATACCTGACAAATAAAATCCTCACCAAAAATAGCATGATATTTAATAATCCAATTGCATATTATATTATTATATGTAATATTATATTATATTATTATATTATATGTACTAAAGTTTTAAATAGTAGCACAGGTTGAGCAAACTGTATCGTCAAATATAAAAAGGTTTGCAGAAATGATTACCGGCAACATCACCCCCGCCAAAGTAAATTAATATTTTATGTAGGCTTACGTTACTTTTGCAATCATATATGGAAATAAATCGCCAACAAGCTGTGTCATTATCTACACGTACGGACTACTGTCAAAACGACCGTCCCAACCGCCCTCGTGGCTCAGTTATGATTAAACAAACACCCGGCTAACGGGCTCTCGCCCAGCTACCCCCTGCGCGGTAGGCGGCGGAAGGTCTTCTTTCGTCTTCATGCGCGTCAATATGCCGGTCCTACTGCACGGCTGACGACGAGATTTCCCGGCCCTACTGAGAGTTTAACGCCCCCGTACTGGCGGATTAACGACTTTTTCTTTGGTTTTAACGGCGGCTGTACTGTACGTACGTCTCTTTCTCTGCAGATTTCTGATTTATAAAAACAAACTCGACATTGTAAAAAGACAAATTATTAAGACTATGCACAATGTCAAAGAATTCCAAGTCCATCCTGATTAAATAAATGAAAATTCCATGCAGTTTATTATACCCATAGGTTTATAAATTAGGTTATTTTCCACTAAGTGTCATTTTTCTTGTGCGTAAGTATTACTTGGGTATGAAATCCACACAAATTTTTATAAATAAGGTCCCTAATCCTTTACTTTTTTGGAAAGTTACGGTTTGTATGATTGAGTCTTTGCCTCAAGTTTCAGTAACTGACTGGGCATCCTCTCTGAAACTGGTGAATTCAACTGAAATCTGTGATAGCTCATTCTGAATCTTTATTAATATACACTACAATACACCACCCAACTAATCATATTCCCTCTGAATGCAAGATTGTGCACCTAACTGAACTGATGTTTGCCTTAGTGAAAAAGGACTCTATATTCCATTTGTAATGTTAATAAAATACTTTGTGGTGCAAAATGCATGTTTCTGTCTCGCAATTCACTAAAGTACTATTATTGGAAATTAAAATACTATATACTGTTTAAATATAGACCTAATGTATACAGTTCATATAAAATTTATATACATGTATTGTCATCAATTGAAATGCGTGACTTAGCAGGGGCATTAACAGTTTTGCTACGCATATTACGCATGTAACATCCTGAGCCACTGAATACCAAATGGGTATTCCTGGACTGAAGTATTGTGGTAAATTAAATAGTATTTAAACAGACTTGCAATGTTTGTGCTCTCAGTTAAGCAGGGTTAAGCATGTGCTAATGTAGGCCAAGTTGATTGTCTTTTTTTTTTTTTTCCATTTCGCAAGGTGAATACTAGTAGGCCTGTTTAGTCGTGCAGGGCAAATGCTAATTAAAGCATGAGGAATCCATCCAACAAGCGTAAGGAAGGAAGAGCCGAGTGCAAGCACCGCGATCGCAATAAAATACTACTAGGTTACCAACTGGCGATCTTTGATAAATTACATTGCCACAACGTGCAGAAGACGAACTGACAATGTTACGAAGTTACGTCGCCACGATGAATCTAAGAATTTCACTTTTCCGGTTGTCACGACGCAAGTAGTTACGTTGCCACGACAAATCCAAGTTCGTCCGGTTACGTTGTCACGACATCTTGGCGACGTGTGTTAGCTGGGTAGTGACCTTTTTTTCAGCTCCGCCCCGGGGATAATCCATGTGTTTTGTTCATAGACAGTAAAAGCAGTGGACGGCGAGATGGTGCTATTTTCATCGGGAGAGTGTGAAGCACAATTGAACGAGTTTTCAGTTGGCACCACGCGGACGCAGGGGGGGCAAGGTGGCGACCTGATTGGACGCAACCATCTCTGCTCTGTTGGCGGAGTCCCTAAATTTAAATAAAAAAGAACGCTTCCTGAATTAGAAGACTGGGTAAACGAGCATAAACCAACCACGAACATTTAGGTTTTATTTCACCGACCAAAGGTCACGAACATGACATCTGCAGCGAAGAAAGCACTTGAAGTGCATGATTATGCTCGCTCAAGCATGGAGACCAACACTAGCACGGAGGGCAACAAAAGGTACCGCGAAACGCCAACGAAGATCCCGGTGCCGAACACGAGGAGGAAACCAAAGGATGGCCCTCCCTCCTTTGACCGCGAGGAAGACGAGGTATCCAAAGCCGTCATTTTTGAAGCTGTGAAAAGCCTAACCTCCATGGTGGAAAGCTTTAACTCCAGGCTCAATGAAAACACACTTGCAATTGCTAATTTGGCCAAGAGTCTAGATTTTAACTTCAATGAAATCAAGGACTGTAAGGAAAAAGTGACAGCCCTTGAAAAACAAGTCTCAGTGGTCACAGCTGAAAACAAAGACGTCAAGATGAGAGTACTGGAGTCTGAAAGATACATGAGGCGCTGAAACCTTTGCATTCATGGTCCGTAGGAGATTGAGGGAGAAAACACCAGAGAGAGAATTATCAAGATCCTGTCCAAAAATCACACCACAGTGGTCAGACAAGACGGAGGACATCGTTGACTCTGCACATCGCCTGGGGAGATATGCCGATGGAAAAAAATCGACAAATCATCCTACATTTCACCATGAGGATCCATCACGACACAATTTGGCGAGTTTCCAAGAATCACGTAGCATGCAAGGAATACGGAATTCGCTTCACAGAGGACCTGACCAAAGCTGACAAGGAGGCGCGTAACGCAGTGTGGCCGAAAATAAAAGGAGCCAGATCGCGCGGTCCACCGGCCTTTTTCCGAGGTCCCATTGGTGTCATCAACACCTGCCCTATTCCAGTGTCATAGGTAAAAGAAAGAAAGAAAAAAAAAAAAAGTCTCGTAACAGTGCGCCTGTATATCTCTAACTCTTCTAAGGTTGGACTATTGATGAACAATTTAATCAGTGTTCTTTTCATGGCACTCTAAATATTGAATGACTGTTTTTTTTTTCTTTTTTTGTGATTATTGACCGTTAATTGTTCAGACTAAGGTGTTCTTTCATGGCATTTAAAGCCACGTTACAGCAGTAATGTCTTAATTCAGTGCCACATAGATTATGTGGGCATATGAAACATTATAAGGGTTCATACAAGTTTGGTTTACTCAGAGAAGAAAAAAAAAATTTTTTTAATTCAGAAGGTTTCATTAGAATATTTTACTAAGGGACACTGCCTTCTCTACAAATATTTCTATTCTGCTTTAGCTAGAAACATTAGAATCTACATAAAACACTATCTTTTTGTCTGTCTAAATTTGCATTAATTTTTTTTCATGTCTGCCTTTTCATATAACGTTTTCAGATAACGCTGAATAGTCTAAACACTAGAGGTCTACAAAACAAGGTTAAAAGAAAAACAATATTTTTGTTCTGTAAGGGCTTAAAAGCACATGACATTCCTACAAAAACTCATTCTGAAAAAAATGATGAGAAGCTCTGGTCTAATCAGTGGGGGGACAGACTTATATTCAGCCATGGTTCTTCTCGCTCAAGTTCAGTTGCTGTGTTACTTAGCAACTTCTCTTTCTATAATCATTTGTATAAAGCATCTTACTCTGAACAGGATTGCTTAACTTTTTTTTATTTAATTATAGAAAAAATTCTCACAATTAACCAAGACTATAAAGATTTTTTTGATGCAGAAATAACAATTGATTGCACTTCATCATCTTCATTTGGATAGATCTCCAGGCTCTGATGGTTTGACAGCCAATTTTTACAAACTTTTTGGGACATAATTAGAGGTTTTTTATACAAGGTTTTAATTGAAGTTCTCAGTGAGCACAGTCTTCCCACAAGTATGAAGCAGGGGGTTTTAGTTTTAATTCCAAAGCCAGGTAAAAATCCCAAAATCATAGACAATTTAAGGCCTATCACATTATTAAATAATGACTACAAACTACCAGCACATATATACACTAGTCGCAATAACAAATGAATATCTCAAGTCATAAGTGAGACTCAGTCAGGCTTCCTGAATGGCAGATCTATCCATAATAACATCAGACTCATTTTAGATATACTAAATTACAGTGAAATGATTGATGATAACGGTTTCATTTTATTTATGGACTTTAAGAAAGCGTTCGACACAGTTGAACATCCCTTTATGTTTCATACTCTAAAAGTATTTGGATTTGGGGACTGGTTCATAAAAGTGATTGAGTGTTTCTATAAGGATATCAATTGCTGTGTTTCACTACCTCATGGGACATCGCCTCGTTTTGATGTGCAGAAAGGAATCCGTCAAGGCTGTCCAGCAAGCCCAGGACTATTCATTTAGCTGCAGAAATGCTAGCTATAATGATAAAAACTGAAATGCTGAAAAAACTCAATGTATTTGGAACAGAACTTGCAATAAGTCAATTCGCGGACAACACAACCCTGTTTTTAAAGGATAAACATCAGATCCCTGTTGCCATACAGATCATTGAAATATTTTCAAGAGCCTCTGGACTGTTCCTTAATATCCAAAAATGCGAATTACTTTCTATTCATGAATGAAGTAAAAGCCTGTACGAGCGTAGTGGCCCATCGGGCCAGTGCTTAACCCCGGTTGCCATGGCATGAAGCGACTAGGAGTATTGCTACTCCCCCTGGATGGTACTCCCCCCAGCTCTTAGTTTCCCTGCCTATTTGCTGGTACCCATTTATACACCTGGGTGGAGTGAGGCGTGGAGTGTGGGAGTAAAGTGTTTTGCCCAAGAACACACCGCAAAGGCTTGAACTCAGGACCTTAGGATCTCAAGTCAAGCCTACTTGACCACTGCGCTACCGCATGTCCCCTACTGCGTCTATTCATGAATATGCTCCAAATATCATCTGTGACATACCTGTTAAAAATGTGGTAAAGTATCTTGGTATCTATGTAACTAAAAACCTAATTGAACGAGTCTGACTTAACTTGACCAACAAAATAGATGTATGCAAACAAAAACTTAATGCTTGGTTGCAGAGAGATTTTATCTATTTTTAGTAGAACTTATCTCACCAAAATGGAGAGCATCTGTAGAGGTATTCATCCTGCATCCTCTTTAGCACTCTGTTCAGAATTTGTTTAATCCATAAACCAAATTAATTTTAATTTTATATGGAGGAATCAAACTCACTATATCCAAAAAGCGATTACAGTCCAAGACCTCTCTGAAGGGGGATTAAGGGCGATAGACTTTGAATGTATGAATAAAACTTTAAAATCAAAATGGCTGAAACAATATGCAAAATCTCCAAAGATATGAATGGTGATCTATTGCCCTACGACAACTTTTGTGTTAAATATAATTTCAATTGCAATCTCAAAGATTTTAAATCCCTCCCTAAAACCATACCAAAACCAGTACTTTCCCTAGCCAAAAATATCTCTTTGCATTCACAGTCCAAATCTCGTCTCCCTACGCTTGTTATAAATGATATTGATTTCCGTGACAAAAGATGTTCAAACAAATTCATGAGATCTATTTTAACCCATGATCTATACCCAAACCACGCTGTTAGAAATAAAATTAAGAGTGCACACGATCAACTTTCAGTACAACCTGAGAGTAAAATTTTTTAAATACCCAGTTTCACCCAAAACAAAAGAAATACATTATAAAATAATTAATGATATCTACCCATCCAGTGAATTTTTAAGACTGAGATTTGGATTTGAAAACAATGAATGTGCTTTTTGTAAACATATCGAAACAACAGAACACCTTTTCATTACATGCTCTCATACACAACTACAAAACCCAAAACCAGTGAAGTTGGCACGTTGTGTAAATCGTAAATAAAAACAGAATACAATGATTTGCAAATCCTTTTCAACCTATATTCAATTGAATACACTGCAAAGACAAGTTACTTAATGTTCGAACAGGTAAACTTTGTAATTCTTTGCAAATATTAGCTCATTTGGAATTTGATGCCTGCAACATGTTTCAAAAAAGCTGACACAAGTGGCAAAAAAGACAGAGAGTTGTGGAATGCTCCTCAAACACTTATTTGGAACATCCGACAGGTGAACGGGCTAATTGGGAACAGGTGGGTGCCATGATTGGGTATAAAAGCAGCTTCCCTGAAATGCTCAGTCATTCACAAACAAGAATGGGGCGAGGGTCACCACTTAGTGAACAAACGCGTGAGCTGATTGTCGAACAGTTTAAAAACTGATGATGAAATTTAGGGATTTCATCATCTACGGTCCGTAATATCGTCAAAAGGTTCAGAGAATCTGGAGAAATCACTGCACGTAAGCAACAAGGCCGAAAACCAACATTGAATGCCCGTGACCTTCGATCCCTCAGGCGGTACTGCATCAAAAACCGACATCAGTGTGTAAAGGACATCACCACATGGTCTCAGGAACACTTCAGAAAACCACTGTCAGTAACTACTGTTCGTCGCTACATCTGCAAGTGCAAGTTAAAACTCTACAATGCAAAGCGAAAGCCATTTATCAACAGCACCCAGAAACGCCGCCGGCTTCACTGGGCCCAAGCTCATCTAAGATGGACTGATGCAAAGTGGTAAAGTGTTCTGTGGTCTGACGAGTCCACATTTCAAATTGTTTTTGGAAACTGTGGAACATTTGGAACATTTCGAAATGTTCCGAATTGGTCGTTTCAAAACTTTTTCAAAGGTTCGAAATTGCTATCTCTATGTAATATTTGTGAGTAATTAAATGCGCACGTTCAATCATCAAGTAATGTGCCATTGTTTGATTTTCAATACAGTGGAGGAAGAAGCTTTTCAAATCAGTTCTTTATGTTTCGATTTGCATTTTCCATCATGTGCCAATTTTTTCGGAATCGGGGTTGTACACAAATAGCAAGGCAACGCAAACTGGCTTCATCACTTTATGACGAGCTCACCCTCATATAGCTACTTGCTACAAAGGGGGAAAGAAGAATTTAAAAAGGGCTTTGATTTTTAAATATCTGCTAACTGCTATTACGTCTTTTAAATCACATTGGTTTACTTGGAAGGAGTGAGCTTGAATAGCAAACGTTACACATGAGAGTGCATGGAAGTGGTGGAGATGACAGGCTGACATGAGTAAAATTTACGAGGTCTTGTGTGGCTTTAATGTAAAAATCAACGAGCTAAGGTTAAACAGTTAATCAAGGTTTTATTATTAACTAGATTATGCTAACTACAATGAAACAACGCACCACTGAGACTAGCTCTCCAACTTGGTGTTAGCATATATTTCCATACGTGCTAACAGTAACGTTAGCCACAGGAAACAGCTGGGAATAGGGTAACTTTACGCTTAGCTATCCATTCAAATAGAATAATTCGAGGTATCCAACTGCAGTTTGCTCGTTAGCAGAGTGCGCTGGTGATAAGTCGTTCAATGTTTAAGCTGCTTTCACACAGGACGCGAAAACGATTTTTTTCGCACGACAAAATACATTCAAAGTCAATGCAAAGATGCGAACACACGCGTTTCGTGTGTATTCGGGTCTTTGCATTGACTTGGAATGTAATCAGTCGTGCGAAAGATTCGTTTCACGTCCGGCGTGAAAGCAGCTTTGTGATACAGTACACTAGCTGGCTAACAAGCTAAAATGAGATGCTAACTTGTTAGAGAACTTGACATTTTAGACAAATATGGCTCAAATGCTTAAACCCTACGACGATTTCTGCATTATGTGAATACATTAATTATGCCATCGAAAGCAAAGAACTGAAAATATAGCTACCTGATAGTGTGTTTCCAATCAGCCGATGAACAAGGACCCGTTATGAGGGATTGTTGTTGCTTTTGCTGCTTGTGCTGAGAGACGACAGCGCCACCTGCGTCAGAAATGAGTATGGTGACCGTCTCAAGCCGCTTTCACACTGGACGCGAAACGAATTTTTCGCACGACAGATTACATTCGGAGTCAATGCAAAGACGCGAATACGCGCTAACTATTCGCGTCTTTGCATTGACTTTGAATGTAATCTGTCGTGCGGAAAAAATCGTTTCGCGTCCGGTGTGAAAGCAGCTTCAGAGCGAGCCCGTCATGTGCGAGTTTCATCACCGGCGCTGTTCGCCTATAGGCTACCCGAATAATTCCCACAACGAAAACCGCAACTTCTCGATTCCCTAAAATGCAGGCAGAAACAAATCTGTACCTGCATTTACATTTCTGTGGACCCGCCTCCTAACTTTGAAATAAATTAATATTTTATCACAGAGTTTCATGCAAAAAACATAGCATCTGTATAACGTTACTTGGTTGACCAGACGGAGGACGGGTTCTTGAAAAATGATCATTCATTCATTCATTCCTTTATCGAAGACAATGATTCAACCTGAGTCTAAATGATCCTCCAGAGATTCAGAGGAAAAAAAAGTTTTATGAATTATTTTTTTTCCACGCCACCTAAGTCTTTGGGGTATAAAAACATCACAACAACAACATAATGTCAAAACATGTTTTTATTTTTGTTTTATAGTATGTCCTTTGGAGAGGACATTGGGACTCTGTTATGGTAAATATGAACACATTTAGAGTTGCATGTTTACATCTTAGCTGACAACATTTAGGGTTTTACACTTAAAACTGAACTCCTCTGAACATTAGTTTTTGGTGAGGGAGGTTTTCCTTGCTGAGAGAGATGACGAACTTTATGCCAGTGGTTCCCATCTCCAGTCTTGGAATACCCCATGACATAATTTATTTCTCCAACCCAAATCTAAGCCACCTGGTGTGTTAGTTCTGGGTTGTTTTTGGTTTGTGGTACTCCATGAAGCAGTTCTTCTTCTTTAAGATGCAGAGGTAGATCTTGCATTTGATGCACTTGATGTAGGTTTTTCCAGTGCATCCTTCTGCTCTGCACCTGGAAGTATTGGGGTTGTCCATCATCTGTGGCGTGAAAAAAGTAAGCAACATCCTGATGTTGAGGACATACATAAACAAGACATTTTTTATTTGGAAAAAATAATTTCACTGCTCTGAAAACTCACCTAAACTATACCTGAGATATTCACTTATTGGAATAAATCTGAACATTTAACTCACAAAACTCATAATTACACAATTATACACTTACCTTTCTTCTTTCCATAACATGTGCTAGCTGTGATGTCTGCCATTTTGAAGAACCAGGAAGAGAATTCTGTCAAGATCCCTCCCCCACATGTGTCATATCATTGATAAGCCCAGGATGTCCTCTGTAAGGGCTAACAGGACTTAACACAATAGCATGTATGGCTTCAGAGATACTGACCAAAAACAAATGTCCCCCACAGAGGACAAAAATCAATTGCTAGGTCTCTTATTGTAGATTCTAATGCTGATTTGTCAGATAGTAATACTTTATTTGCTAAACATCTGTTGCAATTCTGTAAAGACTGCAATCTTATTTTATCTGGTAAAATTCTTCGGCCTGACAACAGTTTCACTTCTGTCAGTGAAGCTTGGCACACAACCTCGGGGCTCGATCATTGCAGATGCTCATGCCTCTCTGACACTCCGTTTACACGTGGCCGGCTATTTTCATAAACAAACATTTCGCCGTCTCCGTTTTCAAAAATAACAAGTTTTTGCCACTAACATAGCAATATCCCCCGTCGCCTCAATTTTATGTGTCCGAACGGACGGACGTACGGAGCCCAATGCTATATACCCCGCTTCACGCTAATCGTGCGGCAGGGGATAATATCATGCACACGTATCAGTTTTCAGAAAAGTTGTCGTTTACACGTACCCATATATATATGCCGTCAAAGAGTATATCAGAGCCTATCTGCGGAGAACCTTCCCACTCTCCATTTAGCCCCATTGCATCGAACTTGATTGCAGTTCCACCAGAATTCCACTAGGAGTGATCGCGGGCGAGTGCAGAATGAATGAAGTCCTAGGGAGCTAGAAAGCTAAATTTGTCCCTTTCACCTGGTAATCGTTGAAAAATCGCAAATACTGTTGCATTTTCTGGAAGTTCAATATGGATTATAGGTTGTAAGTGAAATTAACGAGAAGTTATGTTCTTTCGATTTCCTACAGGCTGGGCTGCTGTTGGCCATAACATGCTAGCATTCTGCTAATGAATGCTGATAAGGCAGGAAGAGTATGAAGCCTCAAGGGTATTCTGGGAACAACAGGAAAAGGGGTACAGGACACACAGAAAGCTGTAGTAGAGTATTTGAAGGTGACAAGATTATATTGAAGAATTTAAGGTTAACTGAGGTTTTTTTTTGTTGTTGTTTAAACTCCTAATTATTTAACAATTTGGTGATATACAGTAATCCTTGTAGTAACTCATGCTACATACTCCGGTACAGTAGGTGGCGGTATGCACATATTAAGTTATTACATCACCTCGCCATTAAACCAAAAGAAGAAGAAGAAGAAGAAGAATGAATGCCGATTGGTCAAGTATGGATCTGCGACTATTTACGACCAGAGATTCCTCTCGATGACACCTGAGGCCCAAGACAACAGAGCCGGCCGGTCAAGAGAATCAGAATCACTCTTAAGGAGGATTTTTCTGTCAAACCTAATATTAATAACTGTTCTATTACCTTTCAGCAACAATAAGATAGTTGATAAAAAACGACGTGGAGCAGCAAAGCTAGCTAACCACCGCGTTGTGCTAATGCTAACGTTAGACTAAACAGTTCGCCAACCGGCAGCTAAAATCATTGTCGCTGCATTAGCATTGTTCATGGATTAAAACTAGCTTTATCGCTGATGTCAGTTTAACACAAAAGACCCTTTAAGCAGTATTCATATGTGAAATATTCACACATTTGGGTTTTTACATTGACTAACCAGAACTCTTTGTCACATGTTTATTCAACCAGAGAGCTCCAACGGCTGATTCTACCCATTGCCGATGCATTTGCTAAAATGGAACAGCAAAGCTAACTAACCACCACGTGGTAAAATAATCCAATACAAATGACAATATGAGACAGGATAGACGATAAAATAGCCCCCCCCCCCAGGAATCCGCGATTCCGCGATCGCGGAATTAACCGCAGATTTCAAAGCCCTCCGCGGAAATCAGAGCAGTCCGCGGAATACAGGGCGAGGTGCAGAATTTTATATTCTATATGTATTTTTCATCCCGGCCGCAAGATTTTGCGGTCAGATAAACGGGATCGAGAAAATGATCCTACTTTCCACCTGATTTTTAATTTAAATAATGATTTTTCACATCATTTTATGTTAGCTATAGCAAGTTTCAGGTCTCCTTCGATATATCATGACATTCATTTTCGTGAATTATGGTCCCATATAAACTAGAATAAAGTATAAAGCCAGAATATGCTTCTTTGGCGTGGCTATCCTCTGGTCCTCGTCCGATACGGTCAGATCCAGAGCCACGTTCCTCCCCGGATCTTCGATTCACTTCTTCATCTTCGAACCAGTGGGTGACATCACGGTAGCTTCATCCATCTTTTTATACAGTCTATGGTATGCAGTAACGTTTACAATATCCTGAGGATACAGTGAATAGTGTACACTTTGTTTTAATCTTTACTTTGATCTTTGGCACTTGTTCAGTTACTAAGCCTCCTTCACCCATAGTTTGGTGAAATTTTTTGCACTTTAGTTATGCAAATAAATCTGCTCAACAGGGACAAAAAGAAAATTGATGCTGCTTATTTTATAACCACAATGTTTCGCAGTGTTATGGTATTGCAAATAATTTCATAAGAGAATTTTTGCTTCATTATGCTTTATAATTTTGCTTCAATTTGCTTTATAACTGGTCATTTAAGGTTTTTTTAATGCACATGGATGCTACTATAAGCCCACCAAATATGAAGAGATTCTGTGGTGGAAAGTTTTAATAAATGGCCATCAAAGTTGATACTGTGCAATGTGCAAATGCAGAAAATTGGATGGGGGCGTCATACTTGAGGACCTCTATTTCCTGCAAATCAAATAGTTAGAGAAAATTGACACTTGATTATGATAGTAGAGGAATCCTACTATGAGCCCACCAAATATGAAGAGATTCTGTGGTGGAAATTTTTAATAAATGGCCATCAAATTTGATACTGTGCAATGTGTGAATGCAGAAAATTGGATGGGGGCGTCATACTTGAGGACCTCTATTTCCTGCAAATCAAATAGTTAGAGAAAATTGACACTTGATTATGATAGTAGAGGAATCCTACTATAAGCCCACCAAATATGAAGAGATTCTGTGGTGGAAATTTTTAATAAATGGCCATCAAATTTGATACTGTGCAATGTGTGAATGCAGAAAATTGGATGGGGGCGTCATACTTGAGGACCTCTATTTCCTGCAAATCAAATAGATAGAGAAAAGTAACACTTGATTATGATAGGAGAGGGATTCCCCTATAAGCCCCCCAAATATGAAGAGATTCTGTGATGGAAATTTTTAATAAATGGCCATCAAAGTTGATACTGTGCAATGTGTGAATGCAGAAAATTGGATGGGGCTGCATACTTAAGGACCTCTATTTCCTGCAAATCAAATAGTTAGAGAAAAGTAACACTTAATTATGATAGTACAGAGAACCTACTATAAGCCCACCAAATATGAAGAGATTCTGTGGTGGAAAGTTTTAATAAATGGCCATCAAAGTTGATACTGTGCAATGTGCAAATGCAGACAATTGGATGGGGGCGTCATACTTGAGGACCTCTATTTCCTGCAAATCAAATAGTTAGAGAAAATTGACACTTGATTATGATAATAGAGGAATCCTACTATAAACCCACCAAATATGAAGAGATTCTGTGGTGGAAATTTTTAATAAATGGCCATCATAGTTGATACTGTGCAATGTGTGAATGCAGAAAATTGGATGGGGCATCATACTTGAGGACCTCTATTTCCTGCAAATCAAATAGTTAGAGAAAAGTAACACTTGATTATGATAGTAGAGGGATCCTCCTATAAGCCCACCAAATATGAAAAGATTCTGTTTCGGTAGTAAATGAATGGCCATCAAATTTGATGCTGTGCAATGTGTGAATGCAAAAAATTGGATGGGGGCGTCAAACTTGAGGACCTCTAATTACTGCAGATCAAAAAGTTTGTGAAAAGTAACACTTGCAAATCATAATACATGTATCCTCCTATAACCCATAGAATCTCAAGAGATTCTGTGCTGCAATTTTTAAATGAATGGCCATTAAAATTGGTACTGTGTGATGTGCCAATGCAGACAATTGGATGGGGGGATCATGTTCGAGGGCTGATAATTCTGGCAAATCAAAATATTTGTCAAAAGTTACACTTCAGTAGCATAACACATGGATCCTAGCATAAAATTTTAAAATATGAAAAGATTCCATGAGGGTATATTCAAATAAATGGCCGTAAAATTTGGGACTGTTTAATGTGTGAATGCAGACAATTGAATGGGGGTCCCTACTTGAGGGCCTGTGGTTCCTGCAAATGAAGTAGTTTGCAAAAGGTACCTCTTGCTTACTATAGGTCATGTGTCGTAGTATAAACTCACGGAATATGAAAAGATTCGGTGCCAAACGTATTGAATAAATGGCCATCAAATCAGGAATTATTGTTATGTGTGAATGGAGAGGACTGATTGGGGTACTATGTTTGAGAGCCTGTAATTCCTGTAAATCAAAACGTTTGCAGAAAAATAACAATTCCTGACCATACTACATGCACTGTAATATAAATTGACTGAATATGAAGAGATTCTATGATGGAATTATGAAAAAAATGGGCATCAATGTCGGAACTGTTGCAGTGTGCGAAAGGAGATGATTTAATGTGGGGCCACGTTTCAGGGTCTGTAATTCCTGCAAATCAAAAACTTTTAGAAAAATTACACTAGCTTGCCGCACTACATCTTTTCTATTATTATAATAAACTGAATATAGAGATTCCACTGTGGAATTATTAAATAAATGGTCATCAAATTTTGTTACTCTTACAATGTATGCATGTAGACAGTTGAATGGGGGTGATTTTTGAGGGCCTGTAATTTCTGCAAGTCAAGAAGTTTGTGGAATATAACACCTCCTTTACATGCTTCATGTATTCTTGTACAAGCACATTGAAAATGAAAAGATTCCATGGCGGAATTATTAAAGAAATGGCCATCAAATTAGGCACTTTTGAGTGTGAGAATGAAGACAATGGAATGGGTGACCATGAATTAAATTGAATGGATGACTGTGTTTTAGTACCAATAATTTGCAAATTATTTCAATTTCTATAATCTTACAGACCAAATAAGTCAATGATAGAATTAGATATCTCCCAATGAATGGTTAGTTTTTGCGACCATATATTCATAAGTTCACCAATGACGAACCCACGATTCCCGGGGTTGATGTCACATTTTTTTTCTTTCATTATGCTGTCGTGCATGAATTCCATAAAGAATAAAATTTACACATGCATGTTCTAAAATACATAAAACTACGGCATACAGCATAATCATAATCCAAGTGTTACTTTTCTATTTGATTTGCAGGAAATAGAGGTCCTCAAGTATGACGCCCCCATCCACCCCATTCACACATTGCACAGTATCAATTTTCAAAGGCCATTCATTAAAAATTACCTCACAGAATCTTTTCATATTTGGTGGGCTTATAGGAGGATCCCTCTACTATCATAATCAAGTGTTACTTTTTTCTACCGTTTTGATTTGCAGGAAATAGAGGTCCTCAAGCTTGACGCCTCCATCCAATTTTCTGCATTTGCACATTGCACAGTATCAACTTTGAAGGCCATTTATTAAAAATTTGCACCACAGAATCTGTTCATATTTGGTGGGCTTATAGTAGGATCTCTCTACTATCATAATCAAGTGTTACTTTTCTCTAACTATTTGATTTGCAGGAAATAGAGGTCCTCAAGTATGACGCCCCCATCCACCCCATTCACACATTGCACAGTATCAATTTTCAAAGGCCATTCATTAAAAATTACCTCACAGAATCTTTTCATATTTGGTGGGCTTATAGGAGGATCCCTCTACTATCATAATCAAGTGTTACTTTTTTCTACCGTTTTGATTTGCAGGAAATAGAGGTCCTCAAGCTTGACGCCTCCATCCAATTTTCTGCATTTGCACATTGCACAGTATCAACTTTGAAGGCCATTTATTAAAAATTTGCACCACAGAATCTGTTCATATTTGGTGGGCTTATAGTAGGATCTCTCTACTATCATAATCAAGTGTTACTTTTCTCTAACTATTTGACTTGCAGGAAATAGAGGTCCTCAATTATGATGCTCCCATCCAATTTTCTGCATTTGCACATTGCGCAGTACTAACTTTGATGGCCATTTATAAAAATTTCCACCACAGAATCTCTTCATATTCGATGGGCTTATAGTAAAATCCATATTCTATTATATGCAAGTGGTGATTTTCACTAACTTTTTGATTCGCAAGAAATAGAGGTCCTCAAGTATGCAGCCCCCCATCCAATTGTCTGCATTCACACATTGCACAGTACTAACTTTGATGCCTATTTATTTAATATATCCACCATGGAATTTCTTCCTATTCAGGCATCCTGTACTGGAATGCAGGCAGTGTTGCATGCAAGTGCTAAATTTTTCAATTTTAAGCATTACAGGCCCTCAGCCATGCCCCATTTAGTTGTGTTGCAAACCACACACGTTGATGGCTGTTTACATGTTGATTCACCCATGCAATCTCTCTTTATTCAATAGGTTTTTGCTACAGCATGTGCAGTATGGTTTGGGCCCCCTAATTTCCACGAACATTGTGAATTACACAAGTATTATGGTCCCTGCTTTAATTTTCTCGTATTTTGTCCACCTAAAAAGAGCGATTCTAATGGAAATTCTTCCAATAATGCCACAGTGACACATACCTTTTTTCCTTTTGCTTTAAGGAAAACATTATTAGTTACATGCAATTATTTGTCATCTGGATTAACAGCAGCTCGCCAAAATCTCTCATTTCAATCTGCACAAAATGTCAACTATTTATTGAAAAAAGAAAAAGAAAACTCATTTTCAAACCACATTATGGAAGTTGTTGACGAGTTTTTTTTTCTGAAGAAAATATATGCATTGTTTCGTTGAGTAAGCTTCGGTTTTTCTCTCAGCAAGCCGAATTTTGAGAGCATTTGTATCACGTAACCAAAGTACCGCGCTATCCGCTGTAATTGCGCATCGAATTTTTAGCGGTGATAGTTTGACCGTCGTTTTGCGAACTGGTGATAGCTGTGTGAATTACGAACATTGAACACGACAGCGACATTGAAAATCAATGTCGCTGTCGTGTTCAATGTTCGTGGGTAAGACAAAATAGTACCTTACCTTGATCAACAGCCGATGTTATTGTTGCCAATGCATGTGGCTGTGTGCCATAGGCTGGATTTACCTGCAAGTCTTGTTGCCCAGATCGGACATGGACCGGATTTTGAGGCCCTTATCCAATTTGTTCAACTGTGTGTTTACATCTTGCTTTGAGTCTTAATGATATCGGCTTCGTTTCGATTCCGTTTGTTTACGCCACTCACTACCTGGCCATTGTCTAGGGCGATCCACGTGCGCACAGTGGAGAAGGCTACCGAAAATAAAAGGAAACGTGCGTGCAGCGCAACAAAAGCATGCAGGCCTTGCAGTCATATAAATGATCAAATAGAAGCAAGCTCGCAACATTTCACTGGTTAACGTAGGCTACATCTGATTCTCACGTTAACGCCTTTTTTAAGTCGCTCTCAAACTGGACGCGAAACGAATTATAATTATATACTGATGAACATGATGAGAAATATTGAAATAAAATCCTCGACACATTCAAAGTAAATGCGAATATTCGTCTTTGCATTGACTTTGTAATCTGTCCCGAGAAAAAATTGTTCTGCGTCTGGTATGAAAGCAACTTTGCACCTATAACCTGCATCATCGCAAACACGGAGGCAGACTCCGCCTTAGTCTGGGCCTCTTTTTTTTTTTTTTTTTTTTTTACAAAATATCCGATCTGCGTGTTGATATGCATTTCCACAATGGGAACATTGGCACATATCCAATACACATCAGATACATATCCGAAAAAAACCACAACTGAATGAGGCCTGGATCCGATCGAGGGTGGAATCAATGTGTTTTTTCTGTTTTAGTTACACAGCCATGTGACAGATCGGAAATTTGCCGCATTTGAGCAAAAGATCCGATTCATGTCACATTTAACCCGCAGTTTAAATCCAAACGTGACCGATTGTCTCCGTAGACGGGCTGGAGGCTCATCGGGCTCTGAGGTGACGCAGCAATTGCCGTAAAGCAGCACCTCTGGCTGTGACGTCATCGGTTTTTTTTAACGGCTTTTTAGAACAGATAAGTGAACTTAAAAAATCCAATATTCAGCCAAGTGCATTTTTTGCTCCCCTTTTTGAAAATAATATTCAAATTACTTGAATAAATAATTTCCAGAGAAAAGTGGATTTTTAGGGGTGTATCCCCATCGACTCCCATTCATTCTGCACTCGCCTGCGAGCGCCCCCACACGGACAGAGATGTGCTCCGAGAACCGGAAGTTGAACGAGAGTGGCACTTCTCCTCAATATTAGAAATTCGCTGGTTTTTCTGAGTTCACATGCAATCGTGCAACCGAAGTTTTCCAAATTCTCCACTCTGGCCGGAGTTTTTAGAAAGAATCGTTTTCAGAGGCGAATTCTCCGTTTGCGTGTAAACGATGTGCACAAACTCAGGGAAATGGCTCCGTTTGACCCGGTCATCTTTAGTCCATGTAGTGCTGGGCTGCAACCTCAACTGAAGTTCTGCTCACAGTAGGGGGATGATTATAAAATTAAATTTAATGCTTAGAAGAGCAATGTCATGATAGTCAGAAGTATAGAGGATAAGAAATTTGTTTTTCCTATGTTTTATTTATGTGATATTCCTCTTATGACATGTCAGGAGATAAAGTGCCTTGGACATTTTCTTACTGATGATTGGTCTGATGATCGAGATGTATATTGACAGTGCTGTGAATTATATGCCCAGGCAAACATGCTGCCTCGTAAGCTCAGTATGTGTTCTGTCAGTGTAAAATGTTTTTGATTTAGTGCCTTCTGCTCTCCTATGTATACAGCTCAGCTATGGTGTAGTCATAGGAAGAGCAGTATGCGGCGGCTCATTGCGGCCTACAATGATGCACTGAGGTTGCTACTTCGGGTGCCCAGGTGGCATAGTGCCAGTCAGGTGTTTCTGAGCTATCAGGTACCTAACTGTGAAGCACTTTTAAGACATCTAATATATAACTTTGTGTGTTGTTTGGATGGCTCAAAGAACAGCATCATAGAGGCTTTAACCAGCCCTAAGAGGAGCTGCTTTCGATATACATCCAGTCTTAGAGAGCATTGGCGTGATAGCCTGCATGTGAACTATTTCGAGAGTCGCTGACATCAAATCTGCACTGAATTTTGGTCGTTTTATTTTATTTCATTTTATATGTTGATATGGACCTGTTTTTATGTGTTTGTAATAAAGATTGAAATTGAATTGAAATTATGAGCGGAAACAGACTGATTTGAAGTGTTCAATATTTTTATTTAATTTACAGCCGTCGGACTCAAATGTTTCCCATAAACATCAAATACAGGTTTGCTCACTTGTAGGCCAGTGGAAGGTGTCGGGGGCGAGGTTGGACCCTCAACCGACTATGACAATGTAATATTCAAATAAGAGTCGTAAATTAAGTAAGATTTTGATACATCTGGCTGCACATTGATAGATTGTTATGGCCCCAATTTCTTATGACATATATGACAGCAAGGGATGACAGACAAAATTTTAAAACTTAAACACATTTAATTAAACAAAGACTGACAACTAACCTACAATTTATACTACTGACCAAGATTGACATATACAAGAAAAACATATTTACAGTCCCTTTGGTGGGGTTGTTTGGTAATGTCCTGGGACAGGAAAGTGCTCCAACACAGGCAAAAATCCACAAACATAACAATAAGTCCTCATCATTGTCTTGAGAGTGGAATGAAACCACTCTAAGTCACCCTGACTCTCTGGATGATAGGCACTGGAAAGAATGCCTTCACACCTAGTTCATACACTACCTACTGAAACAATCCGGAAGTGAAATTGCTACCTTGGTTTCACTGAATTTCCCTGGGAAGGCCAAACAACGTGAAGAACTTTATCAAAGCCTTCGAGATTGCAGTTGCCTTGATGTTGCGTAGAGCTATGGCTTCAGGGAATCTGGTAGATGCACACGATTGTCAACGAGTACTGATTTCCAGATCTAGTCTTGGGTAATGGACTAACACAATCAACAATGACCTTGGAGAATGGCTCCCTAAATGCTGGGATAGGCTGCAATGGAGCTACAGGAGGGTCTAACTGGTGTTTTCCAACTGCCTGACAAGTGTGACAGGTTTTGCAAAAGTTGGAAACATCTTTCCGAAGCTCAGGCCAGGAGAAGTGTTTCATGATTTTGTCAACAGCCCTGTTATCACCAAGATGACCCCCTAAAGGTAAACTATGAGCCATTGTTAAGATCTCATTCCTGTAGACCTTCAGAACAACAATTTGCCTAACCACTGCCCAATCTGCATTGGGAGGGATATCAGGAGGGCGCCACTTCCGCATCAACACACCATCCTTGAGATAATACCCAATTGGAACTGCATCTATTTCTTTATCAGGAAGGGCTCTCCTCTTTAGTACACAAATTTCAGGATCATTAATTTGCTCCTGAATCAACCGCTTTCTGGACAGAGACAAGTCTCCAGACATATCAGAATCACCAGACCCATCTGGCTGGCTGAACAGAAAACTGATAAAAGTGTCTGATAAGTCCTCAAACGGAGACACCATAGAAGGCCGAACAGAGTCATGGGGCGAACCACCTGAGTCATAACTATTCAATGTGCTGGACGCCACCACATCATCTTCTTCTTGAGCCTTCTTGGCCATAGCACGGGTCATTGCACAGGAAGGATACAGAGATGGGTCTTCATCGCCATCTTCAGTGCTCGGCTGTGAAGTAAGATGAACTGGGGTAACTACATTGCCCCCAGCCCGGTCATTGCCTAGCAACAGAGAAACACCCTTGATAGGTAAACTTGACATAAGTCCCACCTTTACCTGTCCTGTAACTAAATCCGACTTCAAGAATATAGAGCGCAGCGGTACAGATACAGTCCTTCTTGAATACCTTGTACAAGTACACAGTAAAAATCATAGTGTCAATTTTACTCTTTAAGAGTTGAATTTAACTCTCTGTCAGATAACATTTGGTCCCACTCAAAATCAGTGTAAAATTTACTCTATAGCCAGTGTAAGATTTTTAGAGTTAATTTTACTCTATTTTGTATCAAAATTAACAATGAGGTGTGTAAAAATATTTAACACTATAGGGAATCATCACCCTGCAGAGTAGATTTTGTCCTTGTGTGGAAGTGGGAATCAACTCTCACTTTTGACACTTCCATTTAGACGATTTCACTCTGCATAGTGCTATAACTACTCTATCCAGAGGAAAATAGGTTTACACTGCAATATTGACACTCCATTTTTTTCGGTGTATGAAATCCCCAGAAGTAGTCTCATCTCGTACTCCAAGGAGTCCATCAACAAAAGTGACTGAGAAGCTCTGGTATGCCTTAGGATATTTATGGGCACAGGAGGAGAATGCTCATTCAGAGCCACGAATCCCTCCGACATAAATGGAAGAAATTCCTCATATAAAGAAGAAACTGGAGCACTCAAATCACCAGTATAATTTATTAAGGTGCCAAGACTGACGTTTCGACGCACTGCGTCTTCCTCAGAGTCGTTTGGTATCCTTCTCTTTTTCTTTCTTAGCTTTAAGGAACCAACAGTTAGTTGTAACATGACCAGATTTCTTGCAATAATTGCAAACTAGACCACTTTTGTCACTGTCAGCTTTTACACTTTCATCCGACCTGTGACTGGATTTCTTAGCACCATCACCAGATTTGTCTTTGGGTGAGGAATTTTGGGTATCACCATTACCTTTTATCTGAAATTGGGGCCATCTATTGTTACTGCTAGACTGAAATTTGGACTTATGAGTGAGAACATATTCATCTGCAAACTTGGCAGCTGATTGCAAATTCAGTGCTTGCTTCTCATTCAGGTAGGTCTTAATATCAAGATTAATATCTTAATATCCTTAACACAGTTCTTGAATTCTTCAACTAACACCATCTCTTTCAGTGAGTTGAAATCATCCTTGACCTCCATAGAAGTACACCAGTGCTCAAAGCAAACCTTCTCATTAGCAAATTCCACATATGTCTGATTGTCAGATTTCTTCAGACCTCTGAATTTCTGTCAGTAAGCCTCTGGAATCAACTCATAACCTCTGAAAATAACCTTTTTGACATCCTCATAATCAGAGGAATCATCTGCAGACAAAGCTGAATAGGCTTGTTGAGCTTTACCCTTGAGGACAGTTTTCAACATCAGAGGCCAGTGTTCCTTTGGCCACTGGCAACTCTTAGCTACCTTCTCAAAACACTGGAAATACTTATCAACTTCCTTCTTTGAAAATGGAGCACCAGCTTTACCTCCTGGCCAGCACAAAATTTGTTTTCAGCCTTTATTTTTATTTTTAGTTGCTCCATTTGGAACCTTTCTTCTCTATCGAATTTCTGTAACTCGAAATCTCTCTTTCTTACTAATTTTTCTAACTTAAATTCTTCTTTTTTTCTTTTTCCTGTCTCAAATTCTCTTTGTTTTTCTTTTTCCTCACTTTCTTTTTTCTCTTCTCTTGCTAATTTTTCTAACTCAAACTGCCTTTGTTTTTCTTTGTCCTCCCTTTCAATCTCTAGTATTTTTAATTTAAGTTCCATTTCTGTATTTGGATTTTCCACTGGACACTGTTCCAGATCTCCTGGTGCAAACACATTTTCATCAATATAATATTCAACAATCTCTCTAGCCAGTCTTGCTTTTCGCATGGCTGGTTTTACCTCTGTCAGCTCTAAATGTCTGCATATTTCTAGCAGTTCTGTCTTTTTAAAAGACTTCAAAACCTCTACGGTTGGCGATGCCAAGAAATCATCTATTGCTGTTGATCTGTCTATATAGGAAAATTCAAAAAACAATTTCACAATTTGAAATGTTAGATTTTCAATAAATGACTCACACAATGGTCTATCCCAGCGAGCCCCCAATTAATTATGGCCCCAATTTGTTATGACATTTATGACAGCAAGGGATGACAGACAAAATTTAAAAACTTAAACACGTTTAACTAAGTAAAGACTGACAACTAACCTACAATTTATACTACTGACCAAGATTGACATATACAAGAAAAACATATTTACAGTCCCTTTGGTGGGGTTGTTTGGTGATGTCCTGGGACAGGAAAGTGCTCCAACACAGGCAAAAATCCACAAAACAGGTCTTGAAAAGAGTGACAGGTCTTGTCAAATGTATCCCTCTCCTTGCAATTTCTCCTACTACTTTACTCTCTCAGTTTCTCTCCTTATATACTCTTTTACAGCCCCCTCCCACCTGTTAGACTTCTTTTTAAATTCTCTGGGACTTTCCGTCTCAGACATGCCCAGGACATGCCCAAACCTAGCTCCAGCCTGGGCTTAACAAAAAAAAAAGGGCAATACTGCCATCTAGTGGCTCCTTTTCACATTACAAGACTAATCAAAAAATTGTTTTTAATGAAACTATATCCATGATATATATCGGTGGTATTGTTACATTCGATGCTTGTCGATCTTGCTGCATTTGCAATCACTGGATAAATTGCTGAATGTAATGCAAAGGTAAACCAATATCCAGTAAAAAAAAACTTTGCGACAAAGCTTACTTACATTTGAGCAAAGGCATTAATCGACAGAACTGTGGTCAATCCACTAAATTTATTATACTCATCATCTGCCTCAATCAGATCCTCAGACGGCTCTGGCCTCAATATGCCCCGCAAAGTATCCATAAAAACTACAATGTCCACAATGTATCGTATTGTTTTGATGACAAGTAAACACTTTGGATTTACCATAATCCTATGCGGCATTTGTAGTTTGTATTTTGGAGCGTTGAGAGTTTTACGAACACGTAAACGCGACCACTTGAACTACATCCCCCAAAAGACACAGCGTTGTAAATGTATCTCTTCCCCTTGAACCTCGATGACAGCTAGAGGATGGAGGCAGGTAAGAAAGCCAAAGAAGAGAAGAACTTATTTATCTAACTCCCCTGATTGGTAATTTTGGCACTCAGTTGTACAGTTGAGTTGGTAAATACTTTATAGTGACTGTCAAAAAAGTTCCCCTTCGTTGTTAAGACGATTGGTGTTGAAATGATGTTGCTAATTAAGGTTCAAGTTTTCGCATTGTTCACTCGACTGGTCCGTAGACTTAGCTTGTTGGCTAGTTACCTTTAGCTAGCTTAAAGGCTTCATATTTTACCCGGCTCCGATTGCGTTATGCAATCGACAGTTCACTTTCTTCTCAGCTTGAGGAGTGGCCGTCGTTCACGGGGACAAGAATCTGATTTGAATGTTAAATGTGTCCTTGCATGAGCCAGTTCAGTGAAACTATCCAGTCGTCTCCTTGTCCTAATGACAGTCACTCAAATTTTCTTGTAAGTAATCGATAGTCTATATTGTTATGTTATGCTCGTTATGTTACACGATCTTGTCACCTGGCTATTAAGGGTCAGCAATATTTCTGCTGAAGCTTACTCGATAGAATCTGAAAATTGTATACGAATATTTGGCTGAATGGCGTTGGAGACTCTATAATCTATTGCTGACCTACAGCATTTCTGATTTATAATATATCACTGACCTACGGAATTTCTCAACCTTAAACAACTGCTCACAGGCGGTCGGATGAGCTAAGTGTCGTGCAGCTTCCTTTGGCGAAGCAAAAGTGTGATGGTTCTGCTACGTTTTTTAATGAATAAGAGACCCAGAAGGCGAATTAGTTTGTTAGCCGAAAATGACGCGTATTGTTTCGGTGGAACTGGAGTGCGGTGAAGAAAAATATATAATTAATTTAATTAGTCAAGTCCTTCTGTGTCCCTGCATCAGACTAACTGGCACCGCTTTCGTGACTCTTGTCACGTATCCGCTTCATTGGAACGACGCTGTTTTAGGTGTATATTTGCATGAAAGTTGCTGCCGTTGGTACATCTGATTTCGTCATATATTAAACATGCCTATCTTATGCGTTTATTTCCTCTTATTTGTCTTCACTTGGTGGAATTGATGGTCCCAACCACAAAAATGCGAGGTTCACCAGCAATGAAAATACGAAAGTGCATTGCTGGATTTTAAGCCTCACATTTAAACCTCACCTCTAGACCACAGAACTGGGGCATGTGATGTATTAGCATAAGCGCAGGTGTGTGAGCCTGTGGTTGTTTATCGGTTTTGAGTGTCGCGCTCTGTATGCCGCATATTAACGCCTGAAGCGACAAAGCAGCTCTTTTATGCCTTTGATTGGATATACTGTCTGTGTATTATATTAGGAAGTGGCTGTTCGCCCCGCAACGTGGTGAATTGGGGGAAAGAGATCAGCTATCTGCCCCGCAATGGGGCCGACAGAAGAAGCGGTTCTGCTCTTCGCACCGCGGTGGGACGGATAAGAGAAGCACCTCTGCTATTTGGGCCAATAAGAGATTCCATTTTATAATCCACCCCGCTCCTTGATCTTTCACGCTGAACCGCCGCGGGGCGAATCGTCTCTTCCCTTATATTAATGTTTATGATGCAATTTGCTTTGATGATTTCTCATTTCTGTTTCCTGTTACAGTATTAGCAAAGTATGAAAACAAGATCAACGCATTCTCTGAGTTTCTAGAAGACCTTCCTGACACCGAGGAGCCTGTGTGGATTTTAGGGGCGCACTATAATGTCAGAACAGGTAGACAAATCAGATCAGAATAAATATGCGGTACATTTCTGGTCAAAATTTTTTGAACACTCACACATTCTAAACAGTTAATGATGGGAAAAATGAATACATGATTTTAAGGAAAATATAAAAATCGCACATGAATTAAAAAAAAACATCTTTTGCTTTAACTGTTGAGTGTATTTATGAAGTTCTATTCTTCAAGGGCAGTCATTTGGCTCTGAAAGTTGACATGGTGGATGTACTGCTTTTCTGGGATGCTTCTTCTCAATTAATCTGTCAAATACATCCAAAATTAGTTTGATTTCACTGTCTGTGCTGAAAAAATGAATGTAATTAGTTAACCTGTTAATTGATTAATTATGGCTTCTTTATTAACTCCAATATTCAAGCAACTATTCCATGAACTTGAAGGAGAATTCCGGTGTGAAATTGACTTGGGGTGTATTTAAACATGATAACGAGTACTAACCTTTGTCGAATACCCCACCTCCGTATGCAGGCAACATTTCAAAATATTTGGCTTTTTAGCCGGCGCTCCCAACTGGCTTACAAAGGAAGTGAATCGGTCATAACGTTGCCTTGCAAAGAAATTGCTATTTTTTTCATCATTAACAAGGCTCAAAGTAGCTCCACACTTCATCGCTAGAATTCCGAGGGCCCTGGTATTTAAATCAAGGCACTGAGAACTTTGAAAATGCACAGGTAGTTTATTAAAAAAGGCTGTTTATGCAAACTGTACCCTGAGGTAGCTTCCAGTCGCCTCCATCTTGAAAGTCACGATAAGTCAAGGTTCTCAGTGCCTCGTTTTAAATGTCAGGGCCCTCTGAATTCTAGCGATGAAGTGTGGGGCTACTTTGAGCCTTGTTAATGTTGAAAAAAATAGCAATTTCTATGCATTGGCAACGTTATGCCCGATTCACTACCATTGTAAGCCTGTTGAGAGCTTCAACTAAGAAGCCAAATATTTTGAAATGTTGCGTGTGTATGGAGGTGGGGTATTCGACCAAGGTTAGTACTCATTATCACATTACAATACACCCCAAGTCAATTTCACACCGGAAATCTCCTTTAAAGATCCTTTTTGATTTTGCACTATTCATGTCTTACATTGTGTCATTTAACTTTACTTAAATCACTTATGTGTGTCAAAAAACATAGACAAGAGTACAAAAGCTTTTGACCAGAAGGTTATATTGATATTGTGTTTCAATGATCCTGGAATTGGACTGATAATCTGTGGTATGGTGTGATGGAGTCTGATATTCTGTGACTCACTCATGACTATTTTTTCCTCTAAACCTCCTGTGTGACGGACTCTACTTGAATCGTCATCTTTTCCTATTTTTTAATCTTGGTTTGTAGTGAGTGAATGCAGTTGCACCCAGAAAAATAATCAGTTATTTTCCACATTCTGATTGTGGCCTAGTGTGAAAGATCCCTGTGTAACTCTGCCTGTGGGTTCATGCCTTACTACCTCGGGAACCAATCAGTGGGCTCCATGGATTTGCTTGTAGTGGGCAACTGGGCATGTGCGCAAGTGTATAAGTAGCCACGGGGCTCTTCAGTATTGGCTGGGTTTGTTGGAGAATGCATGAGTGTGGGGAGCAGAATTGCAATTTTTGAAACAGGGGTTATTTCCCTAATCCCATAGATCTGCTACCCCTCTGTCCCCATGTTACTAAAAATCAATAATGTTTTAGCTTTTAATATTATACAGATTTAAAAAGAGTGTACATGGTGTTTTTTTTATTTTAACTTGCTGTAAATGCATTTTGGTTACAATGATCTTTGTTTTGTTTACAACTTATTATTATTATTTTTTTTTTTGTGTGTGTGTGTGTAGAGAAGACCCAGCTGCTCTCAGATGTTCGGTCTCGGCTGTGGTTCACGTACAGAAAAAAATTCTCCCCCATCGGTGAGTAAAAACTCTGATAATCTGTTTTTACTCAGCCTGTGTGTGTGATGTCACAGTGATGATGATGATGATGTCACGTGTTGTGTGCAGGGGGTACTGGCCCCTCGTCAGACACAGGCTGGGGCTGCATGCTGCGCTGCGGGCAGATGATCCTCGCTCAGGCCCTGCTGTGCTGGAGACTGGGTCGAGGTGAGGGAGGGTTCTCTTTGCTGTTGTCACACACACTTACACTCACACACACTCTGATGCACACGCATACACACATGCATACTCACACACACACACACACACACACACACACACACATGCAGACACACTTACACTCTTACAGACTCTGGTACACACTCATACAGGCATATACACACACACACACGCAAACAGACACTTGCTCTCACACACACTCTGATACTCTCTCTCTCTCACACACACACACACACACACACACGCACGCGCGCGCGCAAATAATGGTTCTCTTGCGCACAAACAAATTACTGTCTGTGTAAATTATCCAGGCATTACTTATGAATACGTCTTACCTGCCATAATCATGCCAATGTACTTGGATGGGGTGTGTGTGGGTGTGCTGTGGGGCAGACTGGCGTTGGGGGAACGATGGAGGCGAACCGGAGGAGTATAGACGCATCCTGCGATCGTTCCTGGACCGGAAGGATTGCTGCTACTCCATACACCAGATGGGTGAGGAAGTGAAACCATGCAGCACAAACTCACCAGCAGCCATTTACCCAGAGCTGCTGAGCGGCCCACCCTGTGAAGGGAACTGCTCTAATGCACAAAATGGCCCCCTCATCCACAGGTGCTGGAAATCCTTAAAAACGCTAGAAATTTTAATGTGGAGTTTTCTAGGTTTGAAAAGAACTTGGATGTGGAATTAAGTGCTGAAATATGCTTGAAATTGCCACAGTAATTGCATGACTTTCTTTATATATCGCTATCTGACTGAGTAGTTTTTAAATCCTTAATTTACCACAGCTAAAATGCACTAAAAAAGCTTGAAATCACACTTTGAAAATGCTTGAATTCCACTTTTGGAAAAGGCGTTGGAACCCAGTGTAAAATTGTGGTTTAGAAATTCACAGCCACTCATCAGTATTTTGATTTGTCAATTAGATTGGCCAATTAGCATTAGTCCTCTGGCTAAAAGTTAAAATTATGAATAAATGCTGTTTGCTGAGCTCACGGGTGAAAGAAACACTGGCAGAGCTTCTGCTCTCTGACCCCTGGATTTTGTGCCGCAGTCAGATATCAAACCCAGATTGTGCCTGTGCTAACTGGTGTTGAAAACCCTGTAATCCAGCAGGCCAGTGGCTGAAGCATCATCCAGGGATTGAATATTTCTGTTGGAATAAAAGCATCTTGTCACATACTAGCGACCCATGACTGGATGATTTGATGCATTTGAAAGGTCTTCCTCTTGCTCGTGTGTCTGTGTGGGGCTGATTAGAGTCCCTATATCAAGTCGCGACACCTCAAGAATCGAAGCCATTTCATTTCCATCGCGCAAAACCGAGCCATTTCGCACAAAGGAAATTGTTGCATTTTTACGCTCTTTTCTTGAAGGGGAAATGTATTAATTTCGGGGAAAAAACAACAATCCACCTAGCGATGGTTTTGACGAGAATAAGAGGGGAAAATGCGAGGGCTTTAGAAAAGAAAATGCAGGGGGGGGACTTCGAGAATGTGCTCAATTACGCGATGGAAACAAAATGGTTCCATGACAATTTTCTGGAACCTTCATGTCACAACTCTCTCTGTATCTGGGAACTTTTAGTCTGATTGGTAAACTGTAGAGTTATTAAGGAGGGCAGCTGGCATCGCCCAGCTTTTGCTGGAGCCTCTGAAATCAGTGAGGATGCCAGTAATTGGAGTGTAGAGCTCACACTGTGAACATAAAGACCTTGCTGCAGGCTGATAACCCCTCTTCTTCTGTCTTCTCTTCAGCTCAGATGGGTGTAGGGGAGGGGAAATCTGTGGGAGAATGGTATGGCCCAAACACAGTCGCACAAGTACTCAAGTAAGAAGCCTGCGCCCTTATTTCAATCCTGCTCTTCATCATATCCCATATCCACCAGCATGCCCTGTGTTTGTTTATCAGTGCTGGCTTAACTACTCTTTGGTTTATTAAACCTTTATTTGTGAGAAGTGAAAACTGAGACAAAGACAATTTCAGGGATAGCTTGAAATTGTCCCCCTGTAGTTAGATTTTATTTCAAATATTATTTTAGTGCATATTAGTTAGCATATTTGTAAGTGTGCTAAAGTTAGCCACAGAGGCTAATTTTCGACAGTCGGCTCTGGGTATTACATGTCTCTTGGTTGTGGGGGGAAACCCACGTAAACCCTGGGAAGATGTGTGTTTATGTAATAATAATCCACCTGTGTTACTGTCAACAACACGTTCCTGTCTACCTGCTTCGCTGCAGGAAACTCACGCTGTTTGACGACTGGAACTCCCTAGCGGTGTATGTGTCAATGGACAACACAGTTGTCGTCGAGGACATTAGTAAGTTTCTCACAAAAGATCAATGGTCACAGAAGCTCGTAATGCAGAAGCCTAATTGCTGGAAGAAAGTAGGAAATGGACCTAAAACCTGGAATTAAAATATAAAATTTCAAATATTTTGTGTTGGATGGTTTACAAGAGCAGGATTGGTAGTTATCAAAACCAGGCTTTACACAGTGCTGGATATTGTTTGGTGTCCTGTGTGTAAGGCACACTTTCGTGGTCGGAAAATGGCTAATCTTTTTGGCTTGAATGGCCTATTCTTGCTACTCTGCCGTGTTATCAGTAATTGGTCTACCTGACGAATTTATGCATCTTTCCGCAGCGGTGGGTCAACTTTATTGAAGTTCATAGTTTTAATGTCTCGGGGCGTGTTATTACTCAACAACTTCTTTTTTTTTTTTTTTTTTTTTTAGAAAAAAGCACAGCCTTTAGTGCCTTCTGAGCGCATTTGTGCGAGTGGGTCCATTTTCTAACCATAACAACTAGCTGGGTAGTTAGCTGTACTGAATATCCATTAACAAGTTTTAGCCGTGCTTATCAGAAAAACCCGAAGTTGTACCGATCCGTTCCCAGATGGACTCTCTCTTGTGTATGTCGCTGTATCTTTTATGACTCATGTTGTGGAACTTCATGTAGTATGAAGCAGCAATCACTACTTATTTAACGGATACTTAGTTTATCTTGGTGGGTCTTCGACAACACTAACGAGCTTGGCTTCTTCTTCATTTGTTGTTATGGGGTGTGGATGAGGAAGGCACAAGCACACATACTCTACTCATCCTATTTGGTCAGCTGTTAATAATGCGCTTGATGTTACACTGCACTTTTCTGAAAAGTTAAATAAATTTTCACAGAGAAAAGGTGTTCGCCTCTGTGCTTTTGTAAAAGTACATTCGCCTTTCCCCTTCTCTCATAGGATCGCATGAAAAAACAGCTGTAATCATTGAAAAAAAGAAGTTGAGTGCAAGCGCACCCTTGGGTTTTTTAAAGTTAGCGGCTGCGTGTATTGGCCTGGGTGCACTTCTACAAAGAGCAAGTAGTGTCCCCATCTAAGATTCAAACCCTCAATCCCATCCCTGTGTATACGGTCACACAGCTGCTGCACGTATCCCTTAAAGGTGACCTTTGACCTCCACTGCTTGCATCGCAGGAAAACTGTGCCGACAGCCTGGCCGGGGTCGGTTAAGGGCAGGCGCGTGCGGCTGGGGGGAACCTTTTGCCTCCAGTGACCCAGGAAGCTCTCGAACAGGGGAAATCCGTGTCACTTCCTGTCCCCACACCCACTCTGGCTGTGACATAGAATGGCGCCCCCTGCTGTTGATTATACCTCTGCGTGTGGGAATCAACCACATCAACCCTGTTTACATCCCGGCCATCAAGGTGTCGTGCTCACTACTCCCTATAGAAAATGTGTTCTGTAATTTTTGGGACAAATATCTTTTATTCCTCTTAATTTAGCCCTGTACTCCCTTAATTTTAAATATATTCTCAAGCATTTTGTGTATACTCAGCTCTTGCAAATTAATTGAATACATATCTAAGAATTTTTATTCTGTAGAGCAAAATTTCGTCCTGCAATGGCAGGGTGAGCTGTCCATAGTGCATTTAGCCCATAGTCAGTTGGGATAGACTCCAGCTCCTGTGCAGCCCTAGTGATGAAGAAGCCGTTTTAATAGCGAATGGAAAAATGAAGTGAGCCAAACAGAGGGGAAAAAGTATGTGTGTGTCCTAGTCACAATGGATGACACTGTATTTATGAAGTTTTATGCTTGTATATATATTTTTTACTTCGGTTTTCATTCTTTCTTGGTTCTCTGTTCTGTCCCTACCTTTGTGGTTCTCCCTGCAGGAGTGTTTTAAGATGCCGCAGTCACTGGGCATGCTCGGTGGGAAGCCTAACCAGGCCTACTATTTCATTGGGTTTATCGGTGAGTGTGTGCTGCCCATCTGTGGGGGGGGGGGTTGAAGATTTTAGGCCCCAATTCAGTGCTACCGTGAGGGGCTCAAATAGAGCCGGTCAATATATTGATTTTACATGGATGTTGTGGTATTCCTTTAGACATCGTCTGAGAGTGTGGTCACCCAAATATCGTTTTGTGGTCTAAGTCTTGCGTGATTCTTGTTCTAAAAGCTGCATTACTGTAAAAGGATGTAATTTTCTGAATTTGATGCACTGTTGTTGCGGGTTTGTTATTTACCTGCACCTCCTTGGTCATTACATCCACGTCACAAATGACTATTTACCAAAAATTTTGCACGTAAATATCTTATAAAGGCAGCAGTAGTCATTTCTACAATATCGTCACAATATTGATATCAAGGTATTCTGTCAAAAATATTGTGAAAAATCATTTTGTCCATATCGTTGCATGAATATCGTGTCTGGTGAAATGGCAGCTGTTAATTCTCAAATGTTCAGAGTCCTGTTCTATTTAAAGTGGGTGAGATGTTGGTTGGTCAGCCTCTAGCTGCCACCAGAGGAGGAAGTTACAGACACGTCTGGGCATGCAAATATCCCAGAATCCTCTGCTCACTTCCCCCGCCCCCTCCTTCCACCAGCAGGTGAGGAGCTGATCTACCTGGACCCCCACACCACGCAAGCAGTGGTGGATTGTGAGCCGGGCATCATGCTGGACGACCAGAGCTACCACTGTCAGAGGACCCCACGACGCATGAAGGCCCTGAGCCTCGATCCCTCCGTAGCATTGGTGGGTATCCCTGCCAGTCAAAGCTGAGCCCGCCCCTGCCACTCAACCCTGTCCTTAGCATTGGTGGGGCTCTCTGCCAATCAACCCTTGACCCTGCCCAAGTCAATCTATTTCACCCATGGGGTCCACTGAAATGAAGAGTTCCTGTTTGACTGATCATCTCATGTCATTTACTGTCCCTAATGTGATGTGCACACTGTTAATGTAAGTGCAGGTCATGTGTATCATGACGTCCAAATATTTTGAGTGGAATGTTAACAGAACAGTGATTAGTACTATGGCTAGCAGTAGGATCAGTGGTATAAATCTTTGTTTCTGCTTGTTTTTGGATGGTATTTTATCATATTTGCTGCATATTTTAAAAATATCAGGGTTTAGCACTTCAAGGTTTAGCACTGGCTAGGTTCATGCTAAGGTGTATATGTTTTGGAGACATTGAATATAACATAGATGTTGAGATATAAGATCAGTCGGCTTCAGAACTGTTTTATGGGTCAAAAATAATATATCAAAATTGAAAAAATTGCCAGGAACGAAGGCCTTGATGATAAAAATTGATGAAGCCCTTCCCCTGTCGACCATACAGGGCTTCTTTTGCAAGAACGAGGAGGACTTCGACGGCTGGTGTAGCCTGGTTCAGAAGGTAAGGTGCGTTGTCGTCAGTGGTACTGTGGGGCTTGGCAGCGAGGAAGAGTTGGGTTTGAGTGATGTCACTGACCCCTGCGGGAGATCTCGAGTTGGATTTGAGTGATGTCACTGACCCCGCAGGAGATATTGAGTTATGGTTGAATGACGTCTCTGACCCCGCAGGAGATCTGGAGTTGGGTTTGAGTGATGTCACTGACCCCTGCGGGAGATCCGGAGTTGGGTTTGAGTGATGTCACTGACCCCGCGGGAGATCTTGAGTTGGGTTTGAGTGATGTCACTGACCCCTGCAGGAGATCTCGATTTGGGTTTGAGTGATGTCACTGACCCTGCAGGAGATCTTGAGTTGGATTTGAGTGATATCACTGACCCCGCAGGAGATCTTGAGTTGGGTTTGAATGACGTCACTGATCCCACAGGAGAACTTCATTTGGGTTTGAGTGATGTCCCTTACCCCACAGGAGATCTTGAGTTGGGTTTGAGTGATGTCAGTGACCCCTGCAGTAGATCTTGAGTTGGATTTGAGTGGTGTCATTGATGCCGCAGGAGATCTTGAGTTGGGTTTGAGTGATGTCACTGACCCCGCAGGAGATCTTGAGTTGGGTTTCAGTGATGTCACTGACCACGCAGGAGTTCTCGAGTTGGGTTTGAGTGACGTTACTGACCCCGCAGGAGGTCTCGAGTTGGGTTTGAGTGATGTCACTGACCCCACAGGAGATCTCGAGGTGGATTTGAGTGACGTCACTGACCCCGCAGGAGAACTTGAGTTGGGTTTGAGTGATGTCACTAACCCCGCAGGAGATCTCGAGTTGGGTTTGAGTGACGGCACTGACCTCTGCAAAAGATCTTTAGTTGGGTTTGAGTGATGTCACTGACACCGCAGGAGATCTTGATTTGTGTTTGTGTGATGTCACTGACTCCACGGGAGATCTTGAGTTGGGCTTGTGTGATGTCTTTGACCACGCAGGAGTTCTCGACTTGGATATAAGTGACGTTACTGACCGCACTCGAGATCTTGAGTAGAGTTTGAGTGATGGCATTGACCCCGCAGGAGATCTTGAGTTGGGTTTGAGTGATGTCTTGATTTGTGTTTGTGTGATGTCACTGACTCTGCAGGAGATCTTGAGTTGGTTTTGAGTGATGTCACTAACCCCGCAGGAGATCTCGATTTGGGTTTGAGTTATGTCACTGACTCGTAGGAGATCTCGAGTTTGGTTTGAGTGATGTCACTGACCCCGCAGGAGATCTTGAGTTGGGTTTGAATGACGTCTCTGACCCCGCAGGAGATCTTGATTTGGGTTTTCGTGATGTCACTGTCCCCGCAGGAGATCTCGAGTTGGGTTCGAGTGATGTCACTGACCACGAAGGAGTTCTCGAGTTGGGTTTGAGTGACGTTACTGACCCCACAGGAGATCTTGAGTTGAGTTTGAGTGATGTCAATGACCCCGCAGGAGATCTCGAGTTGGGTTTGAGTGATGTCACTTACCCCGCAGGAGATCTCGAGTTGGGTTTGAGTGACGTCACTGGCCATGCAGGAGTTCTCGAGTTGAATATGAGTGACGTTACTGACCCCACTCGAGATCTTGAGTAGAATTTGGCTGATGTCACTAACCCTGCAGGAGATCTTGAGTTGGGTTTGATTGATGTCACTGACCCCGCAGGAGATCTTGAGTTGGGGTTGAGTGATGTAACTGACCCCGCATGATATCTTGAGTTCGGTTTGAGTAATGTAATTGACCCCTGCCGGAGATCTTGAGTTGGGTTCGGGTGATGTCACTGACCCCTGCATTAGATCTCGATTTGGGTTTGAGTGATGTCACTGACCCCGCAGGAGATCTTGAGTTGGGTTTGAATGACGTCACTGATCCCACAGGAGAACTTGATTTGGGTTTGAGTGATGTCCCTTGCCCCACAGGAGATCTTGAGTTGGGTTTGAGTGATGTCACTGACCCCTGCAGTAGATCTTGAGTTGGGTTTGAATGACGTCACTGACGCCGCAGGAGAACTTGAGTTGGGTTTGAGTGATGTCACTGACCCCGCAGGAGATCTTGAGTTGGATTTGAGTGGTGTCATTGATGCCGCAGGAGATCTAGAGTTGGGTTTGAGTGATGTCACTGACCCCACAGGAGATCTTGAGTTGGGTTTGAGTGATGTCAGTGACCCCTGCAGTAGATCTTGAGTTGGATTTGAGTGGTGTCATTGATGCCGCAGGAGATCTTGAGTTGGGTTTGAGTGATGTCACTGACCCCGCAGGAGATCTTGAGTTGGGTTTGAGTGATGTCACTGACCACGCAGGAGTTCTCGAGTTGGGTTTAAGTGACGTTACTGACCCCGCAGGAGGTCTCGAGTTGGGTTTGAGTGATGTCACTGACCCCACAGGAGATCTCGAGGTGGATTTGAGTGACGGCACTGACCTCTGCAAAAGATCTTTAGTTGGGTTTGAGTGATGTCACTGACCCCGCAGGAGATCTTGATTTGTGTTTGTGTGATGTCACTGACCACGCAGGAGTTCTCGAGTTGGGTTTGAGTGACGTTACTGACCCCGCAGGAGGTCTCGAGTTGGGTTTGAGTGATGTCACTGACCCCACAGGAGTTCTCGAGTTGGGTTTGAGTGACGGCACTGACCTCTGCAAAAAATCTTTAGTTGGGTTTGAGTGATGTCACTGACCCCGCAGGAGATCTTGATTTGTGTTTGTGTGATGTCACTGACTCCACGGGAGATCTTGAGTTGGGCTTGTGTGATGTCTTTGACCACGCAGGAGTTCTCGACTTGGATATAAGTGACGTTACTGACCGCACTCGAGATCTTGAGTAGAGTTTGAGTGATGGCATTGACCCCGCAGGAGATCTTGAGTTGGGTTTGAGTGATGTCTTGATTTGTGTTTGTGTGATGTCACTGACTCTGCAGGAGATCTCGATTTGGGTTTGAGTGATGTCACTGACCCTGCAGGAGATCTTGAGTTGGATTTGAGTGATGTCACTGACCCCGCAGGAGATCTTGAGTTGGGTTTGAATGACGTCACTGATCCCACAGGAGAACTTGATTTGGGTTTGAGTGATGTCCCTTACCCCACAGGAGATCTTGAGTTGGGTTTGAGTGATGTCAGTGACCCCTGCAGTAGATCTTGAGTTGGGTTTGAATGACGTCACTGACGCCGCAGGAGAACTTGAGTTGGGTTTGAGTGATGTCACTAACCCCGCAGGAGATCTTGAGTTGGGTTTCAGTGATGTCACTGACCACGCAGGAGTTCTCGAGTTGGGTTTGAGTGACGTTACTGACCCCGCAGGAGGTCTCGAGTTGGGTTTGAGTGATGTCACTGACCCCACAGGAGATCTCGAGGTGGATTTGAGTGACGTCACTGACCCTGCAGGAGAACTTGAGTTGGGTTTGAGTGATGTCACTAACCCCGCAGGAGATCTCGAGTTGGGTTTGAGTGACGGCACTGACCTCTGCAAAAGATCTTTAGTTGGGTTTGAGTGATGTCACTGACCCCGCAGGAGATCTTGATTTGTGTTTGTGTGATGTCACTGACTCCACGGGAGATCTTGAGTTGGGCTTGTGTGATGTCTTTGACCACGCAGGAGTTCTCGACTTGGATATAAGTGACGTTACTGACCGCACTCGAGATCTTGAGTAGAGTTTGAGTGATGGCATTGACCCCGCAGGAGATCTTGAGTTGGGTTTGAGTGATGTCTTGATTTGTGTTTGTGTGATGTCACTGACTCTGCAGGAGATCTTGAGTTGGTTTTGAGTGATGTCACTAACCCCGCAGGAGATCTCGAGTTGGGTTTGAGTTATGTCACTGACTCGCAGGAGATCTCGAGTTTGGTTTGAGTGATGTCACTGACCCCGCAGGAGATCTTGAGTTGGGTTTGAATGACGTCTCTGACCCCGCAGGAGATCTTGATTTGGGTTTTCGTGATGTCTCTGTCCCTGCAGGAGATCTCGAGTTGGGTTCGAGTGATGTCACTGACCACGTAGGAGTTCTCGAGTTGGGTTTGAGTGACGTTACTGACCCCACAGGAGATCTTGAGTTGAGTTTGAGTGATGTCAATGACCCCGCAGGAGATCTCGAGTTGGGTTTGAGTGATGTCACTTACCCCGCAGGAGATCTCGAGTTGGGTTTGAGTGACGTCACTGGCCATGCAGGAGTTCTCGAGTTGAATATGAGTGACGTTACTGACCCCACTCAAGATCTTGAGTAGAATTTGGCTGATGTCACTAACCCTGCAGGAGATCTTGAGTTGGGTTTGATTGATGTCACTGACCCCGCAGGAGATCTTGAGTTGGGGTTGAGTGATGTAACTGACCCCGCATGATATCTTGAGTTCGGTTTGAGTAATGTAATTGACCCCTGCCGGAGATCTTGAGTTGGGTTCGGGTGATGTCACTGACCCCTGCAGGAGATCTCGATTTGGGTTTGAGTGATGTCACTGACCCTGCAGGAGATCTTGAGTTGGATTTGAGTAATATCACTGACCCCGCAGGAGATCTTGAGTTGGGTTTGAATGACGTCACTGATCCCACAGGAGAACTTGATTTGGGTTTGAGTGATGTCCCTTACCCCACAGGAGATCTTGAGTTGGGTTTGAGTGATGTCACTGACCCCTGCAGTAGATCTTGAGTTGGGTTTGAATGACGTCACTGACGCCGCAGGAGAACTTGAGTTGGGTTTGAGTGATGTCACTAACCCCACAGGAGATCTTGAGTTGGGTTTGAGTGATGTCAGTGACCCCTGCAGTAGATCTTGAGTTGGATTTGAGTGGTGTCATTGATGCCGCAGGAGATCTTGAGTTGGGTTTGAGTGATGTCACTGACCCCGCAGGAGATCTTGAGTTGGGTTTGAGTGATGTCACTGACCACGCAGGAGTTCTCGAGTTGGGTTTGAGTGACGTTACTGACCCCGCAGGAGGTCTCGAGTTGGGTTTGAGTGATGTCACTGACCCCACAGGAGATCTCGAGGTGGATTTGAGTGACGTCACTGACCCCGCAGGAGATCTCGATTTGGGTTTGAGTGATGTCACTGACCCTGCAGGAGATCTTGAGTTGGATTTGAGTGATGTCACTGACCCCGCAGGAGATCTTGAGTTGGGTTTGAATGACGTCACTGATCCCACAGGAGAACTTGATTTGGGTTTGAGTGATGTCCCTTACCCCACAGGAGATCTTGAGTTGGGTTTGAGTGATGTCAGTGACCCCTGCAGTAGATCTTGAGTTGGGTTTGAATGACGTCACTGACGCCGCAGGAGAACTTGAGTTGGGTTTGAGTGATGTCACTAACCCCGCAGGAGATCTTGAGTTGGGTTTCAGTGATGTCACTGACCACGCAGGAGTTCTCGAGTTGGGTTTGAGTGACGTTACTGACCCCGCAGGAGGTCTCGAGTTGGGTTTGAGTGATGTCACTGACCCCACAGGAGATCTCGAGGTGGATTTGAGTGACGTCACTGACCCTGCAGGAGAACTTGAGTTGGGTTTGAGTGATGTCACTAACCCCGCAGGAGATCTCGAGTTGGGTTTGAGTGACGGCACTGACCTCTGCAAAAGATCTTTAGTTGGGTTTGAGTGATGTCACTGACCCCGCAGGAGATCTTGATTTGTGTTTGTGTGATGTCACTGACTCCACGGGAGATCTTGAGTTGGGCTTGTGTGATGTCTTTGACCACGCAGGAGTTCTCGACTTGGATATAAGTGACGTTACTGACCGCACTCGAGATCTTGAGTAGAGTTTGAGTGATGGCATTGACCCCGCAGGAGATCTTGAGTTGGGTTTGAGTGATGTCTTGATTTGTGTTTGTGTGATGTCACTGACTCTGCAGGAGATCTTGAGTTGGTTTTGAGTGATGTCACTAACCCCGCAGGAGATCTCGAGTTGGTTTTGAGTTATGTCACTGACTCGCAGGAGACCTCGAGTTTGGTTTGAGTGATGTCACTGACCCCGCAGGAGATCTTGAGTTGGGTTTGAATGACGTCTCTGACCCCGCAGGAGATCTTGATTTGGGTTTTCGTGATGTCACTGTCCCTGCAGGAGATCTCGAGTTGGGTTCGAGTGATGTCACTGACCACGTAGGAGTTCTCGAGTTGGGTTTGAGTGACGTTACTGACCCCACAGGAGATCTTGAGTTGAGTTTGAGTGATGTCAATGACCCCGCAGGAGATCTCGAGTTGGGTTTGAGTGATGTCACTTACCCCGCAGGAGATCTCGAGTTGGGTTTGAGTGACGTCACTGGCCATGCAGGAGTTCTCGAGTTGAATATGAGTGACGTTACTGACCCCACTCAAGATCTTGAGTAGAATTTGGCTGATGTCACTAATTCTGCAGGAGATCTTGAGTTGGGTTTGATTGATGTCACTGACCCCGCAGGAGATCTTGAGTTGGGGTTGAGTGATGTAACTGACCCCGCATGATATCTTGAGTTCGGTTTGAGTAATGTAATTGACCCCTGCCGGAGATCTTGAGTTGGGTTCGGGTGATGTCACTGACCCCTGCAGGAGATCTCGATTTGGGTTTGAGTGATGTCACTGACCCTGCAGGAGATCTTGAGTTGGATTTGAGTAATATCACTGACCCCGCAGGAGATCTTGAGTTGGGTTTGAATGACGTCACTGATCCCACAGGAGAACTTGATTTGGGTTTGAGTGATGTCCCTTACCCCACAGGAGATCTTGAGTTGGGTTTGAGTGATGTCAGTGACCCCTGCAGTAGATCTTGAGTTGGGTTTGAATGACGTCACTGACGCCGCAGGAGAACTTGAGTTGGGTTTGAGTGATGTCACTAACCCCACAGGAGATCTTGAGTTGGGTTTGAGTGATGTCAGTGACCCCTGCAGTAGATCTTGAGTTGGATTTGAGTGGTGTCATTGATGCCGCAGGAGATCTTGAGTTGGGTTTGAGTGATGTCACTGACCCCGCAGGAGATCTTGAGTTGGGTTTGAGTGATGTCACTGACCACGCAGGAGTTCTCGAGTTGGGTTTGAGTGACGTTACTGACCCCGCAGGAGGTCTCGAGTTGGGTTTGAGTGATGTCACTGACCCCACAGGAGATCTCGAGGTGGATTTGAGTGACGTCACTGACCCCGCAGGAGAACTTGAGTTGGGTTTGAGTGATGTCACTAACCCCGCAGGAGATCTCGAGTTGGGTTTGAGTGACGGCACTGACCTCTGCAAAAGATCTTTAGTTGGGTTTGAGTGATGTCACTGACACCGCAGGAGATCTTGATTTGTGTTTGTGTGATGTCACTGACTCCGCGGTAGATCTTGAGTTGGGCTCGTGTGATGTCTTTGACCACGCAGGAGTTCTCGATTTGGATATAAGTGACGTTACTGACCGCACTCGAGATCTTGAGTAGAGTTTGAGTGATGGCATTGACCCTGCAGGAGATCTTGAGTTGGGTTTGAGTGATGTCTTGATTTGTGTTTGTGTGATGTCACTGACTCTGCAGGAGATCTTGAGTTGGTTTTGAGTGATGTCACTGACCCCGTGGGAGACCTTGAGTTCGGTTTGAGTGATGTCACTGACCCCTGCAGGAGATCTCGATTTGGGTTTGAGTGATGTCCCTGACCCTGCAGGAGATCTTGAGTTGGATTTGAGTGATGTCACTGACCCCGCTGGAGATCTTGAGTTGGGTTTGAATGACGTCACTGATCCCACAGGAGAACTTGATTTGGGTTTGAGTGATGTCCCTTACCCCACAGGAGATCTTGAGTTGGGTTTGAGTGATGTCAGTGACCCCTGCAGTAGATCTTGAGTTGGGTTTGAATGACGTCACTGACGCCGCAGGAGAACTTGAGTTGGGTTTGAGTGATGTCACTAACCCTGCAGGAGATCTTGAGTTGGGTTTCAGTGATGTCACTGACCACGCAGGAGTTCTCGAGTTGGGTTTGAGTGACGTTACTGACCCCGCAGGAGGTCTCGAGTTGGGTTTGAGTGATGTCACTGACCCCACAGGAGATCTCGAGGTGGATTTGAGTGACGTCACTGACCCTGCAGGAGAACTTGAGTTGGGTTTGAGTGATGTCACTAACTCCGCAGGAGATCTCGAGTTGAGTTTGAGTGACGGCACTGACCTCTGCAAAAGATCTTTAGTTGGGTTTGAGTGATGTCACTGACCCCGCAGGAGATCTTGATTTGTGTTTGTGTGATGTCACTGACTCCACGGGAGATCTTGAGTTGGGCTTGTGTGATGTCTTTGACCACGCAGGAGTTCTCGACTTGGATATAAGTGACGTTACTGACCGCACTCGAGATCTTGAGTGGAGTTTGAGTGATGGCATTGACCCCGCAGGAGATCTTGAGTTGGGTTTGAGTGATGTCAATAACCCCACAGGACATTTCGAGTTGGGTTTGAGTTATGGCACTGACACCGCAAGAGATCTTGATTTGGGGTTGAGTGACGTCACCGTCCCCTGCAAAAGATTTTTTGTTGGGTTTGAGTGATATCTCTGACCCCGCATGAGATATTGAGTTGGATTTGAGTTATTTCACTGACCCTGCAGGAGATCTTGAGTTGGGTTTGAATGACGTCTCTGACCCCACTGGAGATCTTGATTTGGGTTTTTGTGATGTCACTGACCCCGCGGGAGATCTCGAGTTGGGTTTGAGTGATGTCACTGACCACGCAGGAGTTCTCGAGTTGGATATGAGTGACGTTACTGACCCCACTCAAGATCTTGAGTAGAGTTTGTATGATGGCTTTGACCCCACTGGAGATCTTGAGTTGGGGTTGAGTGATGTCACTGACGCCGCCGGAGATGTTTAGTTGGGTTTGAGTGATGTCACTATTCCTGCAGGAGATCTCGATTTGGGTTTGAGTTATGTCACTGACTCGCAGGACATCTCCAGTTGGGTTTGAGTGATGTCACTTACCCCGCAGGAGATCTCGAGTTGGGTTTGAGTGACGGCACCGACCTCTGCAAAAGATCTTTAGTTGGGTTTGAGTGATGTCACTGACTCCGCAGGAGATCTTGAGTTGGATTTGAGTGATGTCACCGACCCCGCAGGAGATCTTGATTTGTGTTTGTGTGATGTCACTGACTCCGCGGGAGATCTTGAGTTGGGCTTGTGTGATGTCTTTGACCACGCAGGAGTTCTCGACTTGGATATAAGTGATGTTACTGACCGCACTCGAGATCTTGAGTAGAGTTTGAGTGATGGCATTGACCCCGCAGGAGATCTTGAGTTGGGTTTGAGTGATTTCTTGATTTGTGTTTGTGTGATGTCACTGACTCTGCGGGAGATCTTGAGTTGGTTTTGAGTGATGTCACTAACCCCTTCAGGAGATCTTGATTTAGGTTTTTGTGATGTCACTGACTCCGCGGGAGATCTTGAGTTGGGCTTGTGTGATGTCTTTGACCACGCAGGAGTTCTCGACTTGGATATAAGTGACGTTACTGACCTCACTCGAGATCTTGAGTAGAGTTTGAGTGATGGCATTGACCCCGCAGGAGATCTTGAGTTGGGTTTGAGTGATTTCTTGATTTGTGTTTGTGTGATGTCACTGACTCTGCGGGAGATCTTGAGTTGGTTTTGAGTGATGTCACTAACCCCGCAGGAGATCTCGAGTTGGGTTTGAGTTATGTCACTGACTCGCAGGAGATCTCGAGTTTGGTTTGAGTGATGTCACTGACCCCGCAGGAGATCTTGAGTTGGGTTTGAATGACGTTTCTGACCCCGCAGGAGATCTTGATTTGGGTTTGTGTGATGTCACTGACTCCGCGGGAGATCTTGAGTTGGGCTTGTGTGATGTCTTTGACCACGCAGGAGTTCTCGACTTGGATATAAGTGACGTTACTGACCGCACTCGAGATCTTGAGTGGAGTTTGAGTGATGGCATTGACCCCGCAGGAGATCTTGAGTTGGGTTTGAGTGATGTCTTGATTTGTGTTTGTGTGACGTCACTGACTCTGCAGGAGATCTTGAGTTGGTTTTGAGTGATGTCTTTGACCACGCAGGAGTTCTCGACTTGGATATAAGTGACGTTACTGACCTCACTCGAGATCTTGAGTAGAGTTTGAGTGATGGCATTGACCCCGCAGGAGATCTTGAGTTGGGTTTGAGTGATTTCTTGATTTGTGTTTGTGTGATGTCACTGACTCTGCGGGAGATCTTGAGTTGGTTTTGAGTGATGTCACTAACCCCGCAGGAGATCTCGAGTTGGGTTTGAGTTATGTCACTGACTCGCAGGAGATCTCGAGTTTGGTTTGAGTGATGTCACTGACCCCGCAGGAGATCTTGAGTTGGGTTTGAATGACGTCTCTGACCCCGCAGGAGATCTTGATTTGGGTTTGTGTGATGTCACTGACTCCGCGGGAGATCTTGAGTTGGGCTTGTGTGTTGTCTTTGACCACGCAGGAGTTCTCGACTTGGATATAAGTGACGTTACTGACCGCACTCGAGATCTTGAGTGGAGTTTGAGTGATGGCATTGACCCCGCAGGAGATCTTGAGTTGGGTTTGAGTGATGTCTTGATTTGTGTTTGTGTGACGTCACTGACTCTGCAGGAGATCTTGAGTTGGTTTTGAGTGATGTCACTAACCCCGCAGGAGATCTCGAGTTGGGTTTGAGTTATGTCACTGACTCGTAGGAGATCTCGAGTTTGGTTTGAGTGATGTCACTAACCCCGCAGGAGATCTTGAGTTGGGTTTGAATGACGTCTCTGACCCCGCGGGAGATCTTGATTTGGGTTTTCGTGATGTCACTGTCCCCGCAGGAGATCTCGAGTTGAATATGAGTGACGTTACTGACCCCACTCGAGATCTTGAGTAGAATTTGGCTGATGTCACTTACCCTGCAGGAGATCTTGAGTTGGGTTTGATTGATGTCACTGACCCCGCAGGAGATCTTGAGTTGGGGTTGAGTGATGTAACTGACCCCGCATGATATCTTGAGTTCGGTTTCAGTAATGTAATTGACCCCTGCCGGAGATCTTGAGTTGGGTTCGGGTGATGCCACTGACCCCTGCAGGAGTTCCTGACTTGGGTTTGAGTGATATCACTGACCCCTGCTGGAAGTTTTGAGTTGGGGTTGAGTGATGTCGCTGACCCCGCAGGATATCTGGAGTTGGGTTTGAGTGATGTCATTGAGCCTTGCCGGAGATCTTGAGTTGGGTTCGGGTGATGTCACTGACCCCTGCGGGAGTTCCTGAGTTGGGTTTGATTGACGTCACGGGCCCCTGCAGGAGAACTTGATTTTGGTTTGAATGATGTCACTGACCCTGCGGAAGATCTCGAGTTCGATTTGAGTAATGTCCCTGATCCCGCAGGAGATCTTGAGTTGGGTTTGAATGACGTCTCTGACCCCTTCAGGAGATCTTGATTTTGGTTTTTGTGATGTCACTGACCCCGCCGGAGATTTCGAGTTGGGTTTGGGTGATGTCACTGACCCTGCAGGTGATTTTGAGTTATGTTTGAGTGATGTCACTAACCCCGCTGGACATCTCGAGTTGGGTTTGATTTATGGCACTGACCCCGCAAGAGATCTTGACTTGGGTTTGAGTGACGTCACCGTCCCCTGCAAAAGATCTTTTGTTGGGTTTGAGTGATGTCTCTGACCCCGCAGGAGATATTGAGTTGGATTTGAGTTATTTCACTGACCCTGCAGGAGATCTTGAGTTGGGTTTGAATGACGTCTCTGACCCCACTGGAGATCTTGATTTGGGTTTTTGTGATGTCACTGACCCCGCGGAAGATCTCGAGTTGGGTTTGAGTGATGTCACTGACCACGCTGGAGTTCTCGAGTTGGATATGAGTGACGTTACTGACCCCACTCGAGATCTTGAGTAGAGTTTGTATGATGGCTTTGACCCCACTGGAGATCTTGAGTTGGGTTTGATTGATATCACTAACCCCGCAGGAGATCTTAAGTTGGGGTTGAGTGATGTCACTGACGCAGCCGGAGATGTTTAGTTGGGTTTGAGTGATGTCACTAATCCCGCAGGAGATCTCGATTTGGGTTTGAGTTATGTCACTGACTCGCAGGACATCTCCAGTTGGGTTTGAGTGATGTCACTGACCCCGCAGGAGATCCTGAGTTGGATTTGAGTGATATCACTGACCCCGTGGGAGATCTTGAGTTGGGTTTTAGTGATGTCACTGACCAGGCAGGAGATCTTGAGTTGGGTTGAGTGACGTTACTGACCCCACTCAACATCTTGAGTAGAGTTTGAGTGATGTCACTGACCCCGCGGGAGATCTTGAGTTGGGTTTTTGTGATGTCACTGACCCCGCGGGAGATCTTGAGTTGGGTTTTAGTGATGTCACTGACCAGGCAGGAGATCTTGAGTTGGGTTGAGTGACGTTACTGACCCCACTCAACATCTTGAGTAGAGTTTGAGTGATGTCACTGACCCCGCGGGAGATCTTGAGTTGGGTTTTTGTGATGTCACTGACCCCGCGGGAGATCTTGAGTTGGGTTTTAGTGATGTCACTGACCACGCAGGAGTTCTCGTGTTGGATATGAGTGACGTTACTGACCCCACTCGAGATCTTGAGTAGAGTTTGAGTGATGTCACTGACCCTGCAGGAGATCTTGAGTTGGGTTTGAGTGATATCACTGACCCCGCAGGAGATCTTGAGTTGGGTTGAGTGATGTCCCTGAACCCGCAGGATATCTTGAGTTGGGTTTGGGTGATGTCACTGACCCCTGCGGGAGCTCCTGAGTTGGGTTTGAGTGATATCACTGACCCCTGCTGGAGGTTTTGAGTTGGGTTTGAGGTTATGTCACTGACCCCTGCAGGAGATCTCGAGTTGGATTTGAGTGATGTCACTTACCCCGCAGGAGATCTTGCTTTGGGTTTGAATGACGTCACTGACCCCTGCAGGAGAACTTGATTTTGGTTTGAGTGATGTCACTGACCCCGCGGGAGATCTCGAGTTGGTTTTTTGTGATGTCACTGACCCCGCAGGAGATCTGGAGTTTAGTTTCTGTGATGTCACCGACCCCTTCAGGTGATCTTTTGTTGGGTTTCAGTGATGTCACGGACACCGCAGGAGATCTTGAGTTGTGTTTGAATGACGTCTCTGACCCCGCAGAAGATCTTGATTTTGGTTTGTGTGATGTCACCGACCCCACGGGAGATCTCGAGTTGGGTTCGAGTGATGTCACTGACCACGTAGGAGTTCTCGAGTTGGGTTTGAGTGACGTTACTGACCCCACAGGAGATCTTGAGTTGAGTTTGAGTGATGTCACTAACCCTGCTGGAGATCTTGAGTTGGGTTTGATTGATATCACTGACCCCGCAGGAGATCTTGAGTTGGGGTTGAGTGATGTATCTGACCCCGCATGATATCTTGTATTCGGTTTGAGTAATGTAATTGACCCCTGCCGGAGATCTTGAGTTGGGTTCGGGTGATGTCGCTGGAGGTTTTGAGTTGGGGTTGAGTGATGTCACTGACCCCGCATGATATCTGGAGTTGGGTTTGAGTGATGTCATTGAGCCTTGCCGGAGATCTTGAGTTGGGTTTGGTTGATGTCACTGACCCCTGCGGGAGTTCCTATTGGGTTTGAGTGATATCACTGACCCCTGCTGGAGGTTTTGAGTTGGGGTTGAGTGATGTCAGTGACCCCGCAGGATATCTGGAGTTGGGTTTGAGTGATGTCATTGAGCCTTGCTGGAGATCTTGAGTTGGGTTCGGGTGATGTCACTGACCCCTGCGGGAGTTCCTGAGTTGGGTTTGAGTGATATCACTGACCCCTGCTGGAGGTTTTGAGTTGGGGTCGAGTGATGTCACTGACCCCACAGGATATCTGGAGTTGGGTTTGAGTGATGTCACTGACCCCGTCGGAGATCTTGAGTTGGGTTTGAGTGATGTCACTGACCACGCAGGATTTCTCGAGTTGGGTATGAGTGACGTTACTGACCCCACTCGAGATCTTGAGTTGAGTTTGATTGATGGCATTGACCCCGCAGGAGATCTTGAGTTGGGTTTGAGTGACGTCACTGACCCCGCAGGAGATCTTGAGTTGGGTTTTAGTGATGTCACTGACCACGCAGGAATTCTCGTGTTGGATATGAGTGACGTTACTGACCCCACTCGAGATCTTGAGTAGAGTTTGAGTGATGGCATTGACCCCTCAGGAGATCTTGAGTTGGGTTTTTGTGATGTCACTGTCCCCGCAGGAGATCTTGAGTTGGGTTGAGTGATGTCCCTGACCCCGTCGGAGATCTTGAGTTGGGTTTGAGTGATGTCACTGACCACGCAGGATTTCTCGAGTTGGGTATGAGTGACGTTACTGACCCCACTCGAGATCTTGAGTTGAATTTGAGTGATGTCACTAACCCTGCAGGAGATCTTGAGTTGGGTTTGATTGATATCACTGACCCCGCAGGAGATCTTGAGTTGGGGTTGAGTGATGTAACTGACCCCGCATGATATCTTGTATTCGGTTTGAGTAATGTAATTGACCCCTGCCGGAGATCTTGAGTTGGGTTCGGGTGATGTCGCTGGAGGTTTTGAGTTGGGGTTGAGTGATGTCACTGACCCCGCATGATATCTGGAGTTGGGTTTGAGTGATGTCATTGAGCCTTGCCGGAGATCTTGAGTTGGGTTTGGTTGATGTCACTGACCCCTGCGGGAGTTCCTATTGGGTTTGAGTGATATCACTGACCCCTGCTGGAGGTTTTGAGTTGGGGTTGAGTGATGTCAGTGACCCCGCAGGATATCTGGAGTTGGGTTTGAGTGATGTCATTGAGCCTTGCTGGAGATCTTGAGTTGGGTTCGGGTGATGTCACTGACCCCTGCGGGAGTTCCTGAGTTGGGTTTGAGTGATGTCATTGAGCCTTGCCGTAGATCTTGAGTTGGGTTTGGGTGATGTCACCGACCCCTGCGGGAGTTCCTATTGGGTTTGAGTGATATCACTGACCCCTGCTGGAGGTTTTGAGTTGGGGTTGAGTGATGTCACTGACCCCACAGGATATCTGGAGTTGGGTTTGAGTGATGTCACTGACCCCGTAGGAGATCTTGAGTTGGGTTTGAGTGATGTCACTGACCACGCAGGATTTCTCGAGTTGGGTATGAGTGACGTTACTGATCCCACTCGAGATCTTGAGTTGAGTTTGATTGATGGCATTGACCCCGCAGGAGATCTTGAGTTGGATTTGATTGATGTCACTGACCCCGCAGGAGATCTCTTGTTGGGTTTGAGTGACGTCACTGACCCCGCAGGAGATCTTGAGTTGGTTTTTAATGACGTCACTGACCCCGCAGGTGATGTTGAGTTGGGTTTGAGTGATGTCACTGACCCCGCTGGACATCTTGAGTCGGGTTTTAGTGTTGTCACGGACCCCGCAGGAGATCTTGAATTGTGTTTGTGTGATGTCACTGACTCCGGTAGGAGATCTTGAGTTGAGTTTGAGTGATGTCACTGACCCCGCAGTAGATCTTGACTTGGGTATGAGTGATGTCACTGACCCCTCAGGAGAGCTCGAGTTTGGTTTGACTGATGTCACTTACCCTGCAGGAGATCTTGAGTTGGGTTTGAGTGATATCACTGACCTCGCTGGAGATCTTGAGTTGGGTTTGAGTGATGTCACTGACCCCGCAGGAGATCTTCAGTTGGGTTTGAGTGATGTCACTGACCCCGCAGGAGATCTTGAGTTGGGTTTTAGTGACGTCACTGTCCCCGCAGGTGATCTTGAGTTGGGTTTGAGTGATGTCACTGACCCCGCTGGACGTCTTGAGTCGGGTTTGAGTGATGTCACTGACCCCGCCGGAGATCTTGAGTTGAGTTTGTATGATGTCCCTGACTTTGGTAGGAGATCTTGACTTGGGTATGAGTGATGTCACTGACCCCTCAGGAGTGCTCGAGTTTGGTTTGAGTGATGTCACTTACCCCGCAGGAGATCATGAGTCTGGTTTGAGTGATGTCACTGACTCTGCAGGAGATCTTGAGTTGGGTTTGAGTGATATCACTGACCTCGCAGGAGATATTGAGTTGGGTTTTAGTAATCTCACGGACTCCGCAGGAGATCTTCAGTCGGCTTTCAGTGATGTCACTCACCCCACAGGAGATCTTGAGTTGGGTATGATTGATGTCACTGACCCCACAGGAGATCTTGAGTTGGGTTTGAGTGACGTCACTGACCACGCAGGACTTTTCGAGTTGGGTTTGAGTGACGTCACTGGCCTTGCAGGAGATCTTGAGTTGGCTTTGTGTGATGTCATTGACTTCGCAGGAGATCTTTAGGAAGAGGAGTCAGCGGATGTTCGAGTTGGTTGAGAAACACCCACCTCACTGGCCACCCTTTGTCCCTCCGACCAAACCAGATGTCCAGACAACAGGAGCTGGTAAGAGACCCCCTCTTTACTACAGTCCCAATGCTGGTCTTAGGCCCTCTAGGATGAGCTCTGTATTTTGGGCTACTGAGTTTGCTCGCTTGGTTAAGTTACTGCATCGCCGAGCAGTAGTGACCACCACGCCCCGGGTTCGAACCCTGGTCATACCAGCCGGCAGTGGTCAGAAGCCTTTTCAGAGAAGAATACAATTGGCTTTGCGCTGCTGGGATATAAATTGGGAGGGACTGTCACTCTGGGATGATTGAATTACAGCATTGTTTGTTGCTCCAGCGCCTCCTGTTGGCCAGCTGGGTGCTCCTCAATAAAATTCACATATTCTCAGCCCTCTTTCTGAGCGTGCAAAGTCTCAAGCTTTGAGTGTAAAGTAGCAGCGGCTGAAAGGCATGTTCTTCAGAGGACAGCCACGAACTGTATTCGCTCTCCCGGGATGGCAACATGGGATCGCATATGTGCACGCTTGTGTACATAGTCTGCTAAATGGGCTTTCCAGATTTGGTTGGGATTGCAGTAATTCGCCGTAATTCATTGGGCAGTTACACATATTTTAGTTTGGTTCTGTACTCTAGCAATTTTGTTTTGAAGGGATACATGGACGATAAGGTTGAAGTGCAGACCATTGCCTTTAATCCAAGGGTGTTTTCATCCACAAAGGATGAACCGTTTAGAATCGACAGCATCTTTACTACATAGTCTATACATTTTTGTTTTAGGCTGTTTTACATAATTTAACATAAAGAAATTATTTTTGGTGTTTGGTCACGTTTCCCTGGGATGCAGTGACAGCTTGAAGTCTCCGCCAGGCCTGTACTGTAGCATCTTCACTCCCTTCAGCTTATTTTGAAGATTATTGGCCTGCAGTCTCCGCTTCCACATGTAAATGCATGATTCACATCCAGAGGTAGAACCTAAATATCCGGAAACTACCACTGTCCAATAAATTATGGTGCTCGCTGTGTATATGTGTGATGGACAGGAGAGAGTTCACTGTCCTGTTGTCTTCTGCCCCTCTGAAACAGAGTTCATTGAATCGACCGACAAGCTGTTCGAATCGGAGGAGGAGTTTGAGATTCTCAACGTTTGAGAGGCTTGGCCTCCGCTTGGTCTCCCAGATGCTGTGCCTGAAGATTGGGTGGGCCTCCGCTAGTCTCCTCCACTCAGGACAGGAGGACAAAACTCCACCCCACCCCACCTCACCCCACCCACACCCCACCCCATGAAGTGCCTCAGAGCTGGCGGTTCTAATAAAGCACAACCTAACCTACACAAGCACGGGAAATGCAAAGTACCCAAGTGCAAGACTGAGGAACTGAAGAGGCCTCTTCTAGCAGTCCTCAGATCTTTGGTGCCATTTTGAAAACAAACATGGCTTCCTGCCTGCCCTCTGATGTGGGCTTGTGGAAGGACTGGCTTAAGGGCTCATCACCGTTTGTGCTTCATCATACTGTTGGTGGCTCGGCTAACTGCACTATGGTACAAGAGATGGCTCGGCTAACTGCACTGTGGTACAGGAGACAGCTCGACTGACTGCACTGTGGTACAGGAGACGGCTCGGCTAACTGCACTGTGGTGCAGGAGACGGCTCGACTAACTGCGCTGTGATACAGAAGGCGGCTCGGCTGACTGCACTGTGACGGACCCTGTGGAATATAGCAAACATTGCTGTGGCTGTGTTTGGAGTCGCATACTTGTTTACTGCATACTGCATCAGTGTATGCGGCATACTACATGCTCCTCTCCATAGTAGTTTGCCCGTATAGTGACCAGTTTGCGACAATTACCATATAGTGTGAGTGTGCAAGGCTGTCCTGTGACCGGCAGAATTAAAATCAGCTGGCTGGGTCTCCATGGGTTACCATGGATCTCGTTGAATTATGGGATGTGGTACACCACAAAGACTGCTGTGGCTGAGCACTGTGAAATGTGGCCAGCATAGTATGTCAGTCATCTGGGTATTTTTGGCATCTAGGTAAATTTCATATTGGCCACATACTGTATACTACTTGCTACTTTTGTCCGTAATCAGTCACGGGTGGTAAGTGGTAGGCGACTTTGTACACAGACTGTCAGACCGAAGAAGCCATTGCCACAAACACTGCACTCTACCTTCAGTCTTCAGGAGATTTAAATATGCAGAAAAACTCTCAGTGTTAAAGAATGGCTCAAAAAGAACTGAACTAAACCACAGGACCGCTTGTATTTGGTTTTACACAAGTGCCTCATTGAAATGTATATTTATATATTCTGTAACTGGTGGGAGGAGGTTTTTAGGTTTCTGAGGGGTGACGTTGATCTGCCTTCCTTGTCTGCTCTTGTAAATATGTCTGTCAATAAAGATATTTAATGCAACTTAACTCTTGAAATTCTAGTGGCTGTGCATTCCCTGTAGGACACTGAAGTCTGTTATTTCTCAAAAAAAATGCATTCTGTGGACATTTGCTGCACTTATTTGAAAAGAAATTTAAAACAGTTTGAGAATATTTTAATTGCAACCCCTGGCACATCGTTTACAGAAAAAAAGTATCAAAACATCTTTATGCTGGGAGTCAAGGGTTTATATGTCAGTACACATTCACAACTCTAAGAGAAAATAGTTATCACATGCCATATCTCAAAATCTGTTCAGAAATATCTTATCAGCTCCAGGAGCATGTAGAATATTGAAGGGTCTATGTTCAGTGCCAATTTTTTGCCAGGTAATCACCCTAGTTTTGCTTCATGTAAACACAAAGGATCAGACCATGTTTAGAGTCTGTGTATGAACTCAAAATTTTTTAGGATTGTTTGCCTTGTCCCGACCACTAGGGGGCAGGGATTAAAGGGTTAATGGACTGAGACATGAATTTTTGTTTTGTTTTTAAAGGTGAATATATTTAAGCAACCGTTGGTTGGGTCCAACTGGGACAGTAACAGAAAGCTTATGAAAGCAAGCAGGCGACTTTCCATCTGCACAGGTGTACACACACATTGTGGCAAAGTTTTCAGTGGTAATCACACATGCCAGTAAGTATGCACTCATGACTATTGGCGCTATTTACAGGTCATCAAAAAAAGGGAGTCCACTCTATAAGTCACAGGTAGTACGCATCGACAGTCACAGTTATCACTAGTTGGCCACATAGAAAGTACCCCAGGCCGTATCCATGTAAATCCGCGTAAAGACACACTTTTGCATTTCTTTACTTGGAGAATTACACTTGCTCTGTGAATATGTACTGTATAACCATAGAAAATGAGATTAATATACCAAACTTTGAACTGAGGGAAATTCATGTCCTTTTCCCAAATCACAATTGATTTATTCTCTTCCCGTATTAGCAGGATTTCTATCCTTTCAGGTACAGATTCTGGCAGCAACAGACAGTTGTTAGTGTCTGGAATTACGCACCTTGACACTCCCGGTGACCTACAGGAAGTAAATATTCATGCAATCATTACAGACAGGAAAGCCACACTCACTCATTGCTATTTGTACGCAGTTATTTACACAGGTACATCCAGTCCAAGAATGAACTCGCTTCTGCTTTAATAACACATAAGCAGCAGGGCAATTGTAGTAGGTACAACACCTCATGAAGACAAAGAAGACTGACAAGTTACTTCAATTTAGGTCTTTATTCTTCCTTATTACAAAGAAATGTACAGCACATTGTCATTTTTAAAAAAAAATCCCAAACAGAGTGTAAGAATTCAGTGTTCCTCCTGTTATTATTTATATATATTTATACATAGATATATCTATGTAGTTACTGTATATACATGCACCTGATATTTTTAATTTTGATAAAAACAGAACAGCTAGACAAATAAGCAGTATAAGTGTCACAAAAACAACTGGGTCAAAACAACAATTATTTTTCTGCCAAATGTACAGATATCCCTCCTTAACTATGTGTGCTATATTGTAAAGGAGTTACGTCAGAGAAGTAAATATGAGCCTAATATCTAAACACAAACACAGACATGGGGAAAAAAAAAAAACTTAAAATCCAACCTAGCTGTGCATTAGTGGCTACCTTTGAGGAGGTGGTTAGTAAATGTCATCCCATGGGCCCAGAAGAATGTATTGGACTTAAATGGACCTCAGGCTTTGAGTTTTCACTCTAAAAATGCTAAAATTCATCAAATGTCGACAACAGTGCAGGAATCTTATTACAGCACACTTCATGCCCCAATCCGGATCTTGTTTACTGGCTGTTTCGATTGAATTTCTCACCACAATTTTTTCGTGAACTAAAGGAAAATGGAAGGAACACATGCACTGTGTTACTGTAGAACATGATAGAGTATTGCCTGTCATTCAGAGGGTAAAGATTGGTCTATGTTTGCTTTTTTTGGGTGACGGCTAGGACATATTGTCCCTTTAATACAGTTCAAGTGTATGACCTTTCAGAGGTAGAACGGAGAACTCCAGCAATGGGATCTTTTGCACCGGAAACATTGTGACACACAAGAGCAGGGTCAGCACCATAAATCGTGTTCTGTTAGAATTATGATCCCTTGATTCATAATCTCAAAAGTGCTCATTTCACATGACAATGATGGGAGAGCAAGAATCATCTTAGAACCCGAGATAGTTGGAATTATTGGCCAATTCAAAGCCCGATTTTATATGATTTCATCATATGCTAAAACTAACTTTCATTCGTATTCATTCATATAAAACACTGCTTGGTTCATTGTAGTGATAAGCTGCTGATTTTTTATGATTTTTCGATATACAACTGACTAAAACGCAGCTTTAAAGACAATTACCACAATATTATTGTCCAGAGCTATCACTTTCCCTCAAAAGGTAAATTCAGTGCTAATTCCCGAGTGATTTCGGTGGACTCTCCGAGGTAGCCAAAATGATCATGCCAAAATATTTTGGGGGGCGCGGGGGGACATGATAAATCAAAAATAAAATGTAGCACCTTATCAGAAAGTATTTAATTCCATCCCCTCCACCTACCTACACTAGATTAAAAAAACAAACAAACATAAAAACACAAAACAAAAAACCAAAATGGAGCCCACAACTAGCTCACAATGCCCCTCCCCACCTCCCCCTCTTCCTCTACTCCACTGCACTGAGAAGAGGGTGCGGTGATTCGCCGTCACCCAGCCTGCGATGGCATCATCTCTGGCTGTGCATCAGTCTCTCGGTCGGTGTCTCCTGGCCTCTATATGTTCTTCATGCACACCTGGCAGCGGCTGACGCGGGAGAGCTGCTGTCCCGGCTTCAGCGTCTCCGAGGGTGGGGCGCCCAGGAACTCACGGCCCAAGTCCACGGTCGTCAGCCAGAAGCTGTGCTTGGTGGCGAAGTAGTGGCAGGTGCCACGGGCACCGTTGCACTCGATGAAGGGCGTGGCGCGGAAGTCCTCCAGACACGACCCCGGTGAGACCAGAGACTGGCCGCCGCCCTCCGCCCCGGCTACCGTGTGCTGGGAACACAAGACATCACAGAGCCGTCCGTCAATCACGCCGCCAAAACAACAGAGACTCGCAGTGAGTTAGAGTACATCATCAGCTATTTATCAAAACAACACCGGCCACCGTCCCTGCTCCTTAACTTCTGTCCTCCGGGAGGTTTCCACTCTAACCCTAAAGCCGCTTTCACACCTGACGCGAAACAAATTTTTCGCACAACAGATTAAATTCAAAGTCAATGCAAAGACGCGAATACACGCGAAACGCGTGTATTTGCGTCTTTGCATTGGCTTTGAATGGAATTTGCCGTGCGAAAAATTTGTTTCGCGTCCGGTGTGAAAGCCGCTTAAGACTATGTCCACACTTATAGGTTTTAAAACGCATAACTTTTGCTACGTTTTCGCCCAGCTTCCAAAATTCCCTGGTGTTTGTTGACCACTTCGTTAAATCATGATGCACAGATCATGACCTAGAAAGGAGGGCTGTTCTATTAAGCAGCATTACAGCATTAGCTGGATGAGGGTTTCAAGCAAAACCCAGAAAAGCTATTTATACCTCAGTTCATGTTTCTTATTTTTTTGGATGGTTCCAGGCTTCAATCAGTGCACTTATCCAGCAACCCCAAAATCCAGCTCTGATGAACATGCCAACAAGATTTTGAAGGCTGAGTTTACATAAGAACAAAGTATATACAGACCAAACACATACTGTCAATCTCGCATGAACTAATTGTACAAGTACTGTCCATAGCGAACTATGAGCCACTGATGGAAAATTTGGCAGATCCACCCATAAAAGATCACAAGTGTTTCCATCACAATCCACAAACCCAACTCTATGAACCAAACCCCATAATGTAAGCTGAAATGTTGATAAAGATTTGTCTCAACTGGCCCAAAACATTCTCACAACATTAATTGAATGCTTCAACAATGTTATAGCACACCCACTTCCCAGCAGGAATATTGTAAAAACATTGTGAGAATGTTTGGTGTTAATCATTCAGTATCTGAGCTGTTTTGCGCCCAGCAACAGGCCAGGTTTCCCGGAGAAGAGGAAGCAACCAATCAGCAGCTGTGTGCATCTCACCATGAGGAAGGAGTAGCCAATCCAGAGGCTCCTCCAGCCGTTAGGGCAGGGCGGGATGGTGAGGTCCTGGCTGTGAACAGCGACGGCGGGCGAAGGCGCCTCGCACACCGAGCAGCGGCTGATGTACGGTGAGATCTGCTGATCCGCCACCGGCATCATAGGGATGGGGGCCGTCGTGGACAGCCAATAGGACTTGTCATTGCGGCTGGCGAAGTAGCAGACCTCGTTCGCGTTGCAGTAAAGGAAAGGCATCGTGCTGAACCTGGGCAGACAAGATCCGGCAAGACCTGGGAGACAGAGGGACAGACAGAGGATGGAAGAGATGGGTTAGTGCTGCACAGCTAGCAGAGAGACCCCTTCTCCCCTTGCCAACACTGTTGAGTTTTTGAAAATGGACCCGCTGTTCTTAAGTCAATCCCGTCTTTGCCAGGCGACTGCACACACCAGCCTCAGATGGTCCTTCAATGTGATACAGAGCCTCAACCACATTTTCCGTGCCTGTCCAAATCTTTCGCAAGTCTCTGACCCTGACAGCTAAAGACATGTAATTGGTTAGCTTCAATCTTTCATCTTTGGGCATGTCTCGCACAATGCATGAGTCAGTGTACCGAGGCTGAAAAACCAGCGATTTTCTCAAAGGTCGCTCATTATATGCAAGATTCCTCCCACAATCAAGAAGCTCATGCAGCGCACACACATCTATAGCACAACAGGTTATATTAGTCCCCTTATTCCTCCAGCAGGTGGCGCACTCACCCAGGTCCTGATTGTGGGCCTTCTCCTGGCCTTCCACATACAGCAGGCTGTACCCGTCCCAGAGCTGCACCATGCCTTGGGGACAGGCTGGCACCTGGGTCGACTGGCTGTGCTTCACCAGAGTGTAGCCGACGCCCTGAGCCCGTCCGGTGAAGCCAGGGGCTCCTGGGGGTCCTGGTTTCCCGGGGGGACCTAAGGGCACAAGATATACCAGACTGAAACTGCACTTTCAATGGAATGTTCTCCATGAACACCGAGGTCTTACAGACTCTGTATGGTCTACACTCCACAGCACACATCACATCACATGACCAGCCAATGAAGTCTGTCCTTTGCCAAGGGTGAATGGTGTGGAGAGATTGACAGTAATCAGACGGAGGGCCCAGGAGCTTCAAGATGCACTGGTATAGCCCACCACAAGGGGGCAGTCTTTCTTATGGGCCTATGAAGGGGAAAATTACTTAGCACTCTAACGGCAGTCTTGAGAAACTCCAGGCCAGGAGGGGGCAGTATTCACATTATGGAAGGTTTAGGGCAAGTAAAAATGCATCTTTGGCAGCGCAGTGGCTGCAGTTTACAAGTACTGTAGACCACAATCATTCCCAAGTCAGTATGCATCAGCATCAGCATCTGCATCCTCGTGAAACTGTTGTTCTAGGATCAACAAAATAATAATGGTCCGGGTGTAACATTCCAGTCCTCTAATGAATTGCAGCTTGTGATGCGCGGGTCAGCCCGGAACCCGCGGGTAGGGCGGGGCGGATCAATATTTTAATAACATTTAGCGGGTGCCAAAAATGGGCCAAACAGTGGCGACGTCTAATTCCCGCGAAATTGCGAATAAAAACTATAATGGGCTATCAGCCACTTGAGGGCTCCAGACATACAGCCTAGATAATATGCTCTTGTTAAACGATGTAACGCTACCTTAAGCAGGATAGAATGGCAATTGTACCTCTCCCTCTTCCTTCTCTCGATGTACACGCACTCACTGGTGGAGGATTTACGGTTAGACTAAGGATCTAAAGGCTGAATGATAGTCCATCTTATAAATCATTCTGCAGTCAGCACCAAAATAATATAAAGTAGTAGTAATTTTATTGACCTGAGGGTCCAAACAACACATAGACGAAACATTTTTTCGCCACTTTACAGTGAAAGGCATATCACGATTCTTATTCAAAAATAAAATCAACTTGTTGAGGTGCTTCCGTTTATCAGCTACGTGTTCTCTATCAGCAGAGCGTGTGCTGCGATCGGCAGTAAAGACACTTCTTAGATATACATATCTATAACACCATTCTATACACATATCACCCAAACGAATAGGTAACTTATCATTACTGGAGCATGTATGGTAATAAACTTAGTCTTGCTCATTAATTACCATACCATGATGAGACAAAGAATAATCGTGTAAAACTCCATGGTGGCCAAAGCAGTCCTCTGCGTCCCCGCAACTAGCGCAACAAGCGGGCGAACCTTAAGTTCGGCTGGCCGTGTCCTGGAAGCGCGCCGTAATCACTTAAACCCTGGCACTGTTGACGCGAGTTTGTTTTTGCATAGTTTGGGGGAAAAAATACGCCTAGGCCTACATTATAAGCTGTGTTGAAAAAATAGCCTAAAAGCCCCCCCCCCAAATAAATCTTGAAATAAATATATGAGGGGGGAAAATTTTTTCCTCATAGACCGGATATCGCAACACTGTATGGAAGGCGATAGCGCCAGTGCGCCACTGTCATGTTAATTTTGTTCCAATAAAACAGCCTGTTTGCAATATTTTGCCAGATGGTATTTCGTTTGGTTGCAAAGATCAGAAATCACGGTAAGGTTCAATTAATAGACAGAGCCTAAACTTTGGATCCAGAATTCCAGCCAAAAGCCAAATGTAGGTTGTGCTCCACTCAAATCCATAGCGTAACAGAGTAATCGTTTTTTTCCATTGCAAATCATGTTACACAGACCCACTGTATTCTTTTTCTCTTGCCTTCTTTTTCTGTTGGGTCGGGTTCAGGTTGAAAATCAGTGCGAGTTTTAGCGGAGCGGGCGGGGCGGGTTAGCTGTCACGTCGGGTCGGGTTGGTGCGGGTGTTAAAAAACCTCGACCCGCGCATCACTTATTCATAGCTTTCAGTCACGTGACTCGCCGGGAGCCCTGGAGGGCAAAACAACGTTCAAAAATGACAGCGCGAAATGCAACCTCTGCGGACAAAAAACAAAATACTCATTTATTTCACCTGTCAGCGGCCGAGAAGGAGAGATACCGAAACAAGCTAGAAGTGTTGGGCACTTGTGACCCATATACAGCACCGGATTCGTTATTTGAGCAATTACACACCGCCAGGTCCTTGCCGAAATTGGAATTTGGGGATGTTTACATTTATTTGGTTGAGAACCCGTCACCTTACACCGCTGCCAGAATGAAGGCATATAAAAGCACCGACGGTTACCGTTATTTTATGTCTGGATGGGTAAATAATGCTGCTGTTTGGGAGGTGAAGGACAAGTCCTTCTTCATTCTACGAGCAAAGGTGAGTACTAATTTAGCTAACATTAGCCATCCAATTCACTGTCATTTTCGAAACGATCACGAGTCAGTTTTAGGGACACTGTAGTCAGTCAGTGCGTAGCGATTATTTTGTCACGTTATGCCATAACAGTCAATATAAGATAAATTTGATCAAACATTATTTTCTGATGGCAGGTAAACCATTCCTACAGCTTAAACAGGCCTACCAAAGAAAACGTAGCCTCAGCACACAAAAACTTTGAAATGCCTACATTAATCGCGGAAATAGCAACAGAAAAATAATACCCCGCTACCGAAACTGCAAAAACCGCAACATAAACTGTTGACTCGTAGCATGAGACTATGAAACTGCAACATCTTCATTCGCATCCGTCTTTGCCATTTACTGCGCTTGCGCGTACCGGCCCAGGCTGCTTTCAGAGATAGCGGAATCAGACGTGTCTCCTTCGGTTGGTAAGTAAAACTTCCAAATATGACGTTATTGTTAATGCAGATGTTTAACAATGAATTGTAAGACGTAGCTGTTACATCCACATTCTGGTAAATTCGCTTATTTTGGCATGTCACCCTGCCGAAAATGAACGATGCACTGTCGATTTCGCTAAAGTCTTAGAGTTGCCAACTTGACGACTTTCTCGCTTAATCTGGCGACTTTCCAAATCGGGATTGTTTGTCCATTCAAGACGTATGTATACGTCTTAAGAAAGTCGTCAAGTTGGCAACTCTAAGACTATAGCGAAATCGACAGTGCATCGTTCATTTTCGGCAGGGTGACATGCTAAATAAGCGAATTTACGAGAATGTGGATGTAACAGCTACGTCTTACAAGTCATTGTTAAACATCTGCATTAACAATAACGTCATATTTGGAAGTTTTACTTACCAACCGAGGGAGACACGTCTGATTCCGCTATCTCTGAAAGCAGCCTGGGCCGGTACGCGCAAGCGCAGTAAATGGCAAAGACGGATGCGAAAGATGATGTTGCAGTTTCATAGTCTTAAGCTACGAGTCAAAAGTTTATGTTGCGGTTTTTGCAGTTTCGGTAGCGGGGTATTATTTTTCAGTTGCTATTTCCGCGATTAATGTAGGAATTTCAAAGTTTTTGTGTGCTGAGGCAACGTTTTCTTTGGTAGGCCTGTTAAATGACCCCCCACTTACAGCTTGGGTTGCTGTGGAGAAGGAGGGATTGGTGCGTTTTGGTCACTGCACCTGTATGTCAGGTCTAGGAGAGGTGTGTTCACACGTAGGAGCCATTCTGTATGCCCTGCTTGCAGCTTGATAGCGCTGATCCAAAGTTTTCTCCTCTCAGAGTTTTCTTTTTCAGATGGAATGCGATAGAAACACAATCCCGGTTTTCTTCCCCGACGGTTCGAACATCCGACCGCACAACAGCTGTCCGGCATTGTGATGTAGTGCGTCTTTTCTTGAGTGTCCTACAGCGGTTCTAGGCTGTGGGTTGCGGGCAAGCGTAATGTTTTGCCCTCCAAGGGGGCGTTCCTTAGGGAGCGTGACGTCACATGAAAGCTATGAATAGCAGCGTTGCTATGATGACATCATGAAACCAGAAGGGTTTTTAGGGATCGCATGCAGCCAGCAAAGACCTACACCTGGCCGTTCGAACCAGTGAAATTCTTGATAACGAGTGAAAGTGATGCGAAAATTAAACAAAATTCATGGGCTAAAGCTATTATATAGTTTCCTGATGACATGCATTTCTGCTAGTCTCTGGTCATCTGCACGAAAATCTTGCTTAACATTAGTTTGCCACCTTTAGACAGCTAAAATGCATGACATTAGTTTGGCACTGCAATGTCATTAAAACAGGCGGAAGATATGTACTGATGGTGTTACGGGTCAATCACACATCAATTCCCGTGATGCCCTCAACCCAAAACACTTTGACACAATTGATGAGGGTCGAAAATGTTCCAAATAATGCACAAAAGATATTAAAACCACTGACGAGCACGAACGAATAGATTGCAATTTGTTCCCCTATCCATCCTATTCATTTGTGCTCATCAATCGCTGTATCGTGACTTTCAAGATGGAGGCGACTGGAAACTACCTCAAGGTTAGGTTTGCATAAACAGTCTTTTTTAATAAACAACCTGTGCATTTTCAAAGTTCTCAGTGCCTCGTTTTAAATCTCAGGGCCCTCGGAATTCTAGCGATCAAGTGTGGAGCTACTTCGAGCCTTGTTAATGATGAAAAAAATAGTGATTTCTTTGCATGGCAACGTTATGCCCGATTCACTACCATCGTAAGCCTGTTGGGAGTTTCGGCTAAAAAGCCAGTTATTTCAAAATGTTGCGTGCGTACGGCGGTGGGGTATTCGACAAAGGTTATACTCGTTTTCGTGTTTCAATACACCCCAAGTCAATTTCACGCCGGAATTCTCCTTTAATTTTGATATGTGAACTGTATCCACTGGTTGCGACTCTCATGTTGCTCACATACCCTGATCTCCAGGTCGTCCAGAGAAGCCGGGAGGTCCAGGGTCACCCACAGGTCCTGGGCTGCCTGCACCACCGTTATGGCCCAGTTTACCTGTGGCTCCCCTTTCACCTTTCACACCTGTCACCGAATCAAAGAAGGCGATCAAAAACATCAAACTTGACCAGAAAATGTACAGCTATGGACACATTTACTTAGCAGCCCGGGCATCTACAGCGTTACGTAATGGAGCTCTGAAACCTTTGGCATGTTCTCTCTGTGAAGCTTGGCCTCTTCACTTTCACCTCACTCACCTGGTCGTCCAGGTGTCCCAGGTGATCCCGAGGGTCCACTCTCTCCAGCACCACCTGGATATCCAGAGGGACCCTGGTCTCCATGCGGCGATTCCACTGTGATGGGCAGAGTCTCCAATCCAGGGCTTCCTCTCCGGCCAGGAGATCCTAGGACAGGGGGAGAAGGTCAGCCATCTTGGTTCCCTAAACTGTGAAACACGTTGGGTGTTCAGCAGAACATCTGTACATCACCGCAGGCCTTCAGAGACTGATACCACTGATACACAGATTAAGCTACACATATATTCTCGCTTGTGAGCTTTTTGGAATGTAGTATTCACAATAATAAACCCACAAAAACCTGTTGACTTAACAGAGGGAAAAAAACATTACACAGTCAAGGACTATCAACAATTTTTGAATTATACCAACACCTGAGTTTTCTTGAAAATACATAATCTGTGTAATAGTTGCATTTTGTGGGGTCAATAAATAAGAACAAGAGAACTGGGTTTCCCACGACCGCAGGCATATTCCCCATACTGGGACAAAACACGCTGGAGGTAAACCGCAAAACATAAGTACTATAGTATATATAGTACCATAGTATACTGTAGTATAAACAGCCTCTGAACCCATTAAAGTCCTCGGCTATTTAGGCATTTCAGCAGAAAGTTCATAGTTTCAGGCAGGATAATCAGAATGTTTTTAAAAATGATACTTGGTATTTGAATCTGTATTGCATTAAGGATAGTCTCTCTACATTTCATTATCCTCATAGCATAATTGCCAATCTAATTTTTTAAGGTTTTTTTCAAATGATTATTTATGAGAATGGATTTTTTTTAAGGTTTTGAGAAAAAAAAACACACATTTTTTTCGCCAACACGAAAGAACAGGCAGCAGATATCTCAATTTGGCAAACATATGGCCAATTCAACTTAGGCCATTCTGCTATGAGGTTGATAATGTTACCTTTGAACGCCAAACTGAATGATTACCCGTGATGTTTCTGAGTCATGTGTAATATTTGTCATTAGTCAGATATGGGTGAGCGCAGAGAATCGCGCCCATGTCTTACCCGGAAGACCCTTGGGCCCAACGCCACCCCAGTATCCTGAATCGCCTGGGGCTCCAGCCAGGCCTGGAGAACCGGTGAACCCAGTTTCTCCTCTCTCTCCTGCACCACACACACACACACACACACAATGGCAGAAGCTTTTTTAGTCATCCATACAGAAAATTCACATTCCCACCTTTGATACATTAAGGCAGCTGTGTCCAACAGGTGCAAATCTGTCCTGTAAACTATATATCAATAACAACAGCCTAATTGCACTTATCATATGTTGCTTTGGATAAAGGCACCTGTAAAAGAAATAGAATGAATTCTAATTAGTTTTAAGCAACATCCCTGCAAGTGCACCAGAATTCTCAACTGAAGTCATTCAATTCTGCCTTTGTCGTTCTGCGAACGGAGCTGTTGCCTTAAATATTCAGAGAGGAATCAGAGGAACTTGCTCTCTTTATAGCAAAGCCACTGCTTCAGACTAGTTCCACCACAACACCAGACCGATTCCATGAGCCTGTTAGCAAAATTAACCTTCTATTCGCTCCCATCCCCGCGCTTTTTTATTTTGTAGTAAAAAGAATTGCGGTCACTCTCTTGCATCCAACAAAACTCCAAAACCATCCCGTCCTCCTCTCTGCTCACCTTTGAACCCTGGAGCACCTGGTAGACCAGGGGATCCAGGACCGCCAGGGTCACCAGACTCGCCCGGCTTCCCAGAATACCCTGGAGCCCCTGGATCTCCCTGTTCCCCTGGGAAACTGCCTGGACCTGGAGGTCCCTGAGGGCCAGAGGGTCCTTGAGAACCTGGAGAAGAAACATAGACACATGAAACATGAGAAATAACTAAAAGTAGAAGCCCAAACACAGCGACAAAGCCTGAACGGTGTGCTGGTTGCACAGTTGTAGCAAGAATCAAAGAAACCAAACTGCACTTGTGGACCATCAGGCTTATATTCGCTGCGATAACATCACACAGAAAGAGTAAGAGGCAGCTTATAGTCTGGTGGCTTCCAGCACAGGAATGGCACCTGAAACATTAGACATTGAAGCAATGATGATCAGTACAGTCACAGGGCCGTAGGGAAATGCCTAAACTTAACCTCACATTGCTCCTGGAGAAAGCTGGTCCTCCAATGAACAGTAAGTCACTTTAGATGAAAGGGCATGGGCCAAGTAAGTAATGTACAACACGCCATCACAATTAGTCGAGATGAGGATGATAAGAAAGTTTCTGGGTGGCATACCTGGGCCTCCGTCGTACCCGGGCAGTCCCGTATCCCCAACAGGTCCAGGGATTTCAGAACCGGACGAGTAACCCCTCGGACCTTGTAGGCCAGGCAACCCCGGAAGCCCGGGTCCACCTAAGGGCCAGAATACACCATGTATAAAGTATTCAAGACATTATCCCCAGTGGTATTCGGTAGACCACTGGTCATTCACGGTTACTGATAATTACCACTTTTGTTCTTACGTTCTAGCTGATACCCAGTTCGAGATTAAGGTAGGCTGCTTTTTTTCATGTTTGGATAATTCATTTGTGACAGTCTATTGTAGATGCATCAGCTAATGCCATCAACAGGCCCAAATAGGTTGTGATCTTCTTGACATCTACATGCGTCTCCAACAACTTGACTTCTACAAGTGATTACAGCAATTTTTCATGCTGATCCTCGTATCCTGGGCAGATATTTTACATGCACAAAGAAAACGCACAACACTAAAAGTTACAAGGTGACAGGACCTGTAGTGATCTAGTTACAGCTGTGGCAGGACTATCCCACAACTGTTCTAGAACTTGCTCCTCCTTACCTGAGTTGCCCCTCTCTCCCTTGGCACCCGGGTGACCAGGGCCCCCCGAAAACGAGACTCCCCTCTCTCCCTTTAGACCGTTGGGTCCCGGGGGCCCAGGTCTTCCTGGGCCGGTCAGACCTGCAGCAGGTGGGTGGGTTTACAATGAGACCAGCACATTAACCTCCTAAACTCTTAACTGTTCACTTGATTTTCCCTTTCAGTAGGTTCAAAGTCAGAAAAGGCATTTTTTATTCATATTGTAGAACAATGTCACATACATATTCTGTACCTGCTGGTTGCAGCACTTCACTGAAGCTAAATCACACTTACATTGAGAGAAATATTCAAACCCCTGAGGCTGTGTTTTTATGGCCGTAGCATTACATTAAAAATATCGAGACCATGAACATCATTTGTTATGACTTAAAAAAATCACAACAAAAAAAAAACCAGTGAAGACAACTAAAACAAATTTACTCTTCACAAAAAGAAGTCCTACAAAAATATATCCAGTATTTAATTCTCTAATAACACTCTTATGCCACTAATTAACTGTTGCCAAAACAAAAACTCTGCCTCTGCTCTGCTCTTTTCTGACTGAAATCACAGCATTTACATAGTCTAGCAACATTCTGAAAAGATCTACAGGATTCCTGGGTAATCCCGCCCCCTCCAGGCAGGAAGGTGCCAGAAGGTTCTAGAAAGCCCTAGTCTATTTCAAATGATTTTACATCAGATCATGTTTTGCAGACACACCACCAAAGGATGCCAAATGAACAAAATAAATAGCTGACCAGCAAGGCAGCAAAAACAGCATGTAACAAATCTTCATCTACAAATGACATATAATGCTGTACATAAAATACGCATACATAACACTTTTTATACTCATTTCCCTGTAACTCAACAGGAATTATTTGGGACTGTTAGAAACCTTGAGATCTCAACAAGAATTTAAAATAGGCCTGAAATTCTACAGGTTTAAATGCAACAGTCGCATTTTACAAACCCTTATATGGATGCATAGGTTTTATAGTGTAAAAATTCCAAACAAAAAAACTCATGATGACTAAGGTTGTGTACATGAGTAGTAACAGTGGTAACAAAAAATGATATTGGCAAACCTGGACAAACATTACAACAACGAGCTCTTAGAGTCACAAGTTAGTTTAGATATTGCGCGGTAATCTTTGCAGCAGAAGGAATGTTAAGATTTGCTGTGTCTTCTTCTCCTCTCTCTCACCTGGGGTTCCCGGCAGCCCCTTAGGTCCTCCAAGTCCGTTCAGCCCATTGAGTCCAGGGAAACCAGGTGCGCCTGTCCGAAAGGGAAATCATGTTAAGCGGTGAACCCGCATGATACACAAATCATGTGCTAAAATAAGCCGAAAGCTAATCCAGAATCTTCCAAACCCATGCGTGAGAAACCTGCATCTGTATAAATACATACCAGGGGTACACTGATATTATTATTCATGTAAAGATTTGGTTCACTGGATGCTTAGCCTGATTTTATATTTATCGTTCAGTGATCAACAAGGAAATTACAGTAACTGCAGCTCCCACCTGAACTGCAGACATTACCAGCCACAAATTAATGATCATTTATTACCTGCATGAGTTATGCCTCCCTTATCCAGAGTAGTATGTGAGTTTAATTGGCCAAATGTTTGGGCTGACTTTAAAAGCTTTCAAAGATGAATCAAGAATTGACACACGCAGGTACTGCGGATAGTATGAGCGCCATTTGAGAGACTTAGCGTGACAAGAACAGGAAGCGTTGTGGTCAAGTAACACCCTACTCCTCCTCCAATCAGGGTCCTTATCCCTAGAACTGCTGGTTCTTCACTCTGGTCTTCACAGGGGATTGGGAGAGAACAGCTGAAGTTAACCCGGCCAATCGGAGGGAGTCATTTTCTTTTCATTTATTTACCAGGGAGGGCAGAAAACTTGGGCCGGACTAGAATCGAGGGGCACATTTGAACTAGTGCGCTTTCCTCATCCTCACCTCTTTCTCCAGGGGCACCTGGAGCTCCAGGAGACCCCAGACCCCCGGAAAGTCCTGGGCGTCCCGGGTAACCTGGGAGCCCCTTGCTGCCGGGGTACCCTGCAGCTCCTGGAGAGCCTGGTCTTCCCGATTCACCGCGCTCCCCCTTCAGTCCGCTGTAACCGGGCCCACCCGGTCTGCCCGCGTCTCCCGGCAACCCCACACCGCCCGGCCGACCTGTGGGACATTTGCGCAACAAACGCAGTTACACTAAAAACACCCGCTCCAGCTGTCTTCTGGTGACCAATAACACCCACTCCAGCTGTCTTCACGAGACCAACAACACGCTTCCCAATTTCAAAAATCTTTGCGGAAACCTTACTTTAATCCTTTACCTTCCAGATTTTTTTCCAGCGTAACATTCCTGAATAAAGTGTTAGAGATGGCTCAATCACGTTAAAGGTTCAGCACATCTTCCAATTATATACTGTGTCTCAAAATGTGCTAAACCAAAAGACTGAGGCAGTTGAAGGCTTAACTACCATTCAAAGCACAATAAATAGAAACGTTCTGAAAAACTATAAGAAATACATGCATTTACATTTTGTTATGATGATTTTAGTGCATGTTTCCTCTCTATAGCAAGTGTGATAACCTTGTGATTAGCTGTCGAGTGGCTCAAGCTGCCGGGTGGCTCACACGGTCAAGGCACTGCGCTGCAGTGCAGTGGTGATCATGACATGCGGGTTCGAGCCTCGGCGTACCCACCGGCAGGGGTCGGCAGCTTTTTCAAAGTAGCGCACAATTAGCTTTCGCGCTACAGGGTTACAAATTGGGAAGGGACTGCCGGATTTGGGTATTCGATAACAGCTTTGTTCGTTGCTCCAGCGCCTCCTGTTGGTCAGACGGGCGCTCGTCAGGAAGAATCCGGCTTGGTTCATGTCCGGGTATCCTCCGCCCTCGCTCTGAACTTGCGAAGATTCAACCAGCGAGTGTATAAGAATCAGTGGCTGACAGGCACGTGCTTCGGAGGAGAGCCGTGAACTGTCTTCACTATCCTGAGTTGGCAGCAAGGGGTCGCATACGAGCAAGCTTTGTACATAGTTCCCCAATTGGGCATTCCAAATTCGGGTGGGATTGGAGATGCCAAATTATTTTAAAAAAAAAGAATAATGTTACTTAACATACCATCTTCAGATATTACATAAATGTCGACAGATAACAATGGGCTGTGGAACAGTTCCTTCACTAGCTCATTAAAAATGCACAAAACACCATAACACACTTAAAATTATGAGAGTTTCAATGGCCAATGAAGGGCTCATATTAACCGTGATGTTTTCTGGCCATTTGCTCATTCACAATCAAAATGCAGCACAATTCACACAAAAAATGAAATGAAATATTTACATAATTTTATTTCAGCTGGTTCCACATGACTGAGTTACCTTCCAATTAATTTAATTGATCAAACTAACCTAATATCTTGGATTTCAAGTGACCTAATTTTGTGATACCAGTTGACATCACATTTTAAGGAAGTCTTTAAATTCATTTTTTGAGTACAGACCATAGCACTCTTAACTTCCAACTAGAGCAGCATGCTGCTCTAAGTATTACTTTTGTGATCTTTCAAAATATTTCCAGCTTTATTCGCCAGGATACAGTGAGACAGAAAGACTGGCAGGACATGATAAAGGTCAGTGGGCGGAGTTGACCCGATGACATTGAGGATGAGCATGGAGATAGTGCACTGCAGGTCGTGCCGCCACATCACTCTGCCTCATGCACCTGTAAGAGAGCACATCAGCTAGGCCAGTACTGCATATTCTAACCCTCAGGACAGGAAGAGACTCACCTGAGAATCCTGGGTCACCGGCAGCACCTTTAGCACCAGGGCCACCTGGGTATCCAAAGGAATCGCCACGAGCACCTGCAAAGAAAAGAGGTTAATCTGCCATCTGCTGTCAAACTGTTTGTGTTTTTGACTCATAATGTGATCTTTTATTTTCAATTAAATATTTTTTCCAGTCGATAAACACTTTCATACATGCAGTGTGATATCAAGGTAGCAGAGATACAAACCCCAAGCTTATTTGTACAAGTGTAAAGCGTACCTTCGTCGCTGTTTTAAATACAGAGGATGGCGTGCAAACGTGACATTTCTAGAGTAACCGCATTTATCTTTTCCGAAACGCACAAAGAATAAATTATGCTATCAATCCATATTTCTTTGGGCGAAAACTCATTGAAAGTGCGAAGTAAGGTAATCCGGTGAATTCGTGGTGGAGTTTCAATCTGTTTGCATCACCTGCATCCTTGAGAAGTTCTGGGAAATTTTTGTCACGTAACTGTCTTTAATGTTTGCAGAACCTGTATGTAGCAAGGTTTTGTCTGACATGCAGCTGTCATAGATCCTTTTGTGACCGCTTCCAGGTTAACGGCCGCCATGGGACGACATAGCAATCAACATAGGCTAAGTTAAAAGCAATAGTAACGCTACAAAAACCCGAACTATGACAAAATGATGCTACAAACAGGCTCTACGATAAAAAAATGAAAGATCATTTTTACCAAAAAATTAATATATATATAAATATATATATATATGAATATATATATTTATATATATATTTAGATATAAACTGATTGTAAACGCGTACATGAAATCTCTGATGAATTTGAAATAGTTGTACTAACATTTTCAAGAAGTTTCGCTTCGTCGCACACGTGCGCCCCGGCTGACATAGTTCCTTTAAGTCCATTTAAGGCAGCCGACTCATATGTAAATTGCAGTGTAACAAACAGATAATGACATGTTGGCTTCTAGGCTCTGACCCCAACACACCCAGTGGCCTACTGAGCTTGAGGAGTATAGAGCAGGGAGCGCCAGTATATGACGCCTCCACCCCTTGTGGTAGTGTCAGAGCTCACAGGTGGATGCTGGGGTGGAAATATGATGCTAACAAGTGGCAGGCGAGAGTGAGCAGACAATCATAAAAGCAGCAGACGAGAGCGATGCAGCGCAGCAGCAGGCAGAGCCACGTTTTCTGTTACTGAGGCGGAGCAGAAAAGCAGTTTAATAACTGCCTTACAGAGGGGTGGTACAGTGACAGATATATAAGGGAGAGTCTATGAGAATGAGGGCATGTCTCCAGTTGACTCCCGCAAGCTGTGCCCCATTCGCTTGACAGGTTGCATTTTCTCACCCAGATGGCAGATCTAGCTCAAATCTGCCATTTTAATGGCAATATTTGTGGTCATATTAAGCAAAATGATGACAGAAACAACAATACAATTAGCTTCCTGAAGTGATAGGTTTTTGCAGTATATGTGGTCCACTGAGCACTACACCCCAGCATATCAGAGTGTAATTAAGGCTGCTGAGTGGTCCACAAAGGGGCCATTTTGATTGGTTGGTCTGAGGTGTCATGCTTCTTGACTGGCTACCCGGGCTCACCTTTCTGACCAGGTGTCCCCGCCCCTCCAGGGAACCCCGGTGATCCTGGACCTCCGTTTTCACCCTGTGATGTAAATGATGATTCTGATCAGGCGCATTACTGGGCAGACCCTGAGGAGCACCTTAACCCCAACATTTACACCGACTGGCACTTAACAATCCTTGAGAATCACAACCAACATGTTTCATTATGTCCTAATTTATAATAATAATTTAATCTACACCAATGCTAGTATTGGCCCATATATTCAGGTTAGCGATGGTATATAAAGCCTGGGTCACTAGTGGGAACAAAACCAGTATATAAACCAGACTGGAATAGTCAATTATTCCTGAGTAGTGTTAGGTGACATAAACAGGGATTTTAATGGCTCAGCTTTCATAGTTGACTCAACTATGGATTCACCAAACCTTAGGTCCTGGGCCGCCGGGAAAGCCAGGACCACCAGGTGTACCCTTGGGTCCAGGGTATCCTGGAGATGCGGTAGTGCCGGGAAAGCCAGGGTTTCCACGCTCCCCCTTGCTCAGGAAAGCCGATCCAGGCAGACCTGGCAACCCGCGACGACCAGGGCCACCAGGTGCTCCCTTATCACCTGAGCGCCGACGACATGAAAACAAAAGTCAAGTGACAGCTGCAGCTCCTTCTAGACAATATTAGGCTGCCTTTCTATCTTCAAAAATACCATGGAATTCACAAGGTAATTCCCAGAGGAAATTTTGGAGATTTCTGACCATTTTTTGGTGCAAGGGTTAATGACCTGAAAGGGTTAACTTTGGCAAATCGTATACAAATAAGTAATGGACAGGCAAAATCACAAGACGTAAAAAGTGCATATTTGGCGTCTGTGAAAAAAGTTACACCTCGGAGTACAGCACAGTCTTAAAGAGTAAAAACCAGGGATGTGGACATTCATTAAACTAAAACTGAAAGAACTACATTTGCAGTGTGGAGATTGTGATGTAACTGTGTTTGTGAATGAGTTTGGGGTACCTCTCGTCCCAGGATACCCAGGAGATCCACTATAACCGGGGTCGCCAGGTTCACCCCTTGCCAGAACGCTGACTCTGCCCGGAGTTGATGGCAACCCAGGAAAACCTGGACTTCCGGCATCCCCTACGACATAAATATAGCGTTTCAGCCAAGACGCCCATGTTCCCAAACCAGCTTGAGTCCGACATGCTAGCATTATGCCACCTGCACGCGTGTGCGTTATCGACATGTTTATTGAACCGTAACTCTTCAGGATCCAAGCTCTTTCTACGCGGTGATGTCTGGACCTTAGAACTTCATTTCTCACCAGGGTTTTTACCTGCTACAGCACCAAGTCTTGCACGTCGCTCAGGATTAGAGCGTCAGCTAAATACCAGAAATGTGATGTAATCTTACGTGATTTCCCGTAGTTAAAAGTTTTGTAAACAAATGTAAGTTATGCAAAGACCCAGTTGGAATCAGACAAACATAAACTGAATAAATTTACCAGCTAGCTTCACTAAATGCTCCAGAGCAAAAGAGAATACGCAGCCATGTAAATAGATAGCATTTGAAACTCTTGGGGACTCTATCATGTGAAAGCACTTGTTACATACATGGTGAAATCGTAATACACATGCCGGAGAACATGTCAGGTGCGCTACCTTTAGCTCCTGGCCCTACAGACCCTGGAAAACATGTCGGGTGCGCTAGCTTTAGCTCCTGGCCCAACAGACCCTGGAAAACATGTCGGGTGAGCTAGCTTTAGCTCCTGGCCCAACAGACCCTGGAGAACAATTTGGGTGTGCTACCTTTAGCTCCTGGCCCTACAGACCCTGGAGAACATGTTGGGTGTGCTACCTTTAGCTCCTGGCCCTACAGACCCTGGAGAACATGTCGAGTGTGCTACCTTTAGCTCCAGGTCCTACAGACCCGGGAAAACATGTCGGGTGTGCTACCTTTAGCTCCTGGCCCTACAGACCCTGGAGAACATGTTGGGTGTGCTACCTTTAGCTCCTGGCCCTACAGACCCTGGAGAACATGTTGGGTGTGTTACCTTTAGCTCCTGGCCCTACAGACCCTGGAGAACATGTTGGGTGTGTTACCTTTAGCTCCTGGCCCTACAGACCCTGGAGAACATGTCGAGTGCGCTACCTTTAGCTCCAGGCCCTACAGACCCTGGAAAACATGTCGGGTGTGCTACCTTTAGCTCCTGGCCCAACAGACCCTGGAGAACATTTTGGGTGTGCTACCTTTAGCTCCTGGCCCTACAGACCCTGGAAAACATGTTGGGTGTGCTACCTTTAGCTCCTGGCCCTACAGACCCTGGAGAACATGTCGAGTGCGCTACCTTTAGCTCCAGGCCCTACAGACCCTGGAAAACATGTCGGGTGTGCTACCTTTAGCTCCTGGCCCAACAGACCCTGGAGAACATTTTGGGTGTGCTACCTTTAGCTCCTGGCCCTACAGACCCTGGAGAACATGTTGGGTGTGCTACCTTTAGCTCCTGGCCCTACAGACCCTGGAGAACATGCCAGGTGTGCTACCTTTAGCTCCTGGCCCTACAGACCCTGGAGAACATGTTGGGTGTGCTACCTTTAGCTCCTGGCCCTACAGACCCTGGAGAACATGCCAGGTGTGCTACCTTTAGCTCCTGGCCCTCCAGGTCCACCAGGGATACCGTCTCGCCCAGGAATCCCAGGAGCGCCCTTTGCACCGGGAGCGCCAGAAAATCCCGGACCGCCACTCAGGCCAGGAAATCCCGCTGGACCGGGAAAGCCTCGCTCACCTGGAGAGGGAGAAAAATAGAGTCAGCTGCGCTACGTACAGTATGAAAGAATGTTCTGGATCCTCAGGATGTCAAGGCATCAGCTCAACTTAGATTTTCCGTGTATAAGTCAGAATGCTCAGAAACATTCATTACTCTGTAAAAATTAAATTTTTGAAATAGTTTTTTTTTTTTTGCGATTGATAGTTATTCCAGATGTGCAGCAACCTTCCAGCGTGGGCTATTCATTGCAAATGGCAGCTCACTCCCTCACTCACTCACTTACTCACCCACTGCCTCACTCACTAACTTACTCACCCACTCCCTCACTCATTCACCCCCTCACCCACTCCCTCACTCACTTCATCACTCACCCACTCCCTCACTCTCTCACTCCCTCACCCACTCCCTCACTCACTCAATCCCTCACCCACTCCCTCACTCTCTCACTACCTCACCCACTCTCTCCCTCACTCACTCACTCCCTCACCCACTCCCTCCCTCAGTCACTCACTCACTCACCAACTCCCTCACACACTCACTTCCATACTCACTCCCTCACTTACCCTCTCCCTCACTCACTCACTCACTCACTCCCTCCCTCACCAACCAACTCCCTCACTCATTTACTCCCTCACTCACGCACTCTCTCACCTGCTCCCTCTCACTCACTCATTCCCTCACTCACCCACTCCCTCACTCATTCACTCAGTCAATCAATCCCTCACCCACTCCCTCACTCATTCACTCACCCACTCACTCCCTCACTCACTCTCTCAATCACTCACTCACTCATTCCCTCGCCCACCCACTCCCTCACTCATTCACTCCCTCACTCACTTCATCACTCACTCTCTCACTCACTCACTCACGCACTCCCTCACCCACTCCCTCAGTCACTCACTTACTCACTCACTCACCCACTCCTTCACTCTCTCACTACCTCACCCACTCACCTCACACACTGACTCACTCACCCACCCACTCCCTCACTCACTCGCTCACTCACCCACTCCCTCACTCACTCATTCCCTCACCCACCCACTCCCTCACTCATTCACTCCCTCACTCATTCTTCACTCACTCACTCACTCAATCCCTTACCCACTCCCTCACTCACTTCCACCCTCACTCCCTCAGCCACCCACTCCCTCACTCATTCACTCTCTCACCCATGCCCTCCCTCACTCCCTCACCCACTCCTTCCCTCACTTACTCACTCACTCATCCACTCCCTCCCTCACTCACCCACTCCCTCACTCTCTCACTCCCTCACCCACTCCCTCACTCTCTCACCCATTCCCTCACCCACTCGCTCAGTCCCTCGTCCACTCACCCACTCCCTCACTCACTCCTTCACCCACTCCCTCACCCACTCCCTCACTCACTCCCTCACTCACTCCTTCACCCACTCCCTCACTCACACACCCACTCCTTCACTCACTCACTCACCCACTCCCTCACTCACTCCCTCACTCATTCATTCACCCACTCCCTCACTCATTCACCCAATCCCTCACTCACACACTCTCTCCCTCACTCACCCACTCACTCATTCATTCACCCACTCCCTCACTCACACACTGATTTTTATGAAATGCTGAACTGTTTTGTCAGGGCAGACCAATTTTCCACCCATAATATAGCCTCAACCTTTCTGCACACCGGGGGTCTCCAACCTGGTTCATCGGGAGCTGCCATCCTGTGGGTTTTCACTCCAAACAACCCAGCTGAAACTCACCTCATCTCGCAGTTAGAGATCTTGATGAACACCTTATTAGCCGAATCAGGTGTGCTGAATTAAGGGTCGAGCAAAGACCGACAGGATGGTGGCTCCGCAGAAACGGGGCTGGAGGGCCCAGCAGTACAAACGGACACGAAAACAGCCAAACGTGCACACCAACATTTGCATCCGTGCTCCAACACAGAGACATGGATATCGATAAATGAGGAAACTATGAATCCATACCCTTTCTCCCAGGTCCACCGGGAATGCCTCGTCTCCCAACACCTGGCACCCCAGGGGGGCCGACAGACCCAGGATTTCCGGGGGCCCCTGGCTCACCCCTTCGGCCTTTCATTCCAGCAGGCCCCTGAAAACCGGGGTCACCCCTCTCCCCCTTTGCGCCGAAGTACCCTGCGGCCACAACACAACCAATCAGAAACAGCGGAGGCAAAATACTGCAGAACAGCCTCAGGTGAGTCAGAGCTCCACACTGTCTGAAGACTCCATCGTATCACCATACTACAGCCTCTGATTTACTATAACATCACCATGGTTACCCAGCACGCCTCTGTAGCTCACTACCTGGTAGGGTAGCACTCCATTTAGGCTAGCACATGGATTAAAATTAAAAGAGAGGTCACAGACACCATTGGTTAATACGTACGGATGAGTAACAGATACAGGGACACCAGAGGGTAACGAGTGCGCCCAACCAATCCCAAAATAGCCCCAGAAATAAAGGAAGATGGTGAATAAATGATGATGATGATAATGATGGTGATGATGACGGTATTAAAGGGTGAATAATGCAGAGACAAGGCAAAGAAGGGCCAACATTCTGAGCAGGAGATTTTCAGTAAAGAACCCCCCAAACAGACCGTTATCTCACCTGGAGATCCAGCAGCCCCCTTGGGTCCTGCAACTCCAGCTGGCCCAGGTAAGCCGACTCCGCTGCCCTCTCCGGGGACTCCAACCAGACCGGGGAGTCCCGGTATCCCATCCACCCCGCGCTCTCCCTTACGTCCCGGGTACCCCGAGCGACCCTCCGAGCCTGCAGCCACAGAAACACACACCCATCAGCTGCACACCAAACACCCCCTAAAATCACATACGTATTGCCGGAGGATGGCGGCTAAATCCATTGTCCAATAGCACTGTTGTCCCCAGCCTGAAGCCATCCACCATTATCCTGATTGGCTATTAACGCGGTGCCGTGTGCTCAAAATATCTGTCCATCATTTAAACCTCACATATAATCTTGTTAAAAAATTGAAACTAAGATTAGGATTTTATTTTAAAAAGACATTGTTTTTCTTTCAATGTCAGATAAAGACTAGCGGAGGCTACATTTTTCTCAGTTCTTGCCGATGGTGATCTGTTGCATATGAATTCATCAGCTCACTGTCTGCAGATGTTGGATGCTGGGTATCTTTATTCATTACAAACTGCACTCAAAAAGTGAACTTGAAGTCTCTTTCCACACATTGATGAAGCCTTTGTTCTCAGGACGTTGTGCGTATGACTGTTCCTAAAACTCAAACTGAGTTAGGCAACCTTTAGGTTCTCTGCACTGTCAACCTAGAGTAGCCTTCAGAGGGAGACTAAGCTTCAAGATTTAGTGACACTCTGGGAATTTAACCCTTTGAGCACCAAAGGTAACTATAGTTGCCCAATGGTGTAAGATATCAAAACCAGATGCTGTTGAAGACCTATCATGTGGCAACTTGTGGTTGACACATGATAGGTTTTCAATCGCTCCGGATCATTACATTCTTAATTACTTGAAAATTTATTTGGCACTGAAAGAGTCAAAGCTGTTATACAGTGTAAGGAAGCCGAATCTATCAAAACCTGTAAATGTTCATTCTAACTGTGTTGTGACTGCAGCTGGGGGCCGCCAAGCCAATGTTGACATGGAGAATAAAAAAAAAATTTGTATGTGTTATGATTGGTCATTATAAGTGGAAAACTCATTGTAATATATTGCTTAACTGTAAAAATGTAAATAATTATGTATATATGTATAATATATTGAAATAAGTACATTGAAACTAATTAATATTATTGCTGTCATTCCGTGACAATTTGCCTCTTGTAATTCCGTGACATTGACTTTTTGAAATTTCTTGCCCATAAAGCAGAGTTAAAGTCAATTTTTGTTTCTATAACTTACAGTATTAACAAAAAAAACCATAAATATGAACATATTGAAGTTTCAGAACTTAACTATGACAGGAACATCATTTTCTGAATAGTTAAACACAACATTTAAAAAACTACGTCAATTTTGTGTAATTCCGTGACGGAGTAGTTTTTGCTTGTTTCTTCTATGAAAATTTCTCAAAAAATATATTTTCACTAAATAATATTAAAGAACAAGTTAATACCTTCAATATGACACATCATACTTGATTTTATCTTATTTAGTTGTAGAGTTACAACTCTAATTCCGTGACTGTAATTCCGTGACAGCTTGGCAGCCACCAGCACTTTTTTAATGTCCTGTATTGTTTGTTTGGTTTGTTTTGTCATGACGTGAGTTTGACAAACTCTGTAGGTACTGCTGCTAGTCTTGACCAGGTCTCTCTTGTAAAAGAGATTTAAATCTCAATGGGATGAATCTAGTTAAATAAAGGTTAAGTACATAAACAAACAAATCAATGAATAAATAAACGTTCACCTCGGCAGTCACGAGCAAGTCAATTTCTGTTGCCTCTATGTAGAAATAGCTGCATGCAGTGAGCAGCTCTTAATTAAGCAATGGTGGCATTGAATTCAAAAACAAATTTTTTGATTTCTGAAAGTCATTAAATAAGTAGAACTAAAGTAAAGATTGTACACTTTTGCCCATAAAGTTGGAATTAAAAAAAAATATATATTTTTTTAACCTCTTTTCATGACGTGATTGTGAGAGTGTGATTTATTCTTGATAGATAAAACATCTGAATACAAAATAATTCCAACTTTAAGGGCAACAAAATATTTGTTTATACAATGAATGGTGGAGAACATCACAAGAATACAGTGACTTTTTTTCTTAAAGATGTGATGTGGATGTAGAGAGCTATTCATCCCACTTTTATTTTTGATTTTATGATGATTTGCTAAATGATGTCTTTTTGTAATCATTTCAGAAATTATGTTATTTCATAGAGATATTGGATGCATTAGACAGGTATTGAGTTTGTGTTGGTTGCTGTGTGTCATAGTGGCTGTGTTGTGTATTAAGTCCATTTTAAGTATAAATGTTATGGATACATATTTGTTGATTTTCTGGTATTGAAATACCGTGGACGAGATTAATGAGGACCCAAGGAAGAGCAGCTACTGTGACAATATAGTAGCTAACAGGTATCAAATTGAAACAAACAAACAAAAACAAACCATGGACCAGACCAAAACCGTTTAGCGCCGATGAACAAGCTATAATGAGCAAGGATGGTCATTGTATTTGTATTGTGTCAATCATTGGTCTCGATATTAAATCTGCTTGTGCTAAAGCGTTTTGTGTGTGTAAAGAGGTAGAAGTAAATCCACCACATTTGCAATTTGTTCAGTTTTGAAAATGTAGATTTTGAAGAGTGCTTCATTCACCTGGAGCTCCTGGAAGGCCAGGCGTTCCCGGAAAGCCCTTGTCTCCAGGCTCTCCGTTCAGACCCGGAAGACCAGGTTTCCCGTCCACAGCTCCATAGACTTCTCCCCGCTCCCCCTTGGCCCCGTTGAACCCCGGCAAGCCGTCTTTTCCGCGTCCCCCAGGTTGTCCACTCCCACCAGAAAACCCTGGTGTCCCCGGCTCCCCTTTGATGCCAGTGTATCCTAAAAAAAACCAAAAACAAACCTTAGAACCAACTGCGTCGGGAAGGACAGAGAAGATGGCGATGGCTCGTATTCAACAGTCTGTCACTCAGGCAGGCCAGAGAGGCTTTAGGGCAATTGAATGAATAAACGTATGATTGAATGAATGAATAAATGAGCATTGCATTCATAAAGAGTCTTCTCATAGATAATCAAAGCGCTTGACAGTCATATGGGGTAATCTCATCTCGCCACCACAACTGAGCGGTCAGAACACAATGTCATAACCTACCGCACTGAGACAGACGGATAAGACATCGCCATCTCTAGTTTACGATCTACTGTCTCTCACAGGGAAAGGCTTTCTAGCATTTGAGTGGTCAACTGGTACAAGTGTTCGACTAAAAAGCCAAAGGTAAAAGATTCAGATCTGACACAACATAGTTTGAACGGTAAGTGACGGCATATTATCAAATTGTGTAATAAAGCTAGCATTTCACACATTAAATAATTTTTCCACCAGCGATTGCCTGCACCATGCATACTGTACTATGCGTCTCTGTGTTGAGTGAAGTAAACTATCGTTAACAGCCGTCGTGACTTGTGCACGTTAAACAGGAGTCCGGCTTGCTGTGACACGGGTCCCACCTGGTGGGCCGGGCAAACCGCCATGACCGTAGTCGCCTCTCTCGCCCTTGGCGCCGTTGAAGCCGGGTCTCCCCGCAGATCCTGGTAAACCGGGCTGGCCTTTCGCTCCTGAGTCACGTCATCAGAGAAATGATTGTCCACAGTTAGTCGCAACAACAGGTTGCTTCAAGATTTGAATCACCCTGACGCCCAGCAACACCCAACATTCTGCAGGCATTGCAGGGCATATCCAGGAAATCTACACAGATACAAAGCAGGTGCCCATTTATCTCAGGTTTCTGGGAAACTTGGATAACAATCCACATGAGCATGTTCAATGGACACCCCGATAAAGCTTTGGATCAGTTTGCATACTGCACAGCTCTCCAAATATTTTTGTCACCCACACCTCCCTCTCCGAATCTTGCAAGAAAAGCATTGTTGACACCTGAATAAAGCAAGTAAGCGAACCGTCATGATGTCAAGAATTTTCTACATTTTTTACATACTCTTTTCTCCAATGTATTTTGATGATGTTTCCTTTAATACAGTGAGTCCATCACATCGAAGGAAAATACTGAAGAAACATTTGAGCGCAAAGAGTTAATCAACCAAAGCAGACATTTTATCACACAGCAAAAATTATCGTACCCAGTTATTTAGTCTCCTTATGCAACTTATCTTATTTTTTCCTCGCACAAGTCATAAAAAATTTGTTTATTGTAACTTACAATGTACTTGACGAGTGAAATTTCCGTCAAAAGTATTTTGCATCAGTGGCCGAATTTTGGTTTTAATGAGGAAAAAAATGCGTGAGAAATAAGTGTTCGTAGCCTAAATACATAAAGCGCCCTCAAACATTTTTGGCACCCCTGGTTAAGATGTGTTCTTCAGCTTCTAATAAATTCAGTTTTTTTCTGAATAATATAGGACCAAAATAAAAAAGCGGAAAATCCAACCTTTAATTCAAGTGCATTTATTCAGTGGGAAAAAAATCCCACAATAAGGAATAATTATTTTACATCAAATCATGTGTGCCACAATTATCATGTGTGCCCCTAATGTTAATACTTTGTACAACCCCCTTTTGCCAACAAAACAGCACCTAATCTTCTCCTATAATGTTTCACAAGATGGGAGAATACAGAAAGAGAGATCTTCGACCACTCCTCTTTGCACAATCTCTCTAAATCATCCAGCGACCTGGGTCCTCTCCTCTGTACTCTCCTCTTCAGCTCACTCCACAGGTTTTCAATGGGGTTGAGGTCTGTGGGCTGAGATGGCCATGGGAGGAGCTTGATTCTGTGTCTGCTGAACCATTTCTGTGTGGATTTGGCCACGTTTAGGGTCATTATCTTGCTGAAAGATCCAGTGACGTCCCATCTTCAGCTTTCAGGCAGAGGCCACCAGATTTTAATTTAAAATGTTCGCGTATTTCAAAGTGTTCATGATGCCATGCACCCTAACAAGGTTCCCAGGGCCTCTGGAAGAGAAACAGGCCCACAGCATCACCGATCCTCCCCCATACTTCACAGTGGGCATGAGGTGCTTTTCTGCATACTCATCTTTTGTGTTCCGCCAGACCCACTTAGAGTGTTTGTTGCCAAAAAGCTCTATCTTGGTCTCATCTGACCAAAGCACACGGTCCAAGTTGAAGTCCCAGTACCGCTTAGCGAACTGCAGACGTTTGCGTTTATGATTGCGAGTGACAAAAGGTTTTTCCGTGCATGCCTCCCAAACATTTTGTTGGCATGTAGATAGCGCCTGATGGTTGTTTTGGAGACTTTGTGACCCCAAGATGCTACCATTTATTGCAATTCTTTAACATTGAGCTTTGAAGAACTTTTTATTTCTCTTACCACCCTCCTCACTGTGCGTGGTGGCAAAATAAACTTGCGTCCTCGTCCAGGCTTGTTTACCTCAGTTCCAGTTGTTTTAAACTTCTTAATGCTTCCTGTTACGGCGCTAGTCCGTGCCAGAGAACCATTTGATTAAAACAATGGACGTTGTGCTAAGACTGGTGTATCATGTAACAATTCACTCACTCTGTTCCACACATGCCGGCAATACAGAATGGTGAGAAGTTTTGTTACATTGTTGCGTGTTCGTCAGCTGTCCCAAAGCGGTAACTTTGTTTCATATCAGCCTTGCAGAAATGTAGCATTGATTTGCTTGCTGGTTTGTTAAGTATCTGTCAGGAAGGGCCTACTAGGGATGTTACGCTCGAAACAGACGGCTCGAGACGGAATCGATCTCTCAAAGCAGAAGTATCTCAGCAATATGTTTCGATGCCTCGCTTCACCATGCAAAAAACCACGTGACTCCCCAAATGAAGCTTCATTACGGCACACGCGTATCGGCGACGTGTTACTCGGGTTTTGAATCCAGGGCGGGATTTTTGGAGAAGACCCATTAAAATACTGGTATTCAAGGGCAGCAGTTTATCCCAATCTTTACAAGCTTGCCCACTGATATTCTCATATGCCAAGCAACTTCTGTGCCATGTGAAAGGGCTGGAAAGGTAGTAACAAAGAGGAGAAACAGACTAAAGCCCAACTCAGCTGAAATGATCTTGTCTTTAAATAAAAATCTTTGAACCCTGTAAATCCCCTATCCAACTTATGCAGCATTTTACTCGACTACTGCAATAACAGTCCCTAGTTGCATAAACATTTGCCATTTTCGCCCCAAATTTTGAAAAATCTTTTTTTGTATTTCTATCAATCTTGCTAAAGCATATCTCCATTACATACAGTATTTTATGACGGCACAATCACATTATAACACAAATATGTTATTGTCTTGAAAAAGTCAAAAACTACAAGATGCACATAGATCCTTTATTGTTAAACGTACATAACAGTGCCTGTTTCATGACACCTTGTCCTTTATTGTTCTACGCAAATGCTATGTTGAAGATTGGCCAGCAGATGTCGCCATATTTAATTGTATCAAATGCTTCGCAACCCTGAACCATTCAACACAATTGCTTCATAATTGATTCAGTAGTTCAGAAAGCTTCGGTTTCTCCCTCACTAGGGCCTACTGACAGCAGTATATTTAAACAACAAAACAAACATGCATGCAATGAAAATGATATAAAACCAAGCAAGTACTTCTTCTTCTTCTTTTGGTTTAATGGCGGGTCACAAAAATAACTTGTTAGGTGCATACCGCCACCTACTGTACCGGAGTATGTAGCATGAGTTACTACAAGGATAACTATATCACCTAATTGTTAAATAATTAATAAATAATTAGGAGTTTAAACAAAAAAAAAAAAAAAAACCTCAGTTAACCTTAAATTCTACCATATAATCTTGTCTCCTTCGAATATTCTACTACAGCTTTCTGTGTGTCCTGTACCCCTTTTCCTGTTGTTCCCAGAATACCCTAGAGCAGGGGTGTCCAAACTTGTCCATAAAGGGCCGGTGTGGGTGCTGGTTTTTGTTCTAGCCAGCAGTGCTACAGCACCTGAATCCACTAATTAACTAATCAGGCGGTTCAATCAGGACCCTGGTGGGTAGAATCAAGTGTGTTAGTGCTGGGCTCTAACAAAAACCAGCACCCACACCGGCCCTTTCTGGATTAGATTGGACACCCCTGCCCTAGAGGCTCCATACTCTACCTGCCTTCGCAATCTTCCGTATTAATGTCCTCTCTCCTCTATATTTCCAACAGTGCATAAGCACATGTTCCACATCTTCTGTTATTTTGCACTCTGGACATTCATTTGAATTACTTTTCCCTATCAAGAACATTGTTTTATTAAGACCTGTATGATCAAATGTTAATCTAGTTAATACAATCTCCTCTTTTCTATTACCTCTGTATACTCCCTGTGTTGTAATTGATTTCTGCACATTGTAATATTTCCTTCCGCTGCCATCCCTGTCCCATCTGTCCTGCCATTTCGTCATTATTTCTGTTTTGAGCATTGCCTTCCCTTCTCCTTTACCAAAGAGTACATCTAAAGAGTTTGGCATTCTGATTGCTTTTTTGGCTATTTTATCTGCTTCCTCATTGCCTTTTATTCCAACATGGGCAGGTGCCCAACAAAATTGTACTTCCACCCCAATCCTTTGAAGTCTGAATAAAATTTGCAGAATTTCCAGCATTAAATCTTCCCTGTTAGACAACGTAGATTTTAAACTTAAAAGGGCAGCCATTGAGTCTACACAACACACTACTCTGTCAGGTCTTACTTCCTCTACCCACTGAAGCCCTATGATGATTGCCATCATTTCTGCTGTATAGACCGACATCTTATCAGGAATCCAATTTCCAATACTAATATTCATGAAGGGTATATATATTCCTGTGCCTACTCTATCATTTCCATCCTTGGACCCATCTGTATATATCTCCAAATAATTATAATATTTCTGTTTAATATAATGACTTGCTAAATATCCTATCCCACTCTCTTCCCATTCTTCCTTTAATTCTACTATACTTAAATCTATTCTAGGTCTCGGGAATAGCCGGGGGGGGACATTACGAATAGGCATAGGGTGTTGTGTTCCAGGGTTCTGGCCTTTGGCCAGAACAGTATTGTTTATGATTTTAACAGGTTTCGTGTTCAAGATTTCATAGTTCATAGTTTCATGTTCCATAGTCATGTTCATAGTCTCAGTTTTAACAGTTTCTTGTATCAGGTTTTTGCATTTCATGTTTCACATTCATTGTCATGATTCATTGTCATGAATCATTCATGATTCGGGGCTGTCTAAGCTTAATTGACAATTAACTGTTTTTAAGTTACTAACATTTACTAACACTCACTGGGTTGGTGTAATTCTTAGATAGGCACATTACTAATATTACTAATTCAGACAGGGAGTTTATTGTCATGATTCCTGCTTTGCTATTTCAAGATCTTGCTGTGCTTTTCTGTTCTGAACATTCATGCTGCTTTCAAACTGCATACTTAATTGATACTTAAGCTGAGCACGCTCATTCTCTTAATGAGCAAGTCTTGTCATCCAATCTTAGTCCATGTCTCATGATCTTGCCCTGCCTCTTGTTTCTCCTCCTCCAGGTGTTGCCCTTCATGTCTTGATTTCCTTGCCTTTATCTCGATGCGGTGGAAGTTGGCTGGCAGACAGTGTCTCAAGTTCTAGCTCATGTTCATGCTTTCAAGTCCTCGTTCATGGGTCCAAGTTTTGTTCATAGTCCCTGTGTATATAGCCCTAATCTTATTTATTTTCGTTCTTGAATTTCTACCTGGAGTTTCCAGTGGTTTTTTGTTCTTGCCATTTTTGCAATTTAGTTTCCCCGCTCTGTGTAGCGTACCTTAGTTGTCTTTTTGCAACCCTTTGGGCCAAGTTTTTTGTTGGCCCTCGTGCCTGTTTGATTTTTGTTTAATAAAATCCTCATTCCCATCTACCCGCATCTGGTGTCTACCTGATTCCATATCATAGGGGTATTGAAATGAATGCTTTCCAGTCTATATTCCTGTGATTTAACCAAGCAAGTACGTATTTAAACATTTTTATTTAAGGAATTGAACGGACCTGTGGAGTCTTGCTGTGCGCCACGACCAAACAGGAAGTAGTGGCCTGACGCCTCTATATCACGCAATTCACTGAATGCGTGTACCAATGTTTCTTAAAGGGGCAGTGGGGAATTTTTGGCTTTTGCAAGTTGGAATGTAAAAATGCTTTGATAAGCTTTTGGTACTCTCCTGATAATTAATTTTAGTGAGGATTTTTGATCCGGAATTATATTGAATTGTTTGTGAATATTTAAACTTGAATATGCAGTGTTTTGATAATGAATTTAAATTAAAATGCTATATCCCAGGGGTGTGGTTTTGGGGTTAATGGAAGGGATGAATGGGAGTTGGGTTCAGAGTTCTGGAGGAGAGGAACTGTGAACAAGTGCTGTGGTTTGGACCAGTTTCTTGGTGCAGCCAAATACTGCACAATTTTCAGTCTGTGCATTTGTTTAGATATTTTTCACTGCTTTATCAAGTAGATTTATTTTAATTTTATTATTATTATTATTATGGTATTTTTCTATTTTGTAAATAATTGCACTACTGTCACTGGGGAAAGAATAAACCATATTTGCATACTTACTCCAAGTTGGCTGACGTCTTTGCTGCCTCTACTGCCGACCGTTGTAACACTTCCTCTGACAGTAGAAATGGGAAGGTGCAGGCGAGTGGCTATTTTCATGTAGCCGTTGCCTGACTTGTGAAGGTCGATACACATCTACCTTACTTGAATGGTGTGTTCCTTTGTCTTTCCCATGTTGAAGAGTGGATAAGAGAAATGGCCTCTGTGTCATGTTATATTTATACGCCAGGGAAACAGGAAGTGATGATTTACTAATTAAATGTTCCTAGATACTCTGATCAACTTTGTAAACTACTGTAGAAACGACAGAAATACTTCAATTACATTTAATTCCTAGGAATTGTTAGGGGTACCAATAATTGTGGAAGAGGTGATTTCATGAAAAATAATCATTTCTTAGTCAGGGATTTTTTTTCTCTTAAAATTCACTTGAATTGGAGGTTATCTACCATTTTCAGTGTGAGAGTATGCTTCTGCAATAAAAATTGAATTTATTTTAAGGCTTTTAACACATCTTAACCAGGGGTGCCAATAATTATGGAGGGCGCTGTATATTAAAATGTACAAATAAAGGACAAGACTAAAACACTCAAATCACTTGCAATACTTTATCTAGGTGCCTACTGTAAATAAATTGTTGCAAGCGATTTGAGTGCTCCAGTCTCGTCCTTTATCGGTATATATTGTCCTTTCTGAGAGCAACGACCTGCGTTCCTTTGAGGGGCTGAAGCGCAAGGGGTTCCTTCACATAGATTAAAATGCTTTGGTAAGATTACGCCTGAATTTCATATGAATAAATGACTCAAATCGAGCATAAATAACCAGACATGGAGATTACAGAGATCATAACCAGCCCTTTGTATCTCAAAGCCACCGCACAGATGGCGGTGGATCGATGTGGTAGTCTTACCTGGACCTCCAGGGTATCCTGGGGATCCAGGATCTCCTTGTTCTCCCGGGTAGCGACAGGGTAGAATAGCACCTGTAAACACCACAGCAGGCTTAGACAAGGAACTCCACTCACGGGCTACGAGCACCGTGCAAATCTTACGGCCTCTTCTCCACAGTCTATACTTCTTTATTTAGCTCCCTATTTATGTACTTTTTAGCTTTAAATTATAACCATCATGTTTTTAATGTTTTCATCATGTTTTTATTTCATTTTTCTGTAATTATCATTGAACAATGCCAAAATGACCACAACACTAGGGGTGAGTTAGTCGTGTTTAATTGTCATTTTCATGGCATTATGTATTTGGTTAATGTTGTTATGTTGATTATAGGTTAAACTGAGAATTTAAAAATAATTAAATGTTGAGATCAATGTTGTAAGTGGTGCTATAAAAGTTTTGTTGCACGGTTCATTCAGTAAAAATTGCGAGTTGCGTAAGAAGCGTGGAGCCCTAGATGCACGTTTACAGGGATATTTGATAACGATAACAATACCCAACTAAAGTCAAGCCCGAGAACTCAATTTAGCATGGCTAACAATTTTTTTCCTCACTGGACCCACACCAAAAATATTTCAAATTAATTTCCGTGTAAGCCGTTGTAACCATTGACCGTAATAACTACATTAATTTTTGTTGTAGATAATGACAGCTAAATGGAGTGAAACAAGCGTTAAAAAATAACATAAATGACTACCCTGTAAAGTTTCATAATCCTTTCGGAGAGCGAAGTCTCATCCTGATGCGCCATAATAGTGCCGCTCAAGGACTGTATGTCCTTGGTGCCGCTACCTCGCTGAGCGTCGATATACAACGCAAAAGGAGGTGTTTGGCGTTGTTATCCCCTGACCGTTAACCCAAACCCTAACCTTAAGTATCAAATAAGGACAGCAAAAGCCTCCTTTTGTGTCATAAATCGAAGCTTGGTCAGGTAGCGTCACTAAAGTATGGCTAGTCGAAACAAGATTATGTCCTTTCGGAAGCAAATACTATAGCTATAGTCACAGATTCGTTGCAACAAGATTCCGCAGTGTTATTGTTATCGCCATCATTATCGTTTCACGTGGGGCTCTTAACCCTTTCAGCACCAGGACCACATGCTGCTTCACGCTCCTTCGTTTCTTCCTTCAAATTGTCACTTGTGCTCATATGTCCCCCTCAACCCCCCCCATCTCTAACTGCCCTCCTGTAACCCCCCCTCCCCCAGAGTAATAGCACCCCCGCCAAGCAGAGCCACACAGTACATAAGCGTCAGTAGCTACATGCTATTCACGCTAATTCCCAGAAGGAAAGGGTGGGTTGTCACCACTTATCATCTTTTGCTTTGGGCCGAGCTGGGAGTGCTGAATTAGGGGTACACTGGTGGGGGGGAGGGAGTTATCCCCAGCTCGGCTCAAAGGGGAACGATGAATGGCTGGCAGCGAAAGTTAGACCCCCCCCCCCCTCCCTCCTGAGAGGAATTAGGGCAGCCTTGTCCCCCTAAACCCAATTGTCCCATGTCGTGTAGATTAAGAATACATTACCTTCAAAACTGAGAAAAATGCTTTGGAATCATGTAGCCCAGAACCAAGCCCATATGAGCGATGATATCATCGCTCTAAATCAGCTCCAGCTGATACCCATCATCCCTAACGGAAGTTTTTACGTGGCAAAGGTGTCATTTGATGAAATGTGGCTTGATGCAGTTGAAACTGATGATATCATTTCCTCAGTTGCGTCACAACACCTGATGTCATGTTCTCAAATACAGCTGTGTGCCATTCATTTTAATTGTGGCTCAATTCAACTGTGATTGATGATGTAATTGGCCATGTAGTGGTTCACACAATTATGTCACTGGCTCTATAGTAACCCTTCTGACTCAAAATTGATGTTGGATATGTCATTTTTTCAGAGTTGGTGCAACTAAACCTCGATACCAGCCCTGATCTTTCTTTTCATGTGATTGGACAATTGAAAGCAAGACTAAATGAGCATAATTTCCTATACTCTATGCCATCAGCAAACAATCTTCAGCTATTTTTTGAGGGTATAACAATAGTAATAGCACACATATTCAAATTATGCGGCATGACAGCCATCAGAGTATCAATTTGCATTTTAAAGTTGAAGTTCTGGTTCAACAGTGGCGTAAATATGTCATATTCTTTACTCCTTAAAGGACTCTGTGTTTCATTCAAAGCCTTTTGGCGAGGAATTGTACATCAAAACTCAGCCAATTGGTATGACTTTTACAACCCCATGGTCACATGACCAGATGGCATGTTCAGGTGCAGTAGATGTTTCCGGTGGTAAGCTTACATATATTGAAAACCCAACATCAACTGAGAGAAGGTCCAACACCACTGCCCTCAATATCGTCAACTCTAAAGAAGCTTTTTGTCGTTCGTCATGATTTTGATTACATGGACAATGTCTATGCAGGTCTACGCCACTGCTGCTACGCTAACGTGCAATGGTTCTGGGCTACCGCAACTGCTTGTCTCACGCATTGTTCTCACACGAGGTAATCATACATTAATCATACACCACATGAAACCTATATGGGGTGATGGGTGGTATTTCTCCGGTTCCCCCAAACAGGAACAGGAAGAAAAACGTGGAGGGAGGTTGTGGCGGGAAACGTGGAGGTGCGACACGGAAAATGACTCCGGCAGTCGGTGCCCACAGCACCTGGTGCGTCTCACCTCCCTCAGTGTATGAGGTCTCATTAACCCCCTCCTGCCCACAGCGCCAGCCACCTGCTCAGAAAACATGCAGAGGAGAGCGAGAGCAGAGCCGATCATTCACTCAGAGCGCTGTAGCACGTCTACAATAAGCACACAATCCAACTAAATGCTCTACCAAGCTCATCCCACTAAAGCAACAAAACAAAATAGGCGACGCACGGGCCCTCGCGGCCTCGAGTGCAGAATTGAAAGGAGGCATCCTTCCCAAGGGGAGAGAGAGGTGAAAGAGGTTCAAGGGGGTAGGTTGGGAGTTATCACCTGACCCCACACTCAGACATTCCTATTTTTTTTAGCTTGAATACGGGAACCGATTCAGGCCTAGATTTGACCCCAAAACCTTCTCACAGCTAACTGCACATTCAAAACAATAACTTTATCCTCCAGCGACATCAAACTAATTTTTATAATATTTTCCGCCTTCATTTAATCAAAAGGTCATGATACCCAAGCAGTTTTGAGGGTGAATTCCAGGCAAAATTCAGAAATACTGCCTAATTTGTAAGAGTAATATGGATTTGGATATATAGTCAAGTTTGATTGAAGTGCAGGATTGGCCAGAAGCTTTTGATCAACCAATTGGAGTCAAAAAAAAAAAGTCAGGTGACTATTACTCAGCCCTCATCAAAAGTATAAAGAATGCTGTCCTGTGCAAGATCAGTGAAGTCATCTTCCCACAATGAATCTTTCATTGAAATTACAGTGAATAAGCTTGATAAAACAATTAAGAAAATGACATTTTTAGGAGAAAAGAGAGACCTAGGCAGTATTTTTTTGGTAATTTGTCCTTTTTCATGAGTCCAATGGTCATCGGCTCCCGTTCCTACTGTTTGTAAATCAGCTCCTTTAGAGTGACCTTATTTATTTTGCCAAAGAGTTAGGCACTTTATGACATCATTATGTAGTAAATGTTACTGAAATACTGGATAACAGTTCAAGTGAAATCTTTTAACTTCAATTGATTTTGTGTCTAGGACTTTAAAGTACTTGCTTTCAAAGACCAAAAATTGATGGTCACTTTCATGAAAATAATTGATTCAGAACAAATGAACAATTACAGTTTTTATTGCCTCAGCCGTGTGTGGAAGTAAAATGGTGCTTTTTTTTAATGTGCTGTGAACATAGACTGTATAAAAAAGATGGACGCAGCACTCGTGTCTGAAAAGTGAGGCCAATACGGATGAATACAGATGGCGACGTCGGTGGTTGCAGAAAGAATTTCAATCCTGTAGAAGTCTATGAGAAAATGACCCTACTTTCCCACCCGATTCATTATATAAATAACGATTTTCCATTTTACTTTATTGTATCTATCACAAGTTTCAAGTCGCTTTCGATATATCATGATGTTCATTTTCGTAAGTTTGGTCCCAAGTAGACTAGGATAAAGAATAAAGCCAGAAAATGCTTTCGGGGCGTAGCTATCCTCTGGTCCTTGTGTGATACGGTTAGATCCACACGTAGATCCACCCCTTGCTCCTCCCTGGAAATTCAATTCATGCTCTCGTCCAATAGGAATCACATAATTGTCAAAATCGAGGGTTCCTAAGTGGTATGCTGACACCAGTGGGTGACGTCACCGTTGCTTTGTCCATCTTTTTATACAGTCTATGGCTGTGAGAAGGGTTTCAGCGATCACCCGTCATAGACACCCCCGTCACCCCTTGGAATGGACCGATCCTACTTCACCCACAAATTAGGAGAGCAAAACAGTAAACTAAGTTAACTAGCGACAAAATCAACACACGCGCGCGCGTACACAGACACGCGCTCACACACGCACACACTTGATTTCGTTCAAAGCGCAGTGAAAAACCGTATATACTTTTTCAGAGAGAGAATCCGAGCGTGAGCACAGCTAAAGCAAAAGTGCGGAGCGATGTGAGCCGCTTAAAGGGGAAAGCACACAACGCTTTTCACGCATCATACAACATGCTTCAGACGTGCACCGTGAGTAATGCGTGTGTAAATTCAATGAAGAACTGTCTTCACTCGAAATTTACACGAGGCTGCAGCACTCTCTTCTGGAAAAGTACAAAGCAGAAGCTACTACACACTTTCAGTTGCTTTTTAAAGTGTTATTTATGTTTTTTTTTTTTTTTTAGAAAGGCAGTCATGGTTCTCTTAAGAATTATCGTTTGACATCAAAATGCAAACCTAATGATGGAAACGAGAGAGCAGTACTGGTGAATTCTCTGCCTAAGCCTTTAGTTTATATCCAGATCAACGCAAGCTTTTAATGAAGTATTTAGAATATCAAGCTGGGATCTTTTAGCATTGTTTAGGTCTAGCAATACAGAGGTCCTGCATGCTTTATGCAACCTGAAGACAACAGAGGAGAGGATAAATTCAACATGAAATAATTAAGTCCACTGCACAGCATATTCAGCTGTTTCTGTGGAAGGTGAAAAAGTGCACATAAGAAATAAACATTGCTGCAAACATAAACTCATTTATAGAAACACACACACTCACACGTAGACACAAACATTGACTATCTCCTTCTTTCACAGTCCTGTCGAAATATAGACATGAACCCTCTTTGCAGTCATAAAAACATGCTCCTTCACGCCAGTTGTCTCTCATACACATGCACACACACAATCTTTGACTGACATACACACACTCATATTGTGGTCTCTCGCTTTTTCACACACTCCTCTCCCGCACCCTCACCCACCTACACACACACATACACATGCACAAATACATGCTCACACTCTCAGATTTCCTCCTACCCGGCTCTCCCTTTCGTCCGGGGATTCCAGGGGCTCCGTTATAACCAGGGTCGCCAGGTGATCCTCGGGAGCCTACTGAGCCTGCATACCCAAGGCCGGGCTCACCTGGCAACCCTGGCTGGCCTTTCGCTCCAGGGAACCCATCGTACCCCCTATCGCCCACCACACCGTAACTGCTGTCTCCCTACAGAGAGGAGAGCACAATTAGAGACAGGAAATATACACAAATACCACTAAATATACACCGTACCTGCTGTCTCCCTACAGAGGGGAGAGCACAATCAGAGACAGGAAATATACACAAATACCACTAAATATAAACCGTAACTGCTGTCTCCCTGCAGAGAGGAGAGCACAATCAGAGACAGGAAATATACACAAATACCACTAAATATAAACCGTAACTGCTGTCTCCCTACAGAGAGGAGAGCACAATCAGAGACAGGAAATATACACAAATACCACTAAATATAAACCGTAACTGCTGTCTCCCTGCAGAGAGGAGAGCACAATCAGAGACAAGAAATATACACAAATACCACTAAATATAAACCGTAACTGCTGTCTCCCTGCAGAGAGGAGAGCACAATCAGAGACAGGAAATATACACAAATACCACTAAATATAAACCGTAACTGCTGTCTCCCTTCAGATAGGAGAGCACAATCAGAGACAGGAAATTAACACAAATACCACTAAATATAAACTGTAACTGCTGTCTCCCTACAGAGAGGTGAGCACAATCAGAGATAGGAAATAAATACAAATACCACTAAATATAAACCGTAACTGCTGTCTCCCTACAGAGAGGAGAGCACAATCAGAGATAGGAAATATACACAAATACCACTAAATAATACACATTTTTGTGCTGTGGCGACATTCTGGGGTATTTTTTGTTTTGTGCACATTTTTATTTGTGTAGATGTTTTTCGTAGGTTTTTTGAGGTAAATGGATGTTTTGTGGGGATATGTATTGGGGTATGATGTTATTCTATGGTAAGCATCATTGTTAGGTCTGCAGCATTTTTGGCTTGCGAGGGTGAAACACACAGAAATTCCTTGCGCTCCTGGGGAACCTGGAGATCCATCCCTGCCGGACCGTCCTGGCTGTCCCGGGGCCCCTCGTAGTCCTGTATTCCCCCGCTCGCCCTTCACACCCCTGGCTGCAGAGACGTACGACTCCCCCTTTTCCCCCTTCCGTCCCGAATATCCCGGACTGCCGGGGCTGCCCTGAGAAAGCGAACAGCACAGGCACTTGGGTTTGCCAACTGCAGCATTGCAATAACTGTTTCTATACATCATCTGCAGCAAATGGTACCCACAACAGCCATTGTTTGCAGAGCCAACTGGTGAGAGTCACATCTAGTGGACTTCCCCTATGCTCTGCACTTCACCGATAGCACATAACAGTCAGTTACAGGTCATCAGCTATATGCTGTTGCTATCGGTTAGCACAGCTCGGTAGCATTCCTAGCATCACGAGGCCATACCTGCATTGCCTCGGAGTGGCGTCAGGACTTGAACAACTTTCTTCCCGGGACCAATGTCTTTGACATTCACAAAATAGTGCCTCTCTCAATCCAGTTCAAATTCAATTTTTAATAAGCAACCAACATGCTTAGCTTAAAACAGCGTGAAAAATCAATTTTATGAAAGCAAACCAATCAAATCAATACTGCTGCTCAAATGGCAACATGATCTCTTATTTTTCTCATATGAAAAACAACAACACAATGGGAATTTAGGAGGGGGCCGTTCCTCCAAGATAAACTTACACTCTGACCCGGGGGGCCAGCTGCTCCGGGATACCCCGAGTCTCCTGCTTCACCCTTCCTGCCAAAAAATCCTGGGGATCCAGCCACACCGGGGGGACCCCGATTCCCGGGGACTCCAGCTCCTCTCCTTGCGTGACAAGCGCAGTCTCCTAGCTCGCCTGCAAAGTGGAGGGGGAGGGAGGCTAGCTAGCATCATAGCCATCATCTCACCCATGTCACTCAAGACATATCTACGTCACCATAGCAGCACCTGCGCCCTTTCCTGTTCCACTTTCTGTTGGGCTGAGACGTATCATAGGGACGTGGTACGCCTGAAGTGGCTGCAGTATGTTGAGGGGGAGCGGTTTAGTGATAAAAAGGGTGTATGTTGCAGGAGGGAGTGCATACTTGTTGTGGTTGAGGTTTGTGGTAGAGATGTGAGCCTGCTTGTAATGGCTGGGGGACTTTGTTGGAGAGGGTGTATATTGTATAGAAAAAAGCATGCTTTTCTTTGCTGGGGAATTTTGCAGAGGAGGATGTTTGTTGCAGGAAAGGGTGAATTATGTAGGGGAGGGTTAATGTTATTAGCGGCTGTGGGATGTTGTAGGGGAGTGCGCAGCTGGGGGACATTGTAAGGGAGAGTGTATGTTGTAGGGAAAGTGCATGCATGTATTTGCTGGGGGATATCGTAAGAGACTGTGTATGTTGGAGGGGAAAGTGAATGTTTATTATTGCTGGAGTATGTTGTAGAGGGCGGTGTTTGATGTAGAACAGGGTGTATGTTGTAGTGGCTGGGGTAAGCTGCAGGAACATGTTTGTAGGTGCTGATGTATATTGCAATGCCTGATTGCTTTTAAAAGCTGGGGTATGCTGCAGAGTCATTTTGCTTGTAAGGTGTCTCACATGTTTTAGGTGCTGATTGTATGATCTTAGAGTGGGGGAGCTCAGAATGATTGTCGGTCCTGGGCATGTTGAAAGACTGCATTGATGAGTGGGGATGTTTTGTATGTTTGTAGATGCTGGAGTATGTTGTAAAATTACTTAAATGAGAGGGGCTGTCCCGTGTGTTTGTAGATGCTGGAGTATGTTGTAAGATTATTAGATGAGTGGGGCTGTCCCGTGAGTTTGTAGATGCTGGAGTATGTTGTAAGATTAGTTAAATGAGTGGGGCTGTCCTGTGTGTTTTGAGATGCTGGAGTATGTTGTAAGATTACTTAAATGAGTGGCACTGTCCCCTGTGTTTGTAGATGCTGGAGTATGTTGTAAGATTATTAAATGAGTAGGGCTGTCCTCTGTGTTTGTATATGCTGGAGTATATTGTAAGATTATTAAATGAGTGGGGGTTTTCCGAAAGGTGGGTGGGTGGGGGGTGGGGGGGGTACCTTTGGGTCCTTTGTATCCAGAAGGCCCACTAGGCCCTCTTGGTCCGGGTTGGCCTCGACCCCCAGGAGCACTAGGCTGGAAACGACCAGCTGAAGCTAGAGTGAGAGGGAGAGGGGATGAAGGGCAGAGAGCGAGAGAGATTTATCCCACTGCAGTTTATCAAAACATGACCGTTTACAGTCCGTATATGCAAGAGGACAGTCAGTGCGCTTTATTGGACAGAGTAATCAGGGCCTTGGGGGGTGGACACTGACTTGATACCCCAGGAGGACCAGGAGGCCCCGGGAGGCCTTGGGGACCGTTGCTGCCCGGGAGACCTGGAGGACCAAAACCTGACCGACCTGGCTCTCCCCTTTCCCCCTTGGGTCCAGGCGTGCCGGGGAAGCCTGGGCGAGTTTGACCTGAGAGAGGAAAAAAAGACAGTGAGAGGGAGAGAGAGAGAACAAGGGAAAGAGAGAGAAAAAGAGAGAGAACGCTAAACAATATGCCTCAGACTTGTAGACAATTTTTCTATAGATGGCCTTGAACAGGAGGACAGCCATTCACCGTAATCAGTTTTGGATTATAATGTGTGCATACTGCGTGTCTTCATCTGTGTCCAGGTGTTCAGTCGCATGCTATTTTAATTACACAATTAATTGATTACTAGTCGGGCAATATGGGCTCAGTGTGGGCTAAGGAGAGACTAAGCAAAAAAGTTGATATTCAAGGCATGAACTACCAAATGACTGACCAGCGCTCTGTTGCTTAATTCAAAACATCAAAATGATGCCAAGTGCTTCGTTGGATTTTGTCTTGTGACCCCCTACAGCATCTCAGTGTATGAATTTGGAGGTAAGAGATTGAATAAATCTCTTATAAATAAATAAATTACCAGATGAAATGGGCAGGGAGTAAAACTCCAGTATTACACATCACATTCACGTAACTGAGGGTTACTTTTAAGATCACATCTTTTAAGATAAAACTAACTCATACAGAGACTAAGTAATACTGGTGGAGTTAAACAGCACTCACATGCGAGAGTGCTTCACACTGAGTTTTGCTGTATATCCACAGCGCTCCTTTCGAGCCATGACGTTTGCGTCTCCAGTCCAACCACAAGCTTTTGTCACATGCCTCACCTTAGTCACCTTCTTCCTGTCTCTCTATGCTAGCCTTTCGAATATTCTGCAGAAAAAGCCCTGGAGGTACATCATTTTATAATGCACGGAATCTCTCAATGGATCGGCTTGAAAGTTGGCCGGTGTATTGCTGAGGACCCGAGGAAGTACAGAGTTGAGATGGAGGATGTTCGGCTGAACAGCTTTCGAGAAATTGAGAGAGATGCAAAACACCATTGCTACCCAAGCAGCAACTGAACTAGCCCTGCTATAGTATATAACTGTGTCGGCAGCACTACCTGAGAAGTAACCAGGAGTTCCGGGACGGCCCGGTGGACCAGGGAAGCCTGGTGGCCCTTGTTCACCAGGAGCTCCAGTAGAACCAGGATATCCTGGTTCTCCACGGGCACCTTCAGCCAATCACAGGACAAAAGAAACAGGAAACAGGTTAGGTGACAACATGAGACATGGCGCAATGCCTGACTGCAATTCTATACTGCAGTAAACGTGCAGATGATTAAAACATACAAGTGATATGTAAAGCATTAGAGATTTTACAAGCCACACTAATTCAGAACTAAATATCAACTCGACTGTAAAAGTCAAGTCTAACATTTGTCGAATTATTCCTTTAAATGTCAATGTTTTGGATTTAAATTTTAAAAATGTTTGCCTCCTTTAGATCTCATTTGTAATTAAGGCCCGAGCAGCGACCGGTGCCAGGAACCTATTGTTTTTGATGGGATTTTATCTTCTTCATCTTCTTCTTCTTTTTATTCTGCCGCGAGAACGCATTTTTGAGGGCTTTGCCATGCACGAAAACTCACAAAAATTTGCACACACGTCAGTCATGGTGAAAATTACAAACTATAATTATTTTTGTGCTTGGACATGCCCCAGTGGCTCTATAGCACCACCAAACACGCAGCAATTTTGGAACGCACTTGCTCGGATTCTCACGAAATTCGAAAGGACCATAGCAGTCATAATAAAATTTTGGTCAATTTTTTTGAAATTTTTTTGCGGCACAGGAAGTGAGCTATGAGCCATTTCCTGCGTTTTTTCAGATTTTACGAACACATTTTTGAGGGCCTTATTAAACTCTAAAACTCACCAAACTTGGCTCATAGACTAAAAATATTAAGTTCCTATATTGGATAACTCATTTGGCACTGTGTGTGACATGGTGGCTCTATAGCGCCCCCTAATACATAATTGCATTTTTGAAGGCCTCAGAATGCTCTAAAACTCACAAAACTTTGCAAACATACTAAGCCGCTCATACGTTCTACTAGGCTATGAGGATTACAGATGGATTTGGCAAAATTGCAATACAGCGCCACCTAGAAAATTTCAATGAAGCAGCCCTCGCAGTGTGTTTAACCAACATGTATGAAATGGACATGTGGATTATGCCAAGACCTAAAAAAAAGGCTCTTGGTGCCGTGACCTAGACTCAACAGGAAGTCCGCCATTTTTAATTTAAATTGCAACTTTTTTGGATTTTTTGCCATTCACAGGCGTCGTACTTTAACGAACTCCTCCTAGAGATTTTATCCGATCAACTTAAAATTTCGCATATCACATCGAAATACGTTGTTGTTAAATTGCAAAGCTTTTTTGGATTCATCGAACTTTGTATGGCGTCGCGGCGAATTTTGATTTTCCGCCATGAAACAGGAAATTGGTTTTACGCCCACATGCTTTCTGAGATTTGCGCGAAACTTTATAGGCTTCATAAAAGTCTACTTCCAAGTATACCTAAATGTTGATATTAGATTGGGTGTGGTCAGGTGGCTCCACAGCGCCCTCTTGACACGGCCATGTTGAGATAAAAGTGCTTGAATGTTCATGAAATTTGGTGGAATCATTGCATTTGTCATGTCAAGTTATGTACATTTTTTTGAAATTTTTTGGCCAAACAGGAAGTGAGCTATGAGCCATTTCCTGTGTTTTTCCAAATTTTATGAACACATGTTTGGAAGCCTCAGAATACTCGAAATCATGCAAAAAGTTGTACAAATTATAATTGTTTTATTGTCTTCAATTTTATACATCAATTTACACTAAATTTGGCACAATGGCTCTATAGCGCCCCCAATCAGATTTTTAAAAGAATTGCCCTTTTGAGGGTCTCGCCATGTTCAAAAACTCATAAAATTTGAAAATGTATAAAGACCATCATTCGTATTGCTCTGAGAAAAAGCTTACATATAGGCATGGCAAAAATGTCCTCATAGCGCCCCCTGTAAAATTTCAAATAAGCAGCCTTTGCAGCCCGGTAAACCTAAATGCATGAAATTCGGTAGACACGTGGAATATGCTGAGACCTAAAAAAAAAGTCTCTTGGTGCCATGACCTAGACTCAACAGGAAGTCCGCCATTTTTAATTGAAATGGCAACTTTTTTGGATTTTTTCCCATTCAGAGGCATCGTACTTTAACGTACTCCTCCTAGAGATTTTATCTGATCAACTTAAAATCTGGCAAGTAATATTTAAAGACCTTGCCAATGTTAAATTTGCGAAGCATTTTTGGATCCATCGAACAATGTACCCGTGGCGGCGCGGGGAATTTCAGTGTCCTGCCATGAAACAGGAAGTTGGTTTTACTCCCACATACTTCGTGGGATTTGCCTGAAACTTTCCAAGCTTGATTAAATTGTCCTCCCAAATATAAATATATGCTAATACTAGATCCGAAGTGGCCAAGTGGCTCCACAGCGCCCTCTAGATACGGCCATGTTAAGATAAAAGTGCTTGAATGTTCATGAAATTTGGTGTGATCATTGCATTATTCATTCAGGGCAATGGTTAATTTTTTGAAATTTTTTGGCCTAGCAGGAAGTGAGCTAATTTTCCAAATTTTACGAACACATGTTTGAAGGCCTTAGAATACTCCTGAACTTGCAAAACCTTGCACAAATTATAATTTTCTTATTCTCTTGAATGTCATCCATCAATTGGCACTAAATGTGGCATAATGGCTCTATAGCGCCCCCAATAAGATTTTTAAAAGAATTGCCCTTTTGAGGGTCAAAACTTGCCGGAAAATTTACAAAAATGAACATATTCATGGAGCCCGGTATTACAATTACTATGTTGTAGATTTTGCGCACAGGCATGTCAAAATGGTATTATAGCGCCCTCCAGAAAATTTTTCCACTCCCCTCAGGAAACCACATTGTACACAGTCTAGCAGTATCCAATGGCTCTGAACGGACACCTGCACCCATCAAGATCTTGCTGCCACCCCAACGTGCACAAAGGGTGCGAGGGCCCTTTCAACGCTGCTTGCAGCTTTAATTGTAATTGATTTGTAAAATATATAAAATACTGTAATTACCTTCGCCAAGGAGGTTATGTTTTTTCCTGGGTTTGTTTGTTTGTTTGTTTGTTTGTCTCTTGGTTTCCAAAATAACTCAAAAAGTTATGGACAGATTTTGATGAAATTTTCAGGGATTGTACAGATTGGTATAAGGAAGAAATGATTAGATTTTGGAAGTGATCCGGATCTCCGTCTGGAGCCAGGAATTTTTTAAAGGATTCTTTAACATAGGGAGATAGGGCCATTTTCGACATTTATGCATATAACTCTACCAAAAATGTTCAGGGCACTTGGAAAAAAAATACAGGTAAAGTTTCAAACATGTTCTACTATATATCAAAGACTAATCCTGAAAATGGAATAATTCCGGATACTATGATACTATGATCCAGAATGCGAAAGTAAGGGACCTTCAGAATTTTCATTACAGGAAGAGAACAAATGAAGCTACAAACATGCGATAAACACCATTATATAGCCAAGATATTGCAAAATTAGGAAGGTGTCACAGGATTTACTGTATCTTCAAAAGCCAGGGAACTAGATCCGGAAGAAAACCACCGTTACGGAAAATTAGATTTTCGTGAATAACTACTGAACTAATATTGATATCATTATAAATTCAGTTGCTAATGGGATGTTTTCTTGGTCAGGGAATCTGAAAAAATAGATGAAATAAATGTAGGACAAATATTTATGAGTAAATCACAACATGAGGGGAAATGTTGCATCATAGGAAAAAAAACAAATAAATGAAGCTAGAAACATGCAACAGACATCTTTAAACAGCCAAGACGCTGTGGAACTAATATTGATATAGCATTATGAATCAATTTGCCATGTTTTAATGGTAAAGGAATCTAAAAATGAAGATAAAATAAATGTAAGACTAATATCTATGGTGGAAGTCGCAATATGGAGGGAAATGTTGTGCTTGGCGGCGGTCTGCGCTCTCCGAGTGCTTTTCTAGTTGATGATATGTCATTCACTCATACAACAGCTGTTATGTGTCAGACAGGCCCAATGAAAGCAAAGCAGAGAGAAAAAAATTGGCAAAACAACATCGATTTTTTTCTGAACGATGACACAAAGATAAAATCTTTGTTTTTTTACCTCCGCGTCAAGTATAAAATATAAGATTGTGTGAATTTACAATTGACAAACAACATTTAATCGCCTTAAAGTCGAATCTTGAGCTTAGCCAAATAATTGAACCTTTTGGATAGATTGTCTTTGGTCTTCGGTTGAGATGTCAAAGGATGAGTGTGTGCTTGAGTGAAAGGAGGATAAGCAGCATACAGCATACACACCTGATATACCTGGTGAAGTACCAACGGGTCCATAGCTGGGGGGCCCAGGCGGGCCCGTGTCTCCCTGACTTCCCTGAAAATAGTCATCTCTCAATTATAAGTTCACTTATTCTCCCAAAACACAACCTTAGTCATTACACAAGCAAGCTGAACCAGGCATAGTGCGCGTGTCACTTTTTCTTTAGCATCTTTTGCATGTTATAGGTCACACAGGTGATAGTAGCCTATTGCACAGGTAAAAGGTTTAAAACCGTTTATTTTTAGCAGGATTACTAGACACAACACCGCACAGGATTAATAAGCATTGATTACCTTCGGACCCGGGTATCCAGATCTCCCAGCATATCCAGGATCACCAGGTAAGCCCTATGTAACAGGAAGACCACACACACACGCAGGCACAAGATGTTAGCTGCATTTTGGAAGAGTGACGAACAAACTCAAACGGTTGCAGTGTTGTGGATGCTTTACCTTTGAACCAGGGGGTCCCGGGGGTCCGTCGTAACCCGGGGCACCCTGACAACAAGCAGGAAGTGATACATGTTATAAAACTAAATGCGAGCGTAGCTACATACTGTAAACAAAACACATAAAGACAGAAGGCATACAGAGAACTCATTCTGTAAGAAAGCCATTGACTGACACATATTGTATAGAGGACTTATACTGAATAAAAGCCATTTAATACGCATACCGCATAGAGGACTCCTACTTTATGTAAGCCATTTGCTCCAACATATTTTACATAGGACGTATAAATCATAAAAAAGTGAAAGACATATACTGAAGCAAAATATACGGAAGACCTCTAATGAATGAGAGATTATAACCCTATCCCCATATGTCCAATTAACATACACACTGGTAGTTGGCCTCCTACTGTCGATATTAGAAGCAACAAATAGAAGAAAATACTAGTCAAACAAACTTTAGAGACATCGTCCCAAGGAAGCTTCAGATGAAATGAAGTTATTGTGGCCTGCAGTTTCGGAGGGGAAGATTGTGATCAATTTCGCCAGCTGAACACGACCACAACCACGATGGCGACGTCAGCTGGCGACTGATACCAACAGCTCAAAATGAGCTAAAAATGCCATTCAGTGAGACTGTAAATAATACAGTTGAATAAGAATAATAATAATACACTTAATCTCATGCTGGTATTGCTGTTTCTGTGCAGGCATGATACAGTATGTTGGTGCTGTACTACTCAGTTACGACATCAGAAAGCAAACACTGACCCGTCCACCTGGCAGTCCGGGAATTCCGGTCTCTCCCCGCTCAGTGCCGTAACCATACCCACTGTAGGTACCCTGCAAATGAAAGCGTATTAAAAATCATAGCAAGTAATTGCTGTGTATAAGCAAGTGCACCATTGTGGCAGAGTGAGCAATTAGCATTCAGCCTGTAATGTAACCCAATGGCTAAGGTGCTTTGCTGGGACCCCAGATGGTTGTTGGTTCAAGTCCCCCCCCCCTTTGTAACCATAATAAGACCAGAACAGCTGTTTGGTCCCTAAGTGTGGCCCTTATTCCACTATTACTCCAGAAAGGTCAGGCTGCTGCTCAGTCAAATCAAATGCAAGTTACATTGATAGAGGGCATCACGCTAAAAGCTACAGAAATGTTTCAACCAGATAACTCTTTGTGTCCCTGGCTGAGGGTGCTGCGATTGAAACATGGCATCTTAATTGAATCTAAAGGCAGTGTTTGCATCTCACTTTTACTCTTGCTATGGAATGAGGAACATAGTATATTATCCTCAGTGACAGTATACAATCAATAATCAGCATGAAGTCGACTTAAATTATAAAAAGTAGTGTGACCGTGATTTGTATTTCCATTTCCAAATTGCCTTTGATTCCTAAAGAAAATTTGCAGGATGTTGAAACTGGTCCGTTGGCGTAAGAGCAGAATTTTGCTTCAGTTGCACAGTAACGCCTCTGATTTTACCAGAGTCTTTGTTCAAGGCCTTAATTAGTGAAACCAAGTGTGTAACAGCTCGGCTGGATTGAAAGCCGGAGCCCACAGCGGCCCGTTCGAGACAAGGGTGAGAACACTGCTCCACTGTTTTTGCGGAATCCCTCGTTAAGATCTGCAGTGCTCCTAATATTGTGTCGACCCCTTATATTGGCAACATAATTATAACTTGACTGAAAAAATTCCCTTTGAATTCCATAGGCCCCCATTCATTCTGAATATCTCACAATCACCTCTATGAAACAGGAAGTTCTGAGAGTTCGAGTTCTCCTTATTGGGTAATTCTCTGACTGAACTCTCCAAATTTAAATCATTTTCTTCTTCTTGTGTTCCAGGTTCTTGCGTATCCACATTCCATGACACCCACAGGCCCATTAAACACTGAAACCAACACAGTAACTGAGGCAGCCTTACCGGAGTCCCCGGTCTCCCTGGTAAGCCAGGCTGGCCCTTTGGTCCAGGATCACCCTAATGGAGACAGAAAGGGACGAGGGGGAAAATCAAGCACTCAGAAAAACAGGAACACAGAGAAAACAACTTATTCCCTATCATCTATTCATCCATGATCTCTTCTCCATCTTCATTACTAAGGTAGCGAGGGTGCTGGAGCCTATCCCAGCCAGCTATGGGCAGAAGGCAGGGACACATCCCAAACGGCTCACCAATCATTCCCCATCATGTACCTTAAAATGAGTAACATGAGGTTAAACTGCATTTACCTTTAATCATTTACCTGGTGACATGGACAGCAGGTCTGAGGGACCAATAAGGTAAACTCCTTGCTCACGCAACTAGTCTGTAAATCTGTGACATCATCACTATATTTTTGCCCTAATTGGACAACATATCACAACCATAGACTGTATAAAAAGATGGACGAAGCAACCGTGATGTCACCCATTGGTTTCAGCACACCATTTAGGAAGCCTCAGTTTTGGCAATTTGAACAGGGCCATTTTGTCATTTTGAAACCAGATGTGATTCCTATTGGACGAGAGCGTGAATTGAAGATCTAGGGAGAGGCAAGGGGTGGATCTACGGGTGGATCTGACCGTATCAGATGAAGAATAGAGGATAGCCACGCCCCTATAGCATATTCTGGCTTTATCCTTTATTCAAGTCTATTTGGGAACATACTTTACAAAAATGAACAGCATGAAATATCGAAGGAGACTTGAAACTTTTGAAAGATACTATAAAATAATGTAGAAAATCATTAGTGAAATAATAAATCAGGTGGGCAAGTAGGGTCATTTTCTCATAGACTATAGCACTGAACTCCTTCTGCAACCACCGACATCGCCATCTGCTGGCCATTGTGTAGAATGCAATTTTTACAGATTTCTGCATTGGCCTCACTTTTCAGACCCCGGTGCTGCGTCCGTCTTTTTTTACAGTCCATGATCGCAAATGCATCTGCAACACATTCTCCTCCATCTTATTGGACCCACCTGAGCCGTTAAGCATTTGCAATTCTGCTTCTTACCCGATCTCCTTTGAAGAACACGCTAACTGGTGAGTACAGGAGAGACTGCACCCCCCTGGGGCCGGGAGGACCTACGTCACCCTGAAAACCAAGGGAATGCAGGAATTAACCACTGCAATGCCGTAAGTGAAACTCTTTTTCATATTGGAAGTGTTTATATGTAAATATAGCAGTATGATATATAGCAGAATGATACTTGTGTGCCACAACACTTTTGAACGGAGACTTAGTCCCGGTACCGTGTTTAAACTGTGATTAGAATTCCACAAGATTTGGTCCTATAACATCTATTATGAAGAAACAGACCGTCGGCAAACACCTAGATACACAGTGGTCTGGAGGCCACATTATTCTTTAAAAGTTGTGATTACACAAAATAAGAAAAAGAGCATTTGGGCAAAATATGATCACAATTCATGAAAATGTGGATACGCCAAGTTAAATGTTATTTTTGTTTAATTGATTTAAATCAACTTAAAATTTTGCGTTGGTGCCCATGCGGCTTAAGGTCAAGCATGCTTTCATAAATCCAAAATCTCGAAGTGTACAATATTAATAAATGATTGTGAGACCTACATGAAGCTTAAATGAATCAGTGAATCTGCTGAGGTATTTTAGGGATGGTAACAGTTATTCCGCTCAGCAAGCACAAATGCTCGGTCGCGACTTGTTCGTCAATTTTCAGTAGAACCGGCAGAACTGAAATGAACCGACTGCAATTATCGAACAGTCTCTGTTGTGCATTAATATGTAGATCATCTTTGCCAAGTTGAGAAGTCAGAGAGGCCAGTAGTAATTTCCAAAAGCAAAACCCTGACAAAATCACCTTTTAAGTTTCATTAAACTATCATGTTGTTCCTTGATATATCCTGAGGTAACGTCTCTCACTCATGAGCTTACTGCCAGTCTGAGGCATGAAATTGCTCTAAGCAAATATTTCACACACGTAAGCTGTTTTCGGAGAGGGTGAGGGCCCACCCGCTTCGTCATGAGTGACAATCCTACCCTGAGCAAGTAATAGACTAGAACTGAACTATTCTCCCCTGTCACAATAAAGGAGTGCCGCAGTGTAATTAGCTGAAGGCGTGGTGACAGTGAGATCGCCTGCGAGCCGACTGTGGGGCTTTCTCTGTCATAGTGAATGCATTATCCCTTCGTCTTGACTCAGTGCTCGGGTCCTGCATGATCCTTAATCAAGATGAGCTCTAAAAGTCATTGATGAAAATTAACACAAGGCACCAACTGCATTTGGGTTCCGCAATGTATCTTTGCCATGCAGAGACAGCAGTGTTCACATTCGCAAGGGACGTTTTGCCGATTCTAAGCAGCACCCTGTGGCTTGACCCAACAGGCAGAGTAATCCTGATTGTGAAACGTCAACTTTAGTAACTGGTCTAACGGTCATATCTTCAGTTATGTGTAGGGTAATGTGGGGTAAGATGCCCCTGATTTGAAAAATTTCTGCCACAGAGACTGGCATTTTGAATTTGATTTCTATTTCAGCATCACACTCCCACATATTGAAACGGTTCAAGACAGGATTGTACTGAGAGTGCCTGATATTTAGCGTTTTCCTGCAAACAATTTCAGGTCAGATCTGGCCAGATTACGACAAAGTTCGCGCCAGAAGCTGCAGTGATTTGGCTCGGACTCCATCATAATCACAGGTCGGTCGGTGTACTGTGCAATTGTGTGAGAGAATTGTCCTCCGCTAACTCTGAACAGACGCAGGTACACCGCATGACATTTGCTCTGTACAGTGTATAGTGTCACTGAAGTGAAATAGGAAACTGACCAAGTAAGGTTATATGTGCCTGATATAAAATATCTTATCTGCTGTGCTGCTGTTCCGGAGGTGTTGGCTTTGTGTCGAGCAGAGAGAATGCAGTATTACCCTGTCTCCTTGCTCTCCTTTGAAACCCACACCAGAATCACCCTGTAACAGAGAGAGAGGCATTTCCTCTTAACAATTCACTACACCAGGGCCATTCAGTCAGAGAAAATAATAATCTCCACCAATCGAGTTGGACGAAGGTTGAGTTTTCGCTCCTGTTTTAGTCTGCTAGTCTCTGTCTCTCTCGCTGTCTGTCTGTCTGTCTGTCTGTTAGTAATCAGGATTAAGGAAAAACTTTCAATTTGGATGAATCTTTGTGGTAAACAAGCCTTTCTTATATCAGAAGTCACACAATTAGAACACAAGGAAAGTAACAGAAGAATATAATCAAAATATCAGCTGATGCACAGTTTACGTAAATAAACATGACAAGGCAGCTTTCTGATTTTCATACCACGGCATAAATAAAAGCTGCATGAAACTGAGTTGTTGGTGTATTATGGATAAGTGTTGCTGCTCCTAGGTAACAGGTGGTTCACCCTTCAGTGAAATTCTCCCACCCCCTAGTGAGAAGAGGTGGTACTGCAGGCCCTTCACAGTACAGCACTGGGAACTTAATTTCGCAAATGCGCTTCAGAACGGGCGTTATAGCTTCTGGACTTACTGTTGGACCGGGAATACCAGGAGAACCAGGCGCACCCTGCGAGACACAGATTTAATCAGCGCAAAAGGCCAAAGCTGATACTATAACTCCTGCTCACAGACTCAAAAAAGCACTAAATCATGCTTCCTTATACTGAAAAATAACTGAAACATAGCATCTTCATGGGCATTTTCATTTTCATTTTCATTTTCAAACTGCTTTGATCAGAGACACTGGGGTCACTTCAAAATTAATATTACTCGCTATTATGACAGACAACCTGGAATGTATGTGCCCAAATGATGGGGGAGGTGATTAGCATGCAGGGTGTTTGGCAGGACTGACTTACAGGCCTTCCATCCGAACCTCTTGGACCCGCGGTGCCGGGGCCTCCAGGCAGTCCTCTGGGACCCTTGGACCAAGATCACAAGGACAGAACACAGGAGAGGCATTAGAAATCTGCTCACATAGGGTGATCAGTCATTCATCAATGACCTCATCAAACATTGGCCAACAATCAAAATAATTTTATCAAGCTCAAACAAAATGGCAACCTTCTGAGCAAATTATTATGATGCTCTAAGGAGCCATACATGTTTACATTTGAGTTTTTTACATAATCCAAGCATCCTAGATGTAAACTGGTTGAAAAAAACATTTTGCAAACACTTACAATCAGACCATCCAATCCAGGTAGACCGGGAGTTCCCTGCAACCAATAAGAGACGAGCGTAAATTACATAACCCATGAGGCAGCGGCATAACTAAATGCTGCTAGATCCACAGCATGATCTCAGTTGCTGCAGTAACAATTAGAGTATTGCATGGCTGCTGCAGTGCGAGCCTGATGGGTGGATGGATTCACTACGCTATTATCAGCTATTATCTGCAGTGTCATCACTGGGAGGCGTCCAAGATGTCCGTATAAAATGTGGCAAAATCATGATGCTTCAGAAGAATTTAGCAGACAAAAAAACAACCAGGCAGGAAAACTCTGGCCACCTCCCTCCTGGGTTAAAACCGTACGCTATTTTTCAGTTCAGGCCGAGGTCTGCAAGCAGGGTGTGAAGAGTAAATCCTATTGGTCAAAATTTGAGGTGGACATACCCTGGGGATGTAGCCTGGTCCAGTAAAAATAGGCTCGCCCTTCTGACCTTTGGGCCCAGGAAAACCCTGTCAACGGAGAGAGAGGAGAATGAGGGAGGAGAGAGATTATTGGAGAACAACAGAGAGAAAGAGGGAGAGAGATGGGGAGGTTGGGAAAGACAGAGAGGAAGAGATGGGCCTAAAGCAGTGTGAAAGCACTAAAGCAGGGTTGGAGAGAGTGAGAATGAGAGAATAACAGTGGGTGAGAAAGAGCGAGAAGTGTATGTATGGGAGTATGGGACAGGGGGAGTGTGAGAGAGAGAGAATTAGAGATGGTGAAAGAGAGAGACAGATAGAGAGGCAGTGACAGAGTCACGAGAAGCAGTGCATGAGCAGCTAAATGTTACGTACACAACAGATGATAGAGATTCAAAAGATGTAGCAAATCTCCCTTCCGCCTGTGACACACACGCACACACACACACTCCCACTCTTACACACACACACACACACACACACACACACACTTTCATACTCTCTGCACATGCACAAAATGGAATCCCACTTACACACTCACTCACACACACACACACACACTCTCTCTCTCTAACACACACACACACACACACACACACACACTGACACAATACGCACTCTAACTTCGACACACACTTGTAGAACAAACACACGCACACACACACAGTGCTGAGTCACACACTGCACATCGGTCCTCGGTAAAACAGCTCTTACTCGTGGCCCTGGAGATCCCGGCCGTCCATTGGGATAGCTGAGGCCGGGGTCACCAGTTGTGCCGTCGAATCCATCACAGCCATCGGGCCCGGGGGCACCTCGGCCCCCCTCCTGCCCTGGAGTGCCCTGCCGACGATAGAGCACCATCTGTGTGTTATCTGACTTCATGCTAATGATACACTTCATCAGACCTCATGCTAATGATACACGTTATCTGAGCTCATGCCTACAATGCAGTTAATCTGAGTTCCTTCTAACAACACACTTCATCTGACTGCATGCTAACTATGCACTTTATCTGACCGCATGCTAACTACATGCTATTTGTTAGACCATATGCTGGCAACACTTTTTTTAGACAGCTGGCAGCTCTCCTCCAAAATGTGCCTGTCTGTCGCTGCTTATTTTACACTCATAGCTCAAAACTTTACAAGCTCAGAACGAGGGTAGAGGAAACACAAACATGCTGGCATAGAATTTTGCTGACAAGCACCCGACTGGCCAGCAGGAGGTGCTAGAGCAACGAAAAATGCTAACCCCGACCAGCTGTATCCCTCTCTTTTCCCGGCAACGCAAAGCCGATAGACCCATTTACTATTTGCAAACAAGACCGGCTGCGTGCGCAGCTTGGCAACAGAAGTATGGCTGACCATAATAGCTTGTTAAGCTATGCGAGGGCATTAGCCATCAAAGATCGCAAATTCTACCGAAACAAATTTACTTTGACAAATGGCAACCAATTTTCAGATCCATGGGTTATCAGGGAGTGGGTAGATGACGTTAGTTGGTGGCCTAGTATTCCGTGGCCTGATATATGTACCCATTTGATCGAGAAACCTACCGTGTACACTAGGGACGAACTATGAGCATACAAGTCACAGGATGCTAATGACTACGTTATCTGCGGACATAAGCAGAATGTTAAATACCACGACAGACTTGGAGTTTTGTGTCTCGAAATCAGAGGTCCTTCCTAGTCAAACACAAGGGCAGAAAACCGCCCGTGTATGATGCATGGGTTATAATAAAAAAAATAAATAAACAGAAAACTACGTCCTGACAGGTAATTGTACCTGCATGGCAGGCTAAGTATTATTTTTTTATTGTTGGCTTGATAGCTAGCGAGTTTGACTGCGTAGTCATGCAAACATGAAATCTGCTTCGGTTTACCATTATTCTCACATATTTCATTCAATATCTGTAACCGTGAGATGCGCGTCAAAAAATTGGTTACATTAATTCCAATGGAGCAAAGCCCACTGACAGCGTGTGACATGCGTCAGATTTGTACTTTTCGCCACTGCTCAATTTCTTGAGCGTCAACTCAATAGAAATGCATTTGTCTTTTAGGTTATTTAACTCTTTCGCCTTGTCATGTTTGGTGGCACGCATTTAGCGGAAACTTTACACGCAGTTGTCAAAACCGATATACCTGCTTTTTAACCAAGTTGAAGTTTTGAGAGGAAATCCATTATTTTGTGCACATTTAAGTTATCAAGCAATCCGCAGTTAGAACCTACCTCAAGGTACACTACTTAGAATTTAACCCTGTTAACTTAGCTAGCTAGATAATTTGTTGCTGGGTGAAGTAAAGTGAATCATAATCTTAAATTACTACACTGCTAAATTTAGGAGGAGAATTATGCCTGTATATAACATATAGTGCGAATTAACCTCAACGTCGCAGTTTTTCATCACTTAAAATAAGTTTTATACGTAGGTGTTTTCAAAATTAAACGTTATCTTGTTGAACATTTTGAGAGTGACACCCATGGCTTCTTGGTCTTCTTGACAGCTGTCAATGGTGATGCGGCTGACCCTTTCAATGGGCATTTAAAACCATCAAGACAACGTTCGGAGTTTGACTTGATGCTTCGCTTGCGGCCAGTGGATGTTATACGGATGGGATCCTCTCAGAATCCTGTAAAACTTGAGTCCACCAATGAAATATCAATTCTGACAGCCGTCTAATTCAATGTTTGCAGATTCATAACTCTTTAGACTGAATTGGGGACACCGCTACTTCCGTTGCCAAGATGCGCACGCATCTTTTTGATGACGTTGGCTGTAAATGGGTCTATTGTGCACTGCTCTGACAAGGCTGCCGGCCACAGCGGCAATGGAATAACCTGGATTCAAACCAGGGCCATGGTGCTCACTACTACTCTGCAATTCGGCGCCTTAAATGCCGAGAGCACATTTTATCTGACCGCACACTCATGATGCAGTTTATCTGACTGCATGCTAGTGATACATTTTACCAGACTGCATGCAAACAATACGCATCTGGCTAACAATAGACATTTTTGGACCCTTGCTCAAAGGACACATCTAACCGCATGCTAAAAATACTTTTTATCTGACCATTTACTAACAATATACCTGAGTGGATGAAGACAATATATTTTATATGACCGCTCGTTTAAGATACTATTTATGAGACAGCACACGGAGGATACACTTAATCTGACCACAAACAAAAGATAAAGTTTTTCTCATCGCACTAACGATACACTATATCTGTCTGCATGTTAATGAACAACTTCATCTGACCCCACAAGCCCACATGCTTACGATAAATTGAGCATGAAAACCCCATTGCATATGCCATAGACATGCCTGTCACAGACAAAAAAAAAAAAAAAACGGGCATGTGCACATTTTACGGAGTCATCTTCAACCCGGTATACGACAATTCCTCAACATGTACCTAGGTGCCTGGCATGTCCGTCAAAACGTTCCCCTGCTTCAAAACCTTTCGATGGAACCGGGATACGTTTTGACAGACAGTCCAGGAGCCAAGGGATATTTATATTTATCTTCTATTACCCTGGGTACACTTTGATGGTACCAGGTCAAAGATGACCCTATTTACGCAAGTCGCAAGATGCCAAGTCGAAGCTTGGTTTGTACCGCAAACTCAGACTGAGCCGTACTCACCGGAACGCCGTCAGTCCCGGGGAAACCAGGCACTCCCATTGGGCCCTGCAGCAGCGCACAGCAGCCACATGTTAACAATCGCCAGCGATAAATGCGACACCTACGAAGTACTGCTAACAGTGATACATGGGAATATAATACTGCATTTTTTTAGAAGGACCCACTTTGTCTCCTTTTTGTCCAATTGGCCCTCTCAGCCCAGGGTTGCCCCTCTCTCCTTTGGGTCCTGGTGGCCCTAGGCCCCCAGGAAACCCCACCTGCCCGCTTGGTCCGATCGGGCCCACCGCTCCCGGTCGACCCTGGAAAACAAGTATGCAGAAGAACTGAACCAGCAAACCATGGAGGCCAACTCGCAGACAAACTTATGGTCCCCTCACACCGTTTGGTTGTATTGCAGAATCTTAAATAAAATGTGCCATAAATGGACTTCTTGAATTGGCTTTGCAATAGGATGGCATTACTCAGGGGCAGATCATGTACTTGGGGGGGGGTTTCCGAAAGTGAGGCGGGGGTCCAGGGAAAACACCCTGGCGGGGCTCGGCGGGGCAAAGCTGGCAATATTTCAACTTCATGAGGCGCATTGGCGGCCTCTCCTGGTGTCTGTTACCTGTGTGTATCTATTCCTAATTTTCAGATACTTTTGACATAACAACATGCTGCTTGACGTAGAATTATACTAGTGTGACACCGTTATCATTTCAAAAAGTACCCTCACAACAATACTCTATTGAACAGGAAGAAATAGACAAAAAAATTATCTAATTAAAGTAATGTGTCCCGACACCTGGTAACCCCGGCAACATGGAAGGTGCATAAATCTTCAGCTATCAGAATTCAGTCAGGAAAACAAGATTTCAACTTGATGACCAATAAATCAGTATGCAGCTGTGAAGGTTGTTTGGCTGAAATTAGAGGATAGAAAAATCCCCTTCAACCAATCAGTAGCCTTGATCTGTTTTCAGTCAATTTCCTTGATTAACAAGTTTTCTAATGATTAGTATAATCCATTGGCATTTAAATGCACAGCTACCCTCTAGTAAAGTCAATTCAGCAAAATGTTTAATTCACTTCACAATAAAGATGAACAACTCCATGTTAACTTCCATGTTTGCGTTTAGTATATCCCGTGCTTAGTAATTCTTAAATTACCACAAAGAGAAAGCAGATTCGCAGCAAGTATCCACGATAGCCGGTTGTTTCACTACTTTGGCTTTTCATTTCTGTACATTTGCTACTGCACACTGTACTTTCTCTACTATGTCCAAGTCCGTTCGCTACTATAATCTAACAAAGATCAGATCGAAGATTTGTATTTGTAAGTATTTTTTTTTAAGTTAATCAATCGTGACACTTCAGCTTTTTAAAAGTAATAAAATAATAAAGCTATGGAAGAGCTTCTGAGTGAACTATTTTACCGGGATTCATCATGAGCACAAGTGAAGCCAAAAGTTGAAGAAAAATCTTGGGTTCCTCCTGAGATTTCTTCCCACTGGGGAGTTTTTTCTCAGCACAATTTGAGGATTTTTCTCCCTACTGGGAGTTTTTGCCTCGTATGCTGTAGTGGGGAATAGGCTGGGCACTGCCCTTTCGTTTATTTAATCTCTCACTGTAACACGTCTTTGCGACAGTCTCTGTGAAAAGCACTATACAAATAAAATTAATCGAAATTGAATTGCACAAGTGTTTGTTGCCAAATTGATCTTTCTTTGATTGTCTGTATTGAGTCCCAATGTTAAGGAACGGGTCAGGTGGACACCAGGTGCGAGATCAGGAGATTTAATAGGGAACCCAGACATGGGAAAATGTGGCACACAGGCCGAAAGAAAACAATGTGCACACGCACTGAACTAGGAGAACTTAGGTTCTCTGCCCAGGGCAGGGGAGAACTGAGATACACACTCAACGAATGGCACGAAATAAAACAATTTAAAGAAAATGAGAGAAACAAGGAGAACTCGGAAATTGAAAACAGGAAAGCTTGGGGTGCTCGGGAACAGAGACTCTTAAAGTAGCTCAGGTACAGGTAGCGTGTGCGGGACCGAAGCGCCGCGGTTTCTTGCGAAGTCTGGTCTGACATCTTTACCCTCTTCCCAGAATAAATATACTAGGGAGGAGGCGGGGAAAGGCAGGGGTCCTCGGGGGGAAAACAGAAACACATGGGATTAATTCACGAGGACCGGGTAAAAATAATGACTCGAGACAAGACGCCAAGACGATCAATCACACTAGACAGTTTAGATTAACCCTAGAACACTATTGCTAAAATTAGTAACACCATCACTAACGCCGGGTGATTTTTCCCGATATAGTAAAATACGCAATAAAAAGTACTTGTCATCAAAATATGACAACTGTGCCATGTCTAACAAAATGAAAAAAGTACCCTGAGGTAAACAAAACACCCATACCTTCAAAGATGTCAAAGACAATGCTGAAGCTACCCAGGGACCCATAACACTCAGACAAACGCAACATAATGAAAATCACGTAAACACGTTTGCTCGGGTGAAAATAACCCGGCGATAGTGTTCTAGGGTTAAGGTAATCTAAATGTGACAAGTCCAAAGAACCACGAGAATAGCAAAGAAAAGCATAGCTTTAAACACAGTTAATCAGGGAAAGCTTCAGGCAGAATTAACTTAAAGCCAGACACGCACATACTCGCTAATGAGTTAATTAGGTTAGTAACTACGTGATGAAATATTTACACACCCTTAAGTGCTGGTTAGTATGGTTAGTAATGGCCCTATCAGAGAAAGCATTCACTCAAAGTTCTCAGAGAACACATTCACTCAGAGTTTTGCGAGACCCAGAGTTAAGCACAGGAGGAAGCAATGAATGAAATACCAAAGCCGAAACCGAAATAGGAAACGTGATTGGACAACGAGACTCAGGCATGCGGGCTGTCACACGACATCACAGGAACCAGGCGAGGGGGAATAGGTGGTCAGGCCACGGGAATAGCGCTGAAACACAAATCAAGAGAGACACGGGGAAAAAAAACGCACAAGCACAAACAAGCACACAGGGCAGAATCATAACATCGAACCCGAAAAAATATTCTCATCTGTACTGCAAATGGTTTTTTATTAAGTTTTACTACTGATTTTTCAGTAATATTTATGTCCTTAACTTGCATTTATCTATAGTAGCAAACAGATTCAGACATAGTGGCGAAAGTACAGTAGGGAAAAGCCAAAATAATGAAACCGCTGTAAACCAAATCCACAACTGAATAACTACTTGAAATGCAATTTTTCCTGGGAAATGATGTGTTCAATTCTCATTTTACCCAGGAGAACTGGCCACACCTGATAGTGTTAAGTGTTTTCCAGGTCTACGTAATGTAATCTAAAGTATTGATCAAAAACAAGTCAAAACCAACCATTACTTTAAAGGCACGTTCTCTTTCTCCCCAGTTTCCAGCTCACCAGTGGAACACAGTGAGTGGAGATGAAAGGGTCTGTTGGGATTCTGATTCTGCATGCCATGTTTAAGTTCTGTGCCTGGCCTTGTGCCATGTTAGATTAATCCGCGCATTCTTGACCATTGCTTATGTCTGACTATTCTTAGGATTGTTTTGTGTTTTGGTAATTTAGATTCATTGTGTTATTATTTTTCATGTCTTAGTAATTTAGTTTCCATGCCATGTTTTCATTTCTATGCTTTGCACTTTGTCTCCCCTGTCTTGTCATGTGTGTATCTTTGCTCACGGTCCCTTGTCTTGTGTGCCACTCATTCGGGTGATTTATTGGTTTCTGGGTTTCAATCTTCCTTCATTATCTCGTGTTCTTCCTTCCTCTCTCTTTTACTGTCTTACTAACACATACTAATAGTTTATTGTTTTTGCTAAATACTAATCCACACTAACCTTGTATATTTGGACTAACTTACTAGCAAGCACTTGGGATTGTATAGCTGCACTTACTAATTGACTAATGATCTCTCAGCTGTCGCCCAATTCTAGTCTCCGCCTCCTTGCCTATCCCTAATTATCTCTGCTGCAAGTTTCTGTGGATTTCCACTTATACTTTGTGCTTTCCTTTTCTTTTATCTTGGCACTTTAGTACTCCTTAACTGGAGCTGTTGTTTTGTACTTAGGTTTGTCTTGTGATCCCTGTCTGCGTTTTGGCTACAGCCAAATTCATGTAATTAGTTTATCCCTCATGTGTCTCTCCCTAATCATTGTCACCATTGATTGCACCTGTTCTCCCTGGTCATGTGTTTACCCTGGATGTGTATATAAGATGTCTGTTTGGTTCTCACTCTTGTCAGATCGTTCTCCCTAGTTTTCTCGTGCCACGTTTCTCGCCTTGATTGCTCAGTGTTTATCTTTCTGACTGGATTGCTCGACTATTGATTTTGGTTTGCCCTTTTTGGATTTTGTTGCATCTGTGAGTTTTGACCTTTTTCTGCCCGACCTTGATTTTGTGATTACTGCCCTGGTTTTGGATTCGGACTGTCTTTGGCTTATGAGTTTGTTTCTCCTCCAAACCTACGCCTGTGTACCGAACCCTTTTTGTCTGACCACGAACTTTGTTATTGGTGCCCTGGTTACGATTCTGGATTACGCCCATTGGATACTGTTTTTGGATTGTGGACTTTGTACCGTTGCCAGCTCTGTTGGGGGGTTTCCCCCTTCAGAAATAAAGCCTCCTTTTTGCATTCTACTGGTTGTCGCACTTGGTTCATTTCGTAAATCCCGACATTACGATCTGACCATGACGGAGCCAGCGTCAGACCAGTCTCTGCAGGAGGCAGTGCACCAACAGGGCGCTCAGTTAGAGTTCCAAGAGCGTCAGCTTCGGGCTCTTATGCAACATATGCAAACCATGAGTCTTCAGATGGCGGATCTCACTCGCTCTGTGCAAGACGCTCAGCGGCTACAGTCTCCCCAGCCTGCCGTCCATGCCGCTCCTGCGTCTGCTCCGCCACTGCCAGTCTGCGAGCCACGCCTGCCACCGCCACAGAGGTACGACGGGAACCCGGGAGCATGTCGGGCTTTTCTCACCCAGTGCAAGCTCATTTTCAGCCTACAGCCCTCATCATTCCCCACCGAAAGAGCTCGGGTTGCTTTCATCATCACGCAACTGACGGGAAGGGCCAAGCAGTGGGCTACGGCTGCATGGGAAGCAGATCTACCCTGCGTGCAAACGTCTAATTTGCTGGGTGAGGAGATGAGGCGCATCTTTGACCGCACGAAGCTGGGTCACGAGGCGGGACGAGAAATTCTGCGCATTCGACAGGGGAGCCGTTCCGTGGCCGACTACGCCATTGATTTCCAGACACTGGCTACCAACAGCAGGTGGGGACATAGAGCTTTGTTCGATGCCTTTTTTAACGGGCTTTCTGAAGCGTTAAAGGATGAGCTGGTTTCCTGGGAGTTACCGGAGGATTTGGATGACTTGGTCGACTTGGCTATTCGCGTGGATTCCCGATTGGAAGAACGCAGACGCTTCGCCTCCCGCAGACGACCTAACCCACTCCTCCAGAGCACTCTGCCTCTACCACCCCCTACTGGCGACAGTCCTCCTGAGCCAGAACCCATGCAACTGGGCCGTACTCGCATCCCTGTGGAGGAGAAGAACCGCCGTCGCAGAGAAGGGGCCTGCTTCTACTGTGGCAAGGGGGGACACCACATTGCTCAGTGTCCCAACAAGAGAAGTTCCCCTGGTGCCCAGAGAAGAGTAGTGATTGGAGTGACGCCAGTGCAGGAGACTAAGAACCGTACGTGCCTCCCAGTTATCCTGGAGTGGGGAGGAGGGAGTAAGTCCACCCTAGCCCTCATTGATACCGGCGCTGAGGAGAACCTCATCGATGTGGAGCTGGCTCAAGAATGGGGAATCCCTACCGAGAGGATCTTTCCTGACCGGGTGGCCAATTCACTCAGTGGCCAGAAAATAGCCCAGATAACTCACGCTACCAGCCCCATCAAACTCAAAACCTCAGGAAACCACCACGAAACCATTCAGCTCCTCCTCTTACATTCTCCCCATGCTCCCATTGTTTTGGGCCATCCATGGATGGCCAAACACCTCCCAAATATTGATTGGCGGAAGAATGAGGTTAAGGGTTGGAGCCCCAACTGCTCCCTGGCATGCCTCCACAACGCCCGCGAACCTCAACACAGCCCATCCCAAGAAGAAATACTAGATCTTGAGAAGGTCCCCCTAGAGTTTCATGATCTCAAGGAAGTGTTCTCTAAGTCCCGGGCCACCAGCTTACCACCTCACCGACCCTATGACTGCACCATAGACCTGAAGCCAGGTACTATGCCCCCTAGAGGCCGACTCTATTCACTCTCCAGACCAGAAACCCAAGCTATGGAGAAGTATCTCTCAGAGTCTCTTGCTGCAGGCATTATACGCCCGTCATCATCACCTGCTGGTGCCGGATTCTTCTTCGTGTCTAAGAAGGACGGATCATTAAGACCCTGTATAGATTACCGTGGACTTAACGAAATAACTGTCAAGAATCGCTATCCACTTCCTCTAATGAACACTGCTTTCGATCTCCTGCAAGGAGCTAAGATTTTTACTAAGCTCGACCTCCGTAATGCCTATCACCTGGTACGCATCAGAGAGGGGGACGAATGGAAGACTGCCTTTAACACTCCCACGGGACACTGGGAGTATTTAGTTCTTCCTTTCGGGCTTACTAACGCTCCAGCAGTGTTTCAAAACCTTGTCAACGATGTTTTAAGAGACATGATAAATAAGTTTGTGTTTGTGTATCTTGACGATATCCTGATTTTTTCAGAGTCCCAGGAGGCCCATGTCAAACATGTTCGCCAAGTGCTCCGTCGCCTCCTGGAGAACCGCCTCTTTGTTAAAGCTGAAAAATGTGAATTTAATGTGGAAACCACTACGTTTTTGGGTTACATCATCTCCCCAGACACCATCCGGATGGACCCCCTAAAGGTGGAAGCTGTCACTAATTGGCCCAGACCAGAGGACCGTAAGTCTCTCCAGCGATTTTTGGGCTTCGCTAACTTTTACCGCCGGTTCATCCGGAATTATAGTTCTGTTGCCGCTCCTCTTACTGCTCTCACCTCTTCTAAATCCAAGTTTCTGTGGTCCGAAAAGGCTGAAGAGGCCTTCAATGACTTAAAAGCTCGTTTCACCTCTGCACCTATCCTAACCATTCCCAATCCTGAACTCCAGTTTATTGTTGAAGTGGACGCCTCCAATATCGGAGCTGGAGCCATCCTGTCGCAGAGGTCCACAGAAGATGGTAAGGTCCATCCTTGTGCCTTCTTTTCTCGCCGCCTCAGCTCTGCAGAAAGAAACTACGACATTGGGAATCGGGAGCTGTTGGCGGTAAAGTTGGCCTTAGAGGAGTGGAGACAATGGCTGGAGGGCTCCAAGGTACCCTTCATCGTCTGGACAGACCACAAGAACCTGGAATATCTACAAACGGCCAAAAGACTCAATCCGCGACAAGCCAGGTGGGCACTTTTCTTTTCACGATTCAACTTTCATATTGCCTATCGACCTGGAAGTAAGAATGTCAAGCCTGATGCCCTCTCCCGTTGTTTTGAAATCCAGGAAGAGGAAATTAACAAAGATACCATCCTCCCTAAAGAAGCGTTCATTAATGCATTATGTCTTGATATTGAGAGAGAAGTCAGAAATGCCCAAAACAATCCTGCTACTCCCAGTGCGTGTCCCACCAATTGTTTATATGTGCCAGCTACCTTACGCTCCCAAGTCCTGGAATGGGGACACGCATCCAGACTGTCCTGCCACCCTGGTATCCGCCGCACTAAGAACTTTATTCTTCAGAGGTTTTGGTGGCCAGAACTCACTCAAGATGTCCAGGGCTTCGTTGCTGCTTGCTCGGTCTGTGCCCAGGCTAAGACTTCTCACCAACCACCTCAAGGTTTGTTGCAGCCCCTTCCTACACCACACCGCCCCTGGTCCCATATTGCTCTTGATTTTATCACAGGCCTTCCCTCATCCAATCACCACACCACCATTCTCACAATTGTTGATAGATTCTCCAAAGCAGTTCACTTAGTTCCCCTCACTAAACTCCCTTCTGCTCAAGACACTGCCAACCTAGTAATCCAACATGTCATTAGACTCCACGGCATACCCACTGATATCACTTCCGATCGCGGCCCCCAGTTCACTGCACTTTTTTGGAGAACATTCTTTAAAGCTTTAGGCACTTCAGTCAGTTTGTCATCAGGTTTCCACCCCCAGACTAATGGCCAGACCGAGCGAGCTAACCAGTGTGTGGAAAGTGTTTTACGATGTCTCTGTATTAGGAACCCCTCCTCCTGGAGCTATCAGTTACCGTGGGTGGAATACGCGTTGAACAGCCACACCTCTGCTGCCTCCGGCGTCTCCCCCTTCAAAGCCTGCCTGGGCTACCAGCCCCCTTTGTTCCCGTCCCAGGAGGAGGAGGTAGCTGTCCCCTCAGTCCGCGAATTCGTCCGTAGGTGCAGACGCACCTGGACTGCCACCCGCCAGGCCCTGCTCAGGTCGGTCGCTCGGATGAAAGAACAGGCCGACAAGAGACGCACCGCGGCGCCCATGTACCGACCTGGGCAGCGGGTCTGGTTGTCTTCAAGGGACATTCCCCTCAGAGGTAACGGGGGTAAGCTTTTCCCCAAATTCCTGGGCCCTTTCACCATTGAAAGGGTCCTAAGTCCCACTGCCGTTCGCCTCCGTCTCCCCCTGTCCATGCGACGCATACACCCCACTTTCCATGTGTCCCAGTTAAAACCTGCAGTAACCCACCCCCTGTCCTCTGGACCTGATCCCCCACCACCCGCCCGGATCATCAACGGAGGCGAAGCCTACACGGTCCGTGCCCTCCTGGACTCTCGTCGACGAGGCAGAGGACTGCAGTACCTCGTCGACTGGGAGGGTTACGGACCTGAACATCGCAGTTGGGTGCCAGCAAGGCACATATTGGATAAAAACCTCATCAAAGACTTTCATGCTGCATCCCGTTCTTCGAATTGAACGCCAGGAGGCGTTCGTTGGGAGGGGGGTTCTGTTGGGATTCTGATTCTGCATGCCATGTTTAAGTTCTGTGCCTGGCCTTGTGCCATGTTAGATTAATCCGCGCATTCTTGACCATTGCTTATGTCTGACTATTCTTAGGATTGTTTTGTGTTTTGGTAATTTAGATTCATTGTGTTATTATTTTTCATGTCTTAGTAATTTAGTTTCCATGCCATGTTTTCATTTCTATGCTTTGCACTTTGTCTCCCCTGTCTTGTCATGTGTGTATCTTTGCTCACGGTCCCTTGTCTTGTGTGCCACTCATTCGGGTGATTTATTGGTTTCTGGGTTTCAATCTTCCTTCATTATCTCGTGTTCTTCCTTCCTCTCTCTTTTACTGTCTTACTAACACATACTAATAGTTTATTGTTTTTGCTAAATACTTATCCACACTAACCTTGTATATTTGGACTAACTTACTAGCAAGCACTTGGGATTGTATAGCTGCACTTACTAATTGACTAATGATCTCTCAGCTGTCGCCCAATTCTAGTCTCCGCCTCCTTGCCTATCCCTAATTATCTCTGCTGCAAGTTTCTGTGGATTTCCACTTATACTTTGTGCTTTCCTTTTCTTTTATCTTGGCACTTTAGTACTCCTTAACTGGAGCTGTTGTTTTGTACTTAGGTTTGTCTTGTGATCCCTGTCTGCGTTTTGGCTATAGCCAAATTCATGTAATTAGTTTATCCCTCATGTGTCTCTCCCTAATCATTGTCACCATTGATTGCACCTGTTCTCCCTGGTCATGTGTTTACCCTGGATGTGTATATAAGATGTCTGTTTGGTTCTCACTCTTGTCAGATCGTTCTCCCTAGTTTTCTCGTGCCACGTTTCTCGCCTTGATTGCTCAGTGTTTATCTTTCTGACTGGATTGCTCGACTATTGATTTTGGTTTGCCCTTTTTGGATTTTGTTGCATCTGTGAGTTTTGACCTTTTTCTGCCCGACCTTGATTTTGTGATTACTGCCCTGGTTTTGGATTCGGACTGTCTTTGGCTTATGAGTTTGTTTCTCCTCCAAACCTACGCCTGTGTACCGAACCCTTTTTGTCTGACCACGAACTTTGTTATTGGTGCCCTGGTTACGATTCTGGATTACGCCCATTGGATACTGTTTTTGGATTGTGGACTTTGTACCGTTGCCAGCTCTGTTGGGGGGTTTCCCCCTTCAGAAATAAAGCCTCCTTTTTGCATTCTACTGGTTGTCGCACTTGGTTCATTTCGTAAATCCCGACAGGGTCAGGAGTCGTTGAACTCTGAATGAGGTGCCCCGAGACTCAGGAAAGGTGGAGGGTGAAAATACCGAAGAGCAAGAGGTGGAATAGTGGAGACCATTATACCAGAGCCATCAAGATCTTCCCTGACAAACAGCCAGGCATGATAGATGGGAGTTCACAGAAAATGGCCAATCCACTTAACCCTTCTGTCATGTAACCAGTCATTGTAGCCCTCAGTAAACATTCTGCAGGGGGTAACTGAAGGAGTGATTGATAAACCACCAAACCCCAGCGTTTACTCCCAACAAATCAGCTCTAACTGCTGGGCTTCAGGCCGCCCTGGGCGAATCCATGCTACCCCGTTATTACTCAGTAAAGAGGCCTGAGTGTAAAATATTCACTGCCAGGCACAGCTGTCATTTCGGAAAAAAAGAGGTAATAACAGGTGAAGGTAAGACGAGAACAAGGCCTCCCCAATTATGTGTGAAATCAACCTCACAGGAGAGACCCGACAACGCACGCACACACACACACACACACACACACCCACACACACACACACATGCACACTCATGCCTACTCACACACAGACACACACACACACACACACACACACACACACACACACACACACACACGCACACACACTCACACCCAGTCATACAAACACTCATACACACATGCAAGCACACATGAACACACACACACACACACACACACACATGAAAGCACACATTGACATCACAAATCAATACACACATTTGCGTACCCACACACAACTACGTGCACATGTTAATACACCAGTGCACATGGACACAGACACATTCAGTCACGTCCTGAGGCGCACACACAGACTGCTGCACAGGCACAAACATGCAGATGCATTCACACACTCGGCCCAAAACCACCAAACGCTTTGTGTTCGGCATGCATTCAGTCCTGAGCTCCAGGGCTGATGGGCTCTGAATCCTCTCCTGGCACCTCTTTGTACCATCACCCGGGGAATGAGACGACCGGCAGATACCGCCGGAGCTTCCAGCAGCAGCACATAAAATGGAGGAACACCCCTCCATAAATCAAATCACCTGACAGCCGCACAATGCTGATGCCTTAATTCAGGGCGCAAACCGAAGTTTTTGGCACAAAACCAGGGCCTGAACACGTCCCAATTCCTGCCCCAGTTTTGGAAATTCCAATTATCTGCAACCACAACAACTCTACAGCACAAACCACAATGCCAGCTCAGGAGAAAGTAGACATTCCCAGTTCTTCCCTGAACTGCAGAATCTGTTTTAACCAGAGTTGTAGTCTTGGATTGAGCCACAACATTAAAACCACCTACACAATACTGTGGGGGCCCCCCTATGCTGTCAAAGTAGGTCCATCTCACTCATATCATAAAACTCATTTGTCTTTCGAATGAGACGTTACACCGAGATCCTGACTCACTATGGTCATTAAAGATCCAATCCCACTCTTTGACCAGACTAAGGGGTTCTTCAGTGTCATTGCTAAATTTCGAGCATGGCTCTTTCGACCTGCCACCTCATCATCCGCTGATCTATTCGGCTCTGCAACTTGTCCTTTCCCTCTCCACCTCCAGCCCCAGAAGCCTTGCTGCATCGGAGATGCTCTGACCTCCTCGTCTAGCTGTAACAATTCGGCCCTTATCAAAGTCACTCTGGTCCCATTTCTTCCACATCCAACACGTCGACTACAAGAACCGCATGTTTACTCAGCATCTAAGGTCTGCCTGCAGACCTTGACATGAACTATGGTTATGACATAATCAACGTTATTTGCTTCATCTGTAAGCAGTTTTGCTGTTGTGGCTTATTGGTGTAAGTTACTGTATTTATCAAGTGCCATTTTCATACCACACTGGGGAATAATTGATGAGTCAAAATAACCGAAAATAAATATATAAATGTCTCATAATGCTTACATATTTTGCTGCTTTTTGACGACTGGAATGTGTGGTGTCTTTATTAACGCACTGCATACTGTAACTGTTAGCAGGAGGCCGAGGATAACCTTTCATAGTCAGCACACTTTCGGCTTGCACTACACAGATAATCCACACGAGGGTGCTAAAGAACAACGAAACCTAGCCACTCAGTGAAATGACTGCACCCACACAGGGGTTCGTTTCCCAAAAAGATTATTGCTAACTTGTATAGTTTGAACCGATGATTGTATATGGTTAGACTATGTAAGTTACCAACATAAAAAGTAACTATGGTTTTGGGGAACATATCCCAGACCAAATACCACTTGGGCATTTTCCCACAGGGTATTGGCTTCAGTAGGTAATGTACAGGCCTCATACAAATTTGATTCCCGATTCAATTGTAGGGCATTCATGAACATTTGTGACAAAATACAGCTGAAGAGTGTAAATAACAGCTCTGAACATGAGATGCACCTGATTTCAAATGAAAGCTTGTTAAAATCCTACATTAGAAATCCGGTCACACTTTTGGTGAAGTGTTGCTCATACAGGCTTTATACAGCATGCATGATGCCTTCATAAATAAGACATAATGTCTTCATATATCATACATAAGCAAATGTCATGCTTTGTAAGGGTGAAATAACATATCCTTATTCAGCATGTGATGCCAGATGTGATATAACTGACAATGTCACTTGGCTAGAGGCTAAATGCTATAAGGGGTGACATTGTCTTTGTCACATCTGGCATCACATGCTGCATAAGGATGTGTTATTTCACCCTTTACAAAGCATGATATTTGCTTATGTATGATTTATGAAGACATTATGTCTCATTTATGAAGGCATCATGCATGCTGTATAAAGCCTTTATGAGCAACAGGTCAGCTAAAGTGTGACCAGAAATCTTGGTTGAAACTAAAGGTTGCAAGAGGTGCGCCATGTTTGGTTGAATAGCTTGTTTATGTCACTCTGATATGTTGGAATATGTCCTGCATGGGGGGTCCAAAACTACTGCTGAGAGCCACTGCTCCAAGAATTATAGTCCTGTGAGATACCACTGAAGTCAGCGTTTAAGCGTTAGACATGACGTAACATCTACTGATTCTGAGAAAAAAAAGACTGAGTCAGGAAATTAATTTCATGATGGAAAATTTCTGCAGCACAGCAGGGATTTTCAGTGAGGGATTTCCATTGAATCTGTATTTAGTGTGTTTATAATTTATAGGCTATTAGCACATCCTGTAGATAAGACAAGCCAATTAGCTGAAACCACAGCTGAAAGGCTGTCAAACGGGGTAAGAAATCAAACATCTCCTGCTGCCGCTGAGGACGCCTGATATTTCCCCCGCGAACACATGTGAACACGCATCACATGCGCGTAAGACGCTGCGTGCTTGTTCTTGTCAGGCGCGTTACGAATAGAGGCTCCGGTATGCGCGGAGCACAGACCTGTCAGAACTTAAAAGATCCCCTTGATGGGTAGCACCTCGTTTAGCCTGTGGAAATGTTTCCAGGCCCCTACCAATTTACCTGTCCAATTAAAGCCTGCTATTAGGTAAGGAAAGGGTCTTTGGGAATTATAGAGCCGTCAGGCTAATTGGGAGAAAAGGTGGGAGCCCTGGTGTTGACCTGCTGATAAAAAACACAGTAAAGATGAGAGATGAAAAGAAATTGCAATGCTTTGCAAAATCCTTGAGTCAATGAAACCAGGTAACGAGTGGCAAATCCGCATTGTGCCATTGTGCCGTAGCAGTTAAAAAAGCTAATCGGATCCTGGGATACATTGCCAAAAGTACTGAGTACAAATCTAAGGAGGTGATGCCTCTTTTGTACAACACATTCGTCAGACCGCGTCTGGAGTATTGTGTACAGTTCTGGGGACCATACTTTAAGAAAGATATAGAGGCTCTGGAGAAAGTTCAGAGAAGAGCCACTACACTAATTCCAGGTGTAAAAGATGAAAGCTATGAGAAGAGGCTGAAGATCCTTAATCTCTTTAGGTCTTAAGAAAAGGAGACTAAGAAGTGATTTGATTGTTAATCCCCTTAACATATTTAAAGGCCTCAAAGTGAATTATGTAGGATTCCTTCGACCAAGTGTTGTGAGTAGAACTCGGGGTCACAAATGGAAATTGACCAAAGGTAAATTTATTTACTGATATTCGGAAATATTTCTTCATCCAAAGAGTAATTTCACTGTGGAATAGCTTGCCTGACCATCTTGTTGAGGCAGAGACCTTGGGGGTTTTCAAGAGCAGGCTTGACTTAAAGCTAGATACCATTGAGTCATTGAGTATCTGAAGGGATATATTCACAATAGTATAAAGAAACTGGCGAGCGTAGTTGGGCTGAACGGCCTGTTCTCGCCATTCATGTTATGTTATGTTATGTTAAAACCCAAGTCTCTACAGAGAGAATCAGCGCCATGCGCTGTCCTCAATCTGGGCCTGAGTGAAGCATCTCAGGTGAGCCACAGTGCTAAATAAGCCCACTTAGAACCAGCTGAAATTTCAGCTTCCAAGTCAGTCAAGGCTATTGTATGTGTGAAAAGGTTATCCCAGTAAATGTTCTTCTGTACAAATATACTGTGTGTACAAACTCACTGTCAGCGTTCCTCCTCATGTGAAAGAGAGTCTGAACCCTGTAGAGCGAATATCACAAGCAGAGTTCTCAATTGCGCCATAAAATAGACCACAACCAACACCGCGGTGCAGCTGGCCTCACAGTACTTGAGTGCTGTGTCTGACAGAAGACTGTTGCAGTAGTTTCCTCTAGAGGTGCATCTCAGGCACAGCAGCTGGTCATTGTAATGATTTTTATCTGGCAAGTGCTTAAATGGGCACTGTCGCGGCGAAGCTTGCATTGTAAACTTGAAAAAATTGTCCAATTCTTTTCCAACTTCATCAGTGGTGGACATAGCTAGTTTACCATTATTTGGCGCTAATATAATTGTAGTTGTTGATCATGGCTGTTCATTATAATTAGGGGTTCAAGCCCGTAGGGCTGAAACCCTATTGTTTTCGCTTTTTATTATTATTATTATTATTATTATTATTAGGGGTTCAAGCCCGTAGGGCTGAATCCCTATTGTTATCGCTTTTTATTTTTATTATTATTATTATTATTATTAGTATTATTATGAGGGGTTCAAGCCCGTAGGGCTGAAAAGGTGTAATAGGGCCGGTGGACAGTCTTCAGCCCCATCAGTCTATCCGTCTGTCTTTCTGTCTGTCAAGTCCCGTTTGTTGTGAACGCTATTTCTCAAGAACGGTTTGACCGATTCCATTCATTTTTTGTGTCAAGGTGTATTCTGGACACGGGACCTAGTATTCAGCTCCATGCGACCGTCTGTCATGTTCCGCTTGTTGTGAACACGCTATCTCAAGAACGGTTTGACTGATTCCATTCGTCTTTGGTGTCAAGGGTTAATACGAGAGTGCTCACAGCCCACTTGATTGACGTGACCTTGCCATTATTCTCAAAGTCATTACGACCATTTGACCACTTACAAATTACTTGTCAACATGATTTCTCAAGAACGGTTTGACCGATTCCATTTGTCTTTGGTGTAAAGGTGTATTAGGCGTGGGGGACATAGACATAGTACTCAGCTCCGTCCATCTGTCCGTCTGTCCGTCATGTCCCGTTGGTTGTGAACGCGATATCTCAAGAATGGTTTGACCAATTCCACTCATCTTTGGTGTGAAGGTGTATTACGGGAGGGCTCACAGCCCATTCGATTGACGTGATCTTGCCATTATTCTCAAGGTCGTTACGACCATTTTACCACTTACAAATACTTTGTCCAACATTATATCTCTAGAACGGTTTGAGCGATGGCATTCATCTTTGGTGTCAAGGTGTATTAGGGGCGGGGGAAATAGTCTTCAGCTCCGTCCATCCGTTCGTCTGTCCATCATGTCCCGTTTGTTGCGGACGCGATATCTCATGAACAGTTTATACCGATTCCATTCATCTTTGGTGTCAAGGTGCATTACGGGAATGCTCACAGCCCACTCGATTGACGTGACCTTGCCATTATTCTCAAGGTCGTTACGACCAGTTTACCACTTACAAATACTTTGTCAACATCATATCTCAAGAACGGTTTGACTGATTCCATTCATCCTTGGTGTCCAGGTGTATTAGGGGTGGGGGACATAGAATTCAGTTCCATATGTCCGGCCATCTGGCCATCCCATTCCGTTTGTTGTGAATGCAATATCTCAAGAACAGTTTGACCGATTCCATTCATCTTTGGGGTCAAGGTGTATTAGGGCCAGTGGATATAGTCCTCAGCTTCATCAGTCCATCTGTCCAGCTGTCCGTCCGTCACGTCCCGTTTGTTGTGAACGCAAGATCTCAAGAATTCTTTGCGTGACTTTATTCATCTTTGGCTTCAAATGTAATTTTGTGATACGCCCACCAGTGGCGATTTGTCAATAGGGGGCGCAGTGGCGCCGCTCCCTCCATCGATACAGCCAAAATTCAACTGAGGAAGTCCACTTAAACATACCAAAATTTGTCATTAAATTATAAAAAAATAACCGATTAAATGATTTATTATTTCCACACAATGCTAGACTGTCGGCACCTACCGCCATTAAATAAAAGGGGCTTCACACAATTTATTAATATATAAATATGTTGTGAATACATAGTTTATTAGCGCAGGGGCGCCGGTCTAATGAGAGTCAATGCAAGTCCTTGAGTGAGCCCTCGCCGCGGAATGCAGGACATCAGTCCCCGCCCCCTTGATGTCCGACCCCGCCCTCCGATGTCCCGACTCTGAACATTCCCTACCATTTGGTGGTGTAATACCCCTAAACGTTGTTGTCAAACGGCCCAAATTTATCCCGAATTTCTGAAGAACGGGGCTGCATCCGAATAGTCTTTTTTGCCTAGGAAAGTGCCTAACTCCCGATAAATGATCTGGAAAAAATTCCGTGGCAGCCATGACAAGGGGATTCGAATTCTTTAAATGTTAAGGAAAGGTGCCCCATAGGGTACACAGAACCATCCTTTTCAAAAAGAAAGGAGATAACGCTATCCCACAATTCTAAGCAGCTGCAATATTTAAAGCGATGACCATTCATCTGGCCAACTGCGTATAGAAAGGTAAAACCCCAATTCCGAAATAGTTCGGGCAAAGTGTGAATTATGAATAAAATCAAAATGCAATGACTTTCAAATCACAGCAGCCAATATTTTATTCACGATAAAACAGAGATAACATAGCAAGTGTTGAAACTGAGAAATTTTACAATGTTATCCATAAAATGAGATCATCTCAAATTTGAAAGCTGCTACAGGTCTCAAAAAAGTTGGGACAGGGGCCTATTTACCATGGTGTAGCATCCCCTCTTCTTTTTAACACAAAGTGGAGGCATCTGAATTAGGAGACAAGTTTCTTGAGTTTAGCCATTGGAATTTGATCCCACTCTTGTTTAATACAGGCTTCCAGCTGCTGGAGAGTTTTGGGTCACCTTTGTTGGTCTTTTCGTTTAATTATGCGCCAAATGTTCTGAATCGGTGAAAGATCAGAACTGCTGGTAGGCCAGTTCAGCACACAGACTCTTCTACTACGAAGCCATGCTGTTGTAATAGCTGCAGTATGTGGTTTTGCACTGTCCTGTTGAAATACACAAGGCCTTCCCTGGAATAGATGTTGTCTGATGGGGAGCATATGTTGCTCTGAAACCTTTATATTCCTTTCAGCATTCATGGTGGTTTTTAAAACATGCAAGTGTCCCGCACCATATGCATTAATGCATCCCCATACCATGCAGAGATGCTGGCTTTTGAACTGAATGCTGATAACAGGAGGAGTGGTCTTTCTCCTCTTTTGCCCGGAGGACACAACACTCTTGTTGGAAATCATTTCTCTGAATCTTTTGATGATATTGTGCACTGTGGATGACAAGACCTTCAAAGCCTTTGCAATTTGATGTTGAGGAACATTGTTTTTAAAGTATTGCACAATTTTTTACGCAAGCCTTCGCAGGTGGGAGAGTCTCTTGCCATCTTTACTTCTGAGAGACTCAGCCTCTCTAAGACATCCCTTTTATAGCCAATCATGTTACACACCTGATGCCAGTTAACTTAATTACATGCTAAATGTTCTTTCAGCTGATTCTCTTATATATTAATTGCTTTTTCAGCCCTTTTTTGCCTGTGTCCCAACTTTTTTGAGACCAATTGCAGCCATAAAATTTGAAATAAGCTCATTTTGTGGATGAATATGTAAGATGTCTGAGTTTCAACAATTGAAATGTTATCTATGTTCTATTGTAAATAACCTATTGGCTCATGTGATCTGAAAGTCATTGCATTTTGATTTTATTCACAATTATCACTTTGTCCCAACTATTTTGGAATTGGGGTTGGATATGATGGGCAGGGGACTGATGATTACATTGCTTAGTGTAAGTGCATTCGGATTCTCTAGTGAAGTTGTCTTCCTAAGTCGTTTGGAATTCCCATTTACACCTGTCCTTTATCTTATGACATTTTCCATAAAGCTTAAAGAGAAGTGGTTAGGTTTTCATAGATAGGACGTAATTTTTTTTGACAAGCCGGACGCAGCCTGGGATTCATATTTCAGAAATATGACAAATTGGTCACCCGCTGTGGAACTTAGTCAAATTTCTGAAACCTGGTGGTATCACCGCATTAGTTTTTAAAATCAGATTCCTTGCTCCAGAACATTACGACCACCCAGCTGAAGAGGGTGACACCAGTTCACCCCTTTCCCTGCAACACCCAAGCCTGACCCACGGGGGCCTTTTGGGGGGAGTCACCTGGAAGAGAAAGGCGCGCCCTGGGGGGGGGGGGGGGGGGTCGCTGGGTCCCGGGGCGGGGTAGGGAAACTAAGGGGGGGGAGGCTTTTTGGCAAATAACTCTGCGCTGCAGCAAGCTATAAGGACAGGGTTTGGAGGTGGCAAAGGCGGGGGAGAGCTCTTTCAGTTGAGCCCCGGCTGAACCCAGGGTGCTGTGTTGGTCAGCCGCGGAGGGTGCAAACATGTTCCAGCCCCTGGCCTCCCCAGGATGGAAAGGCCCAAGTCACCACCTGCCGGTCGCCACCGAGGGGCCGGGCCAGACGGGACGAGGCTCCTCGAGGAGGGCTGCGGCCCCGCAGAGACCCGGGGGGGCGTGGAATGCGGCTGCGCCCTATTGGAAAATTACCCGTATCTCCGTCCTGCAGCCGGCTATCGGGATGGGGTTTGCGGCGGGGCGAAGCTGGGATGGAGCCCTTTCACCAGGCCCCCGGCTTGACCCAGGATGCAGCCAGGGCAGGGCCCAAACCCACCCCGTCTGATTACTTTTGACCGCCACCTTCCCCTTCCGCCCAGGGGGATCCGGGGGGCCGGGCCTGCTCCCCAGTCATTTTCAGGGGTCCTCCCTGGCACCCCGGGCTAAGCCCACCCCCGCCCAAGCTCTCAGGGCCCCACGCTGGGGAGGGGTCGAGGCCCTGTCCTTCTGGGGCCATTGCATGTCCTCTTCGCTCTTTCATGCCTTTATACTGCTTTACTTTCATGTCCTTCTCTCTCTTGTGTCTCCTATCAACTCCTGCGGTACTTTGGTATCATAGTTGTTGTCATTGTGAAGCAGTTTATGTTCCGTTCTCTGCGAGAGGGATAATGTACGGCGAGTTGGTCATTATTGTGGAAAACCCCTTCAGGGCAATTAGATTAAAATATTTATATATATATAATATTATATTATATATTTATTCTCTCTCTCTATATATATATATATATATATATATATATATATATATATATATATATATATATATATATATATATAAAACCCCTTCAGAGCAATTAGACTTATATATATATATATATATATATGAAAATTTATCCCTTATATATAAAGTAAAATTTTCGTATTATTTTAACATATTTACGCACACATTTACGATTTCCATAGAGTACAGATGAGTATATGTACTTCTTGCAGTCGTCGAGCAGATGGTGCTGTTCTTGTCATTGCCATAGACCACACCTATTGGATGTCCGTCCCCGCCCCATTCTGCGGCCGCAGTCAGGGGTACTTGAAGTCCTTCAACTTTTGCTCAGCATGTCACCTGAGGCTTCTGTCTAATTGGTCGCTTCAACTTTTCCTGCGGGGCGCAGAGAAACGTGCTCCGAACACTCCTACTTTGGTTGGCAACGAATTAGTATTGTTTTCATGATTCTCCTCCTCATGTGACTGGACAACGACAGCTGCCAATCATATCAACACGTCACCGCAGCACATATGATTAACGGTGAAGCCCCACTCCACACGGAAAATCCGGATGTTATCCGCATCTCCCTGCGGAACTGCTCGTTTATGGGCGTTTCTGACTTGTTGGCTTGTGGGAGTGTCGGACATTGTGTGATCAAATAGAATCCATCTCCGCTAAATTTTGATTTTCCTGCTGTTATGAGTACAAATCAATTTTCGTACAAACATCTCTCTGCCATGGATCGTCGAAAGGAGATTCTGGCTGCGATTTCCGTCGCCACCGCCTTTTTGGGTTCATCCCATCCTGCAACGCCGAAAAAATTATGGGGAGTATCATCGGCTCGTATCAGAGCTCCGTTTGGATACAGCACTCTTCCAGCAGTACTTTCGACTGGACAGGTCCCAGTTCAGCTTCTTGTTCGTCCTTGTCAAAACAGGAAGATCTGCTGGCTCTGGAAGTTTATCAGACGAAAGAGATTGGCTCCCAGGTTGCGGGCACCGTATTTATTTCCATATGGCTAGAAAATTTCATCTTCGTCCCCTCCCACTTTCCCGCACAGATGCCCGGATTGTATCGGATGGTATCCCAGAATGCATCGCGCACCAAAACGCACGTATGCCATAGAAAATGAATGGGAAGCGGAGGAGGGCGGAGATTTTCCGTGTGTAATGGGGCCTCACCGTTACTCATGCACAAACATGTACGCTCATTCTCTGTCCGATAGATGTTCAAAATGGCAGCTTCAAGTGGATCCGCTGAAAACTCGGTCATTTCACTACAGAATAACCTGTTCTCAAGGTGTAACGTCACACTGGAAGAGAAAAAGAGGTTAAAGGAGCTTGGACCTGACCGACCCGATTTAAAGATTCAACAGCAGACAAGTGATCGTGGACGAGCTGGCACCCGGGGCTTCTCCCGCACCTTGTTACGACAAACAGCGATGGCTAGCTGGATGTGGCATTAGTAACGCCTTTTAATGCTTTCCCTGTTTGCTGTTCCTAGTTTGATAGATTTATCAGGGCCACTGTGAAAAGAACGGTACATCTACTACTGAGGGTCTGGCCAGGAATATGTTCCCCATTCTTTATTTTACCATGCTAGATACTATTTTGAAATATCCTGAGCCCGATTTCATACTGTGAAGCCAGTGTTCGCGGCGAATGTAATTTCTGTCCGATGTGTGGTCAACGTTCGCTCTGCATTCCGCATTGAAGTCCCTATTTTATAACAACTGGTAGTGTGAAAGCGGGGTAAAGTGCATGCGCTAACGGATGTTTACTTCTTGGCCTTGAAGAATCTTCACCAACTCGCGTTTGTGTCCCTTGTCGAAAAAGTAAAAATTTCCGTCCACAGTGATAACGTTAGCAACAACCTGTAATCTCAGTACAGCACTGCTGTGAATGAGATTTGGCGGCTGCTGGCAGGGTATTTAAACCCTTTTGTGCAGATGTGTCCGCCAGTGGACACGGAGCTGCAGATTTATGCACGCAGTTACAATATTCTATCACGAGATGACACACCCGGATCAGTTATTGAATTTTCACAAGCAAGCAAAGTTCAAATGGTTTTTATATTAAACGGTCGAATTCACTCCAATCCCTGGATGGATCAAGCCATCCTTGGTTCGACTTAAAGGGGTTGGCACATCCACACGACAGGGTGGCCCAAAAAAGCGTCTCTTTCTGTTTTCATGCCATGTTTAAGTTTTGTGCCTGGCTATGCCATGTTTATTGATTTTCGTGTTAAGTGACCTCTGCATGTTATTATGACTATTCTTTGATCGCGTATTGTGTTTTGGTAATTTGGATTTCATGTTTTTATTATTTTCCTTGCCTTAGTTATGCCATGTTTTCATTTCGCTTGTCTCGTTTATTTCGGCCATGCCATGCTTTGCACTACGTCTACCCCGTCTTGTCTGGTGTAGGTCTTTGCTCTTGGTTTAGTCTTACGTGCCACGCATTCGGGTGATTTACTGGTTTCTGGGATTTCAATCTTCCTTCATATCTTGTGTTCTTCCTTCCTTTCTCCTTTTGCTATCTACTAACAGTACTAACAGTTTATTGTTTTCAATAATTACTAACATTTATTAACATTGTATATTTTTACTAACTTAATAACTTGCACTCGGGATTGTACAGCTGCACATACTAATTGACTGACGATCTCTCAGCAATCGCCCAATTCTTATCTCCGCCCTCCTTGCCTATCCCTAATTATCTCTAGTGCAGTTTTCCGCTTATATCTCAGGCTTTCCCTTTTCTTTAGACTATACACTTTAGTACTCCTTAATTGGAGCTGTTGTTTGTTCATAGGATTGTCTTGTGATCCCTGTCTGCGTTTTGGCATTTGCTAAATTCATGTAATTAGATTATTCCTCATGCATCAATCCTGATTATTGTTTCATTGATCGCATCCGTTCTCCCCTGTCATGTGTTCACTCCGATTGTGTATTTAAGGTGTCTTCACTTTCACTTCCATGTCAGATCGTAACTTCCTTGTTTCTTGTGCCACGTTTGTTTCCGCCTCGACTCATTGTGAGTTATCTTTCTGACTGGATTGCCCGACTTCTGATTCTCGGTTTGCCCTTTTGGATATTGCTGCATCTGTGTATTTTTGACCTTTTTCTGCCCGATCTCGATTTTGTGGATTGCTGCCCTGTTTACGATTCGGACTGTCCTTTGGCTTATGAGTTTGCTTCTCCCTCAAACCTACGCCTGTGTTCTGGATCTGTTTTGTCTGACTACGATTTTTGTGATTGGTGCCCTGGTAACGAACTCTGCTCTGTCCCATTGGAAATCGAGCTTTGGATTACGGACTCTGTACTGTTGCCTTTCTCTCTGCGGGGGTTATCCGCCCCTATTCAATAAAGCACCTATTTTTTTGCAATCCCGTGTCCTCGCATTTGGTTCCAGATCGGTTCCTCACACTCTCCTTCCTCTCAGAACTCCAGGATGGATGAGGAACATGCAAATGAGTGGGCAGGATTGACTAATTATCCAGTGTATGAATTTTATTTCCACAAAATAATCCCGGGCAAAAAACTGAATTTCAAGTCACTGTTCAAGAGTAGATATACAGACTTTAACAAAGCCCTGCTTATTGTGTATAAGCGGGTTGGTCACTGGTGTGCCTTCCCTTTACTCTGTTCCTTGTGCCATTATTGGCATCGGCTCAGACAGTCTTGGCACCGTTTGAGTTCCGTCCTGTGAACACCAATTTTCCGTTCATGTAATATTAGCAACAAGACCAAATTTTTAAATCCCCCCCCCCCCACCTTTTTTTTTTTTTTTTTTTTTTTACCAAAATTGCAGCGATCCGGGTCTGAAACTTCCTGTAAACTTTTTTTTTTTTTTTTTTATCAATGAAATAAACTGCATATATACCATTAATTTATAATTTCATCCTGTTAAGTACAGTGAGACCTGTTGGTTACACTTTCTGTAAAATCTGTCATTTATGTATATAAATATGTAATTTACCACAGCTGTAGGGTGCTGGAAAAGCATGAAAATACACCTTGAAAATCCTTGAAAAGTGCTTGAATTTCACTTTGTAAAAGGTGTACGAACCCCGTAGACAGCATTACAGTGGTGTGTTTTTAGATTTGTTTTTCTGTTTAAGTTCCCTTTATTTATTGCATCTTTACAAAACCTCAAAATCCCAGTTAGTTGGTGGAATATCTTTAACATGACTGCTTTACAATCAATCTGTAAGTAATGTAAGGACAGGTACAGTGATCTGTAAGTAATGTAAGGACATGGTGATCTGTGGACATGTGGACATAGGGGATACATCCTCAATTCATAATAAAATAGGGGTACAAACCATGATAAACTTTAGGCTACATTTTCCTTCTTAATAACTGACTGTCGACATCACAGCAGCTGTCCGGTATGCTGCGCCTAGGTAAATTGCGCCCCCCCAAAATTTTCGGCACCAGCCCACCCCAGTCTATTTCCGTCGCCTGGCAGCCACGTTTAGTGGCAACACTTGTTATTAAAGCTGTTAAAGCTTTCAACTACTAATGGTCACTCTTGGCTTGAACCCCGGAATTGCAGCTTGCGGCTACATTTTCTTTTTTATTTTTACTTTAGGACAGGCCTCATGGTATATTTTATATCAGTTTTTAACTTACAAATATTTGGCTTGTGCGATCTTTCGCACGTTCATTTGTGCGCTGCTGTATCTGCCCATGTTTGGCCATGAATACTTTACTCCAACTCTAGTGGAATCTCTGTTGACGTCATCGTCCTTGATATTTCATTACACGCCGTATGTTAAAAAATAAACAGAAAGGCAGTCTAAACGTAAAAATTTGCCGGTATTACATGGCATCACATTCTCAGATCCATGTATGGTGCAGTGAAAAATTATTTGGATAATATGGATTTGTTCCAATTTGCTTATTTATCATAATTAAATGTTTCAGATCATCCATCTAGTTTAAGACAAAGACAATGTGAAAAAAAAAAGATTATTTAATTTCTTTACAGTAACGAGTTATTCAAGACCTATATCGCTGATGTGGAAAATGTAATTGTCCCCCAAAACCTCATAACTGTTGTGCTACACTGTAAACCCAGATAGTGTGGTGAACTCAAATGTTTTGTGGCAACCGATTACCTCAAAAAAAATTGTGCGGGCCAACTTAATTGCATTGTATGGAAGGAACTTAAAGGAAATATTAAAGGAAAAGGAATTAAAGTAAAAGTTAAAATAAAAATTGAAGGAAAAGTTTTTTTTTTTTTTTTTTTTAACATGTCTTAAGTGCTGTGAACATAAGACCATTAAGTTTGCATTCTCAATTTTTTTGAGGTTTTCGGAGTTCATCACACTATCAGAGTTTACAGTGCACCCTTGGCAGCAACAACTGCTATCAAGCATTTTCAATACGGGGCAATGAGCCTTTTACATTGCTGCCGGGGGAATTTCGGCCCACTCCTCTCCGCAGGACTATCTAAGTTTGGCCAAATTGGGGCGGGTTTTGAGCACGAGCTGCCTGCTTTAGGTCTTGCATCAATATTCCATTTGGATTCAAGTCACGACTTTGATGAGGCCACTCCAAAACCTTCATTTGTTGTCTTTTGAGCCATTTTATGCTTATTAGAAGAGCCTTAATAAAAAAAAATAGTCATGGGGAATATTAAACTGAATAGCCTGAATAGCCATGTGTGACTATTTTTTCATGGATAGAGCCGAAGTAAAGACCAGTTTTAACCAGCACTCACAACCAAAGATCCAAAAAAATATTTTCAAACTCCTGGCCTGGTCTCTCCAATAATATAAAAGGAAGATTATCACGCTTACCTGTTTCAACTTGTATTCACTGCACTGAAGTTCAACAGCACCCGCTTCAAGTATTTCCGCAAGATAATTAGTTTTTTCCACGTAATTGGTGATAATTGCCAGTAATTTCAATGATAAAATCCAAAACGGGAGGCCGCCATTGTTTTGAACTCAAGCTACGCGAGACAGAGTTTCAGCTCGTGAAAGCACGGAATCGTGATGTGAATGCGGCGACAGAGAGTGTAAACAAAGCATCCCTGAACAGTGATATGCATTGTGCCATTTTGCGAGTTTATAACCCAACGGCGAATTAAATCCCTGTCCTCACTGGCCATCTTCTGTTTTGTGTCGTTGACTCAATCGTATGCCTGACAATGCAGCATTTTCAAAGCAATTTTGGATCTGTTCACTGACGAGAAAATCTCATTAAATCGAATGCATCGGCAATGATGTCCAGAAGTGCCAGACATCCCATAGATATATATAAAACACTAGATTGCTGATAGGGTACGTTCAAGTGAAGCATCTGGCCTCGGAGCTTATACACCCAGAAGTAAAATTCGCACATAGACTCCCATGCATTTTCACCGACGTTAAAATGATATTTTCAAAAAGACTTGCGTGCAAGTAGGTGTTATTTTGATATCGTTGTGCAGAGCAACATTTTTTCTCCCTAAATATGTGCATTCCGGAAGATGAAAAGCGAACACTTACTAAAGGGAAGATCGAAATGTGACTCAGTGTTAACGTTAAAGTGCAGCAGAGAAGTGACGTTAACGTGACCAAGGCTTTTACCTCTGATAAGATTTGCTTGGAAGTTATCGCCGTTATAAGAATCGGCAATGAATGTCTGTATACGTTATCAAATTACACTCTGGTTTCCTCTCTTCATTGTACCCTGGTTGACTATTTGACATCAACCGAATTGTTTATATTGAATCATATGGCTAATACCAACGTTGATAAAAGCAAGCGCTAGTGAAGTCTTTCTCCCCACCTTGTCTTCTGGAGCTCTGTATAAAATGGACAAAGCGACTTATCCACTGATTTAAATATTATGCGGGTAAAAAGTATTGTCATTCAATGTCAATTACAGGTAGTTAGCTTGTAAGCCACCTTTTTAATTTTATTTACCACCAAGTCAATGCAGTCCCTGCGATGCCAAGGTAGCTTGCTGGTGACCGTTAGGGCCGGTTCATACTCTACACAAGGTACGTGAGCGCGAACGTAAGACAACGCATCGAGCAACGTAAGGTAGCCAACTAGCCATCTTGCGTCCTTGCATAGCAAAGTGTGTTGTCCAAATTTTTGTAACGCGACACGTCGAAGCATGTATTTCCGTGAGATTCCAATAGGGGAGATAAAGCAAATAATGCACCATACGCAGTGTTCAACACTAAAAAGAAAAAAGGAGGAGGAGGAGAAAGAGAAGACTTTGCTACCCCCTATTGCATGAGCAGTGTACTGCTTTCTAACGAGGCACAGCGCAGCAAGGGACGCGCATTCAGGCTTCTCAGTGAACGGAATGGAACGGACCTGTGCTCGGGTTCGCTCGCGTACCTTGCGTTGAGTATGAACCGTCCCTTATTTGAAATTGGCCTCATAGGAAAACATTCATTTTTATGAAGAAGTTGGGTGCATCAATATGGTGGCCGGGTGCTTCACTTTGCTGATGTTGTCATATTTACATTATGCAATCTAGTGTTCTAAATATATATATCTATGAAACCTCCGCGCTGTCGTCATGATCTCGTGCCCGAGAATCAGACGCGACGGGTGCTACGGAAAATAATGGCGCTGCCCAATGGGCTCAATTAAATTCCCTTTTTTGTCAATTAGCCAACTGAGCTATATGAATGCAGTTTAACTAGCAGGGGATTAACAATTTGAAATAACAGGAGGGCAGAAATTTTTTGATGACAGTCCTCCTTTAATAGAAATAAAACACATTATTAATCTAAGTGGACAATCCTGGTTAAATAAATTGAAATAATACCACAGTTGAAATATAAAACTAAAAGGCCTGATGCGTTTTTCCTCGTTTGAGTACCTTTTTTTGTTTTTAATCAATGAAATTAGGGAGACGGGTCTTGTTGTTACACGACCATGTTGTTATATTCTAAATAGTTCCGATAATAAAACTCAGACGGCGCTCTAATTTCTCCTGCTGCTAGGCGAAGGTGGCCCGCGTCTTTACGCGACAGAAGGACGTACGTCAAAAGTCGCAGGTTAGTGTTTCAGAAAAATGCTCGAAAAAGTAACTTTCTTGGTGTTTGGGAGATTTCGATTCACATCAAGTCTAATTGATACATACCTGAGTTTTTCTGGATTATGAGAGAGGATGACATTTGCCACAGTGCCATGACACACCCATGTAAAGATTGCCCTGGAACATTTCAAAATGTCGGGACAATGGCGAAGGGTTGCTGATGGACCAGTTTATACACCCAAGTTACAGTAAGAACTTGCCCCAAAACCTGTAACAATTTGGGCAAGATCAAATTACCTCACTGAATGACTTTCCACCTTTTTGTATTTCAGAAAGATGCCTTGAAATTACAAACGAATAACGAAACGTGGCAATGCCATTAGAGAATGACTCAAGAGGTTCCTTACTGTGGCTTCGTGGGATAATAGTAGTAAGGCATCCCCCTTAACTTGCCTACTTAAGTGGGAAACACGTCTCACTTAAGCAAATGGTATAACAAAGTGCCCCACAACCTGCAACAAACTACCCATCCTGTAACAAACCACCCCATAAATGGGGTGGTTTGTTACAGATGATAGGGGTCTATTTTTTCCTCAGCAGCATTACGCATACGCAGAATATAGGGGTTGCAGCAGATCAGTCATGTAGTCTAATAAACTTTGTATCTTTACAGTGCATATTGATAACAAAAACCCGATAATGTCAATTCTACAGCCGGTAAAAGAAAAAGTGTAACATCTATTCCCGGTCTCCCCTACCCTTTAAAAAAAACCAGAAAAAAAAAACCCGCAGTAACCCAGTAAGTCCCATTTAACCCATCACAAATTTTCGCACTTTATTTTTCAAAGCGGCGGATATTGCGGAGAACAGAGACGCCAGGGAAAGTTAACACAAATCCGTGTCCCAATGAGGGAGCATCATAGAAGCGCTCCAACCGGCAGTTACAGCAAAGCGGCTCGCTGTACTGACCACAAGAGGGCGCCGTCCTGCAGTAAAGCTGTCATGTTTTACCTGACTGGGATCCAAGATGCCTGACTTGTGGTAGCCTACAATCCAGAGCGCCAGAGCATGAAGTGATCATATTCTAGAAAAGAAACAGGATTGAACTCGGAATCCAAGCCTTACCTTTTCAGTTAAGGATTTCTCTCTCACAGAAATACTCTGGATCCAAATTCTATTCCCGAAGATTTTATGTCATTTAGGTATTGATTCCTGCTATAATTTGGCACACTTTGAGAGTGCAAATTCGAAGCGTAACAAGATCTCTAGTTGCCAAATGAACTGTGCGTTGTTAAACGCAAAAAAAAAGAAAAAAAAAACCTATAGGGTGGCGGATCTCTGGGATCAAGGTTTGGATGTGGTCACTCGATTCTTCAAATCTAACACTCCTTCTTATGCAAAAAAAAAAAAAAACAAACAAAAAAAAAACTGTGCTTCAGAGCATTTACTGACAAGAAGAGGCTTTGTACCTGACACCCCAAAAGCTACACGGATTACGCTCAGAAGGATATTTATTTCGGTAATGGAAGTAGCCCCTATGCATTAACTCCACAGCCACAGGCAATACTTCAGTGCAGAAACCTTTCAAATACAATGTACATCAAGACATTCCAGAGATCAAAAGCTCTGCATGTCATAATTTCAGAATTACTACAATGATAGCTGCGGTTTCCATGTTTCTGAGGAAAAGTGAACTTTGTTTGTTTAATTATAGCAGATTTCACGGCTCATATCCATCCCCCAGCAAAACCTCCGGGCAGTAAGTGGGCTTGAGCGATCTGGGGTCACATTTATTTATTAACGGTACATTGCAGTGATGTCTGCGCCACTCTCTTTATGTATTTTGCATAAAACGAGATGGTCATTGGAAACATACACAATTTATAAGATTAAGGGAGTGTGATAAAAATCCAGGATGATTCGTTTTAATTCTACAGATAATTGATACAATTTAGCTTACTCGCAATTTTCTGAATGGGTTTTTTTTTACTTTAAGCCGTATATTTTGTTTTGAGCGAATTGAGCAAATTCCCATAAATAAGACCCCTGCTATGCCAAAAAAAAAAAGTTCTGTCGTAAGAAAGCAGTAAAAATCTCTGGACACACTCGTATAGAGCAGGTATAGAGGCAGGTGATCCCTCTCAATCCCTGTGCTACTGCCCTCTGCTGATAAAAGCAAGCACCTTTTCTTTTTTTTCTCTGACATATAACTCGTCAGGCGTCCAAACCCAAACCCAAATTACAGAGTTCAATTTCACTTTTGAGTTGCAAGCTACGTTGCTAACTAGCTCGCTATTTCAGTAGCCTATTTGCGATAAATTGTTGACTTTTTTCCTAGTGTGTTAACAGCGGAGGGGCAGTAAGGCACTCCGCTGCGCGTCGTGCCTTAGAATGCCCCTCCGGTGTTATAAAATCACTGTAACCCACTGCTTCTCGGGACTTATTCCTTTATTATACTAGTAGCATGCAGAGCATGTGTGGGGCGAGCACAGCGAGTCCCTTATTGGTCAGGTCATTGGTCAGCTCAATACACCCTTTGTTGGCCATTTCGAGCAGAGCAGCCGGTCGGTTGATGGCAAACGTACATACAAACAGGGGGGCGCATTGAGTTGACTAATAAGGGACTCGCGCGCACATTAATGTACCAGTTTCTCTGACCAGACCATCAAATCTCAGTTATTTATCGCCTCGAGTATACTTCAGATCATTTAACTTATGTAATTTCTAATTAAAATTGTCTGCTCTTTGGAATCATTGTGGTCTCCTTTATTCAGTAGGGGCTGAAGCAGTGCACAGTGTTCTTTGTGTTAAAACATGAGCATGTTATAACTCATAACAGGACGTCTCGTGCCCCACACCTCAGAGTAATTGTAGTGCACTGTCTTTAATGTGTCAAATCATGGTCTTTCATCAGTGTTTGCGAAATGCATGACGATCTCCTTGGAACATAACTCTTCCTGTTCTATTATTTTCATTGAATGATCCCATAAGTTGGGACAGGATTCTGTACAGTTTGTAAAGGGCAAAAATTTTTGGCACGCGTAAAATTATGCAGATAAATCATTCTTATGTATGTCTCGGTTGAAGCTTCCCTTTACTTTTAATCAGAGTTAATAGTGTATTATTAGTTTTTACAGTCTTGAATAGGATATGGAGGCATGAAGGCTATGATAGGTTTTACCAGCACACATAGCTAACCCTTCAAAGAGCACTTTGATTTGCTTCCAGGGCTGCAACCAAATCTGGATTAAACCGGATCAATCTAGATAAATCAAGTTCTGCAAAAAGGAAACCTTCTCAATATGTTAACATGGCACCATAGGGCCTGTGTATTTTGAGAATATTTGACTGAAAATTTACATGTGTTCACCACACTGTAAGCCAGTTTTCTTAAAATAATAGTGATTCGTTTTGTCCCGGCAATCTGAATTCATTAGAGGAAAAATACTGAAGTTCCAGTGTAGCTTCATATTATTCTGATACTTTCTTCATGTGTTAGCCATACAAAACAGCAGCTGTTGTATTCAAACCAGAAGAACTTCAGACTTATTCTAAATTCTAATAGAGATCAGTAAGTTTCTAATGATCCCAAATATGTCCTGCTGAATTACAGGGAAATGTGTTTAAAATGATGTTCAAAATCTAGTTATTTTATCTTTGATGTAATGCTCTGGCCATAAAATATGGCATCCTGGGATTGAATATTTCTCTCAATATAAGTGCGATGTAGCTTCAGCAAAGTGCAGCAACCAGCAGATACAGAATATGTAAGTGACATTCTCCTACAATATGGAAAAAATAATTTTTCTGACTTTGAACCTACTGAAGAGAAAACTTCAATTAAAAGTTAGATTTTAAGGGGTTAAATTCTGGGTCCTGAGTTTTTTACTTCAAGTTAGGCATATGTAATTCCTCAAGCTCTTGCACATTTAGGTCAATACACCACTCAAGGCCCTTACCTGGAATTCTAGAACAGCTGACGATCTTTGATCTCCGAAAATATACAGTATATCCCACAAATCTGGGCATATTCAACCGCCTGGAAGCAAATCAGCCTCCAAGAATGAACATGAAGTAGGTCTGAAAATACTTGCTTGATCTTGAGAAATGAATTATATTGAAGACAAATTAAATTTGGGTCAGACCCAGGAAGTGGAGCACAGTGTGGGGACTGCATTTTTCTGATAAGTAAGGCTGTATATCACTTGACTCTTTCCCGTGGGCCCCTCCCCCAGCTGCCTGTACAGGTAAGGTTCTATGACATCTTCCATTGTTCCCTTACAGCCCCTCTACACTGTACATTCCTAAATTAGCCCACCCCCTTTTCCTGGACCCCGAGGGGGGAATTATCTCAACTTGCACCTGAACGTACAGAGATGGGGAGTCGTAGGCAAGGAGGTGGGGGTCAGGGGGAAGGGCGGGGATTTGTATTGCGCCACCTGTGCCTAAGGTAAAACCCCTCTATCCCAAACGTGGAAAAGAGTGAACAGGGTGCACCAGAAGAAGGGAAAAGTAGAGTAAGACATTTCATAAATGACCAAGTTCCTTATTGGGGAATTAACGACGCCTACTGGCGAAAAAAAACACTACAGCATAAAGCCAGCCATTACACTGCATTGAAGTCTATTGAAGGATCAATGCAGAGTTATTCTGTTTGAGTGACTTTAAACCCTATGATGAAGAATTCCCACCTTGATGGGAGTGGTCTCTTTAACAATGACAATGTCGCAAGGGGTCACTGAATGGTTCTGTGAGAATGAAAATGATCCCTAACTTACGTCATCAACTTCACAGTCACCAAGTATCAAACCAGCTGAGCCCATGTGGGAGGTTTTGGAACAAAGTGTTAGACAATGCTCTTTGTCACCATCATCAAACACCACACTTGGGAGTGTCGCCAGGAATACAGGTACACATGTAGGCTATATCTGTAAACTGTTTGTTGACCTGGCAGCGTGTGGAGGTCCAAAACCTAAATAAGATTGCTTGTTGAATTTTTCATGAAAATACTGGCCACAGAGGGTATGCGCAAAAGGTAATGTTCACGAGCCAAAGCAACTTCCCCTTAAGAAGACTAGAACTTTGAACAACAACAAAAAAAAAAAAAAAACCGTCATTGTAAGAGCTTGTCACAGGTCTGCATACTATCTTTGCAAAACAGACCCCAACAGTATGTAATATTTGCATTTCTAATTCACAGGGGGCCGCTAAAGCGCACCCTACTCAGATGTCATCCCATCATAAAAGAATCTAAGTGATTGATGAGGCGATCACTCACCCTGCTGCCTTTCTCCGGGTTACAGTAGCATCCCTCCACACAGTTTGGGCCCACGCATGGTACCTGCTGCTGCAGGGAGGGAGAGAGAGATGGAAAGAGACAGAGAGAGGAAGAGAGAGAGAGACTTTTAATTACAATTAATCAGGAGCAAGATATGCAGTTGGCGCAAGAAACCTGCCGCCATCAATCAGGGAATTAAAAAAAAAAGATCCTGACATTACTGCGCTGTGCACACTCTTTAAATCCTCTATTGTAATGAAAAAAAGCTCAATTCTGCACTGAAATTTTCCGCAGTGCTACTGGACTCATTCATTCTGCAGGATTATAATGAAAAACCAACAGCGTCCCTGAGGAAGTCCAGGCCCCACATTCCCAAACACAGGGTCCCCCAGACCTCCTCCTCCTTCACACCCAATGACCAAACCCTCTCTCTCTCTCCCCCTCCCTACAACTACACCATTGTGCACCTGTGCTCAGTTTACACCACCATTCACCATGGCCTCAAAGGATAGGACAAAGGCCTCACTCGCTGCCCCCCGCTCCTCGCTGGGGTGCCGTGGTGTTGGGTGGCAGGTAAGACTTCACACGTGCAGGTTAAAGGGGTCCACAAGGACCCACACCTAACAACAAGATTAAATTCCAGACTTGCGTCCCCCCCCACTTTTCACCACCCCTCCAACACAGGAGCACCAATCAGCATGCGACGCTGTTTGTCCAATCCTGCAACCCCTTCGATCGGGGCTCTGTGAACTGAAACCACTTTCGCTAAAGCAATGCGATCCAGTTGCCGATGTACACAGGAGTACAGATTACAGGGGCATGTTGGGATAGAAAAGCCCAGATATGAACTGGTTTTTAGGACACATTCACCTATTTGGATTCTTACCACAATTTGCTATATTTTTACAAAGGAACTCACTCCATTTACTGTATATGTGAAAGCTTTAACTTTCTGAATGAGCATTGTTTTCACAACCAAAATAAACCCATAATAAGTTTTGTTGTATCCCAATTTCCCGAGAGACCACAGTGAACCTAATTTCCACTGGCGTTCCTTTATAAGGTTTCAGAATGAGTGCCTCAGCCTAACTGAAAGCCACAGAAGCAAAACTAGATCAGGCCAGACAGTGGTCTTGTTTTTATTATTTACTTTTGGGCAGTGAAAGTTTTTGCTCCTTGTTTCAGTTGTGTCACTTTTGCTGGGACTAGAGACTGTGACGTCACACGGACAAGGATTCAGAGCCCTGACAGACGTAAAACATTTACTTATTTTAACATTACAAACTGCCCCCGGCCCATCCCTCGGGCGATACCACCCCACCATACCACATGATAGAGCTAGCATTAGCTACGGGGCTGCATTTTGGAGGGAGGGACCAGGTCATTTCTCACTATCAAAGGCACAAGCTGAATATCGCATTGTGTACATCAGAGACATTTCAGACGGAGGCAAAGAGGCGCCGTTCAAAAGAAAAAGCCCTTTTAACACACGCCAAAAACCAATAAAGCGAGTAAACAATGATCCTGAATGCACAACAAAAACAACATGACAAAAATTCTCCCGGAAATGGCTATAAAAGCAACAGGTCAATGTTCTAGAAAAGCCGAGACAAAGCCCTACTTAAATCTCAATTGCAAATCTGTAGCAAAGCCAGAGAATTCCTGCCTACATTTGCAGTATATCTTCCCTGGCAGGCCTGGGGGAAGGAATGGGCAAGTCTCCAGATCCGCACTACATGCACAGGCAGTCAACCCAAGGAGATTCACAGCTGTAACCGCTGCCAAAGGCACATCAACAAAGCAGTGACTCGGGGGGCGTTAAATACTTTTGTACAGGCGTTTTTCATTCTGCAACATGATTTGGCTAAGCTCATGTACCAATATCAGTACCAGGGTTAAACAAATCGGCTATGTTGAAAGAAGAGATGACGAGTGAGAGGAAGAATTAAACATGCCGAATTTCACCGGAGAAATGGGGGAAGTCTGGATTTTACGTGGGTTCAGCGTTCAGTCTGCGACTAAATGTGAGAAAAAATCCAATGATTGAACGCAAGAACATAACTAGAGTTTAATGGATAGTGGAGCTAAGCTCTTACCTGGGGGGGGGTCTGGGCTGGCCTTCAGCTATTGGTTATTTGAATTTAAAATGGACATTATTTTGGGGGCTAAAGAACATTTAGGAGGAGGAATTTAGGAGGCTCTCATTCCCTAAAATAGGCTTAGCTACACCATGAACGTTTGCTGAAGACACTGGAGAGGAAATGGGACAGCATGTGAGTGAATGTCTCATGTTCTCCCTGCGTTAGTGTGGGTTTCAGAATGAAGGACATCTGATGAAAACAAGCCTGCCAGATACATCTTTAGATGTGTTCCTTAATGTGCAGTGGTCTTGTAAAAAAAAGGACTTAAGGAATGCAGTGTACATGATGTCACAGGCAGTTGTCCCTGATCTATGATGAGCCCAAATACAATGAAAACAGGGTCATTCTACATGAAATCAGTTAATTTTCAGACAAATTCCATGGGCATAGGCATGGATTTGAATGTTCCTTTGGGTGCAAATGAAAAAAAATTCTGAGTTTTCGCTCGGCTCACTGGTTTTGAATCTCTTGGGGGGTCAAAAAAGTGGGCATGGCACCCCGGTCGGCGAAATTGGCATTTTTTCCATTTTTAACTGGCAGCAACTCTGGAAATAATGAAGTTAACCTCATAATTCTTTTCAGGACTTGTTCTCTAGGCACAGTTCGCCCCTTAATTGTCAATCAATGTAGTTTTAACCCTTTTATTGTGGTAATATCAGCTATTAGTAATGGTCAAGAGCTTTCTATAGCCATCGATTTGGTAATATTGACCCTTATTTTACACTCCCTGTGGGGGGGTGACCCTTTTTTCACCCCTTTTTTCAGGATGTGGGTATCCTTCATTTTAATGAAGCCTATATTTTTAGAAAGCTCTTGATGTGTACTGCCACCAAAATAAATTTCATCATGGAACGAGCATACAGTCATTAAAAATGTTGTCATTTTCTTCAATTTTCATCCTTTAACATTAACATAACATTAACCCTCTTTTAGGGGTCATTCACAATTCTCAACATTTTCACAAGTTTACAAGGAGCACATTTTTTTAGATGCTCCTCCCCCAAAAAATGTACTGTAAAAATATTCAGTTTTACTTCAATATTTCCTCTTTTTCAAATGTAGGGAGTGTACACAGACAACCCCACCCCACCCCCGTGATGCTAAAAATTGTGAATGGCCCCTTAATCTGCTTCAATTCTTACAAGTACCGTCACAAAAGTCGCTGATTTCTAAGCCACATGGTGATTCTGTCAAACCCATTATCAGAAAGAGTGTACTGCCCTCCTGATCCTGCAGTGCTTGGTACAGAGATTATTAACAAATGGTTCAGGGGAACATGACGAATGTCGTTTTTATTCTGCGGCCACTGAAACTTCTGCGTCAGTCTGTGAGGAGGCATGAATTTCACATTGAAGTCCTGATATTCTTCAGATGCATCCAAGACAACTGCCGGCCTTCGGTAGCCATCATACAGGCAGGCTACATAAAGCCCTGGAGTAAACTGGTCAAGGGTTGACTGTTCTTTGTGATCAGCACCCATCATTTGTACAGACTGAAACCCAGTAACATCCCCAGACACGCATTTCACAATGATGGAACCATCAGATGAAGGAACGAAGCAGTGAATATCCCTGGTACTGGGAATTTTAGGAGCATCTTCAAAACATCTGTTTCGGTCAACTGCATATTATATTCTTTTTACTCCCTGTGCCCAATACTTACCTAGCATACACTACCGCTCAAAAGTTTGGGATCACTTGCAAATTTCTTTGTTTTCCAAAGAAAACTACATTTTCACGCATTTCAGAAACATTTTTTTTCCATTTCACAAACATTTTTATCCATTTCACAAACAATTAAAATTAATCAGATGATTTTCAAAGAATGATCTACATTTTTGCATAGAGGCCTATTATCAGCAACAGTCACTCCTCTGCATCAATCTCCTGGTATGGCTGCTAATCCAAGTTAAGCATTTTATAAGGCTAATTGATTATTAGAAAACCCTTCTGCAAATGTGTTGCGCAGCTGGAAACTGTTGAACTATTAAGGGAGCGCAAAAGGGAGCATGGCAATCTTGAGGTTGGTTTAGTACCTGAAGCATCAGCAGTTGTTTGTTTGTTTGTTTACAGGCTCAAAATGGCCAGAAAGAAAGACCTTCCTTTGGAGACCCATCAGTCTATTGTTGTGCTTAGAAAAGAAGGCTATTCAACGCGAGAAATCGAAAACTTAAAGGGCTCTAAATTCGTAGACCAGGCGCAGGCGCGGCGAATAGTGGGAGCGCCGCGCCAACAGGGTGTGTCCAGGAGTATGTTGCAATTTTGTAGCCTGGCGCAAGTACTCCTCTGTCCCGCCTCTGCCCCGCCTTCCAGCGCAAGTAACAAAGAGGTAGGAGAAAAGGCTTAAGTGGGTTTGACACAGCTGAGTCAACTCTTCACTAATATAATGAGCTCCTTTCCTCACCTTTAAAGTGTTGAAATAAAGAAGCCTCTGTCCTATATCTACATGATGCATTAATGTTGCATTTTACTTTGCTGCTTCAGGCTTGTTTTCTTACGTCTATATTAAGCATTTCGAATATGAGTCATTCTCGACTTATTACCATTAGCGAATTTGAATGGAATTTCAAAACGAAAACTACGTCAGACCATTCAAACTTATGAAGTTGGAATGAAATACGACGGTTGCTCATTTATTTCTTCTGCCTGCATCATTGGGAAGAGAAACGATGGATAGCGTGTTCCCATTATTACACCCTGTTGCTGCTTAAAATTTTGTCATTAACATGCATGGACAACAATGCAAGATACGTTACACATTTAATTTCAATGTGTGATCTTAACTCAGTACGAGATATTAGCAATCAGGCTGTATTCCTTCCTTACTAAAAACGATGAAACCTAAGTGACAATAATAGAAGCCTAGTATTAAGCTGCTTGCACACTGGACGCGAAACAAATTTTTCGCACTACAGGTTGCGTTGAACGCAGTGTCTCGTGTCCGAAAGTCTGACTGGGTTTTAATATATCTCTGTGTCCGACAGTCGATTATTGTTTTTAATTTGTTCAAACCTACTGTCTCTTTTATTAAACGTGAATGTTTTGATAAGAGGGCGCAGTTCTTCAAGAAGAGTACTAAGAATTTCAATCGATGTTTCTGTTTCAGCTCTGCTCAATAAAGTGAGTCGACACTGGCGCGGTACAATGTACAATGCCTCCGTGTCTGACAGCCAAAAAAAAAAAGAGGACGATTAGAACAGATTGATAACGAAATAAAGAATAAAAAGAAACATTTTAACAACAGAACATCCAATGAACACTGCGATTTATTTATTGGCGGGTCATCTTTGTTGGATGTCCCGTTTGTTGGTGATATATTTTATTCTTTATTTCGTTATAAATCTGTTCTCATATCAATACTTTTACTTTTTGCTGGCTGCTGGACGTGGAGTATTTTGCATTTAGCGTCGGACAGTCTTGATCGTGCATGCGATAATTTATTCACACTGTCAATGGTCATGGAATTGATTTGCTCACGCACTATTTTATCTCTGCTGTGGAAATAAAGCGTGAATCTGTTCGATCCATCTTACTAATTTTCAAAAGAAAGACCGAATAAAGACTGTTTTCTATTTTCAATGGAAGAAAACAGACAAATAGGCTAAAAAGACCAAGAAAAGTCAATAGCTATCTATTTACATTTTGTGAAGGTCGAACACAAACATGGCCAAGGTTGCACGTCTAATAATTCCTGGAATACACAGAAAAAAGTTCTAATTTATGACTTTCGGACATGGAGCTATATTAAAACCCTGTCCGACTATCACGTCTTTGCATTGACTTTGTCTGTAATCAGTCGTGCGAAAAATTTGTTTCGCGCCCAGTGTGCAAGCGGCTTTAATGAGCATAGAATGCAAGAATTCTATATATATGCAGTTTGTGGTTAGCTGAGAAAGATGTGAAGTCGTCAGTTTGCATCACAGATTCAGCTGCGTTGATTAAGCCAGGTCAAGTTTCCATTACGCGTGGCAACCACCTTTAATTTCAACATCAGGACAATCGATATAGATACTATAATTTATGTCCTTATTCAGATAATTACATTAAATAGTGCTTCCTATAATTATTTCTTGCATTGAAATGTGTCTGACATTCTGGAAACCTACCCGTGAGGTTTCGGTGACGTGTGCGCACTGTGCGCCGGTCAGCCAAATTGCCACTGCACAGAAAGTAAACCAGTTTGGAGATGGCGAGCTTTCTGCACAACTCCAGCGGAGACTTTTTCTAGAAATTGTCTCTGCGTATTGATGAATATGTGACACCTCCCCTTACTACGCCGCCTCACCCATCTCGGCGCACGTGTGTCTACCAAATTGCCAAAGTGGCTGCGCACGGTGTTGCACCGCACAAAATTACCACTGCGTGGGCTGCGCCACGCTAAGCCACCTGCGCTGCGCCAACAAATTAGAGCCCATAATCTCTTAGCATGCTGTCAAGTACTCCCTTCAGAGAGCAGCACAAACTGGCACTAACAAGGACAGAAAAAAGGAGTGGGAGGCCCCAATGCACAACTGTGCAAGAGGACAAATATCTGAAAGTGTGTAGTTTAAGACAAAGACACCTCACAGGTTGTCAACTAGCAGCTGTGCTAAATGGTTCCCGTCAAACATCAGTTACAGTATCAATAGTGAAGGTGGTTTTTTTAATGAAGGGAAAGTTTGAAGTACATATTCATCATTTTCCATTAAAATTATCATTTCTAACTCAGACAATATCAGCATGTTCTGTTCATTTGCTATATTTCCGATTCAGACTAATTTCATGTGTGTTTCCATGGAAAGCAAGAAAATTTCCAAGTGATCCCAAACTTTTGAGCGGTAGTGTATGTCTTTTTATGACAATTGTTTAAGTTGAGGATGTTTCCAACGGTGCAATATTGAGAGGTACTTTCACTAACTTGGGAAGCAATGGTCTCAAGACGTGCTCATTAGCATATTCTGCCACCTATGCAACTATTGAGGAATCACTGCCGTCATCTATTTTGGAATAAAAGCAACAGAAACAGCAACTCACTAGTTTGTCTGTCATCTTCTGTTGCACACACAAAAAAACAAAATATATGGAAAAGACATCAATATTTTTAATGAAGGTATGCTAGTTCCTTAATGAAATTTATTTTGGTGGCAGTACACATTAAGAGCTTTCTAAGAATATATGTTTCATTAAAATTGAGGGATACCCACATCCTGAAAAAAGGGGCCGAAAAATGGTCACCCCCCACAGGGTGGTAAAATAAGGTTCAAAGTGACCAAATAATAATAATAAATGGTACAGGATATTAATTGACGCTCTTGAGAATTACTAATAGCTGATATTACCACAAGTCCACATATGTCATCAGATGAATGTGAAAACGGTACCCTTAAATGTGTATGTCTTGATAGCAGTTTGTAGAAGTAACATTTTTGAGAGTCTATAAAACAATGCACTTCTTTTAGTGGCTATAACGGGGAGTACAGTGCCTAGACAACAAGTCCTAAAAAAATCAGGCGGTTAGTTTTATCATTTCCAGAGTTACAGCCTGTTAAAAATGGATCAAATCCAAATTTGCCACTTGGGGTCCCACACCCAATTTTTTGACCCCCTCTGAAAATAATAACTAGTGGGCCGATTGAGCTAAAACTTGGTATGTCATCATTTGGCACCAAACGCAACATTATATCGAAGTTTGAAGAAAGTCCATGACTGTGCCCATGAGAGCCCTGGTTGGCCTCGTGTGGAATGACCCAACGGCAGATGGGAACAGAGTGCTTGAGCTGCGGTTCAAACGCTCAAGGAAACGTATCCGAGGAAGGAGGGATGAATTTTTACTGATAGAACACACCTGAGGTGCTAGAACAGACTGCCCCTGATGAGAGAGAGTGGAGAGGGTGTTACAGAGTGAGTGAGTGAGGGAGTCTATGTTTTAACAAGTGACTATGTGAATAAGTGAGTGAATGAGTGAGAGGGTATGGTAAAGAGAGAAAAGTGAGGGGGCACAAAAGTGAGTGTGTGAGTGAATGAGCGATTGAGTGAGAGAGGGAGTGGAGAGCAGAATGTGGGGTCGGTAGAGGTGAACGCACAGAATCTCGAGGCCGAATGACAGGAAGTATGTGAGGTGTGAGGGACTAGAGGGCGCTGTTTGCGCTGGAAGAGTGTTCTGATAATTAGGCTGTCAAACAGATCAAAGCATAGTTGGGAGTTCTGCCAACCCGCAAGTCTCGGGGAAGAGCTCGGCCCACGCCTTGTGTGACAACTCAGGAATTTATAAGGAAATGTTTCTTGGGTCGCAATCGGCTGTCCAGCCGCAAGAAGGTCATGTGATCACGCTGTAAAGGTCACATGTTCATGCAGGGCAATGGACCCGCATGGCTGTTCTGCAGATACTCGGGAAAAAGTGGGAAATCTGTGGCAGGTATTGGCAGAAAACATATATGGCACATATTTGTTGTGAGCATTTAATTGAGAGAGAGAAAAGGAGCGGAGAAGATGTTCTCTCTCCCCCTCTCTCTCCCTCTCTACCTCAATCTTTCTCTCTTAAATAAATTGGCAGGAAATGAACACGACAAATATGTGCTGTGTGTATGTTCTGCCAATACGTGTGGCAAATTTCCAATACAAACAAGAACCTCACAAGAACATCGTGTAACAGACGTGTGGTGGCTCAAATTACAGTTCAGGATGTAGTTACTATAATCGAGTTCAACGCAATTAAATGCAATAACATAGCAATAATTCTCTCCCCCCCCTCTCTATCTCCCCCTATCTGCCCAAAGTTTTGTTGCGATTAGGTTTAGGTTTTTGTCATTTAAAGTTCTGTCATTTATATTTTTGGACAGTGTCCCGATAAAGACAGTTTTTAATGTCAATTTCACTCTTCCTCTCTTGCTGCAGCCCTCTTTTTCACACCCTCCCTCCATCTATCTCTTTTGCCCTCCCTCTTTCTCTACTTTTGTCTTTCTCACTCACTCTTCTCCATTTTTGTTTGTACAAACAGGAACCGTACCAGTGTATCACAGGGGCACCGCAAAAGCTAGCTTGTATTGTCCTAGGGAAATCTTGAGGGGTTTCTATACAGAACGCAGAGGATGAACACAAACACACATGCATACTTACACACACACACACACACACACACACACACACACACAGTAGTGTGCTCACAGCGGTGACAGGTGAGGACTTGGGTCTGGCAAAAGTTGAATGGAGATTTAGTCAGGTTTCCTATTCAGTAAAGAAAAAAAAAAACATGTGAGTTCTTATTCTCTCCTTATAGAAATCAACACCCCTCAGAGCCTAAAGGTGTGAGCAGTCAAACATCTCTCCTATTGTACGCGCTCAAATGGACATTTTTACTCCAGTCAACCTCCGCCTTTTCTGAGGTGTTGCGTTACCCGAGAAATGTTTTCAATGGGCCCAAAAATTGACTGAAACGTGACCATATAGGCAGTTGCTGTCGAATAAGACAGAGTAAAGGGAACACTGCGCAGTTTTAAAAACTCTGGCAGACTGCAGCTGTGCTCATATACACTGATGGATGCTGAAATAACACTGAATATTTTTCTGTGTACCTAGGTGTACTAACTGAGGACTGTGCGCTGCCTTCAGTCCTGAACTGGATTCTGCACAACCTTTAGTTCTGATTACCACGGCACACGCTACTAGGTATAACACAAAATAAGCATAATATCACCAAATGATTTATTTAGAAATTCATTGGGTAGTCTGGTTTAACAAATGAGACACTAATTTTCTGGTGAAAAGGTTGTGGCAGTGTGTTTTCCTCTGGACAAACAGATGTGTTGTCAGTTTCCTCCTGGTTAAACGGATGTGTTTGTGAGTTTTTTCCCGGTTAAATGACCATGACTTGCTTGTTGAATCAGGTCAGTTTCCCCTCTGATAAGGCTGGTTTGAAATAGTGACCTGAGGTGATGTCACTCCTCTCGTCCTGACAGCTCCTGTAGCTCGTGGCAGTTAAGGGAGATATACAACGGGCTGAAATGGAGGAAGGCTGCCCTCAGGAGCCACGGCCCTTAGGGGCCACATTAAGCTCACAGTGTCCCATTCATCCTGTTGACGTACTGCACTCATGCACGTTTACACGAAGAAATACACACACACACACACACACACACACACACAGTCCATGCATGTGCGCACACACAAAACCTGCACATTTACACACACACACACACACACACACACACACACGCACAGACACCCACACACACACACACACAGTCCATGCATGTGTCGACACACAGTACATGCACAAAACATGCACGTTTACACATACAGACACACACACGCACGCACTCACTCACTCACTCACTCACTCACTCACTCACTCACTCACTCACTCACTCACTCACTCACTCACTCACTCACTCACTCACTCACTCACACACACACACACACACACACATATAAACACACTTTAGAGGGAATTTTTCTCTCTCTCAGGCTTCAGGCAGTTGAGGTGTGTGACAATGATGAATTTGGGGGTTTTTAAAAGCTCCCCCCTCTCATCAGCTCCCCCCGGAGGCCACAGTTACACCCTACAGGCCCTACGAAACATAAATATTTCCACCCTCCTTCCAGCACATGACGGGGCAAGACTTCTGGATCACTCCTCAGAAAGAGGTCATTATAAAGAAATTCCCCCCGAACCACCAACCTTTCGCAACATGCCATCACAAAACCTGTCCAAAGGCTTCATATTTCATTCCTGCAATATTTTCCACAGGTTTAGTGTGAACTGAAACCGAGTGACCTGAGCCTGTCGAACCCTCAGCACTGGGTCAGACCGATTACGACAGGCCCGAGTACGAGGGCCATCATGGCTGACAATCCAAACCACTTAACGACTGTGCAGTGCATGATGGGACAGGATATGGAGGTATTGAGGAGGGGTTATCATAAAGAAACTGAGCCACCACCCAACCCAAGCATATTTTCGACTATTATTTCCTCTGTTGCTCTTTTCAGGCCACAGACTTTTGGTTTTCCACAGGTTTTTTGGGCGATACCATATCCAGCTTATGATGAACTCACGACTGCACGTTATCCCCTCTGAACAAGCTGAACCAGGCACAACATACTACTTCACTCCAGAGAGAGAGGTTTTAAATAACTTTTGGGTCATTTCAGCTTCAGGGTGTACTTAAGAGGATTTGTTCTTCCTGTCTTGATCTTCCATTTGCTTTCAGAAATTTTCCGTTTGCACACTTGGCACATTTCATTCAATTCCCCTCCTCGGCCTGCCTTAAAACTAGCCTGTTAGCAGTTTTAATGGACAAGGACGAAGGACTGCTCTTTACGAAGACAGTGACCTTGCATAGCGCAGTAGCGCAGCCTTACCCCTTTCTCCGCTCCTCAAAGGCCTTTACAGAAACCTGCCACTTATGTTTATTTGTGCTAGTGGGAAGTGCTCAACCAGGGCTAAACATCACTTTCGAACGAAATTACCACAAATTTCACCTCTTAAGCCCTTGTTTTCACCGGGCAATTACCGCCATTCACCCAGTGAGGAAACAGGACCGTCTGAACGGCGTATTACACAACACACTCCTTCCAAAAGCTTTCCTTCTAGTACAGCGTGCAGGAATCCCTGACCGCGTTCAGACGCCCCTAGAATTGATCTGTTGATTACAATACTGCCTGCATTATTTCTCAACACATCCATAGCCTGACTAACGCCAGACCTCATCTCAATCTATATTGAGATTTAGTCTGGGAGCCACACATGCATTTTCTCGTATTTGAGGCGTGGTTTACGAATGCCCAGAGCCGTTTATTGGATGCCACGAATGTCTATTAAATGTGTGTGTACGTAGCTTATAGCCAATCGTATCAATTATACCAGATTACGTATGTAGAGCGACAGAAATTCGACGAGGAAGAAGACGATGGGTCAGAGATATATGTGTGCACAATGGCATTCAGCAACTATTGCCATTTGTGCAAGACAAACATGAGGGTAGAGGGTATTTATAGACACTCTGCAGACACGTTTTTATTGAAAAAACCATAAAACCAAGTTTATCTGAGAGGTTAGAGTCATTAGGGGTGACAGTCAACAACAAGCTTCGGTGTGTCGCTTTGACGTCGTCATCGTCTTGCTGTCTGCCCACCTTGAAATGAAATCACGCGCAAGGCAGCATGGGTGTACCCAGGCAAATACACCCATGTGTCCAGATAAAAACTTTGCTGAGGTTATTTGCAAGAAATAGCCACTAGTGGAGTCAACAGGACAACACATTGTGCAAATTTTAATTGAAGCCCGTGGAAAAAGTCGGGCGGCTACTATGGATTCATGCTTGTTGTCTCCAGTGCCGTGTCTGTAGACACTTCCCTGAGGACGCTGTACAGGCTGTAATTTTTTACTGATTACTTTCATATTTGATATGGACAATTGCTGTACTTCACTTATGACACCTATCGACTTTGGTTGCCAAGGCAACAGTACAGGCCGAATAATGCGCTATAAAGGGGAGAAGTGGGCTTTCGGGAGCTACACCCATGCGGTCGTGGCCTACCGGATTGTGTTGTTAAACTACTGTTTTAATCCCATTTACCATTTTAACACAGTCAACACAAAATGACAAAAAAGCCTGAGCTGCACACATGCTATCTTAAAGAGTGTTTCTGGACCACTGGCAGCAATATTTGCCCAAAACATCAGTCACCCTCCTCCATATTTAATCTACTCCTAGGAAAAAGCTCACGTCTTCGCCAGGCTTGTGTGTCTAGAATAGAGACTAGTGATGTCAATCAGACAACAGATCTTGTGTTAATTTTAACAAAAACTAATCCAATTAACCATTTGAATACGTACTCAAGAAAAAATGACAAAAGGAGTGTGTTGCACATTGTTTTTACAGTCCAAGTAAACGGACAATGCTATCTACAAACTACATCGCACCTAGCAATCATTGCACCCAACTCCAGCTAGGTGAAACAATCAACACACCCCAGTAAGCATCACGTCTCTCACTTGTCCCATCCCATCTGAACCGCAGTCTGTACTTTCCCCAAAACAGATGTTATCGCCCTGACCTCTCTACTTGTTATCCTCCATCAAAACAGCAGCTAATGCGTGTTATCACGGCAGCTATTCGCAGAACAACCTCCGGGCAAGAGTCTCTGCCAGCTGCACCTGAAGGCCCTGATTTCATTAGTCTACGTCCAAGATGATAAACAGACGTGACAGCTATAACTGCTTCGCCGCCTACATCAACACTGAGTTTTTTTCTCGATGCAGCAAATTTCCACAGGCAAACACCTTTTAAAAAGAAGTTGTTAGATATTAGAATTTACCCAAATGAATGAATTTTTTCACGTCTGCAAGTGAAATCGTGTTTTTTGGTTTTCGAAAAAAAAACTCAACCTCTTAAACTCATAACTTCTCACTTTAATTTTCCCTTAAGTAGGTTCAAAGTCAGAAAAAGCATTTCTTCATGTTGTAGGACAATGTCATCTACATATGCTGAGTCTGCTGGTTGCAGCGCTTCACTGAAGCTACATCACACTTATAAGGAGAGAAATATTCAAAATATTCAATATTCAAACCCAAGATGCCATGCATTTATCTACAGTAGATCTTGTACATCAGTTTGTCCACATTTCCCTGTAATTCTGCAGGAGATAACTGCAATCTTTGGAAATCTTTGGATCTTCGCTACAATTCAAAATAGGCTAGAAATTGCACAGGTTTGAATATAGCGGCTGCATTTGACGGACCCATATATGGGTCTGTAGGTTTTTTGGGGTTAACCACAAATATTGGGAGAGTCCTCTCTCTACCAAAACCAAGACCCAAGAATAGGTAGAGTCAGGATAAATCATGACACAACTTTCAATCCGTGAGATTTCAGGATTACAGAATTACCTAAAAGCAAGCTAACACTATAGCGGCGGCTAAGGACAATTACCAACTGCCAGTCTCCATTGAAATGTTCTTGAATTCTATAAGGGGATTAAATTTGCTGAATAAATACAATTCTTTGACTGTCGATTTGATTGTTGTCAGTCTGAGAGAGATCGGAGTCCGCCAGGTGTGTGCCATGTGTGGAACTGCGCTAACATGCCCGACAGAGTCTGCACCTGCCTGCCCCTACGAGGCCGCTCCACTGAAGCTGTGACCTCGCCGTCAGGTTCAATGACCTCCCGTCAAATCTTCCCTACTTCAAAATTGGCTTCCTACCGGCCTTCTGGCTGTAAAAACAGCTGCTGGCAAAAAACAATTTCAGCCACTTGTGCAGGAAAAAAAAAGTCAAATTACACAGTCAACTTAACTCTAACAGCGCTTTATTTAGGCCTCTCTTGAACATTTTGCCGTGTAGCAGGAACAACCAGATTTTCCGCCAAAATTTTGCTGTACTTGTGAAGTAATGGGAACAATTCATTATTCTGTAGAAATTAACCAATGCACCTGGACAACTGGCAGCCTAAGCATCAGCGATGCTCCACCATAGCCAGGGCTGTTTGGAAAAAATGACTCCTCTAGTAGCTACGTAAATCATTTCATTTTCATAGATAATGGGATTTTTTCATGAAAAGTAATAAAATGAGAGAAAAGGAAACTTGTTTTCTCTTCCATATGCGAGGGATGCTCAGTTTTAATGAGATACCGTGCTGTTTGTAAGCATTAGAACAGAGAAAGCAATGAAAAGAGCCACAATTCCTACACAGGGCTGACAGAGAATGGAGGCAAAGGTATCGTGAAATAAAGTTGAGAATCGAAACGCTAAACTCATGCTAATTATTTTCAAATCCAGTGTACTGAAATACAGAGCAGCAAAGCAAAAATTGTGTCACAGTCAGAACTCTTACAGACTCAGCATTTTTAAATTGATTTATCACGTACTTATACACTAATTTTGTCCATAAATCAGTATTTTCCATTAACTCAAACGTCATAAATTACCTTTTACTTTATCGGGGTCATCAGTCTTTAAAATTCCTAGCTGCTGATGATCGAGGCATCAGCATTTTTGCAGAGAGAAAAAAAAAAGATTGCAGGTAAAATATGAGTTTGGCAGTATTTCAGCCAATCACAGGCAGCTCAAGGGGGCTCCAGAGGGCAAACAGGCGGGGCTACCCTAACCTTTGAGCAGCATTCAGGGAATTTTTCCTTCGGCTCAGCAGCCAATGCCAGTGAGAGTGGACTTCACACCACATCTGGGCTCATAATTAAACTGCTCTTTGGCTCCTGTCTATTCGATCCCGACCCACTGCCTTGTAATTACTGCATCTGTCACAGGACTGAAGAGCAGCTCTGACATGGCTCAACCCTGCAACAAACACCAAATACACACACATGCAATCATGCACACATACACACGCGCGCGTTTGTACAGCTATACATGTCAGAAAATTGTATGGACTTACAATATTCTGTACAGCCTTTCACAAACCATACACATAACCAAATATTTCCAAATATTATGTAACCCAAGCTTTGACCAATTAGCTGTAATTCTTCATAAGCCAAAATGTCCTTTCAACCCCAAATGTCCTCACAACAGCCGTGGTTTCTGAAGACTCAGTTCTCACAAGTATGGCTATACAAACCCCACTGCACAAACACACACACACACACACGCTAGCAACCAGAACCACACTCAAACAGATGATTTATGATTGAGGGGAAAACGGGAGAGAAGTTTAATTTGGAAAGGAATTTTTTTACATTGAGTTAAAGATCAAATGGCAGACAGCACCTTGCCTGCTGATGCAGTTCAATTTGTCTGTCTGCGGCTCCACAGTTAGCACTTTAGATCTCCAACAGAACAATCGAGGTTTGCATTCCACAGAGATTAGGTACATCAGTCCCGCAGCAAACCCCGGCCCTGTTGCATGTATATCATTAGCTAAATTTGCTGCTCTGCCCCGTTTGAAAGGGCAAGCGCAGTCTAACTGATCCCACTGCGCCCCGAAGCAAGAGCATGGTTCTGTCAGACCCTCAAACGCTTGTACAGAGGCAATACGGAGAGCTCATTCTCCCGGAAGATGCTAAGGAAGAGAACTGCAGTTTGAAAAAGATCAGCAGGCCACAAAAGCACTCATTCCATCCATCCATTCTCTATACCCGCTTCATCCTCGCTTCAATCACATGGAGCTGGAGCCTATCCCATCCGACTCTGGGAGAAAGGCAGGGACCCACCCTGGAGTGCGTTTCCCACAAGCATGGTTGCTACCTAAGTTAGCAACTTGCATAGTTCGTCCGTTCACAGTCAATGGGTCCAACTATGTGAGTTAGCATCTGTGACTTTGGGAAATACATCCTTGGACAGCTCGCAAATCCATCGCAAGGTGCGCACACACCACTCACTCACACACTCATATCTGTGGGCAGTTTACAGTCTCCAATAGGCCTGACATGCATGTTTTCCGATTGTGGAAAGAGGATCAAGTTAATTTGAGGGCGCGCTGCTCCTGTATGACCATTTCTCATATACCAGAAGGTGGCAATATAAAAATGGGAGTGTAAACGAAAGTTTAATCACGAGATGTAGGACGCAAGTAATCGGTCTTACCCAATCGTAACCATTTATCTCCTATATAAATGCCTGTGACACGTTTCGTTTTGCTGTTTCAGAGATTCCGCATCGCCCACCACCTCCCCATCACCACCAACTTCCGACTCTGGCCTCTTCAGCATCAAATCCATCCTCCCCGTGGCAATCTGATGACCCTTCAAGGGGGGTGGCTTCGCCTCTGCCTACTACCCAGGCAGATCAGCACCCCTCCTTGCTGGAGGGTCCATGAGGACGGAGTCATCACCAAAGACTTTGTCAAATTAATTTCATTGTTAATTCCACTGTCAAATAAATCTTTTACATTTTAATTCCGAAGTCTTTGTGATTTAACTGACATTTCTTCATCTCCTAGGATTGTATAGGTCTAGTACGCATGAATTGATAATACTCATGACCCAAGAATTGTATAGTCCTGTCATGCATGGATTGATAGTAACCATGAAGATTGCACTGTCATCGTTTTTTCCTCCGTGGCCTTTGAAGAGATGGGATAGTTTTAACTGTTCCTTTTGCCTTTGCTTGGGGTCAGGGTTGGAGTTCAGGTTATCAAAACATTTCTTGTAGGTGAGAATTGGGCTTTCCGGGTGGGTATACGATAAATGGACATTTCTCTTATAAAGTTTGAATTTCCTTTATACTAGAATTGTTCAAACAAAACATTTCTCGTAGGCATGAATTGGCTTTACTGGTATAGGAGAAATAGACATTCCTCGTATATACGAGCAGCGCACCATAAAATTGACATGATCCCAGAAAGACAGCAAAGTGCTGGGAGGAAACCCAAAAGAACACGATGAGAACATGCAAACTCCGCACAGAAAGACCCTAGACCGCATTCAAACCCACAACCTTCTTGCTGTGAGGCAGCTGCGCTGTGAAAATTTGGTTTGAACCTCCATTACCATAATCCCATCTCTTTGCAAGAGGCCTGCGACACAATTTTACAAGCAGTCTTCAACCACCACCTCAGTCTCATCTTGCTGTGGGAGTGCTGAAATCCAAAGGCACATTGTTGCGTTAATCTTACTCTCTGGAGTAGGGAGACAGGTACGGATATGCACCCCATATACTGTTCTAACATTATTGTGCGGGTTGTACCGTCTTTGACGAGCATAGTAATGACAGCTGCTGTCAGTCGGGGAGTTAAATGTTTGAGCGAGCGATTAAGACGAGCTGTCAATTCCAAGCGCGAGCTTGAGAGCTGATGTGCTCGCAGTATAACCGAGAGCAGCCGCGAGGGACGCATCGCGGGAGCGCCTGTCCTGTTTGTTCACTCGTCCGCAAAATAGTCAACTTCTGGGAAACGCGCAATTAAATTATCTGGAATGTTAAACACACACGCGCGCACACGCATGCACTACCAGTAGAAAGTTTTGGATTACTTCACTTATGCTTTGGGTCCAAGTTTTTTTGGGGATATGATGAGCTTTAACTCACGTAAATAACTTCAAATGGCACGAGCAGTGGCAGCTGCTGAACAGAAAACGGGGGAGTGGGTGGAAACATCCCTTGAAACGAATGATAATTGACCGGTTTACAATCATTGTTCTTTATTAACACGTTTTCCAACAATATGAGTAGGCCAAATCAATTGTCAATAAAGCGCTCAGCTCCCTTTTAAATGTAATATTAGGGATAGTAAATAATAAATTCATTTAAAAAAATGTTCTTCATCTGCCTCGATAGGCCACCCTCCACGAAAAAAAAAAAAAAAAAAACCACCCTGGATTTTCCGCGTTAACTTTTGTCATATCCTACAAAGCCGGCCATCACACTTACACTTACACTAAAAAGTTAACAAAGAATGAAATGTGCGCATTTTGCATCCAAATTACGCGTTTTATTTCTCGCCTCAGCAGAGAATTGTTCCACACCTGATTGAGGTGAGGTTAAGTATCTTTAATCAAGGAAAGTGACTTATAAGTTAATCGATCAAGACTAATCTGTTTAAAGGCATGTTCTATAACGGCCCCCCCGCCCCCCCGCCCACAAGGCAAGATGTGAATGGTGAATGGTGAGAGGTCAAAAAGAACCAGTTACTTCACTAGATAGAGACCAGTAAGCAAGTAATAAGAGAACAATAAGCAATAAGAGACCAATAAGCAAGTAAACTATTTATTTCCATTAACTATTTAATTTTTCAATCAAAATCAATTTAGATTGGCACATATTCCAGCTAGTGCACGGTGTTTGCCTTCAGAACCTCAGAAGTGTCATTATTGCGGCAAAAGGTGGCGACTTTGATCAATGCAAAATTTGTGCAGTTTTTTGTAAAAGCAAAAGCTTCAAAATGTTTTTTTCCATCTGTGACTGCTTGAAAATAGTTCTTGTTTCAAAACTTTTGACAGGTAGTGCTTCACACACACTAAAAAATGCTGGGTGAATTTCATGACTCAATCGTTGGGTCGTTGAAAACAGACCCAGATTGGGTGACTAATTTAGTCTTGGGTGAAATATCTTTGGGTCTTTTATTGTTGTTGCACAAATATTAACCACAACCTGGGTCACCACAACGGACTACACTGCACAATACCCAGGTCCTGGTCATTAAGTACTAATTGCTGGGTGAACTGAAGGACCCATTTGATGGGTCCGTTAATATTGGGTGATTAATTTAGTCTTGGATTAAATATCTGTGGGTCTTTTTTATTGCGGCGCGAACATTGACCTCAAACTGGGTAACCACAACGCTGGGTCCCATTCCCGCTGCACCATACCCATTTGATGGGTCAATTTTCCCGCTGCTGTGGATTGCCGACAGGGGAAAGGGACGATCCTCGGACCTTGGAAGTAAGTGGCTTTATTTAATATTAATATTATTCAGCCTTGCCAATATTCACGACATAGCACGGCTCATACATGCCAACTCTACCGCCTTTGCAGCTTTTTTTATTCAGAATGAATGAAAAAATTATTGTCTATAGCGGTACAGTTGGAATGTATAACGTACACGGCATCTTGTGTGTTAGGCTATTGCTTACGTTAGCTGTTGTCTGTTAGGCTACCGAGCTAAGCCTTCTGGCTACGGAGCCAGTGCTACTGATACTGTAGGCTGGTCGGATTAACGTAAATAGAAAACTGAGTTTAAACTAGGCTGGAGGCTGGCGGTACGGAGCCCACCGGCCAGACCCAACGAGTCGTTATATTTAACGTTACTTGCCAGGTGTTCCGTCGATTTCTCCTACCTGTAGACCGATTCAACGGTCAAAATAACAAAAGGAGAAATCGAAAGAACACCAGGCAAGTAAACCTAGCGACTCGCTTGCCTGTTCGGGCAAGTTGCTAAAAATAGTAAAAGTATACGTCCTCCGCTGGCCGTGAAGCTGTGGGGTACGGGGCTGTGGGTGTGGAGCTGTGGGGGTGCAGAGCGATGTGGGGCGGAGGCTGGCTAACCACAGCACGATACAATAGCTTTCTATGATGCTGAGCTGATGCCACGAACTGCATTTATAAAATAGGCAGAGGAATAGCTTAACATAAGACGTACTGAGTAAGAGACCGCAACAGAGAGGGAGAAGCCATCACTAATTGTAAAGCTAAGTAACTAGCAGTTTGGTAAAATAACTAGCTGACTGCTAACCGCTAAGCAAATGTAAGTACCATTTCTGAGTAGAGCGTAAAAAACAGCAAGACACTCGCGAATAAAGAGAGCTATTTTCTCTGCTGCCGAGCCTCGCTTCTTCCCCCCCCCCAACTGTCGGTTTATTTCGTGAAACGAGTGAGGAACATCAGAGCTGTATACGTTAAAGGACTACAGCTCCCATGATCCCACGCTACTCCATGACGTCATACAGCTTCGTTTTTTGACTGTTCAGAAAATTACCATGGACCTTGAAAATTACATATTCAACTAAATTTTCTTCAGATTTTTTTTTTATCTTGTATGTGTGAATTTGTGATAACGTCAAGACGTCAAGCCTATATTAAAAATTGATTTCAATAAGTTATTTATAGTTGTCAAAACTATAAAAAAGGAGTGTCCCATTGGCCTTTTATTATAGCCTATAAATATATTCATCCAGACTAAGACTAAGCATAAAAATGGATGGTCATCTTTGTTGACATTTGATAGCTGCTGAAATTAAACAACTTGTATTTGGGTGTAACTAAAAACTGACAACTTGCCTGACTGAGCTAGTGGGGAAAGAAAAAAACCTTAACCTTGAACCCTGTTGTTGTCGCAGCCTGGCCTATATGTTTCATCTGAGCATTTATGGAGATATAAATGTAATGTTGATAACTGATTGCTGTCTCTTTGGTCTCATTTCCTACTCCATGGCTGAGTACGTAAAAGAGCGACTCAGATCACGGAATCTTGAAGAACTCATCCCGAAATTTGAAGGTATAGTAAATCTGTCTTTCGCCTCACTCTGTGTTGGGGCTCTCTGTCATTAAGTGTGTGCGCACGTGTGTGTGCCTGTGTGTGCGTTTGTGTGCGTACAGAAAGGACGCTGGCTGCTTCTCCATGTGTGTGAATGAGAAGAGTCAGGTGCTTTGGCTGTCATGAAAAGTGCCATAGAAATGCAGTGAATCATTATAAATATTGAACTGTTCGTGAAATGTGAGGGACACTTGAAGGCAATATTCTACTTTCCCCATGTAGTCCATGTCAAAATAACAACGATTCTGTACCACTGTAAGGAGTATTAAACTTCCCCCATTTGACTTAACATTTATTTCAGTAAAATTATGAAAGTTCCTCATTCCTGAATGGAATCTTTTTTGTTCACAGATTGGAACCAACATGCCAGAGTATCTCAGTGAAGCCGATGCTGCTCATGAAGCTGTCTGCCAGAGAGGATGGCAGTCTGAGGGCCTAACGCTCCATCAGCCCCAACCAGCAGCACCCTCTGTCCACCTCTCACTTTCTCACATTTGTATTTTTAATGATTTTGTACTGTTTAAAATATGTATCAAATATATACAATGTAAATAAGCAGTTTCTGTGTTGTCTGTTATTTATTTAGAACCGAATAAGAAAAGCCCATAAAAAGTATCAAATTAACAAATGGGTAAGAAATGCCCAGCACTGGGTAAAGAATTTCAGAGTTAACTAAATAACATCAACCCAACAAAAGGGTAAAAATAAACCAATGCTGGGTAAGAAATGCCCAGCATTGGGTAAAGAATTTCATCATTAACTAAATAACATTGACCCAGCAAAAGGTGAAGAGTGACCCACACTACTGGCTCAAAGTCACCCATTTTTGGGTGAAATAGGTTGACCCAGTATGTTGGGTCAAAATTGTGACCCAAGTGCCTTGGGTCCTTTTGACCCAGTGCCTAGTAGGTGATATAGTGACTACCCATTGGGTCACTGAAATTACCCAATTTGGGTGATTATTGACCCAGCAGTTTTTAGAGTGCACGCACACTTAGACATGCATTCCACTATCTGACATTTCCAGAAACTTCAACATATACAAATCTCATTTTACATTACAATTTTCCGCAGCAGAATTAAAAACGCTTTCCAATACAATCCACTTTCTGTGACAGACGTGAATAAACGTGCATTTAATGCATGTCAGCAATAAGGATAAAATAACAATTAAATGTGCACGCATATAAAAAGTTTCCAGGAATGTAACATGGGAGTGGGGGGGGGGGCTTAATATGCCCTAAAAACCGACATACCAGAGAGAAGAAGAAACAGTTTACTGGTGAGCAACTCCCTCCCGTGGTTCTGTACTTGTGAATGGGGAGGAATGTGTGCATTTAATACAGGCAAGTACCTGCATGGAGCACGACTCGCTTCTCGCTCTCAACTCATTCATTTAAACTGCCCCAAACCCCAACATCATGGAACCCCCAAATCCGTACCTCGAATCCATTTACAGCCCTGATTTTCTGTCCTCCCCAGTACAAACGCCAATTCCAATGAAGTTGAGATGTTGTGTAAAACGTGAATAAAAACAGAATACAATGATTTACAGATCCTTTTCAACCTGTATTTAATTGAGTACATTACAAAGACAAGATATGAAACGTTCAAACTGATAAACTTTTTTTTTTGGAAATATTCACTCATTTTGAATTTGATGCCTGCAACACATTCCAAAAAAGCTGGGACAGGGGCATGTTTACCACTATGTTACATCACCTTTCCTTTTCACAACACTCAACAAGCATTTGGGAATTGAGGACACTAATTGAGGGTATCGTCAATACGCAGAAAATGCCCGGAACTTGCGCTTTCGGCAAAATATCTTGCTTTTTCCAGAACCCACTTACTTCAGGGGCGTTACTGAGGTCACGGCTATCATTTTGCATCAGCTAGCTGCGGATCGGCCATGCACGCACGCGTACGTAAATCAAGCCGAGGAAAATATAAACATTCACTAAGCGCACAGCTAGTTTCACGAGCGTATGGGCAAGTATGCAATTAAGTACCCGGTGTGGTCGGCGGAAATACGCATGCCTTGGCAGTGTTCAATTTTTTTCCGCGGCCGTGAAAGAGACCGGAAGCGACTGGGTTACCGAACTATCCCATAATGCATATAAAATGGGGCAGGAATGCAATATCTGGGCATTGTTTGCAAATCAGCGATACCCTCAATTGTAGAAGCTTTGTAATTGGAATTTCCTATTTCCCATCCTTGCTTGATGTACGACGTCAGTTGCACAACAGCCTCAGTTGTTGTATTTTGCGCTTCATAATGTGCCACACATTTTCAATGGAAGACAGGTCTGGAGTGCAGGCAGGCCAGTCTATTACCCGCACTCTTTTACTACGAAGCCATGCTATCGTAACACGTGCAGAATGTAGCTTGGCATTGTCTTGCTGAAATAAGCAGGGGCGTCCCTGAAAAAGACGTTGCTTGGACGGCAGCATATGTTGCTCTAAAACCTGTATTTACCTTTCAGCATTAATGGTACCTTCACAGATGTGCAACTTACCCAAGTCATGGGCACTAACACATCCCGATACCATCATAGATGCTGGCTTTTGAACTTTGTGCTGATGACAATCTGGATGGTCCTTTTCCTCTTCAGCCCGGAGGACACAAAGTCCATGATTTGCAAAAACAATTTGAAATGTGGACTCTTCAGACCACAGCACAGGTTTCCACTTTGCGTAAGTCCATCTCAGATGAGCTAGGGCCCAGAGAAGCCGGCGGTGTTTCTGGGTGTTGTTGATACATGGCTTTTGCTTGGTGGAGTTTTAACTTGCACTTGTAGATGTAGCGACGAACTGTGTTAACTGACAATGATTTTCGAAAGTGTTCCTGAGCCCACATGGTAACATCTCTCACAGAATGATGTTGGTTTTTAATGCAGTGCCGCCCAAGGGACCGATGGTCACGGGCATTCAATATTGGTTTTCGGCCTTGCCGCTTATGTTTTGAGATTTCTCTGGATTTTCTGAATATTTTGATGATACTATGGGCTGTAGATGATGAAATTGCACCTTGAGAAACACTGTTCTTAACCTGTTGGGCTATTTGCTCTCGCAGTTGTTCACAAAAGTGGTGAACCTCGCTCCATCCTTGCTTGTGGACGGCTGAGCCTTTCGGGGATGCTCCTTTTATACCTAATCATAACGCTCAACTGTTTCCAATTAACCTGTTCACCTGAGAAATGTTTCAAAAAGGTATTTTTTGATCATTCCTCAATTTTTCCTATCTTTTTTTGCCCCTGTCCCAGCTTTTTTGGAATGTATTAGCCCCACGTCAATCAAGCGTCTATGGCAAAAGCTTTAAGGGTTGATTAGAAGAATCAGGTGTGTGACTGGTTGATTAGGATGAAGGCCCGCACCGACACCGGCTCATTCTGGAAAAGACTGAGTATCCCTGCCCTAAACGCTGCAGGTGAACCTTGGGCACCAAAATTTGCAGGCGGAACTACAACTCCCATCAGCCCCCATTTCTTTACAATGAGCATGCTCAGAGCACCAACCCTTATCCACTGGGTCATTTTCCTCAGTGTGAGTCTGTGGTTGTGTAGCAATGATGACAGCTTAGTTAATATGTTCACAACCTCGTAGAGAAAGGCTGAGGCCTGCATGTGGACTAGCCTAATTTCATCCAGTTTTTTTGTTACAGTTCACAAATGTTATACTTTGTCATTGACACAGCATGACCAGGCAGATGCAATGATACTATGGCAACATTCCGTTCTGGTCATGCGAAATACAAATCTTGTGAGAGTGTCGAAATCTGAATTTACCATCAAAACATGACCACCGACCACTGATCTTTGACCGTGCCTGTCAGCCTTAATCAAAATTAGATTTTATCTTTTGAAAGAATTTGGACCATGCAGGCCAACTGAAGAGATTGCATGCGTATTTACAATCATTCAATCAATTAATATTTATACAGCTTGTTCACACAATGCCTTTTTGCAATAATAAAAAAAAACATTCTTAGGAGAATCAACCAAAGCTGCTTTTAGCAAGCTTTACAAAAACCCTGGAGAGCTCACACATTGTGGCCATAAGAATGTGGCCCATGAACATCTATCACAGAGCCAATCAACCCTTAAGACTGTCAGGTAAAAATGTGATTAGAACGCTATCATTCTTATGCGATATCAATCACTGATGGTATCCGAAAGACATGGAGTTCAAGAACACTGATTTACGAAGAAAGAAAATCATTCTATTACCCTACTGTTCAAAGAGTTACGGCCGGGGATTGAATTAGGGTCGGGATAACGCCAGCAGAGGGCACAATCGAAGCCTCCACATTTTTTTTGGCTTTGGAGGAGTGGCGCATTTCAGTCTGTGAGCTCTACAGCCCGAGGCGGGCAGCGCTCTTTATACTGAGATAATGTACATTTCTGCCCTGTGCAAGTCCGAGCACGGAGGAAGACACATTCAAATCATCTCTCATCGTTCAGCATCAGTCTGCCATCGCAGTCGGCTTTCACTTCCGTCCTCTCCACAAGGATGAAAATCTAGCCCATAATTCCTCTAATTATCGCATCTTACCGGAATTGTTCACGGCAAAACTCCACACAGCCATGAGATTCTGACACACGCACTGATTGGCTGGTGCTCGAGAGGCCTGCCAGGTCTCTCAAGAGCCAGCCAATCAGCGCGCATGTCACAATTTCATGGCTGTGCCGTGAACGATTCTGGGCAGGAAATTAGATTTCAGGGGTGAAGTTTTGCCTTTTCCACACTTATTCATCGGAACGAGAGGGAGTAACGATGAATGGTTGGTGCCGAATGAAACTTTAATATGTCGTTGTTACCCTGATACCAGACACAAGGTAAGACAAAAGAAAGTTTTGACACTAACAGTGGTAGAAGACAAAGGTGTCTGGCGAGTTACTTTTTTGCAGGTTTTGTCAATGGCACGGCATGTGACTCCGCTGGGCCAGTAAATGTCAGAATGTTAAAACAAGCCCTCAGAGGCACGAATGGAGTTACCCTACAGGCTGTGAAAATTGCGGGTGAGGACTGTAAATCTGGCTATCTGCTCCTAGCTTGAAATGAGGAGCTCTCCACCAGGTGATTGTACAGTCATTTATCCCACCTCAGAAAAGAATACTTGGACGTCATTGGTCGAAAGCAGTCACGCTGAAACCTCATATATCCCATTATAGCGTTTCCAAGTCCGAGCACCATACTCGCTCAATATGGCATTTACTGACCCCATATATTTCTGTATTGGCCTTCTAACAAACTGTGTAACTTATAATACCTGACCAGTAGACTGACCGTTGCTGATGACTCATTTAAAAAGGCTGTATGATAGCCTACTGTGTTTGGCTTCACTGAAGGACGTTTGTTTATTGACAGCATGATAAAGAGTCACCCATTGACAGTCATGTCATTTGGATTTGGCTGAAGATCAAAGGAGTTTATCAATTACAGTCTCATCCACACACACACACACACACACACACACACGCACGCCAAGCCAGTTTTCAAACAGCAAGCACACACATACAAACAAACACACACACACACACACACACATACATATGCCTTGAATTCTTCTGCAAATATCACATGCAACAGAACTAATCATGAAATGGTAATTGGCTGAGTTCTAAACTTATACTATATACTACATAATACTAACAGTGGTAAAAATTAAAAATACCGCGATGGAAAGATCTTGAGATTCAATTCAACTGAATTTTATTTTTTTCAGGCTTTTCACAAGATTGACTCAAAGAGCTTTAAACAGGACAGGGCTTAAACATCCAAGGAACGCACCAAAGGCAACAGTGACAAGGAAAAACTCGCTAGAACAATAAAATCTTGGACAGAACCAGGCTGAATCAAAGGGAGCATTCCAGGCAACTCGTAACCCATGATTTACTGGTTAAAAGTGGGAGGAGCTACCGTCAAATCTGTGAATTCACACCGGTGAACTCGATTGTGCTCAACGGACTCTGACTTCCTTGTTTGTCGTCACGCAGGTCAACTAAAATGGCGGCACTGGCTTTTTTCAAGTGGCAAATGGTAAGAAACGTTATGAAGTCATAATTTGTTACTTTTCCCTGGAACGCTATGAAGTCGTGACTCGTAACTTTGATGTCGTGATTCACAGGTTCACACCTCCGCTGGAACGCAGCAAAAGTGACACTACCGTTAACTCCTGGATCAGCTGTTTGTGAATTAGGGATCGGTTATCCATACCAAGATCATATTTATCTTACCGCCCGTGGTCGTGTTAATGGGAAATTGATTGATTGATTAGTGAGTGATGCTCAAGTCTCATCACAACACTCCTTTCTAAGCTTCACTAATCCAGGAGTAAAAAGGGAATATCTGTGCAGTGCGCCCCCAAGTGGCAATGTACTGCACAAGCCACAATGAGCCCAGACTCATTGGGTGCATCTCAAACCATAGGCTGCAGCCTTGAAAGGCTGCATTTTTAGGAGACTTCACTCAATTCCATCCACCAAACAGACGTCATTTCATCTCCATAAAACAGCTTTGGTTAAGGGAAGTCGTCGCTGGTTTCCCTACACCTAACCTTAAATCTAACCCTTAACCCTAAACCTAGCCCTGAACGGAGGTCCTAAATTTATCCATATCCCTAACCCAAAATGCACATTTGGCCGACTGAAGTAAGTGATGACCCCTAAAAATGCAACCTTCAAAGGCTGCAGCCTATGGGTGCATCTCAAAGCCTAGGCTGCATCCTTCGAAGGCTGTATTTTTAGGGGTTGTCACTTCATTCCATCTGCCAAACTGATGTAATGTCATTTCATCTCCGTTAAACAGCTTTGGTTTAAGGGAGTCGTCACTGGTTTCCCCAACCTTAACCTTAACTCTAACACCTAGGTCTATTTCTAACCTCAAACTTAACCTTGTCCCTTACCCAAATGTCAGTTTGGCAGATGGAATTAAGCGATGAACCCTTAAAATGCAGCCTTTGAATGATGCCGCCTATGCTTAGAGATGCACCTAATGACAGCCAGTGGAACACTGACTCTCAGCTCAGAAAGCTTCACCATAGAGTAACAATTTTCTTGCCATTATCATTTCAGATTGATTTGAACAACTTTATCTGGCAGCTGAATATGCAGTCATGCAGATAAAACAAGAAGTGAAATGTTTGGTTTCTATGCTTGCTCCATAAAGGAGAAGCAAGAGTAAATAAATTAGCTTCCGGGATGTAAAATAGATTTTAAATAAAGGGTGAAATTCCTGGGCGGACATGCTTTCTGTAAAAAAGCCTGGGGTCTGGTGACAGCTGGGATCTCTGTGATCACCGGGCTTTTCTCTCTTTCTTCACCCCTCCATTTTATTTACAGTACAAAGACAAGAGAAGAAAAGAAAAATGTAAAGACGTGACAGTGAAAAGGGCAGTTCTGTCCAGGGGCCAGGCAGCTGGAGAGCAGGTCCCAGGGCTATGTCATTCCTGCGCCATGCCTGAACTTCTCCCTGCCACTCACGGATACCAGTGCCGAAGATAAGCGCCAGCCTGGTCTACAGGATAGCGCAGAACAGCACTCAACCAACAGCTACAAGAGACTGACTGAAGCTGGGACCATAATGGAGCATATAGATTTACACAAGAGGGATTCTCTCACTACCGTCGCTCAAAAAAGAAAAAAAAAAAACAAACCAGGGGAGTGCCTAGAGTACTGTAACAACTGGAAAAAAGTGACACGCAATCACCATTGAAACTCTCACCTTACCAGCTAGAAGGCTAGCCAGAGAGCAGTGATGTCATACATAAAACAGTGCACACGAGACCCAGCTGACAGTGGGGGACAAGGGGTACCTGTATTCTTAAACATTAGCAGCATCTCTTGTGTTTCAACAAAGCGGTCTCTCTGACCTGGGAAAGCATGAAAGTTATGGGGGGAAAAAATCATGCAGCTGCATGAGATATTTTTCTAAGGGCATCAAATCAGAACTGAGAACAAAGCGTGAAGGGTGGGTGAAAAGTTGGATTGAATGATTAGGCGATGAGTGAATGAGTTTTGTGGGTGTCTGAGTGGATCTTTGACAGATCTAGTCAATGAAAAGTAAGTTTACTAAGTGATTGAGTGGACTGGAGGTTGATTGAGTGATAAGGTGAATGAGAGAGACTTAAGCGAGTACCAGAAAAATTTGGGTGGCGTGAGTGGGTTGAATGACTGATCAAGTGAATGAGAGCGAGTTTAGAAAGTTACTACATGAATTAAAGGGAGTTTAGAGGGTTAGTGAATTACTATGACATTGAAAGCAAGTTTAGAGGGAGAGTTACCATGTGAATGAAAGTGGTTTTAGTGAGTGAGTGAATTACTATGTAAATGAAAGCGAGTTCAGCGGGGGAGTGAGTCAGTCTGTGAATGAAAGAGTTTCAAGGGTGAGTGATTACTATGTGAATGAAAGCGAGTTCAGAAGGTGTGTGAGTTACTATGTGAATGAAAGTTACTTTAGAGGGTGAGTTACTATGTGAATGAAAGCGAGTTTAGAGGGTGAGTGAGTTACGTGAATGAAAGTAAGTTTAAAGGGTGAGTTACTATGCGAATTAAAGCAAGATTATAGGGTGAGTGAGTTACTTTGTGAATGAAAGTGATTTTAGAGGGTGAGTAACTATGTGAATTAAAGCAAGAATAGAGGGTGAGTTACTGTGTGAATGAAAGTGAGTTTAGAGTGTGAGTGAGTTACTATGTGAATGAAAGCAAGTTTAGAGAGTAAGTGAGTTACTATGCGTGAGGTATCGTTCAGGAACCAGTCGCGAGAACCAAGCAGTGCAATAAAACTGGATTTTATTAAGGAAGTGGGAGAACCTCCGCTGAGCAGGAGGCAACAGTACGGAGTCCACAATTCAAAAATCAAAATCCGGAGGGCGAAATCTGAGTCGTTACCAGGGCAGCAATCACAGTACTCGTAGTCGGGCAAAAAAGGGTTTGATACACAGATACAGATAGTAATCCAAAACAGAGCCAAAATGGCAAAACAGGGACGATCCAGTCAGAAGGGAGTCACAAAGAATACAAGGCGAAAACAAGCGTAGCACAGGGAAACGTTCTGACAAGGAGCTGGCTGTGAAAAGACTGCTTAAATAGACAAACGGGAAGTCACATGCTACAAAGGGAAACAGATGAACTGTATCAGACTAATTACAAAGCAATGAACATGAGGAAGTTCCTAATTACAAGAAATTGGCAAAAGCCAAACGCGGACAGGGATCACGAAGACTGCCTACTGACAATCATACAGCTCCGGTTAGGGAGTTCTACTGTGCACAGAGTGAGAGGCAGAACAGTGATAAGCAAGGTGCAGAAAATCTGCTGAGGCACAGCAAAGTAAATTGAGTGAAGGCAAGGGGCGGAGACTAGAGCAGAGCGAGTGCTGAGAGCTTGTTAGTCAATTTGTAATGTGCAGCTATACAATCCCTAGTGCTTGTTAGTAAGTTAGTATTATAAACAATGTTAGTCTTGGATAATAAGTTTAACTAAAATAACAAACTGTTATTATTGTTAGTAATATAGAAAAGCAAGGTGAAGGAAGTAAACGAGATTGGAAGGAATGGTTGAAATCCCAGAAACCATGAAATCACCCAAAAGTGTGGCACACAATACTGAGGCAGTGAGCGATCACATGACAAAAGACTAGACAGGGGGAGATAAAGTGCAATGCATGGTTTGACACAAAACATGGACCGGAATATAACTGCAGGAGTGGAATATGGCGGAACATACAGAAACAAAACAAGGCGTGGAATCCTAATCACAAATACAGTGCATGGTCAAACAAAGCAGAGTCATAACAAAACAGGGCAAACAAGACAGAATCATATCCAAAACATGGTCAGGCAGATCAGGATCATAACACTATGTGAAAGAAAGCGAGTTTAGAGAGTGAGTTACTATGTGAATGAAAGCGAGTTGAAAGAGGAAGTGAGTTACTAGGTGAATGAAAGTGAGTTTAGAGAGTGAGTGAGTCACTATGTGAATGACAGCGATTTTAGAGTGAGTTACTATGTGAATTAAAGCAAGATTAGAGGGTGAGTTACTACGTGAATTAAAGCAAGATTATAGGGTGAGTGAGTTACTGTGTGAATAAAACTGAGTTTAGAGAGAGAGTTACTATGTGAATTAAAGCAAGATTAGAGGGTGAGTGAGTTACTATGTGAGTGAAACTGAGTTTAGAGAGTGAGTTACTATGTGAATTCAAACGAGTTTAGAGGGTGAGTGAGTTAATATGTGAATAAAAGAGTATGGAAAGTGAGATACTATGTGAATTAAAGCGAGTTTAGAGGGTGAGTCACTATATGATTCTAAACCAGATTAGAGGGCGAATGAGTTGCTATCAGAATGAAAGCGATTTAAGAGGGTGAGTGAGTTATTATGTGAGTGAAAGCGAGTTTAAAGGGTGAGTTACTATGCACATCAAAGCTAGTTTAGAGGGTGAGTTATCGTGTGAATTTAAGCCAGATAAGAGGTTGAGTGAGTTATTAGGTGAAAGAAAGCGAGTTCAGAGGGTGTTTGAGTTACTATGCGAGTGAAAGCGAGTTTAAAGGGTGAGTTACTATGCACATCAAAACTAGTTTAGACGGTGAGTGAGTTATCATGTGAATTTAAGCCAGATAAGAGGTTAAGTGAGTTATTATGTGAATGAAAGTGAGTTCACAAAATAAGTAAGTGGGTTGGCGGTTGATTGGGTAATTGGGGGTGTAAGTGCAGTGGGGGGTACAACTTGCACGTGTTGCATGGGCAGTAAACTTGAACGTCAACACAGCGGGCAAAGTAGAGGACTAACGCAGGGGGAGAGGCTAGATCTTTCAGCTCAAGCACTTAAGCCTGAGGCTAGAGTCAGGCTTGTCTGTGCACATTACCGCTAATCCACTAATCCGCGCTCTGTCTCTGCCTTGACAGGACCGCGCCCGGCACTCCGGGACATGGAAAAATATCCAAGCCCCGAAAACTACGGGCACGGATCCAACTCCAGGAGAATTTGGCTCAAACTACATCAGCGCCAGTGCCGTTAGCCCTGAATAGCATATTACTGTTAAGACAGTAAGTCGTGGGGACAGAGCTTTTTTTGTCCCCCGTTTAATACCCAAGTAACACCAGAACAACCAAAGATGAGGTTTCACTGAGCCTATAAGTGTGGAGATGAGTCAATTGTTATGACAAAGAGAAAACAGGGCAAAGGTGCCAACATAAACAGACTTTGGAGATTCTTAGCCACCATAGCACCGAACAGACAAATCTTACCCACACACACAGATGACAGACACCCTAATCTACCCTAAGGACGGACAGACATCTTGATCTCACTAAAGCTAAAGAGATATCTTGTCTACAACCAGATCCATTGCTAATGCGCAATATAACCTCAATATTGCTCATATGGATATATAAACACGAATACTTATTCTGATTTTTACTGCGCTTGTGTGGATGTCTGTGTGAGTGTACTCGTGCTTGTGAGAGAAAGAGAGAGAGAGAGTGAGTGTGTGTGTGTGCGTGTGTGTGTGTGTTTGTGTGTGTACATCTGTGTGGGAGATTCTGAAGCCGACAGAGGTCATAATTGCTGATGATGAGAAAAAGTCACTAGAGAAATCATTGATAAAGTCCTGCTTGTTTTAATACCAATATATGCCCCTGCTTCTAATTTGCATTATGCATCTTCTAATTTACAGAGTTCACAAAACACAGCTGAGTGTTTTTGTTCAAGTAGACACTGCTGCATTACACAATACAGTGAAGAGGTATATATTCTCGTGACTGAGCCATCTTTATGCTTGAGCCTGTCCAAGAAGAATTGTATTTGCATGGGGAAGCGGGCAGTGCTATATATCAGGATAAAGACACATGTTTCACTGCATACAAACAGAGACCGACAGGACTGAAACCACAGCTAACAGAGTATACGGTCGGTCTCCAAGAGCTGCTCTTCGGTGGTGAAACACTGAGCGTTGCTTGATCGATGGTCTGGAAATGATCCAGAGTTCCTAAGCACCAGCAAATAGGCGTGCAGCAGACACGGTAAATGTCGTTTCTGCTTTTCCGTTAAAATACAAAAGCTATTCCGTCAATTTACAGCAATGTCCCTGACTGAGAATAGCTGAATGTGAGCCTTACGAAGAACACAGTGAGAATGTTAGCATGCAGGAAATCATTAGCCTGATTATTCAGCAAAGGGAAAGACATCTTTGGTCCCAAACACTTGAAAATGAAGATCCAATAGTAAGTGACTCTTAATATCATGACACTTAGAGGCGATGCAGTTGGAATACCTTTACTCAGTAGCTTTCCTGGTATGAAATGAGGGACTTAAAATGGACCATCTATAGACACAAATTATGCGAATATCAAATCACCATAACATACATGCCAACTCTACTGCTTTTGGCAGTAGACTACTGCTTTCGGGGCATTTCATCCTGAAAAAAACGCCCCAAAAGCGGTAGTCTACTGCAAAAAGCGGTAGAGTTGGCATGTATTCCATAAATCAGACATTGTGGTCTCAAATGTTTCAATCATAGGAAAAACTTCCAAAAACATTCATCAGGATTAAAAAGTAAGGATTTGCCTGCAGAAATGACATGAGTAAAGTAAACATTAATGCTGTGTTCGGGAAGAACAGTCACCTTGCTGATTTGGCAAGAAAAGGGTTATTCGGGATTGATATACGAATGCTATCACTGTTTGTTATCACTGAGCTTGACAGTGCCTTTCAACTGCAACACACCTACTGCCACACAATTTTTATTTTGAGTTTTATTTTGAGCCCAATGCGGGAGTGATAGGACCCAAAGGGACAATGGATCATTGTTCCAATAACTGTGAATTTTAGTGGAACCTGTCAGTGCAAATTCTCAAAACTTGAAAAAATTACAGGGTCCAAAATAAGATGGCTTGGAGGGAAGTAAGAACAAGTGGAGACATAATGCTTCTTGTACATTTTTTCCATCATTGCAGTAATTTACGACTTAAACGTCATTTCATCATCTGAGCAATTTACGACTCTCCCTACTGCTGCGCTGTATGGCTGATTTCAGGCATAAAAAAACACAGCAGGCTTAATACAACCACATCCACGAATACAACCACAGAATTTATAAATAAGGAAGAACTTCCACTCTCATAATTTCCTGTACTATAGGGAGCGCTCGCCAGATCGTCCAGAATGAACTGGAACCTACTGAGTATGTTAATGGAGAATTTTTTTTGGGAATTTTCATTATTCATTATGAAAATTCCAAATATATCTAGAATTACGATTGGAGACAGAGCATTCTCTTACAAAGCGCCAATTTTATGGAACAATCTCTCAAGACAAATTCAGGCTTCAGACACACTCTCTATCTTCAAGAGTAGGCTGGAAAGTTATCTTTTTAGTCAAGCCTATGATTAGTTCATGATTAGTTATGCATAAACATTTATTTGGCTCTGGTGGGACTGACTACAACGTAGTTTTATGATGGTTTCACAAGATATTGGAAGCCAGAGTTAAGTAAATCCATGTGGAACAGGTGACACTGAGCCTGCATTAACGGTGCCAGTGGGGCTTGCTACAGCCTTAGTCACTGGGGAGGTCCATATGGTACTAGTGTTTAGATAATCAAAGGTGATCTTGCAGCCTGGAGTAAGTGTAGGGCCTCTGTGCTGCAGGAAGTGGATGGAGGGGTGTTGACTGTTTCCTGACCAGTCAGCTCCTAAATTCTTACTTGGCACATGACACAGGATTGTATTTTTATTAATATGCAGTAGTTTTATCCAGTGCCTCACCCCCTTTTTTCTGTGTCTCTTTCCAAGGATCTTTTCCCTCCACAACCCTGAGTCCTGGGCCGTCCGAGCCCTGTCCCTCACCATGAGCGCTGGCTGCTGCTGTCCTGCTGTCCTGATCCCGTCCTGGTCCAGTCCTGCACCATACTCGATATGCCACACCCTGGAGCTACCGATGCCACTGTTTAGATGGACTTTAATGGAACTGTATTGCCATTTTATCCTTTTTTTTTGCTTTCTCTTGTTATTAATTAGCTAGCCCGCGGAGGATGGGCTTCCCCACTATAGTCGGGTTCCTCCTGTGATTTCTTCCCACTGGGGGTTTTTTTCCTAACCACTGTTTGAGGATTTTTCTCCTTTCTGGGAGTTTTTTTTTTACCTCATTTGCTGTAGTGGGGAATAGGCTGGGCATTGCCATTTCATTTATTTAATCTCTCACTGTAAAGCGTCTTTGTGACAGTCTCCATGAAAACCGCTTTACAAATAAATTGAATTTAATTGAATTATGCTTTCAAAATATGGGGTCGAGAAAATGGATTTAGGTCCATTTTTAGTTTTTTTTTCTACGGTTTTTAAGTGTAATTAAATACGTTTTTGTTACCATTAGTGATGTCACATCACAGCCCACTTTACAGAACTTGACCACTGAATTAGTTAATTCAGCTGACACGAGCTAGAGGAACAACTATAACATTACTTGTGACATTAGCTAGGTAGGTATGTGGTTATGAGAGTGTAATTTTTGGTTCAATATTAGCTCGCTAATATTTGGGGAGCTAATGTCAGTTTTTACAATCAATAGTCGGTGGTGATTAGTATCATGTAGAAGAGCTGATTAGCTATACGAAGTTTGTCCTTGCAAGATATTTTAGAATGCTGGGAGGCTCGATTGCAAGCTGACCAAGTTAGCAAGCTTTTAACTAACGTGCTCTAGCTAGAGTATGCAACATCCTGGCTGTCACTTAAGGTACGTTAGCTGGCTAAATGATCCAGTAACCTTAACAATAAAGCATGCAGCAGACGCGGGCTATTTTCACTCCAGTAACTGTGAGTCGCAATTTTTTTCCCCCCACAGATCGCATTTCGAACATTGCGCATGAGCATGCAGAAGTCATGAGAAATTCACACTTGAGTAAGTTTACAACTGGTGTAAAAGCTCTGTCTCATTTGCAAGGAAGTAGCATTTTCAAAAAAAAAAATAGAATTTTCTGGAAATATGGCTACTTTGGCAATACATTCTCATCCCAACTCGTCATATAGTGATTCAACCTGACCAAGCCTCGATACACAACGAGGAAGGAGGCATTTTGAGTACCTATTAGCGCGTAGGTTCTGGTTTAGGATCAAGGGGTTAGGGGGTAACATTTTTAAAACTGGTGTCAAATAAAGATACCAAAAGCCTCCATTTTCATCGTATATCAGTGCTTGGTCAGGTAGCGTCACTATATGACGCCTCAGGATGAGACTGGGCTCTGAGGACTGTCTCGTTTCAATAGGAAGCAAAGGAAACATCTTATTTAGGTACCTCAATTCAGCAAAATTTCAAGGAAACATCAAGTGGTTCCTTGCAAAATGCCTTGCGACAAGCTGGGGATTCACCGTACAGATCACAGATGTGGGACAGCAATAGTCAACAGTTGATCAAGTTTACATATCGTTTCATCATGAAATTCGCTCCTGATAATTTTTAAGCAAGAAACTGACAGCATATTTGTTGAATGTCAGCTCTTTTGAGGAAAAGGACATTGAATTAAAAACTTGTTTTCGAAGCACTGAAGCACCAGGAAGTAGGCTGACAGGAAGTTAATATTTACCTTTCCCATGGAAACCATGCTGCAACGTTACTAGCGAGTCACATGATGCTTCCTATTTACAGAGTTTCTTCTCATGTAACCTTTTTAATGAATGGCTTCTAATAAGGCAGTGTGCCCTCCTTCGGCCTGCTACACATATATTTTGCGTAACTAAGCGCGTCACTAATGTAAACTACTCATTTTCGAAATTAAACTCGCGCGGCAGGCCTCGCCCACAATACAACCTACACAAATAAGTAAAGAATTTATAATAGATTTGATTGATATATAAATTATTTTGGGCAAAGTATGCCGCCCACGCGAAAAACTGATTTGAACGTCGTCTTTTTCGCTCGAAATCTCTTGAAGTGAAGTCATTGCCTAGTTGAAGCATCCGTAAAACCAATTTCGGGTCTTGGTAACCAACGGCAAGTTTATTGTTGGACGGCATATATCTCTAACGATTGATTCGACAAATGAAAATTGTTCAAGGTTGTGTTTGGTAATTCACGAAAATACAGGGCCAGTTATGTGGGTTAGTGAACCTAGTTCTTTTATTTTAGTTTTAGCAAATGTTGTATCGATGATATATTAGAACTGACATAAAAAGAAATACCCGTGTCCTTTAATTTTTCTTACTGGGCAGGCAAATTTGCTCATAAAATGCTAGCATTCTGCTAATGTATGTAACTTACTGACATATTGCGACTGAACACCCTCCCTCAGTGGCACCGAGAGTCTGCAGTACACAAGCAATGTTACCCTGGGACCACAATATCGATAATTATGGTTTTGGCTTTTGTATATTATATTCCTAAAGTTTATTTTTCACATTATGACAACAACAGACATTAGCCATGTGGTTAAATAAAAAAAAAGGTAAAGACTCATTTGCAAGGAGGCTTCCTATCCTCTTGGTACTTTGTTAGGACACTGTGTGACAGTTGAAGGGTCCTGTCACAGGAAGTGTCTCCTAATAAGTACATGCCCTGGCTACTTTGCCAACGAGCCTGGCTCTTTGGCGATGTGGTCAGCGCGCATGACTCTTCCCCGGGAGTCTGGAGGTTCAAGTCCCCACCCGGGTCCTCCTTCGGCCTGCTACATATGAATGTGGGATTGGCATTTACAAACGGAAATAAAATAGAATTTCGTGATATTTTTTAAAATAATGACTTAAAATGTAACGTTATTTCATACAACTGTAAGTATTTTTATGTGTAATCAAACAAATGTGTGGATTGTGTGTTTTTCGCTAAGGATTCAACACCAGGCACGAATCGTATTTCATATTGAAATCCAACTTTTCAATTGCAGCTCTTGCCTAAGCGGCGTTCTTTGATGTACAGCTGTTCGCATTTCCTGCTTTGTTGACGCGTAGCCTAATATTTCGCATGATGATTCTTCTCTAATATGTCTGATATGTAAATATCGAGTAAATAGTTTGGTGTCGTTGAGTGTTAGGCCTAATTACTCAATGTACGAGCCAGATAATAAGTGGCGTCAGGCTTTTCGGCACGATGACCCAGTTTCGTCTTTCGACAATGATCCGATGAGGAAATGCTCCAGGTGAACCCAGGTGAACTACAGGTAGGCCTACACGAGGAAAGGTAAGTTTTATCTATGCAAAATCTATAAAAATCTGTTCATTTACGGATATTCTGAGTTATGGTAGAGATGTAGAACCAATAATAACTCTTTGAAAAATAAAATAGGCCTATAGGCTATCCGATGCCCGATCGATGCCCGACATTTCGCCCCTCGATCAGCTCGGCCCTTGAGCACGCATCATATTATGCAACTTTGAAGTTTGTGAACTGAATTGAATCTGACTTTAATTTTGTTTTTAATATAATTAATGGGTAGCATAATTTATTCAGAAATATAAAAGACAAATATAATTTTGCTCCAGTATAAGTGTGATAAGGCATAGAAAAAAATACCCGTGATTCCTATTACCCGACAGTCCCTATTTTCCCCCTACCCTTAACATTTTATTGGCGTTTTTGATTGCTAAAGGTATCTTGCCTACTGTCGTTGCACACTTTTTGGGCAAAAAAAATAATTTTTGAGATTACTGTGGAGATTTGAGTATAGGGGCTATAGAGTGGCTTTATTGTGATTTAAAATTTTATTAAAAAGTACTGCATTAAAATATTTTTAAAAAATAAAATTATGTTCCTACCTACCTACCTACCTACCCTCCCACGCACCCTATTTCTATTTGGGACGTAATAGGAATCGAACCTATTTTTTTCTAGACCTAATATCAGTATTTTTTTCTGACTTACTTAACTGTTTCATTAAACATTTCTGTTTATTATTTATAATTTATTTATTTATATTTATTATTTATATCTCCCATTGCCATGGCAACAATGGTCCACTCATCTTGATAATGTTGAATTGTTAATTATTTATATAATAATTGATATACATAAATTATAATTGAACTCTTTTGCTCTTCGGATTGAAAATATGCCAAATAATGACATTTTGAATGGAACAATTTCCTCTCCCGTTGCCATGGCAACCATGGGCCAGACATCCTGGTAATGTTGAATTGTTAATTATTTATATAATAATTGATATACATGGTTTATAAGACAATATATTGAACTCTTATGCTCTTGGGATTGAAAATATGCCAAATAATGAAATTTTGCATGATGCAATTTCCTGTTCCGTTGCCATGGCAACCATGGGGCAGTAAGGCTTATAACATTCATTTTTTAAAATTTTGGCTATTATGTCAATAAATGACACCAATGATTATTAGTTTTTAGACAGGGCCAATTTTGATGGTTAGTGAACCTTGTCCTTTGCAGCCAACTTGGCACTCACAAAATGGCACTCACAGTGAGTGGAATGGAGGGCTCTTTGTAGCCCTTGGCTGTTACTGACAGGATCATGAATGTATTATAAGGACACAACAGTGCACCAGGAAAATGCCGCTTGGAGTAAGCGGTGATGATATTCTACCGGAATATCCTGCAGGGTGACATCTGCTGTTGGAATGAGCTAATGACATGCTGGGCCAGGGCAGCATGGCCTCAGAGCAGCCTGAAGGTTTGGGATAAAGGGGACATGTGCTGTTTTGCAGCGGTATCGCGCCAATAGCCTCGCAAAAAGTGTGGCATTGACATCTTCCCAGTGTTCAAGCACAGGCCACTTTTCCGAGCACACAAGCTGTGAATGAACATTTGAGACAATACTTTTTCCCTTCAAGTCAAATACCAGAAACTCATTCTGGATGTTTTCCTTTAAAGACCAATGCCTCAGGAATAGTGTGTATCCCATTGGAAGTAGAGTCATGTTATCTGCCTCAGGGTGAATTCATTGCCTTCAATGTCACGACTGAAATGGCTACCGATCTTCAACCTCGTTCCACTCCTCTAGGCTACAGGTTAGAAGGATTCCAAGGATTCAAATTAACCCTTCGCTTAAATTATGCCCCTGTTGACCTCTTCAACTCTGTGATCCCATGTGCGGGCTCGTCAAATGCAGCTGTTATTATTCCAACCAGAGGAACTTTAAACCTATTCTAAATTCTTGTGGCGATCACAAGGTTTCCCAATATGTCTGCCAGAATTACTGGGAAAGGTATATAAAATGATGCACAAGATCTAGACATTTCCTGTTTGATATAATGCTGCAGCCAAAAAGACATGGCGTCCTAGGTTTGAATGTTTCTCTTTGATGGAGCTTCAGTGAAGTACTGAAACCAGCAGATGCAGAATATGTATATGACATTGTACAACAACATGGAGACAAAGCTTTTTCTGACTTAGAACCTACTTAAGAGGAAATTGATTAGAAAAAATCTGATTTTAAGGGGTTAAGGGTCACACAAGGGTCTTGGCCGTGTCTGTGATACCACCCGGTAAGTTTTCTATTTCATCATTGTACAGTGTGGACCAACAGACTCCTCTCATGAGCAGCTCGGTTGGATCCCTGGCTGTTGAATGAAGTGTGCATTGTTTCGGCGTGGAGTGAAAGCCTACAGTATGGAAGAGCTTAAGATGCAGGGCTGGGCTCGCCTGCTTACATGTCAACTGCGGAAAAAAGCTCTGTGCAGAGAGATGATCGCCATACAGGCTTCTGCATTAACCCCCAACCCCAGCTTTAGCTCGGCTGCAATCGTCTGTCTTTACCTTGTTTCCTCTCTGCTGGCAGTATCGCGGACGCACAAATAATAAAACTAATCAAAGTTTCACACGCAAGGGCACGCTGCTTGTTAAAACTGCTTTAAGACCTCCCATCAAGAGTGGGACAAAAAAACTGTTCGTGAAGTTACTAAGATACTTAAGAACTCAGTGCAATAACTTTTTTTTTATTTTGAAAGTGTCAATTAACATAAGATAAGTTGCATGCTTTTTCTTCCGATGCATAAACAGGAAGCTAGCGTAATTCCTTTTAATGTAAAGTCCATCTAACATAATGCAGAAACAAAAGCTGGAGTTTGCAGAAAAATTCTTTCCATTGGGACAGTCATCCCCATTCCCAAGTTCACCAAGTACATATCATCAAAGAGTCACAAAGCTGTTCGACAGAAATGCACAAGCCATGCATGTTAGATATAGAACATGGTCTTCAAATATCTATTGCAGGAACCAGCATAAGAATTTTTTGGTCTGGCTATTATCTGCTACTGAACAAGTCTTTTGAAAAAGGTCTATCCTGAGGTTCTCTTTCAAGTTGAAGATTCCAAAGAAAGAGGCTGTATGGAAACTCTAATAAAACCAAATCACCCTGAGACAGCTCTTTTGTTGGACGCGAAGAACATTCCATTCCAGCAATTACACTCATGCGGTTTGCATACTGAGCCCCCCAAAAAAGCGAGATTTGCATAGTGAGCCAAGCGCTGGCGGCGACGAGTTCTCGGTTTGAGTAGTTTATCCCTGCAGAGAGAGCCTGTAAACCATGTGTGACCTTTAAGGCACGAGGCCCCTGTTTCCATACACACAAGCAAAGGCACGAATCCCGAACCTGGCCGGCGTTCAGGAGCACTAGAGAATGTCAGTGATGAAATCCCTCGAGTCAACTTAAGCAAGCACCTGTGGTAAACAGCAATCAACAAGACCTCCAACAGAACGCTCATACCTGACTCTTAACCCTCGACTGTTACAGCCCTCGACTCCTGCTGTTATTGATGCTGAGCCACCGTTGGGTCAGTAGGCTTCCGCTACACCTGTTAGTGATCTATTCTATTTGTAATAAGCATAGCAACTTGATATGGGATAAACATTATCTCTCTTTAGCAAATTTAGAGCAAAATACTTGAAACAGCTACTTCACCCGCAATCAATGAAATCCAGTAAACTCAATGATTGTAGTTACATCATTTGAAAATGATGCAGTCATTAAACGGAGCAGTCCTGCAGAAGGGTTTCGCATTTCCTGGCTATGTTCCCAGCCCGGCTCTGTCAAAGTGCCATCGAATGATGCCATGAATTAAGTGGCTATCAGACGGTACTCTCCCTCCCCACCTCAGCTGATGCATGGTGAGCCTTCTGACACAATATGGCTGCTGTGCATGGGCTGGTGCTAAAAACTGGTGTTGTTTGAGGCAAACTTCTCCCTTGTGTGTCACTGCAGATTGGTGGTAAAAGGTGTATCCAGTGTCATAAGGTTGTATCACAGCTAGTGTTGCTAATCTCGTGCTCAGAACTGTTATGTGAGGGTGTGTCTATCGATTCACAGTTTCACCTGGTGAGCAGCACAGGGCATTATTGCACTGTAAGCTTCCTCAATTACATTAAATGAATTACGCCCTCGTGTGCAGACAGAGGAGATGCTCACAAAGGTGAAAAGTGACACTCATTCATCATGAAGTGGGCCTGGCGTGTGTTACGCCGGCAATATGGCATCGAGCCCAGTGAAAAAATAACATGTAAAAGAAATCCTCCTTATAGAATCTAGGGGAGAACTGTGTGTGCGTGTGTGTGTGTGTGTGTGTGTGTGTGTGAGTGTGGATGCATGGGTAAGCATGCATGTGCATGTGTGGGCATGCTTGCCTGTGCACAGTCTATTCTGTGTGATCTATTGCAATACCTCGGTATATCTCATGCCAAGAGCTGCTACAACAATGACATCCTGAGTTGCTTTTCTTTTGCAACATTTTTGTCTTGAGCAACAACACCAATAACCCATGAAGGTAATGGCCCCAGGCAGGTTTGAGCACAAAATTAAAGTATAAATAAACCCATAATTTATTTCAATCTGGCACAGCTCTGCAAGCACTTGGCTTTCTCTGCAGAGAAACTGTCGCAATCAGCTTTGTGTGCGCGTACGTGTGTGGGTATGTGTTCGTGCGAGTGCGAGTGCGAGTGCGAGTGCACGTGCTTGCATGCAGGTACATGTGTGTTTGCATTTGGGAGAATACTGGGGACTAGTGTTATTTACTGAATCTAAACTAAATTGAACAAAATCTGATAGATTAATAAAAATGCAGCTACTGTACACAAACCTGTGGAACTTCTAGTCTATTTTAAATTCTGTTGGATGTTTCAAGGTTTCAAATGATCCTAAATATGGCCTGCTGAATGACAAGGAAATGTTTGAGGTGATGTACAAGATCGAGATACTTTCTATTCGTTGTTTAGCCGTGGCGACGTCGGTTTGAGTGTTTCTTTCAATATAGCCTAGGTGTGATGAAGCGTCAGTGAAGTGCTCCTCAGCATATACAGAATATTTATGCGGCGTTGTCCCAATATGAAAATATGTGTCTTCTTGCTTTGAATCTACTTAAGTTACAGTTTAAGGGGTTAAATGTCACAGCAAACTGACCCGCCTTAGGCTACAAACCCCAGGGGTTTGGTCGCCTTCCTTCACTTCACAACTACGTCCACTATGATGCGTCGAAAAATGACAACAAAACTTGAAAATATGCCAGTTTCATAAATGTAAATCCTAAAATAAGAAAGCATTGAAACACGCTTATTTAGTTTGTGGTTTCGTTTCCAATTTAGCCTTGCGTTAAAAACTGGGATTGAAGGGCGAGCACTTGGTGTGGATACGACGGTAAACGATAGCCTATATCTGAGGCGAACTTATGACTGACCTATTACAAATCATACGGCAGGAATTTTTTACTTTACTTTGAAACTCACGAACCTGACACTCCACACCCGTCATCTAATCACGTGCCCCACCCCTCAGCAAGTAAAGCAGTCGGCTTCGAGTTACTTTACCTTTCAGTCACAACCTTAAATAAAACATTTAAAAAATGAATATGTTGTGGAATGTATCGCCCTGTACGCATATTATACTGGTATTAGTCATATTTAAAACAAAATAACGGACAATCTGCTCATTAAGATAGCGAATTATTGCTTAAGTACATGTATATGGATGAAATGACTGCAATAGACAAAAAAAAGCCGTTTTCAACTAATTTCATCGGTTTCGATTGAAAACAAAATGCGAGTGTGAAATCACAAAAATGACACAACAGGTCCACTTTCTTGCACCGTAGCGACAGCAAAGAAGAACAGGTCATTGTGTTGCTGTAGCCTATTGGCCTATTGTGTTGCTGTAGCTTATCTCAAGTGATCAGAAACCATGATCAGAAACCTTAATCACAGAAAAAAAAATAAATAAAAAAATTCTACCAGTCGTCAGCTACAAATAATTCATTTAGAATACTTTTTTTTCCACCATGGATGTGTAGACCTCTTGAACAAAGTAAAAAAAAATCACAGTTACCCCGGTTTTATTATTTTCTGCAAATATATCACTTAATGAGCGAGTTCGTAGTAAAATAAAAAGAACGGCAAAAAACGTGAGCTTGCAAAATTAAATTTACTGCTCAAACAATTTAACAGTCAGTGATGGCTGATCGTGCGCAGGCACAAATCAGCCTGAACTAGAGGCAACATCCTGAACATAAAATGATTTTGATTTCAATCACTCACATATCGAGCTTGGTGCACAAGTTATAGAGCAAAAAAAGTAACTAGTCCGTCGGATATAAATCATATTTTTCGCATTGTTTCAAAGTTGTACTTTTTTTCCTCAAAACATAAAAACACACTTAACCTTTTCAAGCAATCGATATAAGCTTCTTTTTTATTATTCGTTTTACTTCATTTAACGTGATGACAGGATGCGCACGAGCGTATTATCTTGGCAGGACAAACTTGATAAGCGAACATCGGGAGAAATAAATGCTACCCCGATTACCCTCCCAGTTAAATTTTCTTAAGGAATTTCATTGACGAATATTTTTCGCACATGCCAAATTTTAGGATTTAAAAAAATCATTGGAATTCAGCATAAAAACTTCTACATACATTTAACTTAATCGAATCTATTTCTAATTATTAAATGAAAACGTAGCCTATCTCAGTCACTTTACTCCGGCATCCTGACGTTTACGACGTGGATGTTACCCAGGAGTTTAGGGAAAGCTCTAACGTGACTTACCAGTTAGGATACGAGCAAACATCAGCTTACAATGCATTTGAACATAGAAAGAAAGTATTTTCAGAACAGCGCCTGAATTCACTGAGTGCGCAAAAATATCCCCATTTCTACTAAGTGCATTGTTCTGAGTAAAATTTCCCCCTTGTAATAAACTCAGCAGTTCCATATTAATGATGAATTATTCCGTCGAAAATGTTTATTTTCAAATCTGTAATCGCCTACAACGCGACATGACACCAGTGAGCATGCAGCTGACAGGATAAAATGTCATATATGCTTATGGCTGAACAGCAGTAGCCTAAATCAAACTTACCCCATGCGTTGTTCCAACAGCCAAGACAACAACGAAGACGAAAATTCTATGAGTGAGGCAAAGACAAATAATTATTATTTCGTTATTTTTTCACACAAGGACGATAAGCAATCAATTATTCTTCAGTGAAATATCAGGCTGTAAAATGCCATGAGAATTAGGCTATTCATCAATGTACTTTATTTCATACTAACATTGGGCCTTCATCACATCTAATGTCAATCAATGAAGTTTCACGCACCCGATTTTCATTTTGCCCTTTGCAGTGTGAAACTCCGGTGATTCGCCGACAGTCGCGTCTCACTGTCTGCAGTGAGAAACGGATCAACAGCTGCTCTCGCTGAAGGATCCACTATGCAGTTCATCCACTATCGCAGAGGGCGGAACTGAGAAAGTAGCGTAAATATGATTAAGCGCTGGAATAGAACCAGATCCAAAGAGAAAATCACTCAAAAATACACGGACATGCATGCTGTGAAAAGACAGAAAACGGACGTAACTCACCCAACTTCGGTGCTTTGAAAGCTCAGCCGTTTCGCCAGCTTGATTCCAAAGCGCGCAATAAGCGGCGTTAGCATTAGAGGGTGGAGGGGGCGGAGCCTCGCGGCGACTGAGCGATACACCTTTCGCTCCTTTCAGACAGTCAAATTGGACCAGTCTACAGGTGTCCACATGTTCACGCGTATTCTATCAGTGCAATACCAAATACCAAAATTTCTGGAGTACCAAAGCAGACTCAGAGTGGTTCCACAGCATGTTCAACCAAGTCCTCCATTTGCCACCATTTCCTCACCATTCAGAAAACTACACGAGCTTAAATGTCAGCATATCAGAAAAAATACATCTCAAAACAAATAATTGCATCTCAGGAATGTTTTATCTCATAACTCACATCAATTCATTGTCAAAGATGTCATTGTATTTTAGTTGGGTCAAAAAATCAATGTAACTGCATCTGTAGGAATATGTCTTGATAGTCACTGCATGTCAACATAAGCAATAGACTTTTCATTTTTTAAGTTTTGTGTGATTTTCAACACAAGTCTGTCATGCTTCTTTTTTTCAACAAATACAGAATAAACTTTGCTACCAAGGAAAACTTCACTTGTAGGCCTACGCGTGATAATAAAATTAGAAATTATGTTAAATGTGTTGCGCCGTGCTGGCTTTACACATCTGCTCTGAGAATTTTGCATAATTTGACCATTTAAACATGCTTGTTCACCAGCGTACATCTCCAAATTGAACATTTTAGTGACAAACAGGCTTGTGCCTAACAGAAACCTACATCATTTTTTAAAAATAAAATCCCAAACCAACCATTGTAAAGGCTTAAAACCAATTTGGGTCAATTTGGGTATTAAATTGCCAAGCCCTTAACAAGTTCTTTTTAATATGAAAAAGTCCCAACTGAAATCAGGAAGTATATGAAATTAAACAAAAATGCCTCAGAGAACTAAGTCAAAAATTGGAAATTGATTGGAGGCATTAAGGCCAAATTTCAGTCTGGACAAATTGTCATCTGCTACGCCTTATGACAGTGCTTAAGCCAAAGTGCCCGCCAAACCAGAATTAAATGGCAGCAAATTACAGAATGAAAACTTCTAAATTGATGTCAATGAGCTGAATGTTGCAATCAGATGATTTAGAAGAGCAAGCTGGACTGAGACAGGAATCAGACTCAGGGTCTGAAAAATATTCAATCAGAATATTCTGAGAAGCTTAGAATCAGGGTCTGTTGTAGAGTTTAGAATCAGGATCTGTTGTAAAGTTTAGAAACAGGGTCCATTGTAAAGCTTAGAGTCAGAGTTTGCTGAGAACTTTAGAATCAGGGTTTGGTGTGAAGTTATAGGATCAAAGTTTACTGAGAAGTTTAGAATCAGAGTTTGCTCAGAAGTTCAGAATCAGGATCTGGTGTGAAGTTTAGAATCAGAGTGTTTGTAAAGTTTAGAATTAGGGTCTGTTGTGAATGTTGAAGACAAGGCACAGTTCACAATGGCTCAGGCAGTTCCATTTGACTAATCTTAATATTAGGCTCTGATCTGGATTTTGTAGAACACCAGACACTGAATGAGCAAATGGAAATTGAATATTGCATATTTTTCATTCTTGTATTTTTTATCAGTTCCCTCTTCACTTGGGTCTCTTAACTGGCAGGAGTTAGTCTAAGAACCTGACTGAATGCGCAAAGGAATTTATATGGATTTTGATCCAGGCTTACTGTTGTGTTCTGGCCTCTGGCCAGGACAGCATTTATGGTTTTAACAGTCATGTTCAAGATTTCATAGTTTCATAGTTTCATAGTTCATAGTTCATGTCACAGTTTTAACAATTTCTTGTATCAGGTTTTTGCATTTCATGTTTCACATTCCTTGTCCATGTTTTTACTTTTCCATGTTTTTGTTTTTGCCAGGTCTGCCAAGCCACTCCACCGCTTGTCTGCGTTCCGCCCCGTGCCTTCGTTGTTGCACATTTCTGAGCTCTGGTTGGCTTTGGTATTTCCCCTTCCTTCTGCGCTGTGCTGATTCGGGGCTGTCTAAGCTTAATTGACAATTAACTGTTTTTAAGTTACTAACATTTACTAACACTCACTGGGTTGGTGTAATTCTTAGATAGGCACATTACTAATATTACTAATTTAGACAGGGAGTTTATTGTCATGATTCCTGCTTTGCTATTTCAAGATCTTGCTGTGCTTTTCTGTTCTTAACATTCATGCTGCTTCCAAGCTGCATACTTAATTGGTACTTAAGCTGAGCACGCTCATTCTCTTAATGAGCTAGTCTTGTCATCCAATCTCTGTCCATGTCATGATCTTGCCCTGCCTCTTGTTTCTCCTTCTCCAGGTGTTGCCCCTCATGTTCTGATTTCTAAGCCTTTATCTGGATGCCGTGGAAGTTGGCTGGCAGACAGTGTCTCAAGTTCTAGCTCATGTTTGCAAGTTTTGTCGCTCATGTTTGTGCTTTCAAGTCCTCGTTCATGGTTCCAAGTTTTGTTCATAGTCCCTGTGTATATAGCCCTAGCCTTGTTGTTTATTTTCGTTCATGAATTTCTACCTGGTGTTTCCAGTGGTTTTTTGTTCTTGCCGTTTTTTGCTATTTAGTTTCCCAGCTCTGTGTAGCGTACCTTAGTTTTGTCTTTTGCAACCCTTTGGGCCAAGTTTTTCGTTGGCCCTCGTGCCTGTTTTTGTTTTGAATAAATTCCTCATTCCCATCTCCCCGCATCTGGTGTCTACCTGATTCCATATCACTTGCTTAATAAAAGCACACTATTCCTCAAGAAAGCTGGGGCGTGTGAGGGCTGTTGGAATAATCTGAAGCACTTCCATGTAAAAGGTACTTGCTAGAAATGATATCGCTTTGTAACATGAAACATTCTGGAAGTTCCTATTTGAAAGTCGCCATAATGGGCTGCACATGGACAGAAACAACAATTAACTGTGTGGTGACACTCGACTGCTGTTCAATTGTTGAGTGGAAAGGTCACTAACCTGTACCAACATTGTCACGCCATTTCATCACCACACCCAGCCTGTACAGTTTAAACAGGACAGATTGGACCCACTGATTTATTTGTGCTGCGCCAGGTTATGCTGTTGCAGAAATTGGCATTTATTTCACAAAGAGGAGGTTTGCAGCCTCTAAACATCCAGTTTTGCAGGGTAAATGCAAATAGACCCGTATTTTGACTGTTCTCATCTGGCAGAAATGGAACAGAACATGGTCTGTCACCGCAGTCAAACTGATACCGAACATACAAACTCAGATACATGTCCAGTACACAACAGTGTTAATGCTTTTAGAGCCATATGCTTTCATTCAATCATCCCTCTCCTTACTGGTGCTTATCTACACCCAAAGTGAAACCCTTGTGAAAGAGGCAAGAATCAGCTTGGTTTGGTTGCAGAGATTTTGTTGATTTCTGCACTGAAAACAGGAGTGAAACACTGAAAGGATGAGCAGTCCCTTGATAGACCAATCAAATAACTGAGATGATATCCTCCCATGGGACTTGGGGACTTTGCCTGCTTTCTTAAAGGAATGATCAAGTCTGTTCACGATGAGAAAATTTGATAAAAGATCATTTCCACTTCACAAGATGAAGCTGAAGTGAAATTGGGTTGCGTCGCAAGACATTGATAAATAAATCCACATCTGAATGGCTGAAAAGAAACAGAAGTGATATCTTAGCGTGGCTTGTCAAAGTCCTGAATTAAACTCAATGGAGATTCTATGGCAGGATTTGAAACAAGCAACTCATGCTTGAAGATGAATTTGTCCAAATAAAATCAGTTCTGCAGTGGGATAAAATTCCTCAACAGAAATTAAAACGGCTAATATCGTATTATAGGAAGTATCTGCTGGCAGAACGGCGCCACAGACAGTACAACTAGTAATTAAGGCAATCTATGAGGCAATTGCTTTGTCATTGATAATATTGATGTTTTTGTTTAATAAATCAATAAATCAAAAAATCATTACAGATGATGTACTCGAAAAATACTAATAAAAATACTAGAGGAACTGAGGAATGCTCAATAAGTATTTCTTGGCTTTGAAGATGGAATTAAAGTACGGTCACACTTTATTTGAAGTGTTGCTCATAAAGGATTTATACAGCACGTATAATGCCTTCGTAAATGAGACAAAATGTCTTCATAAATCATTCATAAGCGAATATCATGCTTTGTAAAGGGTGAAATAACACATTCTTATTCAACATGTGATGTCACCCAATGTCACCCTTTAGCGCAATTAGCTACTAGCTAAGTGACATCTTCAGTTATATGACATCCGGCATCACATGCTGAATAAGGATGTGTTATTTCACCCTTTACAAAGCATGACGTTTGCTTATGTATCACTTATGAAGATATTATGTCTCATTTATGAAGGCATTATACATGCTGTATAAAGCCTTTAGGAGCAACACTTCAAATAAAGTGTGACCTGAAGGACAAAAAACTCATTTTAATCAACCGATAAAGGAAAATGAATAGTCATAAGACTGAATATAAATAAACATGCATTCAAGACAGGAATTTAACCATTATTACAATGTGATGATAATAATGAATTTTTGATTATTTATGTTGAGTAAGTATGCATTTAAAAATTCAATGTGATACAAATTAGTGTATTACATTTTTATTGTTTGCCAAATCTTTTATTTACTTAGAATTACTTCTTAATTATTCATTATAATGATTAAAATCATAAAATGCCCGATTAACAGAAGGTTAGTTGAGGTACTTTTCTCATATTCCATTCTTTACAGGTTTTGAAAGGGACATTTTTTGTGCCAAAATGGCAAAAAGCTTTCCTCGATTGTTTATAGAGCTTTTAAATATTTTCTTGTACAATGCGATTCCTTTTGACTAGTTGATTTACGCATATCTACGCTTGCTGTTTCGTGAATGTAAATGATAAATTCCAGTTGTTAAAGCTTTTTTGACCCGTTCTCCAGGGAAGTTCACCAAATTTCAGTTTTGCTCATAATCGTCTGTGCCCTCGATGGGTATCCTACTAATCATGCACCCATATTATTTCTGTTTGCATGTTCCTGGCGAATAATACACACTCATAATGATGCTACTAAACAAAAACGAAAGGTAATAATGAACTATTAATCCACAGGAAAATGTCCCAAGCACGGGGCTTCTATATAATATTATTTTTTAAAATTTTATTCATAATAATAAATTTGCGCGGATTTTAGTCTCGACCATTCCATACATTCCGCCATTTGCATGTCGTGCACGAAGAATGTGAAAGATAATTTCCTTTCAAAATTCAAATCTCAAATCGCCTGCAGAGTCATGTCTGAGGTATGCCGTCCTTTCTCCTCTGGAGGTAAAGCGGCAGAAAATAATAAGTGAAGTGGGCGAATGTGTACCAATCCGCCTAATGCAGAAAGCTCCGCTTTATAATTACAAATTTTTCCTTTTCAAATTTCATATGTCAAAAGCTTAATTCGTACAACATGGAATAGTAATAATTTAAACGTGGGTGCATTATGTGAGTATCTTTTCAAAGAAAGCATATACATAATTAGCGCATTTTGGGGTGGGTGTCATCAGGGACTACTTTTGCGCATTGATCGCGGTCTACAAAAAGTAGTTCCAGTCAGCAGGTTAAGTGGAAGCGAAAAACTTCGGTGTAGCGGCAGAAGAGCGCTGGCACCAGGTCGCGTGACTGGGTAGTCTAGCCAGCTGCATACTTTTTAAAAATTATACAATCTTTACATCTGTGATGATAATTTGAAGAATACTAGAAGTACTAGGCTATTCGAGTACTAGGGCAGGTGTAAGTGCTCAGTGCTGGCCTGCAGTAATCGCCCTGAATGGCTGAATTTCTTAATATGAAGAATAGCAGCATTAAGAGTATGCAGACACTTGCTGCGGCTCTTCTTTTCGCGACCCTCCTGTTTGCGGTGCGGGACTCGGAGTCAGCGGTGAGTGAATGACCGGGCGCAACAGCTAATTTTATTATCTATTTAAATTTACAGAATGGCCTACCCATGAAGTGATTAAATAGTACTTGACCCCGGTTTTACAGTGTCGCCTATAATTGTAAATAGGGTTTAAATACTGGGTCTCGGACAGCCCACGGCAAATATATCTCGATATAGGCTAAAAAAATTACATTCTTAGTGTTTTGAGCCAGCCAGTGTTCATTTGTATCCTGGTACTGAAAAGCAATTTTATTTGGAAATATTCATTTTAATTCTATGTAGAACGCTGGACATTATATCTGATGTGCTATTCTACTTTGACTCACTGCACCATCTTATAGCCTATTTTGCAATACTATATTTCATGATTAATGGAGTCCGAGAGTTCAATTTACTGCTCAATTAATTGCTTTAATCGGCATGTCAGCAATTGAGTTTTCTCGTCTGCACAATTGCTCCCCATAAAATCAACGCGAATGTTTTGATTTCTGAAAGTGTCTTCCGCCTGTCCTCCCCGTCGAGCACGTATAAACTCAGGTAAAGTTTACCTTTACGCGCAGAAACTTGCACAGTGTCGCGGCAGCGGCTTTCCTCAGATTGAGCGCTACAGCCTATCACCCTGCGTGTAAGCTTCCACTGATTTTTCCCCCCCTGCGGCTCTACACTTCAGAAGCGCGCATTTTATTTCTGTCAAATAAACTTTCGACAGCAGTTTGGCTGCAAAGAGTATAAAAAAGAGGAGGCGTTATCATCACAGTTTAAGGAGAGAAAAAAATAATGGTTTATGCAGCGATGCCTTTTTTGTCGGCTTTGTCGCCAGCTGTAACTTCTTGGTGCGCGCGAAAGAGATGTGTTGCCTATAAGTGATCGCGGACAGTGCGAAGAGGATGTTCTCGTACAGTTCGTGTTGCGCGTCGGGTCTGTTGGTTACTCTCGATGAAAGTAATGTCAATTACATATCCATAGGCCTACTATTAGAATTACTTCTGCATTACAGCACATGTTGACTTATTTGTGCGCTTTTCACTTTCATGAAACAATGATCTAATGTGATAAGCTATGGGATATATGCACTTATTAACTGCATTACATGACACGCACACGCGCTGACATGTTATGGGTCTGAAAATGCACCGTTTTCACTGTGCCATACTTTGTCGACACCGAAAGTCTCTTCTTACTTAAAGGACCTCTGGTGGCTCAAATCATTTCACGTCACACAGAAATTAATTGATAGGGCTATTAATATTACTAACAGTTAGACTCAATGTTGAACAGCTTGACGATAGTCGTCTGGTCTGTCGCGGGTTTAGAGAGCCGACTGAAACATCAAGAAGTTTGTAACAGCCGCACACCTCCTGATGCCAAGCTGGTTATCCCCAATATATTTTTGTGCTCGGTTGTATAAAAATATATTCTCCAAGGATTAGGCTACATGTAGCTTTTTCTTCTAGGACAGGGAAACTCGTGAGCGGCTAAAAAATTAGATACATTTGAATAGATGTCTTTCATGTAATTACAGCCAGTAATGAGCAACGAGGCCAATAACTTGTGTGCTTTTGCACCCCAGTTTTCATAAGCAGTTTTGGGGGGGGGGGGGGGGGGCAGAATTCCCTTTTTGGGATTGAGGGTTAAAGGGATTCACCTATTGAATCGGGGATTGGACAGCATGGGGCTACACACATCTGTACAGAATGCATGCAGATAATGTCTCACTCTGTGCGCTGTGAAACACACTCCTTCTTCTTCATGTCTTTTGAAGCCATGTAGGCTCTGTCTTCCAATCAGCACCATCCCTTTTTTGAGGTCATCACGTAACTCTCTAACTCCACCCTCCATCAATACCCATTTTAATTCCCCAGATGTGTTCTGGCAGGTAAACTTCAGAGGGTCATGTGTTTCGGACCTGAAATCTCATTGGGTGCTGGTAGCTGTTTAAAACAGAGGTTCTCGCATGGGGCACCACTGCAGTTATGGTTTTCATAATAACTGCAATTTCAGAGGCTTTTTGGTTATATTTTTTCCTTGTTTAGAAGGTTCATTTATTCACTTGTATTGTACTGTGACCAAATGGTTATGCATTTAATGAAGAATAAGAGCTCAGTGTTTAAATTGTGTTTAATAATAATAATCGTTGTCCCAAGAAACTACATAAATGAGATAACAATTTTTATTCTGACAAAACTCAAAACTGTTGGGAACAGTAATTTGATTTCTTCATAATCTTTAAATACATTACTTTTAGTGAATGCTTGTCCACATTTTCACCAGTCAGAGGTTAATTTATTCTTTAATGTCATCAGTTTCAATTTTCCCCTTGTTTTATGAAGTAAAACTGCTGCAGTGGGGAATAGGCTGGGCACTCCCCTGTCATTTACTTCATCTCTCACTGTAAAGCATCTTTGTGACAGTCTATCTGTGAAAAGCGCTGTACAATTAAATTGAATTGAATTGAATTAAAAAGTAATTCCCATTATAGTAAAATAAAAATTGGGAACTTTAATTCCTCATGACATGAATTCATCACGACGCATTGTGGCTTAATGAGAGAAACTAATTACTATTAACATGAATAATGCCATTGAGAAAACTTAAGAACAGAATATTGACAGTTTTTTCCAAAACATGAACATACAGTGGAGGCAATTTCTGCTCCTCCCAAGTGTTACTGGAGCGATAATTTATCAGTGTAATATTGCACCCCTGGCCAGTAATACATAAAATTCATTTCTATGTTTTACTTGTCAAAGGTAAGTTCCTTTTAAAAGTACCTTTTTATGTGATAATTGGTACAAATGAGCTAAGTATTGCTGGCTCGGGCTAAGGGTACAATTTTGAAGCTATGTGTTATAGCCCTAGTAATGAGGGGTTTACCATCGTTGTGCCTTTTTTTCTGGGTGTGAACCTCAGGGAACAGCTGTGCAGGCAGTCATTACATTCCATTATAAATCTAATCGGTAAAATGAAAACCTTTCAAAATAGGTTTTTTTTCCGTAGCATCCACTCAAAGCAATTTAGTTGGCTCACAACAATTTCCTGAGGTATTCGATTTCTGCTGAAGATTTGAGTGCACCAATCTATCCTGGGTTTCTGGGTACTCTGCATTACATCACTGTACATTGCATTGCTTTACATTACATTTCATCATACTCCAGCTATTTATCCCAAAGCAACTTACAGTTGATTAGACTAAGCTAGTACCAATACCACCCCCCGACCAGTCCATTGTAGGACGCACATATTCGCGCTCACACTCACACCAACAGAGAGGCCCCCGGCCAAATTCGAACCCACAACCCTCTTGCGTGATGCAACAATGCAGAAAATCCTAGAAATTTATTTGAACTTACTTTGCCCAAACTGTGTGGAACCACCTTACATGGCAATTATATGTGGACCAATAGTGTTTCCCTTTGATGAATTGATGGCCGAATAACCTCTCTGATCATTGCTGTGTTTTTTCTGATAATAACACTGATCCTTCTTTCCACACAGCATGAGACCAAGTTGACTTTGCACAAGCACACAAAATGTGCACGCATTTTTGCTGCAATGTAACAGTAATGGTATATCATTGACAAAATATTTCAGTAACGTTACAAGAACATTTCAGTTTTGTTTGCTACTGTGCAATCGACTTGTCCTCGAATCCCTGCCTCTCTTGCTCTTCACTGCTGGGATGTCATGGATGTTTGTGAAGGACTGAGGTGGACGAGTGAGAGCAGACCATCTGGTTATCAGAGAATCTGTGATATTGCAGAAGCCACAGTCTCTCTTTAGAACAGGAGCAGTAAACATTGGCGGGACATTTCTTTTTCTATGATGATGTCCTCAGTAGTCTGTCATTTTATTGACAATTGGTCAAATAATTCAGTATCAGTTGACTCCAAAAGCCTTGCAAGCTATTTTGGTAGCAGTATAGTGATCTAGTTAGTTTCTTTAGAAGTGTTTCCAAACACAAGTTCACTCATGACCGCTCTGTCAGCCAGCGACTCTAGGCCATTTCTACTTTGATTTTATTTGCCTCTGAGCCAGAATCTCAGATCCAGCCGTGAGTTCTGTATCAGGTAATTTATTTCATGGTGTGCGCAGAGAAAATAAGCTGGGAATCAAACTGCTTCCTTTGGATGATTTAGGCTTTCTCACCCATGTTATGTCCATGGTGCTCTGAATCAGTTTGTTTGCTGAGCTGCAGGAATCAGATAAGCCTGTTATCAGGAGATATCAGATCAGAGCATACGGGCAGTTGCGCAGCTTTGGGTCCTGAGACCAGTTGTGCCAAGTTGTGGTTTTATTGTTTGTGTTTTACGTGCATCTTGGAAACATTTAGACAATCATTATCTCAAGTTTGCTGCATGTTTCTTTGAGATATAATGTTCATTCACAGATTATGAGCCGATAACAAAGTTTACAGATGTATTTTTGCTGGTATTTGAGTGTTTACTGATGTGAGCGCTTATGGATGTGCTTGCAGGGGCATGGTCTATAGGGTTGGGCTTGCATGTATGTTTGTGGAAGGTGTGTGCATTCACAAGTGTTTATAGATTCATGATTCCAAGAATGTTTATAGGTAAGCCTACAGTATACAGTGGGGGAAATAAGTATTTGACCCCTCGCTGATTTTGCAGGTTTGCCCACTTACAAAGAATGCAACGATCTATAATTTTAATCATATATACATTCTAACTGTAAGAGACAGAATCACAAAGAAAATTCCAAAAAATCACATCATATGAATTTATAAAAATTGATAACCATCTGATGAGGAAAAATAAGTATTTGACCCCCTACCAAACAACAAGTATTCTGGGTCCCACAAGCCAGTTAGTCTTTCTTTAAGACACACCCCCAATCCCAACTAATTATTTACATCAAATACACCTGCCTCGCCTCATTACCTGTATAAAAGACACCTGTCCACTCCCAAACAACCAGATTCCAACATCTCCACCATGGGCAAGACCAAAGAGCTGTCTAAGGACATCAGGGACAAGATTGTTGACCTACACAAGGCTGGGATGGGCTACAAGAGAATCGGAAAGCAACTTTGAGAGAAAAGATCAACTGTCGGTGCAGTTTTTAGGAAATGGAAGAAGTACCACGCTGCCGCCAACCTCCCTCGGTCTGGGACTCCATGCAAGGTCTCGCCTCGTGAGATGTCCCTGATCATGCGAACGGTGAGGAATCACAAAGGGGGAACTGGTTAATGAACTGAAGGCAGTTGGGACCACAGTTACAAAAGAAACAGTTGGTAACACACTACGCGGTCATAGATTGAAATCCTGCAGCGCATGCAAGGTCCCCCTACTCAAGAAGGCACATGTACAGGCCCGCCTGAAGTTCGCCATTGACCACCTGAATGACTAAGAAGAGGCCTGGAAGAAGGTGATGTGGTCAGATGAGACCAAAATAGAACTTTTTGGGCTCAACTCAACTCGCCGTGTTTGGAGGGCAAAGAACACAGAGTACAACCCAAAGAACACCATCCCCACCGTCAAGCACAGTGGTGCTTTTCAGCCAAGGGGACGGCACAACTCCATTGCATTGAGGAGAGGATGGACGGGGCCATATACCGTGGAATTCTGGACCAACAGCTCCTTCCCTCAGTGAGAGAGCTGAACATGGGTCGAGGATGGGTCTTTCAGCACGACAACTACCCTAAGCACACCGCCAAAGCAACAAAAGAGTGGCTGAAGAGGTACATCATGGGTCTGGAGTGGCTTAGCCAGTCTCCAGACCTAAATCCAATTGAAAATCTTTGGAGGGAGCTTAAAATTTGGGTTGCAAGGTGACAGCCTCGGGACCTGAATGATTTGGAGGCTGTCTGCAGGGAGGAGTGGGCCAACATCCCTGCCAAAATGTGCACAAACCTTGTCAACAATTATAAAAATTGTTTGACATCTGTGCTGGCCAATAATGGCTTTTCTACAAAGTATGAACATGCGGTTTGTCCAGGGGGTCAAATACTTATTTTTGACCAAAAATATGCAAATAAATTCCTAAAATGCATACAATGTCTTATTCCACTTTTCTGGTGATATTCTGTCACTCACTGTTAAAATAAACCTATCATTAAAATTATAGATCGTTGCACTCATTTTTAGTGGGCAAACCTGCAAAATCAGCAAGGGGTCAAATACTTATTTCCCCCACTGTATGTTGATGGGTATTTGTTCAGGGTGGTGTGTTTACAGAAATGTTGTTCTATTTTTACGCATTGACAGTTGTCTATCTTGGTATAGGGTATAGTATGTGTTCACATGTTTGTTTACAGCTGGATGTTTACTTGTCTTTTAATTGGTGTATTTTTGGAGGGTGTTTCACAAACCAGGATTTTTAAGTTAGCTGGATTGAAGTAAAACCTGGAGCCTCCCAAATGTGGAATTTGAAGGGACAGAAAAAGAGCATTTTCTGGTATTTCCACAGTGCAGTTATCTGACTAACTCGGAAATCCTGCTTTGTGGAACACAGTTGGCCAATGGGTGGGTGATTGTAGAGGTGTTTACAGGAACTTGTGTACATTTGCTAAATAACTCTGCACTGCGGAATATAAAAAGTTGTTTAAACTAAAAGTAAGCGAATAGCTGCAAAGCATTGTTGAATTGGCTCAACTTAAAGCTCCAAGTTCTTTGAAAAAATAAGTTTATGAGCTAACTCAAAAGTGCTCTGCAGCATGTTGCCGTACCTTTACAAGATTAATCAAATTTTTGTTTTTTATAGTGTGAACTGAAATTGATTCCTGGACTGATCATGGTGGTTTTTGCAGTCTAGAGCTGCAGCTCTTAATGACAGCGTGTGTGCTGTAGTACAGGGATGTGTGTGGGTACAGCAAAAGTCTGCTGTTCTATAGATAGCATGTATGAGCCCTTATCAGATGCATCCTTAATTTGTGATGTTCAGCAACCCTGGCTGTGTTCAGTGTTTAACATCACATATTGTATGGATGTATAGCTTTGTGACCCTCAGAAACCACCCTTGTCCTGTTACCTTTCATCTGTAGATGAGGTTTACACGAGGGTTACTCCATGACACAGCTAACCATCCGTCCTAACTGTGAGGCTCCACTTAGCACAAAAGCGCATTAAACCAGTGAACGGTGCATCCTGCTGAGGCAGACAGCGGTAAAAACGTCCTCATCTGCTCATCTGTGGATAACTAACCACTGACCCTGCAGCCTAATGCTACTTGTACTTCAGATGAGAGAAGGACCCGCCAGTACTCCCCCGCAGTACAGACACAGGACCTGCATGTAACACTCCCGTGGAGTGGAGTGTTACAGTCGGACTACTGCGTGCACTGCCAGTGTTTTAAAGTTCATTTTCGATATATGTAGCCACAAAATGGTCTTAATTTAATTTTTTTTTCATCAAATCATGGCTGTTGCTTTTTCTATATACTTAAAAAAGTGAGCTTGAATTTATTTGATCTGCCTAAAGATTTGCATGCTTGGCTCAATATATACTGAGACTTTATCTCTCGATATCATTCACTCATTATCATTGAAGTGTAGTGGTTTGGAAGGCTAGTGCTGAGAGCAGCAGTGTGGTGCTGCGGTTAGAGCAGCAGTGTGGTGCAGTAGTCAGAGCAGCGTTAGAGCAGCAGTACAGTGTAGCGGTTAGAGCAGCAGTTTGATGTAGTGGTTAGAGCAGCAGTGTCATGTAGTGGTTAGAGCAGCAGCATAGTGTAGTGGTTAGAGCAGCAGTGTAGTGTAGTGGTTAGAGCAGCAGTGCAGTGTAGCGGTTAGAGCAGCAGTGTGGTGTAGCGATTAGGGCAGCAGTGTGTCGTAGTGGTTAGAGCAGCAGTGTGTCATAGTGGTTAGAGCAGCAGTGCAGTGTAGTCTTTAGAGCAGCAGTGTGATGTAGTGGTTAGAGCAGCAGTGTGGTATAGTGGTAAGAGCAGCAGGGTGTTGTAGTGTTTAGAGCAGCAGTGTGGAGTAGTGGTTTGAGCAGCATTGTGTTGTATTGGTTAGAGCAGCAGTGTATTATAGTCTTTAGAGCAGCAATGTGGTGTAGTGGTTAGAGCAGCAGTGTGATGTAGTGGTTTGAGCAGCAGGGTGGTGTATTGGTTAGAGCAGCAGTGTGGTGCAGTGGTTAGACCAGCAGAGTGTTGTAGCAGTTAGAGTAGCAGTGTTGTGTAGCGTTTAGAGCAGCAGTATGGTGCAGTGGTTAGAGGAGCAGTGTGTTGTAGCGGTTAGAACAGCAGTTTGGTGTAGTAGCAGTTAGTGTAGTGTCCTGGTTAGAGCAGCAGTGTGGTGTAGCGGTTAGAGCACCAGTTTGACGTAGCGGTTAGAGCAGCAGTCAAGTGTAGTCGGTTGAGCAGTATTGTAGTGTAGCATTTAGAGCAGCAATGTGGAGTAGTGGTCAAAACAGCAGTATGGGCTCACGGCTAAGGCAGCCAGCAAGGAAAATGTGGAAACAGTCTCAGCTTGGGCTTTGTTTTTCCTCTGTATTGTAACTGTCTGGTCATGCCAAATTCAATCATAATCATCTTATCAAATTCCTATTGACAGCCTTCTCCCTTGATCTTTACTGCACTTGTGTGGAGACATGTATTTTTTCTGCTTTCTTGGTTTGTGTGGTGTGATCCAGAATGAAAGGCAGTCTCTTAATGGACAGGTCAGTTCCTAATGGGGGCTGTTTTCAATGGACTTGCCTGCTTCACAATATACTATTTAATTCACTGAGTGATCCAGTTTTTTTAACCTGACTGAAGGCTGGGTTTTCACGCTATCATTCGCTGAGATTCACTGAATTTGTGATGAAGTGATTATTTTGTGCACTTATGGGAAGAGAATCTAGCCTTTTCTGTAGAGATGTGACCTCAATAGAACTATGGCCAAAGTAAAAAAAAAAGAAGTGTATTTTGATATATTTATAACAGCGTCCCTAAAATGAGTGTGTATAATTACCCAGGTCTGCATGTATTTAAAGATTAAGATCTAACTAAACGCACAGAAGAAGAATAATTCATTAGTTGAAACAAACGAAGATTCTGTCTCGCCATTTCTACAAACGTAGATCAAATCAGAGTTCGGCGAACTGAGGTCCCGATTTATCAAAGCCTGTCATTTGTGAAGATTTTGTTTCAATAATTTCAATGACATGATTTTTGATTGGAGCAAAATAATTTCCTCAGCCAATCAAAAGCTTTCTGTCCAAGCCCTCCTGTTGTGTTCGGTCAAATCTGACCGATTTCAAGTTTTCTCTCCAAAAAAATGCAGTTAATTTCATCTGTTTGTCATAAGGTTCCATGACTTTATTCACACATGGCCTCTGAAAGCATAAAATAAATTTGGATAATTTTGATAAAATTTTGTTTGTTTTATTTAACTTGTATACACCTGTGGTGTTCCCGGTCAAAAATGACCAGTCATTAGAAATAAATGGGTAAGACCACAATTAGTGTTTAAAGTAGAGTTGAAGCACATTCCCACACTCCTTTCCCACACTGCAACATGCAGGCGTCTTTGTGCATACACACACACTCACAAACACACACACGCACACACACACAAACACACACATACACACACACACGCACACACACACAGCTTCCATGGCAACCCCCACGGGAGCCGATCTCTGATAGAATTTTTATGGCCATGGTGGAACCCCTCATGCAAAGGCGGCAGCACCTTCCCTGAACTACATCCTCTGCTGCATGGGTGAGAGACATGCAGCATCAGCCCAGCATCTACACCAACAACAGGAGAAGGACACAAAAGGAAGAGGTGTCAACTGTGTGCACCACAAGATAGAAAAACAAGCTTGGTGTGCCACAAACGCAGTGTGTACATTTACCAGGAACATGCAACAGCCTCAATCCATTGCCCAACACAGTCATGAGAAGACAAAATATGTGTGATGTAAGTAATTGACATGTTGTGAAGATTTTGTTTTTGTTATCAGTAGTGTTATTGTCGGTCTTCAAAAAGAATGAAAACAGTTGTAGAGCTAAGGAGGTGAAGAGCAAAGATGAATTTTGATGCACCACTGAGGAACACTGGAATAACACTTTGGTGCTACCTGTTGTTTGTTTTAAGGGATGATGGGAAAATAGTTGTTAATGTGTACATTCAGTCTAAGGTTCAGACATTACTTTCATAACATGGTTAAGTTTTCCTGTGCAGATTTGAGCTTTTGTTTTACTAAATAAATCATATCGGTCAGTTTTGACCTGGAACACAAAAGATGTCATTGTATGCCACTGTTTAGAAAATTGAAGTGGTTTCAAAACAATATCTTTGGTAAACATTGAAATGAAGTAGCCTACTCTGTGATAAATACTTCAATATGTTTCATCTAAGTATTTGGTATAGTCAAAATAATATCTATATTATGTTTTTTTCCCTAAAAAACAAGTTGTATGACCTCAGGTAAATTAGGCCTACAGCACATACAGTACATAGAAAATAGAAGTTCAAAACTTGTAATGTTCACAAGAGCTGAAGTTGATAAAAAGATCTAACACAACATTAGGTGATAGTATATATGGATTTATAATCAACTGCAATGTTACCAGTCACATGTGACCGGGAACATAATGAACGTTAGCCTAAACGAACAGAACAGGAGGGCTAGTAAACCAGTTCTACGCGTACAAAATCCTTTTTCTAGAATTGATCCTGAGCCTCACGATCTAGCCTGATGTCGCCAGCTCTAGGGGGAGATAGAATATCGCCACCTAGTGTCTCTTTTAATAATTCCGAAACGTCACGCAAATCCGTTTAAATCTGCCGATGCGCTGTGAATAAGAAGTAAAGCCTATTAACATATTTCTTTAATTTTACTTATTTTTCAAGTGTTTCTTGCTAATGGGCAGTGTGTTAAAAGTGAATTTCAAATAAGAGCCGTAAGACCTATCGCGATTAAAGCATTATGTCATAAAACACTGATTAATTGTTTTTATTACTTTAAATACATTTTTATAAATACAAATACATTAATACTTTAAATAAATTTTTTAAATTGAAGACCTGTGTGCAAGAAATATCAAAGTCACAAAATAACAGTTTTGTGATTTTGGGGGTCAAGGTTTTTAAAACATGTTGCAAAAATTTTATTTAGTGACTTTAGTTTAGCAATTTTTCAATTGGAATTTCCATTGCTTTTAGCAAAATGATTCAATGTCATAAAGTTAAATGAATATGAGTTTAATCTGCAAAAAGGGAGAACTATTTGAGCTTGTCTACAATGTGCTATATGGGGTTAAATTGAGGCAATCAAATGGAAAGATCTTTTATCTGAATTACTGGCTTATAGAAATGTGACATTTCTGCTGAGATCTGCCCATGCGACTTCAGGCAGAAGCTAAAACCCAGAGGTTCCTGTTAAATGGTCAGTATGCTTGTGCCCTATGGCTGCCTATAGCATATGGTCACATGGGCACGTCTGGGAACAAAGACAGTTTGTTCTTGCTGAAGGTGCTGCCGCACTGATTTAAGTCTCTCTATTTTAAAGGCTCTTTTGACTCTGTACTGTATCCAGGGGTGTGGCAGTCTTCGCTGAGGCATTTATGTAAATGAAACGACCATAGAAACCATATCTCTGGGCACTAATATGGGCCTACATTGCCCTTTCAAAGAGGGAGACAGTGGAACCAGAATATCGCCAGTCTCGCAGGCCATTGCCCCATTGTGTTCATAAGCACAACAGACTTTTATAATGACAATAACCTGAAATGGAATTATGACGCGAATGAGAGATATGCTCTTAGATCATCATTCTTTTTAGTTCTAAGTCATGATTTACTACATTGTTTTACTTAAATATGTAGCTTGTGAAGTCCTCAAGTAGGCCTATAGTGCCTGGATTAGTTATCATTGCTATGGCTTCACTCGCTACAGGCATGCTCTGCCTTTACAAACGTTTGTGTTCTCTGGATAACTTATTTTTCAGTTGATACCTGGTGGAGAAGTATTGCATAGTTGTAGAAAATCTCTAATGCTTCAGAACAATAAGTAACATGATTGTTAGCGTATTTATTTACTACTAGCGCAGTACCAATTCAATACATGCCCGTTCGGAAACAGCCAATTGCTTGGCCTCCGGTGGCGATGCTTGTGCTATATGGCTGCTTGCACTTTTCTCACGATTTTGAGAACTGCTTAGCCAAACAGCTTCGCACTCATCACTCCTATAACAAGTAACACAATAGGCAGTTGAAATTATCACTGTGGTCAGTCGTCTTTGTATGGCCATGATTAGACTGGAATATTTATATTGATTGATTTTTATGAGCTCTTATTGGCAACATTAATGTTTTTAGTTTTGCATGATGATGCTGATAGAACTATGTGAGAAAGGCAGCTGCTCTGATTGGTTCCCTCTCTGACCTGTCCTCCCACATCCCTCACCTGACAGGTTTGCACTGGCTGCGGAACGGGATGTGACTGCAGTGGTACGAAGGGAGTGAGGGTGAGTACGGTATTATGTATAAATATACACACACTCTTTTGCACGCACGTGTGGGCACACACATACACAAACACAATATGAAGGAGCAATATTACACACTCATAAGCCTCCATTACACTGTGTTTGGGTAAAATAAACTGTCCAGATGTACTCCTCTTTGCAGACATGTCCTATTTTGTGGCCCCGAAATGTTAGCTCAGGCTGGAATTCTTCTCTCTTAAAACTGTCAGGGATTTTGCTTTGCTTGGTTAAAAGACGATAGGCTGTATCGAAAAGTAAATAACTTAAAAGTGCAACTGTTCCTTTGATTAGATCTTATTTAAGGGGGTCTTCCCAGGTTCATTTGATTCATCCGAACTATTAAAATATCGTTTTTTGTTTGTTTATAACCAGAAGATTATCATAAACCTCTTGTTTTGCTCACGGACACTCTGTAAGGACCATGTAAAATCATACTCAGAAATTGCAGCAATGAAAGATTAACATGATTGTGGACTGTAGTATACCCGGTATCCACTAGATGGATCTAGGTTGCAAACGCATTCCTGCTCCTGACTGACAGAAGGGGGCGACGTGCCTTATCATAGGGCGCTATTACAAGTTTTAACCAGCAGAGGGTAGTAATCACTCAGCTCCACTAAGCACTAGTGTATTTGCTGCTTCTCCACACGCTCACACATTATGAGGTCAAATTTGTTTTGAGGAATTTTATTTTTTATGATTTTATTTGCATATAAAGGGATTAAAGCAACACTTGAATACATACGCTTGCTTACACTCATACATATACACTGACTAAAAATCTTGTTTGCCCATACATACACATTTGCAAATACACTGTAAAAAAAAAAGTTCTTAACTGAAAAAAGTTATTGTCCAGACTGCCTTAAAATTTCAAGTTAACTGAATTTAAGATTATAAGTTGAATATTACCTCAACTTGTCATCTTTAGTTTAAAGAAAACTTTAGTTTTTTTTACAGTGTACATACACATTTGCAAATACGAGCAGACCTATGGCATGAGCTTTTGTACGCACACACACACACACACACAAATCATTTTCCTTGATCTACACATTTTCCAATGATATGAACAATTCATTGTTAGTTAAACCAACGACAAGGCAATCAAAGATTAAATTTAATGAAAATGTTTTATCCAGTTGCTTACATAAGCTATGTTTTTTACGCAAAAAGCATTCTAATCTGGTTCCTCTGCATTTATATTGCCACATTCTGCATAGCATGTCAAACCTGTGCTTTGTTATTGTTTAAGTGATAAAACAAAGGACACTATGAGTGAAATTTGCTCGCATCCAAATTAAGCGTTTTATTTCTTGTCTTATCTTAATGAAAAGAATTGGCTACACCTGAGAAAGTTACATGTAATAAGAGTAATAATAATAGTAATATTAATAATATTTTAATAATAATAATTGAGGAAAATGATTGAAAACAGATTATGACTAATCAGCAGTTTAAAGGGATGTTTTACACCCCTTTCTGTTTTATGTTCAGAAGCTGCCACTGAGGTCATATCAACAGTTCAGTGCAATACTGCTCACACAAGTTCACCATGACAGATACTCAACATGAGCGGTCATTATATACTACCTGATTGCCCCAGTGGCTTAAGAGAGGAGTGGTCTTCTGACAAAGGAATAAACAACAAAGTCGGCCCTCTGGATGACATGTCTGTTTCACAAGTTCTTGAGGAACATTCTTTTTTGGCTCAAACAGGACGTCTTGAAACTTGTGGCTGAATTTTATATCTATGTCATCAGTGATGTAGTGATGTTCCTCGCAGCGTCAGAGGAGCTGTGTCTAGACGTTCTACTGTATATAACAGCCGTGTTAAAGCTTCATTTGAGAACTGCCAAGTAAATCATACATTCGGTAGTCATGGTCAGTTGAGTGTATAGGGTATATTTGCACTAATCAGTGATAATGAACTGCTGGTGCTAGCGCTACTGAGTGATAATGACTGTTGGTATTAGCACTGCTCAGTGATAATGAACTGCTGGTGCTAGCGCTTCTGAGTGATACTGAACTGTTGGTGCTAGCGCTACTGAGTGATAATGAACTGTTGGTGCTAGCGCTACTGAGTGATAATGAACTGTTGGTGCAAGTGCTAATGAATGATAATGACCTGTTGGTGCTAGCACTACTGAGTAACAATGAACTGTCGGTACCAGCACTGCTCAGAGATAATGTACTGCTGGTGCTAGCGCTACTGAGTGATAATGAACTGTTGGCGCTTGCGCTACTGAGTGATAATGAACTGTTGGTGCTAGCGCTTCTGAGTGATAATGAACTGTCAGGACCAGCACTGCTCAGTGATAATGAACTGTTGGTGTTAGCACTACACAATCATAGTTGGTGCTAGCTCTTCACAGTGATAATGAACTGTTGGCACTACTCATGAAAATGACAGATCGGTGGTAGTACTACTCATGATAATGAACTGCTGGTGCTAGTATTGCTCACTGATAATGAACTGCGCGGTCACTCTCGTTTTCTTCTCCTCTGCAGGGTGATAGGGGTCCTGGAGGACTGCCGGGTCCTCCAGGTGTCCCAGGATTCCCGGGGCCCGAGGGAGGAGTTGGACCCAGAGGAGAGAAGGTTAAAGATCCTGAGAGTCGAGAAAATGCTCTGACACACACACACGCACACACACGCACACACACGTCAAAGTCAGAAATTAATATTATACAATTTAGGGAAATTTTTGCACCCTACTGGCTAAATTCTTGGGGCAATGGAAAAGGACTCGGGGCGAAATGAAAATGACAAACTGGTCTTTCAGCTTTGAGGGTAAAAAAATTGAATGATTGGAAGAACCCATAGCAGATTTTAGGCGAGTTACTTTTCAGTTATATTTCACAGGACATGCATCCAGCCTTTGGAGTGACTGAGAAAGTAATGCATAATTTTAGTTTTAATTGAAAAGTGAACATTTTGAGAATTAGGAGGGCATGTTTGCGCTTTGCTAACCTGAATTTTCTACCCCTCAACAAGCACATACCCTGTGTTCTCATTCACCTCACAACACACCATCACTCTCTGTGTGACCAGTGTCTAAGGCAGTGGTTCTCAAAGTGGGGGGCGCGTGCCCTACGGGGAGCACAGAGCAATTGCAGGGGGGGCGCAGGGTGCGGGAAGCGAATTTCCCCCCCCCCACGGGAGTTCCGAACACCAACAGAAAATTATTTGCATACAGTCCATTCGCTGCCCAGAATTCTGCGATTACATCGTAAATGCCTGCCTTACTCTCAACATAACTGTTCGCCAAATCATTCATCTAGCCTGCTATTTTCATTAATAATTTGTTATGAATGTAGTTGTTCAAATATATGAAGCTGGTAAAATTAGCTGGTTATAATCAATGTAGTCTCGCGATACCCAACTCGCCGCTTTTTATCCTGCACTGATCTAGCATATTGATGATAAAATGGTAAGTGACACCGAACAAAATCTGATGAATACAAAGCAGAAATAACCGAGATTGTGTCATCTTATTCTCGATAATATGAATGCTCTGTAGGCCCACTGATTATTTTTATCTAGCCCAACAACTGAACGTTACAAGCATATCGGCAGGTTTGCAAGTGGTGCTCATGAATTTTTTTTCGTACTTCGCTGTCGGCTGTTAATATAGGTTGATTATGGTGCTTTCTTTCTGCATCATAGAAACATAATTTTAAGTAGACGGCTATACTCAGGCAGAGGAGTGTGATACAGCCTAATGATTTTATACTTTAAAAGAGGTTTTGAATTATTAAATTTTCGTGTCCTTAATTGGAAAATTTCCGTTTCCAAACCTGCCAATCGTTTTTAATATTTCCAGCTAGGCTAGTCAAAAATCATCTGTTCAGAGCATTCATATTCTCTATAATAAGCTGACGCGATCTCGGTTAACGTTTTTTAACTTAAAAGTGCGAGGCCAGTGAAGAGAGGAAAATGTAACTGTCTCGAGACACTCTTCAGCGGTGTTGCACAAGGTTGCTGATTGGCTGTATGCAAGTAAGTTTCTGTCGGTGTCCGGAAAATGCATAAATAGCAATGTTGTTTAATATTAAAAAATAAACCGGTTGCACTGAACATAATTACACAGTCAAGGTGCTTGAAAACAGATACACTTAAAATAATTACGCCGTGGTTGTTTGTTATTTTGTTATTTCTAATTCTAAAAGTAGCCTAGTTGTAGTTTATGACTACCGACAGTTTATCACCGTTCACGTATATTTTTTCAAAAAAAGGTTGAGGTTTATATTAATTACAACGTGTGAAATAAACTGCAATGGACTCTGAAAACAAAATGTGCGTATATATTACCTATTGTTTTGGGGGGGCAGAAATTTTCTTATGTACAAAAGGGGGGCCCAGCAGAAAAAGTTTGAGAACCACTGGTCTAAGGCTAGACTGCACTCGGCCCTGCGGACAGTGTGCATGTGTTTGTGTGTGCGTGCGTCTGTGTATGTGAACGTGTGTGTGTTTTATTTAAGTGGGAATGTATTTCTTTCTGTCTGTTACCTCTCTTTCACACACTGCAAGCAAGTCCCGTCGGGGTACCGTGGGAACGGCAGAGTGATGGCATGCGGTTTGGTTAAAATGTAAAAAAAAAAAAAAAAATGCTGTTAGCTGGGGTACAGACTCTGCAGTGGTTGCTATGGTAACGGTGATGCCAGCTCCTGCAGTGATACATGCCTCCCTGTTCTCTTTCAGGGTAACGATGGAATCCCGGGCCCGGCCGGTCCAAAAGGAATCAGGGTGAGTGATGATCCACGGCGGTTTGGTGTGGATCTGAACCGCTCTTACAGATAATGCTGATAATGATGCTAAGACCATGAACTGATGAACACCTCTGCCATGGTATTACACGGTCAGTGCTGGCGAGAAAGAATGTGCTCGTACAGTGATTTCACTTACAAAGGGTTGCGGATTCCGAGAAGGATCGCATTTCCCAGTTCTCCTCTTAACCCTTTTAGGCCTGAGGCCTATTCAAAAAACGCCTATGAAAACCTATGGGTGATTTTAAAAAGAACCCCTAAAACCTGAGGTTTTCTGGAAAACAGCCCCCAGGTGTCAACGTCTCGTAAAAAGCTGATATCTCAGCCTCTGTAGCAGATAGAAACAAAAAGTATTTGAGAGCTTACATCTGTGGCTTTCATAAGAACTACGTTTTTTATTTGTGCAAATCTTCATCACAATATTTAAAACACTGGACAAACTATAACAAACTATAAAATATAATAAAACCAATAAAATATATAACAAATCTCTATCTACATAACATGCACTACTCAAATGGAATAAAGAGGCCTAATAAATAAAAGTATAAACTCTGCACTAGAGAATAACAAACATTTTTTCTTTCTCTGGAACAGGTGGCTGCAGTGACGGAGCTACAGGGCGGGCGAATATACGTCCCTTTTAGTCCTGGCTAGATCTCAATCATTTTCCTTTATTGACGTCTTTTCCAATTATTGTAATTGGCAACTGAAGACACGGTTTCTCTCCAAATGCGAACTAACAGTGAGTAAATCACTGTTAAATTCAGCACAGTCGCAGAACAGAGAATTGGGTCGCACAAAACAGCCGTTTAAAACAATCATAAATCCTGACCTGTTCTCAGTCATCATCATGATTAACAAAAGGTTAATTCAGAGAGCGCTCCGCACTTAACAGGTGCTGCTTGTTCTCCCCGATTAGGTAAGACGACAATCATTCCTCTGGACGCGTATTTGCTGTATTTAAATCAACGTTATTCAAAATTGCATAGCCTACCTGTCGACTCTCATGCAAATGGCTTGAGCCGCGCGCTTGTTATAACCTAGGCTATTTAACTGCCGAGTGCCACTTTTTTTTTTTTTAAATCAACCCACGAAATACAGAGAGTGAAAGTCTGCATTTCATTGGAACACGGAACAGTTCAATCACGCAAAGCATTGGCTAATTAATAAGTAAATTATTTTTCTGCACTGAATTTAGCCCACGATTTCATCGCAGTTAGATCGCATATGTAGAGAAACCGTGTCTTCAGTTGCCAATTACGATGATTGGAAAAGACGTCAAAAAAGGAAAATGTTTGAGATCTAGCCAGGACTAAAAGGGATGTGTCTTAGCCCCCCCTGTAGCTCCGCTACTGGGTGGCAGGCACGATAAAGTGTCCGTTCAAATAAAATAAAAATAAACATAAAAATGTAAAAAATAAAATGTCTTGAAATGTTACAGTGGCATCTGCCCTAGTATAAAGTGCCATATGACATATCCGCTTTCCCGGCCTGAAGGGTAGAAATGCGTAACAGCGTCCCCGGTTTTAAAGGTCAAAATGCGCACATGCTGTCCCGGTTTAAATGGGTTAAGTAGGAACACGTTATGAGTGGCTCTGCTCCATTAGTGTTAAACCCCTCCCTCAGGAAGTGATGTAATGACATTTTAAAGTCCTCCATCACTTGTTATGTGGTACTTAGAAGCCTACCTTCCCCTAAGGTCAGTGTTTCCGATGCTATTACTGTTTTGAATATCAAACATTGCTACGTTTACAAATTTGCCTTTTCATTGGTGAATAGAGGGTCTTGTGATGTTCTTTAAAACACTGTATTGCCCTCAAAACCCTCGTGCCATACAGCAATCAAAAGTGATATCGCACTGTGGTTTAACTAATGAGAACTACGGAGAGAAGAAATTCCATCTAATCAGTGAGAGCGTAACATCAGGCATCGTTAGCAGACGTAAACAAAATGGCGAGATGTTTCACGATGCAGAAAAAGAGACACTTTTCCGCAGTGTTGACTTGGCTAGCACAAAGAAAGCTACATCTGTGGCTGTTAAACATTTGTCCGTCAAAGGTAAACGGACAGACAGAAGATTACTAAAAATCTGAACTGGACACAGCCTTGGCTAACTTCTACAAGGAAGGCTCGGGTAATTTGTAAATATAATAAAACAATTAGCGACCATAAGTCAGGCAATATCAGATTTTATGGACCCGAAGAAACCAATGGCTGCAGTCAAAATCAGTTTCTTTGGGTACATAAAATTTGATATTGCCCTCCTGCATGGTCAATAATCGATAAGTGACCACTCTCCCAATTCTCTCGGCCAGGAATACCTTAATTCCACAGTCCATGCCACACCTTGTGTTTGCCCCAATTAACTCTGTGCCCAGTCATGGAGTGCCGTTTACACGTGGTTTGGGTTAAAACCACTCACGATGGCACATTTTATTAGTTACAGTCAGACATATTGCTACCATGAAGATTTAAGTCTCATGGCCTAGAGGATAAAGAATGGAGGGAATGTTCTTTAGCGGAGACGTTGAGACGCAGTCATTGGCTTCTTAGATCCTAGCAGCTAAAATTGTTACTGTCCAGTTTCTACATGTACCGCTTAATCGAGAATTACCACAGTCCAGCACTGCACACCTGCCCTCCCATACACATACACGCACACACACACTCACACATTCCCTCCCACTTCACTTTACTGAGGCATTGGCCTCTATCCAGATAATAATGCTTGTGATAATTCATAAGTTTGTGAATTATTCTCGGTTCTGTTGGAGATCTACTTTTGGTGGAATATATTTTGAAGATTTCCCTGCTTTCCTTTGAAAAGTCATTGTCCCAGACTCCTTTTCGTCCTACTACCTGTAATTTGTTTTGCTTAACACTGGGAGAAATTCCCTGCAATTAAGCATAATGGGAGAGAGATTATTTAGCGTAGTACTACATCCCTGTATTCGTGAATCACCACTGCAGTAATGAGGGCGTTTGTGCTGTAATCAGCATAAATAACAAAGCTCCTTTCAGTGTGAGATTATGGTGTTGTTACGTGAGTCAGTATGACATTACGGTTGTTTAACAGATGCTCCAAAACAATTGAAGCAACTTTTACCCCGCTCAGTTTTTTACAGTTTTACATGATGTATACTAGAGCAATTCACCATAAGTAACACAGCTTGGTGAAGTTATCATTGCAGTAATCTAGCTTGGATTTGAATTTACAGCCTTTTGGTTACAAAGTGATCTCTTTGTACTTAGCACAAATACCAGTCACACTATTGTTTTTTTTGTGATAATGCCTGTAGTATGGTCCTATTTACAGTGTTTTGTGATGTTACTTTCAGGGTCCCACAGGGCTGCCTGGTTTCCCAGGAACTCCTGGCATACCGGTGAGTTATTCTCTGTTATATCTGCATTATAACTGTTATAACCATTTTATAAGCGTTATACCTATGTTATAAGTGCTCAGGAGGCTAAGGTGAGAGCCAGCTGTCATTCATTTGGCCAAACATAGGTAAGCTCTACAGCCCGTCTTTGCATCTCCCTTCATAAATGTCTCTGACCTTTTGTATTATTTTATATCTGTTCTTGGTGATGGTTACAGGGGGGATTGTCTAACTCCAATAAACCGTCCTGCCCCATTACCATCCTCCCCCCAGTTTTATTCACTCTTCTTTTATTTACTGTTGATATTCAAGCAGAAAGACCAACTCCTTGTTCATTTTTCTAAAAACATGTTGTTTTTGCCTATAGATTAAAAATAGCCTCCCCCAAACTCATATTGGCATATTCACTGAAATGTCACCATGATGAGCATTGATTTTGCTGAATAACTCATGAATAAGCGAATATCAGTCCCTCCCCCATCCAGTGGGTTGCACTGTGTATAACCTTCTGCTGTTCCTGCAGGGTCTCCCCGGTAATGATGGACCCCCTGGGCCAAGGGGTATCCCAGGATGCAATGGGACAAAGGTGGGCGTCTCATGGCTGCATGTGCAAAATCCTCGGTCATCTCTCTCGGACTAAATGGTTCCAAAGAGAATGCAGTGATTTTCTAGCGGGAGCCGATGTTGCTTTAGGGTTGACAAATTGGTTTAATCACCAAGTTTGAAGCACTTCTCTCTCCTACAACAGAGAGCTTTTCCAAGCTACTAAAAAAGATCGCTTTTGGAGACAAACTAATGAACAATTTCTACCGAGAGAGTTGTCAGAAAGGCTGTACACCTCCCTGTGTGTATCGGTGTTGTGCCCTCAGAAGTCCTTCGGTGATCTCACCTGTTACAGCATTATTGATCTCAAGCTGTTCCCAGACTCAGGTTTGCCTGATTTGCAATCATACTATTTATTCACTCAATAATCAAGAACAATACATGGCCTTTTAGGATTAAGAAGTGATAATGACAAAGTGTTTGCCAATTAGCTGTATTTATGAAATGGATGTGTCATTGTAAGGATGGCAATAATTCAAATAAATGCAAAATATCCGAATTTACTCTGACTTCCATCCCTCGTTTTGGAATCTTTTCGGCAGTTGAATCATAAGATTGTGCTGGATTTCTTCAGAGTGTTATAAGCATTTAAAAGATTACGCCTGAGGAGTAGGAGGACTATTTGGCGTATTGAACTAAACTAGACTTTTGGGCATAAGGATTCAATAACAATAAGCCTCGCCAATTTGCTCAAATCTATGCCGTTTCATCAGCAACTTATGTTCAAATTCTTCAAAAGGCACATATATTATGTCGTTGTTTATCTGCGGAGAAAAATACCATATAACTTTGCGATGATGTGAACAATAGTCGAATGCTATCAAAAATAAATTGGCCAGTCATCCCTACCACTTGGTCGTGGCAAATGTTGTTAATCAGGCAAAGTAAAATGCAACAGGTGTAGGTAAATAAGTATTGAAATGTGAGGTTACTGAGGCCCTTGGATACCACTCACTAACTGCTACTGTTGTCAATGATGGATAAATCTCCATTTTCATGTTTGACTGACAGGGAGGAAATCAACACTGCTTGTGACAGATTTATTCTTTGACAGCAATTACTGTTGTCTTGACCAAATAAAAAAAAAAAAGCTGCTTTCACTGCATTCACCTGTCACTGCCCAGTCCAGACTTTTCCCCTGTAATTAAAGTTTTTTTCCTCCTCAATTTCCTGTGGATGTAGTACGAGACACTGAAGCATACGGCCCCTGTCGCATGCAAACGTCTCCATTTTGCATCGTGTTTTAGTGACGGAGAGGGAACTCACAGTTGTGTGTGTGTGAAACTGACGTAATATTCGTGGTCTCCACAGGGTGATCGCGGCACATCTGGTTCCTCCGGCTATCCTGGCCTGCAGGGCCTTCAGGTGAGTGTCGCAGAACACCTGTGTGGCCACGAAATCAGGAGCCTGGGACCTCCTCACCGAGTGTCAGTCCGGTTAATATCGTCCGCAATGAAACAGGCTGTTTCCGCAACACTCTGTGAATGTCGCACTGTTTTGTGTATCTTCTTGCGGATGTGAAAATGTGATCATTTTCAAATAAATGCTGGATGTCCTATGGTAATTATGCAAAATTGGACGGATGAAATGCAATGCTCCAAGCACCGGAACACATCTCAAGCCGGTCAAACTTAGAAACAAAACGTTCACCAGCTGCCTTAAAAACATGAGTTAACTAAATGTAAGTCAAGTCAACTTGAAGATAAGCTTTGTTTCAACTCAGAATTAGTCAATATAATGTATAACTTTAAGTTTTGCTTTTGGAAACTTATAAACTTGAGTTCAACATCTAAAATCTGTCATGACAAGAGGAGTTCTGGAGAACAAAGAAGTTGACATAACCCTTTGACCACTGAATACATTTTAAAGGAATTAAAAATGCAGTTGTCCTGAGCTGTTGAAAACCTATCATGTGGCAACTTGTTTAAAAAAGCGCCCACAGGGAGACCAGCAGTCCATTATTTGCCACATGATAGATTTTTAACAGCGTCTGATTTGGATTTCTTACATCATTGGGTAATTATAGTTGCCCACAGTGCTGAAAGGGTTAAGTCAGGCGATCATGTTTTACAGTGTATGGTGACCTCATACATGCCCCGGACCTACATGGCACTGACTGTTATGCTTTATTCTCCTGATTTTTGACGGTTGTTGGTTATAAATCTTCTTTTCCGGATCTTGAGCTTAACTAACTGGATGACATGTTTTTTTCAGGGTCCTCCTGGCTTACCTGGCCCAAAGGTACATATCACTTTTATCACATTAAAAAAATACAGGAAATGTACATGAATGAGAGCTGTGTATTGGTTCCTCTGTTAGGGTGTCCACTGTTGCTTTGTCCTGATTGGCTGTTCTCTCCCTGGTAGGGAGACCCTGGTGAGGTCATCGGCGGGGGACCGTATCCTTCCTCGGGAAGAGGAGACCCTGGAGCACCTGGTCAACCAGGAATTCCTGTGAGTTTCCTTCGCTGCTTTGACTGGAATGACAACTGCATTTGCTGCATTAAGAGAGAGATCAGTTTAAATGATGGCAGAATTGATTAGATGACAACTGCATTTGCTGAACTAGAAGGGCACTCAGTAGGGCGCATACCTCAGCCACACCACTTGTTTGACCGATTGCAGTCACAATCAATAGGATCCATCCCTGATGTAATGGCAATCCACCCACAAAATTTCAGAGATATCCATTCATTAATTTTGAGTTATCTTGTGCACAGTCAGTCAGACAGATAGACAGACAGACAGACCAACACCGGCAAAAACTTCCTTGGTGGAGGTAATTAAGAGGGAAATGAATAGAAATGATGGCAGAATTGACTGCACTGAAATAGAGACACATTCATTGAAATAAGGGACACACTGACTTACAGAACTCCCATCTTGTATGAAATGTAATGCTATGAGAGTTACATTATCAGCCGAAATACAATGAACAGCATTTTTACCACAGTTATCACTGGACTGACAAGAATTGGCAGTAAGTTCACTGAAACAAGGGCTGAGTTCAGGACTTTGATTGATCCAAATGGAGCAGATGACCTCTGACAGCCTATCACTTATGGCCACAGTCCACATTATAACCACTGTGTGATTAGTAAAAAGTGATGTCATCTTTTGCCATTCTTCTTGTTCAGTAGTCGCCATTTTCTTGGTATATTTAGTGTCTTTAATTTGAGAATTTGTGTTTAGCATATGAACCTTGCCAATATGTTTCCACATATAGGGACCCATTGGACCTCCTGGATTAAGTGGTCCTATTGGCCTTCCTGGTCCCCCGGGTTTTGAGGTAACAGATTTTTTGGGGTTTCTCAAGATTTCCTGCATCGTTTAGGTTTGACGTGGATTTCCCTAGTGATGTGTTTGATGGAAAGCGATTGCACATCCAATACTCCTTTTAGTTTGAACTAAATTTCCCTGGTTGTATGTTTGATGTAGAGTAATTACATGTAAAGTATTCTCTTTGGATGTGGCTTTAGTTTCAATATAGATCATGGCAGCCCCCGGACAAAGTCACGCTTGCTGTCTCCTTGTAGACGCTGTACAGGCTGTAATTTTTCACTGATTACTTTAATATTTGGTATGGACATGTGTTATACTTCACTTATGATTTTGATTTTAGTTGCCATGGTAACAGTATTTGCCAAATAATGCGCTGCGAAGGGGCAAAGTAAGCTTTCGGGGGCTACATCCATGCAGTTGCCGCAGACTGAACTGCATAGTTATGGGTTCTGCTTTTCATCAAACCTAACTTACTCTGATTGTACATTTCCCTTTGCACAAATTTCAGTGCCACAGTCATCAGTTGGAACCCACTCCTTACCACTGCAACCTCGCATCCACTCCATCCAAGTCCATGAAGAATATCAGTTACTTGAATTGTAATTTGGCATGTAATCCCAGATGTCTAAATGTCACTCACGGTTGTTTTCCTGTTCTTCTCAGGGTCGTCCTGGAGCGCCCGGTCTACCAGGACCAAAGGTACGAGCAGCACATCACTGACTGACCCCTCTGTTCATCACTTATCACACATTCGAAAATCTGCCATAGCCTCCTTGTCAACCGTCAAACATCTGCAGATCTACGGATCTATCCGCCAGTCAGTATTGAAATATTTGTATATCTAGTGAAGCCACTGGTCAGTATTCAAACATCTTTATATCCGCTGATGCCACTGGTCAGTATTCAAACATCTGTATATCTACTGAAGCCACTGGCTTGTATTCAAACGTCTGTATAACCACTGAAGCCAGTGGTCAGTATTCAAACATCTGCATATCCACTGAAGCCAGTGGTCAGTATTCAAACATCTGTATAACCACTGAAGCCAGTGGTCAGTATTCAAACATCTGCATATCCACTGAAGCCACTGGTCAGTATTCAAACATCTGTATAACCACTGAAGCCAGTGGTCAGTATTCAAACATCTGCATATCCACTGAAGCCACTGGTCAGTATTCAAACATCTGTATAACCACTGAAGCCACTGGTCAGTATTCAAACATCTGCATATCCACTGAAGCCACTGGTCAGTATTCAAACATCTGTATATACACTGAAGCCACTGGTCAGTATTCAAGCATCTGTATATACACTGAAGCCAGTGGTCAGTATTCAAACATCTGCATATCCACTAAAGTCACTGGCTAGTATTTAAACATCTGTATATCCACTGAGGCCACTGGTCAGTATTCAAAAATCTGTATATCCACTGAAGCCACTGGTCAGTATTCAAACATCTGCATATCCGCTGAAGCCACTGGTCAGTATTCAAACATCTGCATATCCACTGAAGCCACTGGTCAGTATTCAAGCATCTGTATATCCACTGAAGCCTCTGGTCAGTATTCAAACATCCGTATATACACTGAAGCCACTGGTCAGTATTCAAACATCCGTATATACACTGAAGCCACTGGTCAGTATTCAAACATCTGTATATCCACTTAAGCCAGTGGTCAGTATTCAAACATCTGCATATCCACTGAAGCCACTGGTCAGTATTCAAGCATCTGCATATCCACTGAAGCCACTGGTCAGTATTCAAACATCTGTATATACACTGAAGCCACTGGTCAGTATTCAAGCATCTGTATATACACTGAAGCCAGTGGTCAGTATTCAAACATCTGCATATCCACTAAAGTCACTGGCTAGTATTTAAACATCTGTATATCCACTGAAGCCACTGGTCAGTATTCAAAAATCTGTATATCCACTGAAGCCACTGGTCAGTATTCAAACATCTGCATATCCGCTGAAGCCACTGGTCAGTATTCAAACATCTGCATATCCACTGAAGCCACTGGTCAGTATTCAAGCATCTGTATATCCACTGAAGCCTCTGGTCAGTATTCAAACATCTGTATATCCACTGAAGCCACTGGTCAGTATTCAAACATCCGTATATACACTGAAGCCACTGGTCAGTATTCAAACATCCGTATATACACTGAAGCCACTGGTCAGTATTCAAACATCTGTATATCCACTTAAGCCAGTGGTCAGTATTCAAACATCTGCATATCCACTGAAGCCACTGGTCAGTATTCAAGCATCTGCATATCCACTGAAGCCACTGGTCAGTATTCAAACATCTGTATATCCACTGAAGCCACTGGTCAGTATTCTAACATCTGTGTATCCATTGAAGACACTGGTCAGTATTCAAACATCTGTATATCCAATGATGTCACTGGTCAGTATTCAAACATACAGTATGTATATCCACTGAAGCCACTGGTCAGTATTCAAACATCTGTATATCCACTGAAGCCACTGGTCAGTATTCTAACATCTGTGTATCCATTGAAGACACTGGTCAGTATTCAAACATCTGTATATCCAATGATGTCACTGGTCAGTATTCAAACATACAGTATGTATATCCGCTGAAGTCACTGGTCAGTATTCTAACATCTGTGTATCCACTGAAGACACTGGTCAGTATTCAAACATCCGTATATCCAATGATGTCACTGGTCAGTATTCAAACATACAGTATGTATATCCACTGAAGCCACTGGTCAGTATTCAAACATCTGTATATCCACGATCGCTACTCAACCCATCTTCCAGCAAACATCCAGTAAATAAATTACTATAGTCCTCGGTCAGTCATTTCATACATATCAATACATTTTTTGTGGCCGACTGCCTGTCATCAATTATCTTCCTTTCTCTTGTGGCCAACTGTCATTCACCAGAACGATCACTATCCACTCATCCTTCACTTGGCTTATCCTGTATCTTATAAGTTCAAGCGCTGAAAGCGCACTCAGACTGACTGTTGTTCTGACGTCTGTGTTTTGTCTGTTTTGGTGCGCAGGGTAACATGGGCCTGAATTTCCAGGGGCCTAAAGGAGAGAAGGTTGGTGGATCCTTGTCTGTGTTCTCTTATTCTACTGACCATTTGTATCGTCCCGTTTTAAAACAGCCAGGCCATTAGCATAGCAACGGTCCAAACTACAGTAAGCACTGCCTCTGCTAGCTCTTTCAAGGGTTGCCTTTCACTTTAAATTCACATATTATCATATGCAGTGATCTTAAATCTGATCCAATCTTATATGCTCCTTTTCACTTTCTAAGCATGATGTCACTTACTTGAGTAACTGAATTGTTGTGGTCTCTCATGTCGCTGTGTGTGTGTGTGTGTGTGTTTGTAGGGTTTTCAAGGTTTGCAAGGTCCTCCAGGTCCACCAGGGATACTTGACGAACAGACAAGGCCGAGAGATTATGATTTACACAGAGGAGAGAAGGTAAGATAACCCCTCTCTAACCAAATTCAAATGTGCCGGTTTTTGGGGACTGAAGACCCAATAATGTGGATGCACCGTGTTTGATTTATTGCTTAATTGTTTGTTTATTTAGCATTTTTATTTTGATTTTGTACTCAACTGAGTTCTCCTCCCTGAACACTAGGAGATGTGTTTTTTATCTAAAACGACTAGTTAGCATCTGAGGCATAATTGCTTGATACTTAAATAAAAATAACACAAGGAAGAGAAAACTAAAGTAACATTATGCATCAAAAAAAGATTATGTGAAATGCTCGATCCACATCCATCACAAAAACTTTTTGCCCATGACTCGAAATATCAATACTCGTGCAATGATATGTTTCACTATGTCATAATTGAAAGGAGCTGTGTCACAATTACCGTGCTTACTCAGAACTTACATCCCAAGAAATCAAATCTACAAGGCATAATCATCCTTGCGAATCCGTCATTGTATGCATATTGTAAGGTAGCGATCTGGTACCAAATGCGAGGACGCGGGATTGCAAAAATAAGGAGCCTTATTGAGCAAGGGGGGTAACGCCCGCAGGGCAGAGGGCAACAGGGCAGAGTCTGCAATCCAAAAATCAAATTCCACTGGGACAGAGCAGAGTTCGTAACCAGGGCAGCAATCACAGAAATCGCTGTCAGCAAAAACAGATCCGGTACACAGGCAAAGGTTTGTGGGAGAAACAAACTCATAAGCCAGAAGACAGTCCGAATCGGTAACAGGGCAGCAATCCACAAAATCGAGGTTGGGCAAAAAAAGGTCAAAACACACAGATGCAACAAGAAATCCAAAAGGGCAAACCAAAAATCAGAAGTCGGGCAATCCAGTCATAATCAGAACTCAACTAGAAAAGCACTTGGAGAGCGCAGACCTCCGCCAAGCACATTTCCCTCCATATTGCGACTTCCACCATAGATATTAGTCTTACATTTATTTTTATCTTCATTTTTAGATTCCTTGGCCATGAAAACATGGCAATTTGATTCATAATGCTATATCAATATTCCACAGCGTCTTGGCTGTTGTATGTTTCTAGCTTCATGTGTTTTTTTTTTTTGTTATGATGCAACATTTCCCCTCTTGTTGTGATTTACACATAAATATTAATTCTACATTTATTTCATCTATTTTTTCAGATTCCCTGACCAAGAAAACATACCATTAGCAACTGAATTCATAATGATATCAATATTAGTTCAGTAGTTATTCACGAAAACCAAATCTTCCGTAATGGTGGTTTTCTTCTGGATCTAGTTCCCTGGCTTGTGAGGATACAGTAAATCCGGCGACATATTCCTAATTCTGCAATATCTTGGCTATATAATGGTGTTTGTCGCATGTTTGTAGCTTCATTTGTTCTCTTCCTATAATGAAAGTTCCAAAGGTCCCCTACTTTCGTATTCTGGATCATAGTATCATAGTATCCCGAATTATTCCATTTTCAGGATCAGTCTTTGATATATTGTATAACATGTTTGAAACTTGTCCTGAATTTTTTTTCCAAGTACCCTGACCATTTTTGGTGGAGTTATATGCATAAATGTCGAAAATGGCCCTATCTCCCAATGTCCATAACTTTTTAAGTTATTTTGGAAACCAACAGACAAACAAACAAACAAACCCAGGCAAAAACATAACTCCTTGGTGGAGGTAATGAATACGAGGCGAGAAGAATAGCAGCACGGGAAACAATCTGACAGAGAATGGCTGTGAAAAGACACCTAAAATACACTTCAGGGAAGATCACATGGTGAGAGACAGGTGCAAACAGTCAGACTGATTACAAGGGAGCACCTGATTACAAGCACATGAGGGAGAACCTAATCACATGCAATTTGGCAGAAGCCAAAACGCGGACAGGGATCACGGGACAAACCTATCCAAAGACATACAGCTCCAGTTAAGGAGTTCTAACATGCATAGATACTTAAAGAAGGACAGTGTGATAAGACGTGGAGCTTCCACAGAAAATGCAGCAAAGGAAATCAGGGAGAGACAAGAGGCGGAGACTAGAACAGGGCGAGTGCTGAGAGCTTGTTAATCAATTAGTAAGTGAAACTATACAATCCCTTAGTGCTTGTTAGTAAGTTAGTGTTATATACAATGTTAGTTGGTGTTAGTAACTTCTAGCGAAAATAACAAACTGTTAGTATGGTTAGTAAGATAGAAAAGTAAGGCGAAGTAAGTAAACGAGAACGGAAGGAAGGTTGAAATCCAGAATCTAATAAATCCCCCGAAGAGTAACACGCAGGACTGGGCTATGTGCAATGACAAGACAAGAGACTAGACGGGGGAGACAAAGTGCAATGCATAATGGAAAACATGAACCAGAATATGACTATGGCAAAATGCTAAACATGGAAAAGTAAACTAAGACAAAACATGACAAACATGACAAAGTTACCAAATCACAATACGTAATATAAAGAAAAGTCAGACATGGCGAAGAGTCAGGAAAACAATAAAACAAATATGAAAACATGGCATGGAGAAGGCAGGCATGGCAGAATCATAAGATATATATTTTATTTACTGCGGCATTATGCTTTATTATTAAGGAGCTTTCAATGGAAATTCAAGGATTTAAAAAGCTATTTTAAGCTTTGGCCAAGGGATATGGATAATGTACACTGGTTTCCATCTCTAATAATCATATAAGAGGAAAAACATCTTCTATATTTTGACTTGCAGTTGAGTGGATTTACTTTGTTCAAAATCCTGTGCGCAGTAATCATGACACAGCTCCTTTAAGAACCGATAAAATTCTTTGCCACAATTTTTTTTTTGAAATTACCTTTAATAATTTGCCATTTTCTTATTTTGAATGAATGGGTTTCTCAACCTCTCAAAATCCTCTCTGTATATGAGAGCACCAAATAACATGCTAAGGGTGTATTTTATTTACACCAAACATTGATCTTATGGTACTGGAGATATCATGGCACTAAGAACCAGTGCTTTGCTTTGAAAACTTACCATTATCATCCCGTCGTGTTCGTTCAACGTTTTGTCTGTTCCATCAGCTGTTAGTGGACCTGCGGACATCGCGCTGATTTGCTTTCATGACATGCAATTATATATCCTTTATCACAAGATGTGCTCTTCATTTTATTATCATTGTGCAGGAGGGTAGCTTCATGATTCTCACAGTGATGAGCTCAACATTGTGTTATTGTTTTGCCAGTGAAGTACATTTGAAGAATTTCATATGTAAAGTATTCTGCAAATGAAGCACATTTCAAGAATTTCATTTCATGTCCCAAATCGAGACATCCATTTCTGCTGTTTTTAGAAAAAGGCCTTTTTTCTTCCAGACAAAAAGTTTTCTGGAAAACCAGTTATTTATTTCTTTTCATGACTTACCAAACATATTTAGCCAGAAAATGGAAATCTAGCATCACTTTGATTATTTGGTACTGGTGATGCATTGAAATAGTTTAAACTTTTTTTTTTAACAAAATGAGATATGTCCATCCACTTTTCGTTTTGCCAAAAAAGCGAAATGGTTATGTCTCTTAGAAAAGCTAATTTCAGCATTGTGAAATAAGGGGTCAAATCTGGCTTTTTAGGTGTTACCTGATTCAAGGCTTTATAATTCAAGATTGCAGCTTTACAGACAGAAAAACTTTGGCTCAATTGAGTCTAGACACTTGAAGCATTTAGACTCCCGTCGTATTTCAGTTTATTTTTATGATTTTGGAGGAGAAAAGGGGCAGCAAACATAAAAAATCTTCATGAGAATTCACCATTGAATTAGCAAAAAAAATAATACTAACAAATGAAAAACTGCTGGGGCTTTAATCTATACATTTCTGGGATCATAAACGTCTTGACCACAAGTACAATTCATCTTGAGCATTACGTTCTAGATTACCCGCTATTGCTATGAGCCAAATTAGACAGCTCTCCAGGTGTCTTCCCAAAGTCTGAGATCCATCATAATGGTTCACTGTCAAATCATACATTAATCATATAGTTAACACAAATTAACTTTTGGGGCATGAAATTCAGCATGAACTGATGATTTTCTGGTTGAGTTTAGCATGAATTTATCAATATCAGTGCAGTTGAACATTGGTCACCAGTAACCTCTCCAAACACAAAACATGCCTTTTCTCCATAATAAAGTTAACAATATTGTCCATTTTTCTTTGAAGTCCCCCAAGCATTAAATAAAGTGCTGATTAAACAGCTATAACATTTACGCTGCAATGAAAAGCAAACCGCTCTCACATCCGAGCTCATAACCTTACACCCTATAAGGGTAAAAACTCACTAACTCAGTAATATCTGAATTCTGAAATATACCTTATTTTAACAGAACAGAAATTTCACTTTCAGGTAAAGGCAAACGACATACGCCTCCATATTCAACAGAATGGTGTAATGAACGTACCGAGGGATCTACTGACGTGCGTGAGCTGCATGCATTTGGAGAAACAAAAACCTCAGCATTCGATGTCTTTAAACGCGGTATAAATTCTACAGCAAAAAGCTATAATGAGCAAAATGCAAACAGAGTAGAGGTATAACCTGTTTTCTTCATTGATGCCCTCCTCCAGAGATGGATGTATCGGGTAGAAGGAACCCTCCAGTACTGTTTCATTCGGAATAACTCCCATTGACCGCGTCCGTACAACATTTATCTCGTAAATGAAACTGAACACTTCAGGCCTGTTTCGGGTGTCTTTGTTTCTTCGATATCGCATCATTTTCAGCTGCGCAATCGTGGCCAACATTCGAAGAACACAACCAACTTACTTTTACGCTTAGCTTTGTATCCTATTCTTATTGTCCAATCAATGTATTTCAGTTATTGAGGAAAGTTTAAACACTCGGGAAATGGATAAGAAACGAGTCTATCAAATCATCGTTACTGGGGAAGCTTCATGAGGGCGTGAACTATAACTGTAGAGTTACGCAGATGAATCTGGGTATATAATTGAGTGACTGGCTATCGACACCAGTACTTGGGTGGATAGAAGGGAGCGCTGAATTTGTCAATGGAGGAATCTACGCGTGAATCCATGGGAGGGAACTATGCATATTTTGTGTGTGATGACTGTAATTGACAGTAGAATGTGTGAGAATCAATACTATGCCGGATTTTTTGCTTCACAAAGCGTATTTTTTTAACCACCAATTGGAATACTGTTGGCTCACTGTAGCTAAAATGGTTGCTACAGAGTACTAAGTTTTTTTCTGTCGCAAGTGATAATTTTTTTAAACTACTGGATCGATACTATGGGTGAGGATATTGACCAGTTTGCACACCAGGCTTAGCTGAGGAATTTAATTCATGCAACTCCTGAAAAACAGGGATTGGAGGGAACTTCTCCGTACTCAAAATCGCGTTTCAGCTCTGCCTGCTTGTGAAAATTCAATAGCTGATCCGGGGGTGCCATCTCGTGGTCGAGTACTGTTACTAAGTGCTTAAATTTGCACTTGTATAAACGCAAGCGTCTACGTCTGCAGAAAGGGGTTAAATCGCTGTTTGGATACTTGGTGTCATGGTTTGGTCCCGCCAGCAGAAGGTAATAAGCTGGCGGGCACTGGAACCATGTACCCACACCAAACAAAGGGACCCAAATGCTCAGGCTGAGTATAAATAAATATTTAATTTAGAAAATAAAAACAAAGAGGAGAGCAGCGGCAATCAACAGGGCTCCATCACAGAGTGAACCCCAGAATGCAGCTGCACAGTGCAGCTTTTATATACTCTTAACAGCACCTCCACCTCAAGGAGCAACAGATGTGGCTCGTTAAGGTGGAGGTGCAGACAGCTGGAGGGGGGAGGGCCTGTAGGGCAGGACCATCACGGGACCCTCCCCCCAAGGACCACACAGGGGTGCCCAACCCCGGCGCCCTCCTCCGGGAAACACTGGCGCCCTCCTTCAGGAAACACTGGCGCCCTCCCTCAGAACACATGCCCCCCTCCGGATCACACCTCCGGGCTGCAGGTCGTCCACCTCCGGGAGCAACTGGTGCCATGTAGCACCCTCCTCCGGAACACGCCCTCCTCCGGAACACAAGCCCCCCTTCCGAACACACCTCCAGGCTACAGGGCATCCACCTCCGGGCTACAGGGCATCCACCTCCAGGCAACAGGGCGTCCACCTCCGGGAAAAAGGTCGTCCACCTCCGGAAACAACAGGTGCCACCTGGCACCCACCTCCAGGACACCTGGGCCAACCCCGGAACTGCTCCCTCACACTGAGGCCTGCACAATAAAAAACTGCTGCCGCTGCTCCCCTCACTCAGCCTGGCTGGGTCCCACGGTGGCAGCTGCATTCTTGAATGTTTTGGTCCCGCCAGCAGAACGTAATAAGCTGGCGGGCACTGGAACCATGTACCCGCACCAAACAAAGGGACCCAAATGCACAGGCTGAGTATAAATAAGTATTTAATTTAGAAAATAAAAACAAAGAGGAGAGCAGCGGCAATCATCAGGGCTCCATCACAGAGTGAACCCCAGAATGCAGCTGCACTGCCAGTTTGGCAGTGCAGCTCTTATATACTCTTAACAGCACCTCCACCTGAACGAGCAACAGACGTGGCTCGTTCAGGTGGAGGTGCAGACAGCAGGAGGAGGGAGGGCCTGCAGAGCAGGACCATCACACTTGGACATGTGCAGCTATTCCTTGGCTATGTTTCTCATATCACTACTAAAAAATTTTGAATTCCACGCATGTCTTGTTTTGCAATTAAACTCTTCATTTATAACATTATGTTATTGTTGTGTCAGTGATGTACATATATAACGTTGTGTTACTGTGGTGTAAGTGATGTACATTACAAGACTGTGTTACTGTTGTGTCAGTGATGTGCATTTATAACATTGCATTATTGTTGCTTCAGTGATGTACATTTATAGCATTGTGTTATTGCTGTGTTAGTGATGTACATTTATAGCATTGTGTTATTGTCATTGCAGTGATGTATTTTTATGAATCCGTGATCCTAATGATTGTTGTTTCAGGGTGATCGAGGATTTCCTGGCCCAGCTGGCGAACCTGGACTTCCTGGACCTCCGGTAAGTGCTATATAGAATTTAACACATACACACTGAGGCAAAGAGCAATGGGTCAAGGACCTTTTCCATATATGTACTCAGATTCATGCTGATTCTGTAGTGTTAGGACATATGTTATATTACACACTGGGCTTTAATTTCTTGGCGCAGCGCAGCGTGGCGTAGCGTGGCACAGCCCACGCAGTGGCAATTTCGTCCGGCGCAGTCCACGCAGTGGTAATTTCATACGGTGCAACACCATGCGCAGCCACTTTGGCAATTTGGTAGACAGATGTGCACCGAGATGGGTGTGGAGGCGTAGTCGAGGGAGGTGTCACATATTCATCAAGATGCAGTGACAATTTCGTAGAAAAAGTCTCCACTGGAGTTGCGCAGAGAGCTCGCCAGCTCCAACCTGGTTTAATTTCTGTGCAGTGGTAATTTGGCTGACCGGTGCACAGTGCGCACACGTCACCGAAACCTCACAGGCAGGTTTCCAGAATGTCAGGTACATTTCAATGCAATAAATAATTACAGGAAGAACTATTTAATGTAACTATCTGAATAAGGACATAAATTATAGTACCTATATCGATTGTCCTGATGTCAGACTAAAGGCGGTTGGCACGCGTAATGGAAGCTTGACCCGGCTTAATCAACGCAGCTGGATCCGTGATGCAAACTAACAACTTCACATCTTTCTCAGCCAACCACAAACTGCCTATATATATATACATATATATATATATAGAATGCTTGCGTTCTATGCTCAGTAAAGCCGCTTGCACACTGGACGTGAAATAAATTTTTCGTTCGACTGATTACAGTCAAAGTCAATGCAAAGACGCGATAGTCAGACAGGGTTTTAATGTAGCTCCGTGTCCAAAAGTCATGAAAGTTCTAATTTTTCTGAGTATTCCAGGAATTACTAGACGTGCAAACTTGGCCATGTTTGTATTCGACCTTCACAAAATGCAAATTGATTGCTATCAAACTTTTTAGCCTATTTGTTTCCTTCCGTTGAAGATAGACAACAGTCTTTATTTGGTCTCTCTTTTGAAAATTCAGATGGATCGAACAGATTCACGCTTTCTTTAAACAGCAGAGATAAAATAGTGCGTGAGCAAATCAATTCCATGACCATTGACAGTGTGAATAAATTATTGTATGCACGATCAAGACTGTCCAACGCAAAATGCAAAATACTCCATGTTCAGCAGCCAGCAAAAAGTAAAAGTATTGATATGAGAACAAATTTATAACGAAATAAAGAATAAAAATATATCAACAACAAACGGAACATCCATCCAAACATGTTGTGAAAATGCTTCTTGTTACTCTTTATTTCGTTATCAATCTGTTCTAATCGTCCTCATTTTTTTTTGGCTGTCAGACACGGAGGCATTGTACATTGTCCCGCGCCAATGTCGACTCACTTTATTGAGCAGAGCTTAAACAGAAACATTGATTGAAATTCTAGGTACTCATCTTGAAGAACTGAGCCCTCTTATCAAAACAGTCACATTTAATATCTAAAAGAGTCAGTAGATTTGAAGAAATTAAAAACAATAATCGACTGTGAGACACGGAGGTATATTAAAACCATCCGACTGTCGGACACAGAGATTTATTAAAACCCTGTCAGACTTTCGGACATGTAGGCACTGCGTTCAAGGCAGCAACGCAATCAGTCGTGCAAAAAATTTGTTTCGCGTCCAGTGTGCAAGCCGCTTAATACTAGCTAGGCTACTATTATTGTCACTTAGGTTTTATCATTTATAGTGGGGGAAAGGAGTACAGCCTGATTGCTATGATGTCGTACTGAGTTAAGATCACATACTGAAAATAAATGTGTAACGTATCTTGCATTGTTGTCCATGCATCTTAATCCCAAAATTTTAAGCAGCAACAGGGTGTAACAATAGGAACACGCTATCCATCTCTTCCCAATGAGCAACCATTGTATTTCATTCCAACTTCATAAGTTTGAATGATCTGACGTAGTTTCGTTTTGAAATTCCATTCAAGTTCGCTAATTGTAATAATTTGCGAATGCCCTAGCTAGCCAGCTTACTCATATTCGTAATGCTTAATATAGAAGTAAGCGGTGCAAAAAACATGCCTGTCGCAGCAAAGTAAAATGCAACATTAACGCATCATGCAGATATAGGACAGAGGCTTCTATATTCCAACAAATTAAAGGTGAGGAGAGGAGCTCATTTGATTGGTGAAGATTTGACTCGGCTGTGTTATACCCAAACACGCCTTCTTTGCCACTTGCGCTGGAAGGAGGGACAGAGCCGAGTCAGAGGAGTACTTGCGCCAGGCTACGCCGGGCACTAAATTGCAACATACGCCTGGACACACCCCGTTGGCGCGACGCACCCACCATTCGCCGCGCCTGCACCTGGTCTACAAATTTAGAGCCCACTATGTTCCCGCTAGACAGTGCTCTAGCAATTCCATCAGCCTTGTGTTTTGCTCTGGTCAGTTTTGATTGAAACCTCATAAAGGAACAGAGGATCTTACATGACTGGGCCTGTCATATGGAAGTTATGAAACTCATTGAATAAATTTTGCATTAGTTGCGAGCTTTTGCCAACGAGTTTCATAACTTTCTTACAACACGACCAAGAGAATACGATTCTGTTTAACACATAGCTGAATCGCAAAATTTAATAGAAAACAAATGTAATTTCCGTTAACGCCCATTGTATGTTAGCACTGAGCTAACTCCATCGCTCTGCTGACATAGCCAGTCACTGCAGTGACAGACATTCATGGTTGAACTAGCAACAGTTTGTAAATTCAGTTAACTAAGGAGCATGCTAACTTTCTAATGTTGCATAATGGATACGAAAAAGTATTGCACACACACTAGCTTGCGAGCTACGCAACATGAACTTAGTTCTTTGAGTAGCACTTCCTTAGCTTGGTACAACGCTGAACCATACCGATTTAAACAACGTTATGCTTGATATTCAGTTTGGTTGAGTATTAACAGCATGACATAGTGCAAAGTGATTTTTTCCCTCCCTATGCTCTCAGCCAATGAAATTTTTGCAAAAGTGACATTACCTTAGGGTAATATCAAAAATATGTCATGAGCTGGGCTCTGGGAAAAGTGCCTCTGTTATGTGATAATATTTGGTCTCGCATTGGATACAAACTATTTGGGGAATGTTTTTAGACCTGATCACCTGTTTTTAATGCAGTTAGCAATATTAGCTGAATTAAAAGAGCTATGGATGATTACCCACAAAGGCTCAGTAGTGAAGGCCATCAAAAAAAAAAGCTGCCCCATACTGAAGTACAATAATTTGTCTACATGTTTGAAATTTGTTCATTTCCTGACAATTAGAAAGCAAGAAAAAACTAAATCTGTTACAATTTTGGCTTGTTCCACTTTTTGTGCCCCTTAAAATATTTGATCAAAGAATAAAAATGGTCTGTTAAGAAAAACCGCTTACATTGAATGCAGAGGTTAATTTGTTTGGAGTAGATTAAAAAGCTGAAATTTTGTTTGTATTTCCCAATGTCAAACACGTTCATACATTGCATTTATATTTTGAAAACATTTACTGCATTTTTATCATGACATTGCGGGGATAAACACGATGTGATAATCTAGTACGCGCATGCCGATTGGTTCTGCTCTGACCAATAAGTATAGCTGTTGCAGCTCTCAGCCTTGGCACTGATGAAGTGAAGAAGGCAGTGATGCGTTTTTAATGTGACATCTTTTTACTGAGGGATCGCTGCTGTCTTCACAGGGTGCGTCTGGGGGCTACAGAGGGGAGAAAGGTGAACCAGGAGAAGCGGGGAAACGGGTGAGTATACTGGGCACAGACAAGAAGGCACAGGGTGGGCACAGGTTACCCGTGTGCGCCTAAGAGGTGCAAGCATCTCTGCCTGTGTTATATTCCCAATATAATCAGCCAAAAAAGCCACTGAAACACACACAAGAATATACCCACTTTCTCCTCGGTGAGCAACTTATTCGCAAAATTGAGAATGCCCTCTTCTTCGGGCTGTGGAAGAGGGTGTTAGCCGTGGTGTACTCACTCCTACATTTCCCATCAGCCCCGGCACTCAAAGCTGTCCCATCTCTGCTGACTGCGCTACTCGCTTCTCTCTAGGGCAAGCCGGGCAAAGATGGAGACCCAGGGCCGGCGGGTTACCCGGTAAGTGCGCTGCGGCTGAGTGTGACTCTGTGCCAGTGCGCGGGTTTGGGGGGAGGAGGGTAGGCATCTTGGGCACGTCTGCCTGCTCTTGCCCCCACATGGAGGAAAGACCTTCTCACTGAGGTCTGAACAGCAAACGCTCCAAACTACTTCAAGCCCATTCTGAAGACATAAATCCTCAGGCTCCTCGACCATTTGTACTTAATTTTGTAATTAGTTCCAAAAGTACTGAAGTCACATTTTCACACACCATGACGTAAGGAGAGAAAACATTTTTTACGTATAGTTACCTGTAACTGAACTGCCTCAATTGTCTTAAAATGGACATTTTGTGACTTTTTGCTTTGGGGTCCTCAATTGGCACTACTTTAGACATCAAAACGAATGTGGCTTTAATCCTTTGAGTTCTCGAACTTCATCCGAATGAATAATTTTTTTAAATGCATGTTGATCACTGGTCTTATGCAGAGCCAAGTTTAATAGTTGTATTCATCTTTGGCACTTAATGATACTTCCTGCCTGGTTTCATGGTGCTTCTGTTCTTTGTGATGCGCTTTGTGTTTTTCGACGCTCAGGATAAAAGAGGTGTCAGTAATCTGATGTAATATGATGTAATGTATTGTAATGTAATATTTTGTAATGTAATATAATGTAATATGATCTAATGGGCGAATGCTTCTCTTACAGGGTCAGAAGGGAGAGCCGGGAATCCCGGGGTCATCGGGACGAGACGGAGGGAGGGTGAGGCTTCTGTTCCTCAAACAAATCCAGTCCTGGTTTTCTTTCCTCCCAAGTATCTAACTCAACGATTAGCAGTGCTCATTGGCCAGACTGGCTTCACACCTGATTCCCAGGTAAGACGGGGTGGTAGACCGGCAGTGCTTAGCCATCGAGGAATGTGATTTGAGGAGCAGGTCTTTAGATTGAGGACGGCTGGTTTTTACACTTGTCTCCGGAGATGAGCTTCAGGTTCGAGGGGGATCTGGCTTGTCAATAGCACTGATTGTTCACTGAAACTCTTGGGAGAAAAGGAAAGCCAGGACTGGATTGGGCTCAGAGGGCCAGCTGTGAGCATCTGTGCTCTGGATTGGACTGCTCCCCTGGACTCGTAGATCCGCTGCGCTTTAACTCAGCGGTTTCCTCTCGTCTAACAGGGTGATAAAGGGGATCGTGGGTATCCAGGACCTCCTGGGCCGGTGAGTGACATTCAGTGACATTTATGGTGTAGTTTTACATGGATATGCATATTTAGAGCTCTTCGGACGTTTCGGGACTGAACACTGTGTGACGCCCCCTGCAGGTGATTGGCACTCACGTTGGGCCTGGCGCCGTTGGTCAAAAAGGTGAAGCAGGATTTCCGGGAATCCCTGGCGCGAAAGGAGAGCCAGGACCCCAAGGTACACAGAGTGGGGAGTCGGGGTCGCTCCTGAAAGAGCCCCTGAACTCTGACAAAACTGGAGCGACTATCTCAGCTGCTCACCTCCAGAGCAGAACATTAGCTTGACCTAACTCTCCTCTATGTGTTTCTCTACTTTGAGCCATTCCAGGACAATTAGGGTTAATCCTATTCTGAAGTAAAATTATCATGATTTGGGCCATCAAGATAAGATTCATTTGGTATATTTCAATTGCATCAACTCATGAATAAACCTTTTCACTAAGATAATCACATTTTTGAAGGTCTCTTTTCAAAGGATGCAACAAGTAATTTTCAGAGTGTGGAGTGTTGGGGGTCCCACCTCTGGTTCCTGATCTCTTTAAACCGACAGACAGCCTTGTTGGTTAACACTGTCACCTCACAGCAAGAAGGTTGTGGGTTTGAGCCCGGCCCGGGGCCTTTCTGTATGGAGTTTACATATTCTCCCCGTGTTCGCATAGGTTTCCTCGGGTACTCCGGTTTCCTCCACCCACAAAAACATGCATTATATAAACATGCATTTTAAGGGGTTAAAGTAATTTTGTAGTTTTGTTTCTGTATTGTTTTATGGTGCCGTGTATGTTCTTCTTCGATGTTTAAATTTTTTATGTATTCTCCATTTCTGGAGGTTTTAAATAATAATAATTATAATAGGAACACTCCAACCAGTACCCCTGACCTAGGAACTGGCTTAAGACGCTGCTCTGGGGCTGCCCACTGCTCCTAACTATTGGATGGGTTAAATGCAGAGGATAAATTACCCCACGGGTTCAATAAAAGTTTATCTCATCTTAAACACTGACAGACTGACAGACTGGCCCAGTATCTGGAGAGAGGAAACAGACTTTATTCCCATGGACCTGTGGTGTTGTGACCAATAAACCAATGCTGCATATCATTTTGCCCTGCAGACCAATAGGTTTAATCCCACGCTTGTTATTAATAATTTATATTTTTCCCAGAATTTCCTCAAAATTATTGGCACCCCAAACCATTATTATTGATAAAAATTGCAGTTACATTGGCTCGTAAATATGTGCCAGTCAGTCTTGAGGAGTTCAATTTTGCCACACCGCCATTCCTTTTGAAACATGTGCGAACCAAACTCCTTAATTTCAGCCCATCAAAATGTCTTACTTTGACCGTTATTGCCTCAATTTTAATACCTCACTTTTAATACCCCTCCGACTTTGGCCGGAGGGGTATTGTCGTCACCTGCGTGTCTGTCGTCTGTCGTCCGTCCATGACTTTGTCTGGGCTAGTACTCGGCAAATAATGAGGGCAGCTTCACCAAATTTGGTATGGTAACACCCTATGACCCATAGATGTGCATCGTCAGGTTTTTTTTGCTGGATTTGACCTTTGACCTTAGCACTGTGACCTTGAGGCAGGAAATCTTGTGCGGGTCAGTACACAATACATGTGTATTCGCGTCTTTGCATTGATTTTGAGTATAATCTGTTGCACGAAAAATTAGTTTCATGTCCAGTGTGCAAGTGGCTTAATACTATTATTTGTCACTTAGGTTTTATCGTTTTTAGTGGGGGAAAGGAATGCAGCCTGATTGCTATGATCTCGTACTGAGTTCAGATCACATACTGAAAATCAATGTCTAACGTATCTTGCATTGTTGTCCAAGCATGTTCATCCCCAAATTTTAAGCAACAACAGGATGTAATGATAGGAACACGCTATCCTTCGTTTCTCTTCCCAATGATGCAGGCAGAAGAAATAAATGAGCAACCGTCATATTTCATTTCAACTTCATAAGTTTTCATGATCTGACGTTGTTTTGTTTTGAAATTCCATTCAAGTTTTCTCATGGTAATAATTCACAAATGCCCTAGCTAGCCAGCTAAGTCGTATTTGTAATGCTTAATATAGACATGCCTGAAGCTGCAAAGTAAAATGCAACATTAACGTGTCATGCAGATATAGGACAGAGACTTCTTTATTCCAACACTTCAAAGGTGAGGAGAGGAGCTCATTTAATTGGTGAAGATTTGACTCGGCTGAGTAAAACCCAGTCATGCCATATCTCCTCCCTCTTTGCCGCTTACATTGGCAGGAGGGACAGAGGCGGGACAGAGGCCGGGCATGAAATTGGAAAATTTGCCTGGATACACCTCGTTGGCGCGCCGTTCCTCTCGGTCGCTGCGCTTCCGCTCGGTCAATTAATTTAGAGCCCTTAGTTTTAAAGACTTTTCATGGATATTCATATACGTTCTATACCGCTACATGTTTATCTAATGTGGTGCCTCATATTTTTTAGTAGTCCACAAGATATAACCGTCTTTTCCTTGATGCATTTAATGCCATCAGTATCTTGCCATCACTTGTGCATTGGTGTTTAGTCAGTTAATAAAAAGTTAAGTTTAGAAGAATGTACCTCTTTCTTTCCTCATTTCTTTAGCAAGGAAATTTCTAAAAAGATGTTGACCTTTTGTATGATGTGTACCTGCCAATTAAGACAGCTATAATATGATCATTACTCATGTGAAATCCAGTTAAATCAGTATGTAAAAGTTATTGTAGATAAGGGGCATCTTACCCCATCCAGAAGGGCATCTTACCCCTAGAGTGGGGTAAGATGACCTTTTTTAAAAAAAAGTGATTAAACACAAAAAAAAAAAAAATTCTATAGAGACCATGTCACAAATCTTTAGAGATGCGGTAGCAAACTTTACATACTATCCATTCATGCAAAACAATGATTAATTCATGTTGTTTACCTTCAGATATGAACATTCCTGCTTAAGGAGGGCATCTTACTCTGCTCTACCTACAGACTTTTAACGCCAAAAACCCTCTATTGCTTGGTTTTCAGTACAGACATGTTATATTAGTTTAGCTTCCTTGCTTTTGTGCCTTTATGGTAGGCAGAACTACTTGTTTAACACTAATATAACTTGGTAAAATCCAAAGTCACTCAGACAAATCAGAAACAAACATTCAAAATGCAGAAAAACCTAATTTTGGAGAACCAGTAGTCTTTCAAACAACACCTCCCTTCTACTTGAATGATTGCTTCAAGATCCTAACTTATGGAACATTTATGACAGCAAAATCTACTTCTGGGAGTATGACCATTCCCTTGATAACCATGGAAACCCCTCAATTCCAGCATTTTGATTGGCCATTTATGGACCTGGGCACTTGCTGCACAATTTTATGTACTTCTTGGAGAAATTTTTAGTGGATTCCAAAAACACATTGGCCTTCATTTATCAAACTTGCGTAGGATCTGGTGTAGATTATGGTGTAAATATCAGCGTTCTCCAGTAGTCACGTCTGATTTACTAAAAGTGTGTACCTCGCTGATTTTGGTGTAGAACTGGCATGGCGTTGATAAATCTGGCAGCTGAAACCATTGTAATTTACATGACACTCTCCTACAAATTCATGCTCCGGGAGGCATAGTCCTGCCCACTTTACGACATGGACTCTCGAAAGATGGTAAAGAAGAAGAACTTCACTGCGGGGGAAATATGAATGATCATGTCCAAGGTGGAGAAAAACAAAATAATTTTATACTCAGCAACAAAAGTTTCTGTGACACCAATATTGTTCATTATTTTTCATAACGCAATTATGAAATTGTCATACATGGTGATATCAGACTGAAACAGTACACGTAAACACAGCATTGAAATGGAAATCATGAAAATGCGAGAAAATGACTTTGCACGTGAAAACGTGCATAAATCATGCTTGTGGATGGCAATAAAAGAGGAGAATTTTTGGAATGTTCACATTGTGCCTGATGAACGACGGAAGCATCACTTATCGAAAACACAGCCATTTTGGATCAGGAACTCTACCCTCTAAATGGCAAGACTGTCTGAAAATGATCGGTGGAGGGCCATTGGGATGATTGAATCCGGAACCTCGCAGAGGGAAGTTGCTCATCGCCTGAATGTCCACTGAAACACCATTTGGAACTTATGGCAGCGTCATCAGCAGACAAGACATGTCAGAGACCGTCCTCGCAGCGGCCGTCCACGAGTAACCACTCCCAGACAGGACAACTGGATTCGAACAACCCATCTCCGAAATCGATTCCAACCTGCAACCATAACTGCAAGAACGATACCTGGTTTGAGGCGACTGTCTGCACAGACAATCCGTCGCCGTCTCCGTCATTTTGGCATTGTCCCACGTCGGCCAGCAAGACGTCCAATACTCACAGTACAACACCGACGACTGCGTCTACAGTGGGCACAACAACATCGACGGTGGATCCAACGTCAGTGGGATCTTGTACTCTTCACTGATGAATCAAGATTCATGCTTAACCGATGTGATGGTCGTTTACGTGTATACCGTCGACGTGGAGAACGTTATGCCAACAACTGTGTTCAGGAATTTGATCTTTTTGGAGGTGGTAGTGTCATGATTTGGGGAGGGATCACGGCTAGAAACAGAACAGATTTGTTATTGATGGAAATCTGACAGGTCAAAGATATCGCGATGAAGTGCTACGGCCATTGGTGGTACCCTTTTTGATGCAACATGGTCCCGGAATAACGCTGCAACATGATAACGCCAGACCACACGTTGCAAGGATTGTACAGCAGTATCTGATGCAACAACATGTCAATGTCCTGCCATGGCCAGCCAGATCCCCAGACATGTCCCCAATCGAGCATCTTTGGGACGAGATGGATCGACGTTTGCGGCGGTTGGATAACCCGCCAGCTACACTCCAGGAATTGCGACAACGTCTACGTCAGATTTGGAATGACATCCCACAGCAATTTCTGGCACATCTGATTCGGTCCATGCGCCGGAGATGCGTTGCTTGCATCATGGCACGAGGAAGTCACACCCGGTATTGAAGTGTGAAGGTCACAATTGGTTAGACGTCAGACAAGTGCTTCATGACGCATGAAAATGAAATTTTTCGTTTTGAGTGACGTTGGCACTGAAAAGTCAGTGTTTCTCCTGTTAAATAAACATATTGATTGCATTGAGATCTTTGCGTGTCATTTATAACATACACATAAATGGTGTCACAGAAACTTTTGTTGCTGAGTATATTTGGAAGCCTTAAGAGTGGCATAAAGGGAGCTCAGAAGGCTGCAGTTTGGAAAACTATTGCTGCTGCGGTAAACACCATTGGGGTGGGAAACCAGAGTGCAGCAGACAGTTGATTTAATTCAGCAATAAATTGAAGCAACTATTCACACTTATTTAATTGCGGTCAAGCATTAGATGCGCTCACAAGCGTGGCCAAGATGCCCATTTCTTCATTGCCCACAGTTATTTTAAATATGTCCAAAGCTGAAAATTTTTTCTTGGCCAAACTTATTTTAAGCGGTACATTCTAAGCGGCACTGGAATGGTCATCAACTGGCGCACTTATAAGTGTGACCAAGAAAAAAATGTAGCATTGGCTACACGTATAAGTGCGAATAACGTCGGCCTTAATAAATTCAATTTGTAGATCCATGATATTTTGTGATATACAGTAGCCTACATAATTGACAATCCAAATGCTTTACATGGAGGTTAAAAAAAGGTGGTCCGACTTTAAGATCGCCACCAAATAACGGGTTGCGGCGCTCAGGCGCAGCAGCGCACGGACTGGTGGAGGCCAACCAGACTCGAACCTCCAGTTGTCACCGTTCGAGGAGCGCGTAGCAGCAGGGCTCCACTTCCATCGTAGGTCTGCTGAGATCACTCTTCATTGTACTTTTATTAGGATTATTCAATGACATTTTATTGGGTGCCACACAAAACGAGCAACCACTCGTCACTTTCCCGGAGATCTCAGTGCCGAAAGTTCATCTCACGTCAGATAGAAGCTTATTCCTCTAACAATAGAAGATCTGTCATTGTCAAAATCTGATCACGATCAAAGTGTCCATGGGCCTATATATACTGAGTAACAAAAGAAACCCAAGATAGCTAGTTGGTTAATGTACTCTTATGGTTACTCAGTCAAAGTGACTGCAAAATAAAGAAAAGTTTGATGAAACGAGTGCAAATGTGCACGCGCTATTTGATTTTCTAAAATAATTACGTGCAAACTTATTTTCCAGTCTACCTTTAATTAACTTGCGTTTCTTTTGTTGTTCTGTATATGAGCATCTGACATACCACACTGCATATCTGCCAAGCCACGCATTGTGCTTAATCAAATTGATTGTAATTGTCAGCCATCTGGCCTGACAAGCAGGTTGTCTCAAAATGTAAGTTTAATAAATTTCTCAACACAGGTGTCTTATTTATTTATTTAGCCTATTTATCTATTTAGCTGATTTATTCATTGTAATACTAAGAGCAACAACGTGCATGACGTCCGCATCGCTGCATATGGTTTATTACTCATTTTGACAACTGCACTCGTTCCTGAATGTTGCTCACTGGTTTCAAATCCGCGTACACCTGGTCAAACCTGGCGTGAGATTTTTGCGGACCATTCGCTCACGTTCAGATTGATGAATGCCGATCCTTGCGGGAGATTTGGCGTGCACCCATTTTTTTGGTGCACGCACGTTTAATAAATGAGGGCCAATGTAACAATAAACAGGGGTGAAATACTTATTTTTTTCCTAATTTAGGTATCAAATGATTCTTCTATCAGTACAGATTCCAGAACTGGCACCAGCTCGACTTTTTCAAAAATATGACGTAGGTACTTCTTGTACGCAGGTCTTCAGTGAAGGGCCACTTTTGTCAAATTAGCTAGTTTGGTAAATTTTCAGAGGGAAGTGAAGATTAGTGTAAGTATATTTTAAGTAGCTTAAGTGTATTTTGAGAACATTATGATTTGTAGTATACTGATGTGAAAGGAGTCCTTAGAAGTGTGCATCCACAGATTAAACACATTTGTTTGTCTGTCTTTCTCACTGCAGGTTTGCCAGGGTCCGCGGGACTGCCCGGAGCTCCAGGTATGTGACCTGCACCAGTTATACAGTCATGCAGCCTGGAATGGCTTCGAGAGTGAGGGACCACCTGACACAGGGCTGGAGAAGTGTTGCTGAATGGCCTATAGTGCCGGTGTTCCTGCATTTTTACGGATCTATACTTATTCGCTGAACTTATATCGTTTATCCGTGGGAGTAAACTTTATTTATATAGGTGGTATTACACTGGCCTGTGATTGTGTATGTGTTCGTGTTTGTGTGTGTGTGTGTGTGTGTATGTGTGCGTGTGTGTAAGTTTTACCTGCACGCATGCTGCGAATGTGTGTTCTTCTGTAAATTGCCTGTTTTTCTGATGCTGATAGTGTGTGTGACGGTGTGTGTTTGTGCAGGTGGGGCAGTCAGTGGGGGCAGTGGCCAGCCTGGGTACCCAGGCGAGAGGGGGCAGAAGGGAGAGCCTGGCCTGCCTGGACCCGCCTTACCTGGGCCTCCCGGCAGAAATGGGGCCCCTGGTACCCCCGGCCCCCCTGGGGCCCCTGGACTCCCAGGAGTGTCTGGCCCCACCGGAAACTGCCTCCCAGGGGCCCCAGGCCTACCTGGACTGCAGGGAGAGCAGGGTTATCCTGGAGCCACTGGGCAGAAAGGTAGGACGTCACACATGGTGCTGAGTTTAGGAACCATGTCCTATGAGTACTCATACTATAGCATACTCTCTGCACACTGTTTTCTCTGTTCTGACATCATACTCAGCTTAGGGAGTATATACAGTACTATAAAAACTCTTATGAAATCTTACCCTGTCTATAAACAGTATTTACTATCTAAAAACATCATACTTTGCATAGGGACCATACACCAGGAGTACACATGCTACAGTATCATCTACATACACTATTTTGTCTCCACAGACATCATACTCAGCTTTGGAACTGTATTCTCTGAGTACTCATATTTTAGGAGACTCTCTATATGCACAATTTTGACTCTGTATAGACATTATATGGAGCTGAGAACCTATAGAAGTTCCAATACTATGAAATGTTTTTTCAAAAGACACTATTAGATTTGTACACACATTACACTGAGTGTAGTAACTGTACTCTTTGACTAAAAGTACTTTTAGTACTTTTAAAGATACTCTCTCTGCACACGCTTTTTATTATGTATACATGTTACAGTGAGTTATACCCACACGGTTTTGGCTGTATTACTTTTATTAACAAAAAGAGAAAATCAACATCAACAAATTCAGGGACCAGTGATTTTCTAAATCTTTGCTCAGCTCATGCTAGTTATCTCAGACAAATAAAAATGATTGTTTCACGCAAAGAGCATTTGTGGTGATGATGCAGTGACATGCTTAGTGATAGGCTGCTAATAATGAATGAGTCGCAGAGAGAAAACCTCATTTTTTTGTCCCATCTTACCTGATGTCCCAAATGACCTGACTTCACCCTGGTATGCGGCTAAAACTGCAGCTACACTCCATCAGCTCACACTCAAAGGATTATTCATTTATTTATCTTTTGTTGCTGGGTGCGCCGGCTAATTCGGTGAGTTCTGTCTGGTTAAGCGTACAGTTTGACTCTCTCTATAGGGCAGCACACACAAGTACAGGTTGTTTGTATCCACACGCAGTTATGCGCTCTCACACACCTGTGTGTTCTGCTCTCAGGTGAAAAGGGAGACACTTGTGTCAACTGTTTCTCCCACAACATCTCCATTCCCGGAGCTCCGGGTCCACCTGGACCTCCCGGGTTTTCAGGTGAGGCTCTGTGTGTGTGTGTGTTGTCAGGGACGACTGAACGGCGCACCTGTTTGCTCAACATCTCGCTGCAACAATTGGAGAGCCTAGCGCTAAAAGTTCTAAAGTCACATTTTCACACTCTGCGAGGGAGGAACGGAAATTGCCTCTACAGTCACCTAAGTCGAGTTTCTCGATGATTTAGACCTTCCGTTTTTGACTGATTTAAGATGATGTCTTACCAGCTATGTGACATAATTTGATACGTAGCAAAATTTGCTAGTTGAAAGCATTACTGGTCTAGCTAACAGAAATTTCTGATAAACTTGTATTTTCAACTTATGAGGTCCAATTTTTCATCAGTAAAGTCTATTCATTTGACAAAATCGTGATATTGCACTTTTTGTCATGTTCTGGGGTGCCGGTGTCTGTATGTGTGCCCACATTGCAGTGTGCTGTTGTCTGTAGTTTGTACCCGTGCCTGCATTGTAAAGTGCTATTGGCTGACTGCGATTTCCTGTTTCAGGTAGCCCTGGTGGACCTGGAGCCAAAGGCGACCGCGGTTTCCCTGGATCAGTGGGGTCAGCAGGAGCTCCGGTGAGACAGAATTTGGGAAAATGTGCTGACTCACCGCGTATCTAAGCTTAATTGAAATCAATACACCGCTCTGCTAACGTCACAGCGCATCCTACATTGCAGGCTATTTGGCCAGCGTTTCACAATCGTTAAAAATAAAACAAAGGACACTGAGAATCCGCAGTGATGAATAAGATGAAATGTGCACAATTTTGCATTCAGAAAGTGCGGACGATCGGCGTCATCTACGTTCTCTAACTTATGTTAAAGGTCCCCTGTCATGACTCCGGCAGCACAGCTATTTAGCCATTTCAAGCCGTTTCAAATCTGTCCTGCGATATCACAAGGGGGAAGAATCACCCAGAATAATGAAGGAAGTGATTTACAGATTTGCTGAAGTTGATCAGTCCTTCTTTCCGCAGGGAAGTCACTTCCCTGTGTGATGTCACAAGCAAAAAAATTTTGAAATGGCTTGTAATGACTAATTGACTGTGCACCTGGTGACATGACTGAGGACCTTTGAAAGTATAGTGAGCGATCATAATCCACGCACTTTTTGTCAAAATCACCTTATTTCTCCTCACTATCTGCTAGCTGTCACTTCTGAGAGCATGCTGAAAAAAATCCGGTTTCAGTACATAGCATGGGCTCTGAATTTCAGCAGGGAAATCTGTGGCTCGGACCGAGCCACCAAAACATGGGTCCACCCTCCACGCCCAGGGGCGGGTTCATACTTGTGCACAGGTCAGACACAGGGGGGAGGGGGAGTAGCAGGTCGCGTACCGTGCGCAGTTAGAGTAGAGAGAGAGAGACACGGCATTGCTGCATTTGCGATGGCCGAAAAATAGTCGAAGAGAAAACGGTCTGATGAACATAAATTAAAAGGGCGAAGACCCGGGTCAACATTTGTGTGGCTTTCCGACGGTGGAGGGAACTCCGCAAATTGAAGGGTCTGAAAACGGACGCAGAGGTCCTTCTGCTGATCAGGTGAGCAAAATTAGCTTTGCGGTGCTTCACACAGCAGTAACAGCCTTCAGGCATTCATCATATTGTCTGATCTGCTAAAATGTACCGTTGTTGTGAAGTTATCCATCGATAATACCAGTTGAGTTGTGGGTACAGTTGTCTGACGGGTCAGCTAACCTTAGCTTTGTAAATTGAACTCTTGTAAATTGAGTTCTTGTGAATGTCTGATATCTTATGTAAGGAATTGACGGGGAATTGCGCAATCAAACACTGTACATGTGTATGTGTGACTAGATAGAATGAAATGAACTGCCTTCATCTCAGCTTATTGTTTTGCTTGTACTGTCTCGCTTTGCATGCATGCGGTTGTAGCTGTACTGTCATATACCCGCTGTTCTGGAAGAAATTTTGCTATAAGCCCCTGATAATCCTTTCTTCCAAAACGAAACCATTCTGACAGCAAACTACTGAATGAGCTCATAGCAGAAACACGCTAATGGTCTTAGCGTTGCTTGCGAGGAGCTCACAAATCGATAACTTGTACCGATTCCAGTTTCCACTTTTTCAGCTTGTAATTAGCTAGAACGATTTTTAAATTCATTACTTACCGTACTCTGTTTGTGGACACGAACGGCTGTTTACATGACCGTGCGCATCCATGAACTTTGGGGGTGGACCCCGGGGCAGAGTATGAAGGGAGGGATGGATCTGTATTCATCTACACTTCAAATATCAACAACCTCTCTTTTTGTTTTCTCCCACATCTCTGACGACACCTTCAATCCCTTAACTGTCAGCTGCATTTTGTCACAATTGGCCCGGCCCTAATTAGGGCCCAGTGACAGTTAAGGGGTTAAATGAGATGTTTTAAAACTGTTGGAGATAAATTATTTATTTACTTGGTTGTTGTTTACCCCCCTCCCCAAAGGGTGGCCCAGGTCTTGCACCTGTAGCCCATGACAGTAACCTGAGCCGAATGCAAGCTGGGATTGTGAGCATACTCTTGCTGTGTGTACAGGGATCGCCAGGTCTTTCGGGAGCGCCCGGGCATCCAGGTCAGAAGGGAGAGCCGGGGAGCGCCATCGCGGTGGAGGGTGTGCGGGGTGAAAAGGGCGACACTGGATTCCCAGGCCCTCCTGGCTTACCCGGGTTGGACGGAAGACCTGGCCTGGATGGGGCTCCTGGAGTGCCCGGACTTAAAGGAGCATCTGTGAGTGTGGAGCATATCTGGGCTGCAGGGATCCTAAACCAATCCAGATCCAGCCATGCTCTTCTTTCCTGTCAGATGATTCAACCCCTTACATTCTGACAAAGTCAAGAAAAGCATGTTCTTCATAGTGTATTGCAGTGTCACAAACATAGTCTGTATCTGCTGGTTGCAGCACTTTGCTGATGGTACATCATACTTATACTGAGAGAAATATTCAAACACAGGATTTCATGTTTTTTTTTTTTTGGCCAGAGCATTTCATCCAGTGGAAAACATCTAGATCTTGTACATCATTGTACACACATTTCCCTGCAATTCAGCAGGACATATTCGGGATCGTTGGAAACCTCGGAATCTCTGTTAGAATTTAAAGTGGCCCTGAAGTTCAACCGGTTTAAATGCAGTAGCTGCGTTTGACATACCCATATATGGGTCTGAAGGTTCCGTGGAGTTAGGAGTCACTACTTCTTGTTGGCCAGATGGCTGTCACAACAGACTCACAGTTGTGCAGGGAGAATTTAAAAACAGTAAGTCCCATTGTCACACACTGTGAGCGAAGGATGCAAAAATGTCTTTTGTAGTTATCAAAGATGATTTTCTCAATTTTCTTAAAATGAAAAGGGTTTTCTTGAAAGGGTGATTACTGTGGCTGTTCTCAGTGCAAACCATCGTGTACGTCAGAGTTGCTATCTGTTATCTGTGAAACCTAATTTATGGTCGTCCTACTCCGTCAATGTGCAGACACGCTGTTGTATTGACGGAGATGTGGACCTTTCAGACTTCTCCGTTACCTAATAAGTGTTGCAAAGCAATTCAGTGCCAGGACAATAGGGGGCGTAGTGAGACGTGCCTACTATTTCATGATGTCTGTGGTCGAGGATTGTTCATTTACCTCAGCCTGTCGCACCGAAAGCGTGCCATTCCTGAAATGATGTATTTAGCTGACCAATCACAGGCTTACGCTATCCGTGGGGTCTCCGTCGTTTTGACTGATAGAAAATTTGGGAGGTGTCTGTCATGCGTCAAAGAGCATGTCGGAGAGGGTTTGCGACATCGGAGAGGGGCTCTGTGTGTCTGCGCATTGACGGAGTTGGATGACCATAAATTAGGCTTAAAGTGCATGGATCTAAAAAGGATAGTTTGTTCTGTTTGGTGAACTGAGAGAAGTTAAGCTGAGTTAGTACTGTGCTTATTTGACCCATGCATAACATTACATAACATATTATAACATAACATAACGTGGCATAGCAAAACATAGCATAGCATAGCATAACATAACATGACATAAAATGGCATAGCATGGCATAACATAGCATAGCATAACATAGCATACCATAACATACCATATCATATCATAACATGACATAGCATGGCATTGCATAACTTAACATAACTTAATGAGAATGGCCATTAAACCCAGCATGACTCTGGGCTTGCAAAGGGCTTGAAGTTCTCTTCACCTAATTTGCGGTGTCTCTATCGGTTGCGGTGGGAAACTGTAGGGATCCCTGTTGGTGAAGGGAGAGCGTGGGCCTCCAGGATTACCCGGCACCCCAGGTATACCCGGAGACAGAGGAGCGCCAGGCGGTCCAGGATTTGGCCCCCAAGGGGCATCTGGAGAGAAAGGTGTTCAGGGAGCGGCTGGGAGGCCAGGGACGCCAGGTGCACCAGGTGAGCAGTAGCTCTGTTTGGGCAGTGGGTTCGGTAAGAAGCCTGGATCTTGGGTTGGGAAGTAGCACCCATTTCCAAAAAAGTTTGGTTGCTGTGTTAAGTGCAATTAAGAATGCACAGAATGTAATGATTTGCAAATCCTTTAAACTCCCTGTATGATTGAAAATAGAAAGAAAACATATCAGATGTTGAAGCTGAGAAATGTTATTGATTTTTCTATCTCCCCGACGACGATAGTCGGAAGATACTATAGTTTCGTTCCAGGGCCGCCGCCGCCGCAGACATTTTTTGTTCCTGGCTCTGGAGGCTTCAAAGGTTTTAGGATTTTTCTCAAACATCTTTGACGATGCAAATTTAATTTGGCAATGCTCAAGACCAATTCTTGGCAATTTCCCACATCCAGTTTGGCCTCCGCTGGCCATTTTGTGTAAAAAAAAAAATGTTTATTTTGCAGATTTTGTTTTTCTGCTCATTTTGAGCCATATTTACATATATACATGTTCAGGGATGCATATTAATGTCATAGCAAGAGGAAAAACTAACATTGAGGCTGTAAAAATTGAAGCACTGATTACTAAAACCCCACAAGTCAAGTGTGAGTTATGGGGTTTTAGTAATAGGTGCTTCAATTTGCAAGTGATCTCTCATGGGGATTAGGGAGATACATAACTCGGTCCCTGTGGCGAGTGAGTTTAGTTGAAAAATATATCATTTATATGTATGCATCAGAGGTCGCGTTAACCGAATATTTTCCGTCATTGACGGATTTTTTTTAACAATGATGAAAAAGTTTGAAAGCTGTCCGTCATATTGACTGAATGTAATTCACACCCCCGTCCAGTTGGTGGTGGTTGTCATATTGTGTCGAGCATTGTCCTTGATGTGTGACTTGAAATGCCAAGTCTCCCGCATTTGACGTTAGTCTCACGCATTTTTTAGGCTTATTCACCGTAGTCCGCAATTATTCAATGAATGCTTATTAATGAGATTCTCACGTGGAATTAAAATCCTTGTGCATTGAAGTTTCAGTTTCACTTGCATGAAGGTGGACCTCACTATGGAAAGGGATTATGACTACGGACTTCTCGTGCTTGTCTTTACTGAGGGATTAGAAACATTGCATGTGTTTCATGATCGTTTAAATTGTTAATGTGAGGTTTTACGAAATGAGCCAAGAGCGAGAACCAGATAAATGCAAAATGGAGGCTTTATTTCTGAAGGGGGAAACCCCCCAACAGAGCTGGCAACAGTACAATGTCCACAATCCACAAGCAGAATCCAAAGGGCAAAATCCAAAACTAACCAGGGCACCAATAACAAAACTCAAGGTCAGGCAAAAATGGTTCGGTACACAGGCGTGGGTTTGGTGGAGAGGCAAACTCATTAGCCGTAAACAGTCCGAATCCAAAAACCAGGGCAGCAAAAGACAATAGACGTGGTCGGGCAAAAATAGGTCAAAACTCACAAAGGCAATCAGATCCAAAAGGGCAAACCAAAAACAAGTGTCGGGCAATCCAGTCAGAAAGAAAATATCACAGTGAGCAAGGCGAGGAACGTAGCACAAGACAAAGGAGTAAAGACGATCTGACAAGGAACTGAAAGTGCAGACACCTTATATACACATCCGGGGTGAACACATGACAAGGGAGCACAGGTGCGATCAATGAAACAATAATCAGGATTGACACATGAGGGTTTATCTAATTACCGGTACATGAATCTGGCGAATGCCGAAACGCAGACAGGGATAACGAGACATTCCTATGAACGAATAAACGGCTCCGGTTAAGGAGTACTAAAGTGTACAGTCTAAAGAAAAGGGAAAGCCTGAGATATAAGTGGAAACTGCAGTAGAGATAATTAGTGATAGGCAAGGAGGGCGGAGATACAGATTGGGCGAATGCTGAGAGATCGTTGGTCTATTAGTATGTGCAGCTATACAATCCCGAGAGCAAGTTAGTCCGTTAGTAAAAATATACAATGTTAATCTTGGTTAGTAATTAATCGAAAACAATAAACTGTTAGTATGGTTAGTGGATAGTAACAGAGAGAGGAAGGAAGAAAAACGAGATATGAAGAAAGATTGAAATCCCAGAAACCAGGAAATCACCCGAATGAGTGGCACGTCAGACAAGGGACCGTGGGCAAAGACCTACACAAGACAAGACAGGGTAAACGAAGTGCAGGACTAGAACTAAAAACAAGACTATGAAGGTGTGGCAAGGCTATGAAAACATGGCAAGGCTGTGAAACATGGCAAGACTATAAAACATGGCAAAGACATAAATAATAACAAAACATGAAAAATAATAAAACATGAAATCAAACAACAAAACACAATACATAATCATGGGGATGGTCAGAGGCGGGCAGTGGTCACTCAAACACAAACAGCATACGTGGCATGGCCAGGCACAAAACTTAAACATGAAACTAGGAAAAAGGCATGACCGAAATGCAGATTCACAACAGTTTAAATGTAATAAGACCATATGAAACGTCTTTATGCAATTCCATTGCTTTCAATCCCTCAGTAAAGACAAGCGTGAGAATTCCCGAGTCATATTCGATTTCAGTGTCACTAGTGGGGAAATCTTCTGTAATGCACGTGAAACTGATTAATTTAATGCACGATGACTTGAATTCTGGGGGTGAATTTCTTCAGTACGCCTTGAATGAATAATTGCTGACTGCGGCTCAGGAACGTGAATGCCACTAAAAAGTGAGAGACTCACGCCGAAAATGCATGAGACTTGGCATCTCTGGACTATGATCCTGTATTCCTCATATTTTTGTAATATGATCATTTGCTCTACATTTGTAAAATATGCTGCCCTGCTGCTGGTAGATGATTAATCATATGCTACAAACACTGTCTCTGTAATGTGAACACGCGGGAAAGGTCGGGAAAGCCCCGGTTATCATAACGAGATGATAAGCAGCTTCTTGGGACCGCTTATCGAGACTGCGGTTGTTAGGCTTAGTGAAGCCCAGCAATAAATGAAAGCATTGTTCATTTGCGCACTGTTACTGGGTGGGGGAAGAAATCATTTGTTATGTTTTATAAAGTTCATACTGCAGTAAGTATTAAATACTAGGGCTGAATATTGCCACTGATTTCCTGAATCAATTCGATTTCGATTCACAAGGTCCCGATGAGATTTGATTTCCGATTCGATTCGATTCGATCCAATATCGATTAATTGAAGGATATTTCAGCTTCAGTACCTGTTTTGCTTGAAAATGAAAGGGAGACTTGGAGAACTAATGGCAGAAATTATACTTTCAGTTGAATTATTAATATGAAACCTTCAACCTAGGGACAATATTTCAAATATTAAAGTTCACACTAAAAAGTGACCCCAAACCTGTTTCCTGAAAATACTTTTTATTGACCAACACATTTGATAAATCAACATAATAAAGTGCAACATAGACTTAACAGTCAGTAGACTATTATTCTCTGAAACTGGGTCAATATTTCATGCTTGACTTTGCGCGTTCATTTTCCAGTAAATGTTATTGAATTTAAACCAATATGCTTGCCCAAAATACCCCACATAGACATGTTCGACTGTACAGAAATAATTACTACTATACATTCAACAAAGAAAATAATATTGGATTTTTAATTTGAAAACTGGTTGAAATGGTGGACAAAAATTGGATCTTTTTATTACTCAACTTCCACCCGACGCTGCTTTTGAAAATATATCTCCCAACACATGTAGTTGAGCTTAAAATAAAGATCTGATACCGAAATTTATATGCAACATTGTCTTTGTTTTCTCATTATTACTTGTAGTTTGAAAATCCGGCCTCAATTTACCGTTCCGTGCGTAACCAGTTCGTGTCCACTGCAGTGAGCCTACGTACGGATCACAGTACATTTTTACCATCAACAGGTAGTTCCGCATTTGCAGCATGCTTTCTATCAGTGAAACCCTGCTCGATGTACATTTATATGACACGTTGTCAAAATACCTCTACCTGCAATTAACTTATTCGTGATTATCCGTTACGTCGGGAGATTTATTACTTACGTTATTTATTTATTTATTTTTGAGGATTTGTACCTGAGTTTTTTTTTTTAACTGGGAACTTTACTCTACTGCATTTGAAAGATAAAAAGTATACTTCGTTACTTTGACACCGGCCACTTTGCTACTCATTACAAATAAAAATATGAATGAAATTCATTATTTAAGGATTATCTGGATTTGGCGTGTTGGAGAAGAACAACGGTATTCGGCAGGGTATCTTAAGCGCCTTGTGCAGACGTGTCCGCCTGCAGACATGGAGCTGAAAATTTATGCAGAACAATATTGTATCAGTAGATGGCACTCCCGGATCAGTTATTGAATATTCACAAGCAAACTGGAAATGCACTAATAAAAAATCGATCTTTGAATAAAATGAATCGATATCGAAAATGTAAATAAAAATCGATCTGAATCGGTAAATTGATTTTTTGAACCCAGCACTATTAAATATAGTGCGCAATGCGTGTCTACAGTCACAATGTGTGTCTCACAGTCGGCACCAGCTAATGCGTAATGTATTATTATCTATTTTTTTTTTTTTTTTTAATTATCATTTAAAAAAATAAAGTTACAATGACGGATAATAATTGATTACGACAGAAGTTTTATGCCCCTGTCCATCGCAATGACGGACAATGTGAAAGTGTAACAAGACCTCTGGTATGCGTGTACATATTATTTGATGCCATCAAAAAAATGTTGAGATACGTGTACCGCTGTATTGCATCACCTTCTCTTTTACCTACACTCTGTAGGCAATTGAAGAGACCAACTGCCATAGTTTAGAAAGCAACATGTTTTCCCCTTGTTGCTGGGTGCAGGTGCTCAAAATTTTGCGGCCTCCAGTGTTGTATTATTAGTTTCATGATGCCGTAATGCACCAAATGTTTTCAATGGGTTACAGGCCTGGACTACAGGTAGGCCAGTTTTGCCCACAAACTTTTTTACTGCAGAGCCACATTGTTGTAATATGTGGTTTGGCATTGTCTTGCTGAAATATAGCCTAAAAATGATGTCGTCAGGATATATCTGCGTATATCATTCTGCAATAATGACGTCTTCACAGATGTGCAAGTTTCCCATGCCATGTGCAATAATGCTCCCTCATACTGATGCTGGCTTTTGAACTGTGCTCTGATAACAAGCTGGATGGTCCCTCTCCTCTTTATCCTGGAGGGTGCAGCATCCATAATTTCCAAAAATCATTTCACGTTTTGATTGGTTGATTGGTCAGACCGCAGGGTACTTTCACACTTTACATCAAACCATCTTAAATGAGCTTGGGCCCAGAAAAGGCAGCAGTGTTTCTAGATCTAGTTTTACCTTTACATGGTAGAGTTTTAACTTTCATTTGTGGACACAGCGTCAAACTGTGTTCACTGACAGTAGTTGTCAGAGGTGTTACTGCGCCCATGCAGTGATTCCCACCTCAGAATGCTGTCTGTTTTTAATGGAGAGCCACCTTAGGGCCTGAGATTACGACCATTCAATATTGGTTTTCCGCCTTGCCCTTATGTACAGAGATTCCTTGGGATTCTCAGAATATTATAATGACATTATGTGCCGTAGATGACAAAATGCCCAAATTCTTTGCAATATTATATTGAGACGCATTATACTTATATTGTTGAATGATTTGCCCATGCAGTCTTTCACAGAGTGGTGAAGTCCCCGCCATCTTCACTTCTGAAAGACTCAGCCACTCTTGGATGCTCTTTTCAGTCTTTTGTTGCCCTTGTCCCAACTTTTTTGAAACGCATTGCTGGCATAACATTCAATATGAAACACTATTTTTCAGAACACAGTAACATTTCTGATTTTCAACATTTTATTTGTTGTCTTTGGATAATTGTCAAAGAAATATTGAGTCCCATGTTCCCATGATCCCATGTTTTTTAACAATGTTGCTGGTCAGTTTGAGGATCGTGGGCTCCGTGGCTGGGGTTCGGCTATTCTTCTTCTGGTGACTCATTGCGGCTATGCCCACCCCTGCCTGCAGGTGCCAAAGGAGAGCCTGGCCAAACATTGTCTGAAAAAGGTGCTCGTGGATCCCCTGGACCCTCTGGAGAGCCAGGAGCACCCGGCTCGCCAGGTACCGAGCTCCGCTGACCCACGAGTTCTGATCTGCCTGTGATGGCTGTGATGTTGACGTAACGTTTTGCATCATTATGATGAGAACCAGCCTGACAATGTTTTAGTTTGTTTTCCTACCACTTCAAGTTCAATCTGCTCTGCAAAATATTAGAAATAAGTCCATCTGATCAACACTTTAATCTTGTATTTACATTCAAAACTCTTATTTCTATTACCTTTTTTCTCAATAAGACAAACATTTGATTACTCTCCCAGTACCTTTAAAAGTTTCACAGTTTTTTTTCCTTTTGCGAACTTGCGCATGCATTATCGACACACAGGCCACCCGAATCTCGTCAATTTATGGGAAACACTGTAATTATATTTAGGTAGCATGGAAGTTGTGTACAGTTTTATGTTAAGATAGAGGCTGTTGTCGAGATTGGAGCAATGACAAAACGACTGATGCAATAAAAAGACTGATGTAACGTCACTACTGGTTTAGTGTAAAGTGTGTGATGTGCATGGGGTGAAGTGTGATGTTGCATCCCAACAGCTGTTGATACAGAGTAGAAGAATGCATGCAGGAAAGTACAAATGAAATTACGAGATGAATGTTGGTACATAGTGCAGTGGCTCTCTAATGAGTATAATCACACATGCAGTGATGAATAGAGAAATGGAGCCGTGTAGGGAGGTGTTTAACCTCTTGTTGGCAACTTGTTTAAAAGAGGGGGAGTTGCCACATGATAGGTTTTCAACAGCATCTGACTTCGATATCTTATGTCATTGGGCAACTATAGTTGCCCACAGTGCTGAAAGGGTTAATATGAGCAGCGCTGAGCTCTGATCTGTGTGTCTCTGGTCTGCAGGCGCCCCTGGACTTCCAGGGGCACCGGGGTTCAGCGGATCCCCCGGAGCCAAGGGAGAGCCCGGCGTTCCTGGCATTGGATTACCCGGAGCTCCTGGAGAGAAAGGTATGGATCAGCTATCTGCTCAGTGCGCAGTATCACAGTAACACAACACACACAAACACAGCATACCCACACATGGAGGGGGGGACTCGTGAGGAGGTGTTTGACTTGGACACAGAAGGTTGTTGGTTTAAGTCTCAGAGCAGTCGCATGAGATCAGTGCAGCAGTTGGGCCCTAGAGCAAGGCCCCCAGCCCCACATTACCCCAGGGGGCACTGGCCCCAGTTTATTCTTGTCAACTGTCAGTCGTTTGGATAAATGCTCAGGCTAAATAACTGTGCACTTGCTCAGATGTAAGATATGAATTCCTTTCTCATTTAGCCGCAGTTCATAAACATTTGGATGGTGAAGTAGTTTTTGCTTTTTAAAATTCACACTGCAAAAAAATGAAAGATGACAATACTACTAGGTAAGATGAATTTACTTATTTTAAGACTAAAAGCACTTATTTCTATCACCATTTTTCTTATAAGTCAAAAACTTTCTCCTTGATTTGAGGTAATTTTGACTAGCTTGCTAATGGAATAAGAGAATTTTCACTTGTCAAACAAATAATGACATAAGAAAAGTAAAAATGTTCACTTGTCAAGCAAATAGTATCTGAGATTAAGATACTATTTTAAGATTTTTTTGTCTTACTAAGAAAAATGGTGTTTTCAAGTGTTTTAAGTCTTAAAATAAGTAAATTCATCTTGCCTAGTATTTTCATCTTTCATTTTTTTGCAGTGCAGCTAATTGGATTTGAAAACTAATTTTTCTGTGAGGGTAAATTTGATGGATATCAAATCAATATCTTGTGAAAAACATCCGAATACGCACTATTCTGTATTCCTGGAGGGAATCATATCCTATCATATCATATCCTCGCTATTTATTACTCAAGAATTCAGAATATCCAATTGCATTTAAAAACCCTGCAATCCACTCAGTGATGAACAACATCACGAGTGTAAAAGTTACAATATAGATGAAAGAGCAGACTTTATTCGTGTGCAGAGAGTAAATTATATTGAGTTATTGTATGTAAGGGCAGTGCTGATTGGAGGTTGAGTTATTGTTTGTGAGAGCAGAGATGATTGGGTATGAGTTATTCCATGTCAGAGCAGTGCTCAAAGGGTATTTGTTTATTTTATATAAGTGCGGTGATGATTGTGTGGTGGTTTGTTGTATATATGCAAGAATGGTACTGGCTTTGGGTTGTTGTAGGCCTATGTACATAAGAGCAGAGCTGATTGGGTGTTGGGTTGTTGTGAGCTGATTGGGTGTTGGGTTGTTGTGTGTATCTAAGAGCAGTATTGTTTGTACAGTCTCGTGCAAATCAAGTGGATATAGGTGCTCATCATCTGAATGAGCTGAATGGAGCGCAAATAGCTGTGCCAAGTGATGGATGTTTTACACGTTGTACCAACTCAAAAATCACTGCATAGTACCTTAATAGTACACAGTACATAGCTTATCAAGTACCATAGGGGACACATCTCATACTGAGAGCTGAATGTAGATGCTAATAAAGGTAATGGGCGGTGATAGGACGCCAAATGCAGAGACCAGTGAGAGAAAGAACAAAGAGCAGCCCAGATAAGAAACAAATACAAAAGGAGGTACACACCTCCAGTAAAGGCTTATGCTTCCAAGGACGAATAAAAGTCCACAACAGGGAAGCAATGCGAGAGAGAATAAACAAAGTGAGAAGAGGAAAAAAAACTTCTAAAAGAAGCAATTCCTGACAATAAATGGAAGATAAGAGGTCATTAGGAAAACTGCCTAGAGAAATCTTCGGCTGAAGTGCTAGAAACAAACAGACACTCTAGCAATAGGCGTGGTGAACCCCGGCCATTTAGTCCGGAAAACTCCGTCCAGCTCAATCAGCCAGCTGGGACAGGAAATCCATGGAAAAGAAATTTGATGTTGTCCCAGACGATAGAACAAAGAAAGGTCCAACAAACAAAGGCACGCCTAAACCACCACAATAAAGTAATAAAAACTCTGAAAATTGATTGGGTATGGGGTTGTTGTATGTATCTAAGAGCAGTATTGATTGGGTATGTGGTTGCTGAATGCATGTAAGAGCAGTATTGATTGGATGTGGTGTTGTTGTATGTATCTAAGAGCAGTATTGATTGGGTGTGGTGTTGTTGTAAGTGTATAAGAGCAGGACTGATTGGACGCTCTGTCTGTTACAGGAATCCCAGGGGTTCCAGGTTTGCCAGGAACGCCCGGTGGTCCAGGTCGCCCTGGATTGGATGGTGTCCCGGGAGCACCTGGAGCTCCTGGTGCTAAGGTGAGGGATGGGCAAGTAAAGTGCCTCTTTTCTGCGAGTGGATGGACCAGTTCTCCCAGAATAAGGAGCGGCCTATCCAGATTATAACCGTAAAAGAGCGATCCGAGATTGCAAACCTCTCTGAAGGCTGAAATCCCCATTTATCAACATTCCGGTTCTTTTAAGATATCAGGAATCATAATCTGTTGACATTCTACAAAATCTACATAATCTCAGCAGTGATTTAGTGGTGGTTGGAAGTCTGTACCTGAAAAAACATACACCCACGATCTAGAAAGACATCCAGCTCCAAAGAAATTTGTGATGTTGTCATGACATCATCGAGACAATGCTTCCCGAATTTTCTCAATTCAAATCCTCATATATTTATGAAGATGTGATCCAAATTGTTGGATTTCTCTGCCAATGGTGACGAATACCACCAAAAAATCCTGGATACAGATTGAGATCCGGATGACTCCCAAAATCTATTTACCTCTAAGTCAGGCCAGGATCCATCGCTGGTAAAATTCTCATGCAAAATAATCCATTAGTTTTTGTGTAATCCTGCTGACCAATCAACAAGAGCACTCAGTGAGCACACCCCTCCTACAAAGCATTGGGAGCTTTACTACCGTTTAGCGGATTTTAAGATGTATGGCATTTCTAATTCCAATCCTGCAATGGTGAAGAATCCTTTAAAAAATTCCTAGATACCGAATTTCATGCGGATCACTCCTAAAATGAAATCGCCACTAGGATTGGCAAAGACACATCTTTGGTAAAAATTTCATTAAAATCTGTGTCCATTACTTTGTTGTTAACAAACAAAAAAACAAGCAAACTTACTTACCCACCAACTGAAGGTGAAACTTAACCTCCATGGGGGAGGTAACAAACAAACAAACAAACAAACAAACACAACTGATTACATAAAGGACGTTGCCGACAATTTTGTCCAGGTTGCAGAGCTGATGTTCCTATCAAAAATGCTGAGCGTAGCATGTTTCATTTCATCAGCGAAAATTATTACTGTCCAGTTCCTGAACACACCTGAGAGGCATGATAAAGGAGGGAGTGTTATACCAACTATAGCCACTACAGGCACTAGGGAGAGCGAGCTAGTAGCACTTCAGCATGCTTGTGTACCTAGTAGCGTGCCGTTGTGTTCAGAAGCCCCTCAGTAACTTCACCCTTTACCGCTCGATTGTGCTCAAGCTGTTCTCTTTCAAGTTCGCCCTATTAACAATCAAACAATTTATTGACTGAACAACCAAGAATCCATAGCCTATACTAAGAAATGATAATGAAGAAACTGAATGCCTATTGTCTATGTTTGTATAATTGATAAGGCATTGTAATGCAAAAATCTGAATCCGAATCTTCTAATCCGAAACTTCCGCGGACTTTGCAGCATTTATTTTCGCCATCACTCAGCTGTGCAGCGCAATGCCCTGTTGCGTGACCACATTCAGAATATAGAACGGATTTTCGTGCCTAATTGCTTCATGAGCCTCGCAAACTAAGCAAATCTGTGCTGTTTCACAAGCTAAAAGAATGCAGAAATTATAAAGACATAATCATATTTTAGGTCATCATTTTTGCATGGCGGAAAATGCCTCATAGCATTGTTATACATTGCACCACAAAATTATCAAAAATAAATTATGCTGTCACCCACCAATTAGTCTGGGCAACTGTTGCTGATCGGGAAAAGTAAACTGCAAGAGGTTTGGGTTAATGAGCGTTGAAGGGCGAGGTTTCTGAAGGCCTTTGTTACTGCCGATGGACGGCCACTGTTGTGTACCATTGTGCTTTGTTTCTTGTGAAAAGTCAAATGTAAAGTACTTCCTTGTCGGTCGCATTCACTCCTGTAAGAACTCACACCAAATCTGGTCTCCTGCTCAAGTAAAACTCTGTCGCATGGGAACGTTGTAAGATTGGGAAAAGTTAGCCATGTTCGAATTGCAAGGAAATGTGAAATCGCTGAGACGCTGACTGAAAGTGGCATATTTGTGTCTCAGGGTGATCCCGGTTATGGGTCGCCAGGTCTTCAGGGTTCACCAGGATTTCCTGGAGCGAAAGGAGTGCCGGGGCCGAAAGGAGACCCTGGATTCCCGGGGGGCCCCGGAGGGCCTGGACGGAATGGGTTTGATGGTGGCCCGGGACCCAAAGGTAAAGGTCATGCTTTTCTCAACCAAGAGCTTCAGAGCTCACCTCCAGCCGTAGCACTGAAATTCTTTCTCCTCTTCGGTAAAGTGGTGCCTTGTAGCCCACTGCTTATCTAACTAAAGTGGACAGTGTGCTGGCAGTTGTTACCTCCGCCCAACTAAGTTGGAGGAGGTTATGTGATCACGCCCATTTGTTTGTCTGTCTGTTTGTTAGCAGGATATCTTAAAAATGGCTGCATAGATTTCAACCCAACTTTGCAGGATGTTACAGTTGCACTAGAGGAGCAAGTGAATAAATTTAGGCATATCTAGGCCAAAGTGCAGCTGAGATATAAAATTCAGCTGTGCTGGTGGAAATTTGAAGTCTCTCCAATGGGCCGGATTTCCAATCAGCGTGCTTTTGCGTTTTACAACCACCTGGCGGTCGAGTGCAACAATTCCCTACATGAGTACATTGGCAGAGGTACTTGCACTCTCTGAGCACAGCTCTAGTTTATATATTATCTTGTATCTCCATGGCTGTTAAGCTTTTGACTTCTTTCAAGAATAATGATGGAGTTCCAGCTCATCCCAGAGGTGTAGTCTTACTGTATCCTTCGATCTGATAATCTGAGTGAGAAAAAGGGCATAAACTCCGACTCAAACTGATAAGCTAACTGAAGACTCCGGTGCTAAATGTACTCAAGTCACAAAATGTCCATTTTGAGAGAATTGAGCCATTGGACTTAAGAAACCATAAAATAAGTTTTCTCATCCTTACTTCGTGGTGCGTTAGAATGTGACTTAAAATCTGGTTGACAATAAGGAGGGAACTTAGAGCAATAAAATAATTTGCCTCATTTGTGAAAGTACGCTTGATTCATCATTCTAACTCATATATTAAGCCTTCATGTTGCCAAATTGCAAATTTGTAATTGCCGCCATTTTGAAACCGGATCATGCTTATTCACTGACTCAGGTCTGAGGCATAAAGTCATCACAGTAAGATTTCCCGTGTGAAACAGGCCGTTTCAGCATTCGCGAATGATTAAAAGTCTTGAGTAAACAGTTGGAAAGTGCCTTCATGTTGCATTGTGGCTGGATGTTCTCACTATCCAAGTGAGTGAGTAACTTAATTTAATATTCCACGCGACAAAAAAAACTGCAAAAAGCGAGGACAAAGCAAGTATAGAGGACCAGGGCAAACTGGAGACCCAGTGGCCCTTCTCTCCTGTGTTGTAACCATTTTACTGAAGATTGCTTTGAAAAGGCACCTTCTCTGAAAGACAGATTTGGGCTCAGAGTTCAATGTAGCAGGATATGCATATTTGAAAACTGAATTCTGTTGAGCATGAGAAATAAATCTTGTGTGGAAAATCTGCTTGCTAATTGATAATGAATGAAAGTAAGAATAAAATGATTGTGGTGGTTTACCTGGTTTTGCAGTTTTAGTTTTCCAAATAAAACACTCACTGAGCTAAGTGCTGAGCTGATGAAAATATAAGCCAGATCTAGATCAATATTATGCTGAGAGGTAAATAACAAAATAGACTCTCAGTTGCAATAATTAGACATCCACAGGCCTAACCCTCCACTAATCCCATCATGAGGTATCCACAAAAATAAAATCTTGATCCATTTATTCCAAATGTTAATTATTTACATTAGTGGATCAGCACAAATGTTCAATAACAATGATCTTTGTCCATTTATCACATAACTGCAGTACTTTTCCCATAACCCCACTCATGACGCAGTATTTTTGATATTGCCCTTTGCAAAAATCACTCCACGTTACGTAATGCTCTTAACATTTAGCCAAACTGAATACCAAGCATAAAATTGGTTAAGTCGGTAACACTTAGTGCTGTAGCGAGCCAGCTAAGTACCACTCGCATAACTATGTTATCGTTACTGAGCTAGCTAGCCAGCGTGCATGGAATACCATTCCATGACCACAATGTAACATCAGTTTGTTTGCTAGCTAGCAACTCAGTTGAATGTGAACTTAAAAACCATTGCTAGTTCAACGGCGAATGTCTGCGACTCAGTTACTTTCAGTGTATCAAATTAATGGCGTGAGCTCAGTGCTAACATAATTGAAATTTCTATCAAGGCACTAACAGAAATCAAGTTTGTTTTCTATTGAGTACGCAATTTGGCTCTGTGATAAATATAAATTTATACTCTTGGTTGTGTCTTCTGAAAGTTATGAAATGCCCACTCATATAGGATCCTCTACTTTTATATCCTCTCCTTCTTTGCCTTCAGCATTGGACAGCTTCACATCACAGTCATCTGGTGGTTCTAACATGTAGGGCATCATTTCCCCCCACTTGTACAGTCTCAGAAGTCTCTGCTTCTTCAGGGGATAATTTCTCTCAAACTGAGTCAACAATTCCCTAAAATCATGAGGTTGTGGGTGGCACAGTGGTTAGCACTGCTGCTTCACAGCAAGAAGGTTATGGGTTCGAATCCAGCCTGGGGCCTTTCTGTGTTTGCATGTTCTCCCCGTGTTCACGTGGGTTTCCTCCGGGTACTCTGGTTTCCCCCACCCCCAAAACATGCAATATAGGAATACTCCTGTACTCCCATGTGAATGTTTGGTGGTGGTCAGAGGGCCGTAGGCGCATACTGGCAGCCACACTTCCGTCAGTCTGCCCCAGGGCAGCTGGGGCTACAAAAACATAGTTTACCACCATCAGAGCATGAATGTGTGAGTGAAGCGTCTTTGAGTGCCCAGAGAGCAGAAAAGCGCAATATAAAATTGATGCATTATCGCGGTTTATATGGCTGCCAGAACTCAGAAAGCTGTGCCATCTGTTTGCCGAAGTTAAGATTCATCAAACCGCTCTGATGTTTTACCTGTTATTCTATAACATATTATAGAATAATAATCGAACAAAAGCAACATTTTCGTTATTTATTATTAAATAAATCCAGTGTGATGGCAACCACACTTAAAGTACTTATAGCACTAGGCTATTCAATTTGTAGAGCAGTTTGGTCCCAGTTGAGCTGAAAAATTACTTCAGACTGGAGTCAAAATTCTTCTTTCACACGTTGCATTGGAAGGACACCGTCTTCAGATGCATTATATAGAACCTGAATAGGAGAAATTGTGGCCCCCTGGATAACTATAAGGGTGGCAGGTCTCTCCTAATCTACCTTTTTTCTACTTTCTTACAGGTGATTCAGGTGTTCCCGGCATTCCTGGAAGTCGCGGACCTCCAGGCGCCCCTGCTTTTGGTAGCCAAGGACCCCAGGGACCCCCTGGACCCCCGGGACCCGCAGGGGCTCCAGGTGCTGTCATGTTTCAATTAGATTACTTTTCTTCTCTTTCTCTTCTCTATCTATTTCAGTTCTGTGTCTCCTTGAAACTGCTCTATGCTGTGTGCTGTTGCTACTGTTGGGTCTCTAGTATCTTCACCTTGTGGCAAGAGTCTCTCGAGACAAGGGCTAAAATGCTGTGAGAGATCTCATGGGGCATCAAGGAGTCAGCAGCGCATCAATTATTGTATTTATCATTTCTGGCAATGTTTTGGTCCAGATTACCATCTCATATGGCTGCCTTGTGTTCTGTAAACTACACTGGAATGCTTAGTGTGCTTCTCCAAGAGGGATTCATCCTTTCCCTTTTTTCTCTTTTTTGGTGAATTGACACTGCGTATCTCATCACTGCAGGATACTCTGGAGGTCCGGGAGCCAAAGGTGACCCCGGATCCCCTGGACTGGACATCCCAGGTTTGCCAGGAGACAGAGGAAGTCCTGGTATTCCCGGTTCCCCAGGACCTCAGGGCTCACCCGGACCCCCAGGTGGAGGAGGCCAAGATGGACTGCCAGGATTTCCCGGTGAGTGACCTCTCTCTGTCCACTACTTTTGCATCCTTGCACTAGTGTGTCGGCATGCCTGTTGAGCGATGTACTGGACCACTAATGCAAATGTCTGGCCGTCATTTTCCCAGGCGCCAAAGGAGATCCTGGTCCAGTTGGACCTCCAGGTCCTTCGGGAAGTCCAGGCTCTAGCGGTGGTCCCGGATTCCCTGGTTCTAAAGGTAATCGATGTCCCTAACACCCTGTTTGGTGTACCCTCGCCTGATCGCACACAGTCTAAGTTGGGTCTTCTGCTACACAGGTGACGATGGCTTTCCTGGTCGCTCTGGGGGCCCTGGGGCTCCCGGGCCGAAGGGAGAAAGAGGATCCCCTGGTCATCCTGGCAGTCCTGGACCAACCATTCCCCCTATTGAGGTGAAGGGAGCAAAGGGAGATCCAGGTGGTCCAGGTAAGCTTTTGTCCTCACCTATCCAGGCCGGTGAAGAACATTGACAGTACAGATGTAGCACAGTGACTGCACAGGTCGAACCCCTTACCCATCAAAAGTAGAAAAACAGTGACTGAGCTGGTAGCAGTTACTATTCATACAACGACCACATTGTTAAAGAACCTTAAACATTATGGTGACGAACCGTGTCTGAATGTACAGGGCAGTTGCCATATTGGTAAAGGAACAAGGCCAAACAAACGACGAAATGTGACCAAATATGCATGAAGTGTGTTTCCCGTACATGCCACGGATTACCAATGTGGTGAGATTGAAAATGAGTATTCAGGAAAAGGGCGGCAATCATACCGATAATGGTACATGACCTCCAGTGCAGAGGGTAGGATTTGAGCTTGTATTCGGTCAGTGGACTGACACTCATGTTTTTATGTTTCTGCAGGCGCTTCAGGGTTCCCAGGACAGAAAGGCGCGATCGGTCCCCCAGGCGATGCTGGGCGTCCAGGGCTAGATGGCACACCGGGTATTCCAGGACCTGCAGGTGAGATCTCTGCACACCCGTTTCTCCCACTTCTGCTGCCTTGCTTTATAGTACGGTCAGTTTTCAAGTATTTAAGGGGCACTGTAATGCCATGTGCAGGGGCAAGTCTTCGCTCCAATCTTGAAATCATTACCCATACATTTTCAAGAGGTGCAAAGTATAAGTGTTATCATTGCAATCCTTGAACTTGAATATTTCAGCAATTTTGTTATTTAAATTGATTACGGTTTCGTATTTTTGGGGCTGTAATTTTTCTTTTGAAGTCCTAACGTGTTTGTGAATCCGATTTTTTCTTGATAATTTTTGCTCTTGTTAAGTTCATTTATTAGATGGAGAGCTATTTCAAACAAGACGTAGCTGCTTTGAGTTTTAACTTTTCCACTGTTTTGACATGGAGCCACAACGGCAAAAAGAGCAAAACACAAGATTCTTTCCTTTACATGTGCAATTCTCAGATTGCTTTGCCCTGCTGTTTCTGGCAACAATTTACCAACGGTAATAATATCTTTGTTAGTTTTAGTTTTGCAAGGAAGTACAGTAAGCTAAAACAGCTATTTTTTAGCGATTAAAAGAACTTCATCTGAATTGTCTTCACTTGAATCGTCTCCTCATTCGTTGCTATTAGTTTGAAGTAAATACGTATGGTTGTCTTGTCATTTCAGTTCGTGAACTCCGGTTCTGACATGGAAATAGTGACCCCTGGAGGATAACAAATGCATTTTTTTTACATTACTGGCTGAAGGCTGTTACCTGTATTATGTTATTAATACCGGTAACTCTGGGGATTATGTTATGGTGCTGTCTGTCCATCTCTCTGCCTGTCTGTCCCAAAAAGGGTAGCTTCACTATGAAATTAACTATCCCAACATTTTTGTCAATTTTTTTTCAAAAAGTAGTGTGATTGTTAGATCTACATTGACGTTATGCATATCTTAGCATTATTCCCCTCTGATTTTGGCAGAGTTCCAGCCTTGTGTTAGATTTTTTTTGTTTTACCATTTAAACCGTGCACGCAAGTCAATAATATGTGCTCAAATTCAGTATGAAACCTCAGTGAACAAAAGGTTTGGGGTGTATTTGACAACGAGATGCCACAGCTCAGATGTTCAGGCACTGTTTGTTACTCAGGTGAAGAAGAAAATCTTCCGTCCTCTTCTTAGGTCCCAAGGGAGATCCTGGAGCACCAGGTATTCCAGGCTCCTCTGGAGGATCTGGGGCAAAAGGGAATCCCGGTGAACCAGGTTACCCTGGTGAGTCTCGTACAACTTCAGCTTAGCATCTCTCTATATCCCTGTCTTTAGTAAACACTATTAGCTCATGCCTAGTCCACACAAATATGCATATTATTCTGGGGTGCTTTTCCCAAAAGTGTAGTTGCCAACTAAGTTAGCAACTTACATGGTTTGTCCATTTACAGTCAGTGGGTCCAACTATGTAGGTTAGCATCTGTGATTTCTTGAAATACACCCCTGAGTTGATATTTTTACCGCTGTTATCGTAAAAATTCTGTCCATACGGCCTTGTTTCTCAAAATAGCTCCGTACACAAAAGAATGTAATTTAAATTAGTGCAAATTCTCAAATCAAGTATGCCGGGCTTGTAGGTGGCAATAAGATTAACCAACAAAATGCATGTTAACAGAGAAGATCTGTACCTAAAGCAACAGTAGGCATGTGCGAATTGAGTTGTGATGTGATATCCATACACTACTTAAAATCATAGGCTGAACACGGACACACACAAAGCCAGAGTTTTGAAAAAGTTTCACCTAAAACGCCATTTGTGCCTGGACAAGGGCCAAAACGAATTGAAAAGAGATACTTATTCAAAAATACTTGTGTATGCATAGAAAGGGCTTGAAAATTCAGGTGGTTTTTCAGAAAGCCAATAGGTAAGCAAATAGCTGCGCAGATGAGAAACCCGTTACGGCTCTTCTCAGTGCCTCGTTCATTTTCTGATTTGTGAAGGTTCCTGGTTTTACTTAGAGCAGTCATCGAAGTGACTTACTCTCCAAGTCCCGCTTTGTGATATAAGCCACAGCTTGGAACAACAGCAGCAATAAGAACAAGAGCTTAAAAAATAATTATGTGTGCCCTCTGAGTATAGCACAATGAAAATGTCTTATGACAAAATAAAACAAAATTTGACCTGATCTGTTTCATGTGGGCATATCTGGTGACCCACCTAAATTCTCAGCAAATATGAAAAAGTAAGAGATTCTCACATATTTCTATTGTGACTGTACCTGTAGGCTGTACCTAAGCAATAATTCTCTGCTTTAGATCAAAACATAAATAAATCGATAAATAAATAAACATATAACTCTCATGACACAAAACCCTTCACTGAAAGACTTGCATGGACAGTTTTGAAGTCTGAATACAAAAGTGATATACGGCAGCAGTCAGCTCTGCCTCTCCTTTTCTGCAGGTTCCCCCGGTGTGAAGGGTGAACCCGGACTGCCGGGCCCCTCAGGTCTTCCCGGCTCACCTGGCTCTCCCGGTTTCCCTGGCTCTAAGGGTGATCCCGGCGCTCCCGGCTTCGGCTCTCCCGGAAGTCCTGGTTCCAAGGTGCCCGTGCGACACCCTCATTACACGTCCACGAAATTAGCATACAGCTTCACCACACAGAACTGCATACATGCAAAGCCCCTGGAAGACTGTTTATATGTGCAGCCACGCTGGTCAACTGCTGCCTGCGTATTTCAGCTTGTTTTGTGGCAAGGGTTAATGTATCACTGAACTGATATTGCTCTGTCTGACTGCAGTATAGTTGTAGAGCAGTCATATTTTTGTGGCTGTATTGTAGTTTGGTGTCGGTCTGCTGCAGTAGTATGGTTGTAATTACATCCCTTGCTGTGGCATAGATATAGTATAATTGTGCTGTTGCCATAGAATAGACTCATGTATAACTTGCCGTAGCATAGATATGGTGTGGTTACACTTAACAATGTGGTACCAATATTAGTTGTATGGTTGTACTGTAGTTATACTCCAGCAGTCGCATAGTTGTGGTATATTTATACTTTTTATTGCAAGAATATACTTTAGTTATAGGACAGGTATACAGAACTCTTGCAGTATATTTATGGTATAGTTCAATTGCCTGTTATAGTGGTAGAATGATTACATTCTTACTGCAGTATGTAGTTGTGGTATAGTTATACTTTGTTAGAAAAGTATGGTTGAAGTATTATTGTAGAATAGCTATCCTATTCAAATGGTTATGGTGCATGTGTCCTCTGTGGTAAGTATTTGAAAAACAGATTCTGAATCACAATGTGACACCCTGGCAAATAAAGGCCAGTAATAATCAAATAACACGTGCTCTAAATTAAACAGCGGCCCTTGACCTCGGTCCTGGGGCCCCCTTGTATGTGTTGGTTTTGTTCCAACCACAATTGCAAGCCCAGAATATTAACGAGTCATTCATTTCTCTTAATTGGTTGCTTTTCATGTGGAGAGGGAGTATTTACAGTAAACCCCGTCCCCTTTTTTGGGCTGGGGGCCTAGCCTTTTGTTGATACTTGGGATGCACCAGTACCACTTCTTTAAAAAGCGATGCGAGTACGAGTATTTATTTTGTGTACTCGCCGATACCAAGTACCGATACCGATATTTCTGAAATGTTTTCCCGGAAAATACAATGACCATTTTTGAGCACAGGTTTTATTTTCTTTTTATCACAAGCCTAAGAGGCCAGTTTCAAACGATTCACACATTGCCCATTGGCTATTGGCTATTTCCAACAAAAAAAAAAAAAAAAAGAAGAGTAGGCCTAACTGCTAGAAATCTTTCTGTATTTAGGCCCGATAAAAAGCCTTTGAAATAGTACTGCCATCAAATGAGGCAAAATATTACTGAAGCAGGACAAATGAAAAGTAAACTCGCTGCATAGGCAAGGCAATATAGGCAACACACCCAACTTCATAAAAAGTCAGCAGAACCATTAATTGGCACAGATAGTTTCAGCACACATTCATAGGCATTCTCAATCCAACTAAAATCAATAATAGCTTTCCAAGCAAACAAGGCATCACTTAAAGTGTGTGGTATTGCCATATTTCAATTACACGAATTACAAATGAAAAAGATTTAACTTAACCACAACTAAAATGTTTACGGTAACCATATTTTACAAATATATTTGTAGTAAAATAAGAGATTCACAATTGTAAGTCTCTTTGTGTGTGATTGTGGGGGTGTGCTTGTCCGAGCTTGACTTGCTTGTAAATATTCAATAAATGATCCGGGTGTGCCATCTAGAGGTAGAATATTGTAATTGCGTGCATAAATTTGCAGCTCCATGTCCGCTGGCAGAAACATCTGCACAAAACGCTAAACCCCTGCCGAACACCGTTGTTCTTCTTGAACACGCCGCATCCAGATAATCCTTAAATGATGAATTATAAACATATTTTAATTTGAAACGAGTTGTGAAGAGGCCAGTGTCAAAGAAAGGAAGAAAAAGTATACTGTTTATCTTTTAAATGTAGTAGAGTAGATGTCCTGATTAAAGTAAATAAATAAATAAATGAACTCAAGTAAAGCATAAATCCTCAAAAAGAAAAAAAAACTAATTAAGTACCATAACAAAGTTGGCTACATGTAGTTCTTTACTATACACCTCTTGTATGTATGCGCGTATGTCTGCATGTGATGACGATAAAGCTTCCTTTCTCGTAGTTTTTCTAACTTGCTGTCTCCCCCTAGACATAGAAGTCAGATAATACAACATACTGTAGCCTATGTGACCGTGAGCAGGCGGTTACCTTACGTTTTACATTATGTGGTACTGGTGCGTGGTATCGGCAAATGTGGACGAGTACGAGTATATTAACAAAGTATCAGGCAGATACCTGATACTGGTATCGGTGCAACACTAGTCAATTTCGTCCCAAAATTCAATCAGGTTATCTAGGAGTCATTTCATATCACCCCACAAAGTTTGGCAGTAGGGGCTGAATAGCATTTTGTGTTCTGCACTGATGCTGCGGGTCAGTGGCCTGCCAGTGCAGTAACTGTTCTGCTAGACTAGGGGACTAGCCTGAGGCAGTGGCCTGCCAGTGTAGTAACTGTCCTGCTCCACTAGGGGACTGGCTTAAGGCAGTGGCTTGCCAGTTCAGTAACTGCCCTTCTCCATTAGGGGACAGACATGAGACAGTGGTATCTTATGGTCTCCAAACCAGTGGCAGTATTTTCCATGCTCGAAATACTGCAATGACGTAGTAAATACCTGCCTTACCTTCAGCAGAACTGTGGGCCAAATTACCAATCTAGCCTGCCATATGGATAAATAAATCATTCTGAATGTGATTTTTTCAGTGGGTAAAATAAGTTTGTGACAATCAAAAAAGAATCGCAGTTTGCTTCTTTTTACTGTACTAACTAGGCATATTAATAAGCTAGCTAATGATGCTTAACAAAACCAAATTAACATGAAATAAAAATAACTGAGATAGCATTTGCTTACTAACTAAAATACAAATGATCTGAACTGATCAATTAAGCTATATCCAGCTATTGAACTTTGAAAAATTGTCAGCAGGTTATGATTGGGCAAGTACAATGTTAATGAATTCTAATCACACTTTTCAGTCGGTTGTTAAAGTCATTAAATTTTTGTGACTTCTTTCAGCTCTATATAAACATATTATTAAGTAGAGGGTTATAACTATGCCTTGGCAAAAGGTTGTAATATATCCAAATGATTTTATAATTGAAATTCAGTTTTGATTACAGCTCTGCATAATTCAGCTGAAAATGCAGTGACTGTTTCCAAAAAGCTATTTGGCTTTGGTGAGGACACTGCAGGCGATGTCATGGCTTCACCACTCAATCCTTCCGAGCAAAAGTTCAAAAATGATTAGACTGTTAAGGGGGATGGGTGTTTGAGCTATGCAGGGGGCTAATGTAGCTGTCTACCAGAAAAGTAACTGAACATATAATACAACATGCTAATAAACACGTGATATATATATATATATATATATATATATATATATATATATTTATATATATTTATATATACTCAAACAAGGGAAAAGCAATCAGCAATTACATTGTCAGTACCCTTTACATGCTTAATTTCCAAGTCAAACTCCTGTAAAATCAAACTCCGATCCAACAATCTCCGATTCATGTTTTTCATCTTACTCAAAAACATTAACGGACTGTGGTCAGTGTATACAATCATTGGCTTTTGCCCTGTACAAACATAAACCTCAAAGTGTTGTAAGGATAGAACCAGAGCCAACAGCTCCTTCTCTATTGTGGAATAGTTCTTTTGGTGGCGATTGAACTTCCTGGAGAAGTATGCCACGGGATGCTCAATGTCATCAGAGTCACTTCTCTGTAGGAGCACAGATCCACAAGCTTGGTCGCTAGCATCGACCGCGATGGAGAAAGGTTTGTTGAAGTCAGAAGATTTGAGCACGGGGAAGTGACACAGCAGAGACTTCAGGCGATCAAAGGCTCTTTGGCATGCTTCATCCCAAGTGAACTTTATGCCTTTCTTCAGTTGGTTAGTGAGACTGAGAGCAATCTCAGCAAAGTTCTTGCAGAACTTGCGGTAGTACTCGATCATTCCAAGGAAGCGGCACAAAGCTTTTTTGTTATCAGGAACTGGAAAGTCCATGATGGCTTGGACTTTAGCATTTATGGGTGCTACCTTACCCTAGCCTATGACGTAGCCAAGATACGTGACTGTAGCACAACCAAAGTCACTCTTGTTCAGGTTAACAGTCAGATTGGCCTGGGTCAGGCACTGGAACAACGTCTCTACATCTTTCAGATGTTCTTCCCAGGAGTCACTCCATGTGATCAGGTCGTCGATGTACGCACCTGTGTGTGGCAATCCGGGGACTGTAGACTGTATCGTAGACTGAATGTGGCTGGGGAATTTTTCGTGCCAAAGGGTAGGACTTCATACTGGTATAACCCAGATGGTGTGGCAAAAGCGGAGATGCTCTTGGCCCTCTCAGTTAAAGGCACACACTAATAACCCTTCAATAAATCAATCTTGGTCAGAAACTTTGCTTGCCCTACTCTATCGATACAATCATCAATCCTAGGTATTGGAAACACATCAGTTCTAGTTACAGCATTGACTTTGCGATAATCTGTGCAGAATCTAGTACCTCCATCAGGTTTTAGAACTAGCACACAGGATGAACTCCAATCTGAGGGTCTGATAATATCATGTTCTAACATCTACTCAACCTCTTTCTCAGCAATCTTTCTCTTTTCAGGATTCATCCGGTACGGATGCTGTTTTATTGGTTTGGTATCACCAACATCTACATCATGACAGGCTATAGAAACTCTCTTTGGAACATCAAGAAATAGATCTTTATATTTCTTGATCAACCTCTCAAACTGATCATTCTGTGAGGGTTCTAAGTGCTGGAGTTTAACATCAAGATTTCGCAACACTTCAGAATTTGACAATTTACGTAAGAGAACTTCAGCTTTAATTCTAGGTTCATCATCTTGAAACTCCCCCTCATCTTCACAAGTCTCAGCCATAGAAGGATCTGAAGTGACAGCTGCAACCCTAGCATTCCTATCATGAGAAGGCTTCAACAAGTTAATGTGACACAACTGTTTTGGCTTTCTCCTATCTGGAGTCTTAACAATGTAACTGAGATCATTTAGTTTTGTCAGAATTTCATAAGGACCATGAAATCAAGCCTGCAATGGATTGGACTGCAAGGGAAACAACAAAAGGACCTTGTCTTCTGGTTAAAACTCATGACTTCTAGCCTAATGATAATACCAAGTTTTAATTTTTCCCTGACTTGATTTCAAGTTCTCTTTGGCTTGGTCACAAGCTGCACATAGTCTTTCCTTGAACCTGCTAACATAGTCTAACAGACTGATATGCGGCTCTTTCTCTTGCCATTGTTCACTCAATAATAGCAAAGATCCTCTCACTTCATGACCAAACACTGGCTCAAATGGACTGAATCCAGTAGACTCCTGCACGGCTTCTCTAGCTGCAAACAACAGCAAATGAACCCCTTCATCCCAGTCTTTCTCATGGTCATAACAATAAGTCCTCATCATTGTCTTGAGAGTGGAATGAAACCGCTCTAAGGCACCCTGACTTTCTGGATGATAGGCACTAGAAAGAATCTGCTTTGCACCTAGTTCATACACAACCTGCTGAAACAATCCTGAAGTGAAATTGCTACCCTGGTCTGACTGAATTTCCCTGGGAAGGCCAAACAACGTGAAGAACTTTATCAAAGCCTTCGAGATTGCAGTTGCCTTGATGTTACGTAGAGGTATGGCTTCGGGGAATCTGGTAGATGCACACATGATTGTCAACAAGTACTGATTTCCAGATCTAGTCTTGGGTAATGGACCAACGCAATCAACAATGACCCTAGAGAATGGCTCCCCAAATGCTGGGATAGGCTGCAATGGAGCTACAGGTGGGTCTAACTGGTGTTTTCCAACTACCTGACAAGTGTGACAGGTTTTGCAAAAGTTGGAAACGTCTTTCCGAAGCCCAGGCCAAAAGAAGTGTTTCATGATCTTATCAACAGTCTTGTTAACACCAAGATGACCTCCTAAAGGTAAACTATGAGCCATTGTTAAGATCTCATTCCTGTAGACCTTCGGAACAACAATTTGCCTGACCACTGCCCAATCTGCATTGGCAGGGATATCAGGAGGGCGCCACTTCCGCATCAACACACCATCCTTGAGATAATACCCAACTGGAACTGCGTCTATTTCTTTATCAGGAAGGGCTCTCCTCTTTAGTACACAAATTTCAGGATCATTAGTTTGCTCCTCAATCAACCGCTTTCTGGACAGAGACAAGTCTCCAGACACATCAGAATCACCAGACCCATCCGGCTGGCTGAATAGAGAACTGATAAAAGTATCTGATAAGTCCTCAAACGGAGAAACCATAGTAGGCCAATCAGAGTCATGAGGCGAACCACCTGAGTCCTGACTATTCAATGTGCTGGATGGCACCACAACATCTTCTTCTTTAGCCTTCTTGGCCATAGCACGAGTCACTGCGCAAGAAGGATACAGAGATGGGTCCTCATCCCCATCTTCAGTGCTCGGCTGTGAAGTAAGATGTACAGGGGGAACTACTTTGCCCCCAGCCAGGTCATTGCCTAGCAACAGAGAAACACCCTTTATAGGTAGACTTGACATAAGTCCCACCTTTACCTGTCCTGTGACTAAATCTGACTTCAAGAATATAGAGCGCAGGGGTACAGATACAGTCCTCCCTTCAATACCTTGTACAAGTATGAAATCCCCTGAAGCGGTCTCATCACGTAACTCCAAGGAGTCCATCAACAAAAGTGACTGAGAAGCTCCGGTATCCCTTAGGATATATATGGGGACAGGAGTAGTATGCTCATTCAGAGCCACAAATCCCTCTGACACAAATGGAAGAAATTCCTCCCTCACGAAGTCAGCTGTATCAGGCTTTTTAGCCCCACAAGAAGCAGGCAATTTAGCAGATTGGTTATCTACTACAGGGGTTTCTAACCTTGTTTTCACAAAGGCATTTGGTTTGGTATCCTTTTCTTTTTCTTTCTTAGCTTTAAGGAACCAACAGTTAGTTGTAACATGACCAGATTTCTTGCAATAACTGCAAACTAGACCACTTTTGTCACTGTCAGCTTTCACACTTTGATCAGACCTGTTACTGGATTTCTGAGCACCATCACCAGATTTGTCTTTGTCTTTGGGTGAGGAATCTTGGGTATCACCATAACCCTTTTTCTGAAATTGGGACCATCTATTATTACTGCTAGACTGAAATTTGGACTTATGTGTGAGAACAAATTCATCTGCAAATTTGGCAGCTGATTGCAAATTCAGTGCTTGCTTCTCATTAAGGTAGGTCTTAACATCATCTTTAACACAGTTCTTGAATTCTTCAACTAACACCATCTCTTTTAGTGAGTTGAAATCATCCTTGACCTCCATAGAAGTACACCAGCGCTCAAAGCAAACCTGCTTTTCATTAGCAAATTCAACATAAGTCTGATTTTCAGATTTCTTTAGACCTCTGAATTTCTGTCGGTAAGCCTCTGGAACCAACTCATAAGCTCTCAAAATAACCTTTTTGACAACCTCATAATCAGAGGAATCATCTGCAGACAAAGCTGAATAGGCTTGTTGCGCTTTACCCTTGAGGACAGTTTGCAACATCAGAGGCCAGTGTTCCTTTGGCCACTGGCAACTCTTTGCTACCTTTTCAAAACACTGGAAATAGTTGTCAACATCCTTTTCTGAAAATGGAGGCACCAGTTTTACCTCCTGACTGGCACAAAATTTATTTTTAGTTTCCATTTTAATTTTTAGTTGCTCCATTTGGAGTCTTTCTTCTCTATCGAATTTCTCTAATTCAAAATCTCTCTGTCTCTGTCTCTCTCTTTCTGCTCTTTCCTCTTTCTCTCTCTCAAATTCTCTTTGTTTTTCTCTTTCCTCCCTTTCTTTTTCTCTTTCCTCCCTCTCTATTTTCTCTTCTTTTGCTAATTTTTCTAACTCAAACTGCCTTTGTTTTCCTTTTTCTTCCCTCTCAAATTCTCTTTGCTTTTCTTTTTCCTCCCTTTCTTTTTCTCTTTCCTCCCTTTCAATCTCTAGCATTTTTAATTTAAGTTCCATTTCTATATTTGGATTTTCCACTGGAAACTGTTCCAGATCTCCGGGTGCAAACACATTTTCATCAATGTAATATTCAACTATCTCTCGAGCCAGTCTTGCTTTTCGCATGGCTGGTTTCACCTCTGTCAGCTCTAAATGTCTGCAAATTTCTAGTAGTTCTGTCTTTTTAAAAGACTTCAAAACCCCTACGGTTGGTGATGCCAAGAAATCATCCATTGCTGTTGTCAATATATATGTATTCAATTGAAAAAAACAATTTCACAATTTGAAATGTTAGATTTTCAATAAATTACTCACAAAATGGTCTCTCCCGGACGAGCCCCCAATTTGTTATGGCCCCAATTTGTTATTACATTACAACACAACAGCAACAGCAAGGGATGACAGACACAGTTTTAACAACTAAAACACATTTAATTAACAACAAAGACAATAATGACTAAACAACTAAGACCAAGATTGATTACAAAACATAAATATTTACAATCCCTTTTCGTGGGGGTGGCTTGGTGATGTCCTGGATGATGAAAATTCTCAAACACAGGCAAAGAAATCCACAAAAGAAACGTCACAGGTCTTGAACAGACTGGCAGGTCTGGTCATCATCTTGCAATTTCTCCTACTACTCTACTGTCTCAATTCTTTTCCTTATATACTCTTTTGCAGACCCCACCCACATTTAACCTCTTTTTTTTAATTTTCTGAGACTTGCCCCAGACATGTCCAGGACATGTCTAAACATGACTCCAGTCTGAGCTTAACAAAAAAAAGGTAAATACTGCCATCTAGTGGCCTATATTCACATTACACCCCCTACAGGGATTTCTAACCTTGTCTTCACAAAGGCATTGGGTTTGGTATCCTTTTTTTTTCTGTCTTAGCTTTAAGGAACCAGCAGTTAATTTTAACATGACCAGATTTCTTGCAATAATTGCAAACTAGACCACTTTTGTCACTGTTAGCTTTCACACTTTGATCAGACCTGTGACTGGATTTCTGAGCACCATCACCAGATTTGTGTTTGGGTGAGGAATCTTGGGTATCACCACTACCTTTTTTCTGAAATTGGGACCATCTATTGTTACTGCTAGACTGAAATTTGGACTTATGTGTGAGAACATATTCATCTGCAAATTTGGCAGCTGATTGCAAATTCAGTGCTTGCTTCTCATTAAGATAAGTCTTAATATCATCCTTAACACAATTCTTGAATTCTTCAACTAACACTATCTCTTTTAGTGATTTGAAATCATCCTTGACCTCCATAGAAGTACACCAGCGCTCAAAGCAAACCTTCTTCTCGTTAGCAAATTACACATAAGTCTGATTATCAGATTTCTTCAAACCTATGAATTTCTGTCAGTAAGCCTCTGGAACCAACTCATAAGCTGTCAAAATAACCTTTTTGACAACCTCATAATCAGAGGAATCATCAGCAGACAAAGCCGAATAGGCTTGTTGAGCTTTACCCTTGAGGACAGTTTGCAACATCAAAGGGCAGTGTTCCTTTAGCCACTGGCAACTCTTAGCTACCTTCTCAAAACTCTGGAAATACTTATCAACCTCCTTCTCGGAGAATGGAGGCACCACTTTTACCTCCTGGCTAGCATAAAATTTGTTCTCCGCTTCCATTTTTATTTTTATTTATCCACTTGGAGCCTTTCTTTTCTATCTAACTTCTGTAAATCAAAATCTCTCTACCTCTGTCTCTCTCTCTTGCCAATTTTTCTAACTCAAACTGCCTTTGTTTTTCTTTTTCCTCCCTTTCAATCTCTAGCATTTTTAATTTAAGTTTTACATTTGGATTTTCCACTGAAAACTGTTCCAGATCTTCTGCTGCAAACACATTCTCATCAATGTAATATTCAACAATCTCTCTAGCCAGTCTTGCTTTATGCATGGCTGGTTTTGCCTCTGTCAGCTCTAACTGTCTGCATATTTCTAGCAGTTCTGTCCTTTTAAAAGACTTCAAAACTTCTACGGTTGGTGATGCCAAGAAATCATCCATTGCTGTTGATCTGTCTATATATATATATATATATATATATATATATATATATATATATATATGAAAATAAAAAAAAAACAATTTCACAATTTGAAATGTTAGATTTTCAATAAATGACTAACACAATGGTCTATCCTGTACTTGAGCCCCCAATTTGTTATGGTCCCAATTTATTATGATATATAAGACAGCAAGGGATCACAGACAAAATTTTAAAACTTTAACAGATTTAATTCAACAAAGACTGACAACTAACCTACAATTTATACTACTGACCAAGATTGACATATTCAAGAAAAAAAATATTTACAGTCCCTTTCCCAGGTAAAAAAATACTATACTTGAATTACACTTGTACAGACTGTATTAAGTATGGTGTATGTTTTTTTCGCCCCCTTTATGTGTAATTAAGTGTGCTCAAGTAGTCATTGAATACTACTTGTGTACTACTTCAGTACACTTAAAGTGTACACTTTCTAAAAGTATATATTAAATATATTACTTTTTGTGCTTAATTTGCAAAAGTATATTTGTAATAACTTTTGTATGCAACAAATATACTTTTAATATAATTAAGTGTAATACTTTTTCACCTGGGTTGAGATGCAGGCCTACCAAAGAAAAAGACTAGCGCGCACACAAAACCGTCAAAATGTACATATTATTTGTCTATTTTGCACACTAAATCATCGACTTGCCGCAAAATGAATAGATCTAGCACACTTAAAATATTTCGTGGGATTGGAACCAGTCGATCTGGTGCCGAGAAAACGACAAGTGGGCAATCTGGACGACGGCGCATGCGCGCCACGGATTCCCCGGTTCTTTGGAAATGGCAGACACAAACCTCACTCCATCAGTTGGTAAGTTAAATATGACTTTTATTGATATATAACATGATTTACGATAACACGTGAATGGGAACATGTGTGTAAAGTTTGTCTACACCAAAACCACATATCTTCAGTTCTTGACACAACCATTTTAAAAGATATTCTAGATTTACATTGTTACTCGCCGAACAGCTATAGTCAGTATCATATATTTACTACGAGAATGTCATGTATGTCCAAACTGTTAGAACTCTACCATAGCACGGAAGACTCGGTGCCATCTTTTCACTCTTTGTTCACTATGGAGATGGTATTTCGCATAAATATCACTTGATCTATTTTCATTTGCAATAAACATGATAAATGGCTTGGAGTAAATATAAACTTTTATTTGATTGGGCCAATATTGTGAAGCTAGATTTTTTTCCTTTGAGAGAAAGACGTCAATGTTATGAAACAGACTATAGTCTGTGTGAAACCGAAAATAGGCATTCACATCGCCGTTGAATTTTACAATTGGTAATATGCACGCGGAAAGCACTTAGCATGGAATTAGAGACTGCCGTGGAACTTTGTTTCTTCTCAGAGCACAACAATTTTTAATAAAAGGAAGAATTTTCCACCGAACATTATTCATGTCACTTCAGAAGGTCAAAAGCTAACACTCGACTAGACTTTTCACTAGCTTCATTCCAGCGACAAAAAGCCTGACAAGTTATGTTATCCGATGATTTCTATTACCCAGACACATTACAATTACTAAATGTTAGAATTTACCCTTAGCTCTTTCAATAATGTGAAATATTTACAAATAAACTTAGCTTACCTAACGTTACAATCCTTTATTTTGATTGGCTGACAGGCGTTTAATTCTTTTCCATGTACCACGTGAGTCTCACGGGGTATATGATCATATACCCCGTAAGAGTATGGTTTTGAATTCCTTGAATTCTATTCAACCGCTTGTTTGCCGATATAACGGAAGGTAAATATGAATTGTTTACCGCGTTTCGTCCGCTTTTGACAGCTGTCAAAATGGCATCGAAACGTTTCGCTAGTCACACAGACGACGACATTCTTGAGAAACGCGAAAAAGTGATCCCCCAAAATACAAAAAAGTCAAATACCTTATCTTCGTCTATGTTGCGTGAATATCTAATAGAAAAAGGAGATGTGGACTTTGAATGCTTCGACAGCGTTCGCTTGGCTGAGACGCTGAGTCACTTTTACATGGATTTAAGAACAATATATAGGTTGCCACCGTAAGATAAAAACGGTAAGATAAAAACGTTGAACAGCTCTTACAAGCGGTATATGGCGTGATGTGCTCTGCCTCTGAATCCATGTTCCCCAAGGCGAAGCCGCGATATTACCACGCTCGCATGCTTCCACTCCTGTTTCCGTTTCCTCACGGCGCATGCGCCGTCGTCCAGATTGCTCACTCGTCGTTTTCTCGGCACCAGATCGACTGGTTCTTCTTCTTCTTCTTCTTTTGGTTTTTTGGCGGTTGACACCTTAGTATAATAGGTGCATTACCGCCACCTGCTAGACTGGGGTATGGGTACAAAAGCTAATACTACTACTGGGGAAAAAAAAAAAAAAAATAGCGATTTACCTAAATCCTGTGAAATAAGTTCTCTGTTCTTTCCAACAAACCAAATTTATTCAGAGGATATCTGACTCCCACTCCCTCCAAACCCTTTCTCTAACATGTCCTTAATTTCTTCTCCTTTCACGTCAATTATCCCAAGAAACTCCTTGGCTGCGTGTACCACCATTTTAATTCTTTCCGTTTTTGACTCTATCTCGCTCGCACAATTTATCACCATTGCAACAAATGCCAGAAACCTTCTTTTATCTACACTGATACGATCAATATCTCGACTTTGTTCTTGTGGCTCTGCGACTCCCTTTTCTTCCCTCACTTTTTTAACCGCCTCAGCATACGAAATTCTGTTATGTACACGTGTCCTCTCAATTTTCCCTTCAGTTTTCCTCCGCTCGCACTGCTTAGCACCCGCTTCATGATTACCCTGGCAATGAAGACATACAGCTCTTTCTTTCGGCAGTTCACAATCTTCTTCATTACATCCGTCTTTCCCGCATCGTCTACAACGAAACACCCTTTTCCTACAAACCGCAGCCACATGCCCATAGTCTTGGCACCAAAAGCACCTTAATGGATTTCATTCATATATCCTCACTCTATAGCTGACATAATCCATCATTACCCTTTCTGGTAGCTCTTTTTCAAATTCTAATAAAATTGACAAGCTATCCGTTTCTTCCCCGTCACGGTGGCTTTTTAATCTCCTAGCGCCGCAAACACCTTCAATATTCAAAAATGCTTCAGCTTTCACCGAATGAACAACTCCACTAATTACTCCCTTCACTGTAGGCTGATTCCGCATACTAAAACACGATACTTCGGATAAATCAAATTCTACAATTTTCAATGCCTTATCCCTTTGTCGCTTAGATTTACATTCAATAATTATCAGTCCACTCCTACAAACCCTCACTGACTTTACATCTCCCACTTCTTTTTTAATAAATTGTCCTAAAAAATGCCTATCACTAAATACATGATTTGTTTTATAACTGGATCTAACTAATTTCATGCCAACTAAATAAACCTCTTCCTCTCCTTTTTCTGATTCTTTTTTTCTTTTCTTTTTCCCTCCTTCCTCTACTTCCCACTCCATTTTTCAGGCCCTCCAAACCCTCTCAGTAACTCAATAGCTATCCCCAGGTGTTTGCCTCTCTGCGTTCCACTAGTCCTCACAAGCACACCTCAGATCGACTGGTTCCAATCCCACAAAATATTTTAAGTGTGCTAGATCTATTCATTTGGCGGCAAGTCGATGATTTAGTGTGCAAAATAGACAAATAATATGTACATTTCGACGATTTTGTGTACGCGTTAGTCTTTTTCTTTGGTAGGCCTGAAATGGGGTTGCTTGGTGATGTCCCCGGGACAGGAAAATGCTCCAACACAGGCAAAAATCCACAAAAGAAAACTTCACAGGTCTTGAGAAGAGTGACAGGTCTGGTCAAATGTATCCTTCTCCATGCAATTTCTCCTTCTACTGTACATTCTCAATTTTTCTCCTTATATACTCTTTTGCAGCCCCCTCCCACCTTTTAGACTTTTTTTTCCAATTCTCTGGCACTTCACCTAGCTCCAGACTGGGCTTAACAAAAATATCAATACTGCCATCTAGTGGCGATTTTATGTGCATTTTTTTTTTACCACATTACAGTTAACGTTAATGATTAACGCCCTGTGTCCGCTAGGTGGCTTTGATGATCGCTCCCATCAGGGCGTTAAAGGAAAGCTACCTCGCGGCGCTTCGCCTGAAATTTTTTGGCTGGACCAATCAGCAGGCAGCTTTGGTGTTGACGTCATTTCCTTCTTCAAAAGCCAATGCATTGCGTCTGCATTCAGCTCGTAGATTAGACGAATCGAAAGTGTAATCACACTGAACACATGCAGAGTGCCAACGCATTGTTAGACACAGTGCACCGTTCGCTTTGGCGAGGCTTTGGTGGGAATTCGATATAAGAGGAATAGGGAAATTTATGTTGAATGAATCCAGTAATTGGCGGTAATACACCAACAGGTCTGTAAACACCATAAAACCAAAAATAAGAAGAAGAAGCCTCCAACTCATAACGAGGCCGCGCGAAGCACTTTTAGAGCTATCCCGTACAGGCGTTAGTGTAGCGACAGCCAGTCAATGAGGAGCGCAACATAACGACTGTATCATAGAAGTTACATTACAGTGTAAATTGTGAATAAAATCAAAATGCAATGACTTTGAGATCACATGAGCCAATATCTTATTTACAATTGAACATAGATAACATTTTGAATGTTGAAACTGAGACATTTTACACTTCTATCCACAAATGAGCTAATTTAACATTTTCTGGCTGCAACAGGTCTCAAAAAAGTTGGGACACAGTCAAAAAGGGCTGAAAAAGCAATTAATATATCAGAGAATCAGCTGAAAGAACATTTAGCTAGTAATTACGTTAACTGGTATCAGGTGTGTAACATGATAGGCTATAAGACGGGATGTCTTAGAGAGCCTAAGTCTCTCTGAAGTAAAGATGGCCAGGCTTTCCAACCTGTAAAGGTTCGCTTAAAAAAATTGTTGAATACTTTAAAAACAATATTCCTCAACATCATATTGCAAAGCCTTGAAGGTCTCATCATCGACAGTGCTTAACATCATCAAAAGATTCAGAGAAAATGGAAAAATCTCTGTGCGGAATGGGACAAGGCCGAAGACCTTGTCTGGATGCCGGTAATCTTCGGGCCCTCAGACGCCACTGCAACACTCACTGGCATGATTCTGTCATTGACATTACTAATTGGGCCCAGGAATACTTCAAGAATCCACTGTCTGTAAAACAGTCCACGGATGCCACCTAAAACTCTATCATGCAAACAGGAGGCCATTGTGGAGATCCAGAAGTGCCGCTGTGTTCTGTGGGCCAAGACTAATTTAAAATGGACTGTTGCAAAGTGGCAAAGTGTCCTGTGGTCAGACGAGTCCAAATTTGACATTCTTGTTGGAAATCATGGGCGTCATGTCCTCCGGGCTAAAGAGGAGAAAGACCATCCATCCTGCTATCAGTGTTCAGTTCAAAAGCCAGCATCTCTGATGGTATGGGGATTCATTAGTTCATATGGTGTGGGACACTTGCATGTTTTAAAAAGCATCATGAATGCTGAAAGGTATATAAAGGTTTTAGAGCAATATACCTCATACTGCAGCTATTACAACAGCATGGTTTCATAGTAGAAGAGTCCATGTGCTGAACTGGCCTGCCTGCAGTCCTGATCTTTCACTGATTGAGAACATTTGGCGCATAATTAAAGGAAAAGACCGTAAAAGGGGACCCAAAACTCTCCAGCAGCTGGAAGCCTGTATTAAACAAGAGTGGGATCAAATTCCAGTGGCTAAACGCACGAAACTTGTCTCCTCAATGCCCTGATGCCTCCACTCTGTGTTAAAAAGAAGAGGGGATGCTACACCATGGTAATCAGGCCCCTGTCTCAACTTTTTTGAGACTTGTAGCAGCCATCAAATTTGAAATGAGCTCATTTTGTGAATAAAATTGTAAAATTTCTCAGTTTCAACATTTGCTATGTTATCTCTGTTCTATTGTGAATAAAATACTGGCTGGTGTGATTTGAAAGTCATTGCATTTTGATTTTATTTACAATTCACGCTTTGTCCCAATTATTTCGGAATTGGGGTTGTACATACCGCATGAAAACTAAACCCCATCTCAGCCCCCACCTGGGCCTGGGATGAGGTTATAAAACCCAAACCTTTACATTGTGTATTTTGCTTTTTTCCTAGTAGCAAAAACTAAAATAAAACATTTTCAGCAGATTAAATTCAAGACAGGGTTCATTCAATAGGGTGCTAAATAGGTGTCGAACACAAGTTTAAGTTCAGTCATAATGTTATGCCTAGACCTTATCACTGTTTTTTTTAAATAAAACAAATCAGATTTGATGTATCATGGCTTTGTCTTTGAAAGTGTCAATATCTAATAAATGGTAAGTTTTAGTGACTACAATTTCCCACAATAAGAAGGTAATTAATTCTTTGGTTCAATCAGTTACAATTTTCCCTCTTTCCGTGCAATGAGCTATTTTCAATGAAGTATATTGTGAATATGGGACTATCTAGGGCAAGAATTGTGAATTCTGCCATAATGTGGCATAAAACAGTGACATGAATAGTTCAATTTAAAAAATTCAGCAGCTTCTTCATGTTTCAGGAACTGGGGGATTGCTGCTGTGGATGGAGCAAAGAAACCAGTAGACTGATAGGGCTTTTCCACTAGCACCTATCGGCTCTAATCGACTCGATTCTACTCGGTTTTTAGGGTTTTCCATTAGGTGATAGTATCTGGTACCAGGAACTTTTTTATTACCTACTCGGCTGCGGTTCCAAACGAGCTGAGTCAAGCCGAAAATGTGATGTCAACAGACTGCAGGCCACTCATTGGCCAGGGAGTGATGCTTGTTATGATGACCCCCACCCACGTTGAGGTTGTACTCAATTGTAATGGAAAACAACCATAACTGAGTAGAGTCGAGTCGAGTAGAGGTGAGTCGTGCTAAAACAGTGTAATGGAGAAGGGGAAAAAGTGGTCCCCCAGGACGGAGTTCTCTGCTCTAATGCACCATATTCCTTATGAATCTCCCAGGGCGACCCGGGTTCACCCGGATACTCCGGATCACCGGGATCTAAAGGAGAGCCTGGTAACCCGGGTTTACCTGGACTGCCAGGTGGCCCTGGAGTCAAGGGTGATCCCGGCTTCCCAGGACTTAATGGTACAGTCTCTGCTCCTGGACCATGTCAATTGCAATATTCCACCAGCGTAATGTCCTTGTCTGGTTTGAGTGGATTCGCACAGAAGTGAACACTATGTTCTGTTTTCAGGTGGCCCTGGTAGTCCGGGTGCCAAGGGTCTCGATGGAGGTGCCGGTGCTCCAGGGCTGGACGGGGCTCCCGGTCGGCCAGGAGAGCCAGGACGCCCCGGTGGCCCTGGGGCCCCAGGAGAGAAGGGCCAGCCTGGGCGAGACGGCATCCCAGGGCCTGCTGGGATTAAGGGAGAAGCTGGTGAATCAGATTGTTCTTTTATTTTATCAGGAAAAATACAAATTCCGACTACAAATATTTTTTATTATGCTTTTTTTTTCCAGAAGTGTTCAGACAAAAATGGCTTCTTGGCGCATGACGTAGTTGCAGGCAAAAATTTAAAGTTATTTTCCAAACAATGCAATGACAGAATGCAGGAATACAATACAAGCGGAAAAAAAGGAAGGAATGTCATGAAAGTAGCATAACCGTTGCTCCAGTATGGGGGAGCACTGTAATGCATTTCAGGCTGCTTCAACCTAGAAACTGAACTTCACCGGCTGCCTTTAAAATGGTAGTTATCTCAATGTGATTTTACTCAACTAAACCCTTAAAGCGCCAAAGGCAGCATTTGCCGCTCGCTGATAGAATGAAATAAAATCAAAGCTTTTGAAAACCTATCATGTAAGCTCAAGATATTTAAATTTTTTAAGCGTTTGAAAATTGATTTCGGCGCCCTAAGGGTAAGGGTAAGGATAAGCTTTGTTTCAACTCACAGTTAGTCAAGACAATGGATAACCTTAAGGCCCAGTCACACAGCCGATCACGCACGAATCACTCACAAATCACGCACAGATTGGGTTTGTGCGTGCTTGTGCGTTGAGAAATTGACCAATTTTTCGGGGTGTCGGGGGTAGAAATCTCGGACGAATCACGCATGAATCGCGCATGAACCACGCATGTATCACTTACAATCACTGACATATCGCGCACGTCGACGCATAATAGCAAACACGGTGCAGTATTCCACGAACATTCGACGCACGCCCGACGCATGAATCACCGATGGAGCACGTCCAAACACGAACGCTTCACGTATTGTCAGTGGATGTCAGTGGAATGAACGTGATACGTGCGCGTTTCATGCGTGATATGAACGTGGGGCATCAGTGGACGGACGTGGACGTGCGCGGATTCAAACCAGTTCTGACGCATAAGCACTGACGGCCGACGAGTGTCCCGCGCATAGTTACGCATACTCGACGCATAAACTACGCATGCCGACTCATGAATTACGCACACCAACGCACAGTTGTGCGTCGGAAAATTTTTGAACCGTTCAAAACTCAAAATCACGCACAAACCGCCTTCGACGCACATCCACTTGCAATCTCTGACAGTCCACGTCCGTTCCACCTACGAATTACGCATACGACGTACGCTCCGCGCAGAAACGAAAATCTGTGCGTAATTCATGCGTTTTCGCTGTGTGACTGGGCCTTTCAGTTTAACTTTTGAAAACTTATTAACTTGAGTCCAGTATCATCATGAGAAGTGGAGTTAAAAAGAAGAATCCCATTGGGGCTACCATATTTTACACTGGGGTAGTTTAATCTACACTGCCGCAGATTGGAGCACTTGCATTTACGCTGCTGCTCAAAAATTTCTTTTCACCTACCATTTTCAAGCAGACTGATCAAAAGTGGGAACCTTCCACTGTAATAGCGGCCCAGCAGATTAGAGGCATATTTTTTCTTAAAGGGCAGTCAAATGGTTGAGAAGGTTAGCACTATTTTTCATTAAAAAGATCATTTTGGTAACTGTCATAAATATGCAAAAACTTTCTGACTTCTCACTGTTCATATCTTGCATGAGGCTATTTGTGGCTCTTTACATGAAGGAGAACTGCTTATATTTCACTACAGCATGGAACAGGAACACGAGTGAAGTGTTCATTTATTTTTGACCAGTAGAGTAGCTTTCACCTGGAATCTCTGTGATAGCTGCCCGTGGTGGCGCCCAGAGGTTCCCCTGAATGTGAAGCTCCTTGGGGATATATAACCTGACCCTACATCTCCTTAGGTATTCCTGGTGGTGGAGTTCCCGGAGCCCCCGGTCTTCCTGGATTACCAGGTAACTTCGCTACACCTACTGTGCGCCTGTAATCTCTGTTCTACCCTGTGCTGTAAATCATGGCCTCTTTACTGCCATGAATAGTGAACCTGCTAATTTCATTAGCCTTTGTGTCCGATGCCTTAAAGCTATTCTTAGCTTTCAGGCATGCGGCAGAGCACTTAGTAGAAATTTGAACATGAACAACTCTGCCTCCCTCCAAAGTCCCACCCTCCTCCGCCTGCCTGACCTCTGGTGCTCCCCTACTCCTCTGACGTGTGCGGTGAGAAAGTGAGCAGCGCGAATGAAGTTGCTTTCACACCGGACACGAAACAAACTTCTCGCATGACAGATTACATTCAAAGTCAATGCAAAGACGCGAATCTCACGTGTATTCGCGTCTTTGCATTGATAGTTCATTCGCCAACACTTTTAAACAAAGCTGCCTACATTTCATTACGTGGAGCAGAGGCACTGTTATAAATTCTGTTTCATATCCTAGGGTCCAACAGTTGCATCTATCCAGACTCATTACAGGTGTCATGGGGCTACAACCACCAACCTACAGAACCGCCAGTATAATACAATAACTATAGACCAGTGGCGTGCAGTTGGCTGTACAAAAGGCCCATGGTGACCTCAACTTTCAATGCTTAATTATGCTAACCCTGTCGCCATTTCCTTTGCCTGATAAGCAAATGCTAAGACTAATCTGTGTAGTGACTGGCTGATTTGTTTTTGACAGCAGTGCTGTGTCTTTAGAAGATTCTGAACTCGTGTCGCTCATGAACCAGCATAGATTTTCATAAATTTATTTGCAAGGCATATTGTAATTAAAGCCTCTCATTAGGAACTTTGATGCAATGAAGACATCTTCCTCTTGAGATATTCTGTTGAGTGCTTATAACATTCTGAAGTAATCAAGTGCAATCTCACGATTCATAGAACTTCCTGAAAAAAAAAAGCTAAACTGAGAGATAAAAGCCGGAGAAGGTTTCGGATTTTTTTGCAGTTTGTCAGATTATTGCCATCCATAAAGTGTCACATCCATGACTTGAACGTAGCAAGTAGGCAATCACACTGTCGTTATCATTATTTAATCATTATGGGCTTTACATCAGTTTTGATTACTCAGCAGATAATGTACTGTATTTTATTGCCGATCAGGGGAACAGAAACAGGAGTAATTGTGCGTTAGAAGGTGAGGTCACTGCGGGTCTCTCACACCTCTGACTGCTCACCGCTGCTATAGACTGATCTTCTGCTCTGTAAATCCCTTCCCCTTCAGGCCCAAAAGGAGATTCAGGTCCCGGTGGACTTCCTGGTTCCCCTGGTTTCCCTGGTCCGAAGGGAGACTCAGGGCTTCCCGGCCTTCCCGGGACACCAGGCAGCCTAGGGCCCCCAGGACCACCCGGCCTGGGCCACGTAGGACCCAAGGGCAACCCAGGAGCCCCTGGTCTTCCTGGAAAGCCCGGTAAGGAACAGGGTTCCTACAGGTGCCGGAAGTCCTTGAAAACGCTTAGATTATAATGCAGTGTTTTCAAGGCTTGGAAAGAGCTTGGATTTTGGATAAAGTGTTTGTTACGGTTTTAAATTTGTAACTTCATTGCATTAATTTCATGATAAATTGCTATCAAACTGAGGTGGTTGATAGACATGTAATTTATCTCAGCTGTAAGATGCTGGAAGGGCATGAAAATGCACTTTGAAAATGTTTGAGGTGAACTCGAATTTGACTTTGGAAACAGAGCAGGAAGCCTTCAGAGGTGAGTGTCTTCTTCATGTTCACATTAGGGAGCCACATCCCACAGGCTAAAGTTTTCAGGCTTTGTGTGACGATGCATTGTAACTCGCTGACTTACCTACCTTGTGTTGCTTGGTTTTACTCATCTCAACCCTTTTTTTAAGAAAGAGAACAAGCGCAGTGTTTAAATATGTCTGCCAAAAGGTGATAAATTATTGGGAAGAAAGGCTTTTGCACGCTGAATAGAGCCCAGAGGCTTCTTTGTCCTTTATCCCATGAGTTAGAATATGTAGCAGCCCTTTGAACGACCTGGGGCCTATTGCACAAAGGCGGGATAAGGGATTAGCCCAGGATCGGCACGGGATTAGCCTGATCTCAAGTCCCATTTCAGTTGCACAGAGCGTGTGAGCTAAGCCATGGCACTAGTTACTATGGAGACAAAGTCTGTGGAGCTAGCCAGCTCTGGAGCAAGCTTACGGACTAGCTAAGCTCCTGCCTCCAGCCAGTTTCACCTCACCTCATTCAGCAGTCACCCAAATTGAAAATCAATGTCCTTAACAGTCATTCTGAATTGTCCACTACACGTTGTGCTATCTCAATTATAATAGGCCCAGAGTAATTATTTTAAAAACTTTTGACTATTGATGTCAGTAAAATAGCCAAGATTCGATCATTATATTCAAGTATCCTTGTAACCACTGACCATCACAGTTCCATGTCACATTTTAGCCATATTTAGAATCCGTCATTATCAGATTTGTCCTTATTCCCCAAGTTGAGACTTCCATCAGAGTGCAAAATGAGCAATGTTGCATGAAGTAGGTTACCATGTTTCAGCGCAGTTTTAAATCGCTGTGGTAAGCCCCTACTTAAAACACTGTTGCTACTTTTCTCCCTCTTAATTCAGACTGCGATGGGTAGAGTTGTTGCCTTAGTGCTAGACATGAGTGCAATGTCGCTCGTTTTGCGATACTGGAATCAAACATTTTCAGGAGGCTCCTTGACGTTATTTTCTGATGCCAACATTCTACTTTTTAATTTGAGTATGCCTCCATCAGAAGTGATTAAAAGCAGAAAGTAAACTCAACTAATCTGAAATTGTCTTCTAGATCGGACTATCAATTCAGTTCGTACAGGACTAAAAACAGGCTTATGACAAAATTAAAAGTCTTTTGTGAGTCATTTGTATTTTGCATTAGATCTGTCAAAATCACCATACTACATACAGTTGCCATGCACTAACTACACACACAATCGAATGATTCCATATTCGCAAGATTTAATTATGTCTGACAGCGACAGCTTGTCTCGTGCACGGTAACGCTGAAGTGCATCAGTTACTCCTTTTTAATGGCGTTGAAACACCTCCCAAGTTTATTCTCACCTGGGTTTGTCTCACTTTAATAGTCCTCTCAAACGTCTCGCACCATTCAGACAGAAACTAAAGGAATTGCAAGCAGAGGCATTTCAGCGATCCCATCGTCCCTGGCTGAATCCAAATATCCACACTTTTCCGTACTAGCAAACTCGCGGACCTTGCGTGCGCGTTCACGGGAAGTCTGGGAGTGCTGAGGGCTGTCCAAATCCACAATTGATCCAGTCCACAACGGGCCTCAAGCGGACTTTCTGCGGACTTCCATAATATTAAAACGTTACTTGAAAAACGTAGGCCAGATATAAAATTCAACATCATCATTATGAAATACAGGCTACGTAGGTAATCAATACGCATTTGCACGGAAACGAGTGAAACAGACTCGAAGCCTGTCTATCAGCTCATTTTATTATGCTGCAGACTCCCGCTCTTGCAGACTTACGTGATGATGGTGAAGACGCCACATTACGTACGCCTGAAGTCCGTGAGAGCTCAGTCTGCAAGTCCAGAGGGTGGAGATTGGGATTCAGCCCCTCTGTTTGAATGTGGACTTTGAGTGTTGCTCTCGCATGCTGCAGTTTGCTGCAGCTGCTCAGTGTCCGTGGTGATGATCAGCGATTCTGTGATCGATCTCGCGGTCTATTTGAGGTAGCCGTGTGCGCGCACTCAGCTGGATCAGCGGCACGAGGCTTCACTTAGCCAATTATCCTCCACCCGCTGTTGGCTTTGTGCAATCAATTAAGCCAGCGACACACTGTTTGAGACATGGCAATCCTCGCTTTGGCGTTGATCCAGGATCTCAGGAGGCCCCTGTTGATTGGTTGAAGTCTCACCACGACTCAAACCACTCCGAGCATGCATCTTTTGAAACCCGCATACATTCCAGAAATTTCTTGTGTTGCATACAAGTGTGAGTAGGACAAGGAGTCAGTTATTCAAGCTAAGATGTTCCTCCAGTTTGCCTGGTGAAGATTATTTGGATACCTTGCTGCAAACCAAACCAGCCCACAAATTCGTGAAAATTTAGATCGTCGTCCAGTCTCCTGTATTGCAATGCAAAGTACCATGTCAACCAAACATGGCACTGATTAGCAAATAACACTTAAAAACACCAACCCACAGAGCCCTAAACAAGCAGATACAATAATTCCAAATTACAGCTTCTGTCAAAATTTTTAAATGTGGAACTGAACCTACCATTCTATTCTATATAGAGACACAGCTTTCTAGCCTCAGAAACCTTATGTCTTTATATCTGTGGCATTATCCTTATATCAAATCTGCCATCTTTTTGAAGTACATGACTTGAATCAAAGAGGTAGCTCTGTCTGACTGTTATAACTGTCATGGTTTGGTCCCGCCGGCAGAAGGAAAGAAGAAACCAGCGGGCACTGGGACCATGTACCCAGTGAAAGGGACCCAAACGCACAGGCTGAGTAAAAACACAGAACCTTTTAAGAAATATTTAAAAAGACAATCCAAAAACCACAAGGAGAGCAGCAGCACAAAAGATAGCAGGGCTACGAAACCAGAATGCTGCTGCACCTTCTCAAGGCGCAGCCAGCCCTTAAATAACAAGCCTTCACTTCCACAAGCCACACCTGTTGCCCGTTATGGTGGAGGTGAAGAATGCAACAGGGGGAGGGACTGCAGGGCAGAACCACCACAATAACACTGATGGCTTCTTTCTTCAAAATAGGTTGTGAAATAGTACTAGGATTTCTTTAGCATTTTTGCTTTACAATATATTATGTAGCATGAGCCATAATGAACCAACCATTTCAAAGTAGTTTTTTTACATTTACATTTTTTCTTTTCAAGACAAATATAAGGTTTAGATTACTGAGCTGAGTCAAAGTGTAGTTTGTGATTTTACGTGTCCTCTTTCAAACTTGCTCATTCAGATCTTAAAGTTAGACAGTTAAAATGGCCGATATCTCAAAATGTTTTCCGCGTGGACTGGTACAGTCTGGCTGCAAGGTGTCTATTTAATCTGTGCATACCTAATTATTTACTATTGATGGCAAAATTGTCAATCAAGGGAAATGATTGAAAGCAGTTAGAGATCAATTTTCAAGCCAGGAGCTGCCGCAGTGATAGACACAGCAAGCTTCAACCACACGTAGCTTCTTTCATCTCCGGAGTTCATCCTCCTGGGTTTTTTCTGATAACTTCCGACCATCTCTGTTAATGAAGAATCTTGCTCAAAACACCAATTTTGAAATTGTGTTGTATTTACTGCACTGATTTTGTGAACTCTTTTCCAAGGAGTGCACATATTGTACCTTTTAAACATTTTTGAACCACCTCAAAGGTATACATGCAAGAATTTGACTGAATAGATCACAGGTTATGTTGATTATTTTTGACCCAAGGCATGGATGGAAATTTTAACCGATTTGGTTTCCTAGCCCAACACTTTTCCACTTGGCCACCATGCCTCTGAAACTTATAGTTACCTCACGAGAGTTACCTCTTGTAGCACCCATGTGATGTTTTTTTTTCTGACCGGATAGTTACTATGGAGACCCTCTACCTCATCTGGGTAACTAAACCTGCCAGGGTCGTAGATTGCATATGAGAGGGGTAAACTGTCTAAGAGGAATTTGCACATTTACTTTGTATAGTTGGCTGTATCCAACTTCGAATAGTAAGAGTAAGCCGATCTATTGACTTAGGTACTAAGTTGGTATATGTGGTGCCTCTGAGGCCTTACAGTGTTATGTTGTGGGGGTGTAACATTTTCTGGGGCGGCAAGTACTATTGCGCACCCAGTCGCAAAAATTACTTCCACACCTGCCAAGGCAGAAATTTGGATCAAGTGGTGTGACGGTAGCAAACCTGACACAAATTAATATTCAGACCCCTGGTATTATTTTAATGGTCCCTCCTGTAGTTTTAACACCTGTAGCTTTTCAATCTCATGAGTGTGGGTTGGGTCTACTGTGTCTTAATGTAAGGAGTCTGTTATCAAAAATGGATTGTGTTAGGGCTCTGGTTCTGCAAAGTAATCCTGATGTATTTTTTGCCAGGGAGTCTTGGTTGAATGATACTATGTTGGACCATGATATAGCAGTGGGTGACAGGATTAAGAGATGGGGGTATTGATGTTTGTAAAATCCTCTCTCTGTGTGAACGTTTTATTATCCTTCTCTATTCTAGAGCAGTTTGAGTGTCTAATTATCAAAATAGGTTTGGGTTGTGCAAGTTTTACACTAGCAGGTGGGTATAGCCCACCAAGTGCTCTTTCATCCTCCATAATCAATCTCTCTAATATCTTGTCCACTTATGCTCACATTGAATTATTGGTTGCTGGTGATCTCAATATAGATTGGTTATCACCATCCTCAAACCATTTTAAAGAGGTCTGCGATGGCCTAACTCTCACGCAACTTATTTCAGAGCCTACGTGACCTAATTGTAAAGATTTATGCCATGCAGTCAACTTTGATTGATTTGATTTTAACAAATAGACCGTACAAGTATGCCCTGAGTGGTGACTTTCCTTTGGAATTTAGTGATCACTGCCCAGTAGCATGTATTAGAGACTTGTAAATTATAAAGGCTCCTCCATGTTTTATTACTAATAGAAATTTTAAACATTTCTGTGAACAGGCCTTTCTGCACGATATTTTCTGGAGTGATTTAAGCTCTGCGGGTTTTATTCCAGATCCTGACCTAGTATTGGCTCACTTTATTTCCATGTTTAATCATGCTGTGGATAAGCATGCTCCGGTGAAGAGACTTGGGGTTAAGAATAGAAGAAACCCTTGGTTTTGAATGCCTTATCCCCGGAACTACGCAGCAGGGATGCATGGGGCAAAGCTGGAGAAACCCAGGCACTTTCTGACTGGCAGGTTTTTAGAAAATTAAGAAATAAATGCTGCTCACTGATTAAAAAGGCAAAATCTGATTATTTTATCTCATCACTGGCCAAAAGTCAGGGTAATCCTGCAAATTTTTGAAAAATTGTGAAGTCTCTGAATTGTTATCCGTCTTCATCTGTAACACCCTCTATCCACACTGATTCTGGTCCTATAACTGTTAAACACAAAATCTGTGATCTTTTTAACCAACATTTTTTACCGCTCGGAAACCTTTTTGAAAATTTTATTAATCAGCCCTCTACAGGGGATATGTCTGACCTCAGCTCTAGTTCTTTCACGAATTCTCCAAAACCTGGAGTACTGTTTTCATTTAGGAATGAAATGAATGAGGTCCTACAAGAATTGAAACAAATTGATGTAAATAATTCCACTGGAGAGGATCATCTAGTTCCGAGTCTTTTGTGTTTAGCAGCCCCGGTGATTGCAAATTCAATAGCTAATATTTTTAACTTGTCAGTAACAATGGGGACTATTCCCAGTGTTTGGAGAGCTGATCATGTTTTTCCATTATTTAAGGGTGGTGATCCCAGTTCTGTGAACAGCTACCGACCTGTCTCAAAATGACCTTGCCTGGCTAAAATTTTAGAATCTCTCGTTAAGCAACAACTGCGCAGCTTTTTAACTTTCAACAACATTTTAACTTCACAACAATCTGGCTTCAGGCCTGGTCATAGTACCATCACAGCAGCTTCAGTGGTTTTAAATGATTTGATATCAGCTGTGGATAATAAACAAAAATGTGCTGCCCTTTTTATTGATTTTGCAAAAGCTTTCGATACAGTAGACAATTTTATTTTATTAAAAAAGTTGTCTTCCATTGGTTGTGATTGTGATGCCTGCTTGTGGTTCCAGGACTATCTCTCTAATAGAACACAAGCTATTATGCTTGGGGATGCAAAGTCCCAATTTTTAAAAGTGATGGAAGTGATGCAAGGATCCATACTTGGACCAATTTTATTTACTATTTATATTAATAATTTTGCTCGTAATATTGCTAATTGCAAGGTTCATTTTTATGCAGACGACACTGGGTTGTACTTCTCTGCACCAACGCGTGCCCAGGCCCTTATCTACCTGCAATCGGCTTTTAATCTAATTCAACACACTCTGGCAGATCTGAAACTTGTTTTAAATACCAATAAAACTAAGTTCATGGTTTTTTCTGCTCGGAATGCAATTATGCCAAATGACTCAATTTTCTCGGTGACTGGTGGTAAAATTAAGCAAGTTCAGTCTTGCAAGTATTTGGGCATCTGGCTGGATCAGGACTTTTCCTTTAAAACTCATATGTCTAACTTGTCCAAGAAAATCAGAATAAAAATTGGGTTTCTTTACAGAAACAGGTCTTGTTTTTCTTTAGACAGTAGGAAGAGGATTGTTCCAGCAACAATCTTACCTTTATTTGACTATGGGGATATCCTGTACATGCATGCCTCTGATAGTATTTTAAGACCTCTGGACGCTATTTATCACAGCGCTCTGCATTTTATCACTGGAGATTGTTTCCGCACTCATCACTGTGTGTTATATAGTTCTGTTGGGTGGTTTTCCCTTTATTGTCCCCCGTCGCCCCGTGGAACTGGGGACATAGAAATGCTGTTCATCCGTCCGTCAGTCCGTGCATCCGTCCGTCCGGGAACAGTGTACTCGCAATAACTTTTGACAGCTTTGATGGAGGATCACCAAATTCACACCACATATGCCTCTCAGGAAGGCCTTGCTCAAGTTTAATGATGATTGACCTTGACCTAGTTTTCAAGGTCACTGAGCAAAAACACGTGAAGAACACTGTACTCGCAATAACTTTTGACAGCTTTGACGGAGGATCACCAAATTCACACCACATTTGCCTCTCATGAAGGCCTTGCTCAATTTCAATGATGATTGACCTTGACCTAGTTTTCAAGGTCACTGAGCAAAAAGATGTGAGGAACACTGTACTCGCAATAACTTTTGACAGCTTTGATGGAGGCTCACCTAATTCATATGACATTCTTACTGGCTTGTTAGGTTGATCTCAGCCATGGGCACAAAACTAAGCCTTGGCAATGCGTCCATCATCCACAAGTCATGAAAATTGTAATCTCTCTCATAACCCGTGGTTATATTTAGCTCATATCACAATGATCCATCCCTCATCCATCCATACAGTGTCATTGTACTTCACATTATTAGTGGTACAGTGCACCACATTATTTTCAGCTGTCAAAACAGTTTTTGCCACGTTTCTGGTCACTTCTGCGACGGGGGACACAAGGCCTTCAAGGCCAGCAGGCCATTTTTTTCGAAGGAAGCTCCATGGCATTTATTTATTTATAAAGCATTGCTTGGCAAACTTCCTTCGTATCTTCTTAGGCTTTTGTCCTTCAAAATCTGAAGCCAGCATGTCAGATCGCAAGAGTTGATTTTGCTAGAGTCACCCAGGACTAGGACAAATTTGGGCTATTCTGCTTTTAGCTCATTTCTGCCTGGAATGTCTGGAATAGATGTCAAGACTCTCTGAAGCTTGATTGTCTCATTCCATATAAGTCCTTCAAGAATTGACTGCGGGAGATGCTACTTGAGGAGGCCAGAATTACTTTAGTTCTAACTTTGGACTTGTTCTCTGTCCTTTGCACTTGAATGTCTTACTTATTTTTTATTTTATTTTTATTTTTAACTGTATTTTAAAGTTTGTTTTCCTTCTGCAGTTGTTGTATGTAATTGTGTGAATTTTAATATGCTCTGCATGTTAACCCACACTGTAATTGTTTTATTGTATTTATGGCTCCCTTGAAAAAGAGACCTCGGTCTCAGTGGGACTTCCCTGTAATAAAGTAAAAATAAATAAAGGAAAATAATAAATGTTACGCAGGGGTCGTCTTTGGGTAGATGTGTAGGAGATTATGTTAAATGATGTGTTTTGAGACACTGCAGTGCAGTGCTTCCCAATCCCACTTCAGATTCTGTGCATCAGCTGGAGCGCATGATGAGCCAAACTCGCTGTGTTAAATCAGGGGGCCATTTTAAGTGTGCTGGGCGGGGTCTCTGCAGGAGCAGAGCTGGGAAACACCGCTGTAGTGGCCTGCTACTTCCTTTACTCACACAAACCTTCTTCACTAACCCAGGTGGCCCAGGGCCCCAAGGACCCCAGGGGCCCCCAGGCCCAGGAGGGTACAGAGGGGAAAAGGGTGCAGTTGGACCCGCTGGTACCCCTGGCTACCCGGGAGCCAAAGGTGAAAGAGGATCCCCAGGGTTTTCGGTAAGAAGGGCGGACATTTTTTTAAGGGCTTTCTGAGCATTATGCGACACTATGAATAGCAGTCCGCCGATGGCTGGGGAGTAAGATCAGTGAAGCTGAAGTTTGGCCATAGAGTTAGGCACTTAACCGCACTTTACAGTCGGTGTGATTTGGCTCTGCTTAATCTTATCAACTGTAGGTCTCTTTGGATAAAGGTTGAAAAGATTACCTGAAATGGTTAGTAAAGAGAGGAAGAATGAGAAAAGATATGCACTAAAGGCGAAGGAGGCAGATTCCAAGTGGATGGTAAAGTTCCTAGCTACAGTTGTGACATGAGGACTCTAGAAAAATCTGGTCAAGTAACCATTTTGTTTTCATCATGTTAATGGGCATTGTCTCAAAGTGAATGACTTTTTTCAAATTTTTTCTCCATTATGTCTGAACATTTTCCCTTCATATACTTGTTATTATCCCCCGCCGCGCGATTAGCGCGAAGCGGGGGATATAGCATTGGGCTCCGTCCGTACGGACACATAAAATTGAGGTGGCAGGGGATATTGCCAGGTTGGTGACAAACACTTCTTATCATTATTAACTGGTTTATTGTTTTGCCCCCAAAAAATAAAACTTGTCCCCATTGAGAGAAGAAGGAAAAAAATCCAAAGATTTCCATTGTACAAAATGACTCGTACGATGGAAAAAAATGGTTCCTAGTCTTGAGTTGTCACGATTCTCTCTATCTGGGGACTCCGGTGCATACTGCCCTATAGGCTACCCCACCGAGGGATGGTGCATTACAGGCTATAGATAAAAATCCAATACTCCATACTGCCGTCTGTCACAAGAGCAGCTGCTTTAGTGTCTGTTCTGGCTCTGAGGAACCAATCGAACCTTTATCTTCGGTCACATGCTTGGGTCATGGGCTGCGGGTCAAATTCATAAGGGCCGCGCAATGCTATCAATGGCCACATTAGACTGGTGCTTTTACGATTTATTAGTTTTCCATAAATGTCTCTGAATGATTCAACTGGTACCAGAAGCACAGAAATATTATTACTTTACACATTGGCAAGAAACCTGCCTGATGTTCGCAAATTAGTGGAAACACTGCGGAAGCACATGAACAGCATTTGAGCGTGAATTTTCCGATGGTATCGTGGGTAGTATGAGGAAGAAAATATACTCAAGTACCTCTATTCTGGTTAGATGATTGTGCTGCTTCAAAAAATCTTTCAAATTGACTGAAATTTAATGTGTGATTTACATTAGGAATTATCACAAATTGCACAAACCAGGAAAAATACACAAACCATCCCCTTTTCTTAGATTCTTGTTCTTGTGTTACAGCACAACATCCGTTTTCTCTACTTCGCCAACCTCGAGAGATTCCTTCGTTGTAGGAGCACTGTCTTGATCTCAAAAGCCCATTTGACCGACAGTCTTGCTAATATTAGCTATGTGTCGCTGCGCAGGTGGGCAGTGAGAATTTTTTTTGCTTCTCAGCCACTGCCAGTGGAATGCAGACGATGATTCTATGCCTATGAACCGCAAGAGTCGTTACTGCGCTTTCTCCATCTGATACACAGTTAAGGCTCTTCAAAAACCAAAAATTTTGCCTTGTCGAGTGTTTTAGTCTCATTCTTTGCACTAATAAATGTGCGTAGCAATCTGTACCTTGGGCTTATTATTTGTACTTAAGAGAAAAGAGAACAAGATTTTAGGTCTCCTCATAAGACTGAAGCACTTTTTATGGCTGATTTATTATAAAAATTTTTGCTCATCCTTGTTCATTGCATGAGCCCCTATTAACACCAGCACAGGCTACATTCTACATTTAAGCAGGGATGCTGGTGCCACAGTCTTGCTGTTCTTGGTTATTGAGTTGTCCCCCTGTGATTTTCCAATGCTAAAACATGGCTTGTCTCTCTTCTCTGAGCAGGGTTCTCCTGGCATTCCTGGGCCTGCTGGTCTTAAGGGCGACATTGGAATGCCTGGTGTTCCTGGATTCCCGGGTGAGTTTGTTATGCATTCAGGGTTTGCAAAGAATAGTTAACCCTTTCAGCGCTGTGGGCAACAATAGTTGCCCAACGATGCAAGATATCAAAGTCATATTCTCCCACAGGGGATCTCTTTTATACATGTTGCCACATGATTTTGCCACATGGTTTTCAACAGCTCAGGATAATGACATTTTTTAATTGCTTGAAAATGTATTTGGCGGGCAAGGGGTAGTTAGAGGCTGTCCATATGAAGAATAATAACATTAATGATTGCTATAAATAAATAGTTACCTATATGGCCCTAAGTCGCGTGAATGGCGGAGTCTGCAAAAGTTATGATATCCAGAACAATATCGTTTTGTGTCATGAGCTGTGTTTCCATCCAACTGTATCGCAAATCTTATCGCAAAAAAATGAGCATTTGAGCACGTTTCCATCCACTATAGTTATGTGCTTTTGTTTCACGAGATGAGCCGTAGGTGCCATAAGGTGGCACTAATTCTTGAGCAAGCGATTAATTCTTGACCATGCTATGATGTCAATAAGACTGATGAATGAAAATGAAAACAAATGGGAAAGCTGGTTGGGAAAACAAATGAAAGTAATCTCTTTAGCTAGTAATCTAGCTAGCACTTATGAAGTCTTCAATGTTACAGGTTGCACACCAGTATAGCGAGCTAGCTAGCCAGCTTGTTGATAAGGATACCATTCGCTTCTACTGTATTAACCACCAGCTAGCGAGCTAGCTAGCTAAAATGATCGCTTAGTCTTAAATGTTACAGCTAGCCCACCAGTGTAGCGAGCTTGCTAGCTAGCTTGCTCACGAATGAGGTTACAGTTCGCTTATGCCGTAATAACCACTAGCTTGCTAGTTAAAGTGATAAGGAACTCTTCAACATTATAGCTAGCACACCATTGTAGTGAGGTAGCAAATTAGCTAGCTTGCTAATAAGGCTACAGTACACCACATGCACGCAGCCATATTACATGATTTTACACAACACTGGCGCCTCGTCGCCCTCCCCACACTTGGGAATGTTGGTAAGCAAAAATGACGTAGTTAGTAAATGTTGTCATTTAATCGCATAACTTATTCACTTACCTATTTCCACTACACTAAAGCACATATATCTTTATCAATTCGGCAAATTTTCCACCGCCTTCTTGCACATAAAAAATGGATGCGCCATTTCAAGTTGATGCACATTTTGGGCGTTTCCATTCAGGTTTTTAGAAGCGCAAATTCAAAATGTGCATTAAAATGGGTGTATGGAAACACGACTACTGACAGCCAGAATCAGAATCCAACGAAATTTAGAGCTCAATGTATGTCATGATTATATTTTGGTAGACCTGCAACATATTCTAATGATCAATGGACTCAGAGCAGAAATGACAGCATGCATTTGGTGCCACAGGGGATATTGTCTGCCAGCATGGAAGCGCGCTTTTATCAACACATTTACCATTCTTTATGTGGGCTGTACTTCGGTGCTTTAGCCTGTTGATCATTGTCGGATCACAACAGCAGAGCTAGTTGTGGATACAGAAATATATTTGACTGAGAGATTGATGAGTAGCTGAGTGGTGTAGCTACCTAAATGCTAACACATAATAGGAATTTCCATCAAGGCAATAGCGGAATTTAGCATTGCAATGATGACAATATTACTGGTCCAGCCATTGACTTGGTTTTCAACTAGTCCTCTTTTAATTGATTGTGAAGTGGTCGGTGAGAGTAGGTATTGGTATAAGATATACTTATTTCATGTTTTATGATCTAAATGTACTGTGTTATATGCAATGTATAGGTAAGTTGTGTTTTGTGTTTGTGTGTATATGGAGTTCAAAGGTAACACGCTTCAGGCTTTGGAGTGTAGGGTGCTGTAATGGGCTTATTTGTCTCTGTGTTTCAGGTGTGAAGGGACAGCCTGGTGCTCCAGGAGCGGCTGGCACACAAGGACCACCCGGAGATTCCGGCCTTCCAGGTTAGACCCTCCTCCCATATAAAGCACTGAATCAAGTCATCGCATTCTGGCCAGACTCTGCTGTTGACAACATTTAATGGGCAAGTCTTTGCCAAAGACACAATTTACAGTTATTTTTGATTCCAAAATTTACCAGGGAACTCGCAACCTTTTTAAAAGAGAGCGTAGCATGGACGCACTAATAAACATAAAATACAATCAGCGATGATACAGCGCCCTCCATAATTATTAAGATGGTTAAGATGTATTAAAAGCCTTAAAATAAATTAAATTTTTATTTCAGAAGCATACTCTCACACTGAAAATTGTAGAAAAATGTAACCTTCAACTCAAGTGAATTTTAAGGGGAAGAAAAATCCTGACTAAGAAATAATTATTTTTCATAAAAGCACCTGTTCCACAATTATTGGCACCCTTAACAATTCCTAGGAATTAAATGTAATTGAAGTATTTCTGTTATTTTTACAGTAGTTTACAAAGTTGATAAGAGTACCAAGGAACATTTAATTAGTAATTCATCACTTTCTGTTTCCCTGGGGAATAAATATGATGTGACACAGAGGCCATTTCTCTTATCCACTCTTCAACATGGGAAAGACAAAGGAACACACCATTCAAGTAAGGCAGATGTGTGACCACCTTCATAAGTCAGGCAATGGCTACAAGAAAATAGCCACTCTCCTGCACCTGCCCATATCTACTGTCAGAGGAATCATTAAGAGGTTCAAAACAACTAAAACAGTGGTAAACAAGCCTGGACGTGGATGCAAGGTTATTTGTCCACCACGAACAGTGAGGAGGATGGTAAGAGAAATAAAAATTTCTCCAAAGCTCACTTTTAAAGAATTGCAACAAATGGTTGCATCTTGGGGTCACAAAGTCTCCAAAACAACCATCAGGCATTATCTACATGCCAACAAGCTGTTTGGGAGGCATGCACTGAAAAAACCTTTTCTCACTCACAATCATAAACGCGAATGTCTGGAGTTCGCTAAGCCGTACTGGGACTTCAGCTGGGACCATGTGCGTTGGTCAGATGAGACCAAGATAGAGCTTTTTGGCAACAAACACTCTAAGTGGGTCTGGCGGAACACAAAAGATGAGTATGCAGAAAAGCACCTCATGCCCACTGTGAAGTATGGGGGAGGATCGGTGATGCTGTGAGCCTGTATCTCTTCCAGAGTGCCCTGGGAACCTTGTTAGGGTGCATGGCATCATGAACGCTTTGAAATACCAGGAAATTTTAAATCAAAATCTGGTGGCCTCTGCCTGAAAGTTGAAGTTGGGTCGTCACTGGGTCTTTCAGCAAGATAATGACCTTAAACATTTGGCCACATCTACACAGAAATGGTTCACCAGACACAGAGTCAAGCTCTTCCCATGGCCATCTCAGTCCCCAGACCTCAACCCCATTGAAAACTTGTGGAGTGAGCTGAAGAGGAGAGTACAGAGGAGAGGACCCAGGTCGCTGGATGATTTAGAGAGATTGTGCAAAGAGGAATGGTCAAAGATCCTTCTTTCTGTATTCTACCATCTTGTGAAACATTATAGGAGAATATTAGGTGCTGTTTTGTTGGCAAAAGGGGGTTGTACAAAGTATTAACATCATGGATTCTAATAATTGTGGCACACATGATTTGATGTAAAATAATTATTTCTTAAAGTTGGATTTTTTTCCCACTGAATAAATGCACTAGAATTAAAGGTTGGATTTTCCTTGTTTTTTCATTGAGGTCCTATATTATTTAGAAAAAACTGAATTTATTAGAAGCTAAAGAACACATCTTTACCAGGGGTGCCAATAATTATGGAGGGCGCTGTAAGTCTGGTTGAAAATGATTAAAAACATCTCAACCCTATTCGCCTGAAATCTCAAATCATTCTGGTTTGCATGATATCAATCTACTTTAAATGACAATCAGGTCAGATTTGGTCAGATTGTCTCTTCTGCTGAATATCATGTAATGAATAGTTTTCATGCCCTGGTTACTAAGCACCACACATTTCCCAGCGCCTGACTCCCTCTTCCTCTTGCTCACAGGGTTGCCTGGTGAACCTGGACCAGTCGCGGCCCCAATCGTTGTGAAGGGGGAGCGTGGCCCCGCTGGGGCCCCTGGACTCCCAGGGGGTCGAGGGACACCGGGACCTCCCGGATTAAACGGACTCTCAGGTTCGTGAGGAAACCGTTGTCAAAGGGGTGTGCTGGCTGGTGGATAGGGGTGGATTGGTGTGGGTGGGTGTGGATTGGTGTGGATGGGTTTGGTTAGGTGTGGTTCAGTGTGGGTGGGTGTGGATCGGTGTGGGTGGGTGTGGATTGGTTTAGGTGGGTGTGGATGGGTGTGGATTGGTTTGGGTGGGCGTGGATAGGTGTGGGTGGGTGTGGATGGGTGTGGGTGGACACAACCAGCTGATGTAGATACTTCGTCCCACTTCTTTTCTGAAGAATTACCGAATCCGGGAGGTTGGATATAGGCTACAGACTGGAGTGTAATTTCACATGTGGCACCTGGACTGTATACCACTGGGGAGCTGGATTTCTGTTTTGAAGATAGTTTGATTTCTACAACGGTTTTGTTTGCTGGTTTTGTTTAGGATCCCCGGGCAGCCCTGGAGACCCAGGTGCTGATGGCCCTCCTGGATTCAACGGGCCCTCTGGACGCAAGGGAGACCCAGGACCAGCTGGAGAGCCAGGTACAGCCAGTCCTTCCCCAGCACACACACACACACACACACACACACACACACACACACACAAACATACATTTAGCCACAGAAGTAAAATTTATAAAAAATGTATTAAAAAAACACAAATGTAAAAAAAAAAAAACTGAATTAAGTATGCTTACAGTTCATCAGTAATGTGTGTAGTGAATAGATGTATGATCGTGCACAGGTGTCAAAAAAAACCCAACTAAACCAAGACTTAGGACCTACTTGGCTCACCAAGAGGACCCGTGTGCTGAAATCTCTCTCCCGCTCTCTCTCTCAGGCCAGCCTGGTTTCCCCGGTCCTGCTGGTGCAGATGGTACCCAGGGCCCCCCAGGCCTGCCGGGTTCCTCCGTTGGGGCTCACGGTTTCCTGGTGACCCGTCACAGCCAGTCCACTGAGGTCCCCTTCTGTCCGGACGGCACCAGCCTAGTGTACGACGGATACTCCCTGCTCTACGTGCAAGGCAATGAGAGGGCGCACGGACAGGACCTTGGTAAGTCTGGCATCAACTGAGTTAGTTGGATAACTATACTGAGTTTAAAACCCAAATATGCTGCCTGGACTGAAGCAAAAGAGCCGTCCGAGGTTTCATTCAGTGCAGTTACTCAGCTGACTCGATAATCCTGCTTCGTGAAACACTCTCAGCACCATGGACTTTACAGGAGGAGAATATGACACATATACTGTATGAGTCACTATTCTGGCTTTAAATAATGGTAACAAGCAACATTACGTATTTTCAGACTGGAGAAATCTTTTCATAGTTCAAAGAACTTAGTCTTAAGAACTCCCCATTTTCTGGTATTCACACCTCAGCAACTGTCAACGATTATAGTTCTTAGAACACCTTTTTGAGGGATTTTTTTTTAGCTCCAACTTAAGGGTAGGTACTTTCGTAGCTCCAGCGGAACTCTGAGTCACGTATGTGTATGTTGATTACAGTGGGTTCTCCCATTGGCGGTGCGAAAACCATCAGAAAAAAAAACGCTTAACTCAAACGGAAACGGAATGCTTTTATATAAAATTGTTGCGTTTGTACGGAATACTTTTCCCGAAAATTACACAGTATAAAGTATTGAAGTACAGGTGGCCCATCACTGCGATCGTCAACTGATTTTGTGTTTTCATTGGAAAGCGAATGGTCATCCACATCACTGGCATCGGCTTACCGTAGGTTGACTTCGCTGCGCCGTTGGCAGCAGCTTGCCGTAGCGAATGACTTAAAGGTGAATAGATCCCGGGGTAACTCCCCATTTCCTCTCAGGAGGTCCCTAGAAATGTTTGCTCTGAACATGCCTATTATGTATTATTTGTATTAGAAAATCCAGACATATTTTTGAATGGACTTGTAGACCTTACAATGGTGCATTCCCTCTGTTGTTCTTAGCGTGACCTTCCATTTTCTTCATGGCTGCCACCTGTTTATTTGACAGGCTTCTTCTGTTCTGGTCTTGATTCTTTATACATGATGGGTACGTATACATTCCCCTCCCCCTCTCTCCAGGAACGGCGGGCAGTTGTCTGAGACGGTTCAGCACCATGCCCTTCATGTTCTGCAACATCAACAACGTCTGCAACTTCGCCTCCCGCAACGACTACTCCTATTGGCTGTCCACGCCCCAACCCATGCCGATGAACATGGCGCCTCTCACAGGAGAGACCATCAAACCATTCATCAGCAGGTACGAGAGAAGCGGGAGGTTTGTGGCCAGTAGGGGGCTGTAGAGTGCAGGAGCAGGACAGTTAGAAGTCGATATAGCGAGAGATGTAGACAATATAGCTGTAGGCAGTCGCTCATGGGTAAAAACTAACCCTTTCAACCCCTGGTCACCAACACTGGTTTTGAAGATGAATCATCCCACAGGACTGCTGACCCTACTTTGCTGCACCTGGTTCCACTAACTACAGGCCTACCAAAGAAAATGGCCAAGCTGCAACAAAAGTTTGTCAGATGCCTACCATTTTCAAATAACCAGCAACACGAAATCGAAAATATGCCAAATTCCCGCAAAACTTTGCTCCACATGAATGTGGCTTGTTTTCAATTTCATATTGCTGGTTCTTTGAAAAGGTTTGGCATCTGATAAACTTTTCTCACAGCTTGGCCATTTTCTTTGGTAGACCTGTACTTAGTGGTTCAGTGAAATCTCTGGTGGTTTCATTTCTGTTAAGTTTGGAGTCAGTAGCTACAGGCTGGTGGTTCTCCAGGAACAGGGTCAGTGACCACAGATCCTCTCCAAGAACCACAAACGATAATAATATGAGCATTCATATCAACATGCAGAAGTGTTCGTAATTAGCACCTTTTCAAATTTAGGTTAAATCGTTCAAAAAATAGTCCTGATTGATTAAAAACCATCTGGCTCTCGATGCCATTACTGTTATACTTTTAGAGCGGATTGACATGAGTTTGAGCGATTTTTTCCTTGTATAATTATTGTTTTGGATGTGGATGACCGCTTAGACTCATTCATCTGACTAAGCGCATGGCCCAGCTGACAATTAAACATTTTCTCAATGTTGTGGCACTGACAAACTTCTTCAAAGTGACATTCGCTTGTGCATTTGACTTACTGGGGTCTGTCTGTCTGTCTGTTTGTGTGTGTCCCTTCCCGCCATCCAGGTGTGCAGTTTGCGAGGCTCCCGCCATGGTGATCGCAGTACACAGTCAGACTGTACAACTCCCATCCTGCCCGCGCAGCTGGGAACCCCTGTGGATCGGATACTCGTTCATGATGGTATGGGACCTGTCGTGATCCTCGCACCAGATATGGAAAATCTGGGTTCATATAGTGAGAAGTCCTTCTTGGAATTTTTTTCCAGCCGATTACTCTGCCAGGAAGGTTTAACTATTCAGTGACATCAGCTGGCTGTGTTCCGGCTGGAGGAAAACACAGAGGGGCTTTCATTTCCTGGTCCCTGGATTTCTCATTTCTGCCTCGCTCATAGACGTACGCTACCAGTCAGAAGTTTGAGTACATGCACTATTTTCAAGAAAAAAAGAGATTAAAAAGTGTTTATAAACCTTTCATTTTACCAAAAAAATATACAATTAATTAAAGTGGTTTTCATTTGCAACAATAACAGTATTAATAGTGAATATATTTTTCTGAAATTTTACTCTGAAATTGCCGCAGACGTGAAGCTCATTTGCTTCTTTTTGACCCAATAGTAGATCTCATTCCAAACCAACTGAATTTTACTTCATCTTCCTGGAAAATGAAAGGATTTTTTTCATATTTATGCTGCCAATGTCGGCCTATTAATGAATTTTCCAAAAATTTAGGTCACTACCTTGCAAAATAAACTAGTTTTTAACCTCTGATCCTCGTCATCCAAAGCCATCTTTGTCGTAAAACTGGTAAAACTGCTTAAATTTTACCCAAAACAGCATGTAACAGCATGATTTTTTCAATGTCTGGATTGAACTGTACAAATGCACTGCTTTGCCATTTTAATGATTTGCGCGGAGATTTCAGTCATATTTTCTCTATACTACCATGCTAACACCTGTCTTTGTAAAACTCACGGTGAAACTGCTTAAATTTCTCTAAATATAGGATTCTAAATTGTGTAGTGTGTAATGCCTGCTCAGACTTTTGACTGGAACAGAACGTGTACATTTCATTACACTGTTCTGCCATGCTAATGACCTGGGCGAAGATCTCTGCAAAAATTTTGCTATGCTACCACGATAATGACTGTCTCAGTGAAACTCATGGTGAAAGTGCTTAGATTTCACTAAATAGAGCGCTCTAAATTGCATAGTAGGTAAAGTGTGATCGAACATTTAACGAGAATTGTACATATTATCTCTATTACACTGCTTTGGCATTCTAATGATATGGGCATGGATGGCTGTTGCTAATCGCTCCATGCTGTTGTGCTAATCGTACTACGCCCTCCTGTCTCCACCCGCAGCACACCAGCGCTGGAGCTGAGGGCTCGGGTCAGGCCCTGGCTTCCCCTGGATCTTGTCTCGAGGAGTTCCGCTCTGCACCCTTTATCGAGTGCCATGGTCGGGGCACCTGCAATTACTACGGCAACTCCTACAGCTTCTGGCTGGCCACAGTGGATGTGAACGACATGTTCAGGTAAGCAAGCGTGTTTTTATTGAGGGTACACTGTATCGTTTGTCACATGATGAATATAAATGAATACGAACAAGAAACTTGAGCGGTTGACTGTTACGTTTCATTATGATCCTGATGTTAGATTTCAGAAACGATAAAACGGAAAATATTTCATTGGTCTGAACAGGATCTAATCTTAGAATAAGCCAACTGTAATTCCTCGCGTAACTGGCTGGACACTAAATTTTGATCTCTTAAAATTAATTACTCAATATCTGTAGAAACTATTCTAAATGAGTATAGTTCACATTCTGTTATTGTAAAAATGCTATTTTGTTTTAAATTGGTCCAGACAGATTTTGTGGCTGTCTAGAATATTTTTTGAGAGTAATTTTCTCCTGGCTTGCAACGTGAATTTTTTTTCTGGGCCACAGCAAAGCAGGGGCCAGCCCTATGAACACTTAAGTGAGTGACTAAGTGAGTTAGTGATGGAGTTACACCATTGGTTAATCAAGTGGTTACATCATCAGGAAGCTTTTACTGCAAGACACAGACAGTCCTCACATACATCCTCACAGTCCAGCCATATACTGGGTTTTGACTGAGTCTTGTTGGATATTGTCTGTTTCTCCTTACGACAAGTTGTGACGTGTTCTGTCCATTTCCCCTCCTCCTCTCTCCTCCATTCTGTCTGCTGTCCTTTCCTGGATTCTATCTTCCTCTCTCTTTGGATCACATATTCTTTCCTCTTCCCCATCTCTCTGTTCTTTTCCCCATCTCTCTCCCACTCCCCGTAGGAAACCGCCTTCAGAGACACTGAAGGAAGGAAACCTCCGAACCCGCGTCAGCCGCTGCGTGGTCTGTATGAAGAGGACGTAACGCCACAGCGCCATCCTCTGGGCACAAATGCAAACAGCCACCAGGACCAATACTCGGAGGGCAGGTGCAGTTCCGGCGTCGCCATGGCGACGTGCAGATCTAACCCAATGGTGCTACTGTACAACACGGAAATATAAAACCAAGCAAAAAAAGCTGAAAAAGAACAGTCATTCAATGAAATTAATTACCTCGAAAAGGTGCTGTTGATGTCTGTTAAAGGTGCATTTCCTGTTCTCTTTCTGAGGGAAGTTTCGTTTCCTTTTTTTTTTAACCTTTGATTTAGATGTTTGACCACATTTGGAAAACTGTGCTGTTGAAAGGAGGGGACTTGTCTCCATGGTACCAAAATGGCACTTTGACCTATGACATCACAGAGAGAGGGCATGCACTGAAAACATTTGTGTGACTGCAGTTTAGAATCTTTTCTCTAACCTCTGTCGATCTTCATTTTCTTATGATGTTCACCCTGCTGTTTTCTTAGATAAAAAACATTTCTGTATTGTAAGTATTGAAATCTGTATATTGTGTAAAACGGTTTTTATAATGCACAGCGTTAACCACATTTTACAGTTTGAAATGTCGGTACACATTTACTTAAAAGCCTGTGATACATTTTTGCAGATACACATATTCATTGTACAAAGTAAGGGTTTACAAAAGAAACCATATTTTATAAAGGTACTGGGACTGTCTTACATTTAGAATTTTTTTGTACGTTGTTTGTTGTATAAAAGGGTATACAACAAATTGCCACAGAAAGGATCTGATCCAAATTTTAAAAATATTTTCTTTTACACCAATGTGCATTTTGGGGGTTTAGATCACGTTAAATGAAAACGTTACAGTAGTCGTAATATAAACCCATTCATGTTAGAACGCGTGATCGATGTCTCTCTGTCCCAATCTGTGTATATAGCATCAACATGGAGCACAAGAACAATAACAGAAAGTTATTTCTATTGACAGTTGAAACCCATTGTGAAATAGATGTTGGGGTCATATAATGTATTCAATTTATAAAAATAATTTTTGAATTTTTTTGATTTCTCTTTGTTTATTACCCAGTTGTTAACCTTGAGATGGAAATAAAAACCATAAGGTGAAAATAAAAATTTGAGTTGAAAACGATCTAGTGTCACAAAGATATTTTCGAACACTATGCAGAATAGTGGCAAATACTGAGGGTGGGGCTATGTTTTTCTTTTTTCAGTAATCCCGTAGACCTCTTTGTAAAATAAAAATATTGCTGAATATGGGCATGCCAAAACGCATGGCTATGACTTTACCTGCGCATACATGCCTGTAATACTGACACCCACCTCAAATTGAGCTTAAAAGTTAGGCAGTTCAGGCACACTTATCCTTGCTTTCTTGCCCTTAAGAATAAAATAACTGTTCCCCTTGAACAGGGAATGATGTAGAATCATTGAGCTGTGAAAAGGATGTTAAAACACTGTACTGTCCTCAAAACAGGCTCTTGTTAAAAATTAGCGCAGTGTCTTGACATACATCAGGTTCATGGGTACGCCAGTAAATTTGAAGGGATTAAGATAAGGATTAGGGATTATGAATAGGGTTAGGGTTAGGGTTAGGGGTTAGGGCAGGGTTTGAAATTGGGACTGCCGTACCTCTCTAAAATCAAATGCATTGGAAAACTGCCCTACCCGAAGCAACCAGTGCTGCACGATTAATCTAATCGCAATCGCGATGTCAAGCAGTGCGATTGCATAACCGCAAAAAAGGCGGTGATTTGCGATTCAATCTTAATAAGTGTGCTGCCAGTGAACATAACTGTGTCTCCTTTAATTGTATGGTGTCTGTTGACGTTATACCCACAAGCGTGATCCTGGGCTGTGTCCGAGTAGTCAAAAATTACGTGCAATAGAATAACTCCACAACATTTTTCTATAATCTATGTGGAAAACATCTGAAGATGAAGGAAGGGTGTAATATGGAAATCAGGGGCGTTACCGAGGGTGGGGCAGGAAAGCTCTGCCCCCCCCCAAATGAAAACTCAAGATAAAAAACTGATTTACTATTATTTGTCAGCAAACATGCGATATCCAACTGATTCACAGTTGGAGGTAGACAGCCATTTAGAGTGAGCTTTAAGTATACTTCATATATCCATCACTGCGTGTGATTGGTGGATTCCTTTGCCAGTCTATTCTGCTGTGAAACGATCGGATTTCTAGGGACCCTCCCATACTCTTACACTGCCGTTTTCACTCATCAGTCTGAGGTCACGTCTACGGCTGTGTGCTTCTCTCAGGGAATTAAAACTTTGCCCATATCTCTTTTGTTGCTACTTCTGCCACCGCTTATTTTGTTACTCTTGCTGCTTGATATTAAGGTAATTTGTGTACTAGTTTGTCATCTGTATTGACTCGTGTGGTTATAATCGGAGTTGGCTACCTAGTGAGCCCAGGCAGCTCGCCAGCAGCTAGTCTGGAGTTGCTAGTCACTCACTGGGGTTGTTGCTACAATAATTCTGTTTCATAAGCACTTTGGGAAGAAAACTTGACTGGCGTAAGTATTTTTTGGTGACATGCTGAACGGAGCCAAAATGAAGGACTTCAGAAGGCAACTGTAAGAAAAGTAAACGCGTTTAAACAGACACACCTGTTCAAACGATTTAAAATGCTGCCGGGAAGAAGCCCGAGTTTAGATTTCGCACATTGCAGGTGCTCCGCCCTTCCCTAAATCTGCTCCCTTTGTAATGTGAATATAGGCCACTAGATGGCAGTATTTACCTTTTTTTGTTAAGCGTAAAAAAAAGAGGTCTAAATGTGGGTGGGGTCTGCAAAAGAGTATATAAGGAAAAGAATTGAGACAGTAGAGTAGTAGGAGAAATTGCAAGAAGAAGGATACGTGTGACCAGACCTGTCATTTCTGTTCAAGACCTGTTAAATTTCTTTTGTGGATTTTTCTCACCCAGGACATCACCAAGCCGCCCCACAAAAAGGACTGTAAATATTTCTTTTTGTTTTTGTTATAATCAATCTTGGTCATTTAGTTAGTTATTATTAGTCTTTGTCTTTGTTTAAAAATTAAATGTGTTTAAGTTTTTAAAACTGTGTCTGTCATCCCTTGCTGTTGCTGTTGTGTTGTAGAATGTAATAACAAATTGGGGGCTCAAGGTCCGGGATAGACCATTTTGTGAGTAATTTATTGAAAATCTAACATTTCAAATTGTAAAATTGATTTTTTTTAATTGAATACATATATATTGACAACAGCAATGGATGATTTCTTGGCATCACCAACCGTAGGGGTTTTGAAGTCTTTTAAAAAGACAGAACTGCTAGAAATTTGCAGACATTTAGAGCTGACAGAGGTGAAACCAGCCATGCGAAAAGCAAGACTGGCTCGAGAGATAGTTGAATATTACATTGATGAAAATGTGTTTGCACCCGGAGATCTGGAACAGTTTCCAGTGGAAAATCCAAATATAGAAATGGAACTCAAATTAAAAATGCTAGAGATTGAAAGGGAGGAAAGAGAAAAAGAAAGGGAGGAAAAAGAAAAGCAAAGAGAATTTGAGAGGGAAGAAAGAGAGAAAGAAAGGGAAGAAAAAGAAAAACAAAGGCAGTTTGAGTTAGAAAAATTAGCAAGAGAAGAGAAAATAGAAAGGGAGGAAAAAGAAAAACAAAGAGAATTTGAGTTAGAAAAATTTGCAAGAGAGAGATTTTGAATTAGAGAAATTCGATAGAGAAGAAAGACTCCAAATGGAGCAACTAAAAATTAAAATTGAAACTAAAAATAAATTTTGTGCCAGTCAGGAGGTAAAACTGGAGCCTCCATTTTCGGAAAAGGATGTTGACAACTATTTCCAGTGTTTTGAAAAGGTAGCAAAGAGTTGCCAGTGGCCAAAGGAACACTGGCCTCTGATGTTGCAAACTGTCCTCAAGGGTAAAGCTCAACAAGCCTATTCGGCTTTGTCTGCAGATGATTCCTCTGATTATGAGGTTGTCAAAAAGGTTATTTTGAGAGCTTATGAGTTGGTTCCAGAGGCTTACCGACAGAAATTCAGAGGTTTGAAGAAATCTGAAAATCAGACTTATGTTGAATTTGCGAATGAGAAGCAGGTTTGCTTTGAGCGCTGGTGTACTTCTATGGAGGTCAAGGATGATTTCAACTCACTAAAAGAGATGGTGTTAGTTGAAGAATTCAAGAACTGTGTTAAGGATGATGTTAAGACCTACCTTAATGAGAAGCAAGCACTGAATTTGCAATCAGCTGCCAAATTTGCAGATGAATATGTTCTCACACATAAGTCCAAATTTCAGTCTAGCAGTAATAATAGATGGTCCCAATTTCAGAAAAAGGGTTATGGTGATACCCAAGATTCCTCACCCAAAGACAAAGACAAATCTGGTGATGGTGCTCAGAAATCCAGTAACAGGTCTGATCAAAGTGTGAAAGCTGACAGTGACAAAAGTGGTCTAGTTTGCAGTTATTGCAAGAAATCTGGTCATGTTACAACTAACTGTTGGTTCCTTAAAGCTAAGAAAGAAAAAGAAAAGGATACCAAACCAAATGCCTTTGTGAAAACAAGGTTAGAAACCCCTGTAGTAGATAACCAATCTGCTAAATTGCCTGCTTCTTGTGGGGCTAAAAAGCCTGATACAGCTGACTTCTTGCGGGAGGAATTTCTTCCATTTGTGTCAGAGGGATTTGTGGCTCTGAATGAGCATACTACTCCTGTCCCCATATATATCTTAAGGGATACCGGAGCTTCTCAGTCACTTTTGTTGATGGACTCCTTGGAGTTACGTGATGAGACCGCTTCAGGGGATTTCATACTTGTACAAGGTATTGAAGGGAGGACTGTGTCTGTACCCCTGCGCTCTATATTCTTGAAGTCAGATTTAGTTACAGGACAGGTAAAGGTGGGACTTATGTCAAGTCTACCTATAAAGGGTGTTTCTCTGTTGCTAGGCAATGACCTGGCTGGGGGCAAAGTAGTTCCCCCTGTACATCTTACTTCACAGCCGAGCACTGAAGATGGGGATGAGGACCCATCTCTGTATCCTTCTTGCGCAGTGACTCGTGCTATGGCCAAGAAGGCTAAAGAAGATGATGATGTGGTGCCGTCCAGTACATTGAATAGTCAGGACTCAGGTGGTTCGCCTCATGACTCTGATTGGCCTACTATGGTTTCTCCGTTTGAGGACTTATCAGATACTTTTATCAGTTCTCTATTCAGCCAGCCGGATGGGTCTGATGATTCTGATGTGTCTGGAGACTTGTCTCTGTCCAGAAAGCGGTTGATTGAGGAGCAAACTAATGATCCTGAAATTTGTGCACTAAGGAGGAGAGCCCTTCCTGATAAAGAAATAGACGCAGTTCCAGTTGGGTATTATCTCAAGGATGGTGTGTTGATGCGGAAGTGGCGCCCTCCTGATATCCCTGCCAATGCAGATTGGGCAGTGGTCAGGCAAATTGTTGTTCCGAAGGTCTACAGGAATGAGATCTTAACAATGGCTCATAGTTTACCTTTAGGAGGTCATCTTGGTGTTAACAAGACTGTTGATAAGATCATGAAACACTTCTTTTGGCCTGGGCTTCGGAAAGACGTTTCCAACTTTTGCAAAACCTGTCACACTTGTCAGGTAGTTGGAAAACACCAGTTAGACCCACCTGTAGCTCCATTGCAGCCTATCCCAGCATTTGGGGAGCCATTCTCTAGGGTCATTGTTGATTGCGTTGGTCCATTACCCAAGACTAGATCTGGAAATCAGTACTTGTTGACAATCATGTGTGCATCTACCAGATTCCCCGAAGCCATACCTCTACGTAACATCAAGGCAACTGCAATCTCGAAGGCTTTGATAAAGTTCTTCACGTTGTTTGGCCTTCCCAGGGAAATTCAGTCAGACCAGGGTAGCAATTTCACTTCAGGATTGTTTCAGCAGGTTGTGTATGAACTAGGTGCAAAACAGATTCTTTCTAGTGCCTATCATCCAGAAAGTCAGGGTGCCTTAGAGCGGTTTCATTCCACTCTCAAGACAATGATGAGGACTTATTGTTATGACCATGAGAAAGACTGGGATGAAGGGGTTCATTTGCTGTTGTTTGCAGCTAGAGAAGCAGTGCAGGAGTCTACTGGATTCAGTCCATTTGAGCTAGTGTTTGGTCATGAAGTGAGAGGACCTTTGCTATTATTGAGTGAACAATGGCAAGAGAAAGAGCCGCATATCAGTCTGTTAGACTATGTTTGCAAGTTCAAGGAAAGATTGCGTGCAGCTTGTGACCTTGCCAAAGAGAACTTGAAATCAAGTCAGGGAAAAATGAAAACTTGGTATGATCATAAGGCTAGAAGCCGTGAGTTTAAACCAGGAGACAAGGTCCTTGTGTTGTTTCCCTTGCAGTCCAATCCATTGCAGGCTAGATTTCATGGTCCTTATGAAATTCTGACAAAACTCAATGATCTCAATTACATTGTGAAGACTCCAGATAGGAGAAAACCAAAACAATTGTGTCATATTAACATGCTAAAGCCTTATCATGACAGAAATGCTAGGGTTGCAGCTGTCACTTCAGATTCTCCAATGGTTGAAACGTGTGAAGATGAGGGGGAGTTTCAAGATGATGAACCAAGAATTAAAGCTGAAGTTCTTTCATGTAAATTGTCAAACACTGAAGTGTTGCAAAATCTTGATGTAAAACTCCAGCACTTAGAACCCTCACAGAGAGGGTTAGTTTGAAAGGTTGATCAAGAAATATGAGGATTTGTTTCCTGATGTTCCAAAGAGAGTTACTATAGCCACTCATGATGTAGATGTTGGTGATGCCAAACCAATAAAACAGCATCCATACCGGATGAATCCTGAAAAGAGAAAGATTGCTGAGAAAGAGGTTGAGTACATGTTAAAACATGATATTATCAGACCCTCCAACTCCGATTGGAGTTCACCCTGTGTGCTAGTTCCAAAACCTGATGGAAGTACTAGATTCTGTACAGATTATCGCAAAGTCAATGCTGTAACTAGAACTGATGTGTTTCCAATACCTAGGATTGATGATTGTATTGATAGTGTAGGGCAAGCAAAGTTTCTGACCAAGATTGATTTATTGAAGGGTTATTGGTGTGTGCCTTTAACTGAGAGGGCCAAGAGCATCTCTGCTTTTGCCACACCATCTGGATTGTACCAGTATGAAGTCCTACCCTTTGGCATGAAAAATGCCCCAGCCACGTTCCAAAGGATGATACAGTCTACAATCGCCGGATTGCCAGACACGGGTGCATACATCGATGACCTGATCACATGGAGTGACTCCTGGGAAGAACATCTAAAAGATGTAGAGACGTTGTTCCAGCGCCTGACCCAGGCTAACCTGACTGTTAACCTGAACAAGAGTGACTTTGGTTGTGCTACTGTCAACTATCTTGGCTACGTCATAGGCCAGGGTAAGGTGGCACCCATAAATGCTAAAGTCCAAGCCATCATGGACTTTCCAGTTCCTGACAACAAAAAAGCTTTGCGCCGCTTCCTTGGAATGATCGGGTACTACCGCAACTTCTGCAAGAACTTTGCTGAGATTGCTCTCAGTCTAACTAACCAACTGAAGAAAGGCGTAAAGTTCACCTGGGATGATGCATGCCAGAGAGCCTTCGATCGCCTGAAGTCTCTGCTGTGTCACTTCCCCGTGCTCAAATCTCCTGACTTCAACAAACCGTTCTCCATCGCGGTCGATGCTAGCGACCAAGCTTGTGGATCTGTGCTCCTACAGAGAAGTGACTCTGATGACATTGAGCATCCCGTGGCATACTTCTCCAGGAAGTTCAATCGCCACCAAAGGAACTATTCCACAATAGAGAAGGAACTGTTGGCTCTGGTCCTTTCTTTACAACACTTTGAGGTTTATGTTTGTACAGGACAAAAGCCAATGATTGTGTACACTGACCACAATCCGTTAATGTTTTTGAGTAAGATGAAAAACAAGAATCGGAGATTGTTGAATTGGAGTTTGATTTTACAGGAGTTTGACTTGGAAATTAAGCATGTGAAGGGTACAGACAATGTAATTGCTGATTGCTTATCCCGTGTTTGAATGTGTATGATATGTATATATAGACAAGTGTTCACTTTACCATTTTGTATTGAAAAGAAAAATTTTGCCTTGATGAGTCAAAATTTTTCCCTTTTGGAATGGAGGTGCAATGTGAATATAGGCCACTAGATGGCAGTATTTACCTTTTTTTTGTTAAGCTCAGACTGGAGTCATGTTTAGACAAGTCCTGGACATGTCTGGGGCAAGTCTCAGAAAATTAAAAAAAAAAAGAGGTCTAAATGTGGGTGGGGTCTGCAAAAGAGTATATAAGGAAAAGAATTGAGACAGTAAAGTAGTAGGAGAAATTGCAAGAAGATGACCAGACCTGCCATTCTGTTCAAGACCTGTGACGTTTCTTTTGTGGATTTCTTTGCCTGTGTTTGAGCATTTTCTTCATCCAGGACATCACCAAGCCACCCCACCAAAAAGGGACTGTAATTATTTCTGTTTTTTCTTATTTATCAATCTTGGTCTTTAGTTGTAGGTTGTTATTAGTCTTTGTCTTTGTTAAAAATTAAATGTGTTTTAGTTGTTAAAACTGTGTTTGTCATCCCTTGCTGTTGCTGTTGTGTTATAAATGTAATAACAAATTGGGGCCATAACACCTTTGATGGAATTCCTACCGCTTAGGAAACAAGGCAATCAGAGATAGCAGACCTGGCCCCAGCCACGGGCTGACAGACAGACTGACAGACAGAAACACACACACACACACACACACACACACACTGTTATGGCCCCAATTTGTTATTACATTTAAAACAGCAACAGCAAGGGATGACACACAGTTTTTAAAAACTTAAACACATTTAATTAACAAAGACAATAACTAACAATAACCTACGGCCAAATGACCAAGATTGATAAATAAGAAAAACAGAAATAATTACAGTCCCTTTTTGGTGGGGTGGCTTGGTGATGTCCTGGATGAAGAAAATGCTGTAACAAAGGCAAAAATCCACAAAAGAAACTTCACAGGTCTTGAACAGAAATGACAGGTCTGGTCACATGTATCCTTCTCCTTGCAATTTCTCCGACTACTCTACTGTCTCAATTCTTTTCCTTATATACTCATTCGCAGACCCCACCCACATTTAGACCTCTTTTTTTTACTTTTCGGGGACTTGCCCCAGACATGTCCAGGACATGTCTAAACATAGCTCCAGTCTGAGCTGAATAAAAAAAAAGGTAAATACTGCCATCCAGAGGCCAATATTCACATTACACCTCCATTCCAAAAGGGAAAAATTTTGACTCATAAAGGCAAAATTTTTCTTTTCAATACAAAATGGTTAAGTGAACACTTGTCTATATAATATCATACAATATTCAAACACATGATATATATATACACATTCAAACACGGGATAAGCAATCAGCAATTACATTGTCTGTACCCTTCACATGCTTAATTTCCAAGTCAAACTCCTGTAAAATCAAACTCTAATTCAACAATCTCCGATTCTTGTTTTTCATCTTACTCAAAAACATTAACGGATTGTGGTCAGTGTACACAATCATTGGCTTTTCCCCTTTACAAACATAAACTTCAAAGTGTTGTAAAGAAAGAACCAGAGCCAACAGTTCCTTCTCTATTGTGGAATAGTTCCTTTGGTGGCGATTGAACTTCCTGGAGAAGTATGCCACGGGATGCTCAATGTCATCAGAGTCACTTCTCTGTAGGAGCACAGATCCACAAGCTTGGTCGCTAGCATCGACCGCGATGGAGAACGGTTTGTTGAAGTCAGGAGATTTGAGCACGGGGAAGTGACACAGCAGAGACTTCAGGCGATCGAAGGCTCTCTGGCATGCATCATCCCAGGTGAACTTTACGCCTTTCTTCAGTTGGTTAGTTAGACTGAGAGCAATCTCAGCAAAGTTCTTGCAGAACTTGCGGTAGTACTCGATCATTCCAAGGAAGCGGCGCAAAGCTTTTTTGTGGTCAGGAACTGGAAAGTCCATGATGGCTTGGACTTTAGTGTTCCTGGGTGCCACCTTACCCTGGCCTATGACGTAGCCAAGATAGGTGACAGTAGCACAACCAAAGTCACTCTTGCTCAGGTTAACAGTCAGGTTAGCCTGGGTCAGGCGCTGGAACAACGTCTCTACATCTTTTAGATGTTCTTCCCAGGAGTCACTCCATGTGATCAGGTCATCGATGTACGCACCCGTGTGTGGGCAATCCGGAGATTGTAGACTGTATCATCCTTTTGAACGTGGCTGGGGCATTTTTCATGCCAAAGGGTAGGACTTCATACTGGTACAACCCAGATGGTGTGGCAAAAGCAGAGATGCTCTTGGCCCTCTCAGTTAAAGGCATACACCAATAACCCTTCAATAAATCAATCTTGGTCAGAAACTTTGCTTGCTCTACTCTATCAATACAATCATCAATCCTAGGTATTGGAAACACATCAGTTCTAGTTACAGCATTGACTTTGTGATAATCTGTACAGAATCTAGTACTTCCATCAGGTTTTGGAACTAGCACACAGGGTGAACTCCAATCTGAGTTGGAGGGTCTGATAATATCATGTTCTAACATGTACTCAACCTCTTTCTCAGCAATCTTTCTCTTTTCAGGATTCATCCGGTACGGATGCTGTTTTATTGGTTTGACATCACCAACATCTACATCATGAGAGGCTATGGAAACTCTCTTTGGAACATCAGGAAACAGATCCTCATATTTCTTGATCAACCTCTCAAACTGATCTCTCTGTGAGGGTTCTAAGTGCTGGAGTTTTACATCAAGATTTTGCAACACTTCAGAATTCGACAATTTACATGAAAGAACTTCAGCTTTAACCCCTTTGTGCAGAAGCCAAATTTGGCTATTTATGGGTTACCCACTTTAATGCTGTATAATTCAAGATTTAAGCTTCACAAAGAGGAAAAATGTGGCTCAATTCAGGAAAGACACTTACAGCATTTAGAATTACATTGTATTTCAGTTTATTTTCATGATTTCGGTAGAGAAAATGAGCAGCAAACATAAAAAATCTTCATGAGAATTCACCATTGAAATTGCAAAAAAAATAATTCTGACGATTGAAAAACTGCTGGGGCTTAAAACTATACATTTATGGTATCATAAACTCCTTGAGCACAAGTAGAATTCATCTTCAAAATTACATTCTAGATTACCTACATGCTATTAGCCAAATTATACAGCTACCCAAGTGTCTCCCCAAAGTCTCAAAAAGATTTGCTGTCAAATCATTAAAAAAATCATGTATTTAACACAATTAAAGCTTTAAGGCATGAAATTTAATATGAACGAATGATTTTCTGGTTGAGTTTAGTATGAATTTATCAATATCAGTGCAGTTGAATACCAATGGTCACCAGTAACCTCTCCAAATATGAACGTGCCTTTTCTCCATAATAAAGTTTAGAGTTTTGGCCATTTTTCTTCAAAGCCAGCACAAACACGCATTAAATAAACTGCTAATTAAACGGTCAGAACATTCACCCTGTAATGAAAGCTACCAGTCCCCTCTTCAAAGCTCACGAACCCATTTCAACACTTATAAGGAGCAAGTACACCTCACTAACACAGTAATATCTGAATTCTGAAATATACCTTATTTTAACTGAACAGACACTCCACTTTCAGGGAATATCAAATCCATTGCGTCTCCCGATTCAAAAGAAACGTGCAATGAACGTACCGGGGGTCCACACCAAAATGCACGGGCAGTTCGCGTTTTAAACAGGAAAAAAACCTCGACATTCGACTTAGTTGAGTACATATACATTCCGAAACAGAAAAAAAAAAAAAACAAACAAAAATAGCAGCCTGACCTTTTTCGTGAATCCCTCCTCCAGAGACATTGACTGTGTAAAATAGAGAGCGATGTATCCAGTAACAAGAACCCTCCGGTCCCGTTTCATTCGAAATAATTCCAATAGAGCATATCGTTCTCATTTAAATCCTGTAATGTAACTGAACACTTCAAGGCCAGTTTTGCGAACCTATTTTCTAAAAATCCCGTCTATTTTAGCCGCGTAATGTGCATAACGTAGACAGGATACAACAGCGCATGCTGATACGCATTGGTTTGTATGCTCTGTGTTTGTCCAATCAATGTGTTTCACTTACTCTAAAATGTTTAAACACTCGGGAATTGGATAAGAAACGAGCCATTCAATACATTGTTATCAGGGAAACTTCAGGAGGCCATGAAGTGTAACTCTACAATTACGCAGAAGAGCTTGAGCGTATGGTTGAGTGATCGGCTATCAACGCCAGTACTTGGGTGGATATAAGGAAGCGCTGGATTTGGCAATGAAGGAATCTACGCGTAAATCCACGGTCGGGAACTACAATTTTTTTTGTATGGGACAACTGTAATAGGCAATAGAATGTGAGAGAATTAATACCATGTCGATTTTTTTGCCTCAGAAAACTGATTTTTATGAACTACTAAATGGAATACTGTTAGCTCACTGTGGCTAAACTGGTTGCTACAAAGGATAACGATTTTTTCTGTGTCAAGATATCGTTTTTTTCAAACTGCTGAATCGACACTATGGGCAAGGATACTGACCAGTTTGCACATCAGGCTTAGCTGAGGAGTTTAATTCATGCAGCTCTCGAAAAACAGGGAGTGGAGTGAACTTCACCGTATTCAGAACCGCGTTCGAGGTCTGCTTGCTTGTGAACATTCAATAACTGATCCGGGGGTGCTATCTAGTGATCGAGTACAGTAACAGCGTACTTCCAATTTGCAGGTCTATAGACGCGGGCATCTACATCTGCAGAAAGGGGTTAATTCTAGGTTCATCATCTTGAAACTCCCCCTCATCTTCACACGTTTCGACCATTGGAGAATCTGAAATGACAGCTGCAACCCTAGCATTTCTGTCATGATAAGGCTTCAGCATGTTAATGTGACACAATTGTTTAGGTTTTCTCCTATCTGGAGTCTTCACAATGTAATTGAGATCATTGAGTTTTGTCAGAATTTCATAAGGACCATGAAATCTAGCCTGCAATGGATTGGACTGCAAGGGAAACAACACAAGGACCTTGTCTCCTGGTTTAAACACACGGCTTCTAGCCTTATGATCATACCAAGTTTTCATTTTTCCCTGACTTGATTTCAAGTTCTCTTTGGCTAGGTCACAAGCTGCACGCAATCTTTCCTTGAACTTGCTAACATACTCTAACAGACTGATTTGCAGCTCTTCCTCTCGCCATTGTTCACTCAATAATAGCAAAGGTCCACTCACTTCATGGCCAAACACTAGCTCAAATGGACTGAATCCAGTAGACTCCTGCACTGCTTCTCTAGCTGCAAACAACAGCAAATGAACACCTTCATCCCAGTCTTTCTCATGGTCATAACAATAAATCCTCATCATTGTCTTGAGAGTGGAATGAAACCGCTCTAAGGCACCCTGACTTTCTGGATGATAGGCACTAGAAAGAATCTGCTTTGCACCTAGTTCATACACCACCTGCTGAAACAATCCTGAAGTGAAATTGCTACCTTGGTCTGACTGAATTTCCCTGGGAAGGCCAAACAACGTGAAGAACTTTATCAAAGCCTTCGAGATTGCAGTTGCCTTGATGTTACGTAGAGGTATGGCTTCAGGGAATCTGGTAGATGCACACATGATTGTCAACAAGTACTGATTTCCAGATCTAGTCTTGGGTAATGGACCAACACAGTCAACAATGACCTTAGAGAACGGCTCCCCAAATGCTGGGATAGGCTGTAATGGTGCTACAGGTGGGTCTAACTGTTGTTTTCCCACTACTTGACAAGTGTGACAGGTTTTGCAAAAGTTGGAAACATCTTTCCAAAGCCCAGGCCAAAAGAAGTGTTTCATGATCTTATCAACAGTCTTGTTAACACCAAGATGACCTCCTAAAGGTAAACTATGAGCCATTGTTAAGATCTCATTCCTGTAGACCTTCGGAACAACAATTTGCCTGACCACTGCCCAATCTGCATTGGCAGGGATATCAGGAGGGCGCCACTTCCGCATCAGCACACCATCCTTGAGATAATACCCAACTGGAACTGCGTCTATTTCTTTATCAGGAAAGGCTCTCCTCTTTAGTACACAAATTTCAGGATCATTAGTTTGCTCCTCAATCAACCGCTTTCTGGACAGAGACAAGTCTCCAGACACATCAGAATCACCAGACCCATCTGGCTGGCTGAACAATGAACTGATAAAAGTGTCTGATAAGTCCTCAAACGGAGAAACCATAGTAGGCCAATCAGAGTCATGAGGCGAACCACCTGAGTCCTGACTATTCAATGTGCTGGATGGCACCACAACATCTTCTTCTTTAGCCTTCTTGGCCATAGTACGAGTCACTGCGCAAGAAGGATACAGAGATGGGTCCTCATCCCCATCTTCAGTGCTCGGCTGTGAAGTAAGATGTACAGGGGGAACTACTTTGCCCCCAGCCAGGTCATTGCCTAGCAACAGAGAAACACCCTTTATAGGTAGACTTGACATAAGTCCCACCTTTACCTGTCCTGTAACTAAATCTGACTTCAAGAATATGGAGCGCAGGGGTACAGATACTGTCCTCCCTTCAATACCTTGTACAAGTATGAAATCCCCTGAAGCGGTCTCATCACGTAACTCCAAGGAGTCCATCAGCAAAAGTGATTGAGAAGCTCCGGTATCCCTTAGAATATATATGGGGACAGGAGTAGTATGCTCATTCAGAGCCACAAATCCCTCTGACACAAATGGAAGAAATTCCTCCCTCACGAAGTCAGCTGTATCAGGCTTTTTAGCCCCACAAGAAGCAGGCAATTTAGCAGATCGGTTATCTACTACAGGGGTTTCTAACCCTGTTTTCACAAAGGCATTTTGTTTGATATCCTTTTCTTTTTCTTTCTTAGCTTTAAGGAACCAACAGTTAGTTGTAACATGACCAGATTTCTTGCAATAACTGCAAACTAGACCACTTTTGTCACTGTCAGCTTTCACACTTTGATCAGACCTGTTACTGGATTTCTGAGCACCATCACCAGATTTGTCTTTGTCTTTGGGTGAAGAATCTTGGGTATCTCCGTAACCCTTTTCCTGAAATTGGGACCATCTATTGTTACTGCTTGACTGAAATTTGGACTTATGTGTGAGAACATATTCATCTGCAAATTTGGCAGCTGATTGCAAATTCAGTGCTTGCTTCTCATTAAGGTAGGTCTTAAGATCATCCTTAACACAGTTCTTGAATTCTTCAACTAACACCATCTCTTTTAGTGAGTTGAAATCATCCTTGACCTCCATAGAAGTACACCAGCGCTCAAAGCAAACCTTCTTCTCATTAGCAAATTCCACATAAGTCTGATTTTCAGATTTCTTCAAACCTCTGAATTTCTGTCGGTAAGCCTCTGGAACCAACTCATAAGCTCTCAAAATATCCTTTTTGACAACCTCATAATCAGAGGAATCATCGGCAGACAAAGCCGAATAGGCTTGTTGAGCTTTACCCTTTAGGACAGTTTGCAACATCAGAGGCCAGTGTTCCTTTGGCCACTGGCAACTCTTTGCTACCTTTTCAAAACACTGGAAATAGTTGTCAACATCCTTTTTCGAAAATTAAGGCATCAATTTTACCACCCGGACGAGCCCCCAATTTCATTATGGCCCCAATTTGTTATTACATTTAAAACAACAGCAACAGCAAGGGATGACACAGTTTTTAAAAACTTAAACACATTTAATTAACAAAGACAATAACTAACAATAACCTACGACTAAATGACCAAGATTGATAAATAAGAAAATCAGAAATAATTACAGTCCCTTTTTGGTGGGGTGGCTTGGTGATGTCCTGGATGAAGAAAATGCTGTAACAAAGGCAAAAATCCACAAAAGAAACTTCACAGGACTTGAACAGAAATGACAGGTCTGGTCACATGTATCCTTCTCCTTGCAATTTCTCCGACTACTCTACTGTCTCAATTCTTTTCCTTATATACTCAATCGCAGACCCCACCCACATTTAGACCTCTTTTTTTTTACTTTTCGGGGACTTGCCCCAGACATGTCCAGGACATGTCTAAACATAGCTCCAGTCTGAGCTGAAAAAAAAAGGGTAAATACTGCCATCCAGAGGCCAATATTCACATTACAACACACACACACGGACATGATCATTGCTTGACCTGGCCCCCTAGGGGAGGGGCCAGGTAAAAAACCGCGCGAATGAGAAAATAAGAATGCACTGAAAGCAGGCAACGTGAACATGATGGGGTCCCATCCGTTTCTTTACACGATTGATCAGATGAATAGTTGCCCCTTTAAATACTGCTGCGGCGCAGAATTGTGGAATGGCGTAATCTCCTTTTTTTCGAAAAGGATGCATCTGTGTACCCTATGCTAAAGGAGGAAAATTAGGAAGAACTGAGACAACGTTTCTTCACATTTAAAGAATTCATAGGCTCTTATCACAGTTGCTACGGCACGTAATCATTTCCGGACCAGTTATCAGCGAAAAAAACTATTGAGACGCAGCTGTGGTCCGTGCAGCAGGTATGGTCACGTAAGTACTTGCCACAGTTCTCAGAGACCAACACTGCCGACGAATAAAATCACGAGCAGGACCGCACGGGCAAGCCCAGGCTGAGAGTGAGTTTGTGGCCGAAAAAAACCCCGCAACAAATACAATCATATGCAGAGATTAGGCGCGAGTGTCTCGCCTCTTAGTGGCATCACGTTCTTGTGTCTTAGTCCGCAATTATTCGATCAACGCGCTCTCAAGAAATTCACTCGCGGAATTTAAGTCATTGTGCATTACGGTGGATTTTCCCCACTAGTGACACGGAGATCGATTGACTCTCATGATTGTCTTTACTGAGGGATTGAAAGTAGTGGAATTGCATAAAGACGTTTCAAATGTTCTTATTTCATTTAAACAATTCAAACGATCATGTCCATCTTTATGCAAGTGAAACTGCAACTTCGATACACAAGGATTTTAATTCCGCGTGAGAATCTCATTAATACGCGTTCATTGAACAATTGCGGACTACGGTGAATAAGCGCAAGACTGAAAAAAAAAAATGCGCGAGACTTAGGCCGAGTGCGTGAGACTTGGCATCTCGGCATATGACGATACTTAGATTTCAGGTTACGGCGACGTTGAACAGAGGCTGCGTTCCAATCCGAAATAAGATACTCCCTTCACTTCTTCCCTCCACTCGAGTGAGCCCTCCGAATGACGTACCAGGCGAGTAAGCCCTTCCCGAGCGAGGGAGGGCAATAGAGGGGACTTAGGGGGAGGGCTGTGGGAAATCGGATTGGAACGACCCTCGTCGCGTTTTTTCCCGCACTTATACACTAATCCGGCGCGAATTCTATGGGCGCCGCCATCTTGCCTTCCGCCATTGTTGCGTGGCTTCGTCTGCGACTTGCCGGTGCCACCTGATGGACTTTAACTGCATCCTGCTCGTGAAAATGTGAGGTGACAGATATATAAACAATGGCAATGGAAAGAGATCATTGGGTAGATGACGTCAGGAAGTGGCCAAAACTTACCGATGCAGGTAATTTATTGACAACGTAATGTATTAAGACATGTATGTGATGATAAAACGGATATTAACCCCTTCAGAACTGAGATCCTTAAGAACACCGGTACCGGGGACGGTTATTACGCGTCATAAATACAGCATTTTTTTTAAATCGCGACATGTGGAGCGGCATATCCACATTTCGCGAAGAAACTCGGCCAAAAGCTCATGTAAACAATTTTTACCTCAACCGAACACAATTCAAGCACCAGGCAAGTAAATAAGCATGCAGCAGAACATAAGCTAAAATCATATCAGCGCTGCATCGCCAGGATTTCTGCTGAATTCGTGGTATGCATAAAAACCATACCTCAAATAAAAGGAAAGTCCGCAGAATGCAACGATATGAGCCCGGTCATTTTAAACCGACACCACATTGAAAGAACAGCAGGCATACACTTTACAGTCGACAGAGATGAGCAGAAAAAAAATTCTTACCTTTGACATTTTGCAATAATAAAACTGCGCGAGGGTAAATTTGCGCTTGCTAATGTTACCCCAATGGGTTCGTGTTATAACGAAACTAGATCTGCCCGGATCCTCGCGTGTTGCTCCCCAGGGTGTTGCTTCAAGTATCTCAACTCAGTAGCCTTTCGCTTCATGGCAATGTACTTTCTTAGCATCGTAAGCCGATAGCAGATGTCAGGAAGATTATGCCGGAAGGAATTTGATAGTATGAGTCCTGATGATTCTAACGAACGCTAAACCACCGTAATCGTAGAGACCTAGCCTGAGCTACAGCTTTGCGTTCCGAGTACGTCAAGCTGAGTCCACTTTTGACGCAGATATTGGTCCTCCGCTCGACTAGGAAACCTATGTAATCCGTAAAGCCATAAACATGGGCAGTCAATGTGCAGTAAAGGTTAGTGAATTTCACAAGCGGTTTTATTCCAGGCCTGTAATTTCTCACCGTTGTTAAAACAGCCGAACACACAACACGTTCTTCCCGGCATTACTGAATAGCATACGTACTAAAAAAAAAAAAAGAAATTGAAGAACATTTTCGCAACAACAGCTAAACCGCTATGAGACCAATACGCTACTTCCTGCAGCGGGGCAACGCAGCAATGGCGGCACTGATTTACTTCCGTGTTTCGCCGGATTGGTGTATACAGTTGTCAATAAGCCAGCGGGAAGTTTGCGTTGCCATGGAGCCGAGTGAGTTAGTTGCCTGTACGTTCTACCTTTTACAGTTCACGCGGAAGCGTATCGCGTGTTCGTGGCAAGTAGAAGACAGCGCGCTCGTTTGACTGCTGCGGCATTTGTGACTGTTTTATGTGAAAATAAAGCTGCTTTCACCCCGGACGTGAGATGAATTTTTCGCACGTGAGATTGCATGATCAGTGCGATGGATGCATTTTGCGTGCATTCGCGTCTTTGCATTTGAATGTAATCTGTCGCGCGAAAAATTTGCTTCGCGTCCAGTGTGAAAGCGGCTTTTAGCTCCGCAACAGTCCTCACGGATGCTATAGGCTAGCTACAGCAAAAATGAACGTAAAGTCTCAAATGCTTAAAAATAATGCGAAACCGATGTCCCTCACCCCCAAACTTCGCTATTTGCATACAACTATGTCATAGATTGCACACTACTCGAGCACAATTCTTAAATTGTATGGTAATTTCCCTACCACAATTCCTCCTTTTGCCATCTGAAATAAATGGCGGACGTGAAATTTTGACCGAGGGAGAATGAGCAAGGCATTCTGGGCAATATCAAAGCTTGGAGGGATGTTCGTTGTTGGCTTCGTTGGAGGGAGGATAATCGAGGGCTTGAGCAAATGAAAATGCACCCTTCCCTCCGCAAAATTGGATTGGAACGACCCTACAAGTGGCAGCCATCTTACATCCGGGATTTTTTGGGGATTCCCCCCTCGATTGGAGGGCGAGTGAATACGACGAAGCAAGCATTTTTTCGGATTGGAACGCAGCCAGAATAAGACGTGTTGTGTAAAATTTGCGAAGTTAAAATTTCAACATCCCGCAACAACACTACCAATTTGTACAACACTTGGGACAGCAGAGAGAGAAGCATAAGGAATGCATGTGATGAAAGCCAAGCAAAGTAAAGCCAAAGAGACACTGAAATCCGCTAATGCCCAATGGTGCCACTGCTTTTGTACTTTGCAGAAATGCCTTTATTTTTTAAGGGTACTGTACAAACTTTTTGCTTTTTGTATAAAGTAGTTCTTAATAGGTTTACAAAAATGCCTGCAGAAAGGCATCTAAGTTTACAATAGTGCCAATGCATTTGTTCTTTGCAGAAAATATCCTGATTTTCAAAAAAGGAAAAACCTTTTTTGGAAAATGTTATTTTGAAAACGGTGCTATAAACTTGTTTTATATTTTTATGCACCTTAATGTTTGCATTTTTTGAGTTGAGAAAAATACCCTGCAAAATCATCAGTATTCTCTGCACTCTCCTTGATAACAAAGCAAGTAGGCTCAACATATAAAAAAAAATCATATCGTGATCGCAGTCGCAAATCGCAATTTGGTCCACTATAATCGCAATTGCACATTTTCACCAAATCGTGCAGCACTAGTAGCAACTGCCAAAAATTTTAAGACTCATCAGCTGATTTCTCGATAACATAACTCGCCACGAAAGTGCACCTCTCACATAATATTTAACTACTCGATCGATAGAATTCCTGCTTCCACTACATGGCACTGCAAACCGTTTCACACTCAGTATGAAACAATTCATTTTATCTGTGCATAACTGATGAGTTGTTGACTTCAATTTTCTAACCAAATATATGAATTTCTGTTATGGTTCTGCTTCGTGCGTGTATTTGTGCTAGTACGTTTTCCCCCGTGCCTCTTGATTTGTCTTTCAGCTCCATTCCCGCGGTCTGACCATTGATTCCCTCTTGCCCTGATTCCTGTGATGTCGTAGGACGGCCTTGAGCATGCCTGAGTCTCGTTGTCCAATCACGTTTCCTTTTTCGGTTTCGGCTTTGGTATTTCATTCATTGCTTTCACCTGTGCTTAATTCTGGGTCTCGGAAAACTCTGAGTGAATGCGTTCTCTGAAAACTCTGAGTGAATGTATTCTCCGATAGGGCCATTACTAACCATACTAACCTGCGCTTATTTAACCCCTTTCTGCAGATAGACCTGCAAATTTAAGCGCGCTGCTACTGAATTCGAACACAAGATTGGCACCCCCGGATCAGTTATTGAATGTTCACAAGCAAGGAGACCTCGAACGCGGTTTTGAATATGGGGAAATTCACTCCACTCCCTGTTTTTCGAGAGTTGCATGAATTAAACTCCTCAGCTAAGCCTTATGTGCAAACTGGTCCTTGCCCATAGGATCGATCCAGCAGTTTAAAAAAATGATCTTTTGCGATAGAAAAAATCGTTGTCCTATGTAGCAACTACTTTAGCTACAGTGGCTAACGGTATTCCAATTAGTGCTTCAGAAAAATCTGAAGCAATAAATTCGACATGGGCTGTGTCCCAATTCAGAGGCTGCATCCTTCGAAGGCTAAAAATGAAGACCGGTTGCGTCACAGCGGCGCGACTCGACCGTCTCATTTCGAAGGCTCCTACAAATGTGGCCGAGAAATGCGGCCTTCTTTTCGCGGGCAACGAAGGCTGCAGCAGGTGGATCCTTTGCGATCCAATCTTTCCCAAGATTCATTGCGTGGTGGTTCATCCAAATCGAATCGAACAATGGCGGCTGCGGGAAGCGAGGAGTCCTCTTTAAAATGTAAGTACTGGGTTTTAGCGAAGATACATCTTTGGTTTCATCTCGGTAAATAGCGAAAAATACAAAAAACCAAGGGGCGTTAAAAGTGGAAAAAGGAGTTGGCAACATGTCTCGAATGAGCTACGTTATTGGCTAGCTACCTAACTGCTGGAGTCAGCTCTCGCTGCGGAGCAATACTATATCCCTGCCAGGCCTTATATCCCTGCAGCTATACCCTACTCCTGCGAAGTGCAGGACATCAGTCCCCACCCCCCTGATGTCCGACCCCACCCCCTAATGTCCCGACACTGCACATTCCATACCATTTGGCGGCGGTAATTCCCCTAAATTTTGTTGTCAAACGGTCCAGGTTTATCCCAAATTTCGAAGGAGCGGGGCTGAGGCCGAATAGTCTTTTTTGCCAAGGAAAGTATTTAACTCCCGATAAATGATCCGGAAAAAATTACGTGGCAGCCATGACAAGGGAATTCGAATTCTATAAATGTCAAGGAAAGGTGCCCCATAGGGTACACAGAACCATTCTTTTCAAAAAGAAGGGAGATAACACTATCCCACTATTCTGTGCAGCTGCAATATATAAAGCGACGACCATTCAGCTGGCCAACTGCGTAAAGAAAGGAACAACCCCAATTCCGAAATAGTTGGGACAGAGTGTAAATTGTGAATAAAATCAAAACGCAATAACTTTCAAATCACAGCAGCCAATATTTTATTCACAATAAAACAGAGATAACATAGCAAGTGTTGAAACAGAGAAATTTTACAATTTTATCCTTAAAATGAGATCATCTCAAATTTGAAAGCTGCTACAGGTCTCAAAAAAGTTGGGACAGGGTCCTGTTTACCATGGTGTAGCATCTCCTCTTCTTTTTAACACAGAGTGGAGGCATCTGGGCTTTGAGGAGACAAGTTTCTTGAGTTTAGCCATTGGAATTTGATCCCACTCTTGTTTATTACAGGCTTCCAGCTGCTGGGGAGTTTTGGGTCGCCTTTGTCGGACTTTTCTTTTAATTATGCTCCAAATGTGCTGAATCGGTGAAAGATCACGACTGCAGGCAGGCCAGTTCAGCACACAGACTCTTCTACTACAGAGCCATGCTGTTGTAATAGCTGCAGTATGTGGTTTTGCACCGTCCTGCTGAAATACACAAGGCCTTCCCTGGAATAGATGTTGTCTGATGGGGAGCATATGTTGCTCTGAAACCTTTATATTCTTTTCAGCATTCGTGGTGCTTTTGAAAACATGTAAGTGTCCCACACCATATGCATTAATGCATCTCCATACCATGCAGAGATGCTGGCTTTTGAACCGAATGCTGATAACAGGAGGGGTGGTCTTTCTCCTCTTTAGCCCGGAGGACACAACACTCTTGTTGGAAATCATGGATGTCAAATTTGGACTCGTCTGACCACAGGACATTTTGCCACTTTGCTACAGTCCATTTTCAATTAGCCTTGGCCCATAGAACACAGCGGCACTTCTGGATCATGCGCAACAATGGCTTCCTTTTTGCATGATAGAGTTTTAGGTGGCATCTGTGGATGGCACGGCGGACTGTGTTTACAGACAGTGGTTTCTTGAAATATTCCTGGGCCCATTCAGTAATGTCAATGACAGAATCATGCCAGTGAGTGATGCAGTGGCATCTGAGAGCCCGAAGATCACGGGCATCCAGTGAAGGTCTTCAGCCTTGTCCAGACTCCCTTACGCACCAAGATTTTTCCAGTTTCTCTGAATCTTTTGATGATATTGTGCACTGTCGATGACGAGACCTTCAGAGCCTTTGCAATTTGACGTTGAGGAACATTGTTTTTAAAGTATTGCACAATTTTTATTCCGCAAGCCTACACAGGTGGGAGAGTCTCTTGCCATCTTTACTTCTGAGAGACCTAGCCTCTCTAAGACATTCCTTTTTATACCCAATCATGTTACACACCTGATGCAAGTTAACTTAGTTACATGCTAAATGTTCTTTCAGCTGTTTCTCTTATATATTAATTGCTTTTTCAGCCCTTTATTGCCTGTGTCCCAACTTTTTTGAGACCAATTGCCGCCATAAAATTTGAAATAAGCTCATTTTGTGGATAAAAATGTTAGATGTCTCAGTTTCAACATTTGAAATGTTATCTATGTTCTATTGTAAATAACCTATTGGCTCGTGATCTGAAAGTCATTGCATTTTGATTTTATTCACAATTAATACTTTGTTCCAACTATTTTGGAATTGGGGTTGGATATGATGGGCAGGGGACTGATGATTACGTTGCTTAGTGCAAGTCAGATTCTCTAGCGCGGTTGTCTTCCGAAGTCGTTTGGAATTCCCCTTTACACCTGTCCTTTATCTTATGACATTTTCCACAAAGGTTAAAGAGAAGTGGTCAGGTTTTTGTGGATAGGACGTAATTTTTTTTGACAAGCCGGACACAGTCCGAGATTCATATTTCAGAAATATGACAAATTGGTCACCCACTGTGGGACTTAGTCAAATTTCTGAAAGCTGGTGGTATCACTGCATTAGTTTTTAAAATCAGATTCCTTGCTCCAGAACATTGCGACCACCCAGCTGAAGAGCATGACACCAGTTCACGCCTTTCCCTGCAGCACCTGAGCCTGGCCCTCGGGGGCCTTTCGGGGGGAGGCACCTGGAAGAGAAAGGCGCGCCCTGGGGGGGGTTGCTGGGCCACGGGGCGGGGCAGGGAAACTAAGGTGGGGTGGGGGCTTTTCGGCAAATAAGTCTGCGCTGCAGCAAGCTATAAGGACTGGGTTTGGAGGTGGCAAAGGCGGGGGGGGGGGGGAGTCCTTTCAGGGGAGCCCCGGCTGAACCCGGGGTTCGGTGCCGGTCGGCCGCAGAGGGCGCAAACATGTTCCAGACCCCGGCCTCCCCAGGATGGGAATGCCCAAGTCGCCACCTGCCGGTCACCTCCGAGGGGCCGGGCCAGACGGGCAGAGGCCCCTCGAGGAGGGCTGCGGCCCCGCAGAGACCCGGGGGGGGCCCGTGGAATGCAGCTGCGCCCCGTCTGAGTATTACCCATATCTCCGCCCTGCAGCCGGCTATCAGGATGAGGTTTGTGGCGAGGCGAAGCTGGGATGGAGCCCTTTCACCAGGCCCCCAGCTTGACCCGGGGCGCAGCTAGGGCAGGGCCCAAACCCACCCCGTCTGATTACTTTTGGCCGCCACCTTCCCCTTCCGGCCAGTGGGCTCCGGGGGGCTGGGCCTGCTCCCCAGTCATTTCCAGGGGTCCTCCCTGGCCCCCCGGGCTAAGCCCACCCCCACCCAAGCTCTCAGGGCCCCCGGGGTCGAGGCCCTGTCCTTCTGGGGCCATAGCATGTCCTCTTTGCGCTTTCATGCCTTTTCACTATTTTCCATTTGTGTCCCGCTCTCTCCTGTGTCTCCAATCAACTCCTGCACTTCTTTGGTATCATAGTTGTTGCCATTGTGAAGCACTTTATGTTCTGTTCTCTGCGAGAGGGATTATGTACGGCGAGTTGGTCATTAAAATATTTTTTATTTATTTATTTATATATATATATATATATTTCGATTTCCATAGAATACAGATGAGTATATGTACTTTTTGCAGTCGTCCAGCAGATGGTGCTGTTCTTGTCATTGCCATGGACCACACCTACTGGATGTCCGTCCCCGCCTCTTTGTCCGACCCCGCCCCATTCCGCGGCCTGCAGTCAGGGGTACTTGAACTGCTGCGGCTCGCATCTGACCTGTGCTTTAGCCTTTGACTCTAAAAAGCAGTGGCGACTGCTGAACAGAAAGACAGGAGGGCTTTAAGCGTCACCTTAAGCTGCTTTCACACCGGACGCGAAACCAATTATTCGCACGACGGATTACATTCAAAGTCAATGCAAAGACGCGAATGCGTTGCGCAAAAAATTTGTTTCGCATACGGTGTGAAAGCAGCCTTAAATTGGTAACTAGTTTACCAATCAGTTTTCCGTCATCTTCTTTGATTAAAGATAGCCATGTTAACATTCAGCTATTTCAGGTGTGGCTAATTTGCTTTTAGTTAATTTGCCGAAGTCAAGAAACTATTTGTATGCGAAATGCTTTTGTTATATAAATCGTAAAGCGCAGGTTTGAGTGCCTGCTTCGCTGGACATGGCAAATTAACTCCGATTAGTGGCGTGCACAGACATTATGGGGGGCAAGTGCTCAGGGGGGAGGGGGGGGGGCACTTTTTTGCACACGTGGAACATGTTATTATAGTGTGAGATTAAAAAAATAAAATAAACATTACACGCACATGTTCAATGCAATTCATGACTACTGTCATTCATCACAAGAAGGCACATGGGTAGCCTTTATGGGGATATTTTTCTCAGGCAATGGGGAACTGCCTGATTCTTCTTTGTGTTCATTTATGTAGCCTAACAAAACCTAACGTTCAGCTTAACAGATAGATTTGCAAAGTCGACCAACATTGTTTGTGGTGGTTGTCCTCTCGTTATCTATCATTGTTTGGGCTATAGCATTAAACTAGCTAATCAAGTGACCAGTCGGCTAAAAAATGCTCAGTTGTTTGGTGCTGTATGAGCAGTGGCGTACCGTCAGATGCCAGGAAGGCCTTCAGTAACATCACCCTTTCCCGGATAATTGCTCTTAAACTGTTTGTGATCAGGTTTGATTGATTAACAATCAAACAGTTAATTAACTGAATAGCCACCACCAATGCGTGACACGTAATGATTAAGAAATGCTAATTACAAAGCGATTGCCCGTTAGCTATGTTGACATAATTGATGGGAATCCGCAAGGATGACAATCTGCACAAAATCCGAAACTTTTGCGGACTTCACAGCAATTATTTTCGTCTTCACTCAGCTGTGCTACGACGCACTTTGGCTGTCACATTCAGAGTATAGAACGGATTCTCATAGCTAATTGCTCAATGAACGTCGCAAATTAATTTACGCAAATTCAGAAATTATAAAGACGTAGGCTATTGATATTTTTTCCGTAGCCATTGGTGTGCGGAAGTAAGTTAAACGCCGTATAATTTCGTAGTATAATGTATAACACGGCTTTCAAAAACAAGTTAGATTCTCGTCGGTTCCTCCAATCAGTCTGAGCAACGGTTGCTAATCGGGGAGGTAAACTGCGATAGGTGTCTGTCATTAAGAAGTGGAAGGTGAGGTTATTCCTGGCCCTGTGTTTCTGCCGACGGACCGTCACTGTGTTTGAGACATGCTACTGCACAACAAAATGATTACAGGTTGGGCTTGGAGGGCAAACTGTACGATTTCACTTGATCGGTCTGTTACCCGGCTGGTGGGGCACAAGACCGTGGCTTCCAGTTGCTCAGCTGATATGCTCCTGCAGCGCATCTATATGTACTTTGCGCGTGTTCACGTGACAAAGGAAGAGAGGGCGGAAGTGCGTGAGGAGGTGGCCCATTTCGGGGCATTTTTTTCAGTAGTTTTTAATCACACAGCTTTAAAAAGATCTAAAAGATCATTTCAACATTGGCCGCACTAAAGTGTTAATAATAATAATAATAATAATAATAAATATAATCATTAAAAAAAAAAAACGAAATTTCAAAAGGGCACTTTCATTGATAAGGGGCAAAGGGGCAAGTGCTGTAGCACCACCTAGCGTCTATTTGTGCACGCCACTGACTACGATAATCCTGAGTAGTTTATATAATGTAGTTAGATGGATTATTTATTCGCCTGAACATTGCAATAAGCTGCTTGTTTGACTGCCAGTGGATTATAGATATCAGAGAACATGTTAATCAAAACCTAAGATTCAAAACGAGTTTATAATCAAGGGGAAATTTTCTGTCCCTCCTGTTCAACAGCTCCACTGCTGTAAAGCCATAAATGCCTTCAGTTTTAAAATTTAAAGGTTCAAATGTTGATTTGTATCATAGCTAGATTGTGGTGATTTTATAGCTTTTATGATCAGGAAGTGTAATCATGACCGTAGAAAAACGCAGCACTGAGTGATATTTGTTATTTCTACATTATAAAGTATTGCTCACTGTAAATGAGTGGTTATCAGTTGGCTCAGCACGTAGCTGAGGGTGAATTAATTGTTCCAAATGGAATTAAATTACTGAAAATTGATACATTTTATGTATTGTTTTTTATGGTGATGAGTATAACATGCAGAGGCTCATTGTGACTTATGATATGATGAGGTTTCTGCCTCAGGTGACCTGATGGCAGAGGAGGAGGAGCGACAGCAGGAGGGAACAGGAACAAGAGCTCCTGACAGAAGAAATGAGATGAGAGGGAGAGAGAGAGAGGTGAGGAGAGCTCAAGAGGGCAGGGATAGGATGGACAGGCTCTTGTCAGTACTAGAGAAAATGGTGCAGAAATAATAAAAAATAGTTTTAAATCCATTGTTTATTCTTCATTTATAACTGAAAACTATTTTTACGGTGAAATGAACGAAATGCATACCAAAACCACTGAGCGCTTTTTTAAAAAAAAGTCTTAAAATTCTGTATAAGTATACACTTGTCAGCCAAAACAAAGAAAGCAGGGTCTCGACTATGGCACTCCATCCATGTCGCCGTTCCCGATTGAGGAGGTCAGCAGCACTGCCTGCTCAGCTGAAAATTAGCCCCAGTGGTGTCTTCTCCACCAAAGAATGTCCAGCACAGGGACACTGACCCTGCAGTACCGGGGTCTGGGCTGGTTTGGGGAAAGAAGAAAACTTGGTAAAGTGACAAAAGCTGGATATTTATTGTGGAGAACGGGTAAAATTCAAAGCCTGTCAATCTACTCAGCTGTTTTAAAAATATTAATGGTTCTCTTTAATATCAAAATAAGATTTCAGTATTTTCAGTGATGAAGAAATATTCAGAACCTTTACGCAAGTAAAAGGTAAACCTTAACACAAGTAAAAGGTATGACTACTCTGCGTTTTTGCATTTTACTGCTGTAGATTTTTAAAGGTTGAGCTGATTTCAACTACTCAATATACTTCTGGTTTTGGTAGTTTGATGAGCCAAAAAAAACCCTATTTTTTGCTTTGTGATTTCCATTTTGATTTTGGGGTTGGAGAATGCTGTAAATCCACAAGGAATGTCACTCTTAAATGTTTGTTTAAAGCATTATCATTCCACATCAACAGATTTTGGGATAGCTGCATGGTTTTTACTGAACAGGAAGGGTATGAACATTTGTAATATGAAATGCATCTAGCTGGATAAAGCTAGTGATTAGAGAAATAAATGAGTAGCTGGAAAGTGCACAATCTGCCCATAAGATAGGACGAGTAGCATAAATTTGCGTAAAATGGAAATTATAAAAGCACAGGGATCTAGAATTAGTTAAATAAAGGCACAAAGTTACATTCCACCCCTAGTTATTTTGAATAATGGCTTTATGGTCTAAGTGAAATGGTATTAGGCTGACGGGAATAGTCTGATTAACTTTTAACTGTTGGCTCAAAGTACAAACCTCAACATGTATTTTACTTGGTCATCGCTCTCTCTGCCTCAGATAAATCACCCGTCGGCAGCGAAGCATCTCTTCCATCTCCTCCAATAATTAAAAATAAAATTCCGTCTCGCTAGTTACGCTGCAGGGCCCAGAGTGTCAACTGTCGCTGTCAAGGTTGCTAGGCGACGAATGCAGGGCTTCCAGACGGGAAGGTAAGGGTGGTAACAGCAGGAGACATCAACTGCGAATCCTCCGTGGGCTAGACCGTCTCATTTCCTTTACCGCTCGGTTCGGCCTTCGCGGTCTAGAAAGGCCGCGTCCTTCGAACGATGCAGCCTCTGAATTGGGACACAGCCATGGTATTGATTCTCTCACATTCGACTGTCGATTACAGTCATCACATGCAAAAAATGCGAAGTTCCCTACCGTGGATTTACGTGTAGATTCCTTCATTGACAAATCCAGCGCTTCCTTATATCCACCAGAGTACTGGCGTTGATAGCCAATCAGTCAATCATCCATTCAGACTCTTCTGCATAACTGCACGGTTAGACTTCACGCTCTCGTAAAACCTCCGCGGTAACAATGTATTGATTGGCTCCTTTCTTATCCAATTCCCCGAGTGTTTAAACGTTCTACAGTAAGCGAAACACATTGATTGGACAAACAGAGCATACAAGCCTATGCGTATCAGCAGGCCCGGTTGCATCCTGTTTACGTCGCGCGCATTACGCGGCTGAAATGGAGGCAATATGAAGAAAAAAAGACTCGCAAAACTGGCCTTGTAGTGTTCAGTTATATTTAGAGGATTTAAATAAGATAAAGACATGGTCAATGGGAATTATTCCGAATGAAACAGGGCCGGAGGATTCCTTCTACTCGATACATCGGTCTCTGGAGGAGGGATTGGTGAAAAAGGGTAGGCTGCTACTTTTGGTTTCTGTTTTGGAATGTATACCGCACTCAACAAAGTCAAATGCCGACGTTTTTTCCTGTTCAAAAGTGAACTGCCCGTGTATTTAGGTGTACCCCCTGGTACGGTCATTGCACCGTTCTGTTGAATCCAGTGAGGAGTATATATTGTGTGATGTTCCCTGAAAGTGCAGTGTCTGTTCTGTTAAAATAAGGTATATTTCAGAATTCAGATATTACTGAGTTCGTGAGTTGTACGTATTCCTTATAAGGGTTGAAATGAGGTTGTGAGTTTGGGAACTGGTAACTTCCATTACAGGGTGAATGTTCTGACCGTTTAATCAGCAGTTTATATAATGCAATGCGTGTTTGTGCTGGCTTGAAGGAGTTAGAAGAAAAATGGAAAAAACTCTGAACCTTAGTATGGAGAAAAGGCATGTTTTGTGTTTGGAGAGGTTACTGGTGATCACTGATGTTCAGCTGCACTGATATTGATAATTTAATGCTAAACTCAACCAGAAAATCAATAGTTTATGTTAAATTTCATGCCTGAAATACATCAGGCCTACCAAAGAAAACGTAGCCTCAGCACACGGAAACTTTGAGATACCTACATTAATCGCGGAAATAGCAACAGAAAAATAATACCCCGCTACCGAAACTGCAAAAACCGCAACATAAACTGTTGACTCGTAGCATAAGACTATGAAACTGCAACATCTTCTTTCGCATCCGTCTTTGCCATTTACTGCGCTTGCGCGTACCGGCCCAGGCTGCTTTCAGAGTTAGCGGAATCAGGCATGCCTCCTTCGGTCGGTAAGTAAAACTTCCAAATATGACGTTATTGTTAATGCAGATGTTTAACAATGAATTGTAAGACGTAGCTGTTACATCCACATTCTCGTAAATTCGCTTATTTTAGCATGTCACCCTGCCGAAAATGAACGATACACTGTCGATTTCCCTAAAGTCTTAGAGTTGCCAACTTGACGACTTTCTCGCTTAATCTGGCGATTTTCCAAATCGGCATTGTTTGTCCACTCAAGACGTATGTATACGTCTTGAGAAAGTCGTCAAGTTGGCAACTGTAAGACTATAGCGAAATCGACAGTGCATCGTTCATTTTCGGCAGGGTGACATGCTAAAATAAGCGAATTTACGAGAATGTGGATGTAACAGCTACGTCTTACAATTCATTGTTAAACATCTGCATTAACAATAACGTCATATTTGGAAGTTTTACTTACCAACCGAAGGAGACACGCCTGATTCCGCTATCTCTGAAAGCGGCCTGGGCCGGTACGCGCAAGCGCAGTAAATGGCAAAGACGGATGCGAAAGAAGATGTTGCAGTTTCATAGTCTTATGCTACGAGACAACAGTTTATGTTGCGGTTTTTGCAGTTTCGGTAGCGGGGTATTATTTTTCAGTTGCTATTTCCGCGATTAATGTAGGCATTTCAAAGTTTTTGTGTGCTGAGGCTACGCTTTCTTTGGTAGGCCTGTACATGATCATTTTTTGATTTGAAGGATTTTTTGTTGAGGGATCTCAGGCTTTGGGGAGATACTTGGATAGCTGTATAATTTGGCCAATAGCATTTAGGTAATCTAGAATGTAATGTTGAACATGAATTCTACTTGAGGACAAGGAGTTTATGATCCCAGAAATGTATAGATTGAAGCCCCAGCAGTTTTTCACTTCTCAGTATTTTTTTATTTTTTATTTTTTTTGCTATTTCAATGGTGAATTCTCATGGAGATTTTTTATGTTTGCAGCCAATTTTCTCTACCAAACTCACGAAAATAAACAGAAATACAATGTAATTCTAAATGCTGTAAGTGTCTTTTCTGAGTTCAGCCTCATTTTTCCTCTTTATAAAGCTTAAATCTTGAATTATAAAGTATTAAATTGGGTAACCCATAAATAGCCAAATTTGGCTTCTGCGCAAAGGGGTTAAGTTTGTGTAAATATTTTGTCTCGAGTCACCATTGTCAACCCCGTCCTTATGAATTTGTTTATTAATCCCATGTGTTTCTGTTTCCAAGGAAGATTGCCTTCCATATCCCCGCCTCCTCCCATGTGTACTTAAGCAGGGAAGATTGAGGAGACCTTCAGATGGGACTTTGTTTTGTTTGCTGTTGCATTTCCTGCGGTCTCCGTTAGCCTTGTGCTCCTGGGCCCACGTCTTGTCTGCCCCTTGTCCAAGTCTCCCAGTGCTCCACTTAGTTTTAGTTTAGGTCCAGTGTTTGTTTTTTTGGCCTAGCCACTCAAGGAGTGTGTACTTCTGTTTTCCCCCTGCCTGGGGCAGTGGACCATAGTCCTCCCAGTTGTCCTTTGCATGTGCACAGTGTTTTGTTTCTGGCCTGTCTGCCATCTTTTCCCTTGTGTGGTGTTCAATAAACACTGCTGGATCCTGTACCTGGTGTCCACCTGACCATTCCTTTACAATTTCATGGTTCAGGGTTCCTACACCTTTTCCAAAATCAATTTCAAGCACCTTCTTCTAAGCATTTTCAACTTAGGGTTTCCAGGCCCTTTCCTGCCTTACCCTGTAAAAAGTTTTCTATAGGACTTCTATGGAATTCTAAAGAACTCTATAGAACATCAATGGAACTCTATAGAACAGCAAGTTATACAGGATTTTCTGTGTGTTCAACAGGAATTTGCTAGAAACCTATAAAGCATCTCTATGGAAAAGAAGTCCTGTAAGATTATTGCTGTTCTGTTAGACCTTCCTATGGAACACCCTAGTTGAAAAACCAGTTCTATAGGATTTTGATGGTCTTCAGGACCTTCTAATAGAACAAAAGCTTAATGGGAAAAACATCTTAAATAAGGGTTAAATAAAAAATCTTATGAATCCTTGCAATGCTCTGTCGAAGGGTCAATTTTCCGTATGTGTACCTGGGTTCTAGAAGTGAGAAACCAGACTAATGGTATGAAAATGTGCAATATGCAGTGATATCCACGATACTGAAGTAGCAAGGAAATCTTGTCCCTTTTTTAGTTTAAGGTGTGCTTAAGCACATGGGGCACAGAGGCGTTACCAGGATGCCAAGCTTGGGTGGGCATTTGGCCTCTTTGGGGGGGCGAAAAAAGAACCTCTGAAAATAACCTTTTTATATATTATTAAAAAAAAAATATATATATATATATATATATATATATATATATATATAAAATCAGTGGTGGCTGGTGAAATGGCGATAGGGGAGGGACATTAACAGGTGTGGTCAGTTTTTATTAATTATGCACAATGGGGCTGTGCTGATCGTGAACCGCGATTTTTTTTTTTTAAGGCGTAGGACCACCACCTGCTGCCATAGGGCGAACATCCGAGCTTTCCCTTATTCTTCATTAAACCCAATGCAGGTTGAACAAAAGTGCAAAGCATCAAAGGGCATGTGAAATGCTTCCGGAAAAAAACTTGACTGACATCAGTATTTTTCAGCTTCATGCTGCACGGAGCCAAGTGAAGGACTACATAATCGTCTCTTATTAACTAATTAGGCAACTCTCAGAAAAGCAAACCCATGCCCATTTATTTTGTTTGATTGGCAATCAAATGTTGGATTCGTTTACTCTCTAGTTGAATGAGTAGAGCTGTTTAAACAGCATGATTGATGGATGCATTTTGAAATTTAAATGGCTGTTGAACAGCAGATTTGCATGAACACGATTGTCATTGCCATGCGATTTTGTGGGATTGATCATTCATACCTCACATTCATGTTTCATCCGCTTTTGGGGTAGAGGAAGATTTTTTTATAATTATTCAAACTGGCATTCTTTCAATATAACACCGTAGCCCAGTTAGGTTTGTCTGCTTTTCACCATCACATCTTAATCGTTATAGGCCACAGAAATTGCTTGACTGTTATTTAGACCAAGTACACGGGAGCAGATTTTGGGAAGGGCAGAGCACCTGCAATTAGTGAAATCTAAACTCAGGCTTCTTCCCAGCAGCATTTTGAATAGTTCAAGCCGCTTTAGGACCGTATGTTTCAAGAAATTACACATGACTGCCTACACACCCATGACTGCAAGTGGTCTCATCACACTTTTAAACAAGTGTTTGCTACTAACATGACAATATCCCCCACCGCCTCAATTTTGTGTGTCCATACGAACGGATGGAGCCCAACGCTATATCCCCCGCTTCGCGCTAATCGTGCGGTGGGGGATAAAAATCCTCGTTCAACATCGCCACATCCCTACTCAGTATTTCATCTCTCGGTGTAGTTTTTTTAGGAGATTTATAATAATAAAATAAAAATAAAGAGATGTGGGTAACATGAATATGAGATAAAATGATCAGTCGCACGAAATGGCTTGGCAATGACATCGTGTTCAAGAAAACCTGCTGTTTGACGGCAATTCAAATTTCGAAAAGCATCAATCAAACGTGCTGTCTTAATACACAGCTCTACTCATTCAACTTAGAGAGTGAACAAATCCACCATTTCATTGCCAATCAAGCAAAGTAAATGGGAACATGTTTACTTTTCTCAGAGTTGCCTTCTGTAGTCCTTTACTTGACTCCGTGCAGCATGTTGCCGAAAAGTCAAGTTTTTTTTTTTCCGAAAGCTCCAGACTAGCTGCTGACTAGCTGCCTGGGCTCACTCGGAAGCCAACTCAGGTTATAACCACACGAGTCAACACAGATGACAAACGAGTACACAAATTACCTTAATGTCAAACAACAAGACTGACAAAATAAGCGGTGGCAGAAGTAGCAACAAAAGAGATATGGGCGAAGTTTTAATCCCCTGATTGAAGCGCAGGGCCGTAGACGTGACCTCACACTGATGAAAGGAGACGGCAGATGAAGTGACTGGGAAGCTCCCCATTAATTTGAAAGTGCCCATTAGTTTCACAGCAGAACAGATTTGCAAAAGAATCTACCAATCACATATAGTGATAGATAAATGAAGCATACGTAAAGCTCAATTGGCTGTCTACCTCCGGCTGTAAATCAGTTGGATATCGCGTGTTTGCTGTCAAATAGTAGTAAATCAGTTTTTATCTTGAGTTTTCATTGGGTGGGCAGAACTTTTCTCAGGGTGGGCACTGCCCACCCCCTGCCCCCCCTTAGTAAAACCCCCGATGGGGTACCAGGCACATACCTACTCATTGATTCCCTGATCAGATTAACTGACTGACCACACAACTAGCAGTATTTCAGTTATGGTATATGAAGACCTCTTTCCATTTCCTCGACAACAATTCAAAAATATAAATGTAAGGCATTGCAACTTTATGCTATAATGGAAAACTTGTGTTCCTCTTTTGCTTATGAAGACAGAATTACGTTGAACGTTTGACCTTTTGAACTTTCCCTTAATTTAAAAGATTCTATCAAATTATTCCTGAATGGCTCACTTGGTTAAAGCACTGCATTGCAGAGTAGAAGTGTCTGGGTTTGAGCCCTGGTCAGAGTAACAAACGAGTAGCCATTGTGCTACAGGGATGCAAGTTGGTGAAGGATTGCTGGGAAATGTAATATAAAATGGTTGCTTTGTTTGTGGTTGCCTTCCACATTCAGGTGGGATTGAAGATGCCAAACTGAAAAAAGTCCTCCAGAGATTTTCTTTGGAACTGTTTCCTATAGAAGTTTTCTATAGGACTTGAGATACTAAAGTTCGATAGAATTCTATTGAACTGTCCTATAGAATTCCTATAGCACATTTTTTGCTGGGTACAGCTTTGGTAACTTGCATATATACCGAATTACTCGGTCAAATAGCGATTTATTGCGACAGTAATTACGTTACAGTTTCAAGCACTTCATTCATCCAGCACTTTTCAGAGCTTTAAAACACCACATTGCAATTATAGCGTTTTCATAGATTTCCAGTGCCTGGGGGAACGCTGACTGTATAGCAAGCCGTTTTAACATTTATTCCATATCCTTGATATCAGACCGCAGTACCCTCTACTAGTTGAGTCTTTGTCCGCACTAGTGGGCCTCTGGACCAAACTAATAACACCAAACATCTTACTAGTTAACTAGTGCGCTGCAAAAGCATGTAAATGTTAATTAGTCAAGCATAAAATTGCTTAACTAGTGAACTTGTGAATCACAATTATGTGCACTAGTTAACAAGTGAGGGGCAATTTGCTTACTAGTTAACTAGTGAAAACAAAATTGCTTACTAGTTAACTAGTAAACACCTTTTAAGACCTAACTAGTTAACTAGTGTGGCTCAAAATGTTTACTAGTAGAACTAGTGAAGCCAAAGTGTTCACTAGTTGCAGTCTTTTTGACTGTTAACTAGTCAACTATGGAGGTCCTAAATGTTTACTAGTTCAACTAGTGAAACGAAAAATGCCCACTAGTGAACTAGTTTCAGCCTCTTTTTTCTTTACTAGTTATCTAGTGAGGCTCAAAGGTTTACTAGTTGAACTAGTGAAAGCCATTATGTTCACTAGTGGCACTAGTTACCCTAAATGTTAATGAGGAGATGGGGATGGAACAAGAATTGAAGTTTCCTATTGCCTCTCCTGCATGTATTCCTCCAAGCCAAAATTTTACCCTATAAAATCTTATGAGCTTTCACTGGTATTTGCCTCTGGGGAATAAAGCCTACAAAACAACAATTCAATTTTCAAATCAATCTATATTGATTTTATTTTTTATCTCCATTTTTCATAACGTTTAAAGTTTTTTATTTGGAATTGGGTTGAACTACCACTGGAGACAGAATAGGCCTACAAGTTTTGATATTATATGAGTGTATATGGTACTCTGCCTCCAGAGAAGCTATACAAAACAGAATTTCAATCTCCTGATATTATCAGCTTCCTTCTGTTTTCGTCCCTTATGTTGTGATATTCTGACGTGTTAGGTATTATTATGAAAGCAAATTTGCAATATTAAAAATAGCATAGCATTGTGCATCATTTTTCAAAAGAGATGAAGGAAAAAATAATAATCAGCAATCTTGCTTGTCCGTGTTCGCCCATAGTTAGTAGCCAAAATGATTCTATAGCTTTTTTTTATACTGTCGTAACAACAAAATAGTGATATAAAGTTAGGTATCCATGCAGATGCCTTTCACAATACATGCCTTTCACAATACATTTAGTCCCAAAAACAGGGCCTAAATCAGAGGTGGGCAGCGAGGGCCGTATCTGTCCCTGGTTTTCACACCAACGTCTGGTCTTTAATTAGTTGATTGTCTCAATTAGCCAAACTATTTATGAAATCCGACGTTTCATGCGCATTTCTTTAAATTATCATGAAACGAAAAAGACTAGTCTTGTCTCCCTTCACAAAACATTTTCCTTTGATCGAATCATTGCGAAAATCTATATTTGTGCATGCAATCAATTAACTCAATTAGTCAGGGTAATTGATAGGAATAAAAACCTGCATACACACCGGCCCTCCAGGACCGTGATTGCCCACCCCTGGCCTAAATGGTGCATTCTAGTGCATTCTGAAGACAAAATATTACATTTCAGCACAAGATATTGGCTTAGTTTTTTCATTACATTGATATATTGTTATATTTTCTATTGTTGTCAATGAATTCTACTTTGGAAAAAAAAAAGATGCATTTAGCCAAAATTAGCAACTGAGAAGGTGAGGGACAAATTATTTGTTACGACCCCCTGCGCCCCTGCAGTCTTGGTAGTGGCTATGCCTAGGCTGTAGGTAACGGCATGATTGCAGATGGCTAATTATCCACATCTGGCGCCGGTGTGGGTATAAAGGAACAGCCAGATCAGTCTGCCTGGGAGCCTGCTTGCGGCTTCGCTTGCTCCTCTCTCATTGTCGTACACGCAATGTTAGTTTCTGCTATTCATTTATTGTCGGCGAGCATTCATTCATTAATTCCCCTATATACAATCTATTTTTGTGTCTTACTTATCCTCAATAAATATTTCGTTTCTTGAACGGTTATTTTGTTGTCGGTGGTCCTTTTTTTTTTATGTTGCGGTGACGAGCTAGCCGTAACATATAAATTGGGGATCTCGTCCCGGAGAATGGAATTCGTTGAACAGCAGGATTAAGTTCGGTGAGTTCAAATCAGCTGTGCGTTGCTTTGAGAAATGAATAAACTCTTTTAGGTAGAGTGCTCCAGCTGGGTCGGTTGCGACCTTTTCCATCGGAGAACTATTTACTTTTTTTGGTTTTGTATTTTGCTATTTTCGTTTGTTCTGCGGCTATCCCGGGTGGGGGTACGCTTTGGGGACTGGTGGTTCACTGTATCTTCGGTCTTCTGCCTATCCGCGAGTTCAGCGTTTATAGTCGCTTCGAGCTTGGTAACCGTGAAGACTAGCAAGGCGAAGTTGGTTTGTATTTTGGTAAGTCAGGTAAGGAGTTGTTCATTGCTCAAACAGTGATTTTTGACTCCCTTGCTTTGTTTTGTCATACAATGAGAGTATGGGCGTGCGTTCGGTCTTAAGATTTGTGTTAGCTGCTCGGTCATAAGGCTGTTTTGTGTGTTTTCATTGGGCATTTATGGGCGATGTAGCCTGGATTTGTAGCGGTGTTAGTTTTGCCTTTTGTGCTATGTTTAATGCGTGGCGATGTCGTTGAAAACGAATTGCTATCGTTAGAGAGGCTTGTTTTGAATGCATTTGTAATGGGGCTTCTGAGTAATGTTAGTGGAAATCAGTGAGTTTTGTGTGGTGGGCAGATCTCCTGAGAGAATCTATAACTTGTGAATTTATCCCTTTAAATTCACTATGAATTTGTGACTAATTTGTTAATGAGGCTTGTTTGTGTTGATGCACTACCAGTAGTTTTGTGTCAAGGATTAGGCTATTGTGGTAAGCGTTTTTATTTACTTTTCAATTGTGGTAAGACTGAGTGGAGCTATTTTGCAAGTAATATTGTTACTGCTGGTGGGTTGTGTAGCATCTTGTAGTTTGAGGGTGAAAGTGTCCTCTCTGTAGGATTTTGCAGTTTGTTGGGCAAGGTTGTGGTATGTGTACACTTTTGTACTTGATAGTGAGGTGTAGAGGGGGGCCTGCCCCTTATGTCTATGTAATAGGTGTATGTGTGATTTAGTGAAGTTTTTTTTTTTTTTAAATTGTTTCCAGTGCACACTGTTCTCTGTAAGACCTTTGGCTGACTCAGTCCGGTTAAAATGGCTTCTGGCTTGGAGGACATCATTGCTGAGCCCTCTGAGGAAGGCTTAGATTCTTGCACTAAAGAACAGTTGGATGCAGTTGCTGACCACTATAGTGTAGAGCTCAGTGCTCAAGAGAAAAAATCAAAGTCTGCTATTTTAAAAGCTAAGTCCTCCTTGGTGGATAGGAGTGCTGGTGACAAAATCAGAATTGAGTAGTCCTGGAGCTGTTGCACCTAAATTTAACGAGGTCAGGCTGAGGGAGATTGCTTTACAAGAGAAGCAAATGGAGACAGAACTTGCTTTAAAGAAACTTGAGCTTGATAGAGAACGTGAGCGTGAGGCTCGTGAGTTGGAACGTGAGCGAGAACGGCAGTTTGAATTACGAAAAATGGAATTAGAACTTGCTGCTAAGGGCACTGTAATTCCGCCCTCTGTTCCCAGTGAGTTAACTCCTATGGCTTCATCGGTTGATATAAGCCGATATGTTAACCCTTTACCCAAAGCCACTGTGTTTCTGTTTTTTTCTCGAAATGGGACAGCGTCTATTTAAAAGGTCACTGTCCACATACTTTGGCCTATCATCAAATGCTTGACCTCCTTTGAAACCTGAGACCTTGTAGAATGTCTAGGAATTGTCAAAATAACTCTGATTTACTGTCTCAGAGGAACAGAGGGTAGAATTTTGTTTTTCTTCCATACAGATTTTTGCATCTCTAGAAATGACCCAATTACAGCACTCCAAGTCACTTATTTCCCCATGGAAACACAACTCTGGCCCACTCCCAGGTCTTTTGAAGCCAAGTGTCAGAGGAAATGACTATACAATGAACTATGACCCTTAGATAGCCATTTTTGTGTGGTAATACTCATGCGTTTTGCAGTGTCTCCATTTGGAGACTCCAAAAGGACCTTTGGATGCTCTAAATAAAGCCTGATTGCTCATGAACCCCTTGGTCTAGAAACATTACCTTGGTCTCACTACAGATGGTTATCTTTCATTTATCTCACTCATATCTGGATTAGTTAGTAAAAGTTGTGTCATGGTATTACAGATGCCTTATTTCACAAACTATTTTTGCCACTGCACCCACGATTTTCTATAGAAAAAAAGGACAGACAAAGTGATGAAGTGCAAATGAGAAGTTGTAAAAGAGGATCCCCTCCCCCTGCACGATCACCTTTCTACTCTCCTTTACAAAAAACCACTATTGGAATACCATAATTTACCACCAAAAACTATAGTATTACTGTTGTAATTGTATGGTTTTTTTGGACTGCACTATGGTGATTTTAGTATTACTGAAATATTGTAGGGCTACCATAGCTAATAAAATAACACTACAGAAAAAAAAAACTATTGTAAACCATAGCTGTACTATAGAACACGATAACCACACTTTAGAACACTATACAATTCTTATTGTACACTATAGTAACTCTTCAGTTCATTTTCGCAAGTGCTTTCCCAGGCAACCCAATTCACGTTCTACACACACACATGCTACACATCACTGGAAAATCCTAATTATGCATTCTAATTATGTTAGGATAAAAATAAGCAAAGCATCGTTTTGTTTGTATAGACATAATGATTAGGCTACGCACCATTCAAGATCGGGGTTCTTCCCTTCCAGGAAATCAATGAACACTCATATTTCACTTATTTCGATTTCTTTTATTTCTTCCTCAATATAACTTTCTCTCTCTTCCACTTCCTTTGCCCCTTCTTCCTTCGCGAGGTTTGTTTTTCCTTGTCGTTGAGGCATTTTTGACCAAAATACGAAAGTTTTGGGGAGGCGCAAGACAAGGCTATAATCCAGCTTTTTACGCACGGACTTGCAGCGACAATAACGCACTCGATCTCCCAGATTTCTCGAGGCAGTGATGGGAAGTGCTATACGTCGTTTGAAAGGTCTCCTCGTTGGCTACAAGGACATCTTGGGCTCATCTTCGTCGCTTGTGATATGACGGAGCAACCGTCAATCAAAGCAAGTTAGTGCGATTTCATTCGTGCGAGCCTCACTCGCTTTCAAGACTTGTAACTCGACACCGATAGGTCCTACAGACATGCATATGGTGTCTACGTAATCGTGAGAGTAACAAACACAGCTAGCTGTGTCTTTCCGCTGAAAATAACGCAGAACTATTCAACATGTCTCATTTTTACCGAAAAGTTCGCGTTTTTTTTTTTTTTATAACGAAACTGTTTTGTTTGAGTTGGATAATGCATCTACCAATCGTAATATCAGCAAAACACGGTGGATATTCGAATTTGCTGGGTTCTTACCGATATTTCAAGCCCAAGCATGCCAGGGTCAGATACAGGCTTCGGATGTAAACATCGGTTTAAAGGTAAGATGACGCGATTCAAAAGGGAGTTTCGGGGGGTGTTTTAAAACGTGACGCAGTGACGTAATTTGACCGTTTTAGCGAACAAAACGTGTTATTTCACTGTAACCTATGTTTATAAGGATTCCCAAGACTCTCAGCTTTCTAACGATATACGCTGTTACTATGTTATGTAATGATGGGTTGCGTTCCAATTCGTTAACCGTTCATTTCAATTATCGCGCGAGGCCCTTTGGGTCGGTACCGGGTCGTCTGCTGGGGTACCGCCATTTTCAGAACGTGAAGTAGATAAATATTTTTCTCACTTTGAGAGGGTGGCAACATCACTGAGGTGGCCTAAGGAGATTTGGACATTGTTGTTGCAGTGTGTCAGTTGGTCGAGCTCAAGACGTTTATGCTTCATTGTCGGTAGAGCAGTATACCTCTTATGATGATGTTAAGGCTGCAATACTGCGGGCTTATGAATTGGTGCCTGAGGCATATGGACAACGTTTCCGCTCATTTAAAAAGCTAGATAAGCACACTTATATTGAATTTGCCCGTGAGAAAGAACATTTGTTTGACCGCTGGTGTGTCTCAGAGTTGATTCCATGGCATTGCTCAGGGAGTTAATCCTCCTTGAGGAATTTAAGAGGCATGTCCCTGAAGTTTTGGCCACCTATCTAAATGAGCAGAAGGCTGCAACTCTTGCCCAAGCTGCCGTTCTGGCAGATGAATTTGTGTTGACACATCGAGGCAAGCAGATTGGCAAACTTTGGGACAATCAGGGTAGAGATCAAAGTTCAAGGGTGGATCAAAGACTGAAATGGGGCCAGTGGCGTAGGTATTGCCGGTGCCGCCGGTGCGCTGAACCGGGGCCCCGACAAGCGCTGAGGGCCCACGGAGATTAGCTAGGCCCCTCTTCTTCTTGTCACAACACATCTAGAAAAATTATATAGTTTCATGTCATTCCCGGGACATTCGTGTTACTACAGTGCATTATATTTGCCTTTGGTAGTTGATGACTTAATATATTGCTCCACTGTTTCATACAACACAGTCATGGTAACAACCCCCTCTCCCCCACACGCATACTGGCCATTTTTCCTCTTTTCTTTGATGTATGTCTTTTGTATTTCAGTAATGATACTTTGTCCGTTATAATCACAAGTACTAATCATATATTTGATTGTTTTATTCTCAACATTTTCAAAAGCTCTTGGCCTGCTGGGAAATGTTTGTCCAATTAGGTGACATTTATTTAATCCTTTCTGATCGTAGCTTCTAGGCTACGCGCTTGCTCGTGAAGTGTTCTTTTTTGAGAGATCAGCTGAGCTAACCCATTAGCTTAGTATCAGAGGTGAAAAGTCTTGAGCACCATGTTGAGCAGCACAAAAGCGGTGCTCAAAACAGAAAAGAAAAAAAGAGCTCGATGTACGGTACTCCAAATTGGCGAAATTGAATACATTTTTCAATCAGTCACCTGGTCCAGATCCAGCTCCTGCTAGCGCTGTGAATGATAGCGGCGACACGCAGCAGTCAGACTTAGAGGCTAATGCTACCACCTCATTGCCCTCTTGCTCAACGACTTCGCAGAGCAGAAGGCACCCAGAGTTAACTTCTGAATGGGTGAGTGCAGTTTTTTATTAGGCTACTGCAAGTGATCAGCTTGCCGGTTGTGGTTAAATGGCTGCTGTGCCAGGATGTGTGTCTATCTATCTGTTTACTTTTTGATTTGGCCACTGTTGTGCTGTTAGGGAAATATGGTTGACTGTTCAGCCGTATGGATCTTTTTTGCATTTTGATTGGCAATGTATTGTCACTGTTGTTCATGGTTCAAATAGCCTAACGTGTTGTGTGATGTAGAGATGCAGTGCAAATATTCATTGTCCATGGTTCTAATAGCCCTAATAATAATGGGTGTCTACGTTTTTCAGAAAACTGATTTTTCTTAATTACTGATTTGGATACCTACTGGCTCACTGTAGCTGAAGTGGTTGGCTACAGAGGGTCTCCGTTATTTATTGAGGTTTCCTGAAGGAACCCTCTTGGGGAGGGAGGTGTTACGACCCCCTGCGCCCCTGCAGTCTTGGTAGTGGCCATGCCAAGGCTGTAGGTAACGGCATGATTGCAGATCGCTAATTATCCACACCTGGCGCCAGTGTGGGTATAAAGGAACAGCCAGATCAGTCTGGCAGGGAGCCTGCTTGCAGCTTGAATGCTGCTTCGCTTGCTCCTCTCTCATTGTTGTACACGCAATGTTAGTTTCTGCTATTCATTTATTTTCGGCGAGCATTCATTCATTCCCCTATATACAATCTATTTTTGTGTCTTACTTATCCTCAATAAATATTTCGTTACTTGAACGGTTATTTTGTTGTCGGTGGTCCTTTTTTTTTTTATGTTGCGGTGACGAGCTAGCCGTAACATTATTGAATAAAGGAAGAAGTCCTGAGAAGCAGTGGGTTACAGTGATTTTATAACGGCGGAGGGGCGTTCTCTTAGTGCCCCTCCGCCATTATAAAATCACTGTAACCCACTGCTTCAAGGGGCTTATTCCTTTTATAAAATGGTTACTCTACATATAACTAGCCCATTAAATAAACATACAAGAAAAAAAAATCGACAATTTTTTGGTAATAATGCAACAATAAAATTGAGAGCTTCTTTCACCAAGCAAGATAGAGTGGACAGAATGGTTGGCCAGCAAAACAGACGCTAAGATTGCCTTTTCATCTAGCGCCATTGTCATGTCACATCAGGCTATTTGTGCTCGCTAATGTAGATATACTATGAAAGCAGGTTATTTTGAATGTCTTTTTCGGTCTCCCCAAGAAATAATTTTACGTTTGTTTCGGTTTTCGAGTTTCCTTGTTCTCAACTTGTGCCGATCGGCCAAATCATTACAACCAGCAGGGAGAGTAGGGAACGATTGACTTTTGTCCTCCACACTTGCCAGTGTCCTGGAAAATATGTTGAATTGTGCATTAGTTTGCTAGCCAGCTTGTCAACTAGCTAGCGTTCACTACAATGGATGTGGTTACCCCACACGGAGGTCTATTCTCCCATGCGCATAAGTCGAAAAAAGCGCGTAGCTACGCGCTTTTCAGCCTACGCGTATTCTCCCCTCGACTTAAGTCTGTGCATTACGCGCCCCGAAGGCAGTTACGCGCTTGGGGCGGAGCAAGGCCAAAATCAGAGTTTCCGGGCGTTTCTCATGCAAATAACACTTGCGCGTATTCTATCCCTGGCTTACTCGCTTTTTCTGTTAAGCGCTTTTGAGGGCTGTATTAAGGTCAAGCGCCAACATAAGGCGAAATGGAATATTGCGTTTGATGTCGGTTAAAAGCCGAATTTTAACATTAATTTTATTTTATTTAACATGGTAAAGGTTGAGACATTCAATATTTGATTGTTCATCTTTATTTCTAAACTTCATTTCTCATAACCATAAATTATCAAACTAAATCATCATATTACGCAACAGCCTGTTCTCCAATTAGTTCAATTACAAACGCATTACAAACAATTACAAACATACCGGTGGTCATCAAGGTAACAACTGTGCTGTCGATCCTGGCATCTGGGTCGTTCCAGTGAGTGGCTGGTGATGTCATGCTCATATCACAGGCGTCTGTGTCAAGGTGTCTGACACAGTTGGTTGACGCTAAGCTGCACCACATCAGCTACTTTAAAATTCCCCGTAACTGAAAGATGGAGAGTTAAGGGGTTCTACCGGGTCGCCAGGTTCTCCGGTGTTGTGGGAGCCATTGATTGTACTCACGTTGCAATCAGAACCCCTTCCACTAATATGAATATGTACAGAGACCGCAGACGTTGGCACAACATTAATGTTCAGGTTTTGTGCGATCATGATACGCGCATATTAAGCATCTGCGCCAAATTCCCTGGCTCGGCCCATGACGCCTATGTACTGCGCAACTGCTTGAAATGCAAAAAAAATAAAAATACGATAAATATTTGAAACCATATTAAGCTTGTTTCCAGTATCAATTACAGTGATACTTTGAGCATAAGCAAATAAAAATGACCATTTTACGTAACCCTCCTTCATCCGTATCCACTCCAAGTTCTTCTCTATGCACTCCCGCTGCTGAAAGAGTGGATGCCAGTGAAATGCACCGGGGATGATGTTTTCCCACCACCTGTTGCGTGCACACTACGCCTGGCTTTCACCCCGCAGATTTTTCCGCGTGCAGGGTAAGAATCCTCTCTTTGTTAAAGCGACATAGTCATCTTCGATAGGATGACGATCGCCTAAATCACAGAATAACTTTAAAATACTTTACCTTACAGGTTAATCTCTCCGCAATGCAGTGATGCCTTTGAAAAAAATTAACTACATCGGGAAATGTTTGTATTTGACCGCCAAAGTGTGTGTGTACCCTACTTCTTTTCGCTCGCCAAAAAAACCACACATTTCCGTGAGGTAGTACACATGATAGCGATTATAGCGAATCGTTATTATAGCGATTTTTATGCAAATATGACACACATGCATAAAGTCAACAACCATCCTATTGTAGTAGAATCATCCAAACATCGCGATCATTTCTTTGTCATATGTTAGGCTATTTACCTCGAGCGAATCCATAAGACAACGACTCTGCTTCCTTGTTCGTTGCGTGACACGCTTATTTTTCTTTCCGGATCTATTTTTAGCAATTGGCCGACAAGGGAAACCTCCTCATTACTTTTATCTATATCGCTGGACCTGGGGGTTCTAAAATCGTGCGATTGTTCGTATTCGTTATATCTAGCCTCTACGAACATAGGAAAGTTCTCTAAAAAAATTCTCAAAATTAAGTCTTAATCAGTGAATCCGTGAGTATGTGGCTTTAAAGCGTTGCCTTGTCCTGTAGTTGCCAACCTGACATCAGAGTACGGTATTTTGAAATTTCAAGCGCGCAATTAATAAATGAGATCTGTTATGGCCCCAATTTGTTATTACATTTACAACACAACAGCAACAGCACGGGATGACAGACACAGTTTAAAAAACTGAAACACAATGAACAAACAAAGACAATAACAACTAACTAACCTACTGACCAAGATTGAATACAACAAAAAAAAAACAGAAATATTTACAGTCCCTTTTTGTGGTGGGGTGGCTTGGTGATGTCCTGGGTGAGGAAAATGCTCTAACACAGGCAAAAATCCACAAAAGAAACTTTACAGGTCTTGAACAGAATGACAGGTCTGGTCACATGTATCCCTCTTCTTGCAATTTCTCCTACCCCCTTACTGTCTCAATTCTCCCCGTTATATACTCCTTTGCAGACCTCTCCCACCTTTTAAACTTTTTTTTTTCTTTTCTCTGGGACTTGTTTCAGACATGCCCAAACCTAGCTCCAGTCTGAGCTCAACAAAAAAAGGTGTAAATACTGCCATCCAGTAGCCTATATTCACATTACAGATCATATAAACTTTGTTAGTTATTTTTGTGTGACTAGAATGTTCTCTTTACTTCTTCCCTGTCTTCCACGGAACAAACAGGCTGGTGTAGGAGGGGCACATTTTTAATGCTCTGATTACGCTGGTTGAGAAGCGCTAAATTCTTTATATATAATTTCATAATCGCGGCAATTTGTTTGTTTGCATAGCTTTAATTCCATGGTGGCTAGAGTAAGAAATAACGAGTGTTTGCCACTAACATGGCAATATCCCCCGCCGCCTCAATTTTGTGTCCCTACGGACGTAAGGAGTCCAATCCTATATCCCCGGCTTCGCGCTAATCGCGCGGCGGGGGGATAAAAAAAAGAGATGTCTGAATAACTTCTTGTAATTGGTACAGACATACATAGGCCTGCTATTACAGCGGCATATAAAACTTGTATCTTCAAAATGACAAACTTCACAGGAAAATGAAAAATAAATATAAAATAATAATAATATAAATGGATAAATATAGTTTAAAATAAAAAAAGGTTAATTTTGCATGTAAGAATAGTGGACATACGAGTTTTCGTTTATCAGTTTGGAGATACGAGGTTTTATCAGCAGGCCGACGATATTCAAATTTAAAGTCTGGATTGCGTTTTCCATGGACCACAAATGCATTTTCATGGTTAATCAGAAATCCTTGTTCCTTGTTTTCCCGATAGCCATAATCAATGGGCTTTGTACAGAGTCTGCCTCTCTTTTGGATCAGTCAAACCTCTTTCATAAGGCCGCCTACATTCTGAAGTCAAGCGCTGTGGCCGTGATCGAAGCGGGTAGGGGAGAATACACGTAACTCAAAAGCGCTTAACTCAAAGCGCGTAAAAAAAGACTTACGCGCTAATGAATAGACCCCTCAGTGAACAAATGCGTGAGCTGATTGTCGAACAATTTAACAACATTCCTCAACGAGCTATTGCAAGAAATTTAGGGATTTCATCATCTACGATCCGTAATATCGTCAAAAGGTTCAGAGAATCTGGAGAAATCACTGCATGTAAGTGACAAGGCCGAAAACCAACACTGAATGCCCGTGACCTTCGATCCCTCAGGCGGTACTGCATCAAAAACCGACATCAGTGTGTAAACGACGTCACCACATGGGCTCAGGAGCACTTCAGAAAACCACTGTCAGTAACTACAGTTCATCGCTACATCTGCAAGTGCAAGTTAAAACTCTACAATGCAAAGCGAAAGCCATTTATTAACAGCACCCAGAAACGCCGCCGGCTTCGCTGGGCCCAAGCTCATCTAAGATAGACTGATGCAAAGTGGAAAAGTGTTCTGTGGTCTGACGAGTCCACATTTCAAATTGTTTTTGGAAACTGTGGACGTCATGTCCTCCGGACCAAAGAGGAAAAGAACCATCCGGACTGTTATAGGCGCAAAGTTCAAAAGCCAGCATCTGTGATGGTATGGGGGTGTATTAGTGCCCAAGGCATGGGCAACTTACACGTATGTGAAGGCACCATTAATGCTGAAAGGTACATACAGGTTTTGGAGCAACATATGTTGCCATCCAAGCAACATCTTTTTCATGGACACCCCTGCTTATTTCTGCAAGACAATGCCCAGCCACTTTCTGCACGTGTTACAACAGCATAGCTCCGTAGTAAAAGAGTGCGGGTACTAGACTGGCCTGCCTGTAGTCCAGACCTGTCTCCCATTGAAAATGTGTGGCGCATTATGAAGCGTAAAATACAACAATGGAGACTCCGGACTGTTGAACAACTCAAGCTGTACATCAAGCAAGAATGGGAAAAAGTTCCACCTGAAAAGCTTCAAAAATTGGTCTCCTCAGTTCCCAAACGTTTACTGAGTGTCGTTAAAAGGAAAGCCGATGTAACACAGTGGTAAAAAGGCCCCTGTGCCAACTTTTTTGCAATGTGTTGCTGCCTTTAAATTCTAAGTTAATGATTATTTGCAAAAAAAAAAAAAAAAGTTTCTCAGTTTGAACAATAAACATCTTGTCTTTGCAGTGTATTCAATTGAATACAAGTTGAAAAGGATTTGTAAATCATTGTATTCTGTTTTTATCTACAATTTACATAACGTGCCAACTTCACTGGTTTTGGGTTTTGTAAATTAGTAGGATTAGTAATGTGCCTGTCTAAGAATTACACCTCCCTGTGAATGTTAGTAAATGTTAGTAACTTAAAAACAGTTAATTGTAAATTAAGCTTAGACAGCCCCGAATCCAGCACAGCAAAGAAGGAAGGGGGAAATACCAAAGCCAACCAGAGCTCTGAAATGTGCAACAACGAAGGCACGGGGCAGAACGCAGACAAGCGGTGGAGTGGCTGGGCAGACCTGGCAAAGAACAAAACACGGAAAAGTAAAAACATGAACAATAAACATGAAAAATGAAATACTTGATCCTGATACAAGAAACTGTTAAAACAGATATATATGAACTATGAACGTGAACTATGAAACTTGGAACATGAAACTGTTATAACCATAATCAATACTGTGGCGAAATCCACCGTAACACGTGAAATTGATAAACCTCCGTGCTCAAGTACTTCATTTCCGCCTGAGAACCTCTTTCAAACGCTCTGATTTAATCATTGTTGATATACAGTACAGGAAGGTGAATACACCGCTCACAATCAGGCTGAATGCGTGAAAGTTAGCAACGCTGTGTGTTTGAGATTTCAAGTACTCAATTCTAAATGAGATCATATAAAATGTCTTTATTTTTGTGTGACCAGAATGTTCTCTTTATTCGTCTTATTCCCTGTCTTCCACGGAACAAACCGGCTGGTGTAGGAGGAACGCATTTTCAATGCCCTGATTGCGCTGGCTGAGAAGCGGTAAATTCTGTATTTGTTTATTCATTATCGCAGCAATTTGTTTGTTTGCTTAGCTTTAATGCCATGGTGGCTAGAGTAAGAAATAAAAAAGAAATATTTGCATTACTTCTTGTAATTGGCAGAGACAAACCTAGGCCTGCTATTACAGCATATGGTCGGCCTGCTGATAAAACCTTGTGTCTTCTAAATGATAAACTTAACAGCGAACAAAAAAAAAAAAAAAAAAAAAATATATATATATATATATATATATAAATACTATAAATTGATAAATATAATTTTAAATAAAAAATGTTTAATTCTGCATGGAAGAATAGTGGACATAGGAGTTTTTGTTTCTTATCAGTTTGGAGATACAAGGTTTTATCAGCAGGCCCGCGATATTCAAATTTAAAGTCTCATTTGCGTTTTCTATGGACTACAACTGCATTTTCATGGTTAAACAGAAAATCCTTGTTCCTTGTTTTCCTGATAGCCATAATCAATGAGTTTAGTACAGAGTCTGCCTCTCTTTTGCATTAGCCTCTTTCACAAGGCCGCCTACATTCTGAAGTTAAGCGCTGTGGGCGTGATCGAAGCGAGTAGGGGAGAATACGCCTAACTCAAAAGCACTTAACTCGAATCGCGTAAAAAATGACTTGCGCGCTTATGGGAGAATACACCCCATAGCGCAAAAATAAAGACACAAGAAAAAATCAACAATTTATCAATAGGCTACTGAAATTGCAAGCAAGTTAGCAACATAGCTTGCAACGCAAAAGTGATATCGAGCTCTGTAATGCAATACCTAGCTAGGTAAAGAGCCAACTGGTTATCGGGTTAAAAGGCTAAACATCGCTGACACTGAAATTGCGAGCTATAAGTATTGAAACAAACGTAACCTAAGGAGTCAGTTGAGTGCAGAGAAGTTTGTTGCGCCCAGGGATATTTTGTGCCTGCCACAGTGGCTTAGAGTAACTTTATACCGGCATGGAATGCGGCTCAGCCAATCACATTTAAGGATGGGAAGCACCTGTTTTATTATACATATTAAGCATGGCTTTGGTCAAGCCATGCACCATTTTTTTGGCCGTGTTTTTCGAAAATTAGCCGTGCAAATCACGGCTGCACGGCTCGCTAGCTAAAACTAAGCATTGGCCTACACCCTAAATGACCTCATATATGCAGTGTTTCTGTTTACACCTGAGAAAGTGACCTTCAATCCTTCAATTATTGTTTTAAAAGAAACTCATCATATGTAAATAAATAAGACTACTATCACAACAGTAAAATTAAACAAACATTGTGCTTTCAACAAACTGAGCAATTAAGGATAACAGCACATCAACTGTCCTGCACAGGCCCGCCGACAGGGGGGGACAAACGGGTATCTTCTCCCGGGCCCAGGGGGGCCTAGAACTGGGCCCTCATGAAATTGCGGAATAATTATTTTATTTCAAATATAATTTCAAAATTTATTTGTGGAAGAAATGATGCGAGATCAGAGAGACACCAGATGCGAGGTGGAAGGGAAAGGGAATTTATTAAAACAAAAGCAAACCGGCACGAGGGCCAACAAACTTGGCCCAAAGGGTTGCAAATGACAAACTAAGGAGAGCTTCACAGAGCTAATAACAAAGGATCAAAAATGACAAAAACAAAAGTCACTGGAAACTCCAGGCAGATAATTAATAAACAGAAAAGAACAAAGATGCTAAGAATGCAGAAGGCTATATACAATATGACTATGGAAAAACAGACTAGAATGAGACTTAGGACCATGAGCTTGAGCAAGAACGAGACACTGTCTGCCAGCCAACTTCCACCGCATCCAGATAAAGGGTAAGAAATCAAGACATGAGGGGCAACACCTGGAGAAGGTGAAACAAGAGGCATGGCAAGATCATTAGACATGGACTAAAATTGGATGACAAGACTTGCTCATTAAGAGAATGAGCGTGCTCAGCTTAAGTACCAATTAAGTATGCAGTTTGAAAGCAGCATGAATGTTTAGAACAGAAAAGCACAGCAAGACTTGAAATAGTAAAGCAGGAATCATGACAATAAACTCCCTGTCTAAATTAGTAGTATTAGTAATGTGCCTATCTAAGAATTACACCACCCAGTGAGTGTTAGTAAAATGTTAGTAACTTAACTTAATTGACAATTAACTATTTTTTAGACAGCCCCGAATCCAGCACAGCACAGAAGGAAGGGGGAAATACCAAAGCCAACCAGAGCTCTGAATATGTGCAACAACGAAGGCACGGGGCGCAACAAAGACAAGCGGTGGAGTGGCTTGGCAGACCTGGCGAAAACAAAAACATGGAAAAGTAAAAACATGGACAAGGAATGAGAACTATGAAATGCGTAATCCTAATACAAGAAACTGTTAAAACTGATATGAAATATGACCATGAACTATGGAATCCTGATACATGAAACTGTAAAAACCATAAACAATACCGCCAACACGAAGTGGGAGGGGGATATAGGTTTGACCTCCGTCCGTGCGTCCGTCTGTGTGTGCGTCCGTCCGTCCGAGATAAAGGGGACAGCTTTACTCAGAAACTACTACAGATACAGCAACCAAATTTGGTGTGTAGCTTCAGACCATAAAGGCCTTGATTGAGTTCGAAAATGAGAAGCGCACGATTGGCGGGGGATGTTGTAGACCATGTCGACTTGTTTATTTTACTGTGAATAGGTTTTTATGCACAAAATAGGGCCCTATGATTTCCCTGTTAATGGACTCGCGGAATTGGCCAATAAAAACTGAATCTACTGTTGAACGCGGTATATCAGAGTCCTCATAGGCATACTATAACGTCTCTGGTTATATCACGGAAATTGACATAATGTGGCTGGAATGCTGTCATCATGAGGGGAGGGGACGTTTGTGTGGGGAAATGTTTTCAGGAGCTGCTCACTCTATCACCCGCGAATCTCCAGAGACGTTATGGTATCTCCCACCATAAGTCATCTCCACCACAGTTGGATCAGGCCACCCGGCCACATATATCTGCCTACGCCTGGCCCGCGTTCGACAGAAATAAACGAATCATTTGAAATCTCATCTTTTTCCTCATTACACGTTTACGTGTGTTTGTGTGAAAAGCTGCTTTTATTAAGCAACTGTTGGAAGGCATTAGGGTAAGTCAAGAGCGCATGAGCCACACGGGACAACAAGCCGTTTTATGTTTAAAAAGTTCCATTCCTTATCGCGCTGATGGGAGCGGAGCATAGACTGTATAAAAAGATAGACGCAGCACTCTGGTCTGAAAAAAGATGCCCATGCGGAATTGCCGTAAAATGGCATTCAAATCTATTTAATGGCCAGCAGATGGCGACGTAGGTGCTTGCAGAAAGAAGTTCAATGCTATAGAAATCTATGAGAAAGTGACCCTACTTTCCCACCTGATTTTTCATTTAAATAATTATTTTTCACATTATTTTATGGTAGCTATAGCAAGTTTCAAGTCTCCTTTGATATATCATAATGTTCATTTTTGTAAAGTATGGTCCCAAGTAGACGAGAATAAAGAATAAAGCCATAATATGGTCTAGAGGCGCGGCTATCCTCTGGTCCTCGTCCGTTACGGTCAGATCCACCACTCGTCCCTCCCTGGATCTTGATTCTCGATCTCGTCCAATAGAAATCACATCCGGTTTCAAAATGACAACATGGCATAATTCAAATTGCCAAAATCGAGGCTGCCTTTAAGGTATGCTGAAACTAATGAAACCAATGGGTGATGTCACGGTTGCTTCGTCCATCTCTGAGTGGAGGTGCGGGGGGGGGAATTGTGCATTCAGAGCGGTCCTGATTGTGCATATAAGGAACACACACCGATGAGCCAAAACGTTAAAACCACTCACTGATGCAGCAAATAATGTTGAATACAACAACTGCATATCCAGATTTGCAGACAGAGCTCAGATGGTCAGCGAATAGATGGCTCTCGTATTCAATGAGTTGGATGTGGGAGAAATGGGAACAGAAAGGCTCTGACAAGGGACAAATCACTATGGCCTGAGCACAGTAAAATGAGTTAATTTGACTCTTATGGAGTGGAATTTACTCTGATAGTCTAGTTGAATCCAGTCTTGCTGAAGTGGGACCAGATAGACTCTTCAGGAGTTGATCTTACTCTGAACATTTTGCTGGGTAAGTGTATTTGAGCATCTCTGAAGTGGCAAGACTCCTGGGGGCTCCCTGTCAGCAGATTTGAGTCCCTGCTGACAGCAGTCCAAGGAGGGACAAAACATGAACTGGCAGCAGGGTTTTTGGGCACCCCAGTTCATTAATGCACTAGGGTTATGAAGACTATCCCGTGTGGTCCTAACTGGCACAAGGGCAAATGGCAAGTTGCACAGAATTTCAATAATACTTGCATAAGAAATGTGTCACAACACACAGTGCATCACACCCAGGTATGTATGGCACTTGTTAGCCTGCAGATCAATCAAAAGAGCACCTGAGCTTCAGAACTGGACAATGGAGCAGTTGAGGAAGGTCGCCTGGTCCAGTGAGCCCTATGTCCTTTTACATCATGTGCTTAAGATGGATGCCTGTGCTCCATTTACCTGGAAAGAGATGGCATCAGGATGCACTGCAGGAAGAAGTAAAGCTGGCAGAGGGAGTCTGATACTCTGGGAAATGTTCTGCTGGGAATCCCTGAGTTTAAGAACTCCAACGATGTCCATTTGATGGAGCCGATTTGGCCGCAAAAGGGGAACCTTCTATATATTAGGCATGTGATTTTAATCACGTGGCTGATTGATGTAAGTCACGATAAAAGCTTCATGGAAAATAATTAAAATTTACCGTAATATGCTTTATGAGAACGCTGCCTTTTAATCAAGAGAGAGCTCTCATGTTTATTTTGTCTTTGCTGTTGTGATGTTTATATCAGAAAGAGGTTGGGAACAGCAGTCTTAATAGAAATGTTGGGTCTGTCAATCCTACACTGTAAAAAAACTAAAGTTGTCTCAACTGAAAAAAGTTAGTGTCCAGGCTGCCTTAAAATTTTAAGCACATTGAACTAGAGATGACAAGTTCAGGTAATATTCAACTTTTAATCTTAAATTCAGTTAACTTGAAATTTCAAGGCAGCCTGGACACTAACATTTTTCAGTTGAGACAACTTTTTTTTAATTTTTTTTTTCAGTGTACTGTGTTTTACAATCCCCTCAGAAAGTACTGGAACAGCCAGCCCAATTCCTTTGTTTATGCAATACAATGAATAAATGTGGGGTTACAATCATGAGAAAGTGTTCAGAATTTCAGCTTTTCTTTCCTGGCATTTACGCTGAGATTGTTGTGAATTATATTTCAATATTTCTCATCATATTCATCAGTAGATCAATTGCAATGTTGAATAACTATAATCAATAATCATAATCAATAACCACATTATGTAGGCAGCAGTAACACACACACACACATATATATAACACAACACACACACAAGTAGTTCACATACGCATAGGGAGGGGATGAGCAGTGCACACAGACACATGTAGTTCACACATACACAGGCAGCACGCATACACATGCACACACACGCACACAGACACACATACATGCAAGCAGTTCACACAGACACTCACACATACAAGCAATTCAATTCACACATGCATGAGCAGCTCTCACACACAGAAGCAGCACGCTTCTGTAGCTTTGATTAGTAAGCAGGCTTCTGTTTATTTGATTCAAAAACATAATCAGAGGATGTATTTGATTTCTGTAGCTTTGATCAATTTTTGTTCAGTAAAATCATTAGTTGTTACTGAAAGCATAATGAATTGAATCATTTATGTATCTACTTGTATCCTATTCATCTGAAAGTTTTTCCACTCATAAACTGTAATTTTCCAGTCCATTTTAGTATATATTCCTTTTATTTTTTTTAATTCTATACTGAAAATTTTCTACCATGGTTTAACAAAACAAAGTTGGAGAGTAAAAAAGTTAAAGATAAGATGGTTACAAACCATGAATTGTGAAAGGAGCAAAGTAAATTAGAGATGAGATGGTTACAATCCATGTCTTTTGATTGGAACAAAGTTGGTTGAGTTTTTCCCATAAATATTTCTCTGTAAAGAATGCCGAAAGAGCACTGCCTGGCCAGGGACTGCTCATTGTGGGAATAAAGGTGGGTTCTGAAGATTCTGTCTCTCTCTTCAATTATTCATGAACAAGGCAACCTCAAAAATATGTAAACATCTAGACAAGAAACCACAACAAGATGTCTCAGCCTACCTCAAGCGTGACACCTTTTGCATCAGACCACACAATTTTTATGAGATCCAAAGCACTGGGACAAAGAAAATTGAAGTAAATGAAGACCTGAGTGCAAGAAGTACTATAGTAATATTTTACAGAAAAAAAAGAGCTAACTCCAGTATAAGAAGCCACAACGGCCAGAACATGATCTGCTACCGAGGATTTCTCAAAGGAAGTACTCAAGTCTTGTGTATCGGTGCATTTCCACTGTAAAATTCATAATACATAAAATAAAAATTTTTGGCTGCGGCAGTCCTCCAGATTATTAGTGGTAGCAAACATGACCAGTTAGTCTTCCAAATATTTATTTTATGTTTGCTGTTTACATGTATGTTGTCTTGTGACAACGCTTCCATTCTTTGTTCTAATCTAAAGAATCAAATGATAGTGTGATTAGAAAAAAAATGCATCAAACACAGGAACTAATACACCTGGGAGGCCACAATTCAATACATTTGGGTTTCTAGTGGGCTTGAAGATCTGTTTTATTTTGGAAGATGATAGTTCTTTCTGAACTAAATGATACGTGTATATAAAGTAGCCAAGTGAAACAAAATTTGCCCAAACCAACAGTATATGAATCAATAATGGCATAAGTAATGGCAAGTTGCTAAAATTCTCCAATTCTATAAAATAATGTGGGTAAATACTATGGTTTATGGATCACAATTCAGAGCAGGCAGCTTAAGGCTCTCCAGCCCAGAGATTGACTGCCGACCAATCAGAATCCTTCCCTGCCTACTTCATTTGCATGCAATCCACTAGTAGCACTAGTGCCACTAGTGACATAAAAATAATGTCAGATATTGACTAGTTAACTAGGAAGAGTCACATTTGACCATACTAGTTCACTAGTTGAACCCATTTTCTTCAACTAGTTTACTAGTGAAGGCAAAATGTCCACTCTTTGTATGGAAAGCCCTTTTAACATTTATTCCATATCCTTGATATCAGACGGCAATGCCCTTTATTTGTTCAGTCTTTGTCCACACTAGTGGACCTCTGGACCGAACTAGTAATATGGCAAGCCCTTTTAACATTTATTCCATATCCTTGATATCAGACGGCAGTACCCTCAACTAGTTCAGTCTTTGTCCGCACTAGTGGGCCTCTAGACCAAACTAGTAACACCAAATGTCTTACTAATGAACTAGTGCGGCCCAAAATTTGTCACTAGTGAACTAGTAGGGCTGAAATTTTTCTCACTAGTTAACTAGTAGATGGAATTTTGGTGCACTAGTTGATGTTTTTGTCAAACTAGTTTGACAAAACTGTGCACTAGTCAGCATGTATGTGCAACTAGTTACCTAGTGAGGTGCTGCCACTGCCATACATGTTAACTAGTGAAATTTTACTGCATGACTTGTTAACTAGTTGTGCGCTGATGTCAACTAGTGCAGAGTTTTGTTGAACTAGGTAGACTAAAATGTCAACTAGTGTGCCAAAATGCCCTCCACTAGTTAACTAGTGAGGAAAATTTAGGCCCACTAGTTTACTAGTGACTCAATTTGGACCGAACTAGTTCACTAGTAAGACAAACGTCCTTGTTACTAGTTTACTAGTAAGGTCACAAACATAAAACTAGTTCACTAGTAGACATTTTGGGCATAGCTAGTTAACTAGAAACAAATTTAAGCCTGCATTAGTTCACTACTAAGGTAAAAAATAACCTCACTAGTGCAACTAGTGGGCATTTTGGCCCTTACTAGTAAACTAGTAGATATTTTGAGTCACACTAGCAAAGAATAAAGGTCAAATAAAGTCTAACTAGTTAACTAGTGAGCATTTATTCCTTGACTAGTTAACATGTAAGATGCTACATGCAGCCACTAGTTAACTAGTTGCAATTTCCCAGGCCAACATGTTAACTAGTCAGCAACATGCAAATGAAACAGGCGAGATAATGTCAAAATCCAGACTGCTGATTGGTCGTTATTTATTATTTTGAACTTATAAGCCAATAGGAAGCCTCAGGACACCCTCTTTTCCCGCCTTCTCATTAACATTTAGTGCAACTAGTGACACTAGTCAACATTTATTCTTTTACTAGTTTACTAGTAAACATTTTGAGCCTCACTAGTTGACTAGTAAAGCCAAAAGACACCCAAACTAGTTAACCACTGAGCATTTTTGATTTCACAAGTTCTACTAGTGATCATTTTTAACCTCTCTTGTGAACTAGTAAGGTCAGAAAGACAGTGACTAGTGTGACTAGTGGATATTAACTAGTTTACTAGTTACACATAAAGGAATCTCACTCGTGTTACTAGTAGACACTTTGCCCCTAACTTGTTTTACTAGTAAACATTTAGAGCAGCACTAGTTAACTAGTGAGGTTAGAAAAGGTGTTTACTAGTTAACTAGTGAGGAATTTTGTTTTCACTAGTTAACTAGTGAGCAAATTGGTCCTCTCTATTTAACTAGTGCGCATAATTGTGATTCACCAGTTCACTAGTTGAGCAATTTTATGCTTGGCTAGTTAAAATGTAAGTGCTTTTGCAGCGCACTAGTTAACCAGTAAGACATTTGATGTTACTAATTCGGTCCAGAGGCCCACTAGTGCGGACAAAGACTGAACTAGTAAAGGGTTACTGCCGTCTGATATCAAGGATATGGAATAAATGTTAAAAGGGCTTGCCACAAGCAATGTTATGCTTGACTAGTTAACATATACATGCTTTTGCAGCGCACTAGTTAACTAGTAAGACATTTGGTGTCTTTCCTCTCGGGTAATCATTCTGTTCTTCTCTCTGCTCAATTGTTTTATTACATCCTCCAAATGGAGGAGACCCAAAATCCAGATTCGACCCACCTTCCAGGTAATTTATGGACATGCCGCCTGGATCAAAGACGTGATTGGGCTTAAAGCAAAGACAGACTCTCATGGTCATGGTTTTTGTCAAGTTTATGTTCATGTTCAGTGTTCATGATTTTGTCTTTTATCTATTCTTTTTGGTTATGGTAATACTCAGGTTTTTAGTTCATTCCATTTCTCAGTTCCATTGCTCTTGTCTCCCCTGTCTTGTGATCTAGTTGGTTCAGTCTGTCTTCCCTGATTGCGTGCCCGCTTACTTCGGATGATTTAAATGAATTCCAGTGCTTAAAATATTCCTTCGATTCTCATTTACTTCCTTCGTCTTCCTGTTCTGATTACTAACAAAACTAACATTTATATTTTGTATCATAGTCGACTAACACAACTAATCCATGTATATAGATTAGTAACTTACTAACAAGCACTCTAGTTAAATCTGTAAAGTTGCACTGCTATTAATTTCGACCTATTCCCTCTCAGCAATCGCCCTGTTCTAATCTCCGCCTCTTGCTCAGCTGTTCCTGTCTTCCCCGGAGTTTCAGTGAGATCTCTCGCGCGTGCTTAATTACTTTCCTGCGCTTGTTATCTGTGCACTTAGAACTCCTTGACCGGAGCTGTTTAAATGTCATGTTTGTGGGATTCCCATCTGCGTCTTGGGTTTCGCCAGTTTTCGTGGTTAGGGTTTCCCTGATGTGATTGTCCCGTTGTAAATAGTCTGATCCATTTCACCTGCTTCCTGCATAGCATGTGACTTCCCTCTGATCTATTTAAGCAGTCTTTTCACAAGCAGCTCCTTGTCAGAATGTTGATCAATATTTCATTGTGCAGAGTGCTTCATATGCCATGGAGTATTATTTTTCTTCTACTGGTTTGTCCAACTTCGATTCTTGCCATTGCCCTTTTTGTTTTTTTTTTTGTCTTTGTGGATTTAGACCCATTTTCGTATGACTACGATTTCTGTGTTTGGATGCCCTGTGTATGACCCTTGGCTTTGTTCATCGACTACAACCTTTTGCCTACCGTCTCTGTACCTTTGCTCATCTGTCTTCCTGGTTCTGACCCCTGCCTGTCTAGTCGACACTGTTTTTGGATTTCGTATTGTGGCTTGGCAATTGTGTGTTTTGGCATTTGACTCGGACCTCAATAAAGGCATACGTTTTTGGATTTCTACTTGCGTGTGGTTCCTGGACGCTATGTCACACAGGCAATCAATTCGGGGAAAATCACAGCCGACTTCCCTCATTTGCATCTCTATGCCGTGTGTAGCCCATGCCATATAGTCAGGGAAGATCGTATCCGATCTCTACCCGCGGACGTAAGTGCGTGTGTAGCCTTTTCACCAGGTATGACTCAACTCATTATCTAAATTGTTTCAAACTTGTGTTTGATTTAACTTTGATTTGTTTGATTCAAGCTCTTGCCTACCTGGTGAATAAATTGTTATTCCTTATTACATGCGTGGTCTCCATGACTTTAAATCTCTTACATTTTTCCCGTCCATGTTACGACCGGTACTTAGGGAGCGATTCCTTATCATTCCAGACTAGCTAGCTGATGTTTATAGGTAGGGATGAGTTTTAAGTTGGATTGTAAAATGCAGTCTACCCTTACAGGGTTTATGTAGTACCAGTTCTGGGGATTTGGCATTAAAGGGCACCCCTGGGCTTATAAGCAGGTACCTGTCAGATTCGCCTTAAGGAACCCTTGGGTTCACAAATCTGGGTTCATGATTTTAAGCCAAGACCCGGGGGCGTAAATTGAGTAACTGGTTTTCTCAGAAGAGTCTAGTGGTGTTGCTACCCCAAGATTCACGCATGTTTAAGTTCCCCGCAGTGGCGGGTGGTGGAAGGAAAACTGGTGGGCCGGAAAACATACCTTGAAACGGATGAGATTAGTGACCCAATTTCAGTCATTGTTCTGGGTCGAGTGAATTATAAAATGTTTAATTCACATGCCTAAATAGGCTACTCTTCATGAAAAATCCACTGTGCATTGTCCGCGTTAAATTTTGTCACATCCTAAGCAAGTCGTCAACGCAGTGCAGAATGATTGTTTAATTGAAAAAGATTGAAATGCTCTTTTTTTGCATTCAACTGGTGCGTTAAATTTCTTATCTTAACGAAGACAATTAGATACACCTGAGAGGGGAGAGTTCAAGTGTCCTTTACTAGGGAAATTGACTTAAAACATCAAGACTAATAAGCAATCTAAGGACATATTTAACGCCCTCCTTGTTCTCTTTCCCCCACACACCAATGGTTCCCCATCTACCGGTATTTTAAATTGGAGTCAGATTTTAAACAAGAGTAATATTGTAATCTGCTGTTCTTGTGCTCCTTGACCTGACTGCCGCTTTTGACACTGTGGATCACAGTATTCTGTTATCACGTTTGGAGCATAATATAGGCATTACTGGTACGGCCCTTTTATGGTTTCGGTCCTATCTGAGTGATCGGAGCTTCTCTGTCCATTTAGGGGACTTCTCCTCAGCCACGGCTTCTCTCACCTCCGGGGTCCCCCAACGTTCCATTTTGGACTCTATTCTCTTCTTCTTATATATGCTGCCACTAGGGTCAATTTTTAAGAAACATAACATCTCCTTCCACTGTTATGCTGATGATGTACAGGTATACCTACCTTTTCAATCAAATAGTATGGATTCCATTCAGCCTTTGCTAAATTGCCTAAGGGATGTCAAATCATGTATGACCTAAAACTTTTTGAACCTCAACGACAATAAAACTGAGATCATTATGTTAAGTCACAACCCCAGTGACTGTCGCCTTGGTTTTCTGGACTCTTATAACATTAGTTCATCTGTTAAAAATCTTGGTGTGACCTTTGATAGTGCTTTTAAATTTGATAAACAGGTCAATTCTGTCATAAAATCAAGCTTTTTTCAACTTAGGCTGCTAGCTAAGATTAAAGGCTACCTCCCCTCCAAAGACCTGGAGAAAGTAATCCATGCTTTTATAACCTCACGGCTGGATTACTGCAATTCCTTATACATCGAAATTGACCAGTCTCTTTTGCATCGCCTACAGCTTGTGCAGAACGCAGCAGCTCACCTCCTTACTGGTAAGCGAAAGCGTGACCACATTACTCCAATACTGGCCTCGCTTCACTGGCTGCCAGTGAGGTTTAGGATTGATTTTAAGATCCTGTTGTTTGTTTTTAAAGCTCTTAATGGGGCAGCACCCCAATATCTTAGGTCTGCTAACCAGCTTTTGCTGGTAGTTTCTAAGACCAAACTGAAGACCAGGGGCGACCGGGCCTTTGGGGTGGCTGCCCCTCGGCTTTAGAACAGCCTGCCCTGGCACGTTAGGTCTGCCCCGTCCCTGAAGTCTTTTAAGTCTTCTCTGAAGACCTACTTTTTCTCCTTAGCTTTTAATTCAGGTTGAGCTGGACTCACTTTTTGTTGTTGTAGATAGTGAGTGGTGCAATGTAATTTTGTTATCTTCTATGGTGGTTTACTGTAGTCTTGTGTATTTCTTTGTATTTGAAGCCACATGCAACTGTACAGCACTTTGGTCAACCTTGGTTGTTTTTAAACGTGCTTTATAAATAAAGTTTGAGTTGAGTTAAGTTGAGTAATCGTTATGCTTAGTTTGCCCTAATCGCTGATATATCTGATGTTTTGTTCAGTTTCTGCGAGTGTTCCAACGTGCACCTCGGATTATTCGCAGTGCGGCATTAGGTTAGATGGTTCCATGATTTCAGCATAGCCCCTTTTTTGAAGGAAGAATTATTGAGAATCCTTCAGGCAAGTCTCAGGCCAGGTCCAAGGCGCAACGCAGACATGAAAGATTTAATGAACGTGTTCCAATTACCTCAAAACAGCCTAAGTACATGCATGAACCTTCGCTCCCAGCTTTTCCGTTGTTGGTTTAGCTGTGTAGGTTTAACATTTCCAACATCATTGGATTTGGGGTTTATAAAGTGGACAGAGGAACAGACTTGGACAAAGTTAACAAGAAATTGGTCCCAGTCTTGGACCCTGAATTAGGTTTGGGAGGTAATTCTTATTAAACTGGACAAAGGCGCAGACTTGAACTGGGTTAACTTGAATGCACTTCCAATCCTGGACCCTAAATATGCTCAGGAGCTTGTTCGAATTAACTAAGTAAATTGGAAGGCTTCAACAAATTTCTGTCATTAAAGGTTATGTTTTACTTTCAACAGGTAAAGAGTTTCTACGAGGGAAATGCACGGGTTCTGGGCATAAATAGCAAATTACAATCCTGTAACATGCAACTCAAAACAGGAGAGCAAGATGTCACGGGTACATCAGAAAGTAACAATGAAACAAGACACAGCCTGGGATGAGGGAACACATGAATTGTAGACCAATCAAAGAAGACGATACTTCTAATGGACTTGCATGCAGCTGAATGGGAGGAAACATTGAAAGCATTCACAGGAGGGTGGCGACAAGTCGATTATTGGGGCCTTTGCTATTTGCACTTTTCATTAATAATGTTGGTTCTAATTTTGTCAATAATGCAATCCATCTACATGCAAATGATACAGTCATCTACTCAGCTGCTCCTTCTGCTGAGCTCGCTCTTCAAAATTTACAGTCAGATTTCCAAATCTTCCAACAAGTTCCTTTAGACCAGAGGTGGGCACCGAGGGCCGTATCTGTCCCTGGTTTTCACACCAACGTCTGGTCTTTAATTAGTTGATTGTCTCAATTAGCCAAACCATTTATAAAACCTGACGTTTCATGCGCATTTCTTTAAATTATCATGAAACTACAAAGACTAGTCTTGTCTCCCTTCATAAAACATTTTCCTTTGATTGAATCATTGCGAAAATCTATATTTGTGCATGCAATCAATTAACTCAAATAGTCAGGGTAATTGATAGGAATAAAAACCTGCATACACACCGGCCCTCCAGGACCGTGATTGCCCAACCCTGCTTTAGACCTTAAACTATTATTAAACTCTGAGAAGACTAAATGCATGCTATTCTGTCATAAACCTGCGGCTAGGTTTTATAATGGTAGCATTACTACAACAAGTGGAATAAAAATTGAATGAGGGCTACAAATACCTTGACTTTTGGGTTGATGAGAAACTTAATTTTAGGAAGCACATTGATGAGCTAATTAAGAATTTGAAAGGTAAATTCGCTATGCTTTATTCGATTAAAGCCTGCCTTCCAAGGGATTGCAGAAAGCAGATTGTTCAGGAAACTATTCTGTCTAGAATAGATTATGGTGACATAATTTATTTGCACTCTGCTCCCCCATTGCTGAAGCGGCTTGACGCAGAATACCAGGGCTTTTCAGCTGTGTCCAGAAAGGGCCACTGTGGGTGCAGGCTTTCATTCCAAACAAGCACTTACACACCTGACACCACTTATCAACCCCAAGAGTCTTTGCTAAAGAGCTTGATTAATATTTTCTGGTGTGTAAGTGCCTGGTTGAAATGAAAGCCTGCACCCTCACCAACTCCTTGCAGGATAATGTTGAATAGCCATGCTGCCTTGAGGTTCATAAAAGGAGACGGCTTCAGATCGCATCACTGTACTCTTTATTTAAGTTAGTTGGTCTTCACTGGCCATGAGAAGGGAGCAGCACTGTTTCCTTTTTATATACAAGTCATTGTTAGGTAAGCTACCTCAATATATCACCAGTTTCCTTAATTTCAGACAGAGGGATTACCACCATAATGCTCTTGACTATTTAGTTTTGGACATCCCAATGGTTCATACTGAACTGGGTTAAACTGCTTTTTGGTATTATGCCCCACAGAAATGGAAAAGGCTTCAACAGTTGATAATATTGGAAAAACGTCCTTCATTTAATTGTTGAAAATGTCTGTTATTGGCTGCCAATATTGCTGGAATTTACTTTTGTACATGTGTACAGTAATTCCTTTGATTTGTTTTATTTATTGTTGTACTTCACGGTTTAGTACGGTTCACAACTAGGCTCCGCTGCAAAAAAGAGCTTGCTCTTAATCGGACTCCCAGTATAAATAAATACAACCCCAATTCCGAAATAGTTGGGACAAAGTGTAAATTGTGAATAAAATCAAAACGCAATGACTTTCAAATCACTTCAGCCAGTATTTTATTCACAAGAGAACAGAGGTAACATAGCAAATTTTGAGACAGAAATTTTACAATTTTATCCACAAAATGAGCTCATTTCAAATTTGATGGCTGCTATAGGTCTCAAAAAGGTTGGGACAAAGGCAAAAAAAAAGGGCTGAAAAAGCAATTAATATATACGAGAATCAGCTGAACGAACATTTAGCTAGTAATTAAGTCAACTGTCAGGTGTGTAACATGATTGGCTATAATGGGGGTGTCTTAGAGAGGCTGAGTGTCATGGTTTAGCGGTGCATTTCTTTGTTGGACCTTTCTTTGTTCTATCGTCCGGGATGATATCGGAGTTCTTGTCCATCGAATTCCTGGCCCAGCTGACTGATTGAGCTGCCCGGAGTTTTCCGGATTCTATTAATATGACTGGGGGTTCACCACACCTGTTGCTAGAGTGTCTGTTCCTAGCACTTCGGCCAGAGAAAATCTCGAGTTAAATCTTTCTAGAGATTTGTTATATTCCTTTTATTGTTAGGAATTGCTTCTTTAAGAAATTTTCTCACTTGTTGTTTATTTTCTCTCGCACTGCTTCCATGTAAAAATTTGACTTCTTTTAAATCAGACAAGAAAGCATAGTTCTGCATTCATACCTGGACATGTTTCGACGGGAACTCCTATCTTCCTCAGAAGTGTCACATGATGGTATTGTGATGTGCTTATCAGCTGTTTTTACTGAGGCGTGACCATCCTGCCAGTTTTGACAGGACAGTCACGCCTCCTGCTGTCAGTTCGCCTCTTCAGAGCCACACTCCACATGAGAGACAGCATGTACGCCCCCTCATCCCAGTTCATCGTCCTTTGGGTTCGCTTTTGGATTTCTATATTTCTTCTAAAAAGAAGAGGGGATGCTACACCATGGTAAACAGGCCCCTGTCCCAACCTTTTTGAGACCTGTAGCAGTCAACAAATTTGAATGAGCTCATTTTGTGGATAAAATTCCAAAATTTCTCAGTTTTAACATTTGCTATGTTATCTCTGTTCTATTGTGAATAAAATACTGGCTGGTGTGATTTGAAAGTCATTGTGTTTTGATTTTATTCACAATTTACACTTTGTCCCAGCTATTTCAGTATTGGGGTTGTAGAACAAAATAAAAACATTTCAGACATGGCACAGCTTGCTAGAGTGTTATTCTTCAGCATCTTTCAAAAACGGTGCACAGGCCCCAGTATCACTGTTGCTAATTATCAGTAAACTGCATTTTTCTTCTCAGTAGACATAAAAATAAGTATCGGCTAACTCAACCTTCGTTTCTAAATTCCTTTATGGTTCCCTCCTTGAATCAGCTTTTTTTTTTGCCCTGTTGAGAAAGACCATAAAATTGCACATTCATTTCCTAAAAGGGGGCTTATCGCTACTCTGAAAAAAACATTTGGTGACCGATGACCTTCAAGAATTTAGACACCCGAATACTGATGAAACAGATAAACTGAGGAGGAGCCGGCAGTAGAGTTTTTAATCAAAAGAACTGAATTATTTTAAGGCAGTCGAAGAGACCCTAGGTATAGAATCTAAATCTTTCAGTTCAATAGTAAAAATACAGTTCACTCATTATCTATTAAACGAGCATGTTCATGCATCAATGATTCAAATTAATGACTCCTCTTCTCTCATCAATTCGGGATGGTGGGAATTCAAGCAGACTGTCCGCTGGTGACACTGTATTTCAGGGGATAACTGCAGATGTCAGTCCTCCCCAATTCATCTCAGAAATACTAGCACCAACAGACATTCCACTGAGGGAGGGAAGGGAACAAGTTGGGTAACAAATTGTCAAAAAACAAAAAAAACGAGAGAAAGATATCTCCATAAGGGCTACTTATTTATTTGGAGATAATTACAAGTTGAAGAGTGACATGCAGTCAGACGTGTCCAATGTTATATCATTAGGACATCAGCTCTCACGAAAGCTCTGCTCAACTGGTCCATTTCTCATTATTATCTCCTGCTTATTACTCTCCATTACTAACTGCTATTTTTTACATGAATTTAGAAAGCAATTAATTTAATTGCAAATTCAAAAGGTACAGATTGAAATGGATTTCAAAAAATGCAAATGAATTTTTTTCTTTTTTTTAGACTTTATTCAGAAAGACCATATAAAACTGAAAAAACACACCCTCCAATGCCACCTTAATTATCTTTGATTATGGGATCCCATTATATTAGCTAACATGAAGACCAGGTCATGGATGTGAATTGTTGGATTGGATTGGATTGGATTGGATGAGAGATTAACATACACCTGTGCAACATGTAAAAGATTAATACATCGGCATTAAGTCCTCAGGTTCACACAAACAAAAAAGATCAGTCACCAAAACTTCATACGAGCAGACTCTAGCACACACACAGACACGAACACATTTGCCTCAAAAAGTATAACTGAGCTTAAAGGAACAGTTCACCCCAAAAGTGAAAATACACATGCTGTGTATATTTTTTATCTTAAATAGTGCTATTTATCCACTTAGATTGTTTTTGTGTGAGTTGCTGAGCACAGGGGATGTCAGCCATAGAGATGTCTGTCTTGTGTCTAATACAATGGAACTAAATTGCTCTGATTTTGAGGTCCTCTGACCTGAGGTGAAGTTTGGAAGAAAAAAAAAATGGTTTGGCGGAAAGTTCAGTTGGAAAATTTTTTTTTCTATTTTTAACTGCTCACAACATGGGCTTTGGATTATCCTGAGTAGGTTGGTCATGATTTCTGGAAAGTGAATTGCTTTTGAATATTGCAAATGTAATTTTTCTGCTTTGAGCACTACAAGATGAGTGTAATTTTGTTCCATTATATTTGAGAGAAGGCCTCCGGCCAAAACAATCTAGATGGATAGATTGAACCACCAGTAAGAGGAAGAATGTCAGTTTATTTTTAATTTTGGGGTGCACTGCCCCTTTTAATGAATAGTTAATGGTTATTTTTAGGCATGAAAATAAATCACTCAAGGTAAGTAGTTTGCATACACTTCCAGTCAAAGGTTTTCGCACACCCCAATGTTTTCTGAAATTGTTACAATTCCTATCAGCTCACCTGGACGAAGTCCAGATGAGGTTATGTCATGGCCTGCTTGTCCGTCATTGTGCGTCGGTGTCTGTAAACATCTTCTTCTCTGAAACTACTGGGCCAATGACGCTGAAACTTGCATGCATGTTCCTACCCACGTGGACACCAAAGTTTGTTCGAGGCGTTCTGATCCAACTTCAAATATGGCGGCTTTGGCAGTCAAATTGAAAATTCTATTTTGCCTCATTAATCACTCATTTCTGGAGAGATTCAGCCGAAATTTGCTCCGTATGTGCCAAATAACAATACTCAACATACATAACTCTGGTTTCACTGTGCATGGCGTTTTGACCTTCATTTGACATCTGTCATGGGGCCACGCCCTTAAATTTTAGAAATATATTAAAAAATCTTCTTCTCTGAAACTGTGTGACTGATCGAACGGAACCTTTGTATACATCTTTCGGTAGCTTAGGGAGATTAAAGTTTGGTCGAGGTGTTCTGATTCCATTTCAAATATGGCAGCAGTGGCAGCCATATTGAAATTTCCTTTGTAGATGTTAAGCAGCCAGGCTGAACACGTTACAGGTTTTGCCCTTCATTTCACCTCTTCCCTTCACCATTGGGCCACACCTCTTTAGAGGAAATCCCAATAAAAGCACTTTTTCACTGATCATGCTGACAGTGTTCAACTGTAGGAAAAGTATATTATTGCGACAGGAAAATATAGAGCTATCGAGACTAAAATTCACTATCAAACCAGCCACTGTGGGAAGCCTCAGGAAAGAATATGGTGTGGTACAGTGAAGCATTAATTGGTAAGTAAACTGTTGGATGCCTGTTGGAAATGATTACCACAGACCATCCCCTCTGTCCTCTTTCTTTCGATCCTGGAGAGTGTCAGAATCTAAAAAATGTACTTTTCCAAACGTGTCACATTTTTAATTTTTTCCCAATGCATTGAAGGTTATTTTAAATAGAGCTACAAACATGATCACCACCTCTTTTTAATTTAGATATATGGATCTGGGAACAGAAAATATTTGCAAAATAATTCTGACTGAATTTCTTTTGTTTCCAAAACATTTTTATCAATTAAAAATTGTGCCCAGCTTATAATGTACGCTGTAAGTTTTTCTTTCACAAATATTTTCTATACCATGTTAAACCATGTTTGCGTTTAAGTGGTGACAGACATAATACCATTCAATGGTTGACTTCAACAAAAGGACTGAAAAACTTTGGTGGAGTGAAAGTCCAGGTGAGCTACAATGCCATTGCGCTAATTTTTATATTTTGTTCTTGTGTAATAGTCTCATATTGGCTGTATGACAGAGAGGTAGGAAAACTGAGGCCAAATGTATAAACCATGCATATAACAAATCAGGTTAAGAAAAACCAAGATCAGTTATTTTGTCTGTATTTAAGCAGATCAGTAACGATGGTCTAATCCAGTGCTTCTCAAACCTCTCCTGGAGGACCACCTGTCCTCCAGGCTTTATATCACTCCCTGCTCCAGCACAGGAGATTCAAATGATCTACTCATTATCAAGCACCATCAGAGGGTTGATGGCGAGCTGATCATTTCAATCACCTTTGCTGGATTCCACGCTGATCTTCTTGTTAATTTATTATTTGTGATCAACAAGTATTGGGTTCCAGTGATTTTTTTTTTGTTGTGTCCATGTAAGATAAAAACTTGACAAGATCTTAGGGTTTGCAAAGACTTTTGACTGGTAGTGTGCATGTTCTGAATCCACACTGAAATTTACTGGAACTTTTGAAAGACAGTTGGCTAGTTGTGCACCCCGTTGGTGCGTCAATCAAGAAGGGACAGTTTGAAATGAAACTGATACACCGGAATGATTCAAGCAAAAACCAGCAATTGCACGCCTTCCACGCACCACTGCTTCAAAAATGTCATATTTCCAACAGCACAGGAAGCAACATCACAGCCAGAAGCACTTTGGAGCATGACTGAAGCAGCATGCTGATGGCAGAACATTTCTCCAGCTTAGCTGAAAAGAAAAGCACAGAACACAGTTATATCATTTTCTACAGGGTCCATAGGGCACAAGCATATCAATTCATCATCCCACAATCAAAAACAGACAAATTTTGCCACTTTAAAAAATGGAATTCATGATTATATACTCAAAATGTGACTTATTCTGTGGTTTCTTTCAATATACGATTTGAGTCAGCTGAGAAATGAATACTTCAACGTGCATTTCCTGAAAGACCGACAACTTCTCTTTTCCCTCAGACCGCAAAAGCAAGCAAATGTTGAAAAACATTTCCACCACAGTCGCAGGTAGTGTGGCAGAAACCCAATACACAACCAGTTTCTACAAATATACATAAATTCAAATCACATTCAGTAGCTGGGTTCTTTAAATAATTTAAGAGCTCAAAAGTGAGAAAAAACACTGATCCACTGAGAACGATTATGAATCATTTAAATTCTCATGGATCACGGCTCACTGTAGCCTTGAACTCAAGTCACAGTTTGCAGCTAGTAATTTATTTTTATCTGACCAGTTACAAACTCGCAATTCAAATTAAATTTTAGCTCACATTTGAATCACAATGAGTTTTATTTGGGAGCACTCAGTGTCAGTGCTTGCATGCATGTTTTTTTTTGGTCAAAAATACTGTGTATATTTCAATTAAGACTTACCACTGTCCACAAGCACAGCTTTGGTTGCAGTTTTGGCTGCGTCGATTGTGCAGCTAATGTTTTTGGGCTTATCTTTAGAGAACCCGGTTAAGGTGAGAATACATGATTTATCACCGGAAAAGGTTACATTGGCTCGGTTCTTATAAGTTGGTTCTTGGGAAATAGTGGAATTTGTGCTGCCAATCACTTTGTCCTGATCTTTATACGTGCAAGTTGGCTTCTTGGATGTGTCCTTGAGAGTATACTGACAGTCCATCCGTAGATTATTCTCCTTGGTCTGACAGGAACTCAAGTCAGAAATGGTTACTTCCTGTGCTGACAGAACCCCTGCAATACAATATATTTTTAGTGCAAGGTAGCCACAACCTGAACACATTGCATTGGATTATTTCAAGTCCCCTAAAATTGTATACTTCAAATAGGCCTACACATATTGTTTCAAATTGTATTCAAGTATTAAGGCAACAGTCCTTAGCAAATCAATGGTTTATTGTGGCGACATTGCAAATTACAGTGTACTTTGTAATTGATAGTGTTTTGAACGCAGGCTAAAATGATAGTAAACATTTGAATTTGGGTTTTAGGGCATTAAAATCCTGATGCCTTATGTTGCCATTGTGAAATTAATGATCCCTTACCCAATAAACAGAAGGTAATAAAAGAGTGCATCTTCATGGCTTTTTGACAGTAGAGATGATCCGGCTGAATCAATATATCTGAAAATAACCAGAATACGTAAACATTTGTCTAATTGAGTGTCCATGAACTCACCTCACCACACTGATAATATCCTTACTGAGAATATAAATAAACATATTCACACAGCCATATCTCCTGTCTCACGCAAAAATACCTTCCAATGGCAAATGGGAAACCGATACTGTAGGAAAGATGGCCTTGGATGCTTGTGGAAAGGCGCTAACAAAAAAAATTCATTTTGAGGCAACTACAGAAAAATGTGAGAATAAAAAAATAAATAGATCCAATGCCAAACTATTAGATCTGTTTCATACAAAATTTATTTTTTGGACATTTCATAGCTATTCTTAGTCACCCAATAACCAGTGACTTTAACAGTCAGTGGATTTAGTGCATTATTAGTAGAATTCTGTCCCAAAAGAGACAAGAGCTCTAGCCATCTCTGATCCCAGTGTCTCAATGATTTAAACGTTCATGCGCAAAAATGATAGATGCAGTGACACATCACTACAGCACTTGGTATATGAATACAACATTCTACTTCCTGGAATCATTCAGTCGAAACTACTACAGCTGATGGGTCTTGGTGTAGTTGATGCAAGCTTTGTTATTTATTTATTTATTTATTAATTTATTCACCTTTATTGAACCAGATAATTAGCCCATTGAGAACAAGGATCTCTCTCACAAGGAGACCTGGCCAAGAGAGGCAGCACTCATCTATGTGACATTATTAAAAGACAGTATATATGCAACATTAAAAAACAAGTCAGTAAAATGTACAAGGCAGAAATACAAATGATAAATAGCAATCATATAAAATGCAAATTTAGTGATAACACAGATGACAATGAAGTGCAGTGGCACTGTCCAATGGATTCACGCTCAAAGTTTATATATGTTTTTTTTTTTTTTTTACCCACAAAAGTTCTTAATTTTTCTAACTATCTTTTGGTTCTTTGGTTGATTGAACTGCCAGCTTTCATCAGTGAAGACAAAACATGAAAAATGGTCATTGTGGCAGAATTTTATCGAACATGATGCGGTCTTGCAGGGAGATCAGTGTGCACAAGGTTTAGCGAGCACCCGAGAGAACTTAGGGCAAGTTTCATAAATATGTATTTATTCATTTTTTTCTCCAAACTTCATTTCACATATATACAAACAATATTTTATATTTGTGCCATGAAAAAGTATTTGCCCCCTTCCAAATTTCTTACTTTTTTGCACATTTTTCACACTTAAATGTTTCAGATCAGCAAACAAATTTTAATATTAGACAAAGATAACCAGAGTAAATACAAAACACAGGTTTGAATTGATGATTTCATTTATTAAGGGGAAAAGGCTATCCAAACCTACCTGGCCCTATGTGAAAAAGTAATTGCCCCCCTTGTTAAATCATGAATTAACTGTGATTAACCACATTTTTTCAGTCCAATTTCACTAGCCACACCCAGGCCTGATCACTGTCAGACCGTTTAATCAAGAAGTTACTTAAATAGAACCTGTTTGACAAAGTGAAGTATGCTAAAAGATCTCAAAAAGCAACATGTCATGCTGCGAACTAAAGAAATTCAAGAACAGATGAGAAACAAAGAAATTGATATCTGTCTGTCTGGAGTGGGTGGCAAAGCCATTTCTAAGGCTTTGGGACTCCGGCGAATCATGGTGAAAGCCGTTATCCACAAATGGAGAAAACTTGGAACAGTGGTAAACCTTCCCAGGAGTGGCCGGCCTACCAGAATTACTCCAAAAGCGCATCGACGATTCATCCAGGAGGTCACCAAAGAACCCAGAACAAGATGTAAAGAAATGCAGGCCTCACTTGTCTCATTTAAAGTCTGTATTCATGATTCAACAATAAGAAAGAGACTAGGCAAAAATGGCCTCCATGGAGGGTTCCAAGGCGAAAACCACTGCCGACCAAAAAGAACACGAAGGCTCGTCTCACATTTTCCATCTTACCCGCTTATACTCGCTTATTCCTCACTAGGGTCGCGGGGCGAGCTGGAGCCTAACCCAGCTGGCTACGGGCAAAGGCAGGGACCCACTCTGGATAGGTTGCCAATCCATCGCAGGGCGCACACACTATTCACTCTCACAGTCATACCTATGGGCAATTTAGTGTCTCCAATTAACCTGATATTCATGTCTTTGGACTGTGGGAGGAAACCAGAGCACCCAGAGAAAACCCACGCAAACACGGGGAGAACATAGAAACTCCACGCAGAAAGGCCCCAGGCCGGATTCAGTACGAAGATCTGTATAGAAATATTTTATGATGCGCAAGCAGTAACAGTTTTAATCGCCTTTTGTTTTAAAGAGTCTTGAATTGATTGGATGTATTATTTGATCTCTAGGTTAAAAGTTGTAAAACATGTTTTTTTTTACTTGTAAACTTACATTTATGAATATGGAATTTGGGCATTATAATAGTAAGATTCATCACATGTACATTAGAGTTTTTCTGCATATTATTTTCCAAAATTCCAAACAATACATTATATTCAGTCATAAAAGCCCAGAAATTTTCCCAGAATGCCTTCACTGTTGGGCAATGCCAAAATAAATGTGCAACCCCATCCGAAATAGTTGGCACAAAGTGTAAATTGTGAAAAAAATCAAAGCACAATGAATCACATCAGCCAGTATTTTATTCGCGATAGAACAAAGATAATATAGCAAATGTTGCAACTGAGAAATTTAAAAATTTTATCCACAAAATGAGCTCATTTCAAATTTGATGGCTGCTACAGGTCATCGTAGAAGAGTCTGTGTGCTGAACAAGCCTGCCTGCAGTCCTGATCTTTCACCTATTGAGAACATTTGGCACATAATTAAACAAAAAGTCCGTCAATGGAGACCCAAAACGATCCTGCAGCTGGAAGCCTGTATTAAACAAGAGTGGGATCAAATTTCAATGGCTAAACTCAAGAATCTTGTCTCCTCAATGCTCAGATACCTCCACTCCGTCTTAAAAAGAAGAGGGGATGATACACCATGATAAACAGCCCCCTGTTCCAACTTTTTTGAGACCTGTAGCAGCCATCAAATTTTGAAATGAGCTCATTTTGTGGATAAAATTGTAAAATTTCTCAGTTTCAACATTTGCTGTGTTGTCTTTGTTCTATTGTGAATAAAGTACTGGCTGGTGTGATTTGAAAGTGATTGCGTTTTGATTTTATTCGCAATTTACACTTTGTCCCAACTATTTCAGAATTAAGGTTGTGACATTTCATGTAGAGAAGTCCAAAAAATTAAGCCCACCATTTTCATACGAGTTCACTTGTAGAAACGAGTTCTTATGATGTGTCCTATTTTTCCATGCAAAATTGAAAAGCATTTTGTGTGACGTACAGTTCAGGAACCACACGCGAGAGACAGAAATCCAAAAAACGTATGCCTTTAATGGGGTCTGAGTCAAAGCCAAAATACACAGGAATTGCCAAGCCACAATATGAAATCGAAAAACAGTATCGACAAGACAGGCAGGGGTCAGAACCAGTAAGACAGATGGGCAGAGGTACAAAAACGATAGGCAAAAAGTCGTAGTCGATGGGCAAAGCCAATGGTCATACACAGGGCATCCAAACACTGAACTCGTGGTCATACAAAAATAGGTCAAAATCCAGTAAGACAAAAACAGTACAAAAAGGGCTATGGCAAGAATCAAGGTCGGACTATCCAGTAGAAGCGAAACAATAATCAATGGCATACGAGGCGCTCTGCACAAAGAAATATTGATCAACGTTCTGACAAGAGCTGCGAGTGAAAAGACTCCTAATATACACACAGAAAAGGTCAGATGCTATACAGAGATCAGCTATGGGGAATGAGGCTAATTACATCGGGAGAATCACATGAGGGAAACCCTAACCACGAAAACTAGCGAGAGACAAAATACGAACGGGAATGACACAAACAGCCTATGACATTTAAACAGCTCCGGTCCAGGAGTTCTACATGCACAGATAACAAGCGCAGGAGAGTGATTAAGCGCGTGCGAGAGATTCTCGCTGAAGCTCAGGAGAGGACAGCGACAGACAAGGGGCAGAGAATAGAACAGGGCGATTGCGGAGAGGTAATTAGTCTATTAGTAGCGGTGCAACTTTACAAATTAAACTAGAGTGCTCATTAGTAAGTTAGTATATATATACATGGATTAGTTGGGTTAGTAGACTACAATATAAAATACAAATGTTAGTCTTGTTAGTAATCAGAACAGAAGGCGAAGAAAGAAAACAAGATTCAAAGGAATATTTTAAACACTGGAATACATTTAAATCACCCGAAGTCAGTGAGCACGCAGACAGGGAAGACGGACTGAACCAACTAGATCACAAGACGGGGGAGACAAGTGCAATGGAACTGAACATAGAATGAACCAAAAAACCTGAATGTTATAAAAACCAAAAAGAATAAATAAAAGACAATAATGAACACAAAACCAGAACATAAACATGACCAAAAGCCAAAACCATGACATTTTGTTAATCTCTTTTTGTAGTTTGTTGTCAAGTTCTAGAGCTAAAGCTGTATATGTCACTCAGGAAATTCCCTCTGCTTTCATAATTAATATTCTGCCTCTTAATGACGTCCCTTAAAAGCCACTGTTTTAGCTTTCTTTGAGTTTTTTGTATAATAGGGTCACAATTACTGGAAATTCTCCTCTTATGGTTCTTAGTGATTAATATTCCTAAATAAAGAACTTTTTCCTGGGATGTTATAAAGAGCAGACAAAGAGCACTCTTTGATGGCAATAAGTTCACAATTATTTATATTTAAAGATAGACCAGAGGCCTTTGAAAACTCCTTAATTACTTCATGTGACGATCTGGTACAGGAACCAATCGCAAACCAAAAGACGTGATCTGGAAAATGTAGTTTATTTCAGTCCAAATTCAAAGCCAGGAGGACAGAGTTCACAACAGTACAGATATGTCAGCCAAAAATTAAAATCCAAAAATGAAAGCAGGGGTCGATGTCCAGTAAATCACAGAGCACAGTACAGAATCACTATCCAGGAATCGGTAGTCAGAGTACGAAAGCAAATGGTCATACACAGGGCTGCAGGCGGGTAGAATGGTCGTACAGAAAATGGGTCAAAAACAGGCAAACATATCCAAAAGGCTCAAGCGAACTCCAAGTCAGGCAAAGCGACGTAGAAAAAGAAACAATCAGTCAGGCGTACTCGGAACTCGGCACTGAATGAAAGGATCAACGTTCTGACAAGAATTCACTGCAGTGAAAGACCTTAAGTAGACAAGAGGGAAGCCACATGCTATCAAGGAACAGGTGAATGGGATGAGAGCTAATTACACAGGGGAGAATACATGGGGAGGTCCTTCACATTATGATGGGCAAAAGCCAAGACATGGAGAGGAATAACATTGACAACCTATGACAAATAAACGCCTCCGGTCAGGGAGTTCTAAGTGCACAGAACACGGAGTGCAGGACAGCAATTAAGCACGTGCAGAAGACTCCGCGGTATCACTGGTTATACGGAGACAGTCAGGTAAGGGGCGGAGACTAGCACAGGGCGAGTACTGAGATCGTGTTAGTAGTAATTAGTAGCAGTACAGCATTACAATTACCCAAGTGCTTGTTAGTCGGTTAGTAGTATCTACAATATTAGTTTGGTTAGTAAGCATAATACAAAATATAAATGTTAGCATGATTAGTAATCAAGAAAAGCAGAATGAAGGAAGTAAATGAGAATTGAAGTAATTACGTGAAAAACCAGAAACCAATTAAATCACCCGAAGCAAGTAGGCACGCAGACAGGGGAGATGAATCGTACCATACTGATCACAAAACGGGGGGGACAAAACTGCAATGAATATAGAAATGGTATGAAAAGGAAAAAGCAGGATGTATAATAAGCAAAATGAATACAGAAAGGACATGGCAAAAACAAAGAAAAAAGGACAAGACCAGAATCACAACACTTGCGAAAAAAATTTGGTTTTCATTTTTAAAAAAATAGTCCAATATCATCAGCCAGCTGAGCTATTATTAATTCTTTTCCAATAAGTGATATGGCAAGTTTCATTAATCGAGTTCTCAAATGTTCCATGATGAACTAAAATCACCTGAGCAGCCATGGGGGAATCTGGCGCCATCCCAAGATCTCACACACCCATTTCATAAATGTACTGAACAGCGGATCTGCATTTCCTGTTTTGGTCCAACTGTCAAAAGACTTTCTCAAACTAAAAAACTTATCACTACTTTCTAGTCTCTGACTTGCTCCAAGAGAACTTTTCTGTTTTAAAAGACATGCAACAAAAAGACAAATATAAAAAAGAATTGAGCTTGAAATCATGTGAACCATATTTCCCTACATCGTGATTTTTGATTTTATTCCCAATTTGCACTTTTCTCCAACTATTTCAGAATTGGGGTTGTATCATTTAAGCCGACCATTTTCATACGAGTTCATAAGAACTGTTTTGTTCAAGTGATGTGCACTATTTTTCTAGAGAAAATTGAAAAGCATTTAGTCAATCTCTTTTCGTAGTTTGTTGACAAGTTGTAGAGCTAAAGCTGCATATGTCAGTTGGGAAATTCCCTCTGCTTTCTTTGAAGGCCATAAGTTCACATTTATTTACATTTAAAAAAAGACAAGAGGCCTCTGAAAACTCCTAAATTACTTCAGTAGCGACAGAAATTTGTTTTTCATTTTTTTTTTTTTAAAGTGTAGTACAATCTGCCAGCTGAGTTATTATTCATTATTTTCTATGGAATTATATTTATGCCACAATCCTGAGCGAGCTATTGGAAATTTTGAGCGTAGAAAATATATTTTGTAAGCACAGAAATCTTGTTTCGAGAAAAAATTATTAGTGCACAAACATAACATTCCGATTGAGCGAACAAAACTCTATTCTGTGCCCAACAAATGTCTTTGCATAAATGTTCCATGATGAACTAAAATCACCTGAGTAGCCGTGGGTGAATCTGGCGCCTTCCCAAGATCTCACACACCCATTTCATAAATGTACTGAACAGTGGAACTGTATTTCATGGTTTGGTCCAACTATCAGAAGACTTTCACGAACTAAAAAAAAGCTTATCGCTGCTTCCTTGTCTCTCACTTGCTCCGAGATAACTTTTCTGTTTTAATAGACATGCAACAAAAAGAAAAATATAAAAAAAGAATTGACCTTGGAATCATATTTCCCTACATCATGACAGTTCAGCATACATTTTCAACACAACAGAACACATCAATCATGCAAACAAAAAATTCTGCTAGAGATGTTAGTTCCATAAATAAGCAGTAAATAAACTGTCATGTATACATGCGGAATCACTGAAATTCATACATAAGGACATTTTCTCATTACATACCACAAAGTACAAAAACAGCCAACTGCGCGATCCGATATGGTTAAGAATGCAATTGGCCTTATAGAAAACCTCTCTTATGCAAAAATTTCCACTCTCTACCATGAAACTACTGAATAAGACCATCAAGTCTTACCATATAACGGTTGCCCCACCTTAACCGCAACACACTGCATCAGGCACGCATTTTAAACAGTTCTGTTAACTTAAAGGAACTCTGTAGTGTCTGCCAGATTATGAAAGCTGGTAATGAGTGTGGAGAGGATAAGTTGGACAGTTTTTTCTCTGTCGGCTTAATGACATATTTCTCAAAGATTGCATGAACTTCAAGCTTTTTACCTCCCATTAACCCTAAAGGCAGTCAGCAGGCAAACTTACCAGATTACCATAACACACAGATGTCCAACACACAGGTGTCCCATATTTATTTATCTTCTTCAACATCACCTGACATAAAGTTCAGTCTCATTCTGACTCGCCATATAGTGCCTCACTACCTGATATATGATTAAAAAAGGAGGCTTTTAGTATCCTTATCTGTTGCTAATCTAAAACAATCTTAACCCTAACCCGAACCCTTATCGTCAAATAAGGATGCCAAAAGCCTCCTTTTTCATTGAATATTGACCTTTGGTCAGGCATCACTATTTGATGATTCGGGATGAGAATGTTTTTGGAAAAAATGATAAACTTTTTGTTTTATCGCAAATAGCCATATTGAAAAATGCATCCTCGTCAGTAAACGAGTAAAGTAGATAAACTCAAGGTGAATGATTAGTCACTACGAATACCCAAATATTTGTACCACAACTAGACCATGATCTACGTTCGCGCAAGGCTACTTATATTTTTTGTGGCATACGGAAGGAATGTCACCACTTCTGACATAGTACAACATGATGAACCAATTAATCCTTCAAAATAGAATCATTTGAAGGAACTGAAGAAAAATTAATCGCTTGTTTGCATTTGTTTAAGTATTGTAGCTGGAATTAAAAACCGTGGGTCCCCCAAAATTGTAAAAACCACCAATGTACGTAAGTCAACCCCATTCACACTTCCTGAATGGTTCATGTATTTGCGTCAATATTCAATCTGCACTTGATTCTCCAAAGGGAACAGTCCTGTGATAGTTTGGGGAAAAAATCTGTCTGGAAGGAAGGGATAATTCTGCAAAGGCATTAATAGAGAGAAGGCGTGGAGAGAGAGAGAGAGAGAGGGGGGGATGAGCATAAAAGGTAGAAAAAGAAAATGAGGACTGAGGAAGGGAGAGAGAGAGGGTGAACCAGGGGTTGTGAGGCATTAGAAATATTATCGTAACATATCTTTTCTCGTCAAACACTTAGTTTGCCAAATTAGTTCTTTATAATCTTGTTCATATTAAACTGTTACTTTCCCTGTGAAGCAGAGGAAGTGTCTGTCATAACGCACATGCCGTCTCGCGATAGTGTAGAAATACAAGTACCGTTATTTCCGTTTTCTCCCCATATCCTGTGGTGTTTCAAAATGGTGGTAAATGAATGACGCTAGAATGTAAAACCAACTTTAAAGGTTCCCTATTTTACTCAATTTTTTTTTACAATTTGAGACAATTTGCTGGTGTCTGCGGTATACAGTTTTCAAGCTTATTGCAAAAAAGGCCCAAATTCAGCATTTAAAGCCAGTCTTCAGTCTTTCCATTTCTCCCCTTCTGGGGTATGTGCTGTTTCAATTGGGCATTGACTCTTTACAGATGAAGCTTTGATTGGCTGCCTTATCGCTATGCAAAGTGAACAGTGGTGGCCAAAACCAAAGCCTGTCTGTAATAGACGGCACTGTGCAATAGGAGTGACAGAGGTGTAAAATCCAGGGTCACAAAGATAAGTTTTTCTCCCTCCCACAAAATGAGCTCATCACTCATATTGGCTCTATCTCCTGTCCAAAGTAAAACCAGGTGGTGGGAATAAAGTTTTGGGGAGGATTTTTACTTTCTGAACCCAAACTTTACACCCCTGCCTGATATACAATACGCAACATTGCAAGGCAGATATGATCATTGATAATGACTGATCAAAGTTCAAAATGTAGACAAGTGAACTTCCGCTCTTAACCGCGAACAGTCGAATGCTAGCTAATTTAATTGTGATTTATAGCATTTAATTCTAAGACGTGAACTCCGGCTTTCACTTGAATTTAGAGTTCATTTGAATTTTGTGGAATTTTCATGTTCATATCTCTGTATTCATGATAGTATTCTACTACGAGGCTGCGCAATGCTCATTGCATTCTGGCATGCATGTATTGGCTTAGCGAAGCTTGCCTTAAAGCAGGAAGTGTGGACATTGACAAAAAAATCCTGTTTATTCATCTCGTCTCTCAATTAATAACACATTAATAAGCACCAATAACAAAAAATCAGGGTCAGACGAAAATAGTTTCGGTAACAGGAAATGCGACAAAGTACAGGGAATAGACAAAAATCATAAAACGTGGACAGTCCAGTCAGAAAGGTAATCTCAATGAAAACAAGGCGAGGAAAGCGTGGCACAAGCAGACAAAGGAAAACGCACTGACAAAGCATGGCAGTGATCAGACTCCTTAAATACACGCTGGTAAAGTCACATGTTATAATTAGAGAAAGGGTGCAAGGGATCAGACTAATAACAAAGGGAGAGCACGTGAGGGAAACCCTAACTACATGAAATCTGCGAAAGCCAAAACAAGGACAGGGAATGACCAGACTTCCTGTAAATATTAAACGGCTCCGGTTAGGAAGTTCTAACATGCAAAGAGTAAGCGAAGCAGAACAGGTTTTCAATTAGAAGCCAGAGAACGCAGAAACGCAGCAAGACTAAAAGGAATAGCAAAGAGGGCGGAGTATACAACAGAGTGAATGCCAAGGGAAAATTAGTCAATTAGCATATGACTTTACAAAGAACCTGCGCACATTAGTAATATTAGTAATATATACAATGTGTTGGTGAAAGAGTTATCAAAATAACAAACTGTTTGTAAATCTAGAGTAGAAGTGGCGAAGGAGGCAAATGAGACTAGAAAGAAGACTTAATCACCATAAACCTAAATCACCCAAACATGAGCTCAAGACTCAGACAGGGGAAACAGGACTAGACCAACTTACAGACAAGACAGGGGAGAAAAGGTGCAAAGCATGGCAATGGTATAACCCTGGCATAGAAAACAAAGACGGTGAATGGTAACAAGACGTATAACTGCAAGACTATGAAAACATGGCATGACAAGAAAACATGAGCATGATATGAAAATATAAAGAAAACAGAGTAAATAATAACAAATAATACAAAACAAGACTAAACATGACAGAACAGAGCAGAATCATAACACACAACACTTAAATTGCGACAGAAATTTGGTTTTCATTTTTGAAAAGTAGTGTAGTATCCTTAGCCAGCTGAGGTATTACTAATTCTTTTCCAATCAGACTAGAGATGGCAAGTTTCATTAATCGAGTTCTCAAATGTTCCATGATGAACTAAAATCACCTGAGCAGCCGTGGAGGGATCTGGCGCCATCCCAAGATCTCACACACCCATTTCATAAATGTACTGAACAGCAGATCTGCATTTCCTGGTTTGGTCCAACTGTCAGAAGACTTTCACAAACTAAAAAACTTATCTCTACTTTCTAGTCTCTCACTTGCTCCAAGATAACTTTTCTGTTCTAATAGACATGCAACAAAAAGACAAATATAAAAAAGAATTGACCTTGAAATCATGCAAACCACATTTCCCTACATCGGGATTTTTGATTTTATTCACAATTTACACTTTGTCCCAACTATTTCAGAATTGGGGTTGAATCATTTAATGTAGAGAAGTCTAAAAAATTAAGCCCACCATTTTCATACGAGTTCATATGCACTGTTTTGTTGAAGTGATGTGCTCTATTTTTCCATACAAAATTGAAAAGCATTTTGTCAATCTCTTTTCGTGGTTTGTTGTTAAGTTGTAGAGCTAAAGCTGCATATGTCAGTCGAGAAATTCCCTCTGCTTTCGTAATTAATATTCTGCCTCTTAACGAGAGGTCCCTTGAAAGGCACTGTTTTAGCTTTCCTTGACCTTTTTTTTTTGTATAATAGGCTCACAATTACTGGAAATTCTCCTCTTTTGGTCCTTAGTGATTAATATTCCTAAACAAAGAAACATAACTTTTTCCTGGGATGTTATAAAGGGCAGATTTAGAGCACTCTTTAATGGCCATAAGTTCACATATATTTATATTTAAAGATAGACCAGAGGCCTCTGAAAACTCCTAAATTACTTCAATAACGACATAAATTTGGTTTTCATTTTTTTTTAAATACTGTAGTATCATCTGCCAGCGGAGATATTATTAATTCTTTTCCAATAAGAGAGATGGCAAGTTTCATTAATCTATGGAATTATATTTGTGCCACAATCTTGAGCGAGCAATTGGAAATTTTGAGCGCAGAAAAAAATATTTCATAAGCGCACAAATCTTGTTTCGAGGAAAAATTATTAGTGCGCAAACATAACTTTCCGATTGAGCGAACAAAACTCTATTCTGTGCTCAACAAATGTCTTTGCATAAATGTTCCACGATGAACTAAAATCACCTGAGCAGCCGTGGGTGAATCTGGCGCCACCCCAAGGTCTCACACACCCATTTCAAAATTGTACAAAACACCGGATCTGTATTTCATGGTTTGGTCCAACTATCAGAAGACTTTCACGAACGAAAAAAAGCTTATCGCTGCTTTCTTGTCTCTCACTTGCCCCTAGATAACTTTTCTGTTTTAATAGAGATGCAACAAAAAGACAAATATAAAAAAGAATTGACCTTGAAATCATGCGAATCATATTTCCCTACATCGTGACAGGTCAGCATACATTTTAAAAACAACGTAACACATTAATCATGCAAACAAAAAATCCTGCAAGAGATGTTAGTTTCATAAATAAGCAGTAAATAAACTGTCAAGTATACCAGCAGAAACACTGAAATTCATAAATAAGAACATTTTCTCATTACATACCAGAAAGTACAAAAACAGCCAACTGCGCGATCCGATATGAGTAAGAACGCAATTGGCAAACCTCTCTTATGCAAAAATTTCCACGCCCTCTCTGAACAAGACCATCAAGTCTTACCATATAACGGTTGCCCCACCTTAACCGCAACACATTGCATCAGGCACGCATTTTAAACAGTTCCGTTTACTTAAAGGAACTCTGTAGTGTCTGCCAGATTATGAAACCTGGTAATGAGTGTGGAGAGGATAAGTTGGACAGTGTTTTCTCTGTTGGCTTAATGACATATTTCTCAAAGATTGCATGAACTTCAAGCTTTTTTCCTCCCATTAACCCTAAAGGCAGTCAGCAGGCAAACTTACCAGATTACCATAACACACAGATGTCCAACACACAGGTGTCCCATATTTATTTATCTTCTTCAACATCACCTGACATAAAGTTCAGTCTCATTCTGACTCGCCATATAGTGCCTCACTACCTGATATATGATTAAAAAAGGAGGCTTTTGGTATCCTTATCTGTTGCCAATCTAAAACAATCTTAACCCAACCCAAACCCTTATCGTCAAATAAGGAAGCCAAAAGCCTCCTTTTTCATTGAATATAGACCTTTGGTCAGGCATCACTATTTGATGATTCGGGATGAGAATGTATTGGGAAAAAATGAAAAACTTTTTGTTTTATCCCAAAAAATATGTTTTACCAGCGGCCATACCACCATTCGATCAGCTTCAGCTGCGTGGCTGAAGCTAAGCAGGTGTGTGCTTGGCCAGTACTTGGATGGGAGACCACTGAGGAAAACCAGGTTGCTGCTGGAAGAGGTGTTGGTGGGCCAGTAGGTTGCGATCTTCCCTCTGGCGGGATAATCCCCAATGCCCCAGTGCAGTGACGGGGACACTGTACTGAAGGAGACGCCGTCTTTCGGATGAGACGTTAAACCGAGGTCCTGACTCACAGTGGTCATTAAAGATCCTATGACACTCTTCTATAAGAGTAGGGGGTTCCCCGGTGTCATGGCTAAAGTCCCAACCAGGCCCTTTCGATCTGCCGCCTAATCATCCCCTGATCTAATTGGCTGTGCAATTCCTCTGTCCCTCCCCACCTCTTCCCCCAGGGCTCCCTTGAAAAAGAGATTTCAATCTCAACGGGACTTCCCTGGTTAAATAAGGGTAAAATAAATAAATAAGGGTAAAATAAAATAGCCATATTGAAAAATGCATCCTCATCAGTTAACGAGTAAAGTAGATAAACTCTAGGTGAATGATTAGTCACTACGAATACCCAAATATTTGTACCACAACTAGACCATGATCTACGTTTGCGCAAGGCTACTTATATTTTTTGTGGCATACAGAATGTCACCACTTCTGACATAGTGCAACATGATGGGCCAATTAATCCTTCAAAATGTAATCATTTGAAGGAATTGAAGAAAAATTAATCGCTTGTTTGCATTTGTTTAAGTATTGTAGCTGGAATTAAAAACCGTGGGTCCCCCAAAATTGTAAAGACCACCAATGTACGTAAGTCAACCCCATTCACACTTCCTGAATGGTTCATGTATTTGCGTCAATATTCAATCTTCACTTGGTTCTCTAAAGGCAACAGTCCTGTGAGAGTTTGGGGAAAAAATCTCTCTGGAAGGAAGGGATAATTCTGCAAAGGCATTAATAGAGAGAAGGCGTGGAGAGAGAGAGAGAGATGGGGGGGGGGGGGTCGATGAGCTGAAAAGGTAGAAAAAGAAAATGAGGACTGAGAAAGGGAGAGAGAGAGGGTGAACCAGGGGTTGTGAGGCATTAGAAATATTATCGTAACATATCTTTTCTCGTCAAACACTTGGTTTGCCAAATTAGTTCTTTATAATCTTGTTCATATTAAACTGTTACTTTCCCTGTGAAGCAGAGGAAGCGTCATAACGCACATGCCGTCTCGTGATAGTGTAGAAATACAGGTACCGTTATTTCCGTTTTCTCCCCATATCCTGTGGTGTTTCAAAATGGTGGTAAATGAATGACACCAGAATGTCAAACCACCTTAAAAGGTTCCCGATTTTACTCTATTTTTTTACAATTTGAGACAATTAGCTGGTGTCAGCGGTATACAGTTTTCAAGCTTATTGCAAAAAGGCCCAAATTCAGCATTTAAAGCCAGTCTTCAGTCTTTCCATTTCTCCCCTTCTGGGGTATGTGTTGCTTCAATTGGGCATTGACTCTATACAGATGAAGCTTTGATTGGCTGCCTTATCGCTATGCAAAGTGAACAGTGGTGGCCAAAACCAAAGCCTGTCTGTAATAGACGGCACTGTGCAATAGGAGTGACAGAGGTGTAAAATCCAGGGTCACAAAGAAAAGTTTTTCTCCCTCCCACAAAATGAGCTGATCACTCATATTGGCTCTATCTCCTGTCCCAAGTAAATCCAGGTGGTTGGAATAAAGTTTTGGGGAGGATTTTTACTTTCTGAACCCAAACTTTACACCCCTGCCTGATATACAATACGCGACATTGCAAGGCAGATATGATCATTGATAATGACTGATCAAAGTTCAAAATGTACACAAGTGAACTTCCGCTCTTAACCGCGAACAGTCGAATGCTAGCTAATTTAATTGTGATTTATTGCATTTGATTCTAAGACGTGAACTCCGGCTTTCACTTGAATTTAGAGTTCATTTGAATTTTGTGGAAGTTTCATGTTCATATCTCTGTATTCATGATAGTATTCTACTGCGAGGCTGCGCAATGCTCATTGCATTCTGGCATGCATGTATTGGCTTAGCGAAGCTTGCCTTAAAACAGGAAGTGTGGACATCGACAAAAAAATCCTGTTTATTCATCTCGTCTCTCGATTAATAACACATTAATAAGCACCAATAACAAAAAATCAGGGTCAGACGAAAATAGTTTCGGTAACAGGAAATGCGACAAAGTACAGGGAATAGACAAAAATCATAAAACATGGACAGTCCAGTCAGAAAGGTAATCTCAATGAAAACAAGGCGAGGAAAGCGTGGCACAAGCAGACAAAGGAAAACGCACTGACAAAGCATGGCAGTGATCAGACTCCTTAAATACACGCTGGTAAAGTCACATGTTATAATTGGGGAAAGGGTGCAAGGGATCAGACTAATAACAAAGGGAGAGCACGTGAGGGAAACCCTAACTACATGAAATCCGCGATAGCCAAAACAAGGACAGGGAATGACCAGACTTCCTGTAAATATTAAACGGCTCCGGTTAGGGAGTTCTAACATGCAAAGAGTAAGCGAAGCAGAACAGGTTTTCAATTAGAAGCCAGAGAACGCAGAAACGCAGCAAGACTAATAGGAATAGCAAAGAGGGCGGAGTATACAACAGAGTGAATGCCAAGGGAAAATTAGTCAATTAGCATGTGACTTTACAAAGAACCTGCGCACATTAGTAATATTAGTAATATATACAATGTGTTGGTGAAAGAGTTATCAAAATAACAAACTGTTTGTAAATCTAGAGTAGAAGTGGCGAAGGAGGCAAATGAGACTAGAAAGAAGACTTAATCACCATAAACCTAAATCACCCAAACATGTGCTCAAGACTCAGACAGGGGGAACAGGACTAGACCAACTTACAGACAAGACAGGGGAGACAAGGTGCAAAGCATGGCAATGGTATAACCCTGGCATAGAAAACAAAGACAATGAATGGTAACAAGACGTATAACTGCAAGACTATGAAAACATGGCATGACAAGAAAACATGAGCATGATATGAAAATATAAAGAAAACAGAGTAAATAATAACAAATAATACAAAACAAGACTAAACATGACAGATCAGAACAGAATCATAACACACAACACTTCAATTGCGACAGAAATTTGGTTTTCATTTTTTAAAAATAGTGTAGTATCCTCAGCCAGCTGAGTTATTATTAATTCTTTTCCAATCAGACTAGAGATGGCAAGTTTCATTAATCGAGTTCTCAAATGTTCCATGATGAACTAAAATCACCTGAGCAGCCGTGGAGGGATCTGGCGCCATCCCAAGATCTCACACACCCATTTCATAAATGTGCTGAACAGCGGATCTGCATTTCCTGGTTTGGTCCAACTGTCAGAAGACTTTCACAAACTAAAAAACTTATCTCTACTTTCTAGTCTCTCACTTGCTCCAAGATAACTTTTCTGTTTTAATAGACATGCAACAAAAAGACAAATATAAAAAAGAATTGACCTTGAAATCATGCAAACCACATTTCCCTGCATCGGGATTTTTGATTTTATTCACAATTTACACTTTGTCCCAACTATTTCAGAATTGGGGTTGAATCATTTAATGTAGAGAAGTCCAAAAAATAAAGCCCACCGTTTTCATACCAGTTCATATGTGCTGTTTTGTTAAAGTGATGTGTTCTATTTTTCCATACAAAATTGAAAAGCATTTTGTCAATCTCTTTTCGTGGTTTGTTGTTAAGTTGTAGAGCTAAAGCTGCATATGTCAGTTGAGAAATTCCCTCTGCTTTCGTAATTAATATTCTGCCTCTTAACGAGAGGTCCCTTGAAAGGCACTGTTTTAGCTTTCTTTGAGTTTTTTTGTATAATAGGCTCACAATTACTGGAAATTCTCCTCTTTTGGTCCTTCGTGATTAATATTCCTAAACAAAGAAACATAACTTTTTCCTGGGATGTTATAAAGGGCAGATTTAGAGCACTCTTTGTTGGCCATAAGTTCACATATATTTATATTTAAAGATAGACCAGAGGCCTCTGAAAACTCCTAAATTACTTCAATAACGACATAAATTTGGTTTTCATTTTTTTTTAAATACTGTAGTATCATCTGCCAGCGGAGTTATTATTAATTCTTTTCCAATAAGAGAGATGGCAAGTTTCATTAATCTATGGAATTATATTTGTGCCACAATCCTGAGCGAGCAATTGGAAATTTTGAGCGCAGAAAAAATACTTCGTAAGCACACAAATCTTGTTTTGAGGAAAAATTATTAGTGCGCAAAAATAACATTCCGATTGAGCGAACAAAACTCTATTCTGTGCTCAACAAATGTCTTTGCATAAATGTTCCATGATGAACTAAAATCACCTGAGCAGCCGTGGGTGAATCTGGCGCCACCCCATGGTCTCACACACCCATTTCAAAATTGTACTGAACACCGGATCTGTATTTCATGGTTTGGTCCAACTATCAGAAGACTTTCACGAACTAGTAAAAGCTAATCGCTGCTTCCTTGTCTCTCACTTGCCCCTAGATAACTTTTCTGTTTTAATAGAGATGCAACAAAAAGACAAATATAAAAAAGAATTGACCTTGAAATCATGCGAATCATATTTCCCTACATCGTGATAGGTCAGCATACATTTTAAAAACAACGTAACACATTAATCATGCAAACAAAAAATCCTGCAAGAGATGTTAGTTCCATAAATCAGCAGTAAATAAACTGTCAAGTATACAAGCAGAATCACTGAAATTCATAAATAAGGATATTTTCTCATTACATACCAGAAAGTACAAAAACAGCCAACTGCGCGATCCGATATGAGTAAGAACGCAATTGGCAAACCTCTCTTATGCAAAAATTTCCACGCCCTCTCTGAACAAGACCATCAAGTCTTACCATATAACAGTTGCCCCATCTTTATCACAACATATTGCATCAGACGCATTTTAAACGGTTGCGTTAACTTAAAGGAACTCTGTAGTGTCTGCCAGATTATGAAAGCTGGTAATGAGTGTGGAGAGGATAAGTTGGCCAGTGTTTTCTCTGTCGGCTTAATGACATATTTCTCAAAGATTGCATGAACTTCAAGCTATTTTCCTCTCATTAACCCTACAGGCAGTCAGCAGGCAAACTTACCAGATTACCATAACACACAGGTGTCCCATATTTATTTATCTTCTTCAACATCACCTGAAAATGCATCCTCGTCAGTAAACAAGTAAAGTAGATTAACTCAAGGTGAATGTTTAGTCAGTATGAATACCCAAATATTTGTACCACAACAAGACCATGATCTACCTTCGCGCAAGGCTACTTATATTTTTTTTGGCATACAGTAGGTCACCACTTCTGACATAGCACAACATGATGAGCCAAAATGTAATCATTTGAAGGAATTGAAGAAAAATTAGTCGCATGTTTGCATTGGTTGAAGTATTGTAGCTGGAACTGAAAACCGTGGGTCCCCCAAAATTGTAAAAACCACCAATGTACGTAAGTCAACCCCATTCACACTTCCTGAATGGTTCATGTATTTGCGTCAATATTCAATCTTCACTTGGTTCTCCAAAGGGAACAGTCCTGTGAGAGTTTGGGGAAAAAATCTGTCTGGAAGGAAAGGATAATTCTGCAGAAAATTATGGGGGCCATTACTGTAGCAAAACTATTTACAAATGTGTAAAAAATATCCATGTCTGTAACGAGATTCACAAATGTGTAACCGGATGTACAAATGCGTAAACCAATTTGTATTTCGATCCACAAATGTGTAAAAAAAATCCGTGCCTGTAACAAGATTTACAAATGTGTAACCGGATGCACAAATGCGTAAAAATAATTTGTATATCAATCCACAAATGTGTAACTGGATGCACAAATGCGTAAGAACAATCTGTATTACGATCCACAAATGTGTAGAAGTATCCGTGACTGTATCTAGATCCACAAATGCGTACAACAAACTCTGTGTAAATATCAGGCGCTGGGATTGGATGGGTTCTTACATGTGACTTTTGCTACACTTCTACCGCGGAAGATCCACAAATGCGCGTAGCGATTCACAAATGCTCGTGGAGACTTGTGTGTCTCCATACCTACGCGTTACATACCGCCAGGTGACGTAACCAGAAATTGCCGTCGCTATCGCTTTATTGCTGAATGGGCCTGAAGAATATCGACTCGGCCGTAAGCACTCGTTTACAGAGCTCAAAAGGACCTCATTAAAATGCAAACTACGTGATTTCAATGAACTGGTATATACGGCGTAGGTCTTACGCATTGTTTAGGCTTATTCACCGTAGTCCGCCTCATCACAAGTAATATTGGAAAGCGATTATGACTCCGGACTTCCCGTGCTTCTCTTTACTCAGGGATTAGAAACAACGCATGTGTTTCATGATCGTTTAAATTGTTTTAATGAAATAAGACCATTTGAAACGTTTTTATGCAGTTCCATTGCTTTTAATCCCTCAGTAAAGACAAGCCTGATAATTCCGGTGTCATAATCGATTTCCGTGTCATTCGTGGGGAAATCCACCGTAATGCACGTGAAACTGATTAACTTGATGCACGATGACTTAAATTACGAGAGTGAATTTCCTCGGTGCGCTTTGATTGAATAATTGCTGGCTACGGCACAAAGACGTGAATAACACTAAGAGGAGAAACACGCATAGGACGTAAGCCTTGGCATCTCTAAACATCGTCCAAGGCATGAAAGTTCAAGGCTTTCAAGTTGTCAAATCCTATCTTTGTGGATGCCTACCACATAAATCAAACTGGCAGTGGATTTTTATATGAGAACTTCGATTTTAAATTTGATTTCCGCAACTGGAGTCGACTGCAGCCTGCCTTCTTTTGTCCCACTCGTTGATAGAGGCATTGTTTGTGGCTATTTTACCGAGATGAAATGCACTATAGATGTTCATGTCGACAGCATCTTTTTGGGGCCTTTACTGCCATGTGAACTCCAAGGAACATGCTAGAAATAACTGTTCTCAGAAGAAATGTTTGGAATTTAAAAATACAGTTGCAATTTAACAAAGGCAAGTGTCCGACAAGAAAGTGTTATGGCCCCAATTTGTTATTACATTTATAACACAACAGCAACAGCAAGGGATGACAAACACAGTTTTAACAACTAAAACACATTTAATTTTTAACAAAGACAAAGACTAATAACAACCTACAACTAAAGACCAAGATTGATACATAAGAAAAAACAGAAATAATTACAGTCCCTTTTTGGTGGGGTGGCTTGGTGATGTCCTGGATGAAGAAAATGCTCAAACACAGGCAAAGAAATCCACAAAAGAAACTACACAGATCTTGAACAGAAATGACAGGTCTGGTCACACGTATCCTTCTTCTTGCAATTTCTCCTACTACTTTACTGTCTCAATTCTTTTCCTTATATACTCTTTTGCAGACCCCACCCACATTTAGACCTCTTTTTTTTAACTTTCTGAGACTTGCCCCAGACATGTCCAGGACATGTCTATACATGAATCCAGTCTGAGCTTAACAAAAAAAGGTAAATACTGCCATCTAGTGGCCTATATTCACATTACACCTCCATTCCAAAAGGGAAAAATTTTGACTCATAAAGGCAAAATTTTTCTTTTCAATACAAAATGGTTAAGTGAACACTTGTCTATATATACATATCATACAATATTCAAACACATGATATACACATTCAAACACGGGATAAGCAATCAGCAATTACATTGTCTGTACCCTTCACATGCTTAATTTCCAAGTCAAACTCCTGTAAAATCAAACTCCAATTCAACAATCTCCGATTCTTGTTTTTCATCTTACTCAAAAACATTAACGGATTGTGGTCAGTGTACACAATCATTGGCTTTTGTCCTGTACAAACATAAACCTCAAAGTGTTGTAAAGAAAGGACCAGAGCCAACAGTTCCTTCTCTATTGTGGAATAGTTCCTTTGGTGGCGATTGAACTTCCTGGAGAAGTATGCCACGGGATGCTCAATGTCATCAGAGTCACTTCTCTGTAGGAGCACAGATCCACAAGCTTGGTCGCTAGCATCGACCGCGATGGAGAACGGTTTGTTGAAGTCAGGAGATTTGAGCACGGGGAAGTGACACAGCAGAGACTTCAGGTGATCGAAGGCTCTCTGGCATGCATCATCCCAGGTGAACTTTACGCCTTTCTTCAGTTGGTTAGTTAGACTGAGAGCAATCTCAGCAAAGTTCTTGCAGAACTTGCGGTAGTACCCGATCATTCCAAGGAAGCGGCGCAAAGCTTTTTTGTTGTCAGGAACTGGAAAGTCCATGATGGCTTGGACTTTAGCATTTATGGGTGCCACCTTACCCTGGCCTATGACGTAGCCAAGATAGGTGACAGTAGCACAACCAAAGTCACTCTTGCTCAGGTTAACAGTCAGGTTAGCCTGGGTCAGGCGCTGGAACAACGTCTCTACATCTTTTAGATGTTCTTCCCAGGAGTCACTCCATGTGATCAGGTCATCGATGTATGCACCCGTGTGTGGCAATCCGGCGATTGTAGACTGTATCATCCTTTGGAACGTGGCTGGGGCATTTTTCATGCCAAAGGGTGGGACTTCATACTGGTACAATCCAGATGGTGTGGCAAAAGCAGAGATGCTCTTGGCCCTCTCAGTTAAAGGCACACACCAATAACCCTTCAATAAATCAATCTTGGTCAGAAACTTTGCTTGCCCTACACTATCAATACAATCATCAATCCTAGGTATTGGAAACACATCAGTTCTAGTTACAGCATTGACTTTGCGATAATCTGTACAGAATCTAGTACTTCCATCAGGTTTTGGAACTAGCACACAGGGTGAACTCCAATCGGAGTTGGAGGGTCTGATAATATCATGTTTTAACATGTACTCAACCTCTTTCTCAGCAATCTTTCTCTTTTCAGGATTCATCCGGTATGGATGCTGTTTTATTGATTTGGCATCACCAACATCTACATCATGAGAGGCTATAGTAACTCTCTTTGGAACATCAGGAAACAAATCCTCATATTTCTTGATCAACCTTTCAAACTGATCTCTCTGTGAGGGTTCTAAGTGCTGGAGTTTTACATCAAGATTTTGCAACACTTCCGTGTTTGACAATTTACATGAAAGAACTTCAGCTTTAATTCTTGGTTCATCATCTTGAAACTCCCCCTCATCTTCACACGTTTCGACCATTGGAGAATCTGAAGTGACAGCTGCAACCCTAGCATTTCTGTCATGATAAGGCTTTAGCATGTTAATATGACACAATTGTTTTGGTTTTCTCCTATCTGGAGTCTTCACAATGTAATTGAGATCATTGAGTTTTGTCAGAATTTCATAAGGACCATGAAATCTAGCCTGCAATGGATTGGACTGCAAGGGAAACAACACAAGGACCATTTCTCCTGGTTTAAACTCACGGCTTCTAGCCTTATGATCATACCAAGTTTTCATTTTTCCCTGACTTGATTTCAAGTTCTCTTTGGCAAGGTCACAAGCTGCACGCAATCTTTCCTTGAACTTGCTAACATAGTCTAACAGACTGATTTGCGGCTCTTTCTCTTGCCATTGTTCACTCAATAATAGCAAAGGTCCTCTCACTTCATGACCAAACACCAGCTCAAATGGACTGAATCCAGTAGACTCCTGCACTGCTTCTCTAGCTGCAAACAACAGCAAATGAACACCTTCATCCCAGTCTTTCTCATGGTCATAACAATAAGTCCTCATCATTGTCTTGAGAGTGGAATGAAACCACTTCAAGGCACCCTGACTCTCTGGATGACAGGCACTAGAAAGAATCTGCTTCGCACCTAGTTCACACACAACCTGCTGAAACAATCCTGAAGTGAAATTGCTACCTTGGTCTGACTGAATTTCCCTGGGAAGACCAAACAACGTGAAGAACTTTATCAAAGCCTTCGAGATTGCAGTTGCCTTGATGTTACGTAGAGGTATGGCTTCGGGGAATCTGGTAGATGCACACATGATTGTCAACAAGTACTGATTTCCAGATCTAGTCTTGGGTAATGGACCAACGCAATCAACAATGACCCTAGAGAATGGCTCCCCAAATGCTGGGATAGGCTGCAATGGAGCTACAGGTGGGTCTAACTGGTGTTTTCCAACTACCTGACAAGTGTGACAGGTTTTGCAAAAGTTGGAAACGTCTTTCCGAAGCCCAGGCCAAAAGAAGTGTTTCATGATCTTATCAACAGTCTTGTTAACACCAAGATGACCTCCTAAAGGTAAACTATGAGCCATTGTTAAGATCTCATTCCTATAGACCTTCGGAACAACAATTTGCCTGACCACTGCCCAATCTGCATTTGCAGGGATATCAGGAGGGCGCCACTTCCGCATCAACACACCATCCTTGAGATAATACCCAACTGGAACTGCATCTATTTCTTTTTCAGGAAGGGCTCTCCTCTTTAGTACACCAATTTCAGGATCATTGGTTTGCTCCTCAATCAACTGCTTTCTGGACAGAGACAAGTCTCCAGACACATCAGAATCACCAGACCCATCCGGCTGGCTGAATAGAGAACTGATAAAAGTATCTGATAAGTCCTCAAACGGAGAAACCATCGTAGGCCAATCAGAGTCATGAGGTGAACCACCTGAGTCCTGACTATTCAATGTACTGGACGGCACCACATCATCATCTTCTTTAGCCTTCTTGGCCATAGCACGAGTCACTGCGCAAGAAGGATACAGAGATGGGTCCTCATCCCCATTTTCAGTGCTCGGCTGTGAAGTAAGATGTACAGGGGGAACTACTTTGCCCCCAGCCAGGTCATTGCCTAGCAACAGAGAAACACCCTTTATAGGTAGACTTGACATAAGTCCCACCTTTACCTGTCCTGTAACTAAATCTGACTTCAAGAATATAGAGCGCAGGGGTACAGATACAGTCCTCCCTTCAATACCTTGTACAAGTATGAAATCCCCTGAAGCGGTCTCATCACGTAACTCCAAGGAGTCCATCAACAAAAGTGACTGAGAAGCTCCGGTATCCCTTAGGATATATATGGGGACAGGAGTAGTATGCTCATTCAGAGCCACAAATCCCTCTGACACAAATGGAAGAAATTCCTCCCTCACAAAGTTAGCTGTATTAGGCTTTTTAGCCCCACAAGAAGCAGGCAATTTAGCAGATTGGTTATCTACTACAGGGGTTTCTAACCTTGTTTTCACAAAGGCATTTGGTTTGGTATCCTTTTCTTTTTCTTTCTTAGCTTTAAGGAACCAACAGTTAGTTGTAACATGACCAGATTTCTTGCAATAACTGCAAACTAGACCACTTTTGTCACTGTCAGCTTTCACACTTTGATCAGACCTGTTACTGGATTTCTGAGCACCATCACCAGATTTGTCTTTGTCTTTGGGTGAGGAATCTTGGGTATCACCATAACCCTTTTTCTGAAATTGGGACCTTTTATTGTTACTGCTAGACTGAAATTTGGACTTATGAGTGAGAACATATTCATCTGCAAATTTGGCAGCTGATTGCAAGTTCAGTGCTTGCTTCTCATTAAGGTAGGTCTTAACATCATCCTTAACACAGTTCTTGAATTCTTCAACTAACACCATCTCTTTTAGTGAGTTGAAATCATCCTTGACCTCCATAGAAGTACACCAGCGCTCAAAGCAAACCTGCTTCTCATTAGCAAATTCAACATAAGTCTGATTTTCAGATTTCTTCAGACCTCTGAATTTCTGTCGGTAAGCCTCTGGAACCAACTCATAAGCTCTCAAAATAACCTTTTTGACAACCTCATAATCAGAGGAATCATCTGCAGACAAAGCCGAATAGGCTTGTTGAGCTTTACCCTTGAGGACAGTTTGCAACATCAGAGGCCAGTGTTCCTTTGGCCACTGGCAACTCTTTGCTACCTTTTCAAAACACTGGAAATAGTAGTCAACATCCTTTTCTGAAAATGGAGGCACCAGTTTTACCTCCTGACTGGCACAAAATTTATTTTTAGTTTCAATTTTAATTTTTAGTTGCTCCATTTGGAGTCTTTCTTCTCTATCGAATTTCTCTAATTCAAAATCTCTCTGTCTCTGTCTCTCTCTTTCTGCTCTTTCCTCTTTCTCTCTCTCAAATTCTCTTTGTTTTTCTTCTCTTGCTAATTTTTCTAACTCAAACTGCCTTTGTTTTTCTTTTTCTTCCCTCTCAAATTCTCTTTGTTTCTCTTTTTCCTCCCTTTCTTTTTCTCTTTCTTCCCTTTCTTTCTCTTTTTCCTCCCTTTCTTTTTCTCTTTCCTCCCTTTCAATCTCTAGCATTTTTAATTTAAGTTCCATTTCTATATTTGGATTTTCCACTGGAAACTGTTCCAGATCTCCTGGTGCAAACACATTTTCATCAATGTAATATTCAACTATCTCTCTAGCCAGTCTTGCTTTTCGCATGGCTGGTTTTACCTCTGTCAGCTCCAACTGTCTGCAAATTTCTAGCAGTTCTGTCTTTTTAAAAGACTTCAAAACCCCTACGGTTGGTGATGCCAAGAAATCATCCATTGCTGTTGTCAATATATATCTAGGAAAATTCACAAAAACAATTTCACAATTTGGAATGTTAGATTTTCAATAAATTACTCACACAATGGTCTATCCCGGACGAGCCCCCAATTTCTTATGGCCCCAATTTGTTATTACATTTATAACACAACAGCAACAGCAAGGGATGACAAACACAGTTTTAACAACTAAAACACATTTAATTTTTAACAAAGACAAAGACTAATAACAACCTACAACTAAAGACCAAGATTGATAAATAAGAAAAAACAGAAATAATTACAGTCCCTTTTTGGTGGGGTGGCTTGGTGATGTCCTGGATGAAGAAAATGCTCAAACACAGGCAAAGAAATCCACAAAAGAAACGTCACAGGTCTTGAACAGAATGGCAGGTCTGGTCATCTTCTTGCAATTTCTCCTACTACTTCACTGTCTCAATTCTTTTCCTTATATACTCTTTTGCAGACCCCACCCACATTTAGACCTCTTTTTTTTAATTTTCTGAGACTTGCCCCAGACATGTCCAGGACATGTCTAAACATGACTCCAGTCTGAGCTTAACAAAAAAAAGGTAAATACTACCATCTAGTGGCCTATATTCACATTACACATGTCTTGGACGATGTTTAGAGATGCCAAGGCTTAGTCCTACGTCCTATGCGTGTTTCTCCTCTTAGTGATATTCACGTCTTTGTGCCGTAGTCAGCAATTATTCAATCAAAGCGCACCGAGGAAATTCACTCTCGTAATTTAAGTCATCGTGCATCAAGTTAACTAATAACACGGAAATCGATTATGACACCGGAATTATCAGGCTTGTCTTCACTGAGGGATTAAAAGCAATGGAACTGCATAAAAACGTTTCAAATGGTCTTATTTCATTAAAACAATTTAAACGATCATGAAACACATGCGTTGTTTCTAATCCCAGAGTAAAGAGAAGCACGGGAAGTCCGGAGTCATAATCGCTTTCCAATATTACTTGTGATGAGGCGGACTACGGTGAATAAGCCTAAACAATGCGTAAGACCTACGCCGTATATACCAGTTCATTGAAATCACGTGGTTTGAATTTTAATGAGGTCCTTTTGAGCTCTGTAAACGAGTGCTTACGGCCGAGTCGATGTTCTTCAGGCCAATTCAGCTAAAAAGCGATAGCGACGGCAATTTCTGGTTACGTCACCTGGCGGTATGTAACGGCGTAGGTATAGAGACACACGAGTCTCCACGAGCATTTGTGAATCCGGTTACACATTTGTGGATTGATATACAAATTATTTTTACGCATTTGTGCATCCGGTTACACATTTGTGAATCTTGTTACAGGCACGGATTTTTTTTTTTACACATTTGTGGATCGAAATACAAATTGGTTTACGCATTTGTACATCCGGTTACACATTTGTGAATCTCGTTACAGACACGGATATTTTTTACACATTAGTAAATAGTTTTGCTACAATAATGCCCCCATACACCAGAAATCAGTCGGTAGCTTTTTTGTTTGGTGGCGGCAAACAGCCACGGCCAAAGGGAACGTTTGCTGTTTGTGCGCAGCATTTCACCAAAGACAGCTTTGTCAATAAAGGATAATTTGACGCCGAATAAGTGTTTCAGCTGCTTTTCAAAACTGAAAGAGTTGCATCCATCAAGTGCTCAGAGCCACAAGCTGTAAGTAACTATATAGCAGCAAATAATGTAACTGAAGCTGGCCTCAAATGCAGGCTTTGTAAAATATCTCAAGATAAAGTCTGTATAGGTCGCAACTGTCTGTGACTCACAGAAGCGGAAGCTGTAAGCTGCTTTTATGGAATAAGCTTACCTAACATGATAGCCTGTGGATTGTGGCTGTAGCACTGCAGGTAATGTAGCCAAGTTACTGTTGCTAATGTTTCTGTCCCAAATAAGCAGGAGTAATATCTGGGGAAATTCAACAGAAGGTGTGTGAACAATAAACCTCATTTGAAGCTAACTTTTTATTCTTGTTTGTAATTTGGATGCTTGGAACAACTGTCCACAGTAATGGAACTTGCTGTCTGTAAAACTTGTATTGCTAGAGTTTGTCTCTGTGGTTGTTATGAATGCTCGGTTACCAGCTACTGCATGTTAGTTTGCCTGCTGTGCTACTTAAAAATGCTCCTGGTTAACTTATATGCAGTAATTCTGATCAGTATGCTTGTATTACTTCGGTAAGCATCAATTTGGCAGTTTCATCATAAGGTTGCCCAATTGTAGCCACTACAGTTGAAGCTAACTGGAGAGGTGCTGTATGTGTCTGTAAAGTTGGGCCGAAAAGGCTGCAGTTAGACCAGATGTAGGTTTTGCAGAGCTTGGGATACGTGTTTGAGCTTGTGATCGCTTCACTTATCCATGGCCGAGGTGATACTTCACCAATATCTGGGCTAGCTCTCTGATGCTACCTTGAAAGCAATCGCGAGATGCACAAGATCTAACGTGTCTGCTATCACAAACGATTTCTCTGCACTGCCATGGCGTAATTTCATCCCCCTTTAGAAATTGTTCTAGCTAATTAAAAGCCGAAAAAGGGGTAGATTGAAAAGGAAATTGTTTCCTGTAGAAGTGATCGATTCACATGAGCAACATAAGTAACTGTCCACACTAACGGAACTTACGGTCTGTAAAACCTGTGTTATGTTCATAACATAACCGGAGCTCTATCCATAAAGCTGCCTTCACATTTGACACAAAACAAATTTTTCGCCTTACAGATTACATTCAAAGTCAATGCAAAGATACAAATACATGCGTTATGGGCCCATGAAGCAGCTTGCACACCAGACGCGAAACAAATTTTTTGTGCGACAGATTACATTCAAATTCAATGCAAAGACAATTTGTTTCGCGTTCGGTGTGAAACCGGCTTATCTTACCCATTTTCAGCAATTTCCAAAAAGGCTGTTTAGCTTGGGGCTTTCGCCCCTCCGTCATACACCAGCGCAGAAGCTGTTTGTTACTCCACGCGAACGACACACCACTGTTATGCACACAAATCAGCAGGTCCTTATAATACACACCTAAGCAGTCCATCAGTTGTTGGTCCACTTTTTGCTCCTCCTCACTGTCCATGTTTCCCTTTAAACTCAGACCCACTGGATTTTTATAGTCTCCGGTCTACACTTGGGTATGTCGACCCGTTCTACAAATGTGTCTGTCTGGGGTGGATTCTAGCTTTCCCTCAATCCTAGCTATATGGTGTACTCACCATAGAAGCTGTAGGTAGATAGCAAATTCAAGCTTGAGCTGCCAGACTTTTGCACTGCGTCCTCCACTATTGTCGCTGCGTTTATTACAACAAGTTCATTTCTTTAGATCTATACACATGTACTGCGTTTGATTGCGGAATTTCCACGCCGACTCCTTAGCTCTGGTGGCAGACACATCTCACGTTTCACAGTAGGGAGCAGTGGCGGTTTGTCAATAGGGCGCCGCCCCCTCTGACATCCCATCCAAAATTCGACAGAGGAAGTCCACTTAAAAATACCAAAATTTGTCATTGAATTGTAAAAAATAACCCATTAAATGATTTATTTTTACCACACAATGATAGCCTGTCAGCACCTGTCACCATTAAATAAAAGGGGTTTCACACAATTTATTAATCAATAGATATGTTGTGAATACATAATTTATTAAAGCAGGGGCGCCGGTCTAATGGAGTGAGCCCTCGCTGCGGAGTGCAGGACATCAGTCCCCGCCCCCCTGATGTCCGACCCCGCCCCCGATGTCCCGACACTGCACATTCCCTATCATTTGGCGGTGGTAATACCCCTAAACGTTGTTGTCAAACGGACCAAGTTTATCCCGAATTTCTGAAGAACGGGGCTGCGTCCGAATAGTCTTTTTTGCCGAGGAAAGTCCCTAACACCCGATAAATGATGCGGAAATGATTACGTGGCAGCCATGACAAGGGGATTTGAATATTTTAAATGTAAAGGAAAGGTGTCTCAGTGCTTCCTAATTCACCTCCTTTAACATGGGGCACACAGAACCATTCTTTTCGAAAAGAAAGGAGATAACGCTATCCTACAATTCTGCGCAGCTGCAATATTTAAAGCGACGACCATTCATCTGGCCAATTACGTAAAGAAAGGTACGACCCCAATTCCGAAATAGTTGGGACAAAGTGTACTTGTGAATAAAATCAAAATGCAATGACTTTCAAATCACAGCAGCCAATATTTTATTCACAATAAAACAGAGATAACATAGCAAGTGTTGAAACTGAGAAATTTTGCAATTTTGTCCATAAAATGAGATCAAAAAACTTGGGACAGGGGCCTGTTTACCATGGTGAAGCATCCCTCTTCTTTTTAACACAGAGTGGAGGCATCTGGGCATTGAGGAGACAAGTTTCTTGAGTTTAGCCATTGAAATTTGATCCCACTCTTGTTTAATACAGGCTTCCAGCTGCTGAAGAGTTTTGGGTCTCCTTTGTTGGACTTTTTGTTTAATTATGCGCCAAATGTTCTCAATCGGTGAAAAATCAGGACTGCAGGCGGGCCAGTTCAGCACACAGACTCTTCTACTATGAAGCCATGCTGTTGTAATACAGTAGCTGCAGTATGTGGTTTTGATTGTCATGCTGAAATACACAAGGCCTTCCCTGGAATAGATGTCATCCGGAGGGGAGCATATGTTGCTCTTAAACCTGTATATACCTTTCAGCATTCATGGTGCTTTTTAATACATGCAAGTATCCCACACCATATGCACTAATGCATCCCCATACTACCAGAGATGCTGGCTTTAGAACTAAACGCTGATAACAGGAGGGATGGTCTTTCTCCTCTTTAGCTCAGAGGACACAACGCCCATGATTTCCAAAAAGAATGTCAAATTTGGACTTATCTGACCACAGGACACTTTGCCACTTTGCTATTGTCCATTTTAAATGAGCCTTGGCCCACAAAACACAGCAGTGCTTCTGGATCAAGCTCAACAATGGCTTCCTTTTTGCATGATAGAGTTTTAGGTGGCATCTGTGGATGGCACGTCGGACTGTGTTTACTGACAGTGGTTTCTTTATGTATTCCTGGGCCCATTCAGTAATGTCAATGACAGAATCATGCCAGTGAGTGATGCAATGGTGTCTGAGGGCCCGGAGATCATGGGCATCCAGTAAAGATCTTCGGCCTTAGCCCTTAGGCACAGAGATTTCTCCAGTTTCTCTGAGTCATTTGATGATGTTATGCACTGTCGATGATGAGACCTTCAAAGCCTTTGCAATTTGACGATGAGGAACATTGTTTTTAAAGTATTGCACAATTTTTTTACGCAAGCCTTCACAGTTTCGAGAGCCTCTGGCCATCTTTACTTCTGAGAGACTCAGCTTCTCTAAGACATCCCTGTTATAGCCAATCATGTTACACACCCGATGCCAGTTAACTTAATTACTTGCTAAATGTTCTTTCAGCTGATTCTCTTCTACATTAATTCCTTTTTTTAGCTCTTTTTTGCCTGTGTCTCACCTTTTTTGAGACCCATTGCAGCCAGAAAATTTGAAATGAGCTCATTTTGTGGATGAAAATGTAAAATGAAATGTTATCTATGTTCTATTGTAAATAGCATATTGGCTCATGATCTGAATGTCGTTGCATTTTGATTTTATTCAAAGTTTACACTTTGTCCCAACTATTTTGGAATTGGGGTTGCATATGGGGCGGCACGGTGGCACAGTGGTTAGTATTGCTGCCTCACAGCAAGAAGGTTGTGGGTACGAATCCGGCCTGGGGCCTTTCTGTGTGGAGTTTGCATGTTCTCCCCGTGTTCGCTAGGGTTTTCGCCGAGTACTCCGGTTTCCTCCCACAGTCCAAAGACATGCATATTAGGCTAATTGGAGACACCAAATTGCCCACAGGTATGAGTGAATGAGAGTGAATGGTGTGTGCGCCCTGCGATGGACTGGCAAGCTGTTCAGGGTGGGTTCCTGCCTTTGCCCGTAGTCAGCTGGGATAGGTTCCAGCTCGCCCTGTGACCCTAGTGAGGAATAAGCGGGTATAGAAAATGGATGGATGGGTTGCATATGATGAGCAAGGGACTGATGATTACGTTGCTTACTGTAAGTGCATTCAGATTCTCTTGCGCGGTTGTCTTCCTAAGTCGTTTGGAATTCCCCTTTACACCTGTCCTTTATCTTTTCACATTTTCCACAAACTAAAACTTAAAGAGAAGTGGTTTGGTTTTCATGGATAGGATGTAATTTCTTTTTACTAGCTGGATGCAGCCCGGGACTTGTACTTCAGATATATGACACATTGGTCACCCACCGCGGGACTTAGTCAAATTTCTGAAAGCTGGAGGTATCACTGCATTACTTTTTAAAATCGGATTACTTGCTTCAGAACATTATGACCACCCAGCTGCAGAGGGTGACACCAGTTCACCCCTTTCCCCGCCACACCTGAGCCTGGCCCCCGGGGGCCTTTTGGGGGGAGTCTCCTGGAAGACAAAGACGTAGCCTGGGGGGGTCACAGGGCTGCGGGACGGGGCAGAGAAACTTGGGCGGGGGGGGGGGCTTTTCGGCAACTCTACGCTGCAGCAAGCTATCAAGACTGGGTTTGGAGGTGGCAAAGGTGGGGGGGAGCCCTTTCAGGGGAGGCCCGGCTGAACCCGGGGTGCAGTAGCGGTCGGCGCAAACCCGGGATGCAGTGGCGCGAACGCGTTCTGGCTCCTGGCCTCCCTGGGATGGGAAGGCCCAAGTCGTTGCCGGTTGCCTCTGGGGGCGGGAAGAACGGGACGAGGCCCCTCAAGGAGGGCTGCGGCCCCGCAGAGATCCGGGAGGGCCCATGGAAGGCAGCTGCGCCCGGTCGAATTATTACCCGTATCTCTGCCCTGCAGCCAGCTATCAGAATATGGTTTGTGGCAGGGCGTAGCTGGGATGGAGCCCTTTCACCAGGTTTCCACTGCGACCCGGGGCGCAGCCACGGCAGGGCCCAAACCCACTCCGTCTGATTACTTTTGGCCTCCACCTTCCCCTTCCGCCCAGCGCAGCTCCAGGGAGCCGGGCCAGCTCCCCAGTCATTTCCAGGGGTCCTCCCCGATGCCCCGGGCTAAGCCCGCCTCCGCCCAAGCTCATAGGGCCCCACGCTGGGGAGGGGTCGAGGCCCTGTCCTTCTGGGGCCATTGCATGTCCTCTTCGCTCTTTCTTGCCTTTTTACTGCTTTCCTCTCATGTCCCGCTCTCTCTTGTGTCTCCTATCAACTCCTGCGGTACTTTGGTGTCATAGTTGTTGTCATTGTGAAGCACTTTATGTTCCGTTCTCAGCGAGAGAGATAATTTACGGCGAGTAGGTCATTATTGTGGAAAACCCCTTCAGGGCAATTAGATTAAAATAATACATACACATACACATACACACACACACACACACACACACACACACACATATATATATATATATATATATATATATATATATATATATATATAAAGGGATAAAAATGTTTATAAAGTAAAATTTTAATTTTATTTGACCATATTTACGCATTTAGTTAAATACATTTACGATTTTCATAAAGTACAGATGAGTATTTGTACTACTCGCAGTCGTCCAGCAGATGGTGCTGTTCTTGTCATTGCCATAGACCAAACCCATTGGATGTCCGTCCCCGCCTCTTTGTCCGACCCCGCCCTATTCCGCGGCCCGCAGTCAGGGGTACTCGGTCTAATGGGAGTCAATGCAGATCCTTAAACTTTTGCCCTGCATGTTGTGACCTGAGGCTTCTTTCTGATTAGCCGCTTCAACTTTGCCTGTAAGGCGCAGAGAAATACCTTTTGTTATGATTGGCAGCGAATTGGTATTGTTTTTTGTGATTCTCTTCCTCATGTGACTGGACAACGACAGCTTCCAATCATATCAACACGTCACCGCAGCAGATGTGATTTACTCATGCGCAAACATCACACACGCTCACTCTCTGCCCGATAGAGGTTCGGAATGGAAATTTCCAGTGGATCCGCGGAAAACTCCGTTATTTCATTACAGAATAACCTGTTCTCTAAGCGTAACGTTACACTGGAAGAGAAAATGAGGATAAAGGAGCTTGGACCTGACCGACCCGATTTAAAGATTCAGCAGCAGGCAAGTGTCCGCCAGTGGACACGGAACTGCAGATTTATACACGCAGTTACAATATTCTATTACTAAATGGCACTCCCGGATCAGTTATTGAATTTTTACAAGCAAGCCAAGTTCGAACGCTGTTTATATTTAATGGACGAGTTCACTCCAATCCCTGGATGGATCAAGCCAACCTTGGTTTGACTTAAAGGGGTTGGCACATCCATACTACAGGGTGGCCCAAAAAAGTGTCCCTCTTTCCTCTCAGAACTCCAGTGTAGATGAGGAACTTAATAAATATGTAATTTACCACAGCTGTAAGGTGCTGGAAAGGCATGAAAATACACCTTGAAAATCCTTGAAAAGTGCTTGAATTTCACTTTGTAAAAGGTTTACAAAGCCTGTAGACAACATTACAGTGGTGTGTTTTTAGATTTGTTTTGTTTTTTTTTTGTTTAACTATGTTCCATTTATTGTTTGCATCTTTACAAAACATCAAAATCCCAGTCAGTCGGTGGAATCTTTAACATGACCACTTTTACAATCGATCTGAAAGTAATGTAAGGACAGATACAGTGATCTGTGGACGTAGGGGATAGATCCTCAATTCATAATAAAAAAAGGGGTACAAACCCTGATGAAATCTAAAGGCTACATTTTCCTTAATAACTGATTGTGTCGACATCAAAGCAGCAGTCAGGTGTGCTGCACCAAAATGAATTGCGCCCCCCCCCCAAAATTTTTGGCACCAACCACCACTGGTTGGGAGGTGGACCCGGAAAACTGCGTTCTGCCGAGTCCCGCCCAGCTCCACCCAACACAGAGCTGGCAAATCAGAAGAAAGTGGGCATACGGGGAGGGGGGGCCATAGCTGAAGAGCCGCCCAAACGTGGCGTTTCAGGAAGACTGCAATGGACAACAAATTTTGAGGATGGCAGTATAAGCTAAATAAGGACCCTTTTTTGGACTTTGAATGATCAGGAGTACTCTAAGGGAGTCCAAGATCAAAATATAAACTTGGAAATGAAGCATAAAAGGTCCCCTTTAAATATTCAAAAATCAAAGTATTACCACAGTCACAGTTCAACAGAGAACTGAGGCAGGTTTATATGGCTTCACTGAAAAAAAAGTACAGAACTGTGTAAAAGCTTGAAACTCATAAATCTGTCAATAGACCAAATAAGGACACTCTAACAGCCTTCAAAATGTGTGACTAGTTTTCCAGAATGACTATATTGGTAGCAGCTAATGAGAGGCCCTATTAAAAAGTACCCGTATATTCTGGACAAAATGGAGGGTCCTGCCAATTCACACAAAAAATGATGAAAACCCAGGGGGGTAGCTGAATCCTGAAGAAAATCCCTAATTTTAAGGACAGTTGCAATACACAAGGAACCCTAGAGGCTTAAAGTGACTTCACGCCTTTCAAAAAAGTAGTTCCAGCAAACTCGTAGATAAGGTGTAAAGTTTCAATTAAGACAATGTACCAATTAGGAGCTACTGATGTCTGATTAGGTGGATGGTGTCAAGTTTTGCTCATCCCCCAAGATGAGCAAAAAATGGAAATAAATCTGGAAACCCGACAATCGGTGGTCAGTCTGTGTCATGTGAATGTTGAAGAATGAATGCATCTTAGTTTGTGCAGACCAGCCTGGTTTTTTTTTAATTATTTCAATTTGAGCTACTTAGTACAATAAACCCAATTGCATCAGACTTTGGAAAATCTGTCCCTTCCTTGAGAATAGATTTCCAAGCGTGAGAGGAACAGGATATTTTTCGACCACAATATGTGAAAGAAGCAAGGAGAATGACTTCTCATAATACGGGACCTTTACCATAGGCATGGCAGATCCTTAGTGGCGTGTCTAAATTGCTGACCTTGGGTTGGCCTGGTCATCTCTGAAATTTGATTGGCTACCAAGGTGCCATGTCAAAACCGAAAAGTATAATTGGCTGTCTTTCAAGTCAAAGATGGAACCTTCAAGAAAACAGAGCTCACATTTTAATTTAGTTTTACTCCGATAATCTCACATATGGGCGTCAGCGATGAAAATCACATTACAAACAAAAATAATTTTCAATATTCCATTGGAAACTGAAGTTATGCCACCCCTGAATGACTGGGTCTGAGTTTCATATGCGCCACTCCAGTGAGAGACGTCAGAACATGTCCCAGTGAATACCTTAGAGATGTGGAAATTATATACATTTAGTATTTACAAGTTTAAAAAATATATGCCAATGTAGATTATGCTCTGTATTGCCAATTCCTATAGTGTTGTTGAGCATTTAGGTATTCAAATTTTGAATTTAAGGTAAACTGTGACTTGGTGCAAACTGTAGGTTGAAAATCATGGGCAGGGTTAGATCTTTTTTCTGATGCACAACACGAATGTACTGAGAGGCAATTCACTTATATGTCTGCAATGTAATTGCAATTGCAATGTAATACATAAAACTGAGGAAACATAAATAAGTTCAGACCTTGAAAATGTTGTGTTATACTTTTTCTGAAACTCGGCAAAATGTGCAATTTTGTTTTCACATAGATGTACAAACCTTTACATACTTCTGCATATGAAAAAAAGTGAGGAACGTTCTGGTAATAAAGATGGGTACTGCCCGCCATATGATGATGCTTCATTGTGTCCGTGGTGTATATTTTTAATATTCTTAAACCCCTTTGCGCAGAGGCCAAATTTGGTTATTTATGGGTTACCCAATTTAATGCTTTATAATTCAAGACTGAAGCCTCATAAACAGGAAAAATGTGGCTTAACTCAGAAAAGACACTTACAGCATTTAGAATTACAACGGATTTCAATTTATTTTCATGATTTTGGTTGAGAAAATGGGCTGCAAATATAAAAAATCCTCATGATGTGATGGCCCCAATTTGGTACATACATATACATATTATACATATAAGACAGCAAGGGATGACAGACAAAACTCCAAAACTTAAACAGATTTAATAAAATAAAGCACTGACACTAACCTACAATTTACACTACTGACCAAGATTGATTATACAAGAAAAAAAATATTTACAGTCCCTTGAGATGGGGTTGCTTGGTGATATTCCGGGTGAGGAAAATGCTCCAACACAGGCATAAATCCACAAAAAGCTTCATAGGTCTTGAAAAGAGTGACAGGTCTGGTCAAATGTATCCTTCTCTTTGCAATTTCTCCTACTACTTTACTCTCTCAATTTCTCTCCTTTTATACTCTTTTGCAGCCCCCTCCCACATTTAAGACTTTAGACTTTTTTTCTGGAACATTCCCCTCTCAGACATGCCCGGGACATGCCCAAACCTAGCTCCAGACTGGGCTTAACAAAAAAAAGTCATCTACTGGCTTCTTTCCACATTATACCTCCATTCCAAAAGGGAAAAATTTTGACTCATAAAGCAAAATTTTTCTTTTCAATACAAAAATGGTTAAGTAGACACTTGTGTATATATACATATAATACAATCTTCTAATAAACATGTGATATATACACATACTCAAACGCAATCAGGATAAGGGATAAGCAATCAGCAATTACATTGTCAGTACCCTTTACATGCTTAATTTCCACGTCAAACTCCTGTAAAATCAAACTCCAATTCAACAATCTCTGATTCTTGTTTTTCATCTTACTCAAAAACATTAATGGATTGTAGTCAGGGTACACAATCATTGGCTTTTGCCCTGTGCAAACATAGACCTCAAAGTGTTGTAAAGATAGAACCAGAGCCAACAGCTCCTTCTCTATTGTGGAATAGTTCTTTTGGTGGTGATTGAACTTCCTGGAGAAGTATGCCACGGGATGCTCAATGTCATTAGAGTTACTTCTCTGTAGGAGCACTGACCCACAAGCTTGGTTGCAAGCATCGACCGCGATGGAGAACGGTTTGTTGAAGTCAGGAGATTTGAGCACGGGGAACTGACACTGCAGAGACTTCAGGCGATTGAAGGCTCTTTGGCATGCTTCATCCCAAGTGAACTTTACGCCTTTCTTCAGTTGGTTAGTTAGACTGAGAGCAATCTCAGCAAAGTTCTTGCAGAACTTGCGGTAGTACCCGATCATTCCAAGGATGTGGCGCAAAGCTTTTTTGTTGTCAGGAGCTGGAAAGTCAATGATGGCTTGGACTTTAGCATTTATGGGTGCCACCTTACCCTAGCCTATAACGTAGTCAAGATACGTGACAGTAGCACAACCAAAGTCACTCTTGTTCAGGTTAACAGTCAGGTTAGCCTGGGTCAAGTGCTGGAACAACGTCTCTACATCTTTCAGATGTTCTTCCTAGGAGTCACTCCATGTGATCAGGTCGTCAATGTACGCACCCGTATGTGGCAATCCGGGGATTGTAGACTTTATTATCCTTTGAAATGTGGCTGGGGCATTTTTCATGCCAAAGGGTAGGACTTCATACTGGTACAAACCAGATGGTGTGGCAAAAGCAGAGATGCTCTTGGCCCTCTCAGTTAAAGGTACACACCAATAACCTTTCGATAGATCAATCTTGGTCAGAAACTTTGCTTGCCCTACTCTATCGATGCAATCATCAATCCTAGGTACTGGAAACACATCAGTTCTAGTTACAGCATTGACTTTGTGATAATCTGTACAGAATCTAGTACTTCCATCAGGTTTTGGAACTAGCACACAGGGTGAACTCCGAACGGAGTTAGAGGGTCTGATAATATCATGTTCTAACATGTACTCAACCTTTTTCTCTGCAATCTTTCTCTTTTCAGGATTCATTCGGTACGGATGCTGTTTTATTGGTTTGGCATCCCCAACAACTACATCATGAGAAGCTATAGAAACTCTCTTTGGAACATCAGGAAATAGATCTTTATATTTCTTGATCAACCTCTCAAACTAATCTTTCTGTGAGGGTTTTAAGTGCTGGAGTTTTACATCAAGATTTTGCAACACTTCAGAATTTGAGAATTTACATGTGTTACGTCTTGGGATGATGTTCAAAAAAGTAGAACTTTTAATTTATTAATATAGCGCTCGGTGGAATCAAAAGGCAGGGAACACGGAAATCGGGTGCAAAAAGTGTATTTACAATAAGCCGTACAAAGGTGAAGGACAGGTGAACAGTAATTAATCTATTTACAAAAGTATTTACAAAACAAAGTTAGGGGAAAATAACAAGGTCTAAAGCACTGCCAAATAAACGAAAGGAATAAAACAAAACTGTTCTAGAAAAACAAAAGTGCAGTACTAACTAAAATATTAACAAAATAAAATAACTAACTACCCTAACATATGCGCCGAAAACCAAAATACAGAGGGTGGCAGCTGCCGCTAAACTAGTGGACTAGACAACGAAAAAAAGAATACCTACGTGCGTGTGGAGTGTATAAGGGCCCCCGTCTACCCTTGACCAAGTTATTTCCCCGACACACACACTGAACAGACAGACCACAAAACATCGAACGAGCAAACATAGCTGGGGCACGGGCAGGACTTCGTAATATTTAAACGTTATTCCACGAACGGGGCAGCACCGGACTGGCTGACGGAGAATCAGCTGACGGAGGAGGAATAAGTGATGCAAATGATGGACGGCTTGATGGACGAAGAATGGGATAGTCGGAGACGAACCTGGCAACAAACAAACAGCAACAGAAATGCACACACAATACATCCAAAAGGGAAAACGATTTACAGAAGAGAGAAAAAAAATAAATAAATAAAAAGTTTTCCGTAACACTCCCACCACTAAAACAAACCTAAGGGGTTTGCATAACACGTCCCAAATTTTTTTGCATTACACACGGGACAAAGCATCCGCCACTAAATTCTGAACCCCCTTTTTATGCCTTATGTCCAGACTGTAATTTTGGAGAATGAGGGACCAGCGCATTAAACGCTGGTTATGGTTATACATACGGTTTAAAAAAGTTAATGGGTTATGATCCGTAAAGACCGTGATTGGAGTTGAGCTGGATCCTAGATACACCTCGAAGTGTTGGAGGGCAAGAAGCAGGGCTAGCGCTTCTTTCTCAATGGTGGAATAGGCAAGCTGGTGTTTGAGAAACTTGCGGGAGAAAAAACAGATGGGGTGATCAATTCCATCCGTGTCCTCCTGGAGAAGCACGGCCCCGGCTCCCAGGGCGCTTGCATCAACTTCCAGCTTAAAAGGGATGGAAAACTCAGGAGCTGCGAGGACAGGGGTACAACACAAAAGGGCTTTGACACTCTCAAATGCATTTTGACAAGCACTAGACCATAAAAAGGGACTGGAGGGCTTCAAGAGGTCAGTAAGAGGGGCGGCAACTGTAGAAAAGTTTCTGCAGAAACTCCGGTAATAGCTCACCATCCCGAGAAACCTACGGAGTTCACGCCTCCTGCTGGGCACAGGATAGGCAATGATGGCAGCAATTTTAATTTCGACCGGTCGAACTTGACCTTGGCCAACCGTCATCCCTAGGTAAGTGAGTGTCGCCTTCCCAAACTCACACTTCGCCAAATTCAAAGTCAGAGAAGCCTGTGCAAGTCTTTCGAAAACATCAGAGAGAATGGCTATGTGTTCTGGCCAGCTTTTAGAAAAGACCACAACGTCATCCAGATAAGCCTTACAGTTCGGAAGACCAGCTAGAACAGTGTTTATCAACCGTTGGAACGTGGACGGCGCATTACACATGCCGAATGCCATTACAGAATACTGTAGGAAATCATCTGGGGTTACGAAAGCGGATATTTCAGACGCTCGGGATGTCAAGGGCACTTGCCAGTAACCCTTCAGTAAATCAAGTTTGCTTACAAACTGAGCAGACCCAAGGCAGTCAACACAATCCTCCATACGAGGAAGCGGGTAAGAGTCGGGAACAGTGACTGAATTTACTTTTCTGAAGTCCGTACAAAATCTAAATGTACCATCTGGCTTCGGGACTAACAAGCAAGGAGAGCTCCAGGGACTGGCGCTAGGCTTAGCTAACCCATTCTCGCACAGGTACTGTACCTCTTTTTTCATAATCTCCCGCTTGAAAGCATTCGCTCTATAAGGATGTTGTCGAATCGGGGTAGCATCCTTCACATTTATGTCATGCTGTATAACGGTGGTCTGGGAAGGAGTGTCACTAAACAAGGAGGGATGCTTTAGAATCAGCTGAGTGATATCGTCCCTATGGGAGTCTGGCAAATAGTGGAGATGTGTTGGCAAGGCGGCTAAAACTTTGGAATTAATCAGACGGGCACATTGCTGGGGCGCGTTTCTTAACACTAAGCCATCTTCATCTGGGCCGGACAGAGACAGCTTTGAAACGGTGACACATGAAGTGACTGGATCAGGTTGGGTAGCGGTCTGTGAACTGCACAATTTCAGCATGTTGACATGACATACCCGAGTTTTCCGTTTACGGTCGGGTGTGCGTATCACATAATCAACCTCACCAAGCTTCTTTTCGATCTCATAGGGACCAGCGAATCGAGCCGACAGGGACGAACCAGGGACGGGCAACAACACCAACACTTGGTCCCCAGGGAGAAATGAACGGGTTACAGCTTTGGAATCAAACTGCCGTTTCATCGTGTCTTGTGCCAATGAGAGATGTTGTTGAGCCAGAGCCCAAGCTTAGTGTAACCGCTCCCTAAACTGTGAAACATAGTCTAGAACAGAGGTCTTTGGGGAAGGTGCATTTAAAAACTGTTCTTTCAGCATTTTTAGCGGACCCCTCATAGTGTGACCAAACACAAGTTCCGCAGGACTAAACCCAAGGGACTCCTGTCTAGATTCTCTTAACGCGAATAGTGCGAAAGGGACACCCTCATCCCAGCTTTTACCTGTCTCCAAACAGTATTTGCGCAGCACCGACTTGAGCGTTTGGTGCCAGCGCTCGAGCGCTCCCTGTGACTCCGGATGGTAGGCACTGGACACCTTATGGGTAACAGCAAGAGACTGCAGCACCTGTTTGAACAATCTGGAAAGAAAGTTAGTTCCTTGATCCGTTTGGACACTTCTAGGAAAACCAAAAGTAGAGAAAAATTTTGTAAGGGCCTTTACAACTGCTTTGGTCGTTATGTTTTGTAAAGGAACAGCCTCTGGGAAACGCGTAGCAGTACACATAATGGTCAACAAAAACTGGTTACCAGATTTAGTTCTCGGAAGGGGGCCCACGCAATCAACAATAATATTTTCAAAGGGTTCTCCCATAACCGGGATTGGACGAAGTGGGGCCGGCGGAACAACTTGATTTGGCTTTCCCGCAACCTAGCAAACGTGACATAATTTACAAAACTGGGCAACCGAAGACTTTAACCCAGGCCAAAAGAAATGCCGAAGCACTCGGTCATATGTCTTATTTATGCCTAAATGACCGGACCAGGAATTGTCATGTGCGAGGGCCAACACTTGGTGGCGGAACACGTCAGGTAAAACAATTTGGTACACTGTACTCCACTCAGAAGCACTTGAAGTAACAGGTGACCACTTCCTCAACAATAACCCATCTTCCAAAAATAAGTGACAGATTTTTCTTCACCTTTTTCAGGAGAACCGACCGCGGAAAACAATTTTTTCAGAGTAGGATCTCTACGCTGCGCACTAATCAGCTGTTCACGGGTGGCAGGGATTTGCAACGCAGAGTCAAACCCAGACATAACCCCTTTCACTTTAGTCTCAACCAGAATATCACTAGAAGGAACAGAACCCGTGTCCGACAGCAACAACGGTGCCAGAACCGTCTCGGACAGCACAACTTGTTCTCCCCTCTTACGAGCTTGAGCCCGAGTCAAAGCACATACTGGGAAAACCTCTGAGCACACCGGATCCGACAATTGAGGGCGATTAAGGACCTCTAATACAGGGTGCACTTTCTCCCCAGCGATGTCATTCCCCAAAATAAACGAGACTCCAGCCACTGGGAACGCATCCCGTACAGCTACCTTGTAAAAACCAGACACCAGGTCAGACTGAAGGTGAACCGTATGTAAGGGTACAGTTACAAAGCCCATTTCAATTCCTTGAACTATAATACTGGATCCGCAAGAGGAATGGCGAGAGAAAGGTAACACATCGGCAAGAATAAAGGACTGCGCGGCGCCAGTATCTCGTAAAATACGCACAGGCTTTTGGCCGTCTGGCTCACCGGTTAAAGAAACGAACCCATCGCAAAGGAAGGGTTGATAACTAGACTGAGTTTCGTCCTCATTCAACAATCCTCCAGAAAAGGTTCTCACTAAATTTACTGATTTAGTTTGACTGGCAGCTTGTTTCCGCTTAAGCATCAAACAATCAGCAATAACATGACCCATTTTATGACAATAGAAACATTCTCGGGAATCTCTGGATTTTCCGACAGAAACAGTTCTCACGGCACCTGGACCAACAGCCATACAATTCTCCGCAGCAGGCTTTTCAATACGAGAAACGAATAAAGGTTTGTGTGTTAACGAAAACTCGTCTGCCAAGACGGCTGCCTCAGAATAGCTAGCGGCCTTCTGCTCATTCAAATATACCAGCACCCGTTCAGGCAGACATTTCTTAAATTCCTCCAGCAATAACAATTCACGCAAAGAACCAAAGTCCACAGTGCCTGTAGCTGAACACCATTTATCAAAAAGAATAGCTTTCTCGCGAGCAAATTCTACATAAGTCTGTGACGAAATTTTCTTGTAATTGCGAAATTTTTGTCTATATGCTTCTGGAACCAACTCATAAGCACGCAATACTGCGGCTTTCACTTTTTCATATTGCATGCTGTCCTCCAGGGAAAGAGCCGAAACCACTGTTTGTGCTTTGCCACAATTTGCTCTGCAGAAGGGTAGACCAGACGCCTATAGGCCACTGAAGTGCTATAGCAACGCGCTCAAAAGCAGTGAAGTATGCGTCCACCTCGGTCTCTCTGAAAGGGGGAACCAGGGCTACTTGCCGACTTATGTCAATAGAGCCAGAACGGGACATAGATGGAAGTGTGTCTGTATTGCCCGAGGACGGCAGAGAAGTCACGTTGGCGCTGGAGTTCTCCAACTCCAGCTGCCTCAACTTGACCTTCGTCTCCGCCTCAAGCTCAAGCTTACGCACTGCCAGTTGAAACTCAAACTCCTGCGCCTTTGCCTTTTCATCCGCCTCCATTTTAAGGCGAGCCAAACGGATTTTTAGATGCGCAGCGGTTGGGGATGACGTCGGCGAAACAGGCGAAAATGGATCAAACCTGGGCAGCGTAGGGGGCGGCCTTTGCGCAGTCCCCGTAGGAACAGGCTCACCTCCAGCTTGCGGTGACCCAGGCAGGTCTACAGCCGCACCACTGGGTGTAACTACCCTATGCACCAAATCACCACCAACAGAATCAGGCTCTTGTTCCAACAGACCAGACTCCACCAACACAGCAAGCACTGCTAAACGGATCTCTTTCTTAACCATAGATCCAGACAAGGACAACCCAAAATGCTCAGCTATAGCAAGCAAGTCTGCCTTACGACAGAGCTCCAATTCGTGAATGGATGGAGACGCCAAAAACTTACGAAGAACAAATGCCATTTTAAATTAACGAAAAACTACCTTACCTGCAGAACACACTAACAACGCAATTCCCACTTTTCCCCGCAAGGTGGCGCTATACTCCCGGACGAGCCCCCATTCCTGTTACGTCTTGGGATGATGTTCAAAAAAAAGAACTTTTAATTTATTAATATAGCGCTCGGTGGAATTAAAAGGCAGGGAACACGGAAATCGGGTGCAAAAAGTGTATTTACAATACGCCGTACAAAGGTGAAGGACAGGTGAACAGTAATTAATCTATTTACAAAAGTATTTACAAAACAAAGTTAGGGGAAAATAACAAGGTCTAAAGCACTGCCAAATAAACGAAAGGAATAAAACAAAACTGTTCTAGAAAAACAAAAGTGCAGTACTAACTAAAATATTAACAAAATAAAATAACTAACTACCCTAACATATGCGCCGAAAACCAAAATACAGAGGGTGGCAGCTGCCGCTAAACTAGTGGACTAGACAACTAAAAAAAGAATACCTACGTGCGTGTGGAGTGTATAAGGGCCCCCGTCTACCCTTGACCAAGTTATTTCCCGACACACACACTGAACAGACAGACCACGAAACATCGAACGAGCAAACATAGCTGGGGCACGGGCAGGACTTCGTAATATTTAAACGTTATTCCACGAACGGGGCAGCACCGGACTGGCTGACGGAGAATCAGCTGACGGAGGAGGAATAAGTGATGCAAATGATGGACGGCTTGATGGACGAAGAATGGGATAGTCGGAGACGAACCTGGCAACAAACAAACAGCAACAGAAATGCACACACAATACATCCAAAAGGGAAAACGATTTACAGAAGAGAGAAAAAAAAAAAAAAGTTTTCCGTAACAACATGAAAGAACTTCGGCTTTAATTCTAGGTTCATCATCTTGAAACTCCCCCTCATCTTCACAAGTCTCGGCCATAGGAGGATCTGAAGTGACAGCAGCAATCCTAGCATTCCTATCATGATAAGACTTCAGCATGTTAATGTGACACAACTGTTTTGGCTTTCTCCTGTCTGGAGTCTTAACAATGTAATTGAGATCATTAAGTTTTGTCAGAATTTCATAAGGTCCATGAAATCTAGCCTGCAATGGATTGGACTGCAAGGGAAACAACACAAGAACCTTGTCTCCTGGTTTAAACTCACGGCTTCTAGCCTTATGATCATGCCAAGTTTTCATTTTTCCCTGACTTGATTTCAAGTTCTCTTTGGCTAGGTCACAAGCTGCACTCAATCTTTTCCTTGAACTTGTTAACATAGTCTAACAGACTGATATGTGGCTCTTTCTCTTGCCACTGTTCACTCAACAATAGCGAAGGTTCTCTCACTTCATGGCCAAACACTAGCTGAAACGGACTGAATCCAGTAGACTCCTGCACTGCTTCTCTAGCTGCAAACAACAGCAAATGAGCACCTTCATCCCAGTCTTTCTCATGGTCATGACAATAAGTTGTAAAACCCCACAAAGCAATAACCAAACGACATATATTGCCCGGGGTGAAGGCCTCACGTGTTCTCTTGGTCTAACTTTAATTAGAGCATTCTTCTGGCTGGGGTGAATCACAATAAAATGAATAATCTTCACCGTCTTTGGACGGGGCATGAAAACGCAACGGTTACGATTAATCTGACTCCATAGAACAAGTAGAATACAAAATTTAGCTATATCCTCGTTAAAAATCTGACTCCAAATTAGAATTAGAATTGATAATTTAGGGAACACCTGCGTGGATTTCGAGACAAATCTGCCATCAAATACGGCAGCGCAAACCATTATTGCTCAGTAAATGCGTCCCCAGGGTTAATTAAACGCAACTGTCCTGGAATCAATTCGACAATACTTCCATTGGTTAAACGAGACTATCTTGCCAGCGGCATCTTGGCATTTAAACAGCACTGAGCTCGAAACGTAACAAGAACCCGGATTTGCATAAAATTTTTTACACAAACCCTTAAGGGGTAGGACATAATCCCAGTCTAACTTAGAAGTATCGTTACCTACACATGTCTTGGTAGGAAGACCCAGTCGCAACCAGGTTAGATTATACCAGTGTTACAAATCAAGGAAAATCACGCAAGCTGAAAAAGGAATAACAATAATTTATTCACCAGGTAGGCACAACTTGGATCAAACAAATCAACGCTAAGCCAATTACCAGTTACATATAATTTAGAATGATTTAGAATATTTTCATACCTGGAAAAGATGAATGGCCACGCGGAGCTAAAGTCGCCCCATGTGGTCGGGGAGAACTCAAATGCCCCCTCGTGTGTTCCAACACTATAATTTTAACATACGTTTTGAGCCAAATCAAATACTCAGGTTCTACAAAGTTCTCATCATTGTCTTGAGAGTGGAATGAAACCGCTCTAACGCACCATGACTTTCTGGATGATAGGCACTGGAAAGAATCTGCTTCGCACCTAGTTCATACACAACCTGCTGAAACAATTCGGAAGTGAAATTGCCACCTTGGTCTGACTGAATTTCCCTGGGAAGACCAAACAACATGAAGAGCTTTATCAAAGCCTTCGAGATTGCAGTTGCGATGATGTTGCATAGAGGTATGGCTTAAAGCGGACATGAAACAGCCCAGTTTTTGCGAGTTTTGTACAGACTTAAGTATGTTGGAACTTATTTGAGAAAAAAATTTGACAAAAAAACGATTACACGTTAAAATAAAATACATTTATATTTGGTACTGATGTAAGCTTTCGTTCTGGCTCGCCGCCATATTGCTGTCGCACCTCTGGTGACGTCACGAGGTTGGTTAGTTGGAGATTCGAGATTGTCACAGGCGTACGTTGCACCGAGTTAAACATGTCAGAAGACGAGGCTGAGCGGTATTTTGAGGGGATCCAAAGAATCCCAATGGCTTATGCCTTCGAGCCAGTGAGGAGGAGAGAAAGGATGGACAATATTTCATCTGAGGAGCAGCCGTCGGTTCCTTCTGGTGTGGAGAGGGTGGATAACACAACCTGGTGTCTGTGTGGTCACTGCACTGAAATGCCGACCGCAAGCGAGTCCATCTGCTGTCGGGAGGAGAACGTGGATCTCTTGCTTGGGGATATGCAGTGCATAACCCTGTCCCGCACCTACCAGATGCTCTGCTGTGAGAGGGAGGTATTGGAAATTTCCATGCTCTCCCTCCGTGAAGTCCGTGCGGACACTATGGAGCGGCCCATCAACAGCAGGTATTTTAAACTTACCTAACGATAGCTACTTAGCATGTAGGCTAAAACGAGGCAGACTAACATTTGAAACTTCGGTATGGATGAAAAAGTCTACTTTCGCTTAGTCACTAATACAAGTCGCTGTTAGGCTGATAAAAGCACTTAATCAGTTTGGAAGCTAGTGCATAAAGTATATAAAGTTGACTTTGACTAGTCCGGCTAGTTAGCATGCTTATGATATCGTCAATTTGTTAGCTAGCTGTAGCAGGCTGAGATGGGCACTATTTTGAGTTGCAACTTGCCAGTTAGTTTCAGAGAAAGGATGGACTCATATTAATACAATGTTTTCTTTTCACAGGAATGTTCCCAGGACAATCCCTGACTGCTTTCCTCGTGGACCACAGTGAATCCGTATAGTTTTATACAAATATTTTGGAATAATAAAGGTTTTTACAAATGAAGGTGTTGTGGATATTGTGAAAACCTTTTGCACTTAAGATGCTGAATTTTACTTTTCTTTGTGCAACATCACTGCCAGACTTTAACAGTTATCACTATAGTTTGTATTAATCATGCACAGCTTGCGTTATTGACAGCAAACTGTAAACAGTAATGAAAGATATGTGAGGTGTAGTGCACCTTATTCAAGCTGATGGGAATTTCTGTCAAAATAAGAGCGCTAGCTAACATTAGAACAAAAGGGTGTACTGTAATCTTTAATCGACCGACTGAAAATATGTTGGACAGTAGCTGTCATTACGATAATGACCTGGTGCAAAAATAAATAAAGGCCTGCAGCGAATAGCCGCCTGGTTCTTTTAAACGCCCGGGGTCCAAGTCGATTTTGCATATTAAACGCCCGGGCGATGAATTGGTGAAATACGGTAGCTGTGATTTCTTTTTTCTTTTCTTTAATTTAACCACATTATTTGAACGGAGCTCCAATACCAGTTAAGCCCAAATGAAAATGGACAGAGACTGTAAGGCGAGGAAAATGTTTGATTTCTACAGAGATGCCGGTGAATATTAGTCTCTGAGCTGCCAAGGTAAGAAAGCTGAGCTGTTGAACTTGTTTATGGTTGTAGAGGGGTGCACATATCGTGATGGACGGATACGGATGTGATGAGATTATTTTTTTGCTAGGTTATTAACAACTAGATTGCTGAGCTTTGACTGGAAAACAGTACCACAGCCCTGATGTTATAAAGACGTTTATATTCTCGAAGATAGTGCTGATTTTATTTTCTGGTCATCTCAACCTTGTAGGTCGTACCTCTTTCTGCTCGGCCAGATGGGCGCGCCGTTGCGCCCTTTCATTACGGAGCACAGCTACTTTTTTTTAGTTGACTGGGTCGGACGGTCTGTACACCCGACCTCATAAGAGGAAAAGTGGAACACAGAGGGAACAGCTTCGGACTTGAGTTTGTTGGATAATCGAACCACCAGGTTGCTGGACTCAAAAAACCTCTCCTCCACATAGTCCTCTTCAACAAAATGCTCATTACAAACCCTAGCTTCACGGCTAACTGGAGGATTCTCTCGTTTTAGTGCAGCTAGCCAACGACGAAGAACCAATTGCATCAGAAGAGGCAAAGCATGAAAGTGGACAATCTTTCCTTGATTTTTAGCCGTATAAAATTCGTCGCTGCATCTAGGGGCGATGCAAAAGTGACCCCCCTTGCATCGTTTTTTATTTTGAGGTTCCTTATTCTCCATCGAGTCAGTGCTGTCATAAGTTTCTCCAATGCAAGCTAATAAAAGAGTTCCAAGCCAACCAACCTCGTGACGTCATATTCTATGCGCCACAAAATGGCGCCACACTGGTTTTAAAAATGTAATTTAGATTGCTATTTATTTTAATCCAGGTTCACTGACAGTGTTGAAACTGTAATTAATTTGTAGAGTGGGAACCCGACTTATTAAATGTTAACTGCTTCTGGTGTTTCATGTCCGCTTTAAGGGAATCTGGTAGATGCACACATGATTGTCAACAAGAACTGATTTCCAGATCTAGTCTTGGGTAATGGACCAACACAATCAACAATGACCCTAGAGAAGGGCTCCCCAAATGCAATGGAGCTACAGGTGGGTCTTACTGGTGTTTTCCAACTACCTGACTAGTGTGACAGGTTTTGCAAAAGTTGGAAACATCTTTTCGAAGCCTGGGCCAGAAGAAGAATTTCATGATCTTATCAACTTGTTAACACCAAGATGACCTCCTAAAGGTAAACTATGAGCCATTGTTAAGATCTCATTCCTGTAGAACTTTGGAACAACAATTTGCTTGACCACTGCCCAATCTGCATTGGCAGGGATATCAGGAGGGCACCATTTCCGCATCAACACACCATCCTTGAGATAATACCCAACTGGAACTGCGTCTACTTCTTTATCAGGAAGGGCTCTCCTCTTAAGTACACTAATTTCAGGATCATTAGTTTGCTCCTGAATCAACAGCTTTCAGGACAGAGGCAAGTCTCCAGACACATCAGAATCACCAGACCCATCTGGCTGGCTGAACAGAGAACTGATAAAAGTATCTGATAAGTCCTCAAACGGAGAAACCATAGTAGGCCAAACAGAGTCATGAGGCGAACCGCCTGAATCATGATTATTTAATGTGCTGGACAGCACCACACCATCTTCTTCTTGAGCCTTCTTGGCCATAGCACAGGTCACTGCACAGGAAGGATACAGAGATGGGTCTTCATTGCCATCTTCAGTGCTAGGCTGTGAAGTAAGATGAACAGGGGGAACGACATTGCCCCCAGCCAGGTCATTGCCTAGCAACAGAGAAACACCCTTGATAAGCAGACTTGACATAAGTCCCACCTTTACCTGTCCTGTAACTAAACCTGACTTCAAGAATACAGAGCGCAGAGGTAAAGATACAGTCCTCCCTTCAATACCTTGTACAAGTATGAAATCCCCAGAAGCGGTCTTATCACGTAACTCCAAGGAGTCCATCAACAAAAGTGACTGAGAAACTCCGGTATCCCTTAGGATATACATATGGGGACAGGAGGAGAATGCTCATTCAGAGCCACAAATCCCTCTGACAAAAATGGAAGAAATTCTTTCCTCACAAAGTCAGCAGTATCAGGCTTCTTAGCCCCACAAGGAGCAGGCAATTTAGCAGATCGGTTATCTACTACAGGGGTTTCTAACCTTGTTTTCACAAAGGCATTTGGTTTGGTATCCTTTTCTTTTTCTTAGCTTTAAGGAACCGAGTTAGTCGTAACATGACCAGATTTCTTGCAATAATTGCAAACTAGACCGCTTTTGTCACTGCCAGCTTTCACGCTTTGATCAGACCTGTGACTGGATTTCTGAGCACCATCACCAGAGATGTCTTTGTCTTTGGGTGAGGAATCTTGGGTATCACTTGGGTACATTTTAGGACACCATTAAATTCCTACAACGCTCACATGTGTAATATAGCACGTACATCAAAGGTTGAGTGAGAATGAGGATCGTCCTAATACTTTTGTCAGGTAGTGTAGGTAATTCTTTCCTGTAGAAGTGATCAATTCGCTAGCTCCACACAAGCAACTTGTCCGCGCTATGTTCATAACATAACCGAGCTCTTTCTAGCTGTGATGTACTATCCATAAAGCTGCTTTCACATCAGACAAGAAACTGATTTTTTGCGCAACAGATTAGTTACATTCAAAGTCAATGCAAAGACACGAATACAGGCGTTATAGGCGTGTTAAGCAGCTTTCACACCGGACGCAAAACAAATTTTTCGCGTGACAGATTAGCTACAATCAAAGTCAATGCAAAGACGCGAATACAGGCGTTATGGGCGCATTAAGCAGCTTTCACACTGGACGTGAAACAAATTTTTTGCGCTACAGATTACACTACCTGACAAAAGTATTAGGACGATCCTCATTCTCACTCAACCTTTGATGTACGTGCTATATTACACATGTGAGCGTTGTAGGAATTTAATGGTGTCCAAAAATGTACATGTAAACATCACAGAACATTATTTGAACATTTGGGGATGCTACAGATATACAAATTGGCATATTTTTTCTCTGCATAAAAAACTCTCACTTTGGGTCTGTAATAAATAAGAGATATTATAATAAATAGTGCTTGCAAGATGGTAATCTTCAAATTAACAAGTTTGGAATTGTGTCTTTGTTATAATGGAAGACCACGGCTACTATTAGTTCAATCAATATGATCAGGTGTGGCACATGGGGTGATTTTGATTCTCTATAAAACGAGGGTCAAGACTTAGAATAATTCAGTTTGGTGTATCCAAAATGGGGTCTGTATTTTTATTTGAATAAACAACTATTTCCAAATATGATACATTCACTATTTTCAACTGCACTGTAAGAAAATCACACACATAAATAGTGACGTCCTAATACTTTTGTCAGGTAGTGTACATTCAAAGTCATGACCTCCAAAAGTAGGACACCAGGAGAGGCGAGGGCTGCAAAGTGGAGGGCCCAGAAAAAGAAGAGCACCATCCAACTTTTGCCTGACTCAGACAGTCTCCATCGGCACCTGTATCGTGCAAACTATCTTGCATATCTGCTCAAGTATTACCAGCTGCAAAGTCACCCCTCACCGGGCACGGATGGCATCTGGTAAATGGACTGTGTCTACCTGTCCGGTCAACATAGCCCCCACCTCCCCTTCCGCTACCGCAAAAGCCAAACACAGAGGTCAACAGCGATGACAGCAGCGACAGTGAGGACAGTGATTCTGACAGTGCTAGTTCATACAATGAGTCATACAGTGATAGTGACTCGTGTAGTGATAGTGAAGACTTTCTTCAAAGGTTGGAGTAATCCACAGTATCATGTTCAAAAACATTTGAGTGGATTTAATCTTCCACAGGTGAGTTCTCGAAAAATGAGCCAGAGATATTACATTTCATGTATTTCAAGATGGCGGCCAGCATCCATCTTGAAATTAGATGCCTAAAATGATCTCTTAAATAACTTTACAGTTATAAATCCAATGCATTCATGAGACAAGAATAGTAAGAAATGACACCTTGTTTGTTTTCCTAGCTCTTTGGGGTGCCAGAGATTCCAATTTCATTGTATTTCAAGATGGTGGCTGTCGGCCATCTTGGATTTTTTCATTGTAGGGTTATTTCAGAAGACAGCTATTGGTCTAAATGGATAGCTTGACCCCCAAAACACATTTTTTGACACCAGTATCAGCAGCCTAGGTGAATTAGTTGTCAAGAAATAAGGCAATTTAAGTATCGGCGACCAATTTGGCGGCCATCTTGGATTTCACTGCAACAGACTTATTTTACAAGGAAACCAATGGCAGCATTGGATAGCTTGACCCCAAAAACCTATATCTGGACACCAAAATCAACCTACTAGCTGAATTAGTTACTGAGTTATAAGTGCCTACACCCTTTTTGGCAGTCATTTTGAATTTAGGCCTGTGGAAAAGTTAGCCGTCATTTTTGAGAGGTACATAGGAGCTCATTTTTCTTCTAAACGGTTCAGAATGACTAATCAATCGAGAAAAAAGGGTAGGGAAAGAATGACCACGGGACCCCCAAAAATGACTCTACTAAAACTTGGAAAAATAGCATATTAGGTCACCTTTAAACACTCCGGAATTGGATAAGAAACGAGTCAATCAATATATTGTTACCGGGGCAGTTTCACGAGGGCATGAAGTATAACTGTGCAGTTACACAGCGGAGCCTGGGTGTATAATTGAGTGATTGGCTATCAACACCAGTACTTGGCTGGATATAAGGAAGCGCTGAATTTGTCAATGAAGGAATCTACACATAAATCCATGGTAAGAGACTACTCATTTTTTGTAAGTGATGATTGTAATTGACAGTGGAATGTGAGAGAATCAATATCATGTTGAATTTTTTGCTCCAGAAAACTGATTTTTCTGAACCACCAATTGGAATACCGTTGGCTCATTGTAGCTAAAGTGGTTGCTACACAGGACAAGAATTTTTTCTGTCTCAAGAGATGATTTTTTTAAACTGCTGGATCAATTCTATGGGCAAGGATATTGACCAGTTTACATATCAGGCTTAGCTGAGGATTTTAATTCATGCAACTCTTGAAAAACAGGGAGTGGAGAGAACTTCCCCATATTCTATACCACGCCTGCTTGTGAACATTCGCATATTCACACATATAACTGATCTGTGGGTGCTATCTTGTGATCGAGTACAGTAACTGCGTGCTTAAATTTGCAGTTCCATAGATGCAAGCGTCTACATCTGCAGAAAGGGGTTAACTACCAAATTAGGTTCACAAACAATCTTGGTTTCATTAAGTTTTTTTTTTTTTTTTTGTCTTTTTTTCATACAAGCCTTGCGAAGTCAATAATACAATGTTCTTCTATGCTATGCGATCTTGGCTGGTGGTGCCATTTTCTGGTGTAGAAGGCAAACTTGTACAGTAAATTACCTCTGACTGCAGGGAATCTGGGACCGTATTCACAAAGAATCTTAGCGCTAAAAGTAGGTCCTAACTGCCGGATTTAGGAGAAACTCCTAAAAAATGGGCGTGTCAGTCGTAAATATAGGACTGCTAATTATTTTTACTAAGTGTTATTCACAAAGCATTTTAGGCCTAAAAGTAGCTCGTAAGTTTGGGAGAGCTTAAAAGAAGTCAAGAGGACTCCTAACTCACTAAAACCTATTCACAAAGAATCGGAAAATGGCTTCTGCTGTTGAAAGACTGAATGACTTGGAAATTCTGAATGATGCACAGTTGTTGAAAAGATATCGGATCGACCGTGAAGGGATTTTATTAGTTGTTGACTTGGTAAAGGAGAGAATTACGTCTCCAACCATGAGAAACAACCAAATAAGCCCCGAAATAAAATGTTTGACAACACTTCGTTACCTTGCCACCGGAGAAACGCAACTTTGCAACGTGGACAATAAGGGATTCCACAGTCATCTGTCAGTCGTTCATTTCAACAAACAACCTATGCGCTCTGTGAACCCCATATCATCTGACAGTTTATCCGTTGTCCAATGGACATTCGCCAACAACACAGAATCAAACTTGAATACATGCCCATCTCAGGTATGCCCGGTATCATGTGCTGTTGACGAGACCCAAAAATTATTTCTCCGACCCAAGATGAAGAGTTATTTGTAAGTAGAAAAAAAGTTAATTCCATCAGCACCCCGATAGTTTTTGATGCCGTGTACAATATTTTGGACTTTGTTTCGAAATGCCCAGGAACCACGGACGACTCGCATTTTAATGTAAAGCAGTTTATGCCAATTATTTGACAGGCATTATGTATTTGTAGGATGTCACTTCCTTGGGGACAGTGGCTTTGGTGCTGTAGGCCTACCTCCTTTTGCTATGCATGAATTATTTTATTAGGCTATTGAGCGAGGGTTACGTTTAATAGATCATCATAATAATACCAGCATATGTCATATTTTGTATGCGTATTTAAATTATAGGCTGTAAATTACAAACCAAGCAAAGTATGCTTTCCTGTTTGTACGATAGCCCATTTATAGGCTGCAATCTCGGACCTCATCTGCGATTGCAGTCCATACCACCGCTTCTCGCCGTCCGAGACACCGGGGAATGCAGCATTGATCTGTAGGCTGATATTATCGCACGCATCCCGCTTGGATTTGCAGTTAACCCCCGAGCGAAATTTCCCTTTGATTATGTGGTTTCGCTCCAGCATCAACTGGGCCAGCAGCAGTAACTGGTTGTGGCTCCAGTTGGGTTTTCGCGTCCTTTTACATTTTTCATCCATGGCAGTTTAGGGCAAATAAAGTTGAACGGTAACATTTAAATGGACGCGACACATTCTCGTTCTCATTGGGGTTGCTCATTGTTGGGGCAAATGACGCGTTTCATCAGTAACTCATTTCATGGTATTACTTTTTTTACAATATATCTCTTTTTAATATGCGTTTATTTGCCTAGGACATAATTTGCATTACGCATGGTCAAAAACTGCCCGACATGAATTTACTTTACTCAGTGTCAAGACATACGGCACATTAAACCGAAATTTTACTGTTTCCGGAGCAAGATCTCCACATCAGTCCACGTATAATCAATGATTAAGATTATTTTACAAGTCAACGTTAAAAATTAAGGTTAGGTTTAGGGTGAGGGCAGTGTTTAAAATTGGGATTGCCGTACCGCTCTCTACATTGAAATGCATTGGAAAACTGCTGTACCCGTAGAAACTGCCATTATTTTATGGAACAAACCGGCCGCTTGGACTATTTTCTCATTTTTTCATCCATGGGCTGTATGTGGGATATTTTCTTCAATGGGCTGCCCTGCCACCAAATAACCAATCACCGTGCTCATCGTCCCAAGACTCGTGCATGAGAATTGACGTCAGCCATAGCAACGGAGATTACTCCCACCTATCTCAGAGGTACTCCTATTCTAGGAGTTACCAGTTTTCTTGACTAAAAGTTGCTCTCAGCAGCTTTGTGAATAACTTTTAAGATTTTACTCCTCCATAAAATGTTTCAGCGCACTTAGGAGTACTCCTAGCGGTAAGATAAGATGCTTTGTGAATACGGGCTCTGAACTACTATTCTCGCACTGCAGTAAGAGTGATGTTTGGGCTTTAATTCCGATGGGTTGCCAGTCTGGGCATGCTATATGTCAAGCAATCTTATGGAACCTCAGTAGGATTGGATGATATTATGGATATAAGAAGATGTGCTTAAAGGTATGCCATTTTACCATCAGGGAGTTGATCTTTCCTTAAATTCCTCTGTCACTACCTAACAGTGCCCCCAATAGCACATATTTAATGAAATAATCCAAATACTTGTGCATGTCCTTTCAGAGTCTGAGCTGGAGTGCTGATATAGGAACTGTTTTGCCATCCAGCTCATTACGCAGACGGTAATGTAATGGTCCGGGGAAAACTGATATTAAATCATGGGAGGTAGACGAGAGTCATAACTGATCCTAGCTTTCATGCCAACTTCTGGCCTTCAGTTACTTAATAACCTTCACCAGTAATGAAATCAAACATTTTAGTGGCAATTCAAGAGAAGTTTTGAATGGCCACACAAACTGCTCGTTTTCCTAAATTAAACATTTTACCACAATCTTATCACTTAATAAACCCACATTTGTGTTTATAGCCAGTTAGTTTATTTATTCCGAGGATCAGGTGGAAATAAAAACTCACATACACATAGCACCTCCAGGACTGGGATTGTCCATCCTTGTCATAGATCAACACTCCTAATACACACATCCTGTGACAGCTTTGCACTGTACATGATACACTGATACACACTGCACGATCAGTAATGAATGAGTACTATAAACTAAGCAAAATACAAAGCCTGCCGAAACATATCTCCCAGTGTACATACAAGTGTATCTCCCAGCCATACCATTACTCAATCTGCTTAAGCTGTGTTGCTGAAGCTAAGCAGGTGTGGACTTATGGGAGACCACGTGGGAAAACCAAGTTGCTGCTGGAAGAGGTGTTGGTGGGCCAGTAGGTTGTGATCTTCCCCCTGGTAGAATAATGCCGCAGTCCAGTGATGGGGACACTGTACTGAAGGAGACCCCGTCTTTTGGATGAGACGTTAAATCGGGGTCCTGACTCACTGTGGTCATTAAAGATCCTATGACACTTCAACAAGAGCAGGAGGCTTCTCAGTGTCATGGCTAAATTCCCAACCTGGGGTACGTTTCCCGTAAGTACAGATGCTAACTTATATAGTTGGAACCATTGACTGTGAATGGACTAACTATGTAATTTGCTAACTTGGTTAGCAACTACGCTGTTGGGAAACGCACTCCTGGCTCTTCCAACTTGCCACATAATCATCCCCTGATCTAATTGGCTGTACAACTAGTCCTCTCCCTCTCCACCTCCAACCCCCCAGGGCTCCCCTGAAAAAGAGAATTTAAGCTCAACGGGACTTCCTCGGTTAAGTAAATAAACATACAATTGCGCAAGTAGGGATGCACAAAAATTTAGAGGACTGATATCAACAAACTTTTATTGTTCATTGTTCCTAGAGCTGTAGGGCTTCCTCCACTGAGTTGTTCACAAATACTAACAACCCACGGTCACTCCAGTTTCCTATTCTAGATTTCACAGATGAGCCAAGTTCTCAGTTCAGCAAACTATCACACCGGCGAAGCCATGCAATGTATCAACACTCAGCGATTGAGGAATAAATGTAATCGATATGTGATATCAAGCAATTCAATGTTATTCTACTTAAAAATCAATAAATAAATAAAATGTCCTACAGGCACTTTTAATGTGTGCAAGCAGCGCAAGGTTGGGATTAGGGTGATTGCATGCATATAGATAATGGTCTTCAATAAAGCTAATGTATGTGCAATGTTGTGCGCAGATGCTATGCAGATTCTGAAATTCTTAGAGCAGCATTTGTGTCCAACATAACTGTTGGAGTGAAATTCAGTTTCCACTGACAATGAGTGATTATTGTTGACAGTTAGCAAACAAATGGGCTAACATATATTATATTGCATACATTCCTGGTACAAAGAAGTCCCTCTATTTCATTATCTTATACAAGTATGTCTCAGCACTCTTTCATGCCTCTAATTTATATTTAAAACTAATCATACATACTTAAACGCAACCATACGCAACCCAGAATTTTCCGAAGGCTCATAAAGACAGACAGACAGACAGACCACATAGTCAAATCCAGTTGATGGCTTTAAAAACTGTACAAAAATGTCTGTAAAAAATGCTGTTGCGCTATGACATGCTACACCACTAAATCAAACCAGTTTTCCTGTTCACACAAAGGATAATTTTTTTTTGCCTCAAAAAGACTAAATGCACATACCTAAATTTTTCATCATTTGAACAAAACATGAACAATACAAAATAGAAATACCAACAAAAATTGTATCTTTAAAAAATTGTAAGCCAATGTAACAATGAAGTGCTCAATACTGTTGATGAATAAATACTGCAAGCACAGTAAGCAAGAGTCGAGATAAAACCGGTGACTATAGAAATACGGAATACCTGAATTAATGTAAAATGATTCCATAGAATTTTCCCCATTTCTGTTGAACAAACAGGAAAAGCTGACGCTTTTGCTGAAATAATTTGCCATCCATGCCATCATTTTCCTTATGACTATTCATTCCCAGGGAAAAAAAATCTGTAAGGTCCAAAACTGAATACTGCTCCTAAAATGACCTATTTAAAAAGTTCCACGTAAACATAACAAAATGTAACCACTTTACCCACTAGCTAACAATAAGTATCAAATAATTACCAGATAAATGAAAACCAGTGAGATGGTATAAAACAATGTCAATAATACAAATTAAAAAGCAGCATGAATAAATTTTAAGCATTTGTACGTAGCTGTTCGTCCTTCTGTTTCACAGTCTTTCATAATATCCACGGTTTTCAAACTCAGGTCTGAGACTGTTCCGTGTGTGTCAACTGTTGTTTAAACCAAAATATCAACTTCTGACTTGTTAGTATTGCTAACTTCTATTTAATAATCAGTTTTGGTGGATACTGACAGATTTTCAGTTTGGGAGGACTTGGTGACATCTGTGGTGACTGGTGTAACACAAATTTGGTTTCACACTCCTAATACCACAGTTCTATCTATGATGAAAGACAGAAGTTATACATGCTTTCAAGAGCATCATGTGATCAAAAGTTTGGCAACAACAAAAGCCAGCATTCATGTTGGACTCCAGTGAGGTGTACTATAAAGCAAGATTGAAGAGTAAGCCAGGTTTGCTAAGCCTTAAGCTGGAGTGTTCAGTGTCACAAAGGTGGCTCTCTTTTAACCCATCGTAATGACTAATGGTTGAGTTTAGGGTTTCTTGAGCCAGATCAAGCAAAGAAAGCCAAGCTAATGTTCAACTTGCTTTGTAGTACACATGACAGAGCTAAGCTTGAAAACAGCTGTGTAACTCTATTTTGGACCCATTGCACTCTTTCAGACATTTACAGTGCCATGGAAAAGCAGCAGCTCCCTTCCTAAATTAGGAATTCAGGAGGGGATCACCTACTTTTTCACAGCACTGTGTGCAACTTGGAAACGTGCAGTTAGTTTAATACAATGAATATAGGTTATGAACAAGTAGAACAGCAACTTCTATACAGTAAGCCTATGCGTTTTACATTCTTTATGATTGCGGACATGCACGCTATTATGGCAAACGGTGCACAGGTGCGTAGTTTTACAAAAGGTAAGAGTTGAGAAAGGCTCAGTAACTGCAAAGAAGATAGCCCAGCCCAAGCCTGAGTCTGGAGCAAGAGTTTGAGTTTGTGTTCACGCAGAAAGGAGTTGCAGGAATACAGGAAGTGACATCACAGTCAGAAGCAAGCTTGGGATGCCTTGGTACAGTACACTGATGGCAGAACAGACAGGGACATTTCCTGGAGAGAGAGATAGACACGTTGAAGATTCAATTTTGCACACTACACATTCACATTAATACTTACAGAGCTGGAGTACAGTGACTACACACAGTATATGGACAAAAGCAATTAAAACTGTCCCACTAACGATGGGATGAGGGCTAGGCAAACCAGACATTACATCCTGGTTAAATGAGCACCACAGGAAATCATACAGAAATATGGTTCCTTTTCACTCACTCTGGTGTAATGCTATACTATTCTCCAGAGCGTCTGTCCCCTGTATGACCCGACAGGTGTAGGTGTAGGGCTTCTCGTCAAAGGCGCCCTGGATTCGGGCGTAGATCAGTCGGCACTTGTACGGCGTCACCAGGGTGACATTGGACCTCCTCTTCAAGTCAGGGAAGGGCTGGGCATTGGGTAGGGTGCTGCCCATTAGCCTGCTGTCCTGTTTGTACTCGCAGAACGGTCCCGGAGGCACCTCGCTAGAGCGTGTGAAGTCACAGTCCACCCTCAAGTTCCGCTCGACCAGGGTGAGGCAGGGGTACAACTGAGGTCCTCTCGGGTAACCTAGTGGCTGACCCGCAGCCAAGGCAACTGATAAAGCACAATATGGAAAATGGCTGTAACAAACCATACATGCCAAACCACACACAAATACACTGCGCATGGAAGACAAAGCAATGATCACACTTTATGGACAGTAACCTATCTTCAAAGGAGGTATCAATTTTAAAACAATATCTTCGTAGAAATGTGGACATTCAAACTTCTGCACTTCTAGGTCCAATAAATGTTTTGCATTTTATTGGCGGCAGCGATAGAAAATCTTTGCCTGGTTGCCATGTAGTTTCTGTCATACCGAGCAGGGAAGCCACTGTCGCAGCGAGGTGCAGTTCCATTGTGCTTCTTCAATGGAAGTCAATATTCTGGGACTGCCAAAAGAGGGTAAAGTCCAGGAACACTTTAGAAACCAGTCCAGACCAAACAAAAAAATGTAAATACAAAGACTACGGTATCAGAGAACAGGCACACGTTCATAGAAATATAGGTACATTCCTCAATACAACAGGGTTGCTTGCAGCAAAGTTGTCACAAACAAAACACAGCCGCTTAAAGGAGCCGTGTCATGACAACTTCATGTTCGGAACATCGAACAAACTGCAAGTCAAAATCTTGGATGTATTTTTCTTCCTTGATGATTATTGGCGATGGCAAAGCAGCTTACATTCATCGTATCCCTTAGCTACAGATTAAAATAGAGCTTTGAATCGAATTTCCATAGAGAGTGCCTTAACTCATTCCCTACGGCAAGCTGCTGCCAATGGTGCATTGAATTCTACCATTCCTTATGGTAAGCTGGTGCCAGCAGTGAGGAAGACCATTCGCAGTCCGATGAAAATACGAAATCAGTTGACGATCGCGGTAATGGTCCACCTGTGCTTCAATACTTTATATTGTGTAATTTTCGGGAGAAGTAGGCCTATTCCGTACAAACGCGACAATTTTATACTTAAAAAAAAGTATTCCGTAAGGAATGAGCTAATATAAAAAGCATAATGCCACAGTATCTAAAATATATAAATTCAATGCGAAACAAGGACAGATTGGCAAGGATGGAGTCAGATAATGACTTGCAGTTAGGCAGATTCACTTTCTTGGGATGTATGTACTGAGCATGTGCAGTAATGCACAGCTCCTTTAATTCTTAAGAAAAAACCCTAAAATTAATATAGAACTAATTATAGTAGCTACGCAACTTGAGATGTGAGACGGCAAGAATCAAATTAAGTTTATTTCAAGTTATAGGTCAAAGAGGTATTTGTAACCCAAATTACCCAGAACAAATTCCTGCTACTAGCTATGCCTACAAATGACAGCAGTGTTATTTTAACATTGAAGAAAACATTTAATAAAGAACTGCAAATTCACAATTTATCACTTCGAATGACTACATGTGACAGTGCATTCAGGAACCACACTCCAGAGCAGGAAATACAAAAATCGTGTGCCTTTATTGATAGCAGGGTCAGGACCAGAAGACACAAGAATTGCCAAGCAAAAACGAACTAGTCAACTAGACTGGCCAGGGTCAGAACCAGGAAAGCCGAAGTGCGTGGGTACATAGACAGTAGGCAAAAATCGTAGTCGAAATCCACAGCAGAGGGTTATACACAGGGCATCCAAACACAGTAGACGCAGTTGTACAGAGAAGGGTCAAAATCCAAAAAGACAAAAATAAGGACAGAGGGGCTATGGCAAAATCAAGGTCGGACAAAACAGTCAAGGAGAAACAATGATCGTTTGGCATACAAGAGGCTCTGCACAAAGAAATATTGATCAACGTTCTGAGAAGCGTTGAACAGCAGTGAGGACTGTAAATAGACACAAGGGAAGTCACATGCTATGCAGGGAACAAGTGAATTGGATAAGAACTAATTACAGAGGAAGGTACACATGGGGAAGTCCTAAACCACAACAATTGGCAAAAGCCAAGACAAGAATGGGATTCACACAGACAACCTATGACAAATAAACAGCTCCGGCCAAGGAGTTCTAAGTGTACAGACAATGAGTGCAGGAAAGCAATTAAGCACATGCGAGAGATCTCGTAGAGAGGCAGGGAGAGCAAAGCAAGGGGCAGAGACTAGAACAGGGCGATTGCAGAGATTGATTTAGTAATAATTAGTTAGAGGTGCAGCTTTGCAAATTAACCAAAGTGCTCATTACTAAGTTAGTAATATATGCATGGATTAGTAGACTATGATACAAAAAATAGTATTATTAGTAATCTAGAAAAGCAAGCCAAGGGAAGTAAAATGAGAATTGAAGTAATAATATGAAACACCAGAAACCATTGAAATCACCCGAAGTCAGTGAGCACGCAGTCTGGGAAGACGGACTGAACCAACTAGATCACAAGACAGGGGAAACAAGTGCAAAGAAACCAAAAATGGTATGAACTGAAAACCGGAATATACAATAACCAAAAAGAATAAAGAAAAGACATAAACATGAACATAAAGCATGACATGAAACACAGAACCATGACAACATGAGTACTGAAAAAGTAAAACAGGGAAGTGTAGATAGAGACTGGGCTCATCCTTGTAGTATGCATGTGGGTCAATGGCTGTGCCATAGCATATAAAACGACGATTAAAGGTCAGATTCAAGAGGTTACTTGTGTGAATACACGTTTGTGTGGGAGAACTATCAGATAAGGGCATTCTTGTTCCCCCGTTGATATTAGATGTATACATGCCTGAGGCATAACAAATATATCGAGGTTTCAAGTGAAGTTGAGCATATTACACATACTACTAGTCCATCTTATGTCATATTTGGTGGCGACTTGAATACGGATTTATCACGTTCTTCACCACAAATATGTGCCCTTAGGTGCTTCGTTGAAGATTTCAATATGATTGTGTGTGTTGACTAAGTTGCTGCGGTGGTGCTTTATACTTATATTGGGTATAATTCTACCTCACGAATTGATCATTTTATTGTATCTAAGTCATTAGCTGATAGCCTGTTAAGCTGTGATATTATTGATAATGGTCTACATTCAGACCATGTTCCAGTTAGATTGGCACTGACTCTGGGTGTGGAATCATTCTATACAACAGTATACTTTTAAAATTTGTGAAGTATTTATCCACGTTTTAAATCTAAAGTAGGATGTTGGAAAACCAAAATACCTGCCCCCTACAATAAAGAATCCATAAGTTATTTCTAATACCCAGCTCAGCTACAAAATAGTAATGTTTTAGGCAGAGTAAACACTCTCAGGTATACTTACTAAAAAAAATCACTTAGGAAAAAAAGAGGGATGTGTGGTTTTTTTTCCCAAGAAACTTTTGGTTGTGCCACCTGACATTTTTTGGCTGGTGAGATTGCAAATACTGTCTAAAACTGTACTAAAACCCTGTAAATGTAATGCAACCATTAATACTTGTTTAAACACACTCTTCCAAGTTCAAATAAATGTATTCAGTACATTTTTCAAGATTTATTAAAAAAAAAAAAAAACATTTTTAATAGGCTTATTTGTCATTGACCCATGCACATTTAAACAAGACCACAGCGGAATGGAATTTCTCCCCAATTACTCGGGCCAGTAGGCCACGAGTCTAAGTTTGGTTCTTTGATTTTTGGGATCGCGAATGTCCTGCTCATGCGCGCGCGGTTTCGCTACTGGCCCAGGCCAAGACCCGGCCCGAGTACAGGCTCTGAGGAGCTTTTGTTATGCTAATAATGCACTAATTTGTCTTCATCCCCAAAGTACAAAGGGTCGCGTTATTTAGCTCCACTTCGCAGTTTGTTTTTTATTTATATATTTATTTATTTGTTGGCATGAACGAAACGCTGAAATTGTTATGATTCTGCTTTTGCCTGTCCATGTTTTTGTTATTACCCTGACTCCATGCCATGTGTTTTGAGTTTTTCCATGCCATGTTTTGTTTTTTGCCTGTCTTGCCTTGCCATGCCTTTTTCCTGCCATTTCCCATATTCACTGTTTATTTATCATTCAGGTTTTTGTTATTCTCATTCCCTGCATTGCACATCGTCTCCCCACTCTTGTCTTGTGTTCTGAGACAGTTTTATTTCCCCAGTCTTGTGTGCCACAGTTTCAGGTGATTTCATGGTTTCTGGGTTTCCAAACATTCCTTCCAATCTCGTTTTCTTCCCTCGCCTAACTGTCCTATCTTTACTAACAATACTGACAGTTTATTATTTTTGATAAATTACTAACATTAACTACAATTCTTTGTAATACTAACTTACTAACAAGCACTAGGGGTTGTATAGCTGCACATTAGTAATTGACTAACGAGTTCTCAGCACTCGCTCTGCTCTAGTCTACGCCCCTTGCCTTCACTCAATTTACTTTGCTGCGCTTCAGCGGATTCTCTGCACCTTGTTAATCACTGTTCTGCTTCTCACTCTGTGCACTTTAGAACTCCCTAAGCGGAGTTGTCTGTTTGGTCGTAGGTAGTCTGTGTAATCCCTGTCCCCGTTTTGCCTTTCGCCAATTTCTTGTGGTTAGGAACTTCCTTTCGTTCATTCCTTTGTTAATTAGTCTGATCCAGCTCATCTGTTCCCTATTGTAGCATATGACTTCCCATATGTGTATTTAAGCAGTCATTTCACAACCAGTTCTTGGCAGAACATTTTCCCAGTGCTGTAATTGTTGATGCCTTGTACTCTTAGTGTTATACTTCTGACTGGAATGTCCCGGATTCTGATTTTGGCTTTACCTTTGATATTCCTGTGCCTGTGTACTGTACCTGCTTTGCCTGACCCTGAGTTTTGTCTTTGCTGCCCTGATTACGAACCGGAGTACGTCTACTGGATTTGGCTTTGGATTTACCTGAGATTCCTGTGCCTGTGTCTCGAACCTGCTTTGCCCGACCCTGAGTTTTGTGTTTGCTGCTCAGTGTACGATCTGGATTACGTCCCTGGGATTCTGATTTTTGGATTGGACTCCGTACTGTCGCCTTCTGCCCTGCGGGTGTTCACCCCAGCTTCAATAAAACACCTTTTTTACTGCATCTTTTAAGGTCTCGCGTTTGGTTCCTGAACGATACCTCATAGAAATGCAATAAAATCACTATCTTTGGAACCATGGCAACAGTCCTTTGCAAGAAGTATTTTCGGTTAGAATGAAATTGCATTGTTCGCTATGGGAACCCTGCGTTTAAGGAACCATTGAAAAAGTACAGCGACCTGAAATGCAGGAGACAATCCAGGAGAATACGAGCTCCTAACGTACAAGGATTCGATGAAATACCAGCACTACAGCTTTTAGGTTACGTTTTCGAGATTTAAAAAAAAGGTTTTAAATAGATTAATATTTTCAGTCTTAAGATGGAATAGATCACCGTAATTTTGTTGGTGGGATATGTAATATGGGTTTAAATGTCATCTAAAATTAACCCTATAATGCCCAGACAAACATCATTGAAAAAATGACCCAGCAATATTTTTGAAGTATTGAAGGATAGTATTCAGATCCACTGTTCATCATTAGGTTTTGTGACAACAAAATATACATTGCTGAACAGAACTTCTAATTCCAGGAGTATGATATCTGATACAGCCAAAAATCAGCACCCCTCCAGAACTCAACACTCAATTTCAAATTATTTATATGCTCTCTACTATCTATAGCTATCCCTTCACATGTATAAGAGGTTTTAGTGTAATATTTACCTTTGGAATGCTGAACTTCACTGCCGAAGTCCAAGGAAATTCATGAATTCCCAGTCACATGGGAGCTACTACCTTGAAGTGAGTGACTAGGGGAGGGACTACTCCAGTCATCTTTTCTTCCTTCCAGGTGGCAGCACTGTGTATCAGATATGATACAGTGAGAAGTCGTGGTTGTGTTGCATCTTACCAGGTGGACATAGTCCTTCAAATCTGGGGCATCATATATGATACAGGGGGCATTATAGGGCTAATTAAATTAATCATGACATTTAAGCTTTGCAAATGGAGAGCACTGAAGTCACAAACATGTTTTCCATCTCCCATTGACAGCAGTACATGCAATTGAAAAATGTTAATTCTGCAGAATTTTGCAGTAAAGGAAAACAATTCAAATAATTCCAACTCCAGTGCGCAGAAAGTGGTCTGAAATTATAGAAAAGTTTACGCCATATGCCAAGGGGCCCAGTGATAGCCACATTAAAGTTTTAAAATCTATACTTTTTAAACTGGACTGATTTAATAGTGTTTTTACTTCTTTTTAAAAAAGAAAACAGCCTGTCACATCCAGAGATATAACACTGGAGTTACACACAAGAGGTTTAATGACTCACACCAAGTTTTTTTTTTTTTAAAGAAAAGGGAAAAAAATCACTTGTTCCAGATGCCAGAAATTGCTAGCATGGTTCCTGGTGGCACAGTTAGAAGTGACACTGGCATGGCATAGCTTAAAATCCTATTAGTCATTTTTGTGAGTGCAGAATGGTATAGTCTTCATAATCTATTAAACCTGAATTACTTCAAATTATGTTTTATCAAGATAATGACCAACTGCTGAAACTAAAACTTCCAGAACTGCTGTGGGTTTCCCGTTGACGTTGGATCTTAGGAATAACGAGTGTGTTAAAGATTCTTAAGCAATGGACGATTTCACGTTACGTGGGCTTCCCAAAAACAATCTTTAGATGGAGCCTTGAGAGGAGGAGGTTTGAATCTCTCATTAGTTAAGAGCGAATGAAAGAGACGCTTTAGTTACGAACGTGTTTGGGAAACCCACGCTATTTTAACAACAATTGTTAGAGTCATTTAAAGAGTTTCCTAGTGTTAAGAGGCTTTCAGGAAACTCACCCCTGGACTTAGCCATTTTGTTCAATTTTGGTGAATTGTGACAACATTCAATAGGCTTGTAACCATTTTAAGATGGGTACAAAAATGGACATTGCCTTCTACAGGGCTTGCAACTGTCTCTGCCACAAGTTCCAAAACTCAGAATTACACTTAATACAATTTAATAGTTTATCAACTGTTTTGATCACAGCTTTTTAACAATTTTATTCACAATTCACAAATTTCAAATGCTAAAGTGTTGTCTCTTCAAGTTGCGCAGTTGCATGTGCCGCTGTCATACAATATAGCCAAGTAAATGTTTGTCAGCCAATAGTTTATCAACTGTTATGTTCAGTTTCTTTTTTTAAATTTTGGGTTTACAGACAATTCTCATGTTTTTAAAACAAAAATCACTCTTTCATTTGTGTCTCATCCTGTGGCACAGTTTGAAGTGCTCAAACTGCAAGGTATAGGGTTCAATTTCCATGGGAGCAGAGATTGAATGAGTGTTAAAACTCAGTCCTGTTTGTGGTAATATGAGCTTTAAATGATTCTTTAACTTGTGGAATTTGTTTCTGGCCTGTGAGCACTACCGATGGAAAGCTACTGAATTTTTTAGAAAAAAAATATTCCCCATAATTAGATAGAGCTAGAAATCGTTTCAGAACTCAGAAGTTCCATCTAATTTTGGGAAATAATTATTTTAAAAAAATCACAGCCTTAGAACAAATGACACACCATGTAGGACCACCCAATGGTCAGGGCTCAGCTTACAGAGCTCAAATTAATGGTTATGTCAAGTTTTGGTGAGTATTAAAAATATCCAATACTTTTACAGCAGTTGAGATCAGAGCATGAATATACAGCAATGCACTGGTCATACTACAGCTTTCAGAACTCAAATTTATAGTTCTTTCTAATTTTGGCAAATATTTATTCATAAAGAATTTCAATAGCTTTAGACCTGTCATCCATCACAGCCCTGGAACAAATTACACTTAATGAGGGGCCACCAAATGGTCATACTACAGATTTCAGAACTCAAATTTATATTTCTGTCTAATATTTGTAGATATTTATTCATACAGAAATTCAATAGTTTTGAAACTATTGTAATCAGAGCCCAAAAACAGGTCCTACCTAATATGGATTACCTCCTGAATACCAAGTTTGGACAAGTGGCATGAAAATGCAGTGGGTATAGCACTGCTTCCCCCACCAAGAAGGGTGTAGGTTCAAATCCAGTCTAAGGCCTTTCTGATCAAGTTTGCATATTTTCCCCAAGCTCATGTTGTGATAGTTCTGCCCTGCAGGCCCTCCCCCTTTCTGCTTGCACCTCCACCTCAACGAGCCACAGCTGCTGCTCGTTGAGGTGGAGGTGCCTTTGTTTGGAGGCTGTGCCTTATGGAGCCCTGTCTTTTTGCCGCTGCTCTCCTATGTTTTGTTTTGAGATTAAATCTTTATTAATATTTTACTCAGCCTTGTGCACTTGGGTCCCTTATATCTGGTTTGGGTACATGGTCCCAGTGCCCGCCGACTTGTTGCCTTCAGCCGACAGGGGGCAAAACCATGACACATGTAGGTTTTCTCCAGCTTCTCAGTATCATTAAACAATAGAGAACCGATCATAAATCAAATTTACAGTTCAATGTGGTATTTGGCAGTAATTTATTCCTTAGTAAATTCACTATTTTACTATCTGTCGTGTTTGCAGCCTAAATCGAATTTCCTATTCATAAACAAATTTATTCATTTTGGATTTGTTGTGATCACACCCCTAAAACAAAGTACAATTCTTAAATGGTCATGCAACCGATGTCAGTGGCCAAATTTATAGTATAATGAAGTTGAGGGGAACATATATGTTTTAAACAAAATTCAATAGCTCTCCAACTGTTGTGATCACGGCCCAAAAACAAATTCCTGTTATGAGAGGGCTCCGTAAAGTACAGCTTTCAGAACTCAAATGAACGATTCCGACTAATTATGGTGAATGTTCATTTGTAAGAGATACAATGTTGGTGGTGAACTTTGTAGACGGTCCCTTATGTCTCCGAAGCAAGAGAATTTGGTTATACTCACTTCTCGATAAAGCATACGAATTCTGCAACGTCTTCGGTAAATATAAAGATTGTAGTTTTCTTCGTTATGTGCTTTCAGAATATATTAGTTGTTTTATTTTATTCCCCGCCATACGTCGCAGGAGCATATAAAGTTACCATTGTCCATCAGTCAGTCCTAACGCACGGCATTGCACTCGGTATGTTGCCTGTCCGCTTCTCCTCCAAAACTACCTGACAGAATTCAACAAGCTTTGGCAAATGCTCTCAAGTTAGATCGAATATGTGCATCTAATATTTTGTTTGGCAAAACTGGATGATTTCACAATTTCAGTGGCTTTTCCAAACTCTCAGTGGCGGGGGCATACCTGTCCAAGGACACATATTTCCTAGTTTGACGTTGGGTTCCAGAGCTATTGACGCAGTAAACCGAATATCCACATTTAAAACGTCCTTCACCGCAGTACAGAGAAGGGGTTATCCTCAGCGCACGCGTACTGTAGGGATGAGCCCTGTCTCCACACTTTAAACAGGGCAATGCTTTTGTAGGTCATAGTAACGAGAAAATGGCTCATCTTGTATTTAATCCTGATGGTACCCTCGATCGCAAAACACCTAACTATAAATGGTACTGGCAAGTTGTTGCCGTTTATCTGCCATAACGGAATGAGGGCGACTCCCTGGGTAGTATCCAAAATGGTGCAGCAAATCGGGAAACGAAGGACGAGCAATAACCCCCTGCTGCATGATCACGCTTTAGGCATTACCCGCAGCAAGTTGAATCATCGAAATATGACTGCAATAAATGAACAAATAAAGCAAAAAAAATTCTGATCAGTTACCGTGCGAATGTATCAGAATCGCGTTCCTCGCTGGTCTTCGTTTATGTGAATTGAGGTGGACTGGACCTCTATGGGATGTTACTTGCGCAAGCTCAGGATAGGTGGACCACCGAACACGGAGCACAGAGCTGACCCGCCCTCTGTTGGTGCTGTCTGTGTGTTTGTGAAAAGCAAACTTCTTGGCAATTTTTTAAAAATTCCATCATGAATAGCAATGCAAAATTAGCTGCAAAATTAGTTGACAATTGTAAGAAATAATATTCTGAAAACTGATTCACCCTGTCAATAAAGATAACCAATGAAATAGCAGGTCGACTTTACATTAAATGGAAATTTAGTTGAAAATCACAGAATTTGACTAAACATCAAAGATGAGATAATTTAGCATCTGGTACTGCATTTAGTCAACATTGCTGCTGGCCTCACAAATGCACCCCCCCCCCCCCTTTTTTTGGGGGGGGGGGCTGGGCCGAGTAGCGGCCAGGCCTCTACAAACCGAATGTCGCTGGGTACCTGAGTGACTGACTGAGTGAGTGAGTGAGTGAGTGAGTGAGTGAGTGATCAAGTTCAGTGATTGGCTGGCTGGCGGGGTAGAAGTTTGGCGAATTGTCGGCCGGCAGGGAAGAACTTATACGATTGGTTGGCTGAAGATTGGCTGGCTGGTGGGTAAGGAGTTCAGTGACTGGTCAGCCGCTGGGGGAGAACTTAAACGACTGGTTGGCCGACTGCTGGCCTGTGCATTATAAATAGCCTACATGGGTCTCGGATTGTATGTATTGACGCTTTGCAGCAGGAACATAATATCTGCTGTTGGTGGATTTCGGATTTGAAACAGAGCACCTACTTTGCTGTTGCTGGATTTTGTATTTGACCGGAGTTCTTTGCCGTTGGTGGATTTTTGATTTGTCTCAAGAACGTCAGTGAAATTTTCACATTGCTGACTTATGAATGTGTGCCCAGGTGAAGTCAGACCATTCGAAATTCAAGGCTTGAAAAAACTTCACCCATTTAAAAATGGGGGCATCTCATGAGTTAAGTCACAGTACGTGTTTGTTTGTTTAGGGCTTTTGCGGGTCTGCGATGTTGCTCGAAAATTCAGTTAGCTTAGTCACAGTAGTGTGTTATGGCCCCAATTTGTTATGACCTATCAGACAGCAAGGGATGACAGACAACATTTTAAAACTTAAACAGATTTAATTAAACAAAGCACTGACCAAGATTAAAATATTAAAAAATGAGATAGTTACGGTTCCTTTGGTAATTGAGATGGGGGTTGCTATTTTGCGATGTTCTGGGACTGGAAAATGCTCCAACACAGGCAAAAATCCACAAAAAGAGCTTCATAGGTCTTGTAAAGAGAGACAGGTCTGGTCAAATGTAACCTTCCACAATTTCTCCTTGCAATTTCTCCTACTCCTTTAACTCTTTCAATTTCTCTCCTTATAGTCTCTTTTGCAGTCCCATCCCACCTTCCAAACTTTTTTTCAATTCTCTGGGACTTTCCCCTCTCAGGCATGCTCAGGACATGCCAAAAACCTAGCTCCAGACTGGGTTTAACAAAAAAAATGTCAATACTGCCATCTAGTGGCTTTTTTTTCCCCACATTACAAGTGTTTCATTATTTAGGGTATTGCGGGTCGCAATGTTGCTCGAAAAATTAAGTCATGCACCCAGTTTTATTCTCTTGCATGGGCATTACATGACGAGTTAAGTTACAGTATGCGTCTGTTCGCAGCATCTACGTGTCCGAAATCGGTGCAGCTCAAATTAAGTTAGCTACCCAGTTTTATTCTCTTACATGGGCATTTCATCATTAATTAAGTTACATTAGGCTACTGCGTTTGTCTGTTCACAGTGTCTCCGCGTCCGAAATCGTAGTTGCTCAAATTAAGTTAGCTACCCAGTTTTATTCTCTTGCATGGCTTTTGCGGGTCTGTGATATTGCTCGAAAATTAAGTTAAAGACCCAGATTTATTCACTTGCATGGGCATTACAGCACGTGTCTGTTCGCGGCATCTATGTGTCCGAAATTGTAGCTGCTCAAATTAAGTTAGCTACCCAGTTTTATTCTCTTGCATGGCTTTTGCGGGTCTGCGATGTTGCTCGAAAATTAAGTTAAGCACCCAGTTTTATTCTTTTGCATGGGCATTTCATCACGAGTTAAGTTACAGTACGTGTCTGCTCGCACCCACCCAGCATGTCTATCTGGGGCCCATAAGGGTTGAATTTGGGCTGCAGATAAGGGTCCCAAGTGGGTTTGTCCACAGTTTCCATGGTGGCCCCACCTGTGTTTGCCCATATGGGTTTCAAGTTGGTTCTGACTGGGTTTCAGGTAGGGCCCAACTTGGTGAGTTACACATGACCCATGTAGGCCCCATATGTTTGCCCATATGGGCACAAAGATGGATCAGACTGGACCTTAAATGGGTCCCAACCGGGCAGTTTATCTGAGACCCATTTAGGCCCCAGTTGGTTAACTTTAAGAGGGATCTGACTGGGCTGTAAGTGGGACCCAAATGGGTTACATTATGGGCTTCAAGTGGGTTTGTCCGCAGTTTCCATGGTGGCCCCACCTGTGTTTGCCCATATGGGTTTCAAGTTGGTTCTGACTGGGTTTCAGGTAGGGCCCAACTTGGTGAGTTACACATGGCCCATGTAGGCCCCATATGTTTGCCCATATGGGCACAAAGATGGATCAGACTGGACCTTAAATGGGCCCCAACCAGGACGTTTATCTGAGATCCATCTAGGCCCCAGCTGGTTAACTTTAAGAGGGAACGGATTGGGCTGTAAGTGGGACCCAAATGGGTTACATTATGGGCTTCAAGTGGGTTTGTCCGCAGTTTCCATGGTGGCCCCACCTGTGTTTGCCCATATGGGTTTCAAGTTGGTTCTGACTGGGTTTCAGGTAGGGCCCAACTTGGTGAGTTACACACAAAGATGGATCAGACTGGACCTTAAATGGGCCCCAACCGGGCAGTTTATCTGAGACCCATTTAGGCCCCAGTTGGTTAACTTTAAGAGGGAACTGATTGGGCTCTAAGTGGGACCCAAATGGGTTACATTATGGGCTTCAAGTGGGTTTGTCCGCAGTTTCCATGGTGGCCCCACCTGTGTTTGCCCATATGGGTTTCAAGTTGGTTCTGACTGGGTTTCAGGTAGGGCCCAACTTGGTGAGTTACACACAAAGATGGATCAGACTGGACCTTAAATGGGCCCCAACCGGGCAGTTTATCTGAGACCCATTTAGGCCCCAGTTGGTTAACTTTAAGAGGGAACGGATTGGGCTCTAAGTGGGACCCAAATGGGTTACATTATGGGCTTCAAGTGGGTTTGTCCGCAGTTTCCATGGTGGCCCCACCTGTGTTTGCCCATATGGGTTTCAAGTTGGTTCTGACTGGGTTTCAGGTAGGGCCCAACTTGGTGAGTTACACATGACCCATGTAGGCCCCATATGTTTGCCCATATGGGCACAAAGATGGCTCAGACTGGACCTTAAATGGGCCCCAACCGAGCAGTTTATCTGAGATCCATTTAGGCCCCAGCTCGTTAACTTTAAGAGGGATCTGACTGGGCTGTAACTGGGACCCAAGTGGAAGACTTTTATTTGACCCATATAAGCCCCAAGTGTGTGCCTCCATGTGGTCTTGAAATGAGCTCAGGCTGGGCTTTAGGTGGGTCCTAAGTGGGTGAGTTCTGTTAGACCCATGTAGGCTCCACCTGTGTGTCCCGATGCGAGTTTGAGGGATTTTACCGGTTCAGGCTCAATTAAAGTGAATTTGTACACATGGAGTGGGGGATAACATATATACATGTTACAATGTGTATATTTGTGTAGTTATGTCTGACATAAACAAGAGATTATGGAACATATTTGTGATGCTGCCAAGAAGAGAGCTGGGATACAGGGTTGGAGGCGCTGATGCTGCAAGGTTGGATTTTGGTCAAGGGACATAGGCCACGTGCTAAGGCTCAAAATATGATGTTTCATTCCACCATCTGGGGAATACTTTATTTTTGTATAATTCTAACCAGAAGCACATACTATTTAAGGAAACAAAACTTCTTTTCTGAAGTGTGCAGTTTTTTGCAGAAACAACTACCATTACAGGGGCAAAGGGAAATAGAGTAGGGGTCGAAAATCTGATAATCAGATTGTAGCAAGTTTGGTATCATATTGTAGGTCTATGAATGTGCTTCAAGGAAATATGTGTCCCAATCCGCTGGCCAGCCCCTGTGCCCCTGCAGAGGGGGTTGAAATCTGAGAAAATGAGATTTTGGCCCCTTACCATGGGGCCCAGGGGCAAGTGAGGAGGATCAAATATGTTGTATTCAAGTATGTTTAGTTAGACCTTTCAAATGACACCCATGTCGCTGGAGTCCACAAACTCATTGCTGCCCAGGGGCAGGGAACCCCCTAAAAGGGGGCCAAAATGCATGAACTTTTCCCCTGAGTGAATGGGTTTGTGGACCCCATTGACATGGGTGTCATTTGAAAGGTCTAACTAAACATACACTCAACAAAAATATAAACGCAACACTTTTGTTTTTGCTCCCATTTGTCATGAGATGGACTCAAAGATCTAAAATTCATTCCAGATACACAATATTACCATTTCTCTCAAACATTGTTCACAAATCTGTCTAAATGTGTGATAGTGAGCACTTTTGCTTTGCTGAGACAATCCATCCCACCTCACAGGTGTGCCACATCAAGATGCTCATCAGACACCATGATTAGTGCACAGGTGTACCTTAGACTGTCCACAATAAAAGGCCACTCTGAAATGTGCAGCTTTGTCTCACAGCAAAATGCCACAGATGGCGCAAGCATTGAGGGAGCGTGCAATTGGCATGCTGACAGCAGGAATGTCAACCAGATCTGTTGCTCGGGCATTGAATGTTCATTTCTCCACCATAAGCCGTCTGCAAAGGCGTTTCAGAGAATATGGCAGTACATCCAACCGGCCTCACAACCGCAGACCACGTGTAACCACACCAGCCCAGGACCTCCACATCCAGCAGGTTCACCTCCAAGATCATCTGAGACCAGCTACTCAGACAGCTGCTGAAACGATTGGTTTGCATAACCAAAGAATTTCTGCACAAACTGTCAGAAACCGTCTCAGGGAAGCTCAACTGCATGCTCGTCGTCCTCATCGAGGTCTTAACCTGACTCCAGATCGTCGCCGTAACAGACTTGAGTGGGCAAATGCTCACATTCGATGGCGTCTGGCACGTTGGAGAGGTGTTCTCTTCACGGATGAATCTCGGTTTACATTGTTCAGAGCAGATGGCAGACAGCGTGTGTGGCGTCGTGTGGGTGAGCGCTTTGCTGATGTCAATGTTGTGGATCGAGTGGTCCATGTTGGTGGTGGGGTTATGGTATGGGCAGGCATCTGTTATGGACGAAGAACACAGGTGCATTTTATTGATGGCATTTTGAATGCACAGAGATACCGTGATGAGATCCTGAGGCCCATTGTTGTGCCATACATCCATGAACATCACCTCATGTTTCAGCAAGATAATGCACGACCCCATGTTGCAACAATCTGTACACAATTCTTGGAAGCTGAAAATGTCCCAGTTCTTGCATGGCCAGCATACTCACCGGACATGTCACCCATTGAGCATGTTTGGGATGTGCTTGACCGGCGTATACGACAGCGCGTACCAGTTCCCACTAATATCCAGCAACTTCGCACAGCCATTGAAGAGGAGTGGACCAACATTCCACAGGCCACAATTGACAATCTGATAAACTCTATGCGAAGAAGATGTGTTGCACTGCATGAGGCAAATGGTGGTCACACCAGATACTGACTGGTTCTGAGTCCCCAGACCCCCAATAAAGCAAAAACTGCACATTAAAGGGTGGCCTTTTATTGTGGACAGTCTAAGGTACACCTGTGCACTAATCATGGTGTCTGATGAGCATCTTGATGTGGCACACCTGTGAGGTGGGATGGATTGTCTCAGCAAAGCAAAAGTGCTCACTATCACACATTTAGACAGATTTGTGAACAATGTTTGAGAGAAATGGTAATATTGTGTATCTGGAATGAATTTTAGATCTTTGAGTCCATCTCATGACAAATGGGAGCAAAAACAAAAGTGATGCGTTTATATTTTTGTTGAGGGTATTTGAATACAACATGTTTGAGCTTGCTCACTTGCCCCTGGGCCCCATGGTAAGGGGCCAAAATCTGTGTTGCGTTTATATTTTGTTGAGTGTATGTTTAGTTTGACCTTTCAAATGACACCCATGTCAATGGGGTCCACAAACCCATTCACTCAGGGGAACTGTTCATGCATTTTGGCCCCCTTTTAGGGGGTTCCCTGCCCCTGGGCAGCAATGAGTTTGTGGACTCCAGCGACATGGGTGTCATTTGAAAGGTCTAACTAAACATACTTGAATACAACATATTTGATCCTCCTCACTTGCCCCTGGGCCCCATGGTAAGGGGCCAAAATCTCATTTTTTCAGATTTCAACCCCCTCTACAGAGGCACAGGGGCTGGCCAGCGGATTGGGACACATATTTCCTTGAAGCACATTCATAGACCTACAGTTTGATACCAAACTTGTTACAATCCGATGACATCAGATTTTTGACCCCTACTACATTTCCCTTTGCCCCTGAAATGGTAGTTGTTTCTGCAAAAACTGCAAACTTTTCAGCGGAGAACTCTTGGTTACTTTGATAGCATGTTTTTCTGGTTATAATTATGCAAAAATAAAGTATTAGCCAGTCGTTGGAACGAAAACCATTTTCTAGGCATATTTTCAGCCTTAGCACATGGCCTAACACTACTGGAAGACAGCCTCCATTCTCCCCATAGTCATTTAACCATCACAATTACTCCACAGCCATTTGATAAATTAACAATTGAAATTTAATACAGGATCAAAGTTGCATAGTTCATCTTCAACTAAATACAAAAAATAATGCAACAATTTAGCAGCAAAAACCACAACATAAAGTTGTATTTCAATGAATGTTACAGCTTGCTTTAAACATAAAAATTTGAGTTGCACTTTTTATTTAAAAAAGTCTTGCTTTAAACATAAAACAAGTGAGCTGCACTTTTTATAAATTCTTGCTTTAAACATAACACATTTAAGATATACTTTTTTATGAAAAAAAAAACAATAAAACGTGTCATTTTTGCTCATCTCGTTTATTATGGCGGAATGGGATTACACAATAGATTATTAAACTTAACATAGCGGATCATTCACTGGGCATGTTTAGCATTTTTAGCACAAATTAATTGTTTAAGCGCTAGGGCATTAAAACCGAAAGCTGAATGGCTGAGTTGAATGAATAGCGTTTATGTTCACGCAGCTTTGAAATTTTTTAATTGCGATGCGCGACATCAAATATGAATTCGCTTTCCCCAATTAATTTATTCAGTAAGTTCTTTGATTAGCTATTATGTTATTTAGAATAGGCTATATAACATTATTCAAATCAAGTGAAGTTCTCCTGGTTCATTCTGTATTGCGGTTTCATAGGAAAAACGAAGCAACCCCTGCGGCAGTCTGGTGGAATGGTCTATACACTAATCCGGCGCGAATTCTATGGGCGCCGCCATCTTGCCTACCGCCATTGTTGCGTGGCTTCGTCTGCGACTTGCCGGTGCCACCTAATGGACTTTAACTGCATCCTGCATCCTGCTCGTGAAAATGTGAGGTGACAGATATATAAACAATGGCAAAGGAAAGAGATCATTGGGTAGATGACGTCAGGCAGTGGCCAAAACTTACCGATGCAGGTAATTTATTGACAACGTAATGTATTAAGACATGTATGTGATGATAATAAAACGGATATTAACCCCTTCAGAACTGAGATCCTTAAAAACACCGGTACCGGGGACGGTTATTACGCGTCATAAATACAGCATTTTTTTTAAATCGCGACATGTGGAGCGGCATATCCACATTTCGCGAAGAAACTCGACCAAAAGCTCATGTAAACAATTTTTTCCTCAACCGAACAAAATTCAAGCACCAAGCAAGTAAATAAGCATGCAGTAGATTAGAACATAAGCTAAAATCATATCAGCGCTGCATCGCCAGGATTTCTGCTGAATTCGTGGTATGCATAAAAACCATACCTCAAATAAAAGAGGAATGTCCGCAGAATGCAACGATATGAGCCCGGTCATTTTAAACCGACACCACATTGAAAGAACAGCAGGCATACACTTTACAGTCGACAGAGATGAGCAGAAAAAAATTCTTACCTTTGACATTTTGCAATAATAAAACTGCGCGAGGGTAAATCTGCGCTTGCTAATGTTACCCCAATGGGTTCGTGTTATAACGAAACTAGTCCTGCCCGGATCCTCGCGTGTTGCTCCCCAGGGTGTTGCTTCAAGTATCTCAACTCAGTAGCCTTTCGCTCCATGGCAATGTACTTTCTTAGCATCGTAAGCCGATAGCAGATGTCAGGAAGATTATGCCGGAAGGAATTTGATAGTATGAGTCCTGATGATTGTAACGAACGCTAAACCACCGTCATCGTAGAGACCTAGCCTGAGCTACAGCTTTGCGTTCCTCCACTTTTGACGCAGATCTTGGTCCTCCGCTCGACCAGGAAACCTATGTAATCCGTAAGGCCGTAAACATGGGCAGTCAATGTGCAGTATAAGTTTGTGAATTTCACAAGCAGTTTTATTCCAGGCCTGTAATTTCACACCGTTGTTAAAGCAGCCGAACACACATCACGTTCTTCCCGGCATTACTGAATAGCATACGTACTAAAAAAAAAAAAAGAAATTGAAGAACATTTTCGCAACTACAGTTAACGTCTGCAACAACCGCTACGAGACCAATACGCTACTTCCTGCAGCAGGGCAACGCAGCAATGGCGGCACTGTTTTACTTCCGTGTTTCGCCGGATTGGTGTATAGTGTCAGCTGTTTTCTTTAAACTCGAATTAAAAGCCCAACAGATTAATTCAATTAATAGAAACAATGAAAACAAAAATAACTGACTGTACCCAGTTCTTTATTTAACGTTATTTCCACTTTGTGTCTATTTGACAGTCCATAAGAATTTTCTGCTTTACTCCAATAGAATTTCAATAACAACAATTAGCACTTTGCGTTTGTTTGTCGCAAACTGCATGCAAGAAACACTTCGCACCTGTGCAGGCTTTTTTTCTGCGTAAAATGGATTTATTGAGAAGGTACTAATTGAGCAACATATCGAGAACCTGCATGTCCTTTCAATCTGATATCCAACGCTGTTGAATACATTACACGCAAATGACTGCCAGGTGAAACCGTATAGGCTACATCTAACGAAGTGAGGGAGCGTCTTTTAGGTGCTACAATGATCCCAATGAAGATTAACCAATGGTGTCGGATACGCTCAGTGCAACAGCATTGGATACCAGATTGAAAGGACAGATTATTGGTGTGCTGCTCAGTTGATGACCTACCTTTTCAATTAATCCATTTTACAAAGAAAAAAAGCCTGCACAGGTGTGAAGCATTTCTTGCACGCAGTTTGTGGCAAAGAAAGGAAAAATGCCAAAGAAGCTTGGAGAAATAACTGTTGCCACTGCTATTCGACAAGTCCGCAACAGGCGCTAACTCTGGCGTTCGTAGAGCCGAAAACACTAGGGCTAACGTTACTAGTTCGTCTTTACACCAAGAAACTTTCAGTTTCCGTGTCCTAAGAAAGTCCTCGAACACATAGATATAAGAAAACTTGAGTGGACAATCTCGTCGTTTCCGTGGCAGCACGCCACCGCAATCTTGTGTATGTATATTGAGGCAGACGTTCAATGGAAAATGCAGTATAACTGGCCTAAACCGTGCTCGAAAAATAACGAAAACTCGCTCATACGGGACGACAGCTGAAGTTCCGATTTCTCTGTAATGTCTTCCGATTAAATAAACATCGAATACACCGGATTAAAAAATTAAATAAATTTTGTTGTTTGATTATAATTCCTTATTTGTGTCCATTTGAAGTAAGAAAAGATAAAAAGAACACGGAAAACAAGTCTCTAAGTTGTCGACACCCATGTTTAGCCTACTGTTTACATATGACTCATTGGACGTTTATACATACACAGGATGGCGTAGCTATTCTGCCGTTTCAGCTTCGGTCCAGCCCACACTCCGTCCACTCTAGTTTTCTTATATCTCTGTGGTCCTGAAGACGTGGCACGGTCCACAAACGAATCTCGTCTATGGACATTTCCTGCTCTTCGTCCATTTCGACGATCACGGAGGTAGATTTTATTCATTTTCAGGACAAAAACAAGGCGTGCAGCTCGGGTCGGCTCTATGTACAAATGACCCTTGACACAGTGACGTCGTGCAGCTCCTGTGGGCAACTGAGGAGAGGAGACGGGAGCTATGCCAGGCAGCTGGTTTTCAAACAGCATATCCATCCGCAGAGAACCCGCTTAGGCTTAACTGCTCCATCTAATCTGTAAATTACTAATATTTGCAACAGGTATGACGGTTATGATTAAACTATAATTTGTCGGAATTGGGCGTTAACCAATGAAATTTAATCGTCGTTAACTGAATTTGATGTACGTGAAGGGGACGATTACAGTGGGGCGGGAAGCACACTTTCTTTTAACTTTTCAAAATTGACACACCTCCTGCTCTCCGCCAAAACCCCTAAACGCAGCACAACTCTCTCGCTTAGTTTTCTCTGTCTCTCTCTCTCACTCTCTCTCTCTCTCTCACACACACACACACACACACACACAATAATTATAAGGTTAAATTTGTACAGCATCAAAACATTCACACATCTATTTGTGTCAAATGGACAATGACTAATGCTACAGTTAGTCTTTTTTAGTTTTAGTTCCTTTAGCTCCTCATGTGGCCCCCATGCAACTAAACCCAAATGGGTCCCACAAAGTGTTTACCCACTCCTATACCATGACCACTTAGCCTACATATGTTTCATGTAGGGCCCAATTCCATGTCACTCAATTCCAGTCCAGACTCACTTAGCCCATTAAATACTTAATGGGGCCCATTCAGCCCGCCTACGCGGGCTCCTCAGGTTAACCCCATGTAACTAAAGCCTAATGGGTCCCACATAACATTTCCCAGTTCCATACCATGCCCACTTAGCTCATGTATATTTCGTAAAGGGCCCATGTCCATGTTACCCAGTTCCAGCCCAGACTCACTTAGCCCACATATGTACTTAATGGGCCTATTTAGCCTGCATTCATGGGCTCCTCACGTGGCCCCCATGTAACTAAACTCAAATTGGTCCCACATAGCGTTTACCAGTTCTGTACCATGCTCACTCAGCCCACGTATATTCCTTATAGGGCCCATGTCCATGTTACCCATTTATAGCCCAGACTCACTTAGCCCACATACATACTCAATGGGGCCCATTTAGCCCGACTATATGGGCTCCCCACGTGGCCCCCATGCAACTAAACCAACATGGGTCGCACATAGTGTTTCCCCACTTCTATACCATGCCCAATTAGCCTACATATGTTCCATATAGGGCCCCAAGTCCATGTCACCTAATTCCAGCCCAGACTCACTTAGCCCACATATATACTTAATAGGGCCCATTTAGCCAGCCTACACGAGCTCCTCAGGTTACCCCCATGTAACTAAAGTCAAATGTGTCCCACATAACGATTCCTAGTTCCATACCATGCCCACTTAGCTGATGTATATTCCGTATAGGGCCCACGTCCATGTTACCCAGTTCCAGCCCAGACTCACTTAGCCCACATATGTACTTAATGGGGCCTATTTAGCCTGCATACATGGGCTCCTCACGTGGCCCCCATGTAACTAAACTCAAATGGGTCCCATATAGCGTTTACCAGTTCCATACCATGGCCACTTAGCCCACATATATTCTATTTAGGGCCCATGTCCATGTTACCCAGTTACAGCCCAGACTCACTCAGCCCACATATGTACTTAATGGGGCCCATTCAGCCAGCCTACATGGGCTCCTCGTGTGGCCCCCATGTAATTCAACCCAAGTGGGTCCCACATAGCGTTTCCCAGTTCCATACCATGCCCACTTAGCTCATGTATATTCCATATAGGGCCCATGTCCATGTTACCCAGTTCTAGCCCAGACTCTCTTAGCCCACATATGTACTTAATAGGGCCCATTCAGCCAGTCTACATGGGCTCGTCACGTGGCCCCCATGTAACTAAACTCAAATGGGTCCCACATAGCGTTTCCCAGTTCCATACCATGGCCTCTTAGCCCACGTTTATTCTATATAGGGCCCAGTTCCATGTTACCCAGTTCCAGCCCAGACTCACTTAGCCCACATATATACTTAATAGGGCCCATTTAGAAGCCTACATGGGCTCCTCATGTGGGGCCCACGTTTCTGAAAAAATATGGGGCCCTTACAATTTGCCCTGTTTCCACCCATGCCCACTTTGCCCACTTCGATCCCTTATGAGGCTTATATGGCCAGCCCACATGGGCTTCACATGTGGGGCCCATGACAATGAAACTGCATGGGACCTGCTAAATTTGCCCAATTCAAGCCCATGCCCACTCAGTACCCACATAGCCCGTATTAAACCCTTGTGAGCCCCACATGGACATGCTGGCTGGGAATGGACGAGCTATGTACGTTGCTAATTTAGTTAGCAGCTACGCTTTTGAGGAAACGTAACCCTGCCCTTCTCTCTCAGGAGCGTCCCGCCCGCGGAATTTCGCGTCCCGCTTCCCCTTAGATGCCGAAAAGAATTCTGGGATATGCGTGCTGTCGAGTTCACACAAGTTACCATCCGATGCATCCTTGGAAAAATGGGCGTATCAAGAACACTTCCGGGACTTGTAACCGTTCTCGTCGAGATGCAAACTTTGAATTCAGCCTGGTGCCCGTGCCTCGTTGCGCTTGCGCCCAAAGGGGCCTATTCTCCCATGCACTTCGCGCTTTTCAGTTTACGCGTATTTTCCCCTCGACTTAAGTCTGTGCATTACGCGCCTTGAAGGCAGTTACGCGCTTGGGGCGGAGCAAGGCCAAAATCGGGGCGTTTCCGGGCGTTTCTCATGCAAATAACACTTAAGCGTATTCTCCCCCTGGCTTACGCGCTTTTTCTGTTAAGTGCTTTTGAGGGCTGTATTAAGGTCAAGCGCCAACATTAGGCGAAATTGAATATTGCGTTTGATGTCGGTTATAGGCCGAATTTTAACATTACTTTTATTTTACTTAACATGGTAAAGGTTGAGACATTTAATATTCGATTGTTCTTCCTTATTTCTAAACTACATTTCTCAAAGCCATGATAATTTATCAAACGAAATCATCACATGATATTACGCATCAGCCTCTTCTCCAATCAGTTAAATTAAAAAACGCAAAACAATGAATTAATACGAGTGTACATAAGACCATCATTCTACCATGCCCTCAAAATCTAAAGCCAAAATACCAGTCCTGCATTTGCTTGCACTCTTGCGTGATTGGGAAAGAGTAGAGGAGCACGCCGAGGTCGAAGACGAACACGCATATATCGGCTTCGTTTGGACATCCTGGGACAAACAAACATCGAGTGCATCCAGCGCTTTCGCCTGGACCATGCATGAGGCAATCATCTATCTTTGCCGACTTCTGGATGAACAGCCGCAGCAATTATCCACAAAACATACCCGTGGTCATCAACGTCAGAACTGCGCTGTCGCTCCTGGCATCTGGGTCGTTTCAAAGAGAGGTTGGTGATGTCATACACATCACAGGCGTCTGTGTGAAGGTGTCTGACGCAGTTCGTTGGCGCTTCTCCATGCACTTCCACTGCAGAAAGAGTGGATGCCATCCCCTCCTCCTGTGCAGTGAAATGCACAGGGGATGATGGTTGCCCACCACCTATGTTGCGTGTACAGTTCTCCGGTGTGCAGAGAACCTGGCTTTTACAGCGCCCCGCAGATCTCTCCATTTATGCTTTAAATCAGGGATACTGCGCTTACATCTCCCCACCGACGCCACATCCAGAACGATTCGCAGCTTAATTCCTCGGATCAGCCTTCATTGCTTGCTTGCCATACAACACCAACATCTGTGAAATTTGGTTTTCGGCTTTGGCTCGACGTCGCCATCATTGTCTTCCATGTTCTATTAACAAATGCGACTGCCCTGTATGTTCATGATAATCTAAAAAGTTGTGATATTCTCACGAGTGAGGGGATTGATTTTCTAATTGAGGATATCTGTATAAACTAACTCGAGTCCTAGTAATTTTTTACCATTGGTAATACTGTGTAATTTAATATGTGAATAAAGATATTATTAAATAGGCTACTCTAGATTGAGCCCTACCCTGGCAAATACCAAAGCACTATCCATTTGTTAATCAATTTTAGCCTTTAAAGAATAGCCGACATGGGAAGAATCATTATCAGTAAATGGGATAATTGATTATAATAAAGTATTAGGCACAAGTTCAAGTGAATGTGTCACTCAAATCAAATAGGATGATAGGCTATGGATAAGGAATTCCGTCATTACTGAGGCGGTCTCGGGGAGGCGAGATGACCGCGTGCGGGGTAAGAATCCTTGTTAAAGCGTTTCCATGTCCTTTAGTTGCAAACGTGACATCGGAGTAGTTTTCAAGTGCGCAATTTCTAAATGAGATCATATAAACTGTCTTTGATTGTCTTTGTGTGACTAGAATGTTCCCTTTGTCTTCTTCCCTGTCTTCCACGGAACAAACAGGCTGGTGTAGGAGGGGCACATTTTCAATGATCTGATTGCGCTGATTGAGAAGCGCTAAATTCTTTATTTATTATTTCATTATCGCGGCAATTTGTTTGTATGCATAGCTTTAATGCCATGGTGGCTAGAGTAAGAAATAACAAGTGTTATTTCACTAACATAAGTGTCACTAACATATCCCCCGTCGCCGCAATTTTATGTGTCCGTATGGACGGAGCCCAATGCTATATCCCCCGCTTCTTGCTAATCGCGCGGCGGGGGATAAATAAAGAGATGTCTGAATTACGTCTTGTAATTGGTACGGCCTATTATTACAGCGGCATATAAAACGTTGTATCTTCACAATGACAAACTTCACAGGAAAATCAAAAATAAATAGAAAATAAAATAATAATAATAATAATTATAATAATATAAATGGATAAATATAGTTTAAAATAAAAATGTTTAATTTTGCATTTAAGAATAGTGGACATACAAGTTTTTATTTCTTATCAGTTTGGAGATACAAGGTTTTATCAGCAGGCCGACGATAATCAAATTTAAAGTCTGGATTACGTTTTCCATTGACTACAAATGCGTTTTCATGGTTAATCAGAAAATCCTTTTTCCATGTTTTCCTGATAGCCATAATCAATGAGCTTTGTACAGAGTACTGCCTCTCTTTTGGATCAGTCACAACTCTTTCATAAGGCCGCCTACATTCTGAAGTTAAGCGCTGTGGGCGTGATCGAAGCGAGTAAGGGAGAATACGCGTAACTCAAAAGCGCTTAACTTGAAGCGCGTAAAAAAAGACTTACGCGCTAATGGGAGAATAGACCCTTAAGAGGTCTATTCTCCCATTAGCGCGTAAGTTATAGGCCTATAACCGACATCAAACGTAATATTCCATTTCGCCTTATGTTGGTGCTTGACCTTAATACAGCCCTCAAAAGCACTTAACAGAAAAAGCGCGTAAGCCAGGGGGAGAATACACGTAAGTGTTATTTGCCTAAGAAACGCCCGGAAACGCCCCGATTTTGGCCTTGCTCTGCTCCAAGCACGTAACTGCCTTCGGGGCGCGTAATGCGCAGACTTAAGTCGAGGGAAGAATACGCCTATGCTGAAAAGCGCGTAGCTACGCGCTTTTTTGACTTACGTGCATGGGAGAATAGACCCCTTTTTGAGTTTAAGGTGATTTTCTTTCATGCATCGCAAGTTGTCTAACAAACAATTCGAGCATAATCATGATTGGGGTGGAATGAGGAACCGAGGGATGGGATCCAAGTCATAGGACCTGCAAAGAGGAGATGCTAAGTTTTGAGCTTTAGGAGACACCAGTCAGAAGATCACACTGCAGGGATGGGCAACTCCCGTCATGGAGGGTCGCGGTGTCAACAGAATTTACCGATCAGTCTGAGGCCAGTGAATGCCTTGGGAACTAGGTGTGTGGACTCACTAGTGTCATGTCAAGAAAGTTAGGTTGAGTGTTGTCTCGTGATTTCCCTGTTTTATTTTGAAATTTTTCACTCCTCTTCTTCCTGTTCACCTGCCCCTCCATGTTTTCCTTGGTCTGATTGTCTGCCCTGCCCTGATTATTTCCACCTGTTTCCCATTTCCTTGTGTGGGTATTTATAGTCAGCATTTTCCCTTGTCCTGTGCCAGTTCGTCTTAGGTTGCTGTACTAAGAGCACTATGCTAAGTCGTGTTAGGTTGTTTCTTGTTTTGCTTTTGGTCCTTTAGCAGAGATTGTTTTCAGGTTTCATTTTTGCTTTGCCTTATCCTTGTTTCTTATTATATTCCTCATTAGAGTGAATTTTGTTTGTTTCAGGTTTTTCTCTTCGTGAGTGAATTTCAGTTAGACTACTATTCTTTCCTTGAAAGTTTCTTTTTGGCTTTTCTTTGTTTTCTGTAAGAGTATTTAAGTTGCTACTTTTTTTTAAAAGACTGAAATTGGAACTCGTGTCTGGAGTCGAGCTTTTGGGTTCAACACTTTGATACCGCCTTGTCAATACGAACTGGCCAGCATGAACCCAGCCGACTCAAATCAGCTGACGGCAGCCGTGCGCTCCCAGGGCGCTCGCCTAAATCAGCAAGAGGAGTGTATGTCTGCCTTGCAGCATGGAGTGAAAGAGTTGGCAAACTCTCAGGAGGAATTCAAAACCACCATGACTAACCAAGTGAACCTCCTAGGAGCCCTACAACACCCTCTCCAGCGGTTGCGGCTGCCCCGTCAGGGTCCGTGTTTCTGTTCAGGGTCCGCGGCTGAGAGAGGGCAGATGCTTCTACTGTGGTCAGTCAGGTCATCTGGTCATGGCATGCCCAGTAAAAGGGCAGGCTCGCCAGTAGCCGAGAAGGTAATGGTGAGCCATTTCTCCTCTTCTGAACTTCCTCCCAGAGCTTTAACTGAAATTCAGGTGAAGCATCTTGACACCACTGCTCCCACTAGGGTTCTAATAGACTCAGGGGCGGATGAGAGCCTCATGGAGTGGGAGTTTGCCAAGAAACTCAAGTTAAAGACTGATCCACTGTCCCAGCCATTAGAAGCTAGTGCCCTCAATGGGAACCAGATATTTGAGGTTACACACAAGACTGAACCTGTGGAAGTGATTGTTGGTGATCACCATGAACTAATGTATTTTTATCTGTTTCATTCCACCCAGCATTCCCTTATTCTGGGCTTTCCTTGGCTGCAGGAACATAACCCCCACGTGGACTGGAAGACAGGGAGAATTTTGAATTGGTCTGAGAACTGTAAAGTCAAGTGTTTTAAGTCATGTGATGATTCTAAGATGAATACTGTCAATGTTGATTCTGTTCTTGCTAACGCAGACTTTCAACCCCCAGATCTGACCTCTGTTCCTAGCTGTTATCATGACCTAGGTAATGTATTCAGCAAAACTAATGCCACTTCTCTTCCACCCCACAGGCCCTATGACTGCCCCATTGACCTGATCCCAGGGCTCCCCATTCCTAAGGGTAGGCTGTACTCCATATCTGGTCCAGAAAGAAAGGCTATGACCGAGTACATTGAATCCTCATTAAAGGCAGGCCTCATTCGTCCTTCTTCATCTCCTGCAGGGGCGGGATTCTTCTTTGTGGGGAAAAAAGATGGGTCCCTCAGACCGTGTATTGACTATGGGCCTCTGAATAACATCACTATAAAGAATAGGTACGCCTTGCCACTCATGTCATCAGCTTTTGATCAGCTTCAACAGGCAAAGATCTTCACCAAGTTAGATTTTAGAAATGCTTACCACCTGGTTCGAATCAGGGAGGGGGATGAGTGGAAGACTGGCTTTAACACCCCTAGTGGCCACTACGAGTATTTAGTTATGCCATTTGGGCTGACTAATGCCCCAGCCGTTTTTCAAGCCATGATCAACGATGTACTTAGAGACTTTTTTAACCACTTTGTATATGTTTACCTTGACGATATTTTGATCTTTTCCCCAAACCTCGACTCTCATGTAGGCCATGTACGCCAGGTTCTCCAGCGGCTGCTGGAGAACCATTTGTATGTGAAAGCAGAGAAGAGTGAGTTTCATGCCGACACAGTATCTTTCCTTGGCTTCATCATAGCTCCTGGAAAGATACAGATGGATCCGGCTAAAGTTAGCGCTATGGCTCAGTGGCCCACACCCGATAACCGCAAAAAAGTTCAGCAATTCTTGGGATTTGCTAACTTTTACAGGCGGTTTATCAGGAAATTCAGCGCCATAGTTGCACCTCTCCATGCTCTCACTTCTCCTCAGAATCCTTTCCAGTGGTCGTCCCAAGCAGAGGAATCCTTTCAGCAGCTTAGGTCACGGTTTGCCACCGCCCCCATCCTCACAGTTCCTGATCCCAGCCGGCGGTTTGTGGTGGAGGTGGACGCCTCCAATGAGGGGGTGGGAGCGGTACTCTCCCAAAGGTCCGAGAAAGACAACAAGCTTCACCCCTGTGCCTTCCTGTCTAGAAAGCTTTCACCATCTGAGCACAACTACGATGTGGGAAACCGTGAGTTGCTAGTTGTCAAAATAGCACTGGAAGAGTGGAGACACTGGTTGGAGGGGGCGCTGCACCCGTTCATAGTTTGGACAGATCATAAAAACCTTGAGTTCATTGGCAAAGCAAAAAGACTGAACTCACGTCAAGCAAGATGGACCCCATTCTTTAACCGTTTTAACTTTATCTTGTCTTACAGGCCGGGGTCCAAGAACATTAAACCAGATGTCCTGTCACGCCTGTTACCAGCCCCCAGTATTCTCTGAATCTGAAAAGGAGATCACTGTTCCCTCGGCTCACGCCATGGTCCAGCGTTGTCACCGCATCTGGGCAGCTGCCCGCAAGATCCTCCTACGCAGTGCGGATCAAATGAAGAGGGCTGCGGATAGGAGGCGCCGCCCGGCTCCGGCATACCAACCTGGACAAAAGGTATGGCTCTCTACTAAAGACTTACCTCTCCATGTCTCCTCCAGGAAACTAGCTCCGCGGTTTGTGGGCCCATTTCCCGTGACTAAGGTCATCAATCCCTCCTCGATTTGTCTTCGTCTGCCCCGGTCCCTGAGAGTCCACCCCACTTTTCACGTCAGCCGAGTGAAACCGGCTAAGGAAAGCTCCATGGTCCCCGCCGCCAAACCCCCTCCACCCCCCTGGATGGTTGATGGAGGCTTGGTCTACTCTGTTAAGGCTCTCATGGCAGTGCGCAACAGGGGCCGGGGAAAGCAGTTTTTGGTGGACTGGGAGGGCTATGGTCCAGAAGAACGGTCATGGGTTCCTGCAAGCTTTATTGTATGCCCTGACCTCATCAAAGACTTTTACAAGCGCCATCCTGAGTTGCCTGGTCCGTCAGGGGCCGTTCCTAAAGGGACGTCCCTGTCATGTCAAGAAAGTTATGTTGAGTGTTGTCTCGTGATTTCCCTGTTTTATTTTGAAAATTTTCACTCCTCTTCTTCCTGTTCACCTGCCCCTCCATGTTTTCCTTGGTCTGATTGTCTGCCCCGCCCTGATTGTTTCCACCTGTTTCCCATTTCCTTCTGTGGGTATTTATAATCAGCATTTTCCCTTGTCCTGTGCCAGTTCGTCTTGGGTTGCTGTACTAAGAGCACTATGCTAAGTCGTGTTAGGTTGTTTCTTGTTTTGCTTTTGGTCCTTTAGCAGAGATTGTTTTCAGGTTTCATTTTTGCTTTGCCTTATCCTTGTTTCTTATTATATTCCTCATTAGAGTGAATTTTGTTTGTTTCAGGTTTTTCTATTCTTGTTTCAGGACTACTATTCTTTCCTTGAAAGTTTCTTTTTGGCTTTTCTTTGTTTTCTGTAAGAGTATTTAAGTTGCTACTTTTTTTTAAAAGACTGAAATTGGAACTCGTGTCTGGAGTCGAGCTTTTGGGTTCAACACTTTGAGACCGCCTTGTCAACTAACCAATCAGTGACCTAAATCAATTCAATTTTATTTGTATAGTGCTGTTAGGATTTGGCAGGGAAGATGCCATGCGCGAAATGAAAATTCACAATAAATATTTATTTACAAACACAAGGAAAACAGCAGGGCATGAGGGCCATCAAAAAACTAGACCCAAAGGGTTGACAAAGGGAACTAAGGTATGCTACACTGAGCATATGAACCAAGAAACAAGGACTTGCGTAAACTAAGGATAATACAAATATAAGGAAGGCAAGACTTGGCAAAACTCTAGGCGGTACTAGCATACTAGAATACAGGTAGGTTAATCGCTCATAAAAACAATGATGTAGACAACAGGTTCGGTTTAAAGCCTTTCTCCAGCCTCTCCTAGATACTGTATAAGCAAGGGGCGGGATTATGGGAATGAGGAACACCTCATGCTGCACACAAGGCAAAAAGCACATGATAACAAGACATGGGGAAACACAATGGAAAAGCGCACTCAGACAGTGTCTAAGCAATATAACAATGATGAGCTCATTAAGAGTAATGAGCGTCTTCAGCATAGGAGAACCAATACAAGATTAAGGAAAAGTAGTGAATTGAAACTTTGAACAGAATATCACAGAGATCTAAAAAAAAAATTGTGAACGCGGGAACTCAAACCAGTCAGTGCGCTAACTAATTTAGTCGTGGTTAGTAAGCGTCTTTCTAATAAAACACCCTCCCATGCATTGTTAGTAATCGGGTTAGTAATGAGTACTAATAAAAATCAATCAATCACTCAATCTTTGAGCAGACCTGAATATAGAACAACTGCGAAGGAAGTGAGGAAATACCTAATGCCACTCCGGAATACAGTGATGAAACAATAGACGAGGAGAAGACAAACCATGCAATGGAACGTGGACTTGGAGAGGTGAGGTCAGGCTTGCAGGCTTTTCAGGGTCCGCTGAAATAAACAAACACAACACACATTACTCGCAAATACATGAACATGACACAAGCAAAACACGACAAGCGCTTTCAACAGACTGACTATCCAAAGAAACTTTACAGAGAAAAAAGGGCAGTGCCCATCCTAATCCCCAAAATAGCAAATGAAGCAAAAAACTCCCAAAAGAGAGAAAAACCTTCAAACAGTGATGGGAAGTTGCTCCCCAGTCAGAGGAAATCTCAGGAGGAACCCGACTTCAGAGGGGGAGCCCATCCTCTGATGGCAAGCTAATTACCAAATTTAAGCCATTCACCCATTTCTGTCACACAGTGAGTGGGTTTGAGATATAATACCACTCAAGGAAACCTTGAGGAACAGTCAGAGTGAGCAGGAGGAGAAATCCAAGGGTCAAAAAGTAGAAGTCCTGCCATGCATTGCTTCCATCCGTAAACTCTGCGGTCTAATTTCCCTTGTGCTACCTGGCGAAGGAATTGCAAAAATTAGGTATTCACTGGCATGTTTCCCAAAAGCTTAGTTGCGAACGAAACTTTTTGGAAATGTAACCTAGGGTGGTTGGAGTTTGAGACAAAATTCTGAAGTGGACAATGACTCCATGAAACAGGATTTAACACCTTTCTTTAATATTTAGGATTAAGTTGACAGTAGAGCTGTGCCTGAGATTCCCAAAGCACTTCAGGGGGAAAAGGAGTTGACAAAGGTAGAAAGTGACGTACCAACATTGGTCCACTTTTTACCAGCGGCAAAAACATTAGCTGAAGTTGTTTTCACCATTTGAGTCTTTGTTTGTGTGTGTGTGTGTTTGGTGTGTATTTCATCAGAACTACCACGGAAGCAGTTTTGAAAATTTTGCCAAGTATGCCTGTCGGTCTGTGCATATTTTGTCACCGTGATGGTGTTGCAACCGCGCAAGACTCAGCCTTAAAACTCAACAGCTGTGTAATTCAGATCGCAGCGAGGCCAATTTTAAAGGCGTGTGGGTCTGAAATTGAAAATTTCAGCTAGAGACAAACTCAACTGACTAATACACTTGTCGATATTGGAAGCAGGAAACATCTGGTAAAGTACTCAAATCTCCTCTGGTAGTTCCTGCTAAATAGGTGTCTGAAGAATCACATTTCCATGAGAATACACACAAACACAGAGAGAGAGAGAGAGAGAGAGAGAGACGACACCTTTGAACAGCATGGGCCCTATTTCAACAATCTAAGCGCACAGTCTGAAACGTGTTGTGCAAGTGCATTTAGGGCATGTCCAAACCCATTTTTGCTATTTCAACAGAGTACAGTTTGTGTTTCGTGTGATAGAAATAAAATTCACACCCTGTTTTAGACATTATATGCCATGTATTTACTGTTTTGGCCAACCATTATTATCGAACAGCCACCCCTCCAGGGAGGATCCTCGAGAGGACAGCATGAATGACAGTTTGTCAAAATGAAGAAGTTGTGGCTTTATCCAGAGTTATCTGTAAATATCTATGTGCGTGACCTCACATGTCGAAATGCAAATTACCAGATGGAATAAGTTTGCTTACGATTTACAGGTGCTGGTCAACGAATTAGAATAATTTGAAATAGTGCAATCGTAAAATTTTTAAATGCATTTTTTGTGCAGAAAGCAAATCAGGTGTTCACCGCGCCTGTCCTACTTGTTAGAGTGATCACAGAACTCGCTACCTGTAAAAAATTTGCTCAGCTGAGCTTTCCAAAAGGCCCATTTAGGGCATTTAACTGTAACACTGTTGTTTTATTGAATTAGAATAATGGAGAAACCGTTCCACTGAATTAGAATAATTTTTATTATGATTAGAATAATCACTTTCTCAGTACTTTTTGGCTGCCCCCTTGGCTTGTATGACTGCCTGAAGTCTCCGCGGCATCGATTTGACCAGCTTGTCGCAAGTTTCTGCACTCAATGCTTCCCAGGCTGTGGCGATATTCTGCTTCAGTTGGTCTAGCGTAGTCGGCCTTCTGTCGCGAATTTTCCGCTTGACGATGGCCCACAGGCTTTCAATGACATTGAGGTCAGGCTAGTTGGCTGGCCATGCCAAAACTTCAAGCTGTTTTTCGGCGAACCAATCTTTGGTCGACTTTGGCGCATGAGCCGGTGCAAGGTCCTGTTGAAATATGAGATCTTCTTTGCCGAACTGTTCCTCAACAATCGGAATCAGGAACGTTTCCAGAACATGTTGGTATACGGCAGCATTGACAGTCTTCTTGAGGAAGCAGAGTTTCCCTACACCCCAAGCGGACATGCATCCCCAGACCATAACGCTCTGGGGAAACTTGACAGATCTTTTCACGGCCTCGTGGACGTAGGTTTCGCCACCACGACGCCAAACACGAGGACCTTGGTCACCGAAGGAGATGCAAAAGCGTAATACGTCACTGAAGACCACTCTCTGTCAGTCTTCAGAAGTCCATTCGCCGTGTTCTTTGGCCCACTTCAGCCGTTTCTCCATTTGTTTCTTGTTAAGCATTGGTTTTACTGCTGGAACGTGAGATTTGAAGCCGAGTTTGCGTAGACGACGGTAAGTGGTTGATCTCGAGACGTTAGTGCTGGTCTGCTCGTTCCACAAGTCACTGAGCTCGGAAGTGGACTTGAACCAGTTGCTGACTGCGATCTTTCTCAGCTGCTTGTTGTCGCAAGCAGAAGTTTTTTGGACGCCGGAACAGTTGGTGTGCTTGCTGCAGTCTTTCTTGAGAACTTTGCAGGAGGAAGACTGGCTGATGCCGAGCTGCTCTGCAATTTTAGTTTGGGTCAAGCTTTGTTGGCGAAGGGTTGAATTTGAGCCACTATTCCGGTTGAGATGTCGCGCTGCTGACCCATGATTGATTTTACAACTTAGAAATTCTACTCAACCCTGACTTTATACTGCACAGTGAACACTCTTCACAGAAAACAAAAATTCAAGCACTTATTCTAATTCAATGAAATGACTTATGAATTATTCTAATTCAATGAAACAACAGTGTCACAGTTAAATGGCCTAAATGGACCTTTTGGAAAGCTCAGCTGAGCAAATTTTTTACAGGTAGCGAGTTCTGTGATTACTCTAACAAGTAGGACAGGCGCGGTGAACACCTGATTTGCTTTCTGCACAAAAAATGCATTTAAAAAATGTAAAGATTGCACTTTCAAATTATTCTAATTTGTTGACCAGCACCTGCCTCACAGCATGTGCTAATGTGGGGACATAGATCGCACGAACCATTTCAACACGTATTTTTAAAATATTGTGACAATAATATTTCACATCTAACTTTTTTATTCTTAATCGTTTACTTGTGTGGGCGCTGCTGTTCGTCGCTGCATAGTATGGAACAAACAGAGGGTACGCGCATTGTGCACTGACAGACAAAAACGTATAATACTATAATACTGCGTCCTGAAAATAGCAGTTAAAAACTGACTATTGACTGTAAACCAGGTTTATGTTGGTCAGTTGCGCAATCTATTTCAGAAACCCCAAGATAGCATAGCACCATCGATGCACCTAACCATACCTCACTTTAGGACCATGTTACCCATAGGCGTTTTGTTTGCCCCACGGTGCATCTCAAAGCCAAGGCTGCATCAGCTGCAGTGTTAGGGGTTGATACTCATCTCCATCCGCCAAAACTGACATACAGGGTACTGGACAAGGTTAAATTTAGGGTTAGATTTCAGGCTAAGTTTTGGATTAAGGGTTAGAGTTAAGGATAGGGAAACCAGTGACGAATCATTTCAAACAAAGCTGCTTAATGTGGATGAAATGAAGTTATGTCAATTTTGCGGCAGGAACAGAGTGATGACACTTAAAAATGCAACCTTAGAAGAATGCAGCCTTCGGTTTGAGATGCAGCCCCAGTGCGTTCCAGGCCTAGATAGAGGCCCATATCAGCCGATGTAATGATGCCTGGTCGCTGTTGATACGTTCTTTACTGTCCTCTACTGGTCAAATGCAGAAATGTCCATTTTTGAAGAGAAGGAGGTGCGGAGGTACAAATTGCATGTTCTACTCAATCCTACAGTAAGAGTTATCTTGAAAACTCCTGACAATTCTTGGTTAATTGCATACTTTTAAGGTAAAAAAAATTTCAAAACCTATTTTAAACGTCAAGTGAATTTTTAAATGGCCACATACTTTTCCGACCATTTATTTGGAACGTTCAGCACCCACTTGACAGAATACGTCCACTTACTGTTCACGTTTTCCAAGAAATTCTATATTGAAAATTGTGTCCAAAGTTTGAATATTTGAAAGTTATACTGGAGCGGAAATTTGTTAATGGCAGGACTACATTAACATGAATCATTTAAAAACAGTAGGGCAAATAACCTATGCACATTTGAAAAAGTATTAGCATCTGCTAATTTGCACCGTACAATCTTCTCCGTGTTCGGCAATCTGAATTGTAGATTGTATAGATCAACCAAAACTGCTCCAGTTCCTTGTGCATCTTTTGAAATTAGCCTGTGGTAAAACCTGTTTTCAAACTACGGAACTTGAAAGGTGCGTAAGATATCTGTATTAGGTTCAGAGGTGTACGTTCAACTAGATAGATGTTGCGTTTATCATTGTTTGCAATGCGTTGTTTCTTTCCATTGGTTATTATGAATCATATGGAACAGTTAGGCTAATTTGATTGGTTTTGCTCTTTCTACCTTATGTATTCAGTGGCGCAGACAGAGATCGGTTAGTACGTACTGCGTCACTTCCAGGATGACGAGAGAGCTGGTATGACAAGTGATCAACAATAACAAGAATCACATCGACTAGGATAAGGTGAGTGCAATCGAGTTACCCGTGTGAAAAATCCATGGATATGAAATTACTATTCTGCTGCAAAAGCGATCATTTTCGAAAGTATGGTTATGCCATCAGTCAGTACTGCAATTCGGTTCGATGATGAGCATTTATTGAATCTGGAATACGGTCGGTGGCTACGCTGCCAACGAGATGGCTAACGGTAGATCTCTAATTCATAAGAAAGGTAACGCTCAGCCTACCAGCAAGCTAGCCAACGTTAACTATGGGACCAGCACAACTGGCGCAGCTTTCAATCCAGACGTTGCACACATTGTGGCCATCTGCATTTCCATAAATTAAATTTAAATTGTAACTTGTTTGCAAAAGCGATTGAAGATGACTGAATATTACTGAGTCATTTTGTGTCTGCATTTACCTTCGTCACAATAGCTGGGCTTGATCGCCCTGTGGTCTTTGCGCTTGTCTAATGTAATGTTCTGAATTCTGAGCTCGGACGCTACTTTTTTGTCCTGTATAATGTGATGTTATTGACGCGCTACGCCGCTCGGTGCACAATGATCAGCGGTGCAGTTGGAGGTAGTCGCGTCCAACATAACAATGTATCATAGTAGTTGATTAGATGTCCTGCAATTACTTGCATGCTAGCCACTCAACTGTAGCAGTAATATACGCAGTCTCGGCACAATCTGTCCTGTAGGTGACGGTTTTGATGGTTGCTCTCTAACAAGGCCCTTCGGTCTTTTACCGAGATTGAAGACTATTTAATGTGGAATGTCAGAAAAGCAAGAACCATCGTTTGATGGTTGTTAGCATTTAATAATCATTAATGCATTTCGGAACGGATGTTTCGGTTGTTAACGGATTGAACAGCGACGTACTATGGAAATAATGTGGAATTATGATACAGACAAGTGCCTCTTGAGGTATATTTCCAGCGCAGACATGTAGGTATTATGGAGAATCCTGCGTGTTCATTCCCCTCCCATGCTCTCTCATTCATAGTATTTTTGGTTTTTGCCCATCTCTACTCTCAGCTGCTGAGTTAAAAATACAACAGAGGCAGTTACGTTAATGTCTGTTTTCTTCTGGTTATGGGGCGCGTTATGTTCCGCACAACCTAGTTAATAAAGCTTTTCATTCATTTGAAGAACTGTGTTGTCGTGGATTTTTTTTTTTTTTTTGTAGTTTGCGAAGCAATTGGAATAGTAGCTCTTAAATCCTTAGGTTGACTGGAGGTTACTAAAATGCCATCAGCCTTAAAGTGTACGTAGTAGCCTAGCACCTTTGAAAAATACTTGATTTTATTAATTCCAAGAAATTTTCAGTGTCGAAATGCACAGCTTTGTCATGGACGCCAAGCACTTCGCACCCTTATTTCCACCTGAAGCAAACTTTCCCACTCTTGAAAGTTTCAGCCGACAACTTTGTCCCTTGTGATGTTTCCGTAGCAACTCTGAACCCCATGAGATAGTTTTAAACGAAAGTGTTGTCATGGCAGCTGATTGTTTGTAAGTCCACCTTTTGTTATTACAGACTTTTACAGTTGGCACAGCTGCCTCTGGGAAACTGATACGGCCGAAAATTTCTTTTGTCATGTTAACGGGGTGCTCCTAACTCGCATAACTCACTCTTGTAAGCATTGGGGGATGGAGGGATCCTTGGTATGATCTTTGCCTGCCTGCCATTGTATTTGAGTTTACACGTGACAGAGTTCTGTTAACCGCATTTCCACTCAGTTGAAAATAAGGAATGTATTGTAACAGAAAAAAGAATGACACTTGTTTCATTCAATGGCCGGATTGACAGTTAAACATTGTCAAATGCTGTGGCTAGCCTACTTTGATTCATTCTGGAAAGTCAAACAAATATCTTTGGATATGCTGCAAGGTGCGTGGTATGTACTGACCCATTACCTCCTGTCTGGTCATAAGGCGTGAAATTATCTTGTCAGTGCAGACTGACATTTTATACAGGTTGTCCGGTACGACTACCCTTTGGTCTTGGGGAAAACCACAGAGTGGAGGAACCTGGACCGAACTGTGAATATCTTAGTCTGAAGTCCTTTTGTTTGACGGTCCCTGTCCGAGTGTGCTGACATCAAAGACCAGTTTGAAAGACCTCTGTCTGGTAGTTTCGATCTGGTGGCCGTAAACAGAGGAGTGAGACAAGCTTGGATGGTCTTGGTGAATGAGATGTTGCTGCAAGTTCAAGGACCAACTTAGCAGACCATAGAAGGATGACACTTGAGCAAGCAAGCACAACCTAATTGATTAGGCTTTTTGCCTATGGCTACCAAAAAGAACCAATTTCTCTGTAGTTATTGTCACTTTGCCTCTTAATACATTTTAACGTTGAGGAAGAGGCAGTTGAAATCTTGGTCAGGTAACTTGGGGCTAATTGTCAGACAGTATTACAGGAAAAGGGTTCATTAATGAAAAAATAAAAACATCCGCTAATTTCTCCTTGAGCCTAGATGCAGATACTCAAGCACCGCTCAAATTCCCCAATCCAGGATCGGCATCTGGACAAAAATAGATCCGCATAGCCACACACTGAAATCCTGCCATCGCAGATAGAATTGGAGTTAAAATGACTGGGGAGGTTGCCCGTTAACCGATGCACCTGTTCAACCGTTGAGAACATCTGGCATGTCTATCCAATACCCATGCAGTGCTTCTTCTCAATTTCTTCCGAGAAGGGATTTAAGAGTAAAAAAAGTGCAATGTATTTGTATATCTTAAGCTTTCTGGTATGCTACAAATTGGCCAAAACCCAAGGCTTACTTTGGCTATTTTTAGCTGTTAAAGCCTTTGGGTGCTATGTGAGATCAAATTTCTTCATTGGCACTGGGCTTGTGTGCAGATAAGCCATTTTTATTTAAATAAATATTGCATCTCCAGCCCCCCTGGAATCTGCAATGGCTAATTAGTGAGCTATGCACTTACATGCTGACACGCTGCTGGGAGGGTGCGGGCAGTGGATGCGGTTCACCAACAAAATGGGCCTGTTTGTCGCTGCTTGTGTGCACCACATGCTCATTTATAGCATGTGGCAGACAATAGAACGTGTGTATGACTGGCAGGTGGCGCTAGAGCAACTAACAAAGTTTACTCAACCGACTGTGTACCTCCCATATCCCTGAGCAGCGCAAAGTCAGATGTGCTGTGCTTGCATACATTGGCACAGCAGGATGTGAATGGTGATTTTGACGGTCACTCTTATGCTACAAATCTTGACTTCAATGAATGAGCCACACGCATGAAGTTGACCACCTTATTAAAATGAGATATGGTTTCGAATGTTTTTCGCAGTTTGTGTAACTGCGTGCATGTGTGTGTGTGTGGGTGGGTGTGTGCGTTCTTGTACTTGCTACAAAAGGAGAGCCAGAAATCTTTTTTTCCTACAGAGTGGAGACATTATTGAGAAGTGTGGACATTTTTGTATGTCCTCACAACTACAAAGGCAAATTGTAACATATTGGTTAAGGTTAGAATTGGGGATAAGTTAAGGTTAGGGTAAGGGTTTTGGTTAGGCATACATTGCTTATTGTTAAGATTAGGAGAGGCTGTAGAGATACACAAAGAATTAATGGTAGTCAATGTAATGTCCTCACAAGAATAGAAGTACAAGGTTGTGTGCGTTTGTGTGTCTGTGTTTGTGCGCGCCTGTGAGCTTGGGCTCCTGGGATTGAGAACACCATCTCGGCATGTGATGCTGAATAATACAAATTCAATTCCAAACCTGCAACAAAGAACTATTTCACAGGAAGAAAAAATTCACTCCCAGTTGAATCTGTTTTTAGAAGCTGAACAGGGGAACATGCAGAGGAACCGAGGGTTAGAAGCCTTTCGAATGTTTTCGTATTCTAGTGTTTGGTGTACAGTTTTGTACTGTGGGAGGAACAGGGGGCAGTTTTGCCTGTGTTGTGTGTGCGTGTGTGTGTGTGTGTGTGCACCTGCATGTGTGTTTGTAAGTGTTAATGTGTGTTTGGGGGATGAGGGTATTCTGTGATGTCCTGGGTTTCTGGTTACTTTTTATCCTTCACCCCTCAGCTGAGTTTCCTGTCTGGCCCTGCTCCACCCACCTCTGCTTACCTGAGCACGCCTCCAAGCTGGGGAAGGGCCTTTGAGAGGAAGCAATCCCGGAGGATTCAGGGGCAACAGCCTCACTGTAAAGCCACCCAGTTGCAGGGTAAGCCAGCGACAGACGTCCTGTCCTCACCCAGCCTCAATCCATTTCTCTGTCCTGCTCGTAAACTACAGCTGTAGGAATATGCCACGGTTTTTATATGGCAGTAAAGCCATTTTACTCGCATAAGGCAGACAGTGCTCTCAGTATTGCATGATAATTCCTCAGCCCCTACGTGTCGATGGCCTACTTCAGGTTATTAAATTATGCTGGCTAAATTGAGTAATTTTAGAGCTTGACTTGCCTCCTCTTAGTTGGTATTACCATCCATTCAGATACACATACATAATGTACCTCTGGATAATTTGGAAAAATGTAAAATTGTACCTCAAAGTCACCCTGGATATGATTATCAGCCAGTGGCCGAAGTGTAAAGTAGTATTATTTCACCGTAATGTAATCTATTCCAAGAAAAAACTAGAAGGGCACTCAGTAGAGGGCATACCTCTGCCACGCCGTATTTCAGTATCTAGAGTCTTCCAGATCTAGACTCCTGAATAAGTTCCGGATGACTTCCAAAACTGATTCAACTCATCCTTGGACAGCCACCTATCATCCTACCAAATTTCGTGCCAATCCGTCCATAATTTTTTGAGTTATCCTGTTAACAGATAGACAAACAAACAAAAAGGGGTGAAAACCTGACCTCCTTAGCGGCAGTAAGAAGACATAGAAGTTACAAAGGAATCTATTTAATCGCTTTGTATCTGCCTGCTTTGACCTTTGACCTCTGGTTTTAAGTGGAGGCATTAAGTAACTCTTAAAGCAGACGTATCTTTGAACAGTCCAGGGCCCTTTCAGGTTTTCCAGACTGCCTCCCGGATTCCGCAGAACCTCTTTTATGGGTTAATTAAAAGGGCAAACATGGGTACAGCCACAAGCTGCAAATCAGCTGGAATATGGAACGTCATGACATCCTACGCAGACATAAATGACGATATAGTGGTTTAAGTGCTCTGGCGGCGCGAGCCAGGGTTAGTCTGGTTCACGTTCGATTTATGCGGCCCTTAAAGGAACATTATTCAGCATTTCAGACTTGACCCTACAATCTGCTGAAAGGACAGAGTAAATTTTTGGAATTTTGAAGACTGTAGCAGATACAAGCGCTTTTAACCAAATTTCAGTCATCATTTGTGAATTTGTTCCAAAAGTGGGTCAAATTACTATTTGAAATACTTGGGCATGAAAGCCAATTGTAGAATTTGCACAAAATGCTAACAAATAATAGGAACAGTTTTATTTAAATGATAATCTCGCTTTGTTGGTGACATACACTCCATGGCCTAAAGTATGCAGACACCATTTTCACCTTCCTAGACTGTAATTCTGGTACTTTAGACATAAACGTCCATTTGCTGCTATAATGGCCTCCAGTGTTCGTCCAGCCCTCTCCATGAGATGTTTGAGCATCAGTGCAGGGTTCACCTCCAATCTAGCAAGAAAAGTGGCTCTTGTGGCCAGGCAGTGATCTCGGGCAAAATTGTCAGCTGATGTTTATGAACCACTGATTTTAATTACTAGCAGTGATTGTTACATGAGCATTACAAGGATCAGATTTTATTGCATTCAAATCGCATATATTTGGGCCAGGTCACACGTTAACAGTCACAAAATTTGTGTATTTTGTATTATAACTCCAAAACTAAGTAAGATGGAGTTGCAAATTTGTAACTCCATTCCTGACCAGTTTTTTGTCATTTTCACCCAAAATATGAAATCAAATGAACAAAATTAGCTATTTTGTTGTTTGAGTTACAAGGGGAGACCTACTCAAAGCCATTTAAATTGTAACTGTATCTTACTTAGTTTTGCAGCTATGGTACAAAATGCACCAATTTTGTAACTCCGTTACCATGTGACCTGGCCCATTTGCGATCATACAACTTAAAGGGTTAAAGAACCGAATTGACTTAAATCTGTGTTGATTCGGTAGCACATTCCCTATGTGCCATGAGCTCTCTGTTTTTCTTTTAATGATTATATTAAACACAAGCCCAAAAAATAAGATGAATTGTGGTAACTATGTTGTCTAGTGCCTCAGTTGGTCAACTGAGTTGTGCCACTCAATGAAGTGGGTGGACTATTGATATAAACGCTATACTAGAATCACATATTCACCACTGTGTGAATTTAGTGATATCCTTTATATTTGCAGAGAAACAATTGTGATGTTTACATTGAAGTATCGGTGCAAATCTCATGGTCAGAAAGCCGGAGTTCCTGCGAACCTATTGCTGAATTGCGATCGGTTCAGGCGAATTAATTTGAGATATAGGAATTAAATGCCCAAACCTTGCGGAGGGTGGCACGAGAATATTCCAGTTTCAACGCATGAAACTGGTTTTCTCTTTGTATGTTCATGACACTGGCAGTGCAGGCAAGTTACCATCGTGGAGCTCTGTTTTTTTTTTTTTTTTTTTGGAGACACAATCTATTATCAGCTTTCCAGTATTTCTGTATAATAATGGGATTCATTTGCACAATTGCTTATGTTCACGCAAAATTAATACTGTAGCTGTATGTCATACACTGACTTGACATGGCGTTGATAGCGAAGAGTATCATTTGCTTTGTTTACTGGAAGTGAACATTCCGAGATGAAGAATTGATCTCCCTTAACCTCAAGCATGTCAGCAAATTGCACACAAGAATTTGGTGAGAGTAGCAGTAGTGCTACCGCCAGCAAAGTTTGTAAATTTTGTTTGTGGTCCCTCAAATTGATTTATCACTTGCCCAAGTGGACAGATATTCTGACTCTCATTAGAGTCGTAAATTAATCCACTGGTATGTTTTGCTAAAATAAGGTGAAAAAATCTATTCTGTATGTGACATGTGTATCTTCACCATCACTAATTCAAAACTTACTGGCCCCTTATTCATAAAAGCCCTCTGTTATGGCCCCAATTTGTTATGACATAAACGACAGCAAAGGATGACAGACAAACATTTTAAAACTTAAACACATTTAATCAAGAAACACCTTAACAAAGCTACTATCTACTCTAATGACCAAGATTGATTATATACAAAAACAGAAATATTTACAGTCCCTTTGGGGGGTTGCTTGGTGATGTCCTGGGTGAGGAAAATGCTCTAACACAGGCAAAAATCCACTAAAAGCTTCACAGGTCTCTAACAGAATGACAGGTCTGGTCACATGTATCCTTCTCCCTGCAATTTCTCCTGCTACTTTACTGTCTCAATTTTACTCCTTATATACTCTTTTGCAGACCCCACCCACATTTAGACCTCTTTTTTAAATTTTCTGGGACTTGCACCAGACATGCCCAGAACATGTCCAAACCTAGCTCCAGTCTAGGCTCAACAAAAAAAAGGTAAATACTGCCATCTAGTGGCCTATATTCACATCACACCTCCATTCCAAAAGGGAAAAATGTTGACTCATAAAGGCAAAATTTTTCTTTTCAATACAAAATGGTTAAGTGGACACTTGTCTATATATACATGTAATGCAATATTCTAATAAACGCGTGATATATATACATACTCAACCACGGGATAAGCAATCAGCAATTACATTGTCAGCACCCTTTACATGCTTAATTTCCAAGTCAAACTCCTGTAAAATCAAACTCCAATTCAACAATCTCCGATTCTTGTTTTCCATCTTACTCAAGAACATTTACGGATTGTGGTCAGTGTAACAATCATTGGCTTTTGCCCAGTACAAACATAAACATCAAAGTGTGGTATAGATAGAATCAGAGCCAACAGCTCCTTCTCTATTGTGGAATAGTTCTTTTGGTGGCGATTGAACTTCCTGGAGAAGTATGCCACGGGATGCTCAATGTCATCAGAGTCACTTTTCTGTAGGAGCACAGATCCACAAGCTTGGTCGCTAGCATCGACCGCAATGGAGAACGGTTTGTTGAAGTCAGGAGATTTGAGCACTGGGAAGTGACACAGCAGAGACTTCAGGCGATCGAAGGCTCTCTGACATGCATCATCCCAAGAGAACTTTACGCCTTTCTTCAGTTGATTGGTGAGACTGAGAGCAATCTCAGCAAAGTTCTTGCAGAACTTGTGGTAGTACCCGATCATTCCAAGGAAACTGCGCAAAGCTTTTTTGTTGTGGAAAGTCTGGAAACTGGAAAGTCCATGATGGCTTGGACTTTAGCATTTATGGGTGCCACCTTACCCTGGCTTATGACGTAGCCAAGATAGGTGACAGTAGCACAACCAAAGTCACTCTTGTTCAGGTTAACAGTCAGATTAGCCTGGGTTAGGCGCTGGAACAACATCTCTACATCTTCTAGATGTTCTTCCCAGGAGTCACTCCATGTGATCAGGCCATCGATGTATGCACCCGTGTGTGGCAATTCGGCGATTGTAGACTGTATCATCCTTTGGAACGTGGCTGGGGCATTTTTCATGCCAAATGGTAGGACTTCATACTGGTACAACCCAGATGGTGTGGCAAAAGCAGAGATGCTCTTGGCTCTCTCAGTTAAAGGCACACACCAAAAACCCTTCAATATATCAATCTTGGTCAGAAACTTTGCTTGCCCTACTTTACAATACAATCATCAATCCTACGTATTGGAAACACATCAGTTCTATTTACAGCATTGACTTTGCGATAATCTGTACAGAATCTAGTACTTCCATCAGGTTTTGGAACTGGCACACAGTGTGAACTCCAATCTGAGTTGGAGGGTCTGATTATATGATGTTCTAACATGTACTCAACCTCTTTCTCAGCAATCTCTCTCTTTTCAGGATTCATCCAGTACGGATGCTGTTTTATTGATTTGGCATCACCAACATCTACATCATGAGAGGCTATAGAAACTCTCTTTGGTGCATCAGGAAATAGATCTTTATATTTCTTGATCAACCTCTCAAACTGATCGCTCTGTGAGGGTTCTAAGTGCTGGAGTTTTACATCAAGATTTTGCAACACTTCATAGTTTGACAATTTACATGAAAAAACTTCAGCTTTAATACTAGGTTCATCATCTTGAAACTCCCCCTCATCTTCACAAATCTCGGCCATTGGAGGATCTGAAGTGATAGCTGCAACCCGAGCATTTCTATCATGATAAGGCTTCAGCATGTTAATGTGACACAACTGTTTTGTCTTTACAATGTAATTGAGATCATTGAGTTTTGTCCGAATTTCATAAGGACCATGAAATCTAGCCTGCAATTGATTGGACTGCAAGGGAAACAACACAAGGACCTTGTCTTCTGGTTTAAACTCATGGCTTGTAGCCTTATGATCATACCAAGTTTTCATTTTTCCCTGACTTGATTTCAAGTTCTCTTTGGCTAGGTCACAAGCTGCATGCACTCAATCTTTTCCTTGAACTTGCTAGCATAGTCTAACAGACTGATATGTGGCTCTTTCTCTTGCCATTGTTCACTCAACAATAGCAAAGGTCCTCTCACTTCATGGCCAAACACTAGCTCAAATGGACTGAATCCAGTAGACTCCTGCACTGCTTCTCTCGCTGCAAACAACAGCAAAAGAACACCTTCATCCCAGTCTTTCTCATGGTCATAACAATAAGTCCTCATTGTCTTGAGAGTGGAATGAAACCGTTCTAAGGCACCCTGATTCTCTGGATGATGGGCACTAGAAAGAATCTGCTTCGCACCTAGTTCATACACAACCTGCTGAAACAATCCGGAAGTGAAATTGCTACCTTGGTCTGACTGAATTTCCCTGGGAAGGCCAAACAACGTGAAGAACTTTATCAAAGCCTTTGAGATTGCAGTTGCCTTGATGTTGCATAGAGCTATGGCTTCAGGGAATCTGGTAGATGCACACATGATGGTCAACAAGTACTGATTTCCAGATCTAGTCTTGGGTAATGGACCAACACAATCAACAATGACCTTAGAGAACGGCTCCCCAAATGCTGGGATAGGCTGCTATGCTGACATTAACGACAGCAAAGGATGACAGACAAAAATTTTAAAATTTAAACACATTTAATTAAGAAACACCTTAACAAATCTACTATCTACTCTAATGACCAAGATTGATTATATCCAAAAACAGAAATATTTACAGTCCCTTTGGTGGGTTGCTTGGTGATGTCCTGGGTGAGGAAAATGCTCTAACACAGGCAAAAATCCACTAAAAGCTTCACAGGTCTTGAACAGAATGACAGGTCTGGTGACATGTATCCTTCTCCCTGCAATTTCTCCTACTACTTTACTGTCTCAATTTTACTCCTTATATACTCTTTTGCGGACCCCACCCATATTTAGACCTCTTTTTTTAATTTTCTGGACTTGCCCCAGACATGCCCAGAACATGTCCAAACCTAGCTCCAGTCTGGGCTCAACAAAAAAAGGTAAATACTGCCATCTAGTGGCCTATATTCACATCACACCTCGAAATGGAGACGCTGAGCTCTGGCCAGTGTTTCTTGCCCACCTCCTCTCCACATTCCCTAAGATCCAAAAAGACCACAAACTGATCTTAGACCAGCTCTTACTCTGTGAAGTTCTATCAGTGGGGGCCATTATGGTATGAATTTGGGGATATGCGCACCGCCCAGCCCGGCAGAGTAAGTGCTGAAACTCTTGTATTCCTCAGATCTCCTGGGTCTGGATTGGAAGCCATTTTATCAGCCTCACTGAAAGAGAGAAAGTGAGGTGATGTTTACTGTCACTTTTTTAAGGCATTCGGTGTGCTCTGTATAACTTGACAGCTTCAGGGTCGTACCATGGCATTTGCTGTGTCAACATGGCCTCAAAGACTGTCTGTGTTATGAAGATAAGCACACAGTCCTCTGCAAGACGGTCACACCATGAGCGGCAGAACTCGGGAACGGCAAGGAAGGGCATGTCAGGCCAACATTCTCACAAGCAGTGGTCCTGGACATGAACAGAGTAGCTGCAGCCAGCAGTAAATATTAGGGAAGTCCCTTCTTGGAAGGTCATATATCTTACTCCATTTCCTGCCAAACTCGGCTCTCAAGCATTTAATTAACTTTTGTTTGTTTATGTGATTGGACTTGCTCTGTTTGCTTAATCTCGAACTCTGGGATGACCACTGCTCTCGCTGCCTTATGCGAAGAGTTTTATTTTGGTCTTATCTGTTAATGAACTCATATCCGATGTAGATAACCAACTGAGCAATGCTGAGGGATGGAAACAAATACTGGTAATGGAGTCAGCCAGAATGGGATTCCCCAACCAGAATCTATGAGGATCCTTGTTGCCAGGAAAAAAAAATTTCCCCTGAGTGAACATTGCCGTATATTTGGGTGACTTAACGCTGGGGCCATGTCATTGTCCTGATTCTGAACATATATTCTGGATTGAAATCCACTTGGCTATATTTAGCACCATGCCTACACTTCCATTATTCTACACACTGTATTACTTAACCCCTTAAACTCTGACAATTCGTTCAAGTTTTCCCTTAAAGGGATAATTCACCCAAAAATGAAATTCACTCATCTATTCACCCCAAGGCTAATCGAAAGGTCCGTGAATTTTTTTTCGTCCTCAAAACATTTTTGGAGTTGCAAAAGAACCGCATTGAAGACAAATCCAAATCAATTGAAGTCTATTCTTTCTTGTGGCCATTCTTTCAAGCGTAAAACAACATTTAAAAAGCACAAAATGCCTCTATACTGCTTGTATGCTCTGTAAGCCCCGGCAATAAAATTTGACTCGTGATTTTGGACGTCTTTTCACCATGTTTTTAGCCTAAATGTCCAATGTAGTCACTTGGCTTGGAGCCCTTTTTATCTTCGCAGAAAAAGTTTAACATGGCTACGGCGGCCGACAAGGGCATTAAAACATTCAAAACTACATGGCGTTTCTCCTACTGGAGATGTTTTGGGCCATTGCCGCGCATTTGCCCTTGTCGGCCAACGTAGGAAGCTTAAACTTCTTCCGTGAAGATGAACAAGCCTCCTAGCTAAGTGGCTACATTGGACATTAAGGCTTTAAAATGTGACGAAAAGACATCTTCTCGAGTCAAATTTGAATGTTGGGGCTTACTGACACTTGGATTACGCAGCATCATACTTACATTGAAAGACATGTTCAAACCCGGAATGCCATGTTTACGGGGTTAACAGTCTGAGAGACAATGAGAACTGTTTAATTGGTGCTTAATGATCACATGAACAATTGGTTTGTCAGCCATGTTTGTAGTTTTATTTGCTGTGTACCTGCGGGCAGTGGACAGTGACTTGAGGTTCCCTGTGTCTCTCTCTCCACTAGCCACTCCTGCTCCACCCCACGTCTATGAGTGTTTGGCTTTTCTACTGTTGGGGGCCATCGGACAGAGAGGGCATGTGGGACGGGGCATCGGAGCCTCCCGAAGAGGAGGGCCGTACCTTCATGCAGGTGATCAGCGAGAAGTACAGCCCGGAGAACTTCCCGTACCGCCGTGGGCCCGGCATGGGCGTGGTGGTCCCCTCCGGCCCCCAGGGCTCCCCAATGAAAGGTGAGACCGGCGATGGCCTCGGTGATTCCCTGGTGCGCAGGCACCTGTGACCTACAGCGCTCAACAAATTTATTTGACCACCAGCCAATGAAAAGTTTATGCCACAGCTGCCCTAAATTAACAGAGTTGGTAATTGCCAAAATATTCTTCTTATGTTTCTGTAATGGTTAATCCACCCGTATGTGCAAGCTCTTTAATTGGAATGATATTTTTAATGCTAAAATATAATAATTGTTGGTATCCGTGAATTTTTGCATTTAATACTTAAAAAATAGTTAAGCACAGTATTATTTTTTGATTAATATGCCAAATAACAGTTCTTTACTTGCATTCCTGAACATAAAAATTAGGTTTAGTGGTCTGTTGTGCATGCGTGCGTTACATAGTTTCAGTGCGATACAGCTTTCAGGTTTCCTCGGAGCCTTTTCATATTTTATATGCACGTACAAATGGGCCCAAGATGTAGCCTGAGTTAGATTTTGGGCATACTGCCATTCTTGGTTTGGCCAACAGGTGGCTTTTTCTGCCAGATTTCAAACAGCACTAGCTCCCTTATTCTACAAGCTAAGATGCTCAAATTTTTACAGTAAGGTGTTCTGCCAAGGCATCATCATATATATAATGGATTTTTGATTTGACCTAATTTTGAAGGTTATATAGGTCAAAGGTCATTAAATGTGCTGATTTGGTTTCTGCGCCATAGCGCCCTCAGTTCTCAATGGATCCTTTTCCTATTTTATATGCATGTATATGGGCCCAAGATCTAGCCCGAGTTCGATTTTGGTCGTGCTGCGATTCTTGGTTTGGCCACCAGGTGGCTTTTTCTGCAAAAATTCAAACAGCCCTAGTTTCCTTACTAATGATGCACGATATGAAAAATTTCAACCAATGCCGATAACCGATAATTTCCTGCTTCTTATGGCCGATACTGATAACTGATAAGTTCATATTTTCATATTTAGTATAATCTTCATATAATCTGCAATTTGTGAATCCAGGAGAAAAACAAATCTAGGATGCAGTGATGAAAAACTGATATAGATAGGCCAGAGCAACTAAAATTACAGCAAACAAAAGTTTTGGCTCTTCAAATGTTTATTTATTTTTTTCATGTCATATCACATAAATATTTGTGGTCATTTGCTGTAAATAACAATAACATCAGCACAAGACACTCATTGGCTAAACATTTACCATATGAAATTAATAACGACCACACTGGTGAAGCCATGTTGATTATTAATCTGGCAGAGACAGGGCCAGGCTTGGGTCCTGCCAAAGCCATAGATACTCTCAGAGTTGCAACCACAGAGATATATATATAGTGGGTTCGCCATTTTGTAGGGCTGTCCGAATTGTTTGTAAGAATTTTTTCCCCTATATAGTGAACTCATTACATCCCACAATCCACCACGAAATGTAGTGAACATCCTATGGTCACTAACCCAGCTATATATCCCATCATGCACTGCACACAAGCCGAAAAGCTCCAAAAGAGCTGTGTTTAGTCAGTGGAGTTTGAAAACAGGCACTAGACATTTATTAGCTTCAGGCGCAAAAATTATTTTATTTTTTTTGGAAACCAAGCAGCGCAGGAGATCTGTTTTTTACACAGGATATAAATGGACATTTAGGTACTATTAAAACAAATAATGAGTTAGTTAAAAAAAAAAGACGATATTAAAAATTTATGGCCAATTTTGTTGTTTAAACGATAATGGTAAACACAAACACAATGGGAAATATACTCAGTTCGGTTATTACAGCAATATGCCCAAATCTTTCAACTGAAGTTGAATAGGTACAATTTAATTGGGCGACAGCAATGACGCTATTAACAGCTGCGACAGAATGAGCCAAGTTCGAGTCCGAAAGCATTTCTTTCCTCTGCCGATGAGCTCACTATACCGTCACCTACGTAGTGAGTCCCTATACTATACAGTGAGTAGAGAATAGTGAATGAGTGAGTGATTTCGGACCCAGCCTTCATTTCTGTGGCAGCACTCAGCCACCATCTTGTGTATGTATATCGGGGCAGACGTTCACAGGAAATTGCAGTAGAACGCGCCTGAATCGTCCTCGTATAAAATGGAAACTCACTCATACTGCACAACAGCTGATGTCACCATTTTTTCCTGTTGTGTTTTCCTTGTAATAAACATTGAATATACCAGATTTAATATAATGGATTTTCGCTTACATCTCACAAAATGTCCAGTCCCGTCACAATGCATTTCCATTCAAAAGCACTCGCGTATATCGGGCAAGCTGGTTTGCACCATGCACATATGCTGGCGCAACAGAGCAATGAAATAAAGTTCGGCTTTCCTACACTGTTATACACTGACTGAATTTAACCGTCAAATTAACGCATTGTCTCCTTGTCATTTAACTGCGCGCATTTAACCATGTTTTACTCTGAACATGCTCAGAACTCTGGCAAACGTTTTGTAAAATTACAGTTAAAATAACTGGCAAAAACGTGCCAGTTAAATTACCTGACAAAAAAAGGCTTCAGTTCATTCATTTATTATTAACCCCTTTGCGCAGAAGCTGAATTTTGCTATTTATGGGTTACCAAATTTAATGCTGTATAATTCAAGTTTTAAGCTTCATAAAGAGGAAAAATGTGGCTTTACACAGAAAAGACACTTAGAGCATTTAGAATTACATCGTATTTCAGTTTATTTTCATGATTTTGGTAGAGAAAATGGACTGCAAACATAAGACATCTTCATCAGAATTCACCATTGAAATTGCAAAAAAAAAATAATACTGAGAATTGAAAAACTGCTGGGGTTTAAATCTATACATTTCTCGGATCATAAACTCCTTGACCACATGTAGAATTCATCTTCAGCATTACATTCTAGATTACCTACATGCTATTGGCCAAATTACACAGCTATCTTAGTGGCCCCCCAAAGTCTGAGTTGGTGCACTGTCAAATCATCAAATATTCATGTATTTAACACAAACAAAGTCTTGAAGCATGAAACTTAATATGAACTAATGATTTTCTGGTTGAGTTTAGCATGAATTTATCAATAGGGGTGCAGCTGAACATCAGTGGTCGCCAGTAACCTCTCCAAACACAAAAAATGCCTTTTCTCCAATAATAAAATTTAGAGTTTTGTCCATTTTTCTTTTAAGTCCTGCAAGCCAGCACACACAGTCATTAAATAAACTGCTGATTAAACGGTCAGAACATTCACTCTACAATGAAACTAGCAGTTCCGACGTCCAAGCTCACAAACTCATTTCAACACTTATAAGGAATAAGTACAACTCACTAACTCGGTAATATCTTAATTCTGAGATATACCTTATTTTAACAGAATAGACATTCCACTTTCAGGGAAGATCAGACAATATATTGCCTCTCTGGATTCAACAGAACCGTGCAATGAACATGCCAGGGGGTCCACCCAAATGCATGGGCAGTTCATGTTTCGAACAGGAAAAAAGCGTCGGCATTCGACTTTCTTGAGTATGGTATACATTCCAAAACAAAAAGCAAAAGTAGCAACCTAACCTTTTTCCTGAATCCTGTTTCATTCAAAATAATTCCCATTGACCATGTTCTTATCTCATTTAAATCCTGTAAATGTAACTGAACACTCCAATGTCAGTTTTGCGAGTCTTTTTTTCTATAAATCGCGTCTATTTCAGCTGCGTAATGTGAGCGACGTAGACAGGATTCAACCGAACCTGCTGATGCGCATAAGCTTGTATGCTCTGTGTTTGTCCAGTCAATGTGTTTCACTTACAGTGGAAAGTTTAAACACTCGGGAATTAGACAAGAAACGAGCCAATCAATACAGAAGAGCCTGAGTGTATGATTGAGTGATTGGCTATCAACAACAGTACTTGGGTGGATATAAGGAAGCGCTGAATTTTGTCAATGAAGGAATCTACACGTAAATTCACGGTAGGGAACTCCGAATGTTTTTAAAGAGATGACTGTAATTGACAGTAGAATGTGAGAGAATCAATACCATGTAAAATTTTTTGCTTCAGAAAACTGATTTTTCTGAACCGCTAATTGGAATACTGATGGCTCACTGTAGCTAAAGTGGTTGCTACACAGGACAACGATTTTTGCTGTCGCCAAAGATAATTTTTTTAAACTGCTGAATCGATACTATGGGCAAGGATATTGACCAGTTTCACATCAGGCTTAGCTGAGGAGTTTAATTCATGCAACTCTTGAAAAACTGGGAGTGGAGTGAACTTCCCCGTGTTCGAACTCTGCTTGCTTGTGAATATTCAATAACTGATCCGAGGGTGCTGTATAGTGGCCGAGTACAGTAACTGCGTGCTTAAATTTGCAGTTCCATAGACGCTAGCATCTACATCTGTAGTAAGGGGTTAACAGTGTATTCGCGGAAACTGAAACTGGCGCGGTTTCATTTACATAGGCCTACTTTAGTTTTGAGACTTCTACATTGATCCCAGTTGGGGCAACACGCAATATCATCCTGTTATCCATTGTGTTAGGGCAAAGACGGATTAAATGAAGACAACAAGTAGGTATGAACACTTCAGAATGAAGTTGTTCCGATCATAATACACAAAGAATTCATCTGAGTAGTTACACTTATTTAAGTTATTTCACCACGTCACTATAAAGGCATGACCTCTATAAAACAAATGTAAATAATGTCATTCAGTAAAAGAAATACTTTTGCAGCAATTATGTGCAGTTTAATTTAATATTTTCCGTTCAGTAACGCAATCGCTGCTGTCTATCCCATAGGAGACATGACAGTGCGGCGTTTGTTTGGAACGATAGCGCTTCCCCACCAGCCATGTGACCATTCAAGCAACGAATGAGTGTCGCCACTCTGAGTTATCTATTGCTCTGGGGCCTGCTAGTAAGGTACGATAGATGACGTAACCAGTGCGTCATGGCCTGTTTTGGGGCTACTCGGCCTGCAAACAATTTCCCCAATTTCAATAATTTATTGGACCTTTTTATCGGATAAAATGTACCAATCGGATCGAAAAAAATGACGTAATTTCTCCCCAAATTGGCCGATTTTTTTTAATTTATTTATTTTTTTATCCGGCCGATAAATATCGTGCATCCCTATTCCTTATTATACGAACCAAGATGCTCAAATTTTTACTGTAGGGTGTTCTGCCATGGGTTCATCATACATGCCATGGGTTTTTGATTTGACCTAATTTTAAAGGTTATGTAGGTCAAAGGTCGTAAAATGCACCGATTTTGTTTCACTGCAGTAGTGCCTTCACTTTTGAAAGGATCCTTTTCATATTTCATATGCATGTATATGGGCCCAAGATCTAGCCCGAGTTCGATTTTGGGCATGCTGCAATTCTCGCCTTTTTGCCTTTTCTGCAAAACTTCAAACGGCTCTAGCTCCCTTATTCTACGAGCGAAGATTTTTTCCAATTTTTTGCCTGCTTGGCCAAAAGGCCCAATGGGCTTATGCTATGCTCGAGTTCTTTAGTGGTGGTATGCCGTGCATCCCTGCGTACGTGCGTATACTTTTGGCTTGTCTGCACTCTAGCGTCTTCAGTTTTTCACCAATCCTTTTCATATTTCATAGGTGTATATAGCATCTTAAGGTCCCGACCAAGTTCGATTTTCAGCCCAATTGGACCAACACTACGGCCAATAGGGGGCGTTCCATTTTGGCCACGTTTGGCCAAGTGGGCGCAGTGGCTTTGCCACTATTTTTCTGTGTGAATAAGGACTATTTTGTTGTTTCAGTTTGTTATTTGCCAAAGAAATAACAATATAATTTTTAGTTTTAAACAAGTTTTTGACAAATTTTTAAAATATTTTTGTTTTCTCGTTTTTATGACAGGTGGTCTAATGAATTTGTTAAGCACTGTACATGTTCTCTGACCTGCATTCAGAGAGATCAGCGCACAGAGCCTGGGGAAGAATGAAAAATATACAGCCAGGTGCTGAAGTGCATTGACGGGGTTGTCACTCCTCTTCCATCACCCTCAGTTGAATATGATTGCATTAAAATTAAAGCTGACAGTTGGCATCTCAATTGGAGTGAAAGGTTTAGGAATCACTGGAATTCACCTCACTGTGTTTATGTTCTTATGAAAGGTATATGCACCTTCTTTGCATCATGTGTTTGTTATACTATTACATACGTATTTATGCTAGTCTGTTTTGTCAATTTATTTAGACAAAATGTGTTCAGTATTTTATCCTTGCCTCATATTGACTACCTTCAGCTGCTTTTAGTGACAAAGCACAACCATTCATTTTTCATTTCAACTAGACAAGCATTATAAATTGTAATGGAAAGTGCTGGAATGGCGAGTATGCATTGTACTGCCACTTAAGGCAATGCAAGTTTGTGTGTGTGTCTGCATGTTTGTGTGCCTGTGTGTGTGTGTGCCTGTGTGTGTGCGCACGTGTGTATATGTGTGTGTGTCTGTGTGTTTATGAACCTTTACCCCCCACAGATCGACTGAACCTACCCAGTGTCCTGGTGTTGAACAGCTGTGGGATCTGCCGAGCAGGAGATGAGGCGGAGATTGCTGCCTTCTGCGCACATGTGGTGGAGCTAGATCTGTCTGACAATAAGCTGCAGGACTGGCAGGAGGTGGGTCGGGGGAGTCTTTGGCAGGAGGTGGCGACAGTATTGGCCAAATAATGCCCACAAAACAGGAGAAGTGAGCTTTCAGGGGCAACACCCATGCGGTTCTGGTCAACTGGACTGTCTAGTTTTTGTAGTTGTAATTTGCCTTTAAGTCGGCCGGGGAGTTTCCACTGAAGATGTGTCCTCAGGACTGCTGGTATGGCTCAGGCAGTAGAAGTGACCACCACGGCAATGGACCACATCCCATGTTGAGCTAGTGCTGACTGTGGGCAGCAGTCTCGTAAGAGCCGCACATAATTGCCTTCGCCCTGCATGGAGAAATGGGAGGGATACATTAGGGCCATTTCTCAATATGCGTTCTTCTCTGTACTTCTTTTCTAGTGAACTTGAGAAATGTCATCCCTCTGAGACCATTTACTGTCTCAATTCAAAGTTCGCATCTCGACGAGAACGGTTACCAGTCCCGGAAGTGTTCTTGACACGCCCATTTTTCCGAGGATGCATCGGATGGTAACTTGTGTGAACTTGACAGCACGCATATCCTAGAATTCTTTTTGGCATCTAAGTGGGAGCGGGACACCCCTGAGAGAGAGGGCCAGGGTTTGTTTCCCAAGAGCGTAGTTGCTAACTAAATTTGCAACTTGCATAGTTCGTCCATTCACAGTCAATGGGTTCAACTATGCAAGTTGGCATCTGTGATTTTGGGAAATGCACCCCAGGATCGGTAAAGGTGCTTTCACACCGGATGCGAAACTAATTTTTCACACGACAAATTTACAGTCAAAGTCAATGCAAAGACGCAAATCGCGTCTTTGGATTGACTTTGAATGTAATCTGTCGGTATTCGTTTATTATTTCTTAGCTAAATACTATTCTGCTAATTTTCAGATGAGGAACTATTATCTGAGTACATTTGGAATATTGGCTACTTTACAATGTTTTATGTCGAATATGCTTCAATGTTTTCATAGTAGAGAAACTCCGCAACAGCCGGCGGAACGTAGCTAAGCTAAGCACCTTAACTAGCTCGTGATCACAGGCGACTTTTCCCCCACAGATAATATTACTGGGGGGAAAAAAAGAACGATGGCGGAGGAAGTCGCGGCACACTGGCTGGCGTATTGCGTTATACCAACAAGAACGCATCGTCTCAAACCGTCGACAGCCTTCTAAGTGCTCGTAGCCTTGGAAGTGCACTCTTCCTAGAACGACTAGCGAGAATGTTCCTCCCAAGGATGCAAGTTCGTTCTTAGCATTCTTGGTATTGAGAAACGGCCGGTGTTTAGGTTCACTCTTCAAGTGCCTCCAGCTGGCCACACGGATGCTCCTCAGTTTCATTCTGAAAATGTACTTATACAGGTATCCTCTGCTCTCGTTCTGTGTTTGGGAGGTTTGAATCTGCTGGTGAAAAGCAGCAACTGCTGACAGACATGTGTTTCGGAGGTGAATTGTCAACTGTCTCGCTCTCCCGAGTCGGCATCATGAGCCATGGTACATTGTGCTTGGACACGCAGTTCACTGACTGGACATTTTCAGATTCAGGTGGGGTCGGAGATGCCAGATTTTGAAAAAAGACAACATGTCTCTCTCTTTCAGTATACGTCACCCATCTCCCTACCTGTCTGTTTTGAAATCAAACACTTCACTAAAGAACAATAAATATTCTGAAATAATTAAACAAGCCTAATTTTTATGAAATGGCATGCAATTCAGTGCCTCTGTGTGGCTGCACATGAGGAAATTCTTGTATGTATGTACTAAGCCATTTTCAGTGCTAATTTGTTCCATTGTGTCCTGCCCCTTTAAAATGGGGAGTTGAATTGTTAAGCCCTGGAACCTTCTTGCAGCCCATGGAGTGACTGGTTGTCTACCTACATTAACAGCCAAAAGTTTGGACACACTTACATTTTTCAAGCAAACAGAGGTGGAAAAAAATGAGTACATGCATTTTATTCTACAAAAATAGTGCCTGAATCTTAAATTTATCAAAATAACCAAGGTTTGTGGTGGTGTATGCCGAGTTGCGTTTCACATGTATTATTCTTTTTTTAAGGTTTTGGGCGATTACACCCGCATGGCCGTGTTGCGCTTGTAGTATGCCTCTTTTTGACCTGTCTGTATAAACTTGCCTGATTTTAATTACTTGTTTTTGATTGGAAAGATGGTCTTCAGTTTATTTTTTTTTTAACTCAACTCGTCGTTGACCTGCCGAATTGAGTAAACTTTCCCAGCCAGGGAATTTTTTAAGTTGCCAGGCACTGCTAGCATTGATCTTTCATCGCCTATCTGTGTTAGAAGATCTGTAAAAGTGCCTCCTACCATATAACCGTGAAAAGGTTGACTGCTGGAATATCTCTGCAACAGCAGGGAATGGGATAAAATGGTGCAAACTTGTGATGTTGGTTTGTGGCCCCTAAGCAATTCGTCCCGTAACCTCTAGCGCAGGGGTTCCCAAACTCGGTCCTGGGGCCTCCCTGTGTATGCTGGTTTTTGCTCCACCCTGGTTTGACATCATATGATTTTAACAAGCTGTTAATTTGTCTTGACAAACAGTATTTTCGCAGATATGAATACAAACAGTGAAGAATAAATTCTGCATCCACATTGCAATATATAAGTAACAACTGCATAAAAAGAGGGGGAAAAATCCCTCTTACCCAATCAAATGAAAAAATCAATGGGTTCCTAACTGGTGAAACTGTGGGCACATGGTTGCAAAAACTAACAATTTACTAAACAAGCAAATGACAGAGTCACACCTGTTTTATGTTATGTTTTCGTGATTGAGTGCAAGCAAATTATTTTGAAAGAACTCTAATCACCTGTCTTCAGCTACCTTATTTGGAGGTTACTGATTTTCTCAGTGCCTGATTTGATCTGCTTAAAGATGTTATTACCTGAAATTATGAAAACTGAAGTGTTATTACCACACAGAAAAAAAACTTCATATGCAAAGGTCTTTTATTTGGTTTTTTATTCTTCATGGCACAAATGGATATTTATATTAAAATTTGGCTTAAAACGGCAAATAACTTATTTAAACACAAAATACACCCAATTTGGACAAATTAATAGCTTGTTAAAGTCCTATGATGGCAATCATGGTTGGGAGAAAAACACAGCATACACAGGGAGGCCCCAGGACCGAGTTTGGGAAAGCCGGCGCTAGCGTTACAAATACTGATTTGTCAAAACTTTGTACGCAACATCTCCAGCGCATTAACTACTCAGGGATTTGCATTTCAGGCCCACTCACCAAAAGGTGGTCAGGGTGGTCATTTTAATAAAACTGAAGTCCATTTTAGACCTTTCAAATATAAAAAGTTTAAACTTTAGTATATGAGCTGGGGACAAGATGCCTCAATGTATTAATAACTGGTTTAAACAATGTTTGATAAATTGCTGTTTCTGACCTTTGCCATTCCTTCACCCATAGACACCTATTGTAACCACTAGCTGTCACAGTTGGCGATCTAATTTCATGAAACCTTGCATACAACATTTGTAGGTCAGAAACTGGTATCTCATTTCACCCCTGTGCTCCACTCTCAAATAGGGGAAGGGAGGCAGACCAGCTGAATTTAAATTTCACTTAAACCTCTTGTTTATGAATGCTTAAAATTTGCAGAGTATCTCTTGGACTAAATTACGCTTATTTTTCTGTCCCCCCTGAACTCAATCACTGTAACAGAAGTAAACTGTCAAAACTTTTCACTATTACTGAATGGACCTCTTCCCCATTGCCAACCATTGCACTGCACACTGAGTAATCCCATTGCTATCTTATTAAAAGGGAAAACATAAATGAGAAACTTGACATTTTCCTGAAAGAAACTATTGCAGAGCTTTGAACTGAGTCTGGGCCTTTGGTTTTGTGTTTGGAGTAAGAGCATCACGTATAGTGGTGTTGGCCTTCGCATGACATTATTAATCAGACTCGCAGATTTCATGAAATGTCATATTTGCGGAAAGCCTTTAAAGTAGAAAAGGTAGGCCATGTAACTGCCTGCCTGAAAATGTCTGCGTTTAAATATTTATGGGAGGAGACTCATTCCAAGCAGATGCTTATTGGGAGGGTGGGCATTTTCATTTTAAATATTTATGAAATCCCGTCTCATATTTCTGATTTAGTATTATTGGATTGTTTATATTTGAGCTTGCTTTTTATTCTTTAATCATTTTGATTTCAGAACGGACAACATTGTAACTAATATTTGCATGCATGACAGCATTCTTCTTAAGTAGGCAAGAGATCTATTAAACATTCATATATTTAATGCGAGGTTGCCCTAGACAGCCTTTGATGTCCTGAAATAAACCGAGTCTTATATGGGCCAATTTATCACAGCGCATAAATTTTACAGACAGGTTTAATTTAATTATCAAGGTATTCAGGAACAGAGATGGTTCTAGAATATATCTTTCAGCATATTGGAGGAAGAACATTCTGTTTTGTATGACAAGCTATGCCTGCAAGAGGAATTCAGCATTTTCGCTGTAGTTTGAATTTATGCTACCGAAGAGGAGGGTCTCGGTTTTATCTTCTGCCAATATGCTAAGGCAAACATTTGCTGTGGATATTGGTGTGCAGATTTTCCACACGGCCTGTCATGATATTAATTTAACAAAGGATTACTCCTGAAATGTGCTGATCAAACGTATACGAATGCATTTTTTAAAAATGATTTAAATATGGAACTGGGTATTCCAAATGTCATTCACTGATTGGGTGTGGATAAAAATCTGCTTACCCAGTGTTCCTGTGCTGTTATTTTTTTCTCTTAATGTAGAGCCAATGAATGACTCTATAAGAAGGTTCCAGATTCTTGACTCAGTTAGACATTCATTTACATCGTTAGGTGTTTGTTCTTGTTGTTGTAGATCGGCAAGGTTGTGATGAACATACCGAACCTGGACTTCCTGAACCTTAGTTCGAACCCGCTCAACGAGTCGGGGCTGGATCCTAGTTGTGCAGAGGCTTTCGTCAGAGTGCGCCGTCTCGTCCTCAACAACACCCGCGTGTCATGGGACACGGTGAACACGCTGACGCGAGAGATGCCTGAGTAAGGCGCCCCCTGCTGGTTCCCAAGCTGAGATTTCTCTCACTGCTGACTGAATATTTTTTACTCCAGAGGTGGAAAATCCTAAGATCATTAAGTAAAAATCTCACAGCATTTTCTTTGCACTTGTTTGTTCTGTCTCCTGGCAGAAGAATTGTTACTTTGGTCAAATTCAGGAGTTTTGAGCAAAATTCTTGAGGGTATTGGACTACCTCAGTTCCAAAAGAATTAGGTAGTGTGAAAAATGTAAATAAAAACAGCGAGCAATAATTTGCAAATCCCTTTTAAACCCGTTATTTGTACATAGACTAAAAAAATTATGTTTCAACTGATCATCTTCAATGTTTTTTTGAAAATAACAGGTATTTTTGTAATGTGATGTTTAAGACGCATTCCAATGACAGGAGCATGTTCACCACTGTGTAACATCACCTCTCCTGTTTTTAACGCTCGTTTGTCAGTTTGTTAATGAAAACACTAATTATTGGAAAGTGGAATATTTTTCCTATTTTTGCTTGGTATAGGACTTAATTTGGTCAACAGCCCAGGGTCTCCATTATTGTATTTTGCAATTCATAGTTCGCAACGCGTTTTCAATGGGAGACTGGTCCAGGCTGCAGGCAGGCCAGTCTAGCACCCACACTATGACAAGAAGCCACCATGCTGTTGTAATATGTGCACTCTCTGGCTTGGCATGGTTTGAATACAGGTCAGTAGAGAGACATGAGAGAATTCGCTGGTTCTGTTTGGTGACCTATTTCGGTCTCCCTTATTTAGCTAGAGATGTGGGCCTTGGATCCTGACTGCTTAAATCACTGGTTCCAGTTTAGTCATGAGAGTGAAGCTGCAATTTCCTAAATTTCCCTTCATGATTAACAAGAGCTTAGGCATTCTAGCAATGGTCTGAGCCTGACAAGAAACCATCTTTTTTGATGTAGATTATCATTTGCATGTAAACAAGAAGTCATTTTTGATGCTTTTTAAAGCTAATTATTTGCAGTATTAGAATTTGCATTATTTTAAGTATTATTATTGGAATTATTACTGGCTGTATTAGTAGTATGATCATTCCCATCAACATTATTACTGTTTTCAGCATTATCATTAGAATTATTAATTGGATTATTGTTTGCCTTATTAGCGCTCTCATTCAAACTACAGCATTATCATTTGCTTGACAATATGCCTTATATGAGGCATTATCATCTTCATTATTGGTAGCAGTATCATCAACATTATCTTTAGCATTATTATTAGTATTATCATTTGTTGTATGTGAATCCTCAGCATGCACTGTTTGTTTTGCTGCAGGTTGGTGGAGCTCTTCCTGTGCCTTAATGAGTACGACAGTGTGTCCACCTCCATGGTACCTTGCCCTTCTCTGCGCCTGCTGCACATCACAGACAACAACCTGCAGGACTGGGACGAGGTGCGCAAGTTCGGGCCAATGTTTCCCGGTCTAGACACCCTGATCATGGCCAACAACAACCTGACCTCAATCCAGGACTCTGGGGACACGTTGCGCCGCCTCTTTCCCAGTCTGCGTATCATCAATCTGCACAACTCAGGTGGGTCCTTCTGGAGAGCCCATGCCGGTGTGCTTCCTTTTGCCTTGGGCTAAAACTCGGTTACACCCTCAATAATGGGTAAGTTTGGTAATTCCCCAGCTTAAATTTATTCCTCCACTGCCCCCCTTACCTGTGGAGTCCCCCAAGGCTCCATTCTAAAGCCTGTTATGTTTTCCCTCAATTTCCTCATAAGAAAACAAGGAATTTCTTTCCTCTGCTGTGCTGATGATACCGAACTTTACCTTACATTTAAAAGTAATAGCCAATACTCACTTCACGCTCTGCTTCATTGTCTTCAAGGCATTAAAGTATGGACATTGGTTTCCCCTTTGGGATCCCGGCATTTCTTCCCAGGAGTTCTTGGCAAACATGGGCCCATTTTCTGCTCGTATTAAAACACACATCAGAAACCTGACAGTATTCTTTGATTTGGATTTTTAAATTTGACAAGCAGATTAACTCTGTGGTCAGGAGCAGATGCAAGCCCTAGCCAAGATTAAGCCTCTCCATCATATGCTTCCAGGCTTTTGAAAAGATAATCCATGCCTTTATCTCATACCAAATCAAGTACTGAAATGCCCGCTACATGGTGAATCAGTTAGTCATCCCTGTCTCACCTGGAGCATGTTCAAAATGCTTAGCAAAGCTCTTACCTGGCACTCATTTGGGGGAGCATTTTTACCCAATTTTTGTTTTCCTCCACTTGCTTCCTGTTTTGGAATTCATTTTAATGTTGTGCTGTTTGTTTTTTTTAAAGTGCTACATGGTTTGGCACCCTCTTACAATGCCGACCTGTTACTCTTCTACATGCCTCCACGGGCTCTCAGGTCTTCAGACCATCTGCTTTCAGCCCTTCCTTGATCTTGGCAGAAGATGAGGGGTGATTGTGTATTTTCAGTTGCAGCCCTGAGGCTGTGGAGTAGCCTTCCCGTCAACATCAGGTCCGCCCCCTCTTGACGTTTTAGAAAGCCAGACACCAGACCCATTTGTTCCCCCTGGCCTTTGATTGCAGCTGAAATAATTCTTACCCATGCCTAATGTGCATTTTATTTTTCTGTTTTTTATATCATTGTTTTAATCTTTTATCATTTTTCTGCATGGTTTTATATTTTATCTTCCTACTCCTTGCTTCTTATTTTAACCACTTCTTCCTGTTTTATTGTCTTCTGTTTTGAACGCTAAGATTTTTTTCATTGGCTGCTGGGAATTCACCAAGAAGCACTTCGGTCAGTTGTGCTATACAAATAACTGACTTGACTTGACTTGCTTAGGTGTACTGTCTTTAGTTAGGGCATTAATTCAGCCACACCCTCTGAAATAGATTGCTGGGGTAAATCACCTGTTAGAACTCAGCCAGGTGTGCTACCTTTAGTGGGGGTTAAACTTGGGCACACCCTCTGCAAAAGGTCAGTCGGGTACATCTACAGCCAGGGCTTGCTCAGGCGTGCCACCTTCAACTGGAGCTTAAAGTCCGACACTCGTATCACCGCAGATCTCTTGGGTAAGTCCCCAGCCAGAGTTCATTCACCCAGGTGTGCAACCGTAGCTGGGGCTTAAAGTCAGGTAGATATTCTGCAAAAGATCACTCGGGCATGTCACCAGCACTGATCCTTATAGAATTACAAATCAGTGGTCACCAGCCAAGCTTCACACTGGTCTGCTACTATTAGCCAGGGCTTAATCTAGGCTAGACTGTCTGCCACAGATTACATACGTTGGTATGGGTACAACACCTGCTAGAATTAATCCAGGTGTGCTATATTAGCTGAAGCTTAAACTAATATACAATCCACGGCAACAGGTCACATGGGAAAACCCCTAGCTCCAGCTCACTGGAGTGCACGACCTCTAGCAGGGGTGAAAAATCCAGGTTCTGAATGCAAAAGCCCTTGTGTGCTGTTCCAATAACCTGAATTTGTCCATTAAAACAGTTGTACAGCCAGGAGTTGGACCTAATAAATCAGGTGGCTAAATTAATTAGCAGAAGAACATTTGGCCGGGCTTCTACTTTCTGACCATTGGATTTTCTGCCTCTAGTCTCCATTCTCCATTTATTAGATGTGGGCAGCACTTTTACAACCAATCGCTCAGTATACTCTCAGGTAGAATGAATGAATGTATTCTGATTGATCGTGTATCATGCGCATTATTTGAGACATAGTTTGAACTCTTTGAGATTTTATGTCCAGAATAGCACCAATGTACCATTTTAATTATAGTTTTATGTTTGTACTTCTGTGCAACGTCTAGAGCTGTTCCCATGCATAATGCCTCAGTATTACTAAACCTTCTCCTCCAGCTGTTAAATCAATTACTTGTTGATAAAATGAATCACTAGTGACACCCAAAAACTGAGAAAGTGCACCTTTTTCTGAGAAATTCATATAAAAACTTGGAATATACCGAGGTTTACTGAAGATTTGAGGCCAACTCTGTTAACCTCTGAAAAATTAGTAGTAGTGCTGTTCAAACTCCAATTAATTATCCACATTACCAGCACTGCCTGTTCAACAAGGTGCAGTGTAATTAAGCCAGGCCTTAGATGCGGTCTGGATGGAGTCCAGGCTTACAGTATTGGCCATTCTAAAGTTCCCCAGCCCGATATTCATCAAATTTTCAGGGATAATTTGTTCGGCAAATTTTCCTGAATTTTTTTTCAGCTACCAAATTTTCAGCGGAAAACTATTTGAAAATTTTTTCTGCCACCGAAAATTTTCAGATGTATGAAAAAACCTGAATATTCGCCGAATGTCGGGGGGAACTTTGGAACAGTCAGTACTGTAGTTCAGCCTGCTGTGTCTGTGCTGCATACAGGAACTGGCAAAGGGCAGACCACCACCATTATATTAAGAACAACGAAAACACATGTTCACTATTAAGAATATATTCAATCTGCAAAAGCACCAATTTACAAACAAATCAGATACAAAATGTAATTTTTTAAAGGGGTTACCTTGAGGGAAAGTGAACATTGAGGAGTTGTCCAAACTTAAGATTCCAGGGGGAGCAGCAGCACTCCTAGTCACTTCATGCCACTGAAACCAGAGAGGGGCACTGGCCTAGTGAGCCACTTGGCACAGGACAGACTTTATTGAATTTTAGAGAAACATTGCAATTAGCCCTTGGGATTTTCCTTCTCTTCTGAAGGTGTGTTTCTCTGTTGGAACTGTTGGAGGCAGTTCTTTTACACTCTCCCAGTAGCTGCAAGTACATGGTTCTGGGAGTATTATGTCAGCCCTGCCTAAAGAAGATATCAGTGAATTCTCCCTCCCATCCAATACCCAGCTTCCTGTAGTTTTGAAGGAGCTATGTGAGTAGATGTGACCATTTAAAATGTCTGCTGTGTTGTTGTTACACCCTGATGCTACATCACAGGCTTTCTGATGTTGTTGTTTCCTTTTATTGATCTGTTATCCTCCACAGAAACAATATGGTCTAAATATGGTCAGTCAGCCCCCAAAAAATGAAGGGGAGTGAATTCGGGGATAGACGAGTGTGAGGAAAGGTGATGCTGCTTACAGTTAGCAGGGCTGCGTGATATTCAAGTCCTGTGGGTTCAGCTCCATACAATTAGCATTGTTATTATAAAGCGAAGCAAATGCTGTGCCCATTTTGTCTTTCATTCAGGAGGACTTCTGCTTGTTTTGGAGAAAGATGTAAAATCACCTGTGCGCGCGCGTGCATGTGTGTGTGTGTGTGTTTTATAGGACTGAATCAATGGGAGGATATAGAGAAGCTGAACCGTTTCCCCAAGCTGGAGGAGGTCAGACTGCAGGGGATTCCATTACTGCAGACCTACACCAACACAGAGCGCCGCAGCCTCATAGTGGCACAGTGAGTAGCTGCTCCTGGAGCTCCCAGTTCCTGAATCACTCACACAGGCATAGAATCAGTTGCACATGTGGTCATTAACTTACAGGTACTTTATCACTCACCTATTGCTGGGAATCGGTTACCTATTTTCATTCAGGTACTGAATCAATAGCACTGGTACTGATGAACACACAGGTACTGAATCACTTACTCGTGCTGAATTGCAAACAGGTACTGTATAAATCGCACTGGCTTTGAGTTACTTTAAGGAACTGAATCACACACTGAAGTACTGAGCTGCACACTGAGTCGGACACTGGATGACTCACTCAGGTACTGAGTTGCATAAAGGCATTGAATCAATCACTCTGGTGCTGAGTTTCATACAGGCACTGACTCATTCATTCAAGTACAGAGTTACTCAAATGGTACTGAATCACTCACATAGGTACTGAGTTGCATGCAGAGAGTGAATCAAACACAGAGGCTCTGAGTTACTTATAGGAACTTAATCATTTATTCAAGTTCTGAGTCACACGCAGGATTCTGAATCACTTGTTCTGTCTCATTTGCAAGGAGGCATGAGTAGGTTGCATTTTTAGGAAATATGGCTGCTTATGATGGTCTCATTTCAGTAGGAGGCATTGGGAACCTCCAACTTAAGTACCTCGTTTCGGTGAAATTTCAAGGAAGTATTGAGTGTTTCCGTTTCCGTAAAGGAAATCCCAAAATGCCTTGCGACAGACTGGGGATTTGCCGTATAGATCACAAACGTAGGACGGCAATGATCAGTATTTAATAAATTTCATATATTGTTTCAACATATAATTCACTTCTGATAATTTTTCAGGTGAGAAATTGACTGCGTAGATGCCGAATACAGGCTCTTTCGCAAGAAAGAATATTGACTTAAAAGTTTATGCCAATGTTCTCGCAGCACTGGAGCACCACTAACTACACCAACAGAAAGCTGACACTGACATTTCCCATGGAAATCGCTGACACTGTGCTGCAGTGTTTGCTGTGCTAGTCACATGACGCTTCCAAGTTTGGGTGCTTTACTTCATGTTACCTTTGGAACAAATAGTTCCAATCAAGAACAGGTCCTAACCAGGTATCAGGGTGATAGGAAGCCTCCTTGTAAATGAGACGGAGCCACAGACTCTGAATCACTCCTTGAAGTTCTGAGTTCCACACGTGGTACTGAATCACTCAGACAGGTACTGTGCTACATACAGATGCTGAGTAAGTCACATTGGCGCTGAGGTACTTATAGGAACTTAATCACTCACTCAAGTACTGAGTCACACGCAGGATATTGAATCACTTACTTGGGTTTTAAGCTACATACAGACACTGAATATCATTGTAGCTGCTGAGTTTCATTCAGACACTGTATCACTCATTCAAGCACTGAGCTACACACATGGTACCAAAACACTGACAAAGGCTCTGCGTTACATACAAGTCCTGAATGAATCACACTGGTGCCGAGTCGCATGCAGATACTTTATCACTCATTAACATAGAGTTACATGCAGGTACTGAATCAATTGCACTGGAAGTCTCCTGATTAATACAAAGGTACTGAGTCTCTGGAGTTGTGTAGAGATACTGCATCAATTACACCGGTACTAAGTTATACAGGAACCGAATCACTTACTCAAATACTGAGCTACATATGGGGCAGTGTATCACTCACATAGGTCCTGGGTTTCATACAGGCACTCAATCAATTGCGCAGGTGCTGAGTTTCATACAGGCACTGAATCACTCATTCATGTATGGAGCAACAAATAAGGTACCTAAACACTCAGAAAGATATGTAGGTTCCTACTGGTTCAGTGAATGAACCACACAGGTAGTGAGTTATGTACAGTGACTGAATAACTCAAGTTTTGAGTTCTATACAGGTACTTAGTCATTCACGCAGGTTCTGGATTTCATGCAGCTACTGAATCAATCACACAGGTACTGAGTTACATGGAGGTACCGAATCACTCCCTCAAGTTGTTCCAAGTTGCTCACAGGTAGTGAGTCCTACTCCAGTTCTTAGCAACATACAAGCACGCAGTCACTCACTCACTCATCGCACTTATGTTTATACAAGTCCTGAATCACTTGCACTGGAACTACATTGCGCACATACAGGTACTGAATCACAGGATCTAGATCACCTATAAAGGTCCTGAATTGCTCACACTGATGCCCCCAAAACTCAAACACTTATGCCTTACATGCCCAGAAACACACAAAAATGCTTTACTCTCACTGCAGAGTCACGCTGGGAAAGTTTTTCTCTGGACACATTTACTTCTTAACCTTGGGCACATGCACTGTTACTCAATGAATCTGCTTATCTTGATACACACGCACACATTTATATATGTTCGCACACAGACACCGGTTCTCTTTCTCATGTCATACAGAAAAACAGTCTGGCTCTCTCTCTCGCACACACTCACACAGTCTGTCACTGTTACACATGCAAGCACTCGCTCAGTCACCCTCATTCACACATGCACACCTGAATACACACTCAGACTCACACCTACACATGCTCATTCACACCCAGATGTATACTCGCATAGAGACACACAATTAGAACACACATGCATGATACCTCTGTATGTGTCATGCTTTGGCACTAGCAGTGCTGAGGTGCACAGTAGGTGTGATACACAGTTCTGCCTCCCCAGACTCCCCTCAGTAACAGTGTTGAACGGGAGCGTGGTGACGGATGCGGAGAGAGAGGATGCCGAGCGCTTCTTCATCCGCTATTACCAGGGCTGCCCCGAGGAGGAGTTGCCTTACAGGTACATCCCACAATGCACCTCTGCTCTGCCTTCAGTGATACACAGCCCTGTCACTCTGCATCTGGCTGCTATATGCTGATTCAGCCCAGTACCAAAACCCAGCCACAGATTTTCTATCCCTCGCTCTGCGGGCCCTCCTCCATTGCTTTATTGCATCTCCCCGATGACAATAGTCGGGAGATACTATGGTTTAGTTCCAGGGCCGCCGCCGCTGTGCCCGCAGAGATTTTATCTTCCGGGCTCTGGAAGTGACAATTATTACAGGAATTTTTTCTAATTTCGCAGAGGCGAAGATATTTATTTGACAATGCTCAAGACCAATTTTTGGCAATTTTTGACGTCCAGTATGGCTTCTGGTGGCCGTTTTATCCAAAATTTGGGGATCGGGGAGGTACATGACTCGGTCCCTGTGGCAACCGAGTTATCTAGTTACCTTTCCTTATAGGTCTGAAAGTATTGAGACAGCGGTACTACTTAAACTCATTCCCTATGGCAAGCCTTTGCCATCCGCGCAGCAAATTCATCCATTCCCTAAGGTAAGCCAGTGCCAGCAGCGTGGATTACGTCATTCAGAGTTCCGTTGAAAACATGCATAATGAATATACATGAGTATCGCGTCAATCTGACCAATCTGACAGCAGGAATAGCGACCCCGACCATTCGCTGTCCGATGAAAGCACGAAATCAGTTGACGATCGTGGTGATGGGCCACCTGTACTTCAACCACAGGAGTGGAGGGGCCGTGGCCGAGCCAGGACAGGTCAAGGTCGAGGAGCACGTAGTCGAGCACCTAGTTGAGGAGCTGCGCAGCGTCACGTAGCAGGCAACCAAAATGACAATTGGAATGATGTTAAAAATACCCGAAATGACACTGCTAGTTGGACCTTTGCATTTCAACTTGCTAAAAACCTGTATTTTGAAAATACAGATGTTTAACTAAACATGTAATTGTATTGTGTAATTTTCTGGAAAAGTATTACGTATAAATGCGACAATTTTATATAAAAATATTTCATAGGGAATGAGTTAAAAGGCTGGAGTTCGTACTATTGGTTACTTATTCGTAACTGAGAATATAATTGACAGAGTCTGTCTTAAATTTGTAGTTGTATGAATACAAATACACTATATCACTTGTCCTTTAAGTCGTTGCTATTTGATTCAGTAAACATGTTTTTGTGCTAGTAAATTGTATGCAATGAACTCCAATTGTATTTCAAGATGTTTCATTTTGTATTTAAGTATTGGGGGAGTTTTCAGATGATAAATAGCACAGTCATTTATTTTTGGGATTTCTAACTATTCCCTGCCAGATTTGACGACTTCTTTACAAATTTAAGTAACTGTTGGAAACTTTTTATAAATATAACAGTTTTAATATCTGCAGAAACTTGCACTCTATACTGACTGTAGTACATGAGAGAGATGATGTGTAAAAAAAAAAAAATCATGGAGATTTGTCTCCTCCTGGTGCCTCCAATGTCATTGGCAAGAATCCACTTTGCCCGAGCAAAATTAACTGCTCAGAGGCAGGAGTTTTCAAAGCAGTGTCAGTTTCTTGCCGTGCACACGCTGTTCAGCAGCCCTCTTCCTTGGTCTGGAGTCTTGACCAATATTGTCTTTGCCTGGCTCTTGGAGGAGCTAAAAGCTATAGTAACCTCTTTGTGTTTTGTTTGTTAAAATTGTCATTATATATATTATACATTTCAGTTATCAGTAATTGAAATGGTCTGCGAATAAATTTTGAACTTTGTATGGTGGACTCGGATAGTGAAATTCCAGAGACTCAAAGTTTCTACACTTCCAGGTCCTTCATTGCCAACAACTGCATAACTGGTATAGCGAAAGCAGGGGCGGATCTACAGGGGTACAGAGGGGGGCAACTGCCCCCCCCCCTCCCCACTGTCGAGCCTTGCCCCCCTAACTTTAATGTTCTTAAAACTATACTTGTAAAACAAATAACAACTATGTATAAAAGCTCCTTAAAGCTTTTAGTATCTAAAAAGTATCTAAAGTATTCTAAGTATCAAAAAAACTAATTATACAACAGTTAGTTCCGACCAAGTAATTTGATTGGACAAAAGACATTCAATGAGTGCTGATTTAGAGTACAACAGCACTGGGACTTTTTACAGACATTATCACTCCGCTGTACAGGCGTTCTAATAACAGTTATTTATCGCTACGTCAGTTATTTGAGTTGGCTGAGCCAAATAAATTATTAAATAAACAAACAAATCATAATCTCTTGTCGCTTATTACTGTTAATTAATAAAGTACGCTTGTAGAACTTCTGCATAAAAGCAATATCACACTCGAGGTTGTGCTCTTGTGCTGAATATCAGCACTGGTGTGATTATCTGCGGCACTAGGCCTGCGGCCTCGTGCCTTTGACCAAATCATATATCATATCATATCATATCATAATCATATGATATTCAGCACAACAGCACTCCCTTTCATGTGATATTGCTTAAAGGGGACCTAACATGCTGATCCTTCTTTTAATACATATTAGTAATGTTGTAGGATTGGTTGTCCATGCTCAACCTCTGAAAAGTTTCCAAACATAAGATACAGGGATTTTGCTGAATCCAAGAAAGCGATTTTTTGAGCGTGACTTCCTCTCTGAACAGCTCCTCCCGAGATCTTAACGAGAACTGGGTAAAACCTGACGTCAGGTTGTGCCTTCCAATTAGTACAGACCTAGCCAGAGCGAACCACTGCGCTGGACCTGCCCACACGTGAAACTATTCTAGCAGGCACTAACAATGGCAGATCATACTATGCCTTAGTAGCGTTCACACTTTTGGAAATACAAAAGAAGAACAGCAGATCATTTGAGGTGCAATTTTGTTAGCATCTCTCCCAAAGCTACTTGTCAGTTTACTTTTGGACATGAAGAAAAGCAAATATATTCCCAAAAGATGATGCCACCAGAAATCAGTGGCTAGCTTTTTTTGTTTGCTGGCAGCAAACAGCCACAGCTAAAGGGAACGTTAGCTGCTTGTGCTCAGCATTTCACCAAAGATAGCTTTGTCAATAAAGGATAATTCGACACAGGATAAGCCTTTCAGCTGCTTCTCAAACCTGAAGCAATTGCATCGATCAAGCGCTCGGAGCCACAAGCTGTAAGTAACCATATAACCGCAAATAATGTAAGAGAAGCTAACGTGTTACGGGTGGCTAGCAGGACCACTAGCGATAGTTAGAACTAACAATTGGCCTCAAACGCAGGCTTTGTAAAATATTTGAAGATGAAGCCTGTATTGGTCGCGACTGTCCGTGACTCACAGACACAGAAGCTGTAAGTTGCTTTTACTGCAGAAGCCAACCTGACGTGATAGCCAGTTGATTGTGGCTATAGCACAGCGGCTAACATATCCAAGTTACTGTTGCTAATGTTTGCGTCCTAAATATGCAAGAGTGTTATCAGGGGAAATTCTACAGAAGGTGTGTGAGCATTAACCTCATTTGAAGCTAACTGTTAATACTTGTTTGTAATTTGGGTTTCCGCCAGAAAAAAATTGGCACCGGACAACCTGACCAGCAGGTTTTCAATTTATCGGATAAATGTTTGAAATTCCGGTCAAATATTATCTGAATTTATTGAGCTTAAAATAATATGCAGCCTATATAAGAATGATATCAAGGCATGTCAATTTATAGCGTAATCTTTTTTTATTGAAAAGTACGTTATATCAAATAAAATGAGTGCTGTCAATTGATTCATGTGCGTAACTTCTAAAATAGATAAAGCTTGCGCAAGCCCGCGCTCATTTAACATGAACATAAAACAATTGCAACTAGGCTACAATTTGCAAACAAAAAAAAAACACCGCGGGCCTGCTGCACCATAAACCTGGATCCGGGCTTATCGCAGTAACTTCAGGTTTCACCATGTAGGCCATGGGCCGAGGGCCCAAATGAAGGCTTAAAAATAAAAGTGCATCAGGCTCAGGGGTGAATGCAAGAACTTAATATCAAATTAATCTCTGTCATCCACTAATCAAAAAAAGCAAATGTTCTCCTTAAAAGATTTGGTCACTATGGAGTAATCTGACTTAAAAACTATCATGCCCGCCGTGAGTGTGGACGGATTTAGAATCTCAGGTTATGGTAAACTAGCTATAGCTAAGTTGAAGTATTTACTCCAACATAGCTTATTCCTAATTAATATAAGATAAATATGATCTGAGAATGTATTGGTATACTTGTATACTAAAAAAATCTACTGATTGTCATATTAACTTAAACTCAACATACCTGAAGTACCTGGTAACAATGGTGACCGACCAGCTGTAGACAGACTAGTGTTTCATTTCACAAAAGAAAATAAATTTACATCAATATACTGTTCTTTCATTCTTCTGGAAGGTCACATGATCAAAATAAGAAGTTGATCCCTGTCGGAATCATTGTCGGAATCACTGTATGATTGTTGGAGCTCTCTGTTCCCACATCTGTCCCATCGACATAAATCAGTGCACGAGTCCGCCTTTCTTGCACAAACATTTTGTGGAATCGCATGACATTTTCATGCACCCACAATGAACAGAATGGAGCACTGCCTGAGGAGCTATGGGCATAGTTGTCCACTTGATGGAAATTCCTGAAGCTGACAGTGTCCATCCATGTCCAGCCGGGGAGGGTCTTGGTGCCTGTTGCATGCAAGACTTGTACACACATGCCTGGTAGTTGGCTCGTTGCACATGTAATGACAAACTGTCACTGTTTGGTGGCATGCTTGTTTCTTCGGTACATCCAAACCTGAAACAGTTGTACCTTACATCATTCACTATTACACACCCTGTTCATCCATACAGTTCACAGACAAACTTCTCCAGGTTTTGCTGCTGTTCTTGGGATATTAAGATCTTTGCAAAATTCTCTGAATGCCTCTTGATAGGTCACATCATTCATCATTAATTTTAAGACCTTCTGTTTCCCCTTACCCTTGAATGCACTGACACTGTCTCAACCTGTGAAAGGGTGAAGGCCAATTAGTGCCTGTGACGTTGTACCGCCCAGGGTCCGGCATATTTCCCAAACATTAATAACTCTTGTGTTTGTTCCAAGGGAAAGAAACAAAATCAACCTGCACTTCAAGATGGTAGAAGCCCATAGAGCAAGCACAAGAACATCTGTGTCTACTGTCCTAATAATGATCTCAGTTTCTGGGGGACTGGACTGAGAGATATGGCAAGCTTGTTCAAGCATGCAAGAACATCCTGGTATCTGCTTCTTCCTGGTGTGACTGAAGATCAGCAATATCTTCACAATGGAGTGTGTCCTCTGTTCTGTACAGCTTACAGCATCTGTCTCCATAGGTAGCATACATCTCTATGTCAGCAACCATCTGTGCCTGGTGCCCTTTCCATGCATCCCTCTTCCCTCTTCCATGCATTCCCTGAGCAATCCCTCTTTATTGCTGCCACAAGCAAGAAACTTCTTCATTTGTTTTGGCATCCTCTGTTCAGGTCTGTTGATGTTCACTCTAGTTTCACCATGTGCTGATCGATTGTGTCTCTCAAACCCTTTTGTTGACATGTCAGGATATCTGTCTCCAACAAAATCCACTCTTTTCGCAGAATACTTCTTGGTGAGACAAACTATCTGCTGCAGTAGGGACAGTGCTAAGCCATCAGAAGTTTCTGGAAAGTGACGTTGCTGCTGGATCATAGCCATGGCATCGATCATGAGAGCAGTTTCTTTGCTAAACTCTGCATGGATTCCAAGTTGAGAGTTAGGCGCTTGTCTTTCCAATTCATGCAGTAAAGTGACTTTCGACGTCTTAACCATTGATCCATCAAAATTTGCTATGGCTTGTGGCACTGAACTCAAAGGAAAAGCCATGACAGCCTTCAAATCTATTCCTTTTTCTTGGGCAATAATAAGCAATCTTGATAGGATGTTGCGATTTTCCTTCAGTGATGCACTGAGAAGAGACTGTTTTGACTTTGGCTTTCTATCAATATCAGAAAATGTCTTGCATGAGGGAAGAGTTAGACTGTCATAAAGGTCCTTTTGGTTTCCAGTGAAGGTGTTGAAGCATTCTTCTCCACGGCTGAAAGTCGTTGACAAGTCAGGCTTCACATTTTCAGGTGCTACCTTTCCCAAGGAAATGTTGACAATGTCTAGATCTTCCTGAAAAGTGAAGGGGTTTGAGAACCCTGAAATGGTTGACATGACATCTTGAATAGCCTGCTCATCAGTACGCATCCTTGACTTCAGCAATTCTGATTGAGATGATGAAGCATTATAATGATACAATCTTTTGTTATTTTATCACATAAAAGAACAAATTTGCATCAATCATGCTGGAAACCAAGCAAATATGTATGTCCACATTCACAGAAGGCCAAAATAAATGTATAATTTCTCACCATAAACAAACACTTGTAGATAAAATGGATGTAACATTTAAAAAATTGGGCATAGCTTTAGTATACCTGGCTATGTGCCGGGTCTAGGGGCAATAACTGCCAATAGTATCAAGGCAATTGCAATAATTCCATACAACAACAACTTCAAATACTTCCAAAACCTTAGCTTGCATGCTCTAGTTTATCAATATACACTTTAAAGAAGCTAAATTATTAGCATTACCATGAAGGAAGTGTTGCAATCTACCTACCCACATGGCTTATTTGCTGCATATAACCTGATTTGACTGATATCAGTGATTTTTTCATTTTTGTGTTAAAAGAAAAGTGATTGAAAACTGAACAACAATCTTTGTGAATGAAAAACATCTTTGTTCTTAGATGTGCAAACTTAAAAAGCTAATTGATCGTCAATCTTTCAAATACAATTACTAATTTGATGTAGATACAAGCTGTATATTATCTAGGTACCATTTTCAATTGGAAATCCAAGTGATCGAAAACTGAACAATAACAAACATTGTGTGAATTTGATCCATTATTAACTACTTCAAATGAGAAAGCAAAACAATCACTGACCTCACTGTCAGGAGGCTTGTTTGGTTGTCGAAGTCGTCCTTTCTCTTTCCTAGTAACACCTTGCCGTATCCTCTTTACATCTGTAAATCTTTGGTAACACAGTCTATGAAAACCGGCAAGGTCAGGTACCACATGCTCATCATTCTCAAGTATCTTGGCTGAAATTTCCTTCTCTAGTCCATCTATGGATGCCCAGACCCTAGCACTCTCATACAGCTTGGCCCAAGAAACTTCAGTGCATGATCAAATTGGCTCCTTGTCGATTTCAAGCAAATGGCAGAAACACTCTCTCGTGGAGGCTGCCATATTTCCGCACCGGACTCGCAGCAGATGCTGGCTTCTGATTGGTTAATAATGCAAAAGTCATCTGACTCATTAAATTGCTATTTTTTAATCAGTGACCGCTTATTTTTCGGAGAACTTTATCAAATATGTTTTAATACATATAAATCTTAATTACTATACCAAAATATCTTATTCATCCTCCAGCCTGAAGCACCTTGTCACAATATGATGGCTCGGCCCACGGCCTACTGTGTTCTCTGTACCACGAAGGCAGCTCACTTCTTACCGATGTATATCTCCCCGGCAACATAAGCTGAATGGCTAACCTGCTCCGGAGCAGGTTTACTTCTAGTTTCAGATCACAGCGTGCTAAAGCACCGTCTACTGACCAATCACTTCTCTGAGAAAATAGTATCGCCGTCCGGGAAGGTTTTAGCAGAGTTCGTTGTGCGGATGAATACCAATATGAACAATACATGTTTGACATATGGCGACCGCAGCGGAGTCGTGCGCACATAGGTTCACATCTTGTGGGTATAACACTGCTGTATTTTTCCACGGCCAAAAGCACTAAAGCCTTGTACTTGTTGCACTTATGAAAGCAAGCCTGCTGACCGCTTTGAATTATGCTTTTGTAGAAATTCATTATTTGTTCTCCGGCTCTTTTTACACCGCCGGGGTTGAAGCTGGGAAAAAAAAAATCCATACACGCCTCAAGAATACATCCTCGCATTACGTCAGTTTAATGAAATACGCAACTGTAATTTTACTGATGGGGCAGTGACATTATAAACGATAAGACACGCACATCCCTATACCCAGTAGGCTTCGTGCTGGATCAAACGTATCCTGTAAAGCAGAAAAGGGAGAGATGCCCTCACTAGCCTACATAGCGCCTGTTATGATTTACTGCAGCAGAAGTAAATTTAAATCATATTGCAGCAATAGCCCACGTCGGCTACAATCATGAATACGAGAGTTATTTGCAGTGATATTGTATTATTACAATTAACTTTCGCATTTACACATTCGGGGATCTTTGCCAACTGTCCTTTCTGTATTTGGCAGCTGCAACGGTTTTAATTTTTGCCAGGATGATCTTTTTATGAAGAGCTCTTGCTTCGCATTTGAAAAGTACGCAGCTTTGCTTCCAGTCGGTTTGTTCATAGTCATTTGCTTCAAACACCGCCCCTTTTATGTGAACGCGCACATATCCAGATTGGAAAATCCTGGGTTCAAGTTACCGAGTTGATTACTGGCTTCGTGGTGCCGCTTGTCACGAATGCAGAAGGCTGGTTAAGTGCAGTCAGATAACTGATAACGCGACATGCAGCCAACTTGAAATAAAATGGATGCAAAAAAAAAAAAGATAAGAAAAGAAAAAAACAAACTAAAAAAAAAATATCCCTTTACATGTTTCTGGCTTGAGACATTTTAACCTACTTTTTACAGTACGTATTTACGCTGCAGTGAACTGTGCAGCAGCTGAATTAAAATCATAAGTCTCAAGTGTCTCTCCGCAACTTGCAATGCGCATCGTTCTTGTGATTTTGTTCTCCCCCAGGCGACTTCGTTGCGCTGTTTCGGCACACTGGAGACAGGGATCACGCAGGCTAATTTGGCCAGTTTAGCCCACTCAGGGTACTAGCCCACTTCAGATTGCATCTCAGTCTCTACATAATCCTTCTTAGACCGGTTTGGTTTCAGAAAATAGTTTTTATATTAGCTTGTTTCGACATGTCCGACCTCTCCCGTTATTGTTGTTGTAAAGCGCGGTGCATGCTTTGTCAGAGTAGCCTAATTGAAACAAATGCGACAACTTTACTTCCGCGTGAAAAAAGTTTCGTTCCACATATAGGCCTGGCCTTCACATTAATAAAAAAAAAATAAGAATCGGCTTTTTTTTTGTTGTAGAATGACGTGGAAATTGATTGATTTATTAAAATTCAAATTATGCCCAGAGGGAATATTTTCACCGGATATTTTGACCGGAGGGGTTAAAAATTAACGGACTTCGGCAGTTTTTACCAGTCAAAGTTCGGTAATTACCGGATAACGGAAACCCAGATACGGAGTTTGGTTGCAGTAATTGCACCCGGCACAAACCAGGTATAAGCGTATGGAAGATCTGCTGGCATTGTGTCGACAAGAAACTTGTTAGCATGCTTCTTCTACATTAGCACAGTAACACTAGTCTGCACATTTATTTACAGTTACTTGGCTCCAGGTGGCAATCTTCCATCTGGTGAAATAATTCTCAGTGCGGTGATGGGGACACTGCACTGAAGGAGATGCCAACTTTCAGATGTTAAACCATGGCCCTGACTCACTGTGGTCATTTAAGATCCCATAACGTGTTCAACAAGAATAGGGGGTTCCCCAGTGGCTAAATTGCCAGCCTGGCTCTTTCAACCTGCCACCTAATCATCCTCTGATCTAACTGGCTATGCAATTGTCTTCTCCCTCTCCATCTCAGGCTGATGGTAAGACTGGTGAGTGCGCTGGTGCAGAATGGCTGCCATTGCATCATCCTGGTGGGTGCTGCTCATTGGTGGTTGAGAGATGTGATTATTCCATCTGACTGTAAAGTGCATTGAGTGCCTATGAGAAGGTGCTATGTAAATGTAGTGTTTATTCATTTGTTCGTTCGTTCATTCATTCATTTCTCTGATTTTGGTTGCTAATAGCCACCACCACGAAGTAGAGCGGACATTGCCATAACGCTCGTCTCTCTGTCCATCCATCTGTCCGTTCATATCAGTAGAAATAAGTTTTCTGGGAACCTACCTTACCCAGAAGGATGAAATTTTGTGTTTATATTACTGGCCATGAACTTGATTGGGTTTGAAAATGGGATTCCATGGAGGCGGGATATATTAATGGAAATGTCTGCTTGTTTGAACTAGTCCTGTGGCCTTTCTTAATGCTCTGTATCAGCTACGGGAGAGCAAGACAGCCTGATTCTTTCCCAGTGGTTTCCACTCCGATGCTCGCAAATTGTCCAGCTCAAATTAGCCTGTGACGCATATATCCTCAGATCGGCGTTCTTATCATGCTTTTTCAGACGCTATGCGAGAGATAGGACTGCTCCGGGCTGCTGGGAAACGACCCGGCACGGGCCGGATTGAGTTTTGTTCCCCGCGTCCGCTTCGACAACGTCTCCCCATCGGTGGGAATCTTGGGGCCGGCCCTCACTGGGAATTGGAGTGCTCCTCCTCACTGGCGCATTCCACTTAACCTCGGGAGAATGCGGCGAGGGATTGGCGGCGAGGCGAGGAAATCTAACCTTTAGGACACAATGTGGCCAGTCTCTGGCCCACTCAATGACTCCTTTGTGAGCAATACCTTGATCAGAAAATTGATACATGTAAGGGCAAGTCTGATTTTCCTCTACACCCCCTTTCCTTTATATTTTTCTTTTTAAATGTATTTATTTACTAATATTCTCTCTTACTCATTTGCGTGCGAGACCCCAGGTGCTTTCATTCGTATTGTCCAATCGGAGCAAGAGCTTCTGTTTACGTTTTGAAGGGAAGGCATTTGCCGGAATTTTTTGACTACTGATAACATAGGCTGAGTGCCTTCTTGAAGGAAGCGAGTAACTGAGGGAGGTAGCTAGGCAGGAATGGAGGAATTGTGTGGGTGATGTAAAGGAACAGGGGGTTTTGGGTCTGAGGATTTGGCGAGTTTAATTTTGCGTGTGCCTGTAGTGTGGTGGTTTCGACTTCAGGGGTTTTTTACACAGAAACCCAAGACCGAAGTATAAGCAGGTCAGGGCTGTTGGCTTGGATAGTGTCACTGCCTTACTGTGGTGTATGGAGGGCCAGCCTTACATAATGGGAGTTGTTGTCCTGCCCGCTCTGTGAGGTCTGTAACATGAGTGATTGCTGCCGCTGAGCTAGCAGTGAATACCAGCTAATGGAACCAAGAACTAAATTCAACATTTCTTTAACAGTACAGGTAGCTTTATGGTAAAGTTGCCTGGACTATGTGACTAACAAACACAGCCAATGACCGATCAAAGTCCGCTATAAATCAATTCAGTGGCCAATAAAAGCAGCCCAGCAGGACCTAAACTGAAAATACTCCATTTCCTAACCTATGGTGTAGACGTTAACAGTCCTCGTTATTGTTTTCCGGACCTCCCTTTGTTTATTGCTCGTGTATCGCCTAATGAAGGCAGCAGCGTTAAGCACTCGCAAATTTTAACTGATGTCATGCTCCCAACTATACAAAAAAAAATCAGTCTATCAAAGCACCCGGACAGAAAAAATTATGTTGTTCTCGCTTGAATTTTATTTATGTACGCTCACTACCAGTCAACGATTTAGATCACCAATAATTTTCAAGCAGTCACAAATTTTTTGTTTGCCAAAAAAAAAATCTCAATCTTGCGTTGATCAAAATGGACAGCTTTTGCGGTAATAAGTGCTAACCGTTTCATTAAATTTTTTTTAGAAGGTCAAAGAAATGGCTCTGACATCTACATAAGATCTGGTTTATGCCCTACATTACCCTGTAAGCATCCAAGGTTTTTGTGTGCTTCCTCTTGTGTTTTCTGTCCTATTTTCCACAGTCCATGTTGATTTTGCATCCACCTGGAAAGCAATTAGTTCACCTTTTATTTTGCTTAGTACAATATTTTTGATGACTCAAATTTTGGTCATTATCCAGTGAAATGAAAAGTAGCCAGTGCCAATTGATTTTATTTACATGACTTAAAACTGCTTATGTTTCAGTAAAATGTGGCAGGAAAACTTGAGCAAACTGTTGACCAGTACTTAATTTGATCTATTAGTACTGTAAAATTGTCAAACTTGTCCAGAATGTAAATCCTTCTACATGTAGAGAAAAATAATCAACTCGCAGCATCTGTTGAAAATGCTGCTCTGGTAAATTATATAGTCTATTATTTATATAGAATTATCAAAGTTGTCCAGTATGTGAAACCATCAGGACAGAGAGGAAAAAAATTCTACAGCAACTGCACAAAATGCAACCAGATTGTGTGGGGAAATCTGCAATGTTGACTGCTCTGCATCAAATATATTGGTGTCTCCTTTACCTCAGTCTAAATTCAGTTGGGAGTAATATGGAGTGCGGCTAAGAAAATCACACAGCAGCCCCGTTAATCATGACAGATGTGCTGCTTTCCTTTGCAGGTTTTAATAGGAGTGCCCATATACAGTCCTGAAGGGCCACAGTGTCTGGCTCTAAGAGCCTTTTAGCCCTTCAGCACATAATATAAGGCTTCACTTAGTTGGAGTTTTAACACAACACCTGTTAGGAGGAAGCACTATGGCTCTCCCAATATGGATTTTTTCAGTCAGGCTGGATGGCACCTTCATCTTTGATTGTCTCGGTACATTTAGCTTAACAGTTCGTCGATAAGGATTTTCATATATGCCAAGTAAATGGACTTAATATCCAATGTTGTAATTTGTATCGCAGCAAAGTAACCTAATATGCAATGATATGAGTATTGTGGTAAAGTAGCCTGACATGTCATAAATGGATTATTGAACCCCAGTACTCAATCCAGTGCATGTGACATCACTGCTGTCGTTTGGTAGGTTTGTTAGTTTTGATTGAGTCCTGATAGTGAGGTCGCAAATTGTGCAGTTGAATGTGAGAGTGAACTCAAATTTCTGGATTACAGTCATATAAATAATTTAGTTGCTAAGATGTATGTGCACAACAAGTTTATCATTTTACTCCTGATTCCAAGTAATTGTTTGCCAGCCAGACTTGAATTATTTAGTGCATGTAAGTGGCAGTCAAGTGTTGGTATATAAATGAGTGTTATTGTCACATTCATATGTGTTCTTTCAATAGCTCAACCACGTGTAGTAGCAATAACCATTAGGGAGGGACAGGTAATGCAACAGGTGTAGTTAGTGCTTGTAAAAGTGGGAACTGCGGTACAGGAAGTCATGCGCAAAATATTTGAGAAAAATTGTGTCGTATGAAGAGCGATGCAATTAATGGACATAAATGCTGTAAAAATATGCAGTAATTATGGCCCTTTGAAGTTGTTTCACTGTCCAAATAGTTATGAACTGAACAGTTGGTAAAAGACGCTGATTGACACTTTCCAGAAATTATTAGTCATCAAAGCAGCACCTGGAAATAGGTTGATCTATGACTAAATTGAAGACAATTATTTGTTTCTTTATCGAAGTAAAGCTCTGCTAAAACCAAATCATGCGGGTACAGCAGTTCCTCAGTGACTCAATCCGTTCGTCAGTCTGTCAGCCACTTTCATTGCAAAAGTTCAATCTTCGCATCAAGGCAACCCAGAGTTACTTGTAGCATACAAAGCCAGGTACTGCTCAGTTACATCTATATTACGTAAAAGGGCAAAATTTTCTCAGGTAAAATGGCACAACCCAGCCCTGAAATGAGGGGTGGAACAGCACATTGTTGTAACCTGGATGCCCGTCGGTTGACCCTGAAGTGAGATATGGCTGTGCACCCTGTGGGCGGATGTCCAGTCTGACCCCAAGCCTGGGCTGGGCACAGTGTGGGCCAGACTGGAGAACCCAGAGAACCTGTCCACGCCCTTCTCCATGCCCATGTCTTGCCCTTCCCTGCCTTGTCCTGTTCTGACATGCCCTGCCCTGCACAGTTTCGCCTTTGTGAAGGGCAGCTCTTCGAAGTGCCCTCTCATGAGGTGGCATGCCCCTCCCCTGTCCCGTATGGTCTCCACGGAGATCCAACAATGCCCACTTTCTTTAACCTCGTGCGGATCTGGTGGCGGCGGAAAAAGCAGGTGCTATCCGGGCCTCTCTTTTCCCCCTTTTTCCCCCTCCCTCATTCTCTCACCTCTCCATAAGCGTACCTGTCTTTTTCCCTCTTGCTCTCTCCCCCTCATTCTCATTCCCTTCCTCCCGCTCTCTCTGTCTTGGCTCACTTGATTCAAACTGCTTTTTCTCTGCCCTGACTTTGCGCCAGTTTCCCAGAGTGAGGAGAAGAGGCCAGGGGGGGGTTGGGGGGGTGAGAGGAGCGCAGGCAGGAGATGGAAGATGGCTGCCCCTCTTCTGACCAGCACTGCTACACTCTCTGACTTCAGAGACCAGGCAGACTGACCCAGCAGCAGGACGTAGACTTCCCGGCTCGCCCGCTGAGTGGATATAGAGACAGAGAAGTGATTTCAGGCAGAGCAGTCTGACTGTCTCATTTGTGATGTTTCCTGCAGACCCGTATACCAGCGACAGCTGCTCAGCTGAAATTATAGAATGGTAGAAAACTCCGTCATAACTGACAAGTAGTCTTGACCTTCTTTCAATCATTCTCCTTGATAAACAAGTTTTTGGATGATTTGAATATTGGCATCTAATATCTATTGGCAGTAAAATGCACTGATATAGAATAGAATATAGCAAAGATATAGAATAATGCCAAGCTGATTTACTTTCTTTTCTGGTCGCATGTCGGTATGTGGCTGGGTGGATGGTGCAGTCCATTATCTTGCCCGGACTAAAAAAAGTCTTTGCTTAAATTGGGGTTCTTTGGTTACATCATCATGTAAATAATTTGAAGAAATTGGAGGGACTGTCTGGCAGCCGAATCGAAGCATGTTATGGGTAAGGTGATGAGAATGTTGGCTACCTTGAATCTTGAATGCTTGTAGTTCAGTGCCATTCATGCCCGTGATGTATCACTCTTGTGCGGTCGTGCCATGTCAAACCAAACAGTAACCATTCATCATGGTACAGTAGTTTCACTCGCTACTAACTAGCTCGTAGCCCGCTAAAATTAATTTCATTCATTCACTTCTAGACTTTAAGTGAAAGTTGCAAAGCTTTTCTTTTAAATTCAGTTTATGTAATAGATTGATATTCAGATTAAAATAAGGTGCCCCTATGTGGTGGATCTTACACATGGTTGTGTCATATGGAAGTAATGAAATGAGTTGAGTAAAGTTTCGGTTTGTTGTGAGCTTTTATGAGACGACCGAGAGTGTAAGATGCTGTTTATCACATAACTGAATTGCATAATTCAACCAAAAACAGTCTTATTTTCCGTTCGTGCCTTAATGGTAATTCCTATCATATGTTAGCATTGAGCTCAGTCTCAGTCTGTCAGACTTGCAGCTAAAGACAGGGCGTCATCCTTGTCTGTAAACGCAAGTCGTACGAGCTATAGTTAATTTAGCAAGCTGACAGCTTACGCACAGCGCATGGAAATTTTTTGGTCTGGCCATCTCAGTCCTCCAATCCCCACCATTCACTCCAAAACTAGCATTGACTTTTAACAAGAATTAAGTCAACATTAGCAAAAGAAACATGAGGAAGCAAGCTAGCTTGACTACTGTCACTCGGCACTGCCACAGACAGCTTGCCTTTTAGCAAGCTAGCTAGCTACATCACTGGTGGCCAACTAAAATAGTTAGCTGAGCATAGCCTGCTAGCGGTCTAACATAAGTCAAATGATAACGGTGATTACATCCAATTTTCTCAAATCCAAAACTGAAAAAAGAATTGAAGCACAAAAACTGACGAGAGAAAATGTTAGCTGTGGCAAATTAATATAAGTAGACAAGAGCAGTCAGAGACAGCAATATATGCCCGTCAGGCAACAGTTTGATGGGAAGGTACATCTTCACTTTGTCTCCTTAGTATGTTTGCCTCAGCATGTTTTTTAGCTTCTCTCTTTCAAATTTCTTCATTCTCTCACCTTACTTTGTGTGCTTCTGCATCGTTTTTGGCTTCCTCTTTTCTAAACTCCTCATTCTGTGGCTTTCTTTTGCGTGCCTCTGCATCCTTTCTGGCTTCTTTCTTTCAGAATTCTTCACTTAGTGCCCTTAGTTTGTTTGCCTCAGCATGTTTTTTAGCTTCTCTCCTTCGAATTTCTTCATTCTGTCGCCTTACTTTGTGTACTGTTTTTGTCGATTTCGGGGCATAAAAGGGTTAATTTTGAGAAAGAGGGTGATCCAATCAGGCTGATTTCTGAACTCATCAAAGTTCCACCTGATATGGTGATGCTGTGTCAATTGTATTGTGAACATAAGCAACGGACAGAGTCTTTTTGTCGATGTCTGGGCATAAATGGGTTAATTTTGAGAAGAAGGGTGATCCAATCAGGCTGATTTCCGAACACATCAAATTTCCACCTGATATGATCATGCTGTGTGAATTTGGATGAAATCGATTGAGAATTGGCGGAGTTATTGTGAACACAAGCAACGGACAGACAGACAGACAGACAGACATCATGATTCCATAATACGTCCCGTCTTATGACGGGCGTATAATAACAGGCTGTACAATGAAGACAACTATATTAAGAAAATCTTTAGCTAGCTTGCAAGGATGATACCCTGTCGCTCGCGGCCAGTGTTAGTGAGTCACAGCTATTCACCTTAAAACTAGGAATGATTTCTAAATTCACAGTCGGCTGAGTAGCAAGCTATCCTTAGCTTACTAGCTAACAAACTAACATAAATAATGGTTATGGAAAGGTACTTTGTGCAAGTTAGCTAGCTAGCTCAGTAATGTGAACTTGAGTGTGGGAGTGGCACTTAGCAAGCTAGCTACTGCACTAAGCCATACTGATTTAACCATCGTTGCACTTGGTATTCAGTTTGGCCAAATATTAACTGTGTGACATGACGCGGAGCACTTTTTTCCCACGCTTTCAGCCAATTAAATTTTTGCAAAAATGATCTGAACCTGGGGTGATATCAAAATTATGTCATGACCTGGGATGTAGGAGAAGTACTACAGGTTATGTATTTTCATTGCAATATCATCCTTAAAATTGATCCTGTGTTTACTTCATTCTCTCCGACAAAATGAAGAGTCTACTGCTGTCAAAGCTTAGCTTTGGGAAAGGAAGGGAAGGGCAAAATGAGGAGACTGAGGCAAACAGAAAGAGACTCAAGGTGATGCTGATGAGAGCAGAAAAGCAGGCACTGCTGACTGTGCCCATAGGATTAGAACTGTGACATTTAACATGGTCCTCATGTATTACTGCTTGACTGATTTTATGCAACTGCCCCCCACCATCATTTTTTACTTTCCAAACAGGTTAAAATGCACTCTGATTTATCAGGGAAATCACATTTTTTTCAGGGGGGGGGCATGCCTCCTGAATCCCCCTCGCAGGCTGTTTTCTGAGTTCAGTATTTTTACAACCCTGCATACGCCCCTGGAGATGATTCAAGTTTAAATTAATTTCATAAAAATGAATTTATTACCTTGACAAAGAAGATAATCTACTCTGTTAACTTTCACATTTGCTTTTGGCTCATCCCTAATGTGGTTGGGTAAACCTGCACTTCATGTTTGCTTAAATTACGAAGAAAACCAAGATTAGCACGAAGTATGTCCAACACAGTGACATTACCTTCGATTAAAATGCAGTTATGCAGCAAAATGACACGGTTTATCGCTCGTCTTACCCTAACGAGGAGAACTGGCCACATCTGATAGTGTTGTGATAAATGATTGAGGTTTGAAGGTATGTTCTCGTCCTCCTCAATTTTCAGCTCACCAGCCACCACTGCCCTTTACTCTTGAGTAACCATGGACTCATCATGGCCAGGCTTTTTAGAAACGGTCAGATGGGGTGAGGTGAGGGGCCGATGAAATATAATCCATAAGTAGTCCTTTTTGCACCTTTCTTTTTTTCATTTATTTTTCCCACACTTTTTTATTCCCCCAATTTCTAATGCCCAGCTGTACATTAGCACTCATTGCTGGAACCTTCACTTCTGTTGATCCAGGAGGATGCGCGTCATATAAGTACAGATAAACACGGGCCCTTGTCTGAAGCAGGCCTGGCTTGGCGCCACTTCCCATCACAATGCCTCTTTCAATACAGGCTTTCATCGGTGAGTCCGAAGAAATGCCTCACATGCTGGTTTGCAAGCACGCTGGCGGTTGAACGATCGACAATTCTGGGTTAGTCGATAGTAATGAGACATACGTCTTAAATTGATCTGGGCTTCTGTAACCGTGGGAAACAATGCCCCCCATCCCTTACACAGTTAGGCCTCTCCGTCGGCCAAATTCAGTTCTCATCCAGGGAAAGGCAGCCCAAGGTACCAGGAATATCTACATTAATAATTGAATTGACTGGGACAATCCACATTAAGAGCATCTTTGTAAATCTGCCAGAACTGGGCAGGAAGCTTTTTTCATTTGTAGCCCTGAAGCAACTTATTCTAGCTGCGGGAAGAATCAGAGTGGCCGAATGAAACCCTCTTGAAAACAAGGAGAGCGCGTAAGCTGGGGCTGTTGGACTGCCTTGGTAGTTTACTTGACTGGCAACTGTAGAGTGGCTGGTTAGAGACTCCGGTGGGACCCGGGATTCTGACATGCATCGGGAGAGGAGTTTAGGCCCCTCTGCAAGGCCCTTTGCTCCATAACTGCTCTGGGGACTTCACCACTATATTTCAAAATCGCTCTTGATGTGCAACTGCTCCATTTGGCATTCGCTTGCCTGAATAAAATCTAAAGCCGTGCTTCTATGTAGGGTGAGTGCACTGTGTTGGTTAGCTTTATGAGCCTTTGTTAATTTCTTAGGAGAATTACAATGACAATATGAGGCTGGTAATATTTTTTACTTTCAATTATTGGCGATTGCAGTATTCCACTTAAAATAAGTTGGAGTGGTACTGCTGAAGGAAGTCACTATAACAAAAGCTACTGACTTTTGGTAAGTAATGAGAATACCCATGCTGCCTTTAGACAGTGGAGGACTGGCCTGAGGCTGGCATTGTTGAGTGAGTTTCGGAAAAGAGGGGAAATTGCTTTTATTAGCCTGGCGGTTACAGTTCCTTTCAAAGTGAAACCTTTCTTTGTGATTTTATTTAATCGTAACTGGCCTTATCTTCCCATCATCACTTGAGCCAGAGAACTTTCTCACGGCTGTGTCTGCATTTATGTGTGAGAGTCTTTTTTTTATGTTTTTCTATACTTGTGGGGACCAAAAAAATGCATTGTTGGGATTTAAGCAGCATGAATATTGTGAAGTCTGAATATACAGCACCATTGGAAAATTTTTTTGGGTCCCCATCAGAAAAAAGCTTAGTTCTAGGTGAAGGGCTAAGGGTAGGTCTATGGTTACAATTACAACCCCAATTCCGAAATAGTTGGGACAAAGTGTTAATGTGAATAAAATTTTGCCCTCTAAAACCATTGTACCAGTCTTGTGAAATCTGTCATTTTTCCTCTTATTACTGTTCTTTCCTGTTCTTCCTCTTTCCTCTTTTTCCTCTATGCAGTGATCCGTCAAAACTTTGTAAATTCGTTTTCCTGTGTTTCTGTCGGAAATTTGTGTCAGAGCTGGTTAGAGTTTTGATCCGAACATTTTGCATCTGAATATTTCGCATTTTCGTGTTGTTAATTCGTTACGCATCCGGTGTGTAAAAGCCTTAATGGTTGAGTGAATTTGGGTTTGGTGTCAACGCTGCCTTGATTGGTTTAGGTTCTCTCTCTGATGATCATGTATGTGTTGATTGCTGCCAATTATGAGACCTATGAGGCTATGCTATATGCTAATGCAAATGGTAATGTGGGAGCTACATGCTAACTTACATGATTGTGTATATGTTGGATGCAAACGTTACTCATCCCACATTCAGTGCTACTGCTAATAGTCCCTTTCAGACCTGGTTTTCACTCATTTATACAGTAGGTGTATATATCAGTAGCATATATCTCATTTTCGTGAGATTGATAACATCTACTGCACACAGAATGATCTCCATCGTTAATGAATGTTACTCGGTATTAGCAATCCCGTAAGGATTAGATGGAGCACTAGTACAAACTGTCTACACTGAACAAAAATATAAGCACACCACTTGAAATATTGGCACCATTTCAAGTGTGCCGTTATGAAATACCAAATATATTTTTTTTCATTTGCAAAAGGAATGTTTCCATTGATTGATGTCTAAAATTTGAGTTCAGCTCAGACATTGCGTATTTTTTTCACCGGTGTAATGATTGGTATGAGTAAACGAGTGCGGTGTACCCAGACACTGCTCAGACAGAAAGAGCAGTACTCAGACAAACCTTGGGCTGGGGACTATAAAAGGCCACACTAAAATGTTGGATTTTGCCAGACACAGCCATGCCTCAGATGTCTCAAATTATGCGGGAGCGTGCCATTGGCATGCTGAATGCTGGAATGTCCATCAGAGGGGTCGCTGCGCAGCTGAATGTTCACTACAGTACCATAGTTCGTCTACGACAGCGTTTCTGACAGACTGGAGGCACTGCGAACAGGCCTCATCGGCGTCGTCCACGTGTGACCACCCCTACTCAGGATCGTCACATCTGGCGGCTGGTGCACTTGCGTGAACGTTTCAGACCCGCGACACGCACGGCCGATGAGACAGTCGGTCTGAACAATAGACGAATCTCTGCTCAAACAGTTCGCAACCGCCTCCGAGAAGCAGAATTGCATGCTCGACGCACTCGCCGTGGGCTGGCCCTCACAGACGTACGCCGCCGGAATCGTCTCGCATGGGCTAACGCACACTTCCGGTGGCCCTTGGCTCGATGGAGAAATGTGCTGTTCACAGATGAATCAAGATTCAACTTGTATCACGCGGATGGGAGACGTCGTGTGTGGCGCCCTGTCGGTGAACGGTTTGCTGACACAAATGTCGCCCGGAGAGTCGCCCATGGCGGAGGCGGTGTCATGGTGTGGGCAGGGATTGCACACAGACAGAGAACTCCATTGCATTTCATCGATGGCAACTTGAACGCCCAAAGGTACCGTGATGAGATCCGGTAGTACTGTTTGTCCAACAGCATAATGTCACGTTCCAGCATGATAACGCCCGTCCTCATGTCGCTAGGGTCTGCACCCAGTTCCTCACAGCTCAGAACGTTCAGGTGCTGGACTGGCCCGCATATTCGCCCATAGAACATGTTTGGGATGCTCTGGATCGGCGTATCCGGGACCATGTTCCAGTCCCAGGTAATGTCCGGCAACTCCGGATAGCACTCCAGGAGGAGTGGAACAACATTCCACAGGCCACCATGGACACTCTGGTAAACTCCATGCGTGGGAGATGTGTCGCGTTGAGAGATGCGCGCGGTGGACATACGCGATACTAAACTGTGAAATTTATTGTATCCACCCCTGCCCTGTTGAAACTGTTGCCAAACTTTTGATTGTGCGTATATCAAGGTGTAACGGACATCAATATGATCAGTATAGATGTCTTTATTATGTCGTAAAATTTGCTGAGGTTCACATTATCCCATATGTAATAAAATTCACAAAACATCTGGTGGTGCGTTTATATTTTTGTTCAGTGTAGTTCTGTGGTATCCTAAGTATTAGGCGCACTTTGTTGATAGGAAACTGGCAAGCTTGATGGGACAAGTGGCCTTTTTCTCACAACTCAGTTGTGAGACAATTACTGACAAATGTAAATGCTAAAGACCGGTTTTATACTCACAAGATGTGTCGACAGATGTCTTAAGAAAAAGGTCGGACAACACTGACGTGTTTATACTTTAACGAAGCGTTGGACCCCATTTGGAGTGCAAGATGTCCTCTCCATGGTAATCATTTGTTGTTTTATTGCCAAAGCTAATATATTGACTTTCTATTTCCATGACAACAACACAACTCTCGGTCCATTCAGCGAATGATGACAAGATGAACAACGACAGTGTCTGTGACATTACAAATATTCAACGGGTACAAGAAACTGTAGGAAGGCACCTTCTTTTCTGTCTCTGACATTATTCTGGTCCTTAGGCACTATCGATGGATATATGTCTTTCAAGAATAAAATTGTTATTAAGGTTTTGTGTGAGTTGAAGATGCTAAAGAGAATGTCAGATGCTAACCTCGGCCTTTCCTTCTGCCCCACCCCTCTCCCAGGTACGGCACCCTGGTGACGAAGTACGGGAAGCTGGCACCTCTGGCCGACATCGACCTGCGGCCGCGCTGCCACGCCAAGGTGGAGGTGCACTGCGAGGACAAGGTGGAGCTGGTGAGCATTCGGCTGGACCAAACGGTGGCAGAGCTGAAGAAGCAGCTGAGGACAGTGGTGCAGCTCTCCACCAACAACATGCGCGTCTATTACATTGACAAGGAGGTGGCCTCCCACTACGGGCCGGAGGAGATGAAATACAGCACCCGCGCCCTGCACTCCTACAGCATCCGGGACGGGGACGAGATCCTGGTGGTCCCAAAGTCCAAATGACATCCGGGCTTGAGTTGAGGGTTGGGTTTGGGTTGGTTGGGGGGGGGGCGAGGATAGGTGGTCAGAGGTGGTGGTGCGAATCCTCAGTTTTGTTTTGTTTTCCTCCCTCCGAGATAAAGCTTTGGAAGCTCCGTCCAGCCTCTCGCTTTTAAAGTTCCTTCTGCCACCCCCCCCCCCCCCCCCAAATCTGCTTTTCTACGCCTCGTGTGGGGCACCTTGTCAGGAAAAACGGACATAACCTCTGACTCCCTTCACCCCAACAGTCCCTATCACCGCGGTGTTCAAACGCCACTCGGGCTCAGTGTATTTCACACCTGTGTCGTGCACGCTCAGACAGACGCAAACGTACAGTGCAATGCTTCCTGAGTCACATTCACACAAAGCGTCCGTTATTATTCTTCTATGGACTCTGGTTGACCTTGATTTTGAGGGGAGTCTGCTTTTTTACTCTTTATTTACTGCTTTATTTCTGTGATTTCAGACCATGTTTTGAAAGCTCCTTGTATGCGTTATTCAAAAAACAAAAAAAAACCTTGGCATCCACAACCTTCGGTACTTCTCAGAGCTTGGTTCGCTGTGCTTGGTGAACATGGGGTCGAATAGTGGTTGCTGTATTGGGTATTACTGCTCCTTGATAGACCTTATACACCCAACCATATTGCCATGCCCACCCTCATTTTCCCAATGGCAGTTGCCCGTACGATTTGACCCCCCCCCCCCCAGTGTCGAGCATAAGATTAGTGTGAAGTGCATCAACTCCCAATATCTTTGATTGTAGATGCCTGCTGTCGCTGACAATGTCCCATATGGTGCTCAATACTCATTTATTTATAGGTCCTCATCTGTTTAATGGAGAACTTTTTTTTTTTTTTTGCCAACCGGTTCGGATGTATAGGCATGTCGAGAAGAAAGACGTGTTGAGATGTAACTCAAGGAAGTTCCTTTGCACTTTGAGTGATCTGTCACTCTTATAGGTGTGAATGATACAAGTAAAAAATTATGGGCAAAGGCCACTCAGGGTTGGTTAGTTGTGTTGAGTGTTAGAGAGCAGCATGCAATTACTGCTTCTTTGGTTAGGGACTGTTCGCAAAACGCATTACGGTACGGTCCAATCAAATGTTGAATAAGACACCACAGTCAATGGATGACCACTGATCATTCTACAGGTATTTAAGCTTCACATTTTCAGGCATGAAATGGAATCATGGACAATTTACTGCTGATGATAAAACCATTTCATGCATATGCATACATTTTTCCTTTTTTATCAGTATATTCATTAATAACCATATTTTGGTATCTATTAATGATAAATGGCTCGATTGAGATGTCCTATCCAGACATTTGTTATTTTTTAAAATCCATAGACAGCATTTGTTTTTTTATGATTTTCAATGTTATGCATGCTTGAGATTTTTTTTTTCGTAAAATCTTGTAGCTGGAAACACTTCTTTTTTTTTGCTTGTTTGTTTTATTTGTTTTTTTTCCGTCAGCCTCTAAAGCCATCTTTCTTGTTTGAAAGAGTACCTTGATGATTCCCAATTAAACTGCGCCTTTGCAAGTGTGTTAGTGTTGGGTTTAGATGACGAGAAGTAATGCTTTCAAGTGGAAACACTATCCTTCAGTGCAGAAAAGCTATAGACAGGCAATGGACTGTATTGCTAAACAGTCGTACGTGCAGCCGTGTTTTCGCAACCTGAGGGAGTTGACTGTGGGAGGTAATCTTCAGCGCACATACTCTCTATTCCCCTCCCATTTGGGCATAGGGGGCATTGCCATTGAGGTCAGTGGGGTGATGGGATGTCAGCTCGTGGCCTGGGGTCCTCCTAGGTCTTCCTGCTGTCCATCTCCCAATGAAAAGGGTGTCTTTTCTCCCAGGCGGACTTGAGAATGCGAGACAGACACGGAGGACGGTCAACCTTAAGTGGCCGAAACCCACACCGGTTGTTGAGCCATCCAAGACTTCCTTCAGGCTCCAGATTAAAACAGGCTGGCTCCCGACTTCAAACAGACTCGCAAACCTCAGAAACCTGCACCAGGGAAAGGCTGAACCCTGAAAAACTAATGTAGGACCCAAGCTTGAGAAGATCTTGCTTAGAACTCTGTCTTAAAAGTTGTAATTCGTGACTTTGAGAGTGTGAGAGTAGGACTGTACCATTCACTCCCCTGACCCTGATCACTCACCACTCTGCCTGGGATATCATTGTTGCCATGGTGTCCCTCCTTTTTGGCTGTCTCTGTTCATGGTAAACTGGTCTGCAGTAATTTCCAAAGCCATATTGAGCTGATAATGATCAGAGCATGTTATTTTTTTTGCTGTTGAGTGAGACCTTTAAAGATTGTCTTACGTGACTGACCATAATGACCAGTCTTAAGTGACACGCTTACGACATATTCATACTCTCTGGAATGAAAGACTAAGGGCCATATTAAGGTTTTCACTATCCTAGAATATGAGGAAAATACTTATTGTGTAATTAAGTTTTTTTTAATGAGTTTTTGTATGTTATTATGTTTTTACTGTCTGCAAGAGTATGTCTTTTAAGAATGACCTGACTTCCCTGCTTAGTAACTGGAAGGTCACGGGACCATGTCTTGCTTGTGCATTGCTTACTTCCTGCTAAGTAAAGTCTCTTGCAAGCTGACATTTGCGACAGTTTGGATGCTGTTTATTTATTGAGTGCAATGAGCGGAAACAATGGGATTAGCACGGCGAGATCAAGACTTGGTTAGACACTCGCTTTACTCCTCTGGTACATTTTGGTCTTTTTGTAGCATAAGTCTCAGCATTAAAGCAGATTAAGTTAACCGTCCTAGCACGCTCTGTATATTTGAGTTAAATTTTAGCGATTTGAACATGAAAAATAATTTTCTCTTTTAGATTGAGCGGTACCCAGGACGCTGGCCGAGAGTATCGTTTCTCATGACTCATTTCACGGGTCACGTCAGTCTCTCGACCATTTAATGGAAACCGGAAAAGTATCCTTACGGTCGTATGTTTCCTCTCGTGACCGACTGGAATCGATTCCATACATTTTGACTGCGTGGTTAAGCTGAGCTCCCCTTGTGCTCTCGCTCTTGATTCCCACAGCGGTAGTGTGATCCTGGGCTTGGTCTGTTTGCATCTCCCCTTGGCCCCATAGTATCAGTTGAGGGGGTCCTTTGCAACCCTACCCTATCAGGCAGCGCGAAAGCCGCGCTCAGGTCGAAGCAAATGGATGGGATTATTTCCTTTACACTCTCCCTCTCCTGCTTTCATTTTCTGTCTCATTGTGTGATTTGGATGGTATTGAGACCCATCAGACAGACACAGATTACGAGTCCTGGACTGCAGTGAGGTTTTTTTTTTTTTTTTTTTGTGGGGCGGGGGGGGGGGGGGGGGTGGGGGTTGTTTGGTGGGATTGACTATTCAGGATTTACTCTAGTCTTGTACAAGGTTTAGTGTTTTTCTGCACCCTTAAAGGTGTGGCAGTATGTTTCTTATTTATTTCTTTAGTGAGTACATTGAATGTTTTTTTTTTTTATTCTGGGTCAGTAACAATGTCAGCAACCACAGGCATAATGTGCTTTCCTTCGCCTGTACCCTTACTTGCCTTGAGATGAGTCAGCATTTGGGAAAGCTTTGGAGCCAAAATTGCCACCAGTTTCCTGTCACTGCTGCTTCTTGCTGTCTGTCTGATTGCTCTTTGCTATTGCCTGGTCTCTGAAATGAAGAGACTGTGTGCCCTTTGCATTTCTGCGAATAGGGAATAGGCAGTAGTGTGGGCGGAGACGTAGTTTGGGATTACCACTCTTGTTATCAGCTGTTTGCCGTGAAATGTGCCCCTAGGCGTCAGGATTTGGTTTTTAGTCACTTGGTTTATTCATTCCTAGAATTTTGATCCACTGGTGGAGTGAAGATCATGATTTTTGTAATGGAGCTGCTCAAAACGATTTGAAATTTCACTGCTACCATGTGCATTGCCGGAATTTCTCTCCTTTCTGTGGTGCAATGACAAGTGTTTTACATGAAGGGACTCAAAAATGGAAAACAAGCTAATGGGCCAGATGTGGCACAGTTGCTAAAACTGTGAAGAATGAAGGGAGTGCATTTCATGCAAACCAGTATGAAACCAGTCAAAAATTGAGAAGTGTCACTGGTTCAGTGGCAGGTGGCAGAAAAGCATAGTCATTTAGTTGCTGATGATATTAACTCAAAGTAGCATAGGTTGGCCTTTGGCATACATTATATAGGAGGCCAATTTTTTAGAAAAGGGTACAAAAAACCATAAATCAAAATGGAAGTTTAACTGGAGGAGAAATCTGTCTATATTCCTTTCTTAAATGGGATTCATAAGTGGAGGACCAGACTCTTAAGATCTATCACTTGGAGAGTCAGGCAGAGGACATTCAAAGTGCTGATTTAAGTGTCAAAATGTGTGTCTTCGAAAAGTACATTTTAAACAGAGAAAAAAGGTATTTACTAAATTTGTACAGGAGAACTATAAAGTATGTGAAGTGTGTTTATAATTTCAGGTGCTCTGGGAAGGGTTGTATTATGGTTGATTGCTGAGGTGAGGGCTCTTGAGAACACCACTTGCGTCAGTAAACGGTGTGCAATTGTGAACTAAAGGGAGACTAGCCTTTTTATGAAGAACATGATAGATTTTTCTCAAATATTGTAAATAATATAACGGAGGAGGTGCAAGTAAAAAATTTAGTTCGCTCAGTACCGTGTATACCGGGCAGAACTTCACACCGGTTGGAGTATGAGACCATTTTAAGCAAATAAAGAAGTATTTGAAATATCTAGACCTATGGACAGTCACCAACTTTCTACTCTACATATTTAAATGAGCTGCCTGCCTCCTGTGCCGTTATCAGCATTGACCTTACCTACTGGTTGCTAAGGTCGCTAAGGAAGCTCTATAGAAAGTCGACTTTACACTGGAAGCTTAGTTTCACCTAAGCTTAAGGACCATACTTTACCAAAGAAAATGATTAATAAACTAAGAAAGAGGAGAAAGAATTCTTTTAGCTATGTTCTAATGTTAATTTGGATGTTTTTTGCTTGCCATATTAAATATAGTTTATCACCAAGTCCATGTTAGCATTTCAGTAGCAGTCGGGAGCACTGCTTGCTGTGTCTACTTAACACTCACTTGAAAAAGGGGGTGATGGGACTAAAAAGGTTTCCTCATAAATTTGCCTGGAGAAGCAAGTCTCAGAGATTCTTTATTCTATGTGTGACTGCTGGTATGTGTCAGTGTTTGCTAACCTGCTGAAGCCGGATTGCGACTCTCTAGACAATCCCACGGGGGTTTCTCTGTCCCTGCTTTGCAGGTGTGTTGAAGAAGGTGGAGATGTTTGCTAACAGGAGAGTCACCCCCTTGTCACTGACCCTTACTGTGAAACGATGATTTATTAAACCTTGAAGAGTTTCCTGATTTTGAACTTGTTTTGTGTGTTTATTTTATTAAATGAATCCCTTCTTTTGGCTTTAATTTTGAAAACTTCTTACAAATATGTCAACTTTCTCTGCTCTAAAACTGTTATGTATGAGCAGTCAAGCCATGTAAATGTTCATGTCAATATTCCTGCCAGCTTGCCTTCTGTACTTGTGTAATACAGCGGGGAAAATAAGTATTGAATGCGTCAACATTTTTCTCAGGAAATATTTTTCTAATGGAGCTGTTGACATGAAATTTAAATTCCACTTTATTACACATAATTTATGAACTTTTGATTTCTTTGTAAGTGTGGATGACCTGAGTTGTTACCGACATCTGGTGAAAATTTTGTGTCAATAGGCCCATTAGAAATATATTTACTGAGGAAAATGTTGACCCATTCAATACTTATTTGAACATCTGAATTCAGCTGCAGCAAAAAAAAAAAAAAATCAGCCAATGCTGGCTTGAAGTCTGATTGAGCATTAAACCTTTGGTGTGGTCAAATCATTGCAATAACTTAACTATAAAATAATCAGCTTAATTGGCGACATACAACCACAGTGTCAGCGGAAATTAGCAAGAGTAGTTTTGATGTCTTGCGCTGGCTATCCACTTTAGCTTTGAAACCTATCAGCGTTGAATAGTGCCCAGTGAGCAGGTCTTCCCTCTTTTCCCGCCATTTTTGAGTGAAGACAGGCTGACGAAGGGGTGCATGGCTGGTGAGAGTGGGCAAGGAAGGAAGCGTTGACTGCATACAGGAGGTCAAAGTTAACGCAGTTCTTTACTCCTTGCGCCATACCCAAGACCTCTCTTGATGGGCGAAGCTGGCCAGCAGGTATTCTGATACACCCTGGCATTGTGGAGTTGGAGCGAGGGCAAGGAGTGCTGAACAGGGCCCATTGTGCACCAAAGAGACGGAGTCGTCGGGAAGCGGGTTTGGGTTACTGCAGGAGGGATCTGTATTGTGGAACTCCAGAGTAGAGTCCTGGGCAAGGCCAACCGTTGGACCAGAGAGGTTAGATGCTGGAAATTGGGGGTTACAAATTGGCGATTGGATGGCTTCCGGTCTGAATTTGCCTGAATGAGAGCCCAGGATCTCTCATCTTGAACGGTCAAGGTTAGTGGGACCTCTGCATAGAAAGCTGCCCCAGTAATTGCTGTATGCAGTCAATGTTAGATTACTGCATTGGCTATTGGGGCTATTGATTGTCTACTGCCTTAATGGTTAGGGAGTTTGTTCTTGACACTAGAAATTCTGTCAGGGCTTTTTATTTATCAGATATGAACCTTAACTGCAGACTAACGCCCACCCATTATCAGGTAAGGCTGTAGTGGTAATGCAAACATGTTTTCCTGCCTTTTTTAGTGGGGGGAGGGTGATGGGGTCTGGGCACTTTTCATATCTTGGCAGCGGGAGGTGTTCAAGAATCAAAGGGGAAAACGTCTAACCAGTAAACGGTGTTGTTTCAATAAATATCTGTCTGAAGTGAAAGTCTGAACTAAAATGTTGATGCCATATAGCTTATTGATTGTTGGCCACATAAACCAGTGTTGTGTCTGCGTATTCTCGATTGCATGGCCCCAAACTCTCTCGGGGCCATTGAGGTTAAATTAGTCATTACCATCTTATCCACTCTCCATGGTTACCTTCCAGTAAGGCTAACGGAGCCTGATGTGTCAGCGGAGTGAGAAAGGGTTGTCCATTCATCTATCATCTCATCTTCATCACAGTGTAGCCCTGACACTGGTCCAACACGAGAGGAACTGGCCCAGAGAAGAGAGCCTTTTGAGGCCGCACCATTCCTGCATCTCTCTTTCGGAGTGAGGACAGTGGTATTGGTGAATTTGCAAAACAAGGGGTGGCAGGTGTAAACGAATCCGCCAATAATAGGACCCTTTGGTCAATAGAGGACTGGGGCTGATCTTAAGTACTGCAGTCTTTCACACATCCTGGGCTCCTGTTACCACCACTGTCCTTCCAACAAAGGCCTGTCTGACTCCCAATCTCTTCCCAGGCTTTATCGGCTGGGATTCACCTGTGATTTCCCCCTCGGAAATTGAGGTAATCTCTCCAGAATCTATGGTAATGAACTCCTGCTTTTTGTGCCCATTGCAAATAAGACCATCTTAATTAAGAGGGTGAAAACAGCCCGACAGAACGCACAGTGTGTTCCAGGTGACTCATGTAAATTCTGTAATTCGATCTTTTCTTTAAAAAAATTTTTTTAAAAAGGAGCAGGCTTTGCTTTTTTTAGGGTCTCAGAGTGAGTGACTCTCTGCTTGTTGCTCATAAGGAAAACTTTCTCGATAAAGATTATAACGCTACTGCAAGTGTGTAATTGGGGAAGGAGGGGGTGGGGAATTGGGTTTAAGTCCAATAGGCTGACATTTCTTTCAGAAATCTTCTTTGTTCAGACTGTTATACCTTCCATGCTCTGGAAGAAAACAAGGTCTGGTTTCAACACATGGCAATATGTGCCTCCCCATGACTGTCTCTCTCTCTTTTGATGCACACTTGACATACCCCGCTGGCTCTCCCCAGTCGATACCCGCCCCCACAAAAAAAGCTGGTCTCAGATTAAGGTAAGCACTATACCCATGAAAAAAGGGCAGACCACTCCACAGGAACACATCCCTGAGCTGCGACAGGCTTCGAGCTCTCTTCGTCCTCTATACACCTGGATTTCTCGCTCTTCGGAAAGCCATCACAGGACCTCGGGCAGGGAGTCATTACTCCGTTGGTAAGGGGGGACTCTGCTTTTCACCGGGCAATTCGAAGGAGGTGGACCTGAGAGCATCTCCACTCTGCCTGCCCTTCCCACACCCCTGTCCATCTTCCCCTCGTCCACCCCTGCTCGTGTCAGCCTGTAGATGTTGCTGTGGTTAATAGCAGCGGGGTCAGTGGCACTGGGGACCTGGTGACAGGGAGTGGTTCATGCGGTTGTTCCTCAAGAGCAGGTAAGTTTACCCACTCGCTCCTCGCTAAGCTTGTCTGCTTTCTCCCGCTTTCAGACTTTTTTGTCATAGTTGCTGTCATGGAATTTTGGTGGTTGTAATGTTACATTAGCTACAGTTATGTGTACAGCTTAACAATGTTTCACAAAACAGAATTTTAGTTTTTGTCTGTGAGTGTATCTGAATAAGTGATGTAGTTACACAAAACTGAACATGTTCCATTTACAGGTACCTTTGAGTGAACCTTCTACTCATTAATAAAAGCAGGACAGTTGTTAGGGACCCAGTGTTGCCAGAATACCGGTGTTTCCAAGAGTCTGTCTTGAATGAGCTGGTGAAAATGTCACTGAAGAATATCCATTATATTATCTGCTCATTAGAACAACAGTGCATCCTTGCAAAATTACTGTCATTTTGTTTGCCATGAACCCCCAAAATTGAAACTAGTGGAATGATGTAGCTTGTATCGAATAAATATATATTAAGAATTGAACACTATGTTTTGTGAGGGTCAGATATTATTCACTCTCTGTCAACAGCCTGTATCATCTGTGGTCATAAGATGCAAAAATGCAAAATTGCTTTCCAGGAAATATTTTACTCCCATTCAATGGCTACATCTTCAGTTTTGATTAGCAATTATTTTGATGTGACATTGTGTGACAGCACAATTATCCATTCTCAGCACTAGATTAATTTACATTGAGAGCAAACTTTTGAGGTTCAATGGTTACGCTATTTAATTTTCTTTCACTTTTTTTTTTTTTTTTTGGGAAGAGCAAGTTCATCGTACACCTGTAAACATTTCTTGTAATTTATACTGCTGAATTGCATTAGCTTATCTTACCTGTAAAAAAAGCTAACCAGTTGGATATTTAAATGATAAATTATTAATGTTAATCTAAATCTTATTCCCTTGATGCCTGTACCATATTTTTTTTTTTTCATTGCATGATAGATCTGAAAGCACCTCAGTGTGTATTTTCGGACCTGAAATTACATAATTGGAATACCTCACAAAAATAAGATTTACGAGTGAAAACAAGCACTGTTAAGTTAAAGTGAAAGCTGTTGTTTACTTAGGACACATTAAAATGGTTATTCTGAAGGCATAGGTAAAATACGCATAAAATAGTTATTGATTATGATCAATCCTCATATGACTTCAATTTCTTCGAGAGATGGAAAATAACTTATTAAGATGTAATAATGACATGCCAATGAGAAAGATAGTATGATATTGAGTTTTTGTTGAGTACTTCGTGCTCGTATTTACCATTTCCATAAATATTAGGAGCGCATATAGTTTATCCTGTACCACCCTGTGATGATAACTATTATCATGCTTTAAAGTTCTTGCTCATTGAACAAATATTCTACATGCGGGTGTAAATGAATGACTCGATAGCCGAACACAAGCTGTATTTTGGTTGTCATTATAATAGGCATCATCAAGGAATGCATTAAGTAATCAGTATTTTAAATGAGTTATAGATGTAAAGTATCGATAGGAACTAAACAGCATTCGTAAATCCTGGATTTGCGTTATGGAATCTGGTGTCTGGAAGGAGAAGGCATCTGTGCCCGGTGTCATGGAGTAAGACCTCGGCTATTTTACACTGCTTAATTAATGCCATTAGAGGCCACTGTGTATGTGGTCCTCTATAGCTAACAAGGCATGGCACGCAAACAAACAGGGTAATGAAGTCTCGGCCTGCCCTGAAGCCTTATTCAAGAAGACATGGACTCAGGGAGAGACCCAGTGTTCCTGGCACAGTATGGGCCGCACTGAGATCCACTCACACAGGACTTCTGTAGAAAGCGATCTCGTGGCATTGTTCCTCAGTGGATAATGGGGCCTTTTCAAGGCTCGGCTAACAGCCTCCGCGATAAGAAAAGGGAAAGCCCGAGGGAGACTTGGGAGACTTACTTTTTAAGGAGGGTAGTTAATGTACCGTCCGGCTGCTCTCCACTTTTCTCCCACCTCTTGGGTCCTGCGATATGGTTTTAACACGTAAGCACCACCTCGGTCTGTGAGGGACATCGAACGGAGTCCTTGAACAACCCCTGAGACTTTTCACCAGATAGTTCTCCATTAAATGGTTTGATGTGACTGACTGGACATACACGAGTGAAAATCTAAAGGACAAATATTCCAGGGTCAGGTCTTTTCATCAAAGATACCACAACAAGGATGATAGAAGAGTTAAGAGGACTTAATGCAAAGTCTGGGGTTGATTTCTTTTTGGGGTAATCAACCTGAAATTGATCCTGGAAGTTTCCCTGAGGGAAACACAAAAAGAGAAAAATCTTTCTAATTGACAAGAAAGAAGCATGGAGAGATTAATGGTAGCTCACCTTGCGATGCTCTCATATTTTGTCGAGACAGGGAGTTGACCAAAAATCATAAAATATTATTCTGCAGAAGAGCTAGTTACTTAGTGAACGCAGTATTTGTACCCACCCTGAATGACCTGTTGCATGTATTGCTGTGCTAGCTGATATTTCATATAGCAGCTGTCCTGGTATGATTGATCAAAGGCACTTTAAACTGAAGAGAAGCTATTAAGGTGTAATAACTTGTTAATAGCCTCATTATACATCATATCACATGGCTTCTGATGGACTCGTTCATATAAATGATTGTTAATAAAGTTGCTATTCATGGCCTTTATGAGGAATGTTATGATGACTTGATATAATACTCCAAATAAGTGTTTACAATATGAATATTTGATATGGGTATTGATATGTTTGATGACTTTGGGAATCTTTACCTGGTTATTATATTCATCAATACTTAATCATGTTGAACTAAAAATACAGTACGCCATGTGTTATTTTTTAGCTTAGTAATATGATTACTCATTGATAATAAATTTAAGACCAACGTGGGAGAAGTACATTTTACAAGAAATGGGCTGACACCAGTATTACAAGCCACAATGGCCATAGCATCACCTGATCCCAAAGATTTCCCAGTATTCAAGTCCTCTGTACTGGTGCGTTGCCATTGTCAAATTTGCTGAACCACAGCGCAAGGTTTACCCAAGTCCATAATGTTTGCGCAAGAAGTATGGGAGACAGGGGTCCGATAAGCCACATCACTATTTTGCGATCAATCGATGACAGGGCTGCTTAAAATAGGCAAAATATTTGACCATTGACTGATGAGTCATGGGGATAAATGAGCCATATCACTATTTCGCCTTTTTTTTTTCTTTTTTTAATAAATTTGGCATCTCCAATCCCACCCGAATCTGGAATCCCCAATTGGTGAACTATGTACAAAGCTTGCTCGTTTGCAACCCCTTGCTGCCAACTCAGGAGAGTGAAGACAGTTCACGGCTCTCCTCCGAAGCACGTGTCCATCAGCCATTGGTTGAATCTTCGCAAGTTCAGAACGAGGGCGGAGGATACCCGGACATGAACAGACTTAGAATCTTCCTGATGAGTGCCTGACTGGCCAACAGGAGGCGCTTGAGCAACGAACAAAGCTGTTTATTTATTTCCCTTTCCCAGCAGTCCCTTCCCAATTTGAAACCCTGTAGCGCGATGGCCAATTGTGCGCTACTCTGAAAAGCTGCCGACCACTGCCGGTTGGAACGACCGGGGCTCGAACCCGCGACGTGATAGTCACTTCTGCACTGCAACGCAATGCCTTAACCTAGTGAAAGTCATGATAAGTCGATTGACGAGCACTAACTAATAGATTGCAATCTGTTCCCCTATCCCTCCTATTAGTTTGTGCTCGTCAATCAACTTATCGTGAGTTTCAAGATGGAGTCGACTGGAAACTACCTCAAGGTACTGTTTGCATTAACAGTCTTTTTTAATAAACTACCTGTGCATTTTCAAAGTTCTCAGTGTCTCGTTTTAAATGTCAGGGCCCTCGGAATTCTACCAATGAAGTGTGGTGCTTCTTTGAGCCTTGTTAATGATGAAAAAATAGCGATTTCTTTGCATGGCAACGGTATGCCCAATTTACTAACATTGTAAGCCTGTTGGGAGCTTCAGCTAAAAAGCCATGTATTTTGTAATGTTGCGTGCGTACGGAGGTGGGGTATTCGACAAAAGTTAGTACTCCTTATCATGTTTCAATACACCCCAAGTCAATTTCACATCGGAATTCTCCTTTATGTCCTAGTATTCAGCAGAACTTTGTAATACATTAATATTTTTCCCCAAAAAAGGTTTGTCAGCTCTCTATAGCCCCTGGAAACAGCAATAAGCTCCATAATATGTTACCAAAAAAAGTAAATAAATGAAAACATTAAAAAATATTGGCAACGTCTTTTGAAAACTTAAACCCCCAAAATATCAGAATAGTTATTTTGTGACTTACAAGCCTCTTTCACACAGGTCTTCAATTTCATCATTTTATGCAGAGATTAATGTTCACCATTAATGATTATTACTGCTATTATTTTTTTCCTCTTCCTGTGGGTGACTAGGATGGTAAAACCAGGCCTTCACCTTGTTCTCATCCATTTTGTCTACATCCTGGCTCCCAGAGGAGGTGAGACTCCTTACCTGGTCTCTGTCAACCAGTCTGCTCTGTTTTGCTCCATCCATTAAAGGCAGCTGGACATATGTTCTGCCTATTCTACCAGATCCCTGTGAAATCCAAGTCAAACCAAATCTTAAGGGTCACTTTAGGAAAACATTTGATACAGATATCTGAGCCTTCACAACCTTATCAATCAGTCATCGAAAAACATGACAGTCTTCCTCTCAACGTTAAACACTAACACTATTGATCTACCAACCTGGTTAAAATGTCCTTGACAAAGAAAAAGTATCACATAACATATCGAAATGTCACCAGCTAAAAGTGTCAGATAACATATGTGTCTGGCTGACCAGTGGAATCATGACAAAAATTTTCTTAAAGTAACAATAACCCTCTTATCTGTCTGCTTCACTCCCAGCCCTTTCTCAGGATATCCTGTACCCCTTTGGGCTGGCCTCCAGGGACTCTGAGACCCCCAAAATGGATGACGGCAGTTCCACAGAGCTGAACCTACTCATACCCTTCATCTTCTTCAACGTTCCTCATCGCTCCATCTATGTGCATACCTGTTTCCCCACACTCATGCAGTAACAGTCAAAAAAAGCAGCAGCACTGCATTGTCATGCTAACTTTGTAACTTCATTTTGATTAAGAATCTCTCATGCTGCTTACTATTGTCAGCTTTTCAAAGGCATAAATACACTGACAGAGGACTGACGCCAGAACTGAAAATTCCTGGGCAAATGAAGGTAATTTCAGTGACGAGTACGTGGTGTCCTCTATTCACATTCTCCAATCGGGCAGCACAGCTGTCTATTTTTTTACGGCAAGTTGCGGTGACCGTGCGGCAACAACAGGTGTACGTACTTGTCACAGAAATTACCTTAATTCGCTGAGGAGTTCTGAAATGCTGCTCTCGCTAGAAAAAATTCTCGTCGCTGAGTGCCAGTGCATAGACCTCACTGTAATTAAATAATTTTTCTATACTGAATGTAGCACATTATTTTGTCACTGTTTGATCGCAGAGGGGAGAGAAGCTGTGTCTTCAGTTGCCACTTTATTATTACTATAATTGGAAAACAAAAGGAAAATATTTAGAAATAGCTAGGACTAATTGTTGTCATAAAGAGATGCATCTTTCCCTCCGAATTTTCAGTTTTTGCTCCGGCCCTGCAGTGACTACTTCCAAAAGCATTTGTGAAGTCACTCATTTTTTTGCTTCATATCTCAGTGCACTTTGGCACTTTGGGTTTGAAGATAAGGAATGTGAGGTGAAAGCAGGGATGCCCCTTTTTAATTTGCAGACCCTGTTCAATAGCTGGTTGCGAGAAGTAGTGTGGTGCTCGTTCAGTTGCTGCTTGTGTGCGATTGGTGCTTGCAACTTTTTTGATTTCTCTAGAAATGATCAGCAAAACAACTTAAAACTCAGCACCGCACTTCTTTGTGCAATACATCCTTTAAGGGGAAAGTACATCTGTTAAAAGGCTACTGAGATATTTGAAGGACTGAGAGACACACACACACACAAGCACAAGCACAGATTTTTTGCTTTATATGACATTTTGTGAACCTTGTAAGAACTGCAGTCCTTGTGGTGACGTGTCATTGTCTAAGTTCTTTTGGACTAAAAAATGGCAACGATCTTATTCTACTTGTTTATAAAATTGGTCACTGTATTCACATGGAGATGCAAAATATAATCCTTAAAGTGACCTTATTCTGCCAGGCTGAGGAAAGCAAAGCTTACTTCCTCTCTGTTGTCTTCACAGATCAACAACAATGGCGTGATCTCCTTCAACGTGCAGGTCAGTCAGTTCACGCCCGAGGCCTTCCCTCTGACCGACAGCCGCTCCTTTATAGCGCCGTTCTGGGCAGATGTGCACAATGGTATCCGTGGAGACGTGTATTATCGCGAGAGCACCGAGCCCGACATCCTGGAGAGAGCCTCTCAAGATGTCCGCAAGCACTTCAAGAACATGCCCACCTTCAGGGCCACATGGACATTCATTGCCACCTGGCACCAAGTCACTTTCTACGGTGGGAGCCAGACCACTCCGGTAAACACAATATAGAGAGTTTGTTTCTTTTGAAAAAAAAATTGCATTTGTTTAAAGATCCCACATTACAAAAATAGTGTTATTACTTTTTCCCTCCCTTTACGTAACATCTGACTAAGGGAGTAATTACATTGTGGTAGTATTGTTGCTGTACATCCTTTACTAAGAAATCATGTACTCAAATGACCTGTTTCTATTTTGTGCCCCCATGAACATCATAACTGGATTCATTTGCGTAGTGCAACCCTCAACAGACAGGCGAACCAATTGTCACTTTGTGTTGCTGTTAGGAAGCCAAACGGAGCAGAGCCTTGTTTTTATTGGCTGACAGCCAGCTGAAAACTGTGCATTGTTAATGAGGGGCCTGAAATGGGAGGCTTTAGACTTGCTGCAAACACAGAATTTGTGTCCTTTAAATGTTAATATATTGGACCTTAAAGTACCTGAATATATAGATGATGTGTTGACTAGCAATCAATGTGACTAATGTCTTTCAAAGCTCAGAGGTAATTTATTCAGTTTATTTGAATTTACGAGGGATGGAATGGATTTATGAACATTTTCTTGCACACAGACAGTTTTAACAACAAAAAATAATATATTCATGTTTAAGTTGAAGCGAGGCCTTACTTGAATTGGGCATGAACAGACCTATATGTCGTGCTGCGACTGCAATGTTTTGTTCATATTTATGTGGACTTTTTTTATCCACCTCTTCTCTTAACTTGTACCTGCACTGCATTTTTCCATGAGATTCTCTTAAATGCCAACATGTTGAGTTTGCCCAAAGCTTCCGCCCATTTCATCACTGCAGTATCCAACCTTCTTATGTGATTGCCTCGACTATAGTTCCTTATGGTACTTGCACATTAATACCTAAAGTACCTTAATCCACTTAAAGGCATCGGTCCTCAATGGATGTTATTGTTACTCTCCTGTCAGCATTTTGAATGAAACTTTTAAACGTTTTGTGTTCCCACTGTTTCCACTCAGGTGAACACCTTCCAGTGCGTTCTCATTTCCGACGGTGCAGCGTTCTTTGCCATGTTTAACTACGGAGATATAATGTGGAGCACGGGGACAGCCAGCGGAGGGGACCCCTTGACTGGACTGGGGGGCACCACAGCACAGGTAACAGGGATGGAATTGAATATTTAGGGGTATTTTAAGGTTTTGGCAGCAAGGTGATGCAGTGGGTAGGACTGATGTCCCACAGCAAGGGGGCTCTGTGATTTAAACCAGTCTGGGGCCTTTAGACGTAGAGCTGGAATGTTCTCCATAGATTTGTGTTGTTTCTTCCAAAATTCGAAAGACATGCCTGTCAAAATGACCAGAGGTATGAGTGTGTCAGTGAATAGTGTCCAATCTCTGCAATCGATTGGCAAATCCAGTGTGTGTTCATGCCTCTCGTCTGTTGTTTGCTGGTATTGACTCCAGCCTCCCATGACCCAGAGCAGGAATACTCGGGTTAGATAATGGATGAATAACTGAAGTAATTGGCTTAGTGCTGCGACTAAGGCAATGCAAATTAGTATCAGTTAGGTAGGTACACAACCTGGCCATTTATGTTGTCGCTGGCATAACCACAATATCCGCAAAAAATCATGGGAAATAGTACGTAATCAATCCCCTGTTATTGTTATCATGGCCTCCACTCTTCTGGGAAGGCATTCCTATTGATCCTAACTGTCTTTAGTCAAAGCAGTCAAGTTCAGCTATCTCAACAAACTATATATGAACTTTGTCCGAGCATGTTGAGACAGGAGTGGGCCTTCATTCGGCTGTTGCAAGGGAGAATCATTCAGAATATCATAGTATGCCATTGTGTCAAGATTTCCTTTCTGTTGAACTAAGAGTCTTAGCAAGAATCTTGGGGGAAAAAAAAAAAAAAAAAAAAAAACAACCCAACATTATGGAGTGTCCACATTCTTTTGGTAATGTTGCGTTAAGTTGTCCCAAAACACTTATTTTGGAACAGTTTATGTTGGAAGCAGACTTCAGTTTCAATATTAATATTAGGATGAGCCAAAGCCATCTTTTTTCAACTTAAATTTCTTTATTTGTGGTTCATGATTTCAAACCTAGAGTTGAGCAATAGTTATTATTGAACATAACATTGCTTCTGTAAAACAGATTCTGATGCAGAATTTATAGTGTCTCTATGCAATTTATATTTCTTGCTGGGCAATAATATGTTGTTCACTCTGGGATCAGTTTGACAACTTGACTTACCATCAGTTGTTCAAACTAATTGATTTATTACTAACATGTGGCAATGAGTTTCTAACTTCAGCTTTTCATCTTACCCCTGCTTCAAATATCCTTTCCCCTCTCCTCTAAAGGCAGGTTTCAATGGTGGTGATGTCACTCACTTTTTCAATCTTCCGGGCTCACGCTCCAATGACGTTGTCAACATTGAGCTGACCACCAACGTCAACATGCCAGGACGCTGGATCTTTCGTGTGGATGCAGACCAGATCGACCCAGCGAATGGCTGCAGCTACAATGGTAAAAACGTCTCATCATTTCCGTTAATATGAACTCTTCTCCTTTCATATAGGTGTGGTAATAAATTATTATGATGGCAAGGAATTACTGAAGTTTTGTATTTCTCTGAGAAGTGTGTTCATTACATTTCATCTCATGGGCAAGCCTTAATTCTGTCCATGGTGCAAGTCACTATTAATAATAATAATAATAATTTATTCATGAAGCATATTTGTAAGCTGAAAATGCATATTATAATAATGTAGTTTATCTGCGCAGTGCTTTTCCAAACTCAAAGCGCTGACACTAGAGAGACAGTCTAAAGGTTGGAGTATATTTACTGTGGAAACAAATTTTGGTTCTTGCACACTAAATGGTGTCGTCTAATGAGTTTCGGAGAATGGGCAACCGTAAGTAAGCAGTACTATAATTGGCTGCAATTTGATTCAGGCTTCTATTCAAGTACCAAGCATACAGGTCCCATGATAAGCCTTTTTTTGTGAGATATTATTTTCTTGGATGTTCAAAAGGAAGGTTTATAAGCTTTTAAGCAAAAAACATCCTAAAAATAAATAATTTCTGGACCATTCCCAACCTGTCATTTTCTCCCTAATGAAGAACAGCCTTGTTTTATTATGCAGTCCCTCAATGATAATGCCCTCTGGCAGGTGTGTAAGGTCTATTGATCTTTTTGAGGTTGGGCTGTCCACTTTGTAGCCTGGTGAGTAAACAGCAGTATTTGAAACTGGATGCGTCCCATAACAGGCAGCCAGTGAAGGGCAGTGAGAGGGAGCGAGTGACAGGGTAGGTTGTAGGTCAGACAAACCACATTCTGGATCAGCTGCAGAGTTCTGATGGCTGATGCTGGAAGGCTAGCGGAGAGTGAGGTTCAGTAGTCCAGGCAGGACAGAACGAATACTTGAACGAGAAATGGGGTTGAACAGATGATGAGAAACAGTTGGATTTGCCTCATGTTATACAAGAAGAACCTGCAAGCTAAGCTCACCACAGCAATGTTCTCAGTGAAGGACATGCTACTGTTCGTCATCGCTCCAAGGTCCATTAAATAGATGATGACACCAAGGAGTCCCCTATGGAGACTGTGAACTCCTAGTTCTGTATGTGCCTCTGGTGAGCAGATGAATACTTGTGTGTCAAATGGAGAGGAAGAGTGGAGTTCCATCGCCACCGCAGTGTTGAGACAAAGTATGGGCCAAAATCTCAGGACTAAGAGACTGCGGAGAGGGAGAAGTGATGGGGACTGTGGACTGAGCCTTGAGGGACTCCAACAATAAGGAGGGTCAGGTATAGATACTCCACCAGGCCAGGCAACCGGACTGTACCACAGATATTCAATACCAAGGACAACTGGTTGATGGGTTGAACAAGGGTATCCAAGGTTGCAGACAGGTTCAGGAGGACAAAGTGACTCACTGGCTCAGAGAAATACATTTTCTTCCGTGCAACGGAGTTTGAAGCCAGACTGATGTGGATCAAGCAAGGCATTCTGAGACGTAACAGACAATGAGTTAGAAGCAACTGTTTCAAGTTTTTGGATAAAAAAGGAAAGAGAAAACAGGATGATGTTTCAATAGGAGGGATGGGTCCAGAGTGTGTTTTTTGAGGACTGGGATGATTAGAGCACACTTAAAACAAGAGGGGAAACATACAGAAGATAAGGAGGAGTTCACAAGGGATGTGATAAAAAGGGGGAATGTCATGAGTGATAGTTGGAGAGATGAAGGTATAGGGCTGAGGTTGTTGGTAGTATCACAGCAAGAGAGAAGCTGGGAGATGATTTGAAAAAACTGGAGGTGGGAACAGAGAGGTGGGGAGAGGGAGGGTGAGGTTTGGCTTTGGAGCTACTCGGCAGACCACACTATGTTCCTATCCTCTGTTTTGGATCCACTTCAGGGCGCTTTTACAGGCGGGGGGAGGTGTTCTGGCTATCGGAACGCTGCTCCCAGCGCTGCCGCTGCCTGGACCTAAGGAATGAAGTGGCGTGCCAGGAGGCGCTCTGTGGCCAGCTGGAGACATGTGAGCAGCTGGAGGGGGCCTACCACTGCCAGCCCACCCGCACGAGCACCTGCGTGGTGTTTGGTGACCCGCACTACCACACCTTCGACGGCTTCCTCTACCACTTCCAGGGAACCTGTACCTACCTGCTGGCACAGCCTTGCTGGGAGGTGGCGGGACTGCCTTCCTTCAGCGTGGAGGCTAAGAACGAGAACCGCGGCGGAGTTACCTCTGTCTCCTGGCTGCGCGACATCACCGTGGAGGTGTACGGACACCGTGTCACCCTGATAAAGGGCAGTCTGGGGACTGCATTGGTGAGGCAGCCGCATATAACAGTAAACACTAGTAGCACCCAAAAACCAAGAAAGTGCACCTTTTTCCGAGAAAATCCATTAAAAACTTAAAATACACCGAATTTACTGAAGATTTGACGCCAACTCTGTTATCCTCGGAAAAATTTTACCAAGGTATCCCGAAGTCTGTCCAAGTTACTTACGTTTGGACAACACCTCAGTAAGCCTTGGTTAAATTTTCCTGAAACACACCAAGGATTGTCTGGCCCTCTGAAGCTCAGAGACCACATCGGTATTCCTCCGGAAGATTTCACCAAGGTAGACTGAAGTTTGTCTGCTAGGCCTATGCTCACACCAGAACAAAGGGGAGGTGTGAAGACAGTCAAAACACAAACAAAGATTGGAAAAGGCATTATGTGTTGGTGGACTGGACTGTGAATAACGGTTTGGTGTTGACGGGATGTGAGATGGTGGACTGAGACTGTGAATGAATGTGCATTCATGTCATGAATATACTGAATCAGTGGCTAAATTGTACATGGACTCCTTTCATGATTTCTCACTGTATGTGTGATTATGTGCTTAATTTTCCCCACTTAGCCCACCTACACTTTTCTTACTCTCGATTTTCACTTTCTCTCAAGATGCCCTCTTTTCAAAATTATATTGTGTATCCGATTTGTTTGTAAATTGGTGCTTTTGCAGATTGAACATATTCTGAATACTGAACATGTGTTTTTGCTGTTCTTACTATAATGGTGGTCGTTTGCCCTTTGCCAATTCCTGTATGCAGCACAAACAAAGCAGGCTAAACAAAGCCTGTAATCCATCTCGACTGCATCTAGGGTGTGGCTTAATTACACTGTCACCTCGTTGAACAGGCAGTACTGGTAATTTTCATAATTAATTGGTGCTTGGACTGCAGTACTGGAGGGAGGTCTTTAATGAGGCATGTGTTTTGACTGTCTTCACACCTTCCCTTTGTTCCGGTGTGAGCATAGGCCTAGCAGACAAACTTCGGTCTACCTCGGTGAAATCCTCCCAAGGATTACCGATGTGGTCTCTGAATTTCAGTTAGTCAGACAATCTTCTGTGTGTCTCAGAAAAATTTAACCGAGGTTTACTGAGGTGTTGTCCAAACTTAAGTAAACTGGACAGACTTTGGGATACCTCAGTTAAGTTTTTCTGAGGTTTAACGAGTTGGCCTCAAATCTTCAGTAAACCTCAGTGTATTCAAAGTTTTTGTAGGAATTTCTCAGAAAAAGGTGCACTTTCTCGGTTCTTAGGTGCTACTAGTGAAAGTATAGTGATGTCCATATTTACATTTGGACAGTGCCAAAAATGTACGTGAAAGACAAACAGTAGTGACTGGAGAAGGGGACTGGTAGCAAAGTCTTTCATTTACTGTAACTGAATGGGATTTAAAGAAAAAGAATTTTCCAAAAATTAAAGGTAGGAACAAATGCAATGGTTATGTGTGCCACAGGTAAAACAAAGCGCACATTTGCTTGAAACATAGTTTCAAAACAATGTCATTTTGAGAACACGATTTTATGTGGGGGATAAAAAAAGTAACTCAAAAATCCAAAATGCCCTTGTGGCCAACTATGTTACTTTTGAGAACATTCATTATGATAAGACTGTCAACTTGTTGAGTTTGTTGAGTACTCAGTCACATTTTTGCACACTTCATAGCTAAGGATGGTTACCAAAGTCGACTGTCGCGATTTTCTCGAAATGGACATTTTGTGACTTAAAAGTGTCTTTAGCTCTGGGGTCTTCATTTGCTAACCATAATAGAAAACAACTAGAGCCACTCGTAGAGTGCAAACCTCCACCAAGGCAGCACAATCCAAATCTTCATGAGTAGGAGCAAAGTAGAGTTATCGCATGTCATGTGATTTCAAGATGGCTGCCGTGGCGGCCATATTGTTTCACTGATCGTGGTGAAAATCAACAAGGCTCATCCTTGATGTAATAGCAATGCACCCACAAAATTTCAGCCAAATCTGTGAGTTACTTTTTGAGTTATGTTGTTCACAAACAGAGACAGGCAGACAAACAAACGGGCGAAAATATAACCTCCGCCCCAACTTCGTTGGCGGAGGTAATAAGCTTGTTGAAGAACATTACCAAGCTTCACTCTTGCTGACACACAGGTAGACGGCTTGATGAAGACGTTGCCCGTGCAGCTGCAGCTGGGAGCCGTGCGCGTGTACCAGTCAGGCGTAGCGGTGGCCCTTGAGGCGGACTTTGGCCTGCTGGTGACTTATGATGGGCAGCACTACGCCTCCATATCCCTGCCTAGCTCCTTTTTTAACAATACCTGTGGCCTGTGCGGCAATTACAATGACGACCCCGCCGACGACTCCACACTGCCCGATGGCTCCCTGGCAGAGACCGTGGTGGAGCTGGGCGGCAGCTGGCATGTGGAGGACGCCGACTGGCGCTGCACGGATGGGTGCGCCCACAACTGCAGCATGTGTGATCCGGTGACAGAGTCTTTCTATTTCCGGCCGGATTACTGCGGGCTCATAAACAAGACTGATGGGCCGTTCAGAGACTGCCGCGCCGTAGTGGACCCCACCGCATTCGTCTACAGCTGCGTCTATGACATGTGCAGTAACCGTGACAATATAACTACTCTCTGCCAGGCAATACAGGCCTATGCCCTGGCCTGCCAAGCGCTTGGAGTCACCATCCGAGCCTGGAGGTCCCGCTCCTTCTGTGGTGAGTCTTCACAGCTCAAGAAATGCAAACAAGCTTTTAATAATGACTAAAAGCTTTTGATTCTTCTGTCTACATGTAGCCTAATAAGTTTATTTGGATGTTTTAGATCTTGTGAGGAGGTATATAGGAGGTATATATGCTGGCCTGAAGAGCTTATTTCATAATTTGTAATGTGTGCATTGTTTGTTAGCGTGATCCTGCCTTTTGGGTATTTATAATTAAAAACAGAATCACAGAATGCTTCAACATATTCAACATATCACAATTCTTTATTTTCCTGAAGTCCATGCACTCTGTCCTTAAGACAGCACTGAGCTCCATGCCAAACCTGGACTTGAACATCTTATAGGTTCATGTTTACTATGCAAGCATTCTTTAATGTAAAAAAAAAATGTGGATTCAAGTAAAAAAAAAAAACAAAAAAAAACTTGACATACGTTTTATTTAAAAGCGCCTTTCTCAGCACTCAAGGACACTTTACAGCGTGATTAAAAATACAACACAATACAATCAATAAAACAAATAAAAACAACAAACGGAAGTAGCACAAAATTAAAATGAATCAGTCAAATTACAGAGTATGCAACTTGGAACAGATCAGATTTTTAGTCTTGATTTGAAGAGGGATAAAGAATCAATGTTTCTGATGTCTGGTGGGAGTGAGTTCCAGAGCTGGGGAGCAGAGCGACTGAAAGCTCTACTCCGCATGGTGCTGAGACGGGCGGAGGGCACAGAGAGGTGGAGGGAAGAGGAGCACCTGAGGGAGCGAAAGGGGGTGGCAATGCGGAGGAGATCAGACAGATACGGGGGGGCGAGGTTGTGGATGGCCTTAAAAGTATACAGTAGGATTTTGAATGAGATTCTGAATTTGACCGGGAGCCAATGAAGCAGCTGGAGGACGGGGGTGATGTGGTGAAAGGAGGGGGATCTGGTGATGATGCGGGCTGCAGAGATCTGGACCAGTTGAAGCTTATGGAGGGATTTGTGAGAGGCACCAAAGAGGAGTGAGTTACAATTGTCGATACGGGAGGTAATGAGGCTGTGGACAGGATAGCAGTGGAGTGAGGGGTGAGAGAGGGGCGGAGATGATTAATATTACATAAATGGAAATATGCAGACAGGGTTATATTATTAATGTGAGAGTGGAAAGAGAGTGAGGATGACACCCAGACGCTTAACCTGAGCTATCAATTTATGAAGTGAAATGGAGATTAAAAAAACACTGTAAGTTGGCAAAAAGTAAAATGGCTTCACTCTGCTGCTGTCTTCCCCTGATATCCAAACCTGACTGCAGCTCTGCCGTGCCCGGAGTTCAGCAGCTATCAGGTGTGCAGCAGCAGCTGCCCGGCCTCCTGCTCGGACCTCACCTCCCACCTGTACTGCGCCCACCCTTGCACAGAGGGTTGCCAGTGCGACGAGGGTCGTGTTCTGAGCGGGAACCACTGTGTCCTCCCAGAGGACTGCGGCTGCGAGCTGGAAGGCCTCTACTACCCTCTCAATGAGTCTTTCTGGGCGGGGGCTGAGTGTTCCCAGCACTGCACGTGTGGCTCGGGGGGCGAGATAGCCTGCGTCAGCTCCTCCTGCGGGGAGGGAGAGGTGTGCGCTGCGGAGCTGGGCCGGCTTGGATGCTACCCACAGCGCGAAAGCACTTGCTACGTGTCCCAGAGTCACGTCCTGTCCACCTTTGATGGAACATCCCACGCCTTCCCAGAGGAGAACTCGTACTTCCTCCTCAAGTCATGCGGAGTTGGGGTGGGCCCAGGGGCGACGGCACGAAACCTCTCCACCGTGGAGGTGAAGATTGGGCGGAAGCTGCCGAACAAAGGGCCAAGCTGGGTGCGGCCTGTGGTGGCTAGGGTGGGGCCTCTGGAGGTGCAACTAGGGGGCTCTGATTTCAGTGTGGTCAAGGTGAGTGCCATACCAAGGTGCATATAAAGGGACCAGGCTGAGAACTGCGATGTAATGAACCTGTGACAATAATTCAAAGGGCATTTCCATACTGGATAATTAATTATAAAAAACTGGATTATCAATTATAAACGGTGAGAGAGTGCATCACTTATCTATGTCCACAGAGTTCATATATCAGTCAAATATTACATTTGTTTACATTTCTCATTTGTCTAGATGATCTATCTCTGGTACAGATCTAGCATGTGTTGACTAAATGCCATGGTCATTAGATAGGTGTTCCTAATGATGAAGTCAACCACTATTAAAGCTCCCCTCATCAAAATTTGAGTTATCAAAACAACAGACATTACAGCGGCAGGAGACTATTATGAATGTATGTTGGGTGCTTCTGGGCAGCAGATGACTGTCATATTTTATTATGTGTATTATGAGTTTGGAAACTGCAAATCAAGGAAAAGGCCAGTTCACAGGTCTGCTTATATTCACCATACAGCACATTAACATTGTTTGGCTTGTCTTTCGCCAAAATGCAAGCACTTAACTTTGAACATAATTTTTGTGACTAGTAATGTATCTATTCAGTGGTGTAGCCAGAACTGAAATTCAGGTGGGCACAAAACATCCATTTACAACTTTTATCAGTACTGACTTGTTCGCAATCATCTTCCCTAATGAACAATACATTCACCCCTAAAACACTTCACACTATCAGGTCTTGCTAGTTCTCCTCGTGAAGGTAGGATGACAATTATTCGTTGTCATGTCATTTTACCTTCATGAGGAGAACTAGCAACACCTGATAGTGTGGAGTGCTTTCGGAGTGAATATATTGTTCTTTAGGAAAGATGACTGCGAACAAGTCAGTACTGATAAAGGTTGTAAAGGGATGTTCTGTGCCCACCCGATTTTCAGTTCTGGTTGCACCACTGTCTCTATTGTACAGTTGCCGCCCTTTGCAAGGGTTTTTGCTGTGCTGCTGATCCACATTCCTGTTGCTGCAGCTGAATTCAGAGCCCATCCGACTACCATATGTGCACCCGCTGGAGACCCTGGTGGTGTACCGCGCCCCTGGGAATGTGACAGTAGCGGAGTGGAAAGGCCTGCTACGGGTGCAGTACTCCCGGCGGGGCCTGCTCAACGTCACCATCTCCACCCGTTATTACAATGCCACCTGTGGTCTGTGCGGCTTCCTCAGTGGCGATGCCTCGGACGACCTACGCCTACCCAATGGCCGGCAGGCGGAGAATATTGAGCTGTTCGCCGAGGGCTGGCGCGCTATTGCTGACGACATGACCTGCAATGGCGACTGCGAGGACCTGTACCGCATGTGCGTGGACCTGCGGCTCTACCAGAGCCCCTGGCTGTGCGGCAACATCAACGACCCCAGCAATAGCTCCTTCTTGGCCTGCCATGATGCCGTCAGCCCCTCTCCCTTCTTCCGGAACTGCCTGTACAACATGTGTGTGCGCCAGGGGAACCGCTCTGCCCTCTGCTCCTCATTGCAAGCCTATGTCTCTGCCTGCCAGGACGCGCAGATCAACCTCGGGGCCTGGAGAAGTGCCACCGGCTGCCGTAAGCGTCCCCTCCAAAACTAATCCTGCTGTGCTCATTTAGTCTACATAACAGTACATTGTGGTTATCGAGCTGACACTTTTCTGCACAGTGGCTTACTTAGAGTTTTTGGTTGATGTAAGCATGGGCAATGTGGGGTAAAGGGTCTGGCTCAATGGTCTACAAACTAGGGTCCATGAGGTTTGTAGACCATGTGATTTGAACCTTGCTCAAGAGTCCAAAAGGCTGGGGCTATCTGGAGTTAAGCTTCTTGCTCATTGGTCCAAAAAGCAGGGGTCATGTTGGGTTAAGAGCTTTGCTTGGGGGTTTACGAGGCAGGATAAATGTCTTGCTAAGAGCCTTTTTCAAGTGTCTGCAAGGCCAGGGCTGACTGGGTCCACAAGGCAGGGAAAATGTGGGGTAAAGGACCTCAGTCAAAGGTTTATAAACCATGAGGCATGTGGGGTTGAGGACCTTTTTCAGAGGTCCACAAGACATTGGCTATGTAGTGTTCAGAGCCTCGTTCAAGGGTCTGAAACCTGCATTGATCTCATAGTGGTGACTCTGGAGCTTGAACTACCACTCCTCTCACTCTCAGTCCAGCTCCTTGGTTAACAAGAGCAACGCAGAGCGTGGCATATGGCCCCGCCTGTATGTTGATCAAAGGCATACTGAGATGGCTGCTGTGGCGGTCATGTTAGATATCGCACGATGCTGGTTTTCGAAAGGAACCTTCCACTAGCCACTCCCAATGCGCCGTTAAGAAATGGCATCAATCCGACGAGGGATTCTATAGTTATCCCATGGAAACTAAAAGTTAACGGACGACGGACGGACATGGTGTCGACATAATGCCCCCTTTCCTCTTTGGAGGGTGGGGGCATAATAAAATGTCTGTGAACATAGGATATCATCACATAATTCATCATGGAAATTAATTGTTTATTTGAAGTACATCCTATTAATTACCTGGCCCCTCCCCTAGGGGGCCAGTTTAAGCAATGATCATGTCTGTGTGTGTGTGTGTGTGTGTGTGTGTGTGTTTCTGTCACTCTGTCTGCCAGCCCGTGGCTGGGGCCAGGTCTGCTATCTCTGATTGCCTTGTTTAATAGGAATTTATGGAATTAGCAGAGATGCACAGGAAAATTATGCAGGAAGCCGGGGCATTTTCACTCAGATAATGCTGCAGAAATAGAACTGAACTCCAGTAAGATCTTAACACAATTCATGGAATTTAAGTTCCATGGCTGTTCATAGGTCGATTGACAATTGAGGGCACTTTGAACTCTGTAACTCAAAGCATGTTCCTATTTTTGTTCCACCATGACTGTCCTTGAATATAGATGGTAAACAAAACTCTTTCTTGAATGATTCATACTTCTTTTTCACCTTCAACGCAACTCAGGTTTTCTCCATTTTCATTGTTCCAATAGTGAGTGTATTTTCACACTATCTGTAACAGAGTATGGTTCTCAGCTTCCTTATCAGCACAACTGTCCTTGAGTGTGGACGATAAACAAAATAGCCAACGATACTCACTCCCAGTTACCGCTGTGTCTCGGTCATCAGTCAGGTTCCTGATTTTTCTCCCCCTCTGCTCTCTGTAGCCCTGCCATGTCCAGAGAACAGCCATTTTGATGAGTGCACCACCAGCTGCCCTATGACTTGCACCGACCTAGAGCCAGAGAGGCCATGCCCCTTCCCGTGCTCTGAGGGCTGCCAGTGCGAGGACGGCTTTGCTCTGAAGGACAGCCAGTGCGTCCCCAAGAGCGACTGCGGCTGCCCCTACCGCGGCCGGCACATGGCCACCAATGAGACCTTCTGGATGGACTGGGAGTGCCTGGAGCGCTGCTTCTGCAATGGCTCCGACAACCGTGTCTATTGCAGTATCGCCACCTGTGGCCCGGAGGAGTACTGCACTGAAAACAGCGGGCTGTACATCTGCAAGCCCCGGACCGAGGCCGTGTGCATCGCTGGAGGATACGGCCACTTCCTGCCCTTCAGTGGGATGGCCTTTGAGCTCCACAGCAGCTGTTCTCTACGATTGGTCACTACTGACTGTGAGGGGATGGGGGAAGGGAGCGATGAGGGGGTGGGCGGAGTGGTTGCAGAAGGGGGTATGGATGAGGCTGGCATCTTCCCGCAGTTTGTGCTGTCAGCAAGGAATGAGGACCGTGATACCAGACAGGCCATCTGGGTCAAAGGATTCATCCTGAAAGTTTATGGTTACGAGGTTGAGGTCTCTCGCAGCTACAAACACACCGTCACGGTAAGCCAGTCAAAAGCAACATGAGGGACAAAACAAAATTTTAGAGTTGTCATTGTTACTGTCTGGGATTTATTTTGAGAAAAGATCAATATATAACTATTTTGAAGTTATATATTGATAGTGGCATTGTGCTGTGGAGAGTACTGTCACCTCACAGCAAGAAGAATCAAATTTGGTCTTGGGCCATTTGTTTCTGGATTCTGCACGAGCCTCTCTATGTTTGTGTAGGTTTCCCCCATGTTGCCATGTTTTCTCCTGCACTCTGGAGACACACTTTTTACTACCCCAAAACTCTAAATCACCCACTAGTACGTGTGTGTGGGTGAATCACATATGAATGTACGTGTCCTTTGCTGGACATGCAAACTGTTCTCTGCAAATTCCTGCCACTTGCTAATTGGATGCTGGATAGGCTGCAGGTCTCTGGTAACCAAACATTCTTGGGCTTGAAAAAGCATGGATGAGTGTATGCCCGCACAGATCAATGTAGATGGGTACATTCACTCATTTTTGTTTTTTATTCATTCAGTCATTTATTTAAAGGGACAACGTACAGTTCAAATATAAATGTTTCCATTTGATGCACAGTACCAGATTATAGCTTAAGTTAATTTGCATCTGCAGTCCCTCGGCAGGGGTGCGCAGTTACTCGCGGTTATTCTTACAAGCGCAGAAACCAATCACTCACATATGTGCATTTAACTTAAATCTACCCGTCTAGAGGTACAGAGATGTCCATTCTTTTTTCTCTTTTCCCTAGAAAAAAAATCACTGTAAGCCACAAAGTCTGAAATGAACGCATTCATGTATTTATTTAGATCATTCAATTTGCAGTCATGTGAGTGCCTGTGATTTTGGTAGCGCTGTACTTTAAATGTCGAGAGAAAAGTTTTCTTGTTATATAAATAACAGCAGAACTAAATAAATCTCTATCGAGGACCATAACATTCTTTATATGTTAATCTATCATAATAACAGTAGCGGTCGGTGGATGGAAAACCGAGGGGTGGAAAACGTACCTTGAAACGGATGATATTTGACCCGATTTCAATCATTATTCTTGGTTAACACGTTTTTAAACAATATGAAAAATCCATTTGCAATTAATTACACAGTTTCCCTTTTAATGAAATGGCAAGGCGAGTGAATAATAAATTCAATAAAAATGTTTAATTCATGTGCCTTAATAGGTAACCCTTCACGAAAAAAACCTACTATGGATTTTCCACTTAACTTTTGCCACATCTTACAAAACAAGAAATGCGCACTTTTTTGCCTTCAGTTGAGGCATTTTATCTCTTGTCCTAAAGGAGAAGACAGCCCCTCGGCTAAGTATATTTCAGCAGAAGGAAGAATACTTGAAGTGTGTAAAACACATAGTTTTATACATTTTAATTTGGTAATGATCCAGAGCGACGCATTTTTAAACCAGCAAGTCTTCAGATTGGCTTCAATACCAGGGAGCAGACATTTTTACTTGGGAAATCTTCTGATTTTGAATTTGACCCCGGAAACCTCACCTTTAAAAATGCTTAATAACCTTAACCTCTCGCAGTTTACGTCTCCCGATTAGCCACAGTTGCTCAGAATAATTAATAAAAACCGACGGCAGTCGAATTTACTTTTGATAGCATTGTTATGCATTGCACCACAAAATTATGAGGCGTCTTCTAATGACGACATAAAATATCAATAGTTGGTCTTCATAAATTCATCGCTCGTTAAAGTGGTAATCCGTAAAATTTGAATTGGTTTGTTTATATTGACATCTTTGGCAATAAGCCATTGCAGGTGCGCTTCTGGACCTCATTTCCCATAACTCTTGTCGAGACCCAACAGTACTCGGTCACGTTAACGTCACTGTTCAGCTGCCCTTTAACGTTAACATCAAGTCACATTTCAATCTTCCCTTTAGTAAATGTGCCGCTTTCCATCCTCAAAAAAGCACATATTTAAGGAGACAAAATGTTGCTCTGAGCATCCATACCAAAATAACTCCTGCTCGCACGCAAATCTTTTTGAAAATATAATTTTAACGCAGGCAAAAATGAATGGGAGTCTACGTGCGGATTTTACATCCGGGTGTATAAGCTCCTAGGACAGATGCTTCGCTTGAACGTACCCTATCAGCAATCCAGTGTTCTATATATATATATATATATATATATATATATATATATATATATATATACCTCAATAATTATTGGCACCCCTGGTAAAGATGTGTTAAAAGCCTTTAAAATAAATTCAATTTTTATTGGAGAATCATACTCACACTGAAAATTGTAGAAAAATGTAACCTTCAACTCAAGGAAATAAATATATTTGAAGTATTTCTGTCATTTGTACAGTAGTTTACAAAGTTAATCCGAGTATCTAGGAATATTTAATTCGTAATTCATCACTTCCTGTTTCCCTGGGGTATAAATATGACATGACACAGAGGCCATTTCTCTTATCCACTCTTCAACATGGGAAAGACAAAGGAACACACCATTCAAGTAAAGCAGATGTGTGTCGACCTTCACAAGTCAGGCAATGGCTACAAGAAAATAGCCACTCACCGGCACTGTCAGAGGAATCATTAAAGGGGAACTCTGGTCAATTTCAACACGTATATTTGTTGTTTGTGGTGAAGGAGTACTGTCAATAGTGAGACAAACAAAGAAATTTGGTTTTGCCTACACCGAGTTATGCTCCTGCTAGAGTTTGCACCTAAGCGGCTCAAATAGGGCAGGCTTTTAATGTGCTTTTAGCCTCTTAACACGATCGAGATGTCATTTCAAGTCCATAGCCATGTTCATCTAACCCTTCCAAGTGACCACAGTGAATTTGACTGCAGTAGCTGACCCAGAAATTTATAAAACGTGCTAATTCACTCAGTGCACGTACCTCTGTTTATATCCTGTGTTCTGGTGAAGTCCACACTGATCAATTGTAGAGCTCATACAATCCAATATTCCAAAATGTAATTTTTCAAGATCAAAGCAGGCCAGAAACTTAGAAATTAGATCGCTATACTCCTAACTCGTCACATATCATCTCGCATGAATAGCCCCATATGCATACATGTACAGCGCCCTCCATCATTATTGGCAGCCCAGGTTAAGATGTGTTAAAAGCCTTAAAATTAGGGCTGTTGCTTTAATTAATCGCGATTGATTTAAGCGCAATAATAGTAACTGCCGCAATGAGGCAGACAGACCTGATTGCTTATTACCTTTTCTATGGCACTTACCTAATGCGGTCATTTGAAATGCTTCCGGGAGGAAAACTGTGATTTGAAGTCCGCTAATTACCAGCGAGGTTGGACAGCCTCCATCGCCTTGGCATAATTAGCTTACCTTAAATCAATTCCCGTGTACTTTGTCTGACTTGCAATCAAGCCATTTATTCAGCCAACTGACAAATCAAAACCAAAATGTGGCCTATAATGATTAAGAAGAGATGATGAGAAGCAGACAGACCTAACCTGGCTGCCGCGTTATATTGAAAGATTTTCAAATTCGTTAACAATTTACATATCACGTTCTATACGCTTAAACAAAATGTTTTTCACCTTCACTGTTGGTTATTTAGACGCTCAATAGTAAATAAAATCAAGTGCTATGAGTTACATTATTTTAAAGTACTCTTGTTCAATTACCTAATAAAAAATGCCTCAAATTTGCGGCAAAGATTCGCCTGAACGTTAATTGACAAATCTTTGGTGCATTTGACTATTGCCTGCAATGCAAACATATTCTCTCTTGCATTCACGTTCAGTATGCTTCACAAAATGTTTCCCTCTTCACGAAGCCTATATCTTTAAGCTCTTAAAACCATGGCCATCTTTGAATAATTTCATTTTTTTTAGAAATATCTTTTATAATGCATACAAAATTCCTCAATGAAAGGTGGAATTCAGAGGTCTGCCATTTATTCAGATTATTGAAATTCTTTCAATCTAACACAGCAACCTGGTCAGGTTCGTCTGCTTCCCATTATCACTTCTTATAGGCCACATTTTGATCTTGATTAGTCCGTTGGCTGAATAAATGGCTTGATTGTAAGTTAGGCTAAGTACACTGGAATTGATTTAAGGTAAGCTAATTATGCCAAGGTGATGGAGGCTGTCCAACCTCGCTGGTAATTAGCGGACTTCAAATCAGTCCTCTTCCCGGAAACATTTCAAATGACCGCATTAGGTATGTGTCATAGAAAAAGTAATAAGCAAGAAAGTCTGTCTGCCTCATAATGGCAGTTTCTTTTATTGCGCTGAAATTAATCGCGATTAATTAACGCGACAGCCCTACTTAAAATAAATTTGATTTTTATTGCAGAAGCATACTCTCACACTGAAAATTGTAGAAAAATGTAACCTTCAACTCAAGTGAATTTTAAGGGGAAAAAAAATCCCTGACTAAGAAATAATTATTTTCATAAAATCACCTGTTCCACAATTATTGGCACCCCTAATAATTCCCAGGAAATGAATGTAATTAATAGTTCTGTCATTTCTACAGTGGTTTACAAAGTTGATCAGAGTATCTAGGAACATTTAATTAGTAATTCATCACTTCCTGTTTCCCTGGGGTGCAAATATGACAAGAGAAAGGAACACACCATTCAAGTAAGGCAGATGCTTGTCTACCTTCACAAGTCAGGCAATGGCTACAAGAAAATAGCCACTTGCCTGCACCTGCCCGTATCCACTGTACGAGGAATCATTAAGAAGTTTAAAATAACTGGAACAGTGGTAAACAAGCCTGGACAAGGACGCAAGGTTATTTTGCCACCACGCACAGTGAGGAGGATGGTAAGAGAAATTAAAAGTTCTCCAATGCTCACTGTTAAAGTATTGCAACAAATGGTTGCATCTTGGGGTCACAAAGCGCCTGATGGTTGTTTTGGAGACTTTCTACATGCCAACAAGCTGTTTGGAAGCCATGCATGGAAAAAACCTTTTCTCACTCACAATCATAAACGCAAACGTCTGGAGTTCGCTAAGCAGTACGTGGACTTCAACTGGGACCATGTGCTTTGGTCAGATGAGACCAAGATGGAGCTTTTTGGCAACAAACATTCTAAGTGGGTCTGGCGGAACACAAAAGATGAGTATGCAGAAAAGCACCTTGTGCCCACTGTGAAGTATGGGGGAGGATCGGTGATGTTGTGGACCTATTTCTCTTCCAGGGGCCCTGGGAACCTTGTTAGGGTGCATGGCATCATGAACGCTTTGAAATACCAGGGGCCTCATGTACTAACAATTGCGTGGATTTTATACTTAAATATTGCGTACTTTCATAAAAAGAAAAGTAGCATTTTGTAAAAAGTATTAAATTTATAATATAGAAGGCTACCAATTCAGCTTGCAAATTTGAATGAAAAATCTGAATCAACTTTAATTTTGCAAAAATGCTGAATTCTTTTACTTTTTTGCATTTTTTCTAAAGTCACATTTGTTTTCATACATCTGACATCCGCAAAAAAAAGTAGCGTATGCATCTTTTCTGTTCGTACGCTCTCTTAATACATGAGGCCCCAGGACATTTTAAATCAAAATCTTGTGGCCTCTGCCCGAAAGCTGACGATGGGTCGTCACTGAATCTTTCAGCAAGATAATGACCCTAAACATGTGGCCAAATCTACACAGAAATGGTTCAGCAGATACAGAATCAAGCTCCTCCCATGGCCATCTCAGTCCCCAAACCTCAACCCCATTGAAAACCCGTGGAGTGAGCTGAAGAGAAGAGTGCAGAGGAGAGGACCCAGGTCGCTGGATGATTTAGAGAGATTGTGCAAAGAGGAATGGTCGAAGATCCCTCTTTCTGTATTCTCCCATCTTGTGAAACATTATAGGAGAAGATCAGGTGGCGTTTTGTTGGCAAAAGGGGGTTGTACAAAGTATTAACGTCAGGGATGCTAATAATTGTGGCACACATCATTTGATGTAAAAGAATTATTTCTTAATGTGGGATTTTTTTCCACTGAATAAATGCACTTGAATTAGAGGTCGGATTTTCCTCTTTTTTCATTGTGGTCCTATATTATTTAGAAAAAAAAACTTAATTTATTAGAAGCTAAAGAACATATCTTAACCAGGGGTGCCAATAATTACTGAGGGCACTATATATACCATGGTCTGGGTGAATACTTTTTTTCTGATTGGCTGGCAGGTATGCATCAAAACCGTGGAACCGCACAGGTAGTTCGTCTACGGTCGTTTCACCATTCAACACTTGTAACCCTAGCAACGTTAAACGTGGTATTCGGCTGGGTACAACGGAAACCTAGCTGCTCATTTATCTCCAGTAAATTTAGCGGCGTCATACAAGTTGCGTCCAGCGGGGCGGTTAATTATAGGTACTCGAGCAATAATGACCGGAAATATTGTAGCAGCGAAGTAATCAGGCTTTATTCATCAAAAAATTGTAATTGTGTACGGTTACAAAGGAAGCTAACGTGTTCACTTCATGTGTCAGCAGCTGCTGACAGTTCGCTAGCTACGTGCTATGCCAGCAGACTGATTTCAGCTCGCTGACTGCGGAAACCGTCATAAGTTCATTGTAATTGTGGGTAGCAAGTTAGCTACAGTCTACATAATCGCACATAATGTTGCGTTATGCACAATCTCCATTTCAGCTGGAATCCGTTATCAAATCAGCTGGTAAACGGATGTAAGCGTGTGCAAAAAAAATCTTTCTCCATGAACGTAAGATGAACTAGGATAGCTGGTTCAATTTAACTTGGCCTATAGTAGGCTATTGGGTATGAGAAGGCACGGCACCTCTTTAATGATTACCAGCTCGTTTTTTTTTTTAGAGCAAAGCTTTCACCAAAATTTCTAAATGCAGTGATTTGATATTGCTGGCAAATGACCATGGTATAAGCGGGATAATCAACTCGAAGGTGAGCATTCCACGGTTTTAATGCACTTCGCGGAGGCAACCCGCCTCCGCGTCGTGCATTAAAACCGCGGAATGCACACCTTCTCGTTAATTATCCCTTACATATATACTTTAAACCCCTGAATGAAGAAAAGCGTGAGAGTTCCGGAATCAGGCTGGTGCACAGGGTTCTAGAAGGGCTGCATTTAGTGTTCAGGTTTGTTTTCAATCACTTGGAGATTAATTGAATCAGACATTTAAACCAGGGGTACTCAAATTTTTGCACCCCACTGTAAGAATATGCTGATATTGCATGGCTAATATACAAAACTATATGCCAACTAATTCACATATCATATCATACTGCCAAGCCCGGGAAGACCGGCTGTGATCATACAAAAGTCACACATAGGTCTTAGATAAAATGTATTAGAAGCTGCTTTATTTTCTTATTGATTCAAGATAGGAATTCCAGCTGTTTAATTAATGTTCCTCCAAATTACTGAAAAAAAATTAAGGGCTTGAACTAGGAGGTGTTAAGGCTGGTTAAAGTGGAGTTCAGAAGCAGTGGCAGGCGAAGGTGCACCAAGCACGGAGCTGGCGCAGCTGAAAGTGATAGAGAGAATGGAAGGGGAAAAAGCTGAATACACAAGAGACTTAGTGCCAGAAACAAGGGGAGCAACAACAGAGGAAAAGAAATTCCAATAAACGAGAAAATAACAAGGCACTAAACAATAGTGCGAGAAAATCCCTAAAGAAGCAGAGCTTCCCAGAAATAAAGATAAGATATTAGTCAAACGAACCCCGACTTCAGATATCTCAAGCCAAAGCGAGTAACTACAAAGCAGACACTCCAGCAAAGGGGTCGTGGCGGACCTACGGCGTATATAGACTCTGGGGAAGCGCCTCCCAGATATAATTAGCCAGCTGGGTTAAAAACCGATGGAGAAAGGATTTAATGTCATCAGGGACAAGAATCACCAAAAGCACACACACCCAAACCATGACAGGAGGGACATAAAGTTATGGCCTCAAAGGCTCATGCCCATCGGTATATACTGTATCCTGATTTCAGTATGCCTTGAATTAAACAATGATTAGGGTGCTGGAGGGCATAAAAGAGGCTCTTACAAGTTACAACCGAAAAGGGCACTTTTGTCTATGAAGGCAAAAGGGTTGGTGCTCAAGCACCAGTAGAGCCCTATGTGTGCACAACCCTGTCCGGAATCATATTTGTTCTCATATAACTAGTGGCGAAATCCACCGTAACACATGTGAAACTGATAACCTTCAAAGGACTTCAAATCAATTCCGCCTGAGAATCTCTACTAACGGTCTGATAGAATAATTTATGACTACAGCACAGGAACGCGAATATGTCATTTAAACTCGAGCCTAATATGTGAAAGTTGAGAGCCTTGTGTAAATAATGAAAAGGTAGTTGGTTAGCAGGTAACGTTATAACTTTTTTTAATAAAAATAATTTGTCGATGCGGTTAACGTAGTTTTTTCCCGTTTGCTACCTGAAATTACGTTATAATTTTATTTTCAGTAGTAGCCTCAACAGAGACTCAGCTAACGTTAGTTTCTACTGTGCACAGTATAGCTACACTGTATGGCATTTGCCATTGCCTTTGGGTACACGTCAGAAGGGATCCAGTAGAGGTACTTTCCACTTCTTGGAAGGCTACATTTCTAACGGTCCTCCCTTAATTCCATCCATAAATCTGACATAAGGAACAAGGAACAAGTTAGATTTAGGGTTAGGGGATGGAGCCAAGGTTCAGGCTAGGGAAAGTACCGCTACTGGACCATGGACGTATTATAACAACTGGATACTGAACCGAAAATGGCCGCCCATTCATTTCAATGGAAATTGCTCAGTGGCGCAGCATGCCGACATGGGGCCATAGTTCAGGGGGCATGCGGACATGCGCTGTGTGACTTTTTTTTCCCACACATGCGTAGTGTGGGGCACAAGAAAGCGCTGACGTCTGAGGTATCTTTGACAACGGCCTACGCCTGTGGCACTCCCACAAAGGACGTGTGTTCATGACCAGTGTTCTCTGGAAATGTTGCTAATTATGTCCATGGCGAAACCCATGGATCAGCTCTGCACCGAACGGGCAAACAGCACTCGGCTGAAGTATAGTTTGGAAAAACAATTTATTTGCCTAATAGGGATATAAAATGTTGATGAACAATTGCAAACTATGTCAGCATAACAGTTGACTTGCTACTGTGTAAAATGACAGTTCAATCTCATTTTCCACACTGTACAAAGCTAAATGTATTCGAAGAAAGTGAAACTCTTCGAGCTTGTAAGCTTGCAGCCTCCTCTATACTTACTGGATTCATGACCATAACACTGCCTCTGCTTCATGATCTGATTAGTTCGATAGTAGTAGATGACGTTAATCAAAGTACCGGTATATAGCCAATTCTGACTAGCGATTTTACTTTTAGTGTATGTATGCTCAAAGCATGCCTTCTTTGCATGCCAATTCACTACCATTGTCAGCTAGTTAGGAGCTTTGGCTAAAAAGCCACGTATTTCGAAATGTTGCGTGCGCACGGAGGTGGGGTATTCGACAAAAGTTAGTACTCATTATCATGTTTCAATACACCCCAAGTCAATTTCACACCGGAATTTTCCTTTAACAGACAGTAACGAGACGGAAATCTTACGGATTACCACTTTAAGCACCTCAGATTTGTGGAAATTAGTTTGCGAGACTGTGGGAATCCGTTCTTTATTTTGAATGTTGTCACCGCTAAAGGGTGCTGTCACACAGCTGTGCAACCTTACAATCCCAAGGACGGCGAATATAAATGCAGCAAAGTCAGCGAAAGTTTTGGATTTATAATGCCATATCAACTATATAAATATGGGCAATGGGAATTCACCTTTCATTATCATTTCTAATTATAGGTCATGTATTGGTCTTGGTCGCTCAGTCGATAAATTGTTTGATTGTTAATCAGCAACATAAACATAAATGACAGTTGTTAAGTCGTATTCAGAAATGTAATCAAAAGTATTTGGATACAAAATGGAAAAACAAGTTTACGAATAGCGCATCTATCTATGAAAATTAGAAGCATCTCGCTACGCACTGAGGAGCACATTAAAGAAACACAGTCCGGTGAATCAGAGGCAATATCTGATTTCGAATTGACGCAAAAATCTTCTCACTACTGCTGGTTGTTTGTAGTTTGCTCCGGTCATGTTGGTTCCTGTTTGTGTGCTGTTGTAAGATGCGTCCGTATGGAAACGACAGCTAGGCGGTTGTTTGTTTTTCTTCAAATTATGGTCTGGACGCGGGGGGTGGCCACGACCAGAGCCATGTAGAGAGAGAGTCGCGTCAACGGCGGTCCAGAATTCTTGACCGTCACGTGGTTCATGGAGACGGAAAATAGTTCCCGGAAGTCGCTGGCGGGCAATTTAAATGCGTCTGTCCAATAGGCTGCAGAAAGACATACCGACAATTCTCGGTAATGACTAGTCAATAAATAGCGTTATTTCTGCCTTGTTTGCATATTTGAGGCTTGAATGAATGTCGCCGTCTCAGTTAAGAGACCCCAACGCTAAACAACCGCGAAAAAGCTACATTAAACGGCAGAATTGTAAACATTTGCACTCAATACAGGCAGTATTCGAGCAGTTTTAGTGCCTTCGAATTATTTAAATAATTAAGATGACTAAAATTAGATTAATTCAGTATAAAGAGCGTGTTCCTGTTCTCTATTGCTTTGAATTCTTGGTTTTTGCTTTTGACAACAATGCTTGTTTAATCCCATCCTAATGTTTATTATGCAGAGGGAAGGGAAGGAATGTTTCAAAATTGTTTAATTTTCTACCATTTCTTCATTTGCTTGGGGTTTTAATCATCCCATGGATATTAAGGATCTAAGTTACCGATTCAGTAATTAACTAATGTAATCTTCATGACTTTCAGAAAGGACAGAGAACTGACAGGTGACTATCAATGAGTATCAACTGACAGCACAATTAGTCCCTGCATTATTTAAAACAGCATAATGTTCAGTGTGGCATCTTAGAAAATCCACTGGTAATAATTATAATTTAACTGCTCACAATTTTATGCACATCTGCACTTATCACTAAACACCAATACATAAGTTCAGAACAACTTTTTCATTGACTTTTTGCATGCAGAAGGTATACATTTATCTAGGCTTGCATGTATAGTAACATTTTCAGGAAGGGCTCATTAAACACTATATCCAGACAGAACAAGACACATTAACATACAAACTTTGCTGTTATACCCATACATTTTCTGTACATCTTTTTATTTTGCTCTTATGTACTAGTTACATCATGAAAAAGAAATCTTGAATAAAATTAGAAACACGAATAGCATGTGAGGCAGCTTGTCTGTCCCCCCTCCTCCATGTTGTCCTTGTATATTCTCTCAACCATGGTTTGCTGTGCTGTGTGGGGATGCTTCAATCGCTGGGGGGTTGAGTACAAATGTTCAGTTTGTAGGCTCAATTCAACAGAAGAAATCTAACAATCATTCAAAATTACAACAACAAAAATGTGAGGTGATCATATTCAAACACTGCACATGCATTTTTTCACAACCAAAGACCACACGATTTGGAAGCTTATTGTCCAGTTTATTAAAATTAAGAGACGGGGAAAGGCTTGCACAGCTTAGGGAGTTAAGACTCAGGGTGCAGAGTGAATGCCGTCTGTCTCATTGCAGGGATTTCTTTCGCTCATTTTGAATTGTCTGCAGTTCTTCTGCTGAAAGAGAGAGGGAGAGGAAAAAACAGGAGAGAGGGTCAGACACACCTATATGGGCTTGGGTGGGAAATGGTGCTGAGAGATGAGGCTGGTCTTTGTATCCCAACTTAGCTTATCGAACTTCAGTAGTTGTGATCAGCTTTTGCTGCTGATGTTTAAGAAAGTATGATAAGTGGCATCAGTAACATGTAACAAGAATTAGTATAAAGATGGATCATGTTCTTTGCAGTCTTTCAGACAAATAATATAATAAAGCTCAATATTTATACTATTCAGTATGATTCCCTACTTAGTCTTCTATGTTTAATTTTCCAAATTGTTTGGGCTATTGGGCCAATACTTTCTGTTCTCAATTTTCTATTTGGACCTCCAGCTTCCCTCTCCCTTAACCATCAATCTAAAAAAGAGCAGCGACATAGTATTGACAAGCAATTGTCAATTGAATATGAAATCCTAAAAACTACAACTATTGATAACATTTTAGTTAATTGAATAGCAGTAAAAAATTAGCTCTAACAATCAATATTAATAGGATGTATCAGCAACCGATTGCTTTCTGCTTTAACATTGTGTAACGTCAACTTTATTATAATAGCTAACGTTAGCTACCTTGTACTCAAAGAGAACCTCACTTCACCACCTCCACTACTATAGCCAGTCTGATATTTACGTTAATTCTCTTACATTTCACTCCTCCACCCACTCCGCAAAAAAAATCACTTTAAGAAGTCTTTCTCTAATATCGCGTCGTTGGATGAAAGTTTTCCATTATGCTGCTGTTCATGGTTGGCGCGAGTAACTGTGTCGCTAACTGCTCCTAGCTAGTATCCTAGCCTAATTTTCTGCCCTTATACGTTCAATATATCTCGAATTGTACGAGGGATAATCCAAGAAAACGCTTTACTGTACGTGTTAATTAAATTCAGATGTGCTGACAATACATAGTCAAATTCTTAAATCGTCTTACCTTTGGAAAGATCATCACGAAGGGTCCATTCCGCCTCATCTCAGCTGCTGGACGAGTGTTCGTCGCTAACTTCCGGGAACTATTTTGAGATACACGACCCGCCATTACTGTAAAAAAATTGGTCCGTTGGAGTGAACGGAGTTGACGCGACTCTCTCTCTACATGGCTCTGGCCACGACCATCCCAGGCCACCACGTGGCTCCGCCACTGGCTGTAGATTTTGCTAGAGTGACAGTGGACCTGTTAAGGTTTCCACAGTCTAACAGCGGCAGGTTATTCATTAAGACATCATGCCCGGTATTTAGTCCATTAAGGGAGAAACTCTGCTCTAAGAGTTCATGGTTATACCTCGTTTACACTAAACCACGACCCCGATATGACCAGCGCGTTCGTGAACTTTTGGTGACTCGCACAAGTCGTGGTCAATTCCAACTTTGAGCACTTATTTGCGGCTACACCAAACCTCAATTGCGACTAAATTGTGACTTTCTTTACAACTCGAACCATGATGCGATCGCAATACTGGTACTTCTCGCGTGCACTCATAGAAGGCGTGTAGGTGAGTGATGGAGAGAGCAGTGGCCCTGGGTTTATATTGACAACGTGTGGTCGTAAGTTGCGTCGCCACCCGCCGCGGGAAGCCTCGCCATTGGTCAGATTTCGATCTCTTTAATTACACATGCGGTCTCAGCGCGGTCGCAAATTCGGTCCCATTTAAAACGTGTACATTTGTCGGTCGTTATGGGGTTGCAATAGTCTCGCATTAAGCTCGCCATAATGCTCACAATAGTTTGCAAGTGAAAAATTCAAAAACATTGGCGATCATTGATGCAACCGCATGCCGAGCCACTTGCGAGTCGATTATGATCTGTGATACCGAGCTGAGAGTGAATTGAGACTTGTGCGAACTTATCACGACCGATTATGATACCCTGTTGTGTTTTTCTCTGGCCGCACAAACTTTGAGTGTTTTAAGCAGTTCCATAGACTCACAGACCACTATGAGACTGATGGAGAGTGATGGAGACCAAGAGATATGGTTTTGGAGACCATGGAGACCGCGTTGAGACCAGCTTGCAATCTCTGTGCGAGTAAAGGCGAGCAGAGGCCATTTTTCAGTTGTAAGCCTGGTGTAAAAAGGGTTTTAAGCATGCTCACTGCCAGCACGGGGATTTTCCCGGATTCACGCTGCTGCAAATCAGTTCCGCAGCAGTGTGGAAGTCTCTGCACCGAGATTTAGCTGAACGTCTCCAGAGAGCAGGAGCAGCATGGCAAGTAAATCCCCTATTCTCCGAAGCGGGGTACCAGATGACTGGTCTGCTCAATCGGTGCGTTCTGGTATCTGGGCTCGTACATGCCGCAGGACAGAGGAATAGATAGCAAAATATCCCAGAAAACTAGGATGGAAACTCAGTGCAGCAGCAACAACTGGCCATGAGCCAGCGGTTGTTCCGAACCCAGTCGCCAGGAATAAGTGATGGTCCAGCTGTTTCCATCAGCGTTGATTGCATGGGCTAGGTAAGCGTGCATGGGTAGTAAAGCAGTGAGAAGCAACAGCAATCCAAAAAGCACCCTGTAGAACACAGCTCTGGTCTTTTTGTTGTTAAAAAGCTGCTTTGCACTTCACGTGGATTCTGAAAAGTGTAACATTACTCTGCAATTTGATCAGCGATCTCCTTGGTGAGCTGGTACACGCACATTTGCAGGACCTGCCACACTGCAACTCCACACTGCCGCCACGTTCTCCCTCACTGTTTATGCATTTTAAGTGTGTCAAGAAACAGTAAACAATACTGGTTTGCTTTTTTTTGTTTTAACCATCGATCTGTGCTTTTATAATACGGGTAATGCAGTGCCCGTTCAAGATGTGCCTGTTTGGATTGGGCCGACTGCTTAGCCTGAGGTATATTGCTATTCGAGCAGTATGACTGCTTGCAGGTTTCTTGAGATTTCTCAGGAACCGATCAGCCAAACAACTTCATACTCCACATTTCACTTGCACGGGTCCTCAGCAATACACTGGCCTACTGTGAAATTGATTGGAGGAACGATTATCGAGATATGCGAAGACACGCAAACACACTGACAGAGATTCCTCGCTTTATAATTAAATACAGTGCATTTTCCTATCTGTTCGCCAGGAGAGTTGATATTGTGCTCCAATTAAATTCAATTGCTGTACGACAGAATAAAAGAAAGAAACTTTAGGGTGAAGGTATAAATGTTGGCACCAAACCCAAGTTCACTATTGATTTTCTGAGCATGCTACATTAAATACTGGAACCCTCATTCTTTCAACAGCAGTACATTCTAAATATTCCCCATGAAGAAAAAACTCTTTTCTGAAGTTCAGGAACTGAATATTGCTACTGGTTGTGAGCCTATGGAATCAACAATTACTCCTGCCAGCTTAGCACCAGCTCTGCTTTTTTGCTGAAAAGTCACCTTAGAGCCTGTCGGATAAAGGGTATTTTAATGGGTGAAACTGAGCTCCATTATCTCTTCTGCAGGTGAACAAAGAGCGCCTGTACCTTCCTCTGAAGCTGGGCTCTGGGAAAATCAACATGTTCACATCCGGGCTGCAGCTGGTTCTGGAGACTGACTTCGGCCTGAAAGTGGCTTTCGACTGGAACACCTTCCTGCTGCTGACCCTCCCCCGCAGCCTCTACAACGCCACCTGTGGAGTGTGCCAGGGACTGCCGCCGCTCCTCACCCCCACCGAGTGGGGCATGGCCTGGGCGGAGCGTGACCCCTTCTGCCAGGTGGGCTGCGGGGACTCCTGCCCTCGCTGCGGCCTGGTGGAGCGGGGCCTGACCGCCGAAAATGACCTGCCGGCAGCGGTGGCAAACGATGAGGACGGAGATGGCGGCGATAGTGGTGGCGGGGGCGGCCACAACAGCAACCGCTTCCACCTGGGGGAGGGGCTGTATGGCTACGTGGATCCAGAAGCGATCAGGCTGTGTGGCATCATCGTGGACCGAAGAGGAGCCTTCGCCCAGTGTCACAGCAAAGTCCCGCCAGCCTACTTCTACCAGAGCTGCCTACAGGACACCTGCCTGGACCAGGGAGCACTGGAGACCATCTGCAACTGGCTGCAGATCTATGCCAGTGCCTGCCAGACCCAAGGCATCCCAGTGGTGACCTGGAGGCAGGCGGCTCCCTGTGGTTTGTGCTGCTGCCTTCTTTTGTTGTCATTAGATTATACCAGTGACCTGCCAGCACAGGTATGAAAGGATAGAAGTAACCTCACCTGTTAACCCATTCAACCGAATGCCACACAGGCTCGTATATACCTATAAGAATGCATGCAATGTATACCTGCTTCTACCTTTAAGACTGGATGCGACGTGCACGCATTTTAGATGACATCATTGGTTTCAAGACATGTGACCGATGCTTGCTGGAAACAATAAGCACATTTGTTAAAATTTTCAGTTCAGGAACATCAGTTCAATGAAAATTTGGCATATAGTGACTGCATTTTTTTACATTGCAACTTGTCGTCATGTAGGGCAACTTTTTATGACAGTGCCACCTTGCGTTTTATAGTGACACTTGCAAACACATCACTGTAAAATGTGTACAATTTTATTTTTAATTTTTTGTTGCTTATTAATTTTTGAAAAAATTCTGATGAACTTTAGGACACAGGCAATGATTTCTAATTGAAGCCAAACGTTCAAGCTCACAAATGTTTCTATCTGCTACAGAGGCTGAGAAATAAAGGTTTTAGTGAACGTTGACAATTCTGTCAAGTTTTTCAGAAAACCCTCAGGTTTTAGGAGGTTGTTTTCGACGCCTTAGATTGTTAGAGTGTTTTTTTTCAGCGGCTACCAAAGTCTTAATGGGTTAAAAGCATAATTACTCTCAACTGGTTCCCATTTTTGTACTTTTGATTGGCAATCAAACAATTTATTAAAAAATGAATTGCTGCCAATGAATCAATACTGTTTCTTTAATGATCAAGGCATGATAATGACCAGGTGATTACCGAGTCAAACGTTACCATTGCTTCACTTTACATATACATATTTTTAGGTTCAGATGAATGATGGCTTGATAGTTTTGGTTGTTTACAACTGGCATAGCACTTTGCTAGGAAGCCTGGTTTTTAGCCCCCCGCGACTTTCGCCGGAGGGGTATTGTCGTCACCTGCGTGTCCATCTGTAGTCCGTTGTCCGTCATTCGTCCATGATTTTGTCTGGGCCAGTACTTAGCATCTAATGATCGCTGCTTCACCAAATTTGGTATGTTAACTCACTATGACCCATAGATATGCAGCGTCAAGTTTTTTGCTGGATTTCACCTTTGACCATAGCGCTGTAAGTAAGTAAGTAAGTGAGTAAAAGTTTATTTATATAGCACGTTTCATAGTACAAGTACACAAAGTGCTTCACAGTGTTGGGTAAAAGTGCAAGTCAGTACATACAGATCTTTGTATAAAAAAAACACAGAGGAACCTAGATAAAACAAGATGGGGCATAAAATATTAGCGTGAGGCAAGGATAGAACAGAAAAGATAACAAGTTGAATAGGATAGGGCTTAAAATATTAGCGTCTGGCAAAGATAGAACAGAAGAGATAACAAATTAACAGTTAAAAGCTTGTTTAAATAGGTGAGTTTTCAAGCCTTTTTTAAAAGACTCTAAGCACTGAGTGTTAGAAATCGGTGATTTATATGTTTGTTTTTATTATGTTTTATTAGTTTTAGTTGCTATTTATTTATTTATCATATTTATTCTTTTAGAGTATGTATGTTTCTGTAAGATTGCGCTGTCTTTGGTCTTGAATGTTTTCCTCTCGTTTCTGTCTCTTATTGTCTTGTCAGTTTCATCACACTCTCTTCCCTGTATTTCAGTGAGGTAATTCCACTTCCTTCTCTCTGGCTGTTCTCATTGACTATCCACACCTGAGAGTAGTTTAGCGGGGCACGGGTGATTAGTTAGAGTAGAGTTAGAACTCCACCTGTTTCCCCTCTCTCTCCTATCACTGTCCTTGCTTTTCTAAGTTCCACCTCTCTCCACAGCTGTCCTGTGTTTAGCTGGGATTCCACTAATTTGTTAGTGTTTAAAAGACCCACTTTTTCCTCAGCTTCTTGTCGACTCGTTTCTTCCCATAGCTCGTCTTGGTCAATTCTCGTTTCTGCGCTTTTCTGGTTTTGATTGTTGATTGCTTGTTTCTTGTGAATTCTCCCGTAAGTCTCGTTATTGATTGTTTGTATTACGTTATTTGATTGCTGGTTGATTGATTAGTACTTCGTTCTCCCTTATTCCCATTTTGTACCCATCTGTTTAGATTCTCCTGTGTTCTCCCTTATCCCATCCAACTCCCCTTTTCCTTCCCCTTCCATTCCCTTAGATCAGGGATACTCATTCTTTTCCAGAATGAGCCACAGTGGGTGCAGGCTTTCGCTCTATCCAACCTGTCCCACACCTGATTCTACTAATGAACCCTTAAAGCTTTTGCCATAGACCCTTGATAAGTTGAATCAGGTGTGTAACTGCATGGTTAGAATGAAAGCCTGCACCCACTGCGGCTCATTCTGGAAAAGAGTGAGTATCCCTGCCTTAGATCTACCCCCTTTGTTACTGTCTTTGTGCGGACTGATTTCCTGGTAACCGAATATTCTCTGCTGGTCCCCTGACTTTGATTCTGACTATTCTGCATTACTCTGTTTGCCTGGCTATTGATCTGTTTCTGTCTTTGACCATGAGCTTTGTTAATCCCAATAAACTCCCTGGAGTACAGACTCCAGCGGATACTGCTGAATTGCAACGCCTTAGTCAACAACAAGAGGTCGTCATTCAGCAACAGCACCGCGACTTGCAGGAGATGAGAGCTACCCTACAGCGTCTCACTCTGGGTCCCACCTTTCCCAGTCCTGCAGTCGCGCCGGCAGAGGGAGCTCCCATTCGGGAGCCACGTCTTACTCCCCCGCGGGAGTATGACGGAGACCCCACCATCTGCAAGGCATTCCTGTCCCAGTGCTCCATCATATTCGAGCTACAGCCCCTAACCTTCCCTACCTCACGTTCCAGAGTGGTCTACATCATCACTCTCCTGACCGGTAGAATAAGGGACTAGGGAACCTCTATGTGGGACGCTGGCCACCCCTGCACCCGCACCATTGAAGAATTCATGGTGGAGATGAGGGAGTTGTTTGACCAGTCCTACCAGGGGCGAGAGGCAGGAAGTGCACTACTGAGTTTACGACAAGCCGGCTGCAGTGTCTCCGATTATGCCATCCAATTCTGTTCCTTGGCTGCCTCTACTCACTGGAGCGAAGACGCCCAGTTTGATGTGTTCTATGGGGGGTTGGCAGAGAACATAAAGGATGAGTTGGCGTCCCGCGAACTTCCACCTGACCTGCAGGGACTCATAAGAGTGGCCATCCAGATCGATTCCCGGATCCAACAGCGTAAGAGGGAGCGTCGGAGCCATTCAGAGCCCCAACGGTCAGGCCAGCGTGGCAACTTTCGATCTCCTCGGGGCGACTCTCCTATCCAGGAGACCGGCGAGCCTTGGGAGTCGGGGTAACCCATGCAGGTCTCCACAAGAGCGGGCTAGGAGACTACGCACGGGGGCATGCCTGTACTTTGGTCAGGGGGGCCATCGTATCCAGTGCTGCCCCCTACTGAAGAAGGAAGGAGTGAGTGGGAGGATCGGAAAGCTGACTCAGGATAACAATGAGCTACGTAAGCTGGCTCCTGTTTCCCTACTTGTTGATAAGCGATCAGTAGTTACTGATGTTTTGTTGGATTCAGGCTCAGACATCAATCTAATCGACGCCAACCTGTGCAACCAGCTCCAGCTCCAGCTCCAGAAACTACCTACTCCATTCCAAGCACTGGGTCTTTGTGGGCAGCCGCTAGGTCAGGTAACCCAGGTTACACCCCCACTCACACTCCTTGTCTCTGGCAACCATCAAGAACAAATCCGGTTCCACGTCATCACCTCCTCCTCTGCTCCCATCATCCTGGGCCTCCCTTGGTTGAAACTACACAACCCCACCATCAACTGGAGGACTGGGCAGGAGGCTGAGTGGAGTACTCACTGCCTGCGTTTCTTGCCTCCGCAAGGCTCCTGTCAAGCCGACCGAAGGAGGATCCAGTGAGCCTCCATACTCCCCGGATTTGACAAAGGTTCCCAGTGAGTACCACGACCTAGCCGAAGTCTTCTCAAAGTCTCGTGCCCTGTCTCTGCCCCTTCACAGACCGTATGCCTGCGCCATCGATCTCCAACCTGGCACAGCGCCCCCTAAAGGGGGCCTCTATTCCCTGTCTCGTACCAAGCAGGAGGCTATGGAGAGATATGTGGAGGAGTCACTGACTGCTGGAATCATCAGTCCCTCTTCCTCTCCCACTGGTGCCGGCTTCTTCTTCGTTGGCAAGAAGGACGGATCTCTCAGGCCATGTGTTGACTATAGGGGCCTAAATAACATCACCATCAAGAACCGATACCCCTTCCTTTCACGAATTCTGCTTTTGAGTTGTTGTAAGGGGCCACTATTTCCACCAAACTTGACCTACGCAACGCCTACCACCTAGTCAGAATTAAGGAAGGGGATGAATGGAAGACAGCGTTCAACACCGCTAGGGAGCACTACGAGTACCTGGTTATGCCGTTTGGCCTGGCTAACGCTCCCGCTGTCTTCCAGAATCTCGTTAACGACATCCTACATGACATGATTAATCAATTTGTTTTTGTGTACCTGGAAAATATATTAATTTTCTCTCGTTCCAAGGAAGAACACCTACATCATGTTCGTGCAGTACTGCAGCGCCTCCTGGAGAACTAACTCTACGGCAAGGCAGAGAAGTGTGAATTCCACTTGGACACAGTCCCTTTCCTCGGATTTGTGGTCACTCCAGGGGGCATCCTAATGGACTAAGAAAAGGTGAAGGCGGTCAAGGATTGGGCTACCCCCACAACAGGCAAGGAACTACAGTGTTTCTTGGGGTTTGCCAACTTTTACCGTCGATTTATTTGTAATTACAGTATTGTTGCTGCTCCACTGACTTCTCTGACTTCCCCCAAAGTTCCTTTTGTGTGGACCCCATTGGCGGAGAAGGCTTTTCAGGAACTTAAGCAGGAGTCACCACTGCTACTGTTCTCCAACAGCCAGATCCTGAGAAGCAGTTCCTCGTCGAGGTAGATGCCTCTAACACCGGCGTGGGGGCAGTTCTGTCACAGCGCAATGAAAATGACAACAAGGTACACCCCTGTGCCTTCTTCTCCCGCAGACTCAGCCCAGCTGAGCGTAACTATGACATCGGAAGTCGGGAGTTTCTGGCGGTGAAGTTAGCATTAGAAGAATGGCGTCACTGGGGGCTAAGGTTCCATTCCAAGTCTGGACTGACCACAAAAATCTGGAATATCTCTGTACAGCTAAGAGATTGAATTCCCGCTAATCTCGTTGGTCACTGTTCTTTGACAGATTCAACTTTACTTTTGCTTATCGCCCAGGCTCCCAGAATAAGAAACCTGATGCACTATCACGTAAATTCTCGCCAGACGCACCTCACAAAGAACCTCAGACCATATTACCCAGTCGTGTTGTGGTGGGATCATTAGTTTGGGAGTTAGAGGACCGAGTCAGAAGGTCACAACCTTCTGGGGGCCCACCTAATAACTGTCCTAAGAGCTGCCTCTTTGTTCCAGACGGCCTCCGGGCCGAAGTTCTCCAGTGGGCCCATACTTCCCGTCTCGCCTGCCATCCTGGTGCTAACCGGACCATAGCCATGCTAACTCGCAGGTTCTGGTGGCCAACGGTCCGGAGAAATGTCAAGAATCTTACGACTGCTTGTCCGGTCTGTGCCCAAAACAAGGCCACCCACACTGCTCCAGCTGGTCTCCTGCAGCCGCTTCCAGTACCGTCCAGACCTTGGGCAAATATCGCTATGGATTTTGTGACTGGCCTTCCGCCCTCCAGAGGTAACACCGTCATTCTGACCATTGTTGACCGCTTCTCTAAAGCAGTACATCTCGTTCCGCTGCCCAAGCTTCCCTCTGCCAGAGAGACTGCGGACCTTTTCACCCAACACGTAATTAGAATTCACGGCATCCCTTCTGACATTGTCTCCGATCGTGGCCCACAATTCATCTCACAAGTCTGGGGAGCTTTTTGTCAAGCCCTGGGGATAAAGGTCAGTCTAACCTCTGGATTTCACCTCCAGAGCAATGGACAGACAGAAAGGGTCAACCAGCAGATGGAGAGTGTCCTTTGGTGCCTCACTTCCAGAGATCAGGGGGACTGGAGCGAACAACTACCCTGGGTCGAGTACTCCATCAACAGTCTTCCCACGGCTGCCTCAGGTGTGTCCCCCTTCCAAGCTTGCCTCGGTTACCAACCACCTCTGTTCCCCTCACAGGAGGTCGAAGTTAATGTTCCGAACGTCCAGGAATTTCTTCTGAAGTGCCGAAGGACGTGGAAAGAAACCCGTTCCGCTCTCCTGAAAGCTGCTGATGAGATGAGTCGCCAGGCGAACCGTCGTCGCTCAGTTCCACCACAATACAAAGTAGGACAAAAAGTTTGGCTCTCTTCTAAGGACATTGCTTAAAGGACTGAAAGTCGCAAGCTACCCCCCCGTTTCATTAGTCCCTTTGCTATTGAGAAAATCATTAACCCAGTTTCTGTCAAACTCAAGCTACCAGCTTCTATGAGCCGTATCCACCCAGTGTTCCATGTGTCATGTATTAAGCCTGTACTGATTTCCCTCCACACCCCTGCTTCGACCAATCCTCCTCCCCCTAGGCTCATCGATGGAGGAGAAACATATACTGTGCACAAGCTGCTGGACGTTCGTTGTTGAGGAAGGGGCCTACAGTACTTGGTGGACTGGGAGGGATACGACCATGAGGAACGCTCATGGGTCCCTGCACGTCACATCATTGACAAAGAACCTCATAAAGGACTTTCACAAAAGGGCTTTTAAAGCCACAGCTTAGACCGCCAGGTGGCGGTCATAGAGGGGGAGGTTCTGTTAGAAATCTGTGATTTATTTGTTTGTTTTTAGTATGTTTTATTAGTTTTAGTTGCTATTTATTTATTTATCATATTTATACTTTTAGAGTATGTATGTTTCTGTAAGATTGTGCTGTCTTTGGTCTTGAATGTTTTCCTCTCGTTTTTGTCTCGTGGTGTCTTTTCAGTCTCATCACACTCTCTTCCCTGTATTTCGGTGAGGTAATTCCACTTCCCTCTCTCTGGCTGTTCTCATTGACTATCCACACCTGAGAGTAGTTTAGCAAGACACGGGTGATTAGTTAGAGTAGAGTTAGAACTCCACCTGTTTCCCCTCTCTCTCCTATCACTGTCCTTGCTTTTCTAAGTTCCACCTCTCTCCACAGCTGTCCTGTGTTTAGCTGGGATTCCACTAATTTGTTAGTGTTTAAAAGACTCACTTTTTCCTCAGCTTCTTGTCGACTCGTTTCTTCCCATAGCCCGTCTTGGTCAATTCTCGTTTCCGCGCTTTTCTGGTTTTGATTGTTGATTGCTCGTTTCTTGTGAATTCTCCCGTAAGTCTCGTTATTGATTGTTTGTATTACGTTATTTGATTGCTGGTTGATTGATTAGAACTTCGGTCTCCCTTATTCCCATTTTGTACCCATCTGTTTAGATTCTCCTGTGTTCTCCCTTATCCCATCCAACTCCCTTTTTCCTTCCCCTTCCATTCCCTTAGATCTACCCCCTTTGTTACTGTCTTTGTGTGGACTGATTTTATGGTTACCGAATATTCTCTGCTTGTCCCCTGACTTTGATTCTGACTATTCTGCATTACTCTGTTTGCCTGGCTATTGATCTGTTTCTGTCTTTGACCATGAGCTTTGTTAATCCCAATAAACGCCCTGCCGATGCTGCACTGCACTTGGAGTCTAAGCCCATTCCTTTCACTGAGCAGTTCTTAGTCCCAGGGGGAGTGTGTTCCACAGTCTAGGAGCTGTAGCGGCGAAGGACCGGTCACCCTTAGTTTTAAGTCGGGTCCGTGGGGTTTGCAGGAGGCCCTGGTCAGCAGATCTGAGGGCTCTGCGGGGGGTGTGGTGGTGGATGAGGTCTTGAATGTATACAGGGGATTGTCTGTGGAAAGCTTTGTATGTGAGCAGCAGTATTTTGAAATGGATTCTGTAGTGGATGGGGAGCCAGTGCAGGGAAGAGAGGATGGGTGTGATGTGGCATGATTTTCTTGATCTGGTAAGGAGTCTGGCAGCGGCGTTCTGGATCTGTTGGAGGCGGTCGATGGATGATTTATTGAGACAGGTGAAAAGGGAGTTGCAATAGTCCAGTCCAGAGGTGATGAAAGCGTGGATTGTTATTTCCAGTTCAGAGTGGGAGATTATGGAGCGGAGTTTGGCGATGTTGCGGAGATGGTAGAAGCAGTTCCGTGAGAGAGATTTGATGTGACTATCGAGGAGCATGGATTGGTCAAACTGGACGCTAAGGTTTCTAATAGGGGAGTGTATGTTGTTTATGAATGGTCCCAGGTGTTCTTTTATTGTTGTGGTGAGGCTGTCGGGGGCAATGATTAGGACCTTTGTTTTTTTGCTGTTCAGTTGAAGAAGGTTGGCAGCCATCCAACCTTCAATGGCAGTCAGGCAGTGGAGGAGGGTGCTGAGGCTATGAAGTTTGTCTGGTCTGCATGAGTAGTGGAGTTGTGTATCATCTGCGTAGCAGTGGTAGGCGATGCCGGGGAAATTGCGGATGATATGGCTGAAGGGGAGTAGGTACAGAGCGAAGAGGAGGGGGAGCCAGAACAGAGCCTTGCGGGTCTCCACAGAGGAGAGGGAAGGAGACTGAATTGTGCGGACCAACGGTCACAGAGAAGGATCTGTCGGAGAGGTATGATTTTATCCATGCTAAGGCGGTCCCAGTGATGCCCACCCAATCCCTAAGCCTGTCCAGGAGGATCTGGTGGTCGATGGTGTCAAAAGCCGCACTCAGGTCCAGCAGGACTAGCACCGTACACTTACCGGCATCTGCAGACAACAGGATGTCGTTTGTCACTCTGAGCAGTGCTGTTTCGGTGGAGTGACCTTTGCGGAAGCCGGACTGGAAGGTGTCACCGATGTTATTGGTTGCTAGATAGACGGTGAGTTGTTTGGCCACCGCTTTCTCTAGCAGCTTGGACATGAAGGGGAGTTTGGAGATGGGCCTGTAGTTCTCAGGAGCAGAGGGGTCTAAGTTAGGCTTTCTAAGTAGGGGTTTGACGGCCGCCTGCTTAAAGTAGGAGGGGACGACGCCACTGGCCAGGGATTTATTGAAGATAGTGGTTAGTGTGGGAGCAACTGTGCTGAGGGCTGGTAGGAGCATGGAAGTTGGAATAATGTCCAGAGGGCTGGGGGAGGGCTTTGTGGAGCTCACTATTTGCTCCAGGTCTTCCAGCGAGATGGGTGTAAAGGTGCTTAGAGCAGGCAGGGAGGCTGGGGGGGAGGGACCGGTGTTGCAGCCGCAGATGAAATGTTAGCTCTCACATTTGTGATTTTGTTTATAGAGTAAGATAGGAAGGTGTTGCAGTTCTTATTTGAAGACACTGCAGCAGATGGGAGGGGCGGGCTGACCAGAGTGTTTATGGTATTAAACAGGACTTTGGGGTTGTGTTTACTGGCGGAGATGAGGTTTGCGAAGTATGCAGCCCTTGCATTCTTGACTGCTGAATTGAAGTCTGATGGGAGTTCTTTGAACTGGAGCCGGTGGACCTCCTGGCTGTTTGTTTTCCACATCCTCTCTGCTCTGCGTCGTTGACGTCTGAGCTCATAGATGTCGTCATTCAGCGAGGGAGAGGGGTTAACGGGACGGGCTGGGTGAGAGATTAGGGGAGCTACGTCACCTAAAATGGCGCTGCAGTGTTCATGGAAAGCCACTACAATGCTGTCCACGTCATCAGCGTCATCAGCGGGTGCCTTCAAAACATTGCAATCAAAAGCAGCTGTGAATTGCTGCCTTGTTCACAATATGTGATCTTATGGTTTGTTTGTCCGAAACAAAGTCGTTTTTAAAGGACACAGAAAACATTACGGCTTTGTGATCAGTCACCAGTAAGTCATAGATGGATATTTTGGACGTTCAGCCCGATAGAAAACACCAGATCCAGGGTGTTACCTTTGATGTGTGTGGGACTGGTTATGTGCTGGACGAGGTGAAAGGAGTCGGTGATGGAGAGGAAGTCCGTGGCAAAGGTATCCGAGCTTTTGTTTATATGGATATTGAAGTCCCCTGCCATAAGGATACGATCGAGTAGGATTATGGAGGCAAGGAAGTCATCAAACTCGGCGAGGAATGAGTTGTTTCTTCCCGGCGGGTGGTAAACCAAGATGCAGTAGACCGAGTTTGTGCGTCCGATTTTGTTGAACAGGATTTCGAATGAGGAGCAAGTCCGTGTACTCGCAGTCTGTGCTGGAAAACTGTCCCGGTGGATACTGGCTAGCCCTCCGCCTCGGCCAGAGAATCTCTGGGCGCAGGAGAAGGAGCAGCTGGGTGGACAGAGTTCATTCAGGGACACAAACTCATCTGGCCGAATAAGTCGTTTAGTGTGAACGATTTATTGGCGATGGATCTAGTGTTGATGAGTCCAAAGTGGATGGAGTCGAATCTGGCCTAATCCACGGGGCAGGGAATGGAGATACCTCGCAGCAGGCCTAGGGCCCCCACCGGCGGGCCCTGAGGCCGGGAGTCGGTGGCGGGAAGCCGGGGCAAACACCGGTAGCTCCAGGGAGGGCGATGGAAAGATTTGACGCAGGCATGACGGCCTCAGATTGGGGAAAGACTCTGTGGAGATGGACTGGGGAGCCGACCGGGTGTATCCTCGGAGCAGATTCCAAAGTTTCACTGCGGTTCCAGCCCGCTTTCCCTGTCTTCTCCTCCATCTTAGCCTGGGGCAGCAGCAGGAGGACACCCAGATTGAGTCCGGGATTTTCTGGTGCAGGACTCGGTGGTAGCTCCACTGTTCAGGTTGTTGAGACAGGGAGGATCCTACTGACACAATGATGCTGAGCAAGGTATGTAGATCGTTCACGACTAATGCTACCACGCAGTTTTCACGTGTGATTAGCAGTAGAAGGAGAAAAAACAAGGGAAAAATGTAGCGATGAACACTGCTCCAGTGACTAGCTGCTAACATAGGTGCGGCCATCTTGGAATACCTGATTGGGAGCTATGACCTTGACCCGGGAAATCTTGTCCGGTCAGAACTCGGCAACTAATTATCGCAGCTTCACCAAATTTGGTATGTTAACTCACTATGACGCATAGATGTGCAACATCAGGTTTCTTGCTGGATTTCACCTTTGACCTTAGCGCTGTGACCTTGACCCTGGAAATCTTGTCCGGGACAGTACTCGGCATTTAATTATCGCAGCTTCACCAAATGTGGTAAGGTAACTCAGTATGACCCATAGATGTCCAACGTCAGGTTTTTTGCTGAATTTCACCTTTGACCTTAGCGCTGTGACCTTGACCCTGGAAATATTGCCCGGGTCAGTACTCTGCAACTAATTATCACAGCTTCACCAAATTTGGTATGGTAACTCACTTTGACCCATGCAAGTGCAATGTCAGGTTTTTTACAGGATTTGACCTTTGACCTTAGCTCTCTGACCTTTACCCTGGAAATATTTTACAGGTCAGTACTCGTCAACTAAATATCGCAGCTACACCAAATTTGGTATGGTAACTCACTGTGACACATAGATGTGCAACGTCATGTTTTTTTTGCTGGATTTCACCATTTGACCTTTGCGCTGTGACCTTGAGGCAGGAAATCTTGTCCGGGTCAGTACTCAGCAACTATTGATCGCTGCGTCACCAAATTTCGTATGGTCACTCGGTGTGACACATGGATGTGCAAGGTCATGTTTTTGCTGGATTTCACTTTTGACCTTAGCGCTGTGACCTTGAGGCAAGAAATCTTGTCCGGGCCGAGGGGTATTCATCAACGCATTATGTTTTAAAGTTTATTTCATAATGTGGCAGTATTTGGAGTCAAACGTAATCCTGGCTTTACACCATGAGACTGGGTGTGTGTACATATCCATAATTTTATGTGTAGATGAATAATGGCTTAATAATTTTAGCTCAATTCAGACTGGTTCAGAATAGCATTTAGCTAGGGAATACGGTTAGCTTTGGTTTTTAAAGTTCGTTTCATAATGTGGCAGTATTTGGAATTAAATGTTATCCTTGACTTACTTCTGTGATACTGGGCATGTGTACTTACACATATTGTAGTGCATAGATGAACAATGACTTTATAATTTGAGGTCTCTTTAGACTGGCTCATTGAAAGCTAGCCTAGCCTGAGACAGCCGGACCCAATTTCCCAGCATTGACTTGGGCCTGTCTGAAGCGCTCATCAGCCATCGTTGTTCAGTACATTAAAATATGAATATGCACTCATGCACAAGTATCACAGAAGTAAAGCTAATGTTAATCACTGAAGGAATGGTATTGATTCGTTGGTACTGATTATTCAATAAATTATTTGATTGTTAATTACAGGACAAAAATGGGAACCATTTGAGAGTAATTATGCCTTAAAAAGGCAAGGTTACCATTTGCCTGCCATACCTTCAGCACTATCATATGACATTACATTACACACAACATCTTGTTTCGTACTAACCAGTCAAAATGAGTCATGTTTACAGGTGTCTCAGACAGTGACTGTAATATATTTCTCAGTAATATATTACAGTAATATACTCAAAATGTAAGAATTCTCAAATATTCTAAAGAACGTCCAACAATGAAAGCCTCTGTACAAACCAGTCTGTATAATCAAAGACATCCTGATTATTGTTATTTTGGTGCCCAGTGCTGACATGCCCGCCGAACAGTCACTATGCCAGCTGCATGATGGTGTGCCAGCCTCAGTGTGCCCCAGCACGTGGTCAGCGGGACTGCAATCATTACTGTGTGGAGGGCTGCCAGTGCGACCAGGGCTACGTCATCAACGGCAAGAGCTGCATCCTCAGCCAGAACTGCGGCTGCTACACCGATGGCAAATACTACGAGGTCAGGCTCTCATCTGTCGCCCCAAACCACTTTCTTACTCTTTTTGTCTCTGGGGCGGAACCATCACCATCTGTCTGTCCTTGTGTCTTGCTATTTCCATCTTCTCCCCATCCTTTTCTCTAACTCAATTTCTGTTTGTCACCTAGCATTCCCCATAATTTCTTGCTCTATCTTTAACGTCATCTTGTTCCCTCAATCCCTGTCGTACTCTCCATGACTTTCTCTCTCCCCTCTCCCTCCCTCTCCCTCTCCCTCTCCCTCTTCATTTTTGGTCCCAGGTCTTCAGTCGAAAAGAATGTGCTTGTATTCCAGTAACAATCATGCAGCTGTTCCGCAAACTGCCAGCTGGCAATTTTTAGAACGTCACCTTGTGTTTATTAATGTTAAAGCTTCAAGCTATATATTATTCTGATTTCACCAGGCATTTTTTTTAAATTTTATAAATTTTAGTGTAGTCTCATTTTTGAAATCCAGTTGCTCCCTCCTGCCTCAGTGCAAGAAAAGGTAGCTGAGATGAGTGACAACATTTTTGAAAAGTTAAGGAGAAAAAAAATCTCCTTGCAACGAATCACCTAGCCAACAGAAAAGTCTGATTTCTCGGGATTTAAATACAGCGTCTGATGGGGACTATTATTTATCAAGAGATGTAGTCTGGTAGCTAAGGTTAGATGGCTAACTTACGAATAACTTTCTGACAGTCTGCCAGTGTCACCAAATGTTAGCTAAGGTAGGGTAGCGGAATGAACAAATGGAACTGCACCTTTTATCCGCCTTGACTATCCATAGTCCTGGCTCCAATGAAATCGCAATTTCAACCAATCCACGGGTCAGCTGTATGACAAACTGTGATGTGGCAGCATTTTTTTTTTCAGCATACAACTTCAATATGCAGCAGCTGTGAAGTCTCATCTTTCACCCAGCTAACGGTCAACAGAACACATTAAGAGCCATTCCGCGAGAAAATGGCACTTTTTGAAGAAGTTGAGTTGACCCGCTGGAATTGAATGAAACTTGGCAAATAGGTAGATATGGTAGTCTCACAGAAAAAGCCAAATTTTTAGGTCCGTATCTCAAAAAGTCTACCGGTGGGGCCACCTGGAAGCTACTAAAGTTTTGGCTCAGTTTTGCTTTTGACACCATATTTTACATCAATTATTATGACTTAAGCGTACACAGTACCAGATGTGTCATACTTTTATCATGACCTGTGACACTTAGCACCACATCAGCACCAAGCTGGGTCACTATGTTATTGAGCTGAAATTATTTGAGAAATCACGGTAAAAAGTGAAAATGGGAATGGGAATGAAATAATATCCCAGACATATACTAATCAAAAATGCTTTATTATGTGTTTACTCTCAACAAAAGTATCATTTCAGTCAGTATTCCCTTGGTATCTTGCTGAGTTAGTGCAATGGATGGCCGGAAAGATGGTCAAAATTGATTTTGGTGCATGTTTGCTGAATATTTTCTCAGTCACCCAGTTATGTTCCATTATGATAAATGCTGTTTCTTGTGTTTTTGGAGCTCTGTTTTCAGGAATATCAAGAATTTCTTTGGTAGTATCTACATTTTCAAGCAAGACGGGGGCAAAGTTGGAGGAAAACTCAAAATGGACCATATCATAGCAGATTGTGCCTATGTCTAGGCGGCATTATTTTATTTACCCAGCAAGATAGAAATCTGAAATTCCTGGATACATAGTCCCTTTGGGGTATATTACAGCATTAGTAAAATCTCAATGGTAGTATTTTCAGTGTAGATCATTTTAAACATCAGAAGTCAGAAAAATTTGCTTCCAGGGGGCACTGTAGCCTGGATACAAGTACTGGCCATCCCCAGCAATGTACCAAAGAATTTTTTAAGAATTGTGATATACGCAGCTAGTTTTCTCAGAAAGTGAAGAGCTTGGTTTGATACTATGCTGGGTAGATGGCTTTCTGACTAAAGGTGCCACTCTAAAGAGCTAATGTTCCACCGACCTAACACTCTATATTCCCAGACATATACCAAAATTCTGTCTTTTGAGATATACGATACGAAGCAAATACAGTTATACATAAAATTTGTAATCCCTTTGGCATAAAGCTTGTTTGGTTGTAAACTGGTGGTGGCTGTGAGCATTCTCAAACTCACAATACATGCGTTTGATATTACACAATATTACCAAGTACGGGTACAGCACAGTCAGAAACATACAGCATGTTATAAACCAGTCCAAAATTTTTAAATGCCAATAAATTAACTAATGTAAAAGGCGTACAACCATAAGTACGTAGACATGCGTCAACAGTATATGTACACTTGCATAAAATATAAGTCCATAATTTGAACTAAAAAAAAAAATCTTCATCACACAACCGTGTACATGAAGACAGAATGTCTAGTACAAAAGTTAAAACTGTTTTATACTTTTAAAATTATCCAAAGTGAAATTAGGTCAACACAGCATATGACTAGCTCTATCCGTCAATCTGTTTTTGGAATTCGATTGAGGGTTGGCGGCACCTGGTGGTGAACACCAGAGGTGCTCCTTGGCCTTGGCCCTAAGCAGCCAATCATGGCCTTCTTTGTTGGATCGGGTCGATGTTACCCACGGAGCCAGTCGAGCCCGAGGCAAGCCCTACTACACTGCATCCTGGGTCTCTACGGGGCTACTTCTTGGCCATTGATAGTGAGCTTGTCTGTCTCTGAATTAAATAGCGGGCTGCAGCCTACGTGACGCAATAGTTGCGTCAACACCCATGGCTTGGTATGCACGGAAATGGGATGTCTGGAAAAGAACCCCCATTTTCCTAACCATTGGGCATAACGTAGGATAGGCATCATGGGCAGGTGTTTGGAATGAAGGCATTTAAGTTACCGCTACAAATGAACTGCCCTTTTCTTGTCAGGGTGCTGCTTGCTTGCTAGGACCTCTGTGCGCTTTATCAGGACAACCACTCGCGAGACGCGCCTGCTGTGCCCTTTTTCATACCCAAGCACCATACCCTAGGGAAATCCTAGAATTAACACTGAAGCCTGCTCTCCAATTGTAATATATAGTAATGCAAAAATGCAGAGAATTTGTTATTTTCTGAAACTCACCAACACTATAAAACTGTACACTGTACTGACTACTGGTAAAAGTCTTGCATGTTGACCCAATGCTACAATCACCACCGACAATCACCACCGACATTCTCCACCGCTATTTTTTTTTAATTTGGCATCTCCAACCCCACTCGAATCTGGAATGCCCAATTGGTGGCCTATGTACAGGGCTTGCTCGTATGCGACCCCTTGCTGCCAATTCAGGAGAGTGTAGACAGTTCGTGGCTCTCCTCCGAAGCATGCGCCTGTCAGCCACTGCTTCTTATACAGTGCCGTGAAAAAGTGTTTGCCCCCTGCCAGATTTCATATTTTTTTTGCATATTTTTCACACTTAATTGCCTCAGATCATCAAACAAATTTTAATATTAGACAAAGATAACTCGAGTAAATACAAAATGCAGTTTATAAAAGCTATCCAAACCTACCCAGCCCAATGTGAAAAAGTAATTGCCCCCCTTTGTTAAATCATGAATTAACTGTGATTAACCACATATTTTTAGTTCCATTTCACTTGCTACACTCAGGCCTGATTACTGCCAAACCTGTTGAATCAAGAAATCAATTAAATAGAACCTGTCTGACAAAGTGAAGTAGGCTAATTCTAGAACAGATGAGAAACGAAGTCATTGACATCTATCAGTCTGGAAAGGGCTACAAAGCCATTTCTAAGGCTTTGAACTCCAGTGAACACAGTGAGAACCACCATCCACAAATGGAGAAAACTTGAAACAGTGGTGAACCTTCCCAGGAGTGGCCAGCCGACCAAAATTACTCCAAGAACGCATCGACGACTCATCCAGGAGGTCACAAAAGACCCAAAACAACATCCAAAGAACTGCAGGCCTCACTTGCCTCAGTTAAAGTCAGTGGTCAGTGTTCATGATTCAACAATAAGAAAAACACTGGGCAAAAATGGCATCCATATGAGAGTTCAAAGGCAAAAACCAACACTGACCAAAAAGAACACAAAGGCTCGTCGCACATTTGCAAAAAACATCTTGATGATACCCAAGACTTTTGGGAAAATATTCTGTGGACTGAGGAGACAAAAGTTGAACTTTTTGGAAGGTATGCATCCCGATACATCCGGAGCAGCATTTCATAAAAAGAACATCGTACCAACAATCAAACGTGGTGGTAGTGTGATGTGATGGGGGCTGTTTTGCTGCTTCAGGGCCTGGACAACTTGCTGTAATTGATGGAACCAAGAATTCTGTTTTATACCAGAAAATCCTGAGGAAGAATGTCCGACCATCAGTTTGTGACCTCAATCTCAAGCACACTGGGGTTATGCAGCAGGACACAATGATACAAATACACCAGCAAGTCTCTGAATGGTTTAACCCTCAAGCAACCGAGTGGGGTCATTTATGACCCCAGACGTACATTTTTAGCTCGCCGGGACGAATGTCCGGAGACCTATTGTCGTACCCCCGGCGTCCGCGTCCGTCCGCGTCCGCGTCCGCGTCTGTCCGCGTGAAGAAAAACTTTAACCTTGCCTATAACTTTTGAACCGTGAAAGATGGGGCTTTCATACTTTGCATGCGTACTCCTTGATGCCAGACCTACCTACCGATCCCAAAATTTCTGACCTGGTGACCTTGACCTTTGACCAACCTTTAGAAAACTTTAACCTTGCCCATAACTTTTGAACCGTGGGAGACAGGGCTTCCATACTTTGCATGTGTACTCCTTAGTGCAAGATCTACCTACTGATGCCGAAGTTTGACCTGATGACCTTGACCTTGACCTTTACTCGACCTTTAAAAAACTTTAACCTTGCCCATAACAAAAACTTTAACCTTGTCTATAACTTTTAAACCGTGAGAGATGGGGCTTTCATACTTTGCATGTATACTCCTTGGTGAAAGACCTACGTACTGCTGCCAAAATTTTGACCTGGTGACCTTGACCATGACCTTTACCTGACCTTAAAGTTTTTTTAAAGCACAGGTAGTAAAACAGTAAATAATGATGGTTGCCCCCCCGGTGAGCTTTGTTGTCTTTCTGACAATTCTTGTTATGTGCTGTTTTAATATTTCATATCAGAAAATGTTTCCTTCAATGAGTTTGTCAAGCTGTTCCTCCAATGATTTTTATAGATTTTCAGAGGAATTGGCCTATTGCTGTGTCAAAGACAGCTGAAAGATATATGGGGTCATTTATGACCCCAGAGATAATTTTGTTAACAAAAAAGCACTCCAAGGCGTCATACCTCATTCAAAGCAAATGTTATTATTAGGTCTTCAAGACGAATGTCTGAAGACCTATTGCTATTATTGGTTTTAGATTTAGGTCTTCAAGACGAATGTCTGAAGACCTATTGTTGTTATTATTGGTTTTAGATTTTGGATTATTATTATTTTGCTACCTCGTTTTTGTCCGGACGATTCTGAAGTAAAAACTGGACCGATTTGTATGAAACTTTCTGAAATGATAGCTTTTATGATGTAGTTGTGCATAACAGGGCCCGATTTTTGAATTTTTGCCCCAAAAAGGGGAGATAACCCAATACGTAAAAACCGTTCAATGGCAATATCTCGAAAACTAGAAGAGATAAAAATATTTTGAAAAATTCCTCAGGTAGGTCTCATCATGTTCTACAACTTTTATCATATGACCAACTTCAGCCGGTATGCTCATTTTCCGTAAAAAAATAAAAACTGAAATTCCGAGTGAACTTCCCGGTTTTGACCTCACCCGTCTTTTAAAATCTTCTTCTCCAGAACCGCAATACATACAGCTTTCTATTATATATCATTTTAACGTACATTGAGTGGACTTTAAAAATTGTGTAAGGCATTTTGAAAATCCAAATAGTTTTTGAGTTATCTCCCCTTGAACTTGACCCACGGGAAAAATTCGAATTTTCGGCTACATCTTCAAAAGGGCATAACTCGGACATTTTTCAACCGATTTTGAAACTGATTCTTTCTTTGTGTTAAAGATGTCCTGTTTAACAATCTGCTCAAGAACATTATCATATAAAAATTTAAAGGTTTTTTAATAAATATATACTCAATACTTATACTATATACTTATATTCAAAAGTTCATTTTTTTCATGAATTTCACGATTCGTGAATTTTAGCGTCACAATTATGCATCGGACAACTTTATGTTCAACATTACATCTGTAGGGAATTCAATTTTACATTTCATGTACTTTTTTCAGAACGATATCTCTTATAGTTTTTGAGTTATCTGACATTGAAGTTGGCAAGTGTAAGGAGAGCACACGTTCAAAGAGTCATATCTCAGCCAAAATACACCCGATTTCAAATCCGTTTGTTGCAAACTGTTCAGTATGGAGAGATCTACAATCCCCTTAGAACCATATGATATAAAAGTTGATCGTTAAGTCGCAAAATGCGATGCGTACCCTACTTGCGACAGGAAAACTCTTAAAATGGGACAGAGTTAGACTGGGAGCCAGTCCCATGCAAGTGCAAGGCAGCACAGAGAGACTCCCAGTCAGAGATAGTTGAATTCAATTTTACACATGATTACTGTTTAAAATTGTTAACAATATTGTTGAAAATTGTTTAAACCCATAGTCAATTTGGCTTGTTATTTTTAAATAAATATATTTAATACAAGATCATGTTTCACCGTTTTTGTACATTCTACTTCACCGAAAAAGGGAATATGGTTACTGTTCTTTTGATTGAAGAATTTTACATGATAAGATTTGGGGTCTGAGTCAAAGCGGAAGTCTTGAAGACCTAAGTACTGCCGCGGCAGTCCTAGTTTTTATTATGATTAAATTTTATTGAGGTAGAAAATGCGTACTCTGAGTGGCCACAAACCATCCATCAAATGACAAAAAATACTCAATCTGGCAAATGCATCAATTTTTAATCCAAAAATTATTTTTAGTTTCATAGTACTCCGCTCAGATGAGATCAAATTTTAGCAATTTTGTCCTTGGACCAATAATGACCCCCATGTAAATTTTGGTGCAGATTGCACCAGTAGTTTTTTGGGTGAAGTTTGTGACGAACAGATAGACACACACACAAATGAAAATATATCTTCCTTGTCAAGGGTACATACAGCTGCAAACCATGTTATTCTAGTTCTGAGAGGCATGGTTAGTGAAAAAAAATTGACCATTGCCATAAATCTATGATAGTTCATAGAAATGAAATGAAATTCATGAAATCATCATTTAAAAACTGCTTTTTGTATTTACTCAGGTTATCTTTGTCTCATATTAAAATTTGTTTGATGATCTGAAACATTTAAGTTTTAGAAATATGCAAAAAAAAAAAGAAATCAGGTAAAAGGCGAATACTTTTTCACGGTACTGTACACTCATTGGCTGAATCTTTCAGCCAAGTTCAGAACGAGGGCGGAGGATACCCAGATATGAACAGGCTTAGAATCTTCCTGACGAGCGCCCGTCTGGCCAATAGGAGGCGCTTGAACAACAAACAAGGCAACTATTATTTTCCCTTCCTGGCAGTCCCTTACCAATTTACAACCCTGTAGCACAATAGCCAATTGTGTGCTACTCTGAAAAAGCCAACCAAGCTTTATACGAAAGAGAATACGAATTTAATGTATAACTGTACATGTACTTGATATATGTCAATAGACAGAACTTTGGTGTATGTCTGGGAATATGGAATGTTAGGTAAGAAGAGCATTAGTTCTTTAGAGCACCACCTTTGGTCAGATAGCTATCTACCCAGCGTATTACCAAGCTAAACTCTTCATATTCAGGTAAAACTAACTGTGTGCATCACAATTCAAAAACAATTTCTTTGGTAATTCGCTGGGGATAGATAGTACTTGCATCCAGTGTACAGTGCCCCCTGGAGACGAATGTTTCAGATTTTTGAAAAATGATCATTTGATGTGATGCTGTGAAATCTTGTTGGTATTTACAGTATCTCACAAAATTGAGTACACCCCTCACATTTTGACAATTAATTTATTCTATCTTTTCAAGGGATAATGCTACAGAAGTGAAACTTCTATATATTCTAGAGTAGTCATGGTACAATATGTGTAGCAGTGTAGATTTACTGCACTGTCCATATACCTGAACAAACAGTCACTATTTCCAAAATGGATGGCAACAAAAGTGAGCACACACCCCAATTGATAATGGTCAACCAAGCAATGAAACGCGACTTGTTCATCATGTTCATGCTTTTGTCTGTTCGACTGGGCCATATGAGGTTGTGTAACATGTTGAAGGGTTAAATTGCAGTGCTTTAGGTGCAATGCTTTCATTCTGGTCACTGTAGGGTCAACATGGCACCTCATGGGAAAGAACTCTCTGAGGATCTGAATAAGAGAATTGTTGCTCTCCACAAAGATGGTCTAAGCTACAAGAAGATCTGTGAGACCATGAAACTGAGCTACAGCACGGTGGCCAAGGTTATCCAGCGGTTTTCCAAGACAAGTTCTGCTCGGAAAAGGCCTCGTCACGGTCGACCGAAGAGGATGAGTCCTCGTGCTCTGTGGCAGGTGCGCAAGTTGGCTTCAGAAAACAGATGCAGGAGTGCTGGCAGCATTGCTAACAAGGTTGTAGCAGTGGGATAACAGCCTGTCAGTGCTCAGACCATGCGCCATGCTCTGCGCAAAGTTGGTCTGCATTGCCGTCAGCCAAGATGGAAGCCTCTTCTGAAGCTAGCCCACAAGAAAGCCTGAAAACAGTTTGTTGAAGACAACCAGTCCAAGAACATGAACTACTAGAACCATGTTCTGTGGTCTGACGCGACCAAGATAAACTTGTTCGGCTCAGATGGTGTCCAGCATGTGTGGCGGCGCCCTGGTGAGAAGTATCAAAACAAGTGTATACTGCCTACAGTCAAACATGATGCTGACAGCATCATGGTCTGGGGCTGCATGAGTGCTTCTGGTCCTGGGGAGCTGCACTTCTTTAATGCAATAATGGATCCAACATGTACTTTGAGATTCTGAAACAGAACATGACGCCCTCCCTTCAGAAACTGGGCCGCACAGCTGTTTTCCAACATGATAACGACCCGAAACACACCTCCAAGATGACAACTGCCTTCTTGAAGAAGCTGAAGGTGATGGTATGACCAAGTATGTCTCCAGACCTTAATCCCATTGAGCACCGGTGGGGCATCCTCAAGAGGAAGGTGGAGGAGCAGCAGGTGTCCAACATCCACCAGCTCCGTGATGTTGTCATGGAGGAGTGGAGGATCCCAGCAACAACCTGTGCAGCTCTGGTGAATTCCATGCCTCGGAGAATCAAGGCAGTGCTGGACAACAATGGCGGTCACACTAAATATTGACACTATGGACACAATTTGGCATGTTGACGGTGAGGTGTACTCACTTTTGTTGCCACCCATTTTGGGAATAGTGACTGTTACTTTGTTCAGTTATTTGGATAGTGCAGTAAATCTACACTGCATCACCAATTGTGCAATGACTACTCTAGAATATATTCAGTTTTCATTTCTGTAACGTTGTCCCTTAAAAAGATACACTAAATAAACAGTCGAAATGTGAAGGGTGTACTCACTTTTGTGAGATACTGTAGCATGCACCATTTGATTCACTTGTTTTCATTTGTTAGGATGCTTTCCCTTTTTGAGGGCATATTTGTTCTACACTAGTGGATGTCTAACTCAAGATATTAATTTTTTGTAATTGCTTTTGCCTGGTCTGAGTTATGTAGTTTAACTCAATGTAATTTTACAAAATGTTTTCACATTGTTGGTTTGCAATTTATTGAATGGTTGCCTTGAAATGCCCTTAATTGCTATCAGCTTATTCCCAATTAAGCTTCTATTTAAACCCTTTGTGCAGTTGCTTCTTTGAACCTGAAGGTCTCTGGACCTTATGTTTGACTGTGTGCGGGTCCATTGTTTGTTTCATTTATGTTTTTTGACCAACGCACCTGTCTCACGCTAGGTGTGCATGAGCCCAATTCATACCAGATTTTTGATGTTTAAAATCATCTACACTGTAAATACTACCATTGAGATTTTACTAATGCTGTAATGTAACCCAAAGGTACTATGTATCCAGAGAATTTCAGATCTCGGTCTTGCTGGGTAAACAAAATAATGCCACCTAAACATAAGCACAATCTGCAATGAAATTGACCATTTTGAGTTTTCCTCCAACTTTGGCTCCGTCTAGCTTGAAAGCGTGGATACTACCGAAGAAAAGCTTAGCATTCCTGGAAATAGAGTTCTAAAAGCACAACAAACAGGATTTACCCTCACAGTACAAATCTGGGTTAGAGAGAAAATATACAGCAAACATGCACCAAAATCATCTTTCTGGCCATACATTGCACAAGCACAGCAAGAAACCAAAGTACTATTCACTGAAAATGATAGTCTTGTTGTGTGCAAACACATAATAAAGCATTCTAGTTTGGTATTAGTCTGGGGTATTATTTTATTCCCATTCCCATTTTCAATTTTTAGTCTTATTTCTCAAATAATTCTGGCTTGATAACGTAGTTACCCAGCTTGGCGCTGATGTGGTGCCGAAGTCTAACCGGACTTGAAGTGTCACAGGTCATGATAGAAGTATAACATATTTGGTTATATACCCTTAAGTCATAGTAGTTGATGTAAAATGTGGTGTCAACAGCAAAACTCAGCTACTTAAGTGGCTTCCAGGTGGCGCTATCGGCAGGCAAAGTGAAATTGGGACCTAAAAATTTTGCTTTTTCTGTGAGACACTCATGTCTACCTATGTGCCAAGTTTGATTCAATTCCAGGGGGGTCAACAGTGCACCGAATGTCAATCTCTCATGGAATGGCTCTTTTAAATGCACAAAAACGTACTCACTTTTCCTGTTTGGAGAAAGTACGCTCTTACTCAGCCTCCAGTCAGACGATAATTTAATGAGAATTTTTGCAGCCTGCTCATAAACAGTGATTCACAATGACGAATTGCAGAAAATACATGGTAACTGATGTGAGACTGAATGACAGGCAACTGTCTGCAGCAATTACTAACCTACTTCTACACGTTGAATTTCACGATGACAAACACCCTAGGTTGATTGCGGCGTCACGGGCAGATAAATAAAAAATGTTTACGATCCTCAGTTCCTGCTAGTGTGACCTCAAAACATTTATGAATTTTGCCTATATTCTCAATCAATGTTTTTGATAACACAAACTTTGTAATTTCATTCTTAAAAATAACCTGTACATTGCTCATGAAGAGGTTTTGAACTTTTGTGTTTTGTGTATTATTTGTATGTTTAATACTTCCACAGAAGTGGTTAGGCCGAAGTAATTGTTGTAATTTCAATTGAGTTTTCAGTCATTTTATTCTCTCTCCCACGAATCCTCTTTCAACCTCTTTTCTGTCTCTCTTCACTCTCCCTCCCTCCCTCCCTGTCTCCCACTATCCCTCTTACATCTCTCTGTCTCTCTCTATCCCTCTATCTCCCACTTTCCTCTCTCTGTCTCTCTATCCCTCTGTCTCCCACTTTCCCCTCCCTCTCTCTCTCTCTCTCTCTCTCTCTCTTTCTTCCCCCTCACTCCTTTCATCCCAGCCCAAACAGCTCTTCTGGAACAGTGACTGCACCAAGCGCTGTCAGTGCATTGGGCGCAACCTGATCCAGTGTGACCCTCGACGTTGTAAGGCGGAAGAAGATTGTGCGCTCCGTCACGGCGTCCGGGGCTGCTTCGCCCGTCGCAGCCAGCACTGCGTGGCGTCCGGTGGCGGTGTCTTCCGCACCTTCGACGGTGCCTCCCTTCGCCTCCCCGCCTCCTGCTCCTTTGTTCTCTCCACCATCTGCCACAAGCTGCCTGAGCTCTCCTTCCAACTAATTGCCAACTTTGACAAGTGGAGCACTCCAAACCTCACCACCATCTCACACGCCTACCTCTACATCAACGAAGAGAACATCCTCATCTCTGGCAGCACTGTCAAGGTCTGTGGGTATGACGCCTTCTTTATATCTTTAGGCTGGAATTATTTGGTGGCACTAGACTTTGCTCCTTCTTTCCTCTTATAATGATGGTTATCATTCCATAATTAACCCTTTGAGTGCTCATCACTGCTGTAGTTACACAAGGTGCAAAATAGACAAAGCAAAATTTCAGATTTCAGCCTTCGAAAGGTCAACAATTTTGTCAATTTTCTGTAGGCAAATTAGGTAGCAATGACCTTCAAAGGGATTCTCAGGGTCCTGCAAGTCCTTCTGAAAGTCATTTGTCAACTAAATAATGGATGATTACTATGAAGAAAAGATAGGGTGCGTACAAATTAAGCACTTTCAGGCTTAAGCCATGCTTCACTGCTGGTCCCATATTTAATTTTGAGAATGGCCTTTTTCCTATTAGATTTTTGGGTATAAAGCAGAATTCATAGTACATTCATTTAAGGCAAATCACTCAGGCCCTGAAGCAGCAATACTTTCACACACTGTCACGCAATAACCACAGTATTTTCTCTTTTCTTGCTATGATGTTGTTTTGCAGCAATTTGTTTTTTTTTTTTTTTTTTGGCCGGCGTAATAGGACCCATATCTTTCCAAAGTTTCAAATTTTAACTCAGGCCACCGACTATTTTCTAAAAAGGGTTGGGGGAAACCCGAAAGTAATGCAAGCATGCATGTTCCTTTAGTTTGGCAGTGGATTTGCAAGGAATCTCGTCCATGGATACTTTTTTTTCCGTGTTCATTTCTTGTGGTAGAATCTTGAACCCGGACTATACCTGTGGCAAGCAAGGGCTGAAGTTCCTCAGATGCTTGTTTATGTTATTTTATGGTATCAGACTAGTCATCAATCTCTGGGGAAGATTCAGTACTGTTGGATTTTTACATTTGGAGATGCTGTATGGTTTGCTGGAGCCAAGAGCCTTAGAAATGGGTTTGTAACCCTTTCCAGACAAATCCTTTTTTCTTATCTCATCGCCTCTTGAATTTATTTTTATCAAGTCATAGTGTGCTGCTTGTTGAGACCTTTAAGCTTACTTCAATGAGTTTGCTGCTGAAAAGGTTTGATTGAACAACTGTTTAGATTCAACAGAGTTGGGACCAATGAAACCTGGGTGTGACTTGTCTAATTGAACCTAACAGCATTCAGTAAAATTTTATTAATTGTTTGATTGAGTTACTCGGGATAATTATTTTACGGCCCTTTGATATTGAATACCTTTTTCCCATCAGTAAAGCATTGATCATTGATTTTTGTTTACGCGCATATTTATTTAATTTAGTTTGCAGATCCAAAGCAATTACTTGTGATAAATAATCAAAAATATGACAAAGGCAGGGCAAATTTTTTGCAGAACCGTATGTGTGCACATATGGGCATGTTGTGTTATACGTTTCCAAATGCACATGGGCTTGAGTGTTTGTTTTTGTCTCTTTGTATGTTCACGCACCTGCGTTTTCCCTGTGAATGCGCGCGCGTGTGTGTTTGTTTTGGCACGCATGCATGATGCACCAATCAGGTGAATGGCACACCCGTGTCCGTGCCCTTCGTCACGGGCCTGATGACGAGGGTCTCCACGGCCGAGGGGTTCCTGATCATTGACACGGTGCAGGACATCCAGGTGCGCTACAACCGGTTCAACACTCTCACCATCAGCATGGGCCCCAGGCTGCAGAACAAGGTTTGCGGTCTGTGCGGCAACTTCAACGGAGACCCCACTGACGACTACATCACCTCCCGCGGCAAACCAGCACTGAGTGCTCTGGAACTGGCACAAAGCTGGAAGACCAATGGCATGCAGAACAGGTGAGGTGCAACTCAGCTCAAAAGTATTTGACTGGGACTCAAATGGTTAATGGGTCAAAACCCAGTTTAGCCACAATTAAATGCATGTCTTTGAACAAGACCCGTTAACCCCACATTGCTCTTGGGACAAATGGTCCATGCTTGGTCAAGTAAAGTGTGGAAGGTGAACAGAAATGTTATGAGTGGCACTGTAGTATTGTGAGAATAGTCAAGGCTATGACTGTATCCTACTTCACCACTTTCAATGGCGTATTGTTGTTAAATGGCCAGAACACATACACTACCGCTCAAATGTTTGGTATCACTTGCAAATGTCTTTGTTTTCCAAAGAAAAATACATTTTTATCCATTTCACAAATGATTAAATTTAATCAGATGATTTTCAAAGAATGATCTACATTTTTGCATGGAGGCCTATTATCAGCAACCGTCAGTCCTCTGCATCAATCTCCTGGTATGGCTGCTAATCCAAGTTAAGCATTTTATAAGGCTAATTGATTATTTGAAAACCCTTCTGCAAATGTGTTCCACTGCTGAAACCGTTGAACTAAAAGGGAGCATGGCATTCTTGAGGTTGGTTTAGTACCTGAAGCATCAGCAGTTGTTTGTTTGTTTACAGGCTCAAAATGGCCAGAAAGAAAGAACTTGCTTTAGACACCCGTCAGTCTATTGTTGTGCTTAGGAAAGAAGGCTATTTAAAGTGAGAAATTGAAAACTTAAAATCTCTTACCATGCTGTCAACTACTCCCTTCAGAGAGGAGCACAAACTGGCACTAACAAGGACAGAAAAAAAAGTGGGAGGCCCCGATGCACAACTGTGCAAGAGTACAAATATCTAAGAGTGTGTAGTTTAAGACAAAGACGCCTCACAGGTTGTCAACTAGCAGCTGCGCTAAATAGTTCCCGTCAAACACCAGTTTCAGTATCAACAGTGAAGGTGGGTTTTTTTTATGATGACGGCAAAGTTTGAAGTACATATTCATCATTTTACATTAAAATCATTATTTCTAAATCAGACAATGTCAGCATGTCCTGTTTATTTGCTATATTTCCTATTCAGACTAATTTCATGTGTGTTTCCATGGAAAACAAGCAGATTTCTAAGTGATCCTAAACTTTTGAACGGTAGTGTATAAACGCATCTAAGGCACTGGGAATTAGTTTGCAGTGTTCAAATGTTTTTGTAAACGGGTCGCAGAGGTGCCAGACTTACAGGCACATTAGATACAAAATTCGCCAAACCAATCAGCATGCAGGATCAAAACAACTAATTTTACCACACAAATTATAATGTCTTGAAAGTTATAATTTTATTACCACGTAATTACGATCCATTTTCTAGCTTTGACTTACATAATGGTCTAAAGCACTGAAATATTATGGACTGTGCTTTTGTCTTCTGTGGTTGATGTTTTCTTGTCTAGAAAGCAGATTCAGGAAGTATAAAGGAAATGTAAGACCAAAGACATGTTGGCCTCCATGATGTCAAAAATACATTAACATTTTTAAAAACATGGAATATGTACATTAATGAAAAAAAAAGAAGAAACTACATTTCAAAGACTAACATATTGGAAAATTGCGTAAGTTCATGTGTACCTCTCTGTTTGCCTGTTCTGCGCCTTGCTAGCTGTGATGAGACTCAATACGTGGCCCTTGCGCAGTCCTGTGACAACACGGCGGTGTCAGAGCTCCTAGGCGAGGGTGGCTGCCAAAAGCTCACTCAAATGAAGGGCTTCTTTCAGCCCTGCCATGGCCTACTCGACCCAGGGCCCTTCTACCAGTCCTGCTACCTGGACGGTTGCTATAACCACCGTAAGGCCCAGGTGTGCGGCTCCCTGGCTGCGTATGCCGAGGCCTGCCGCTCGTTTGGAACGCTCACCACCAAGTGGATTGCTCAGGAGAACTGCTGTAAGGGGACAGCGCCACCTGTTGGGTTGGAGGTAGAAGCAGGGATGGGCAGTGCTTGATATACACATTTTAAAAATTGATTTGCTACGGAAGATACAATAAGAGCATGTTCTGGAAATTCGTACAGTATTTGTATACATGTATTTCATTGTGCTTACCCAAAAATGGCCATGTTTTTTATCTGGGCATTCTGGAAATAAGCCTACACCAAGCCCATATGGAATGAAAATGTTTTACAAATATATTTCAGAGTTGTTTAGTTATTTTTTTGCTGAAATTTAGTTGGCAAAATGCACATTTTTAAGATACTCATTAACTATTATGGTAAATAAATGTATGTATGGGTGTGTTTTTAATTTCTGTGCTATGATAAGCACCTTGGATTTTGTACTTCAGCTAATGTTGTGTGTGGACCTGTCTTTAGCAGAATGGATCTATGACCCCTGTGTGGGGGAAATCTGCAGTAACAACACCTGTGACCAGGACAATGGAGGAGACCTGTGCGGATGCCCGGAACTTCCAGACCTCCCAAACTCCGACAGCGGTGAGGGTGAGGGGTCAACAAGCACTCTCAGAGAAAAAGGATTTTTAGGATCATCGAAAGGAGCCCCCTTTTTATTGTAGTCCCTGGATGGAGTCGGGTGGCTACTATGGATTCATGGTCGACGTCTCCGCCGCCACCATGTCCAGGGAGATTTTCTTGTTGACGCTCTACAGGCTACGAATATCAACCGATTCCTTTGATATTTGATGTAGTCATAGATTATGGTGAGGTCAGGACACCATTGGACTTGGCAACTGAATTGGCTGAATGAAGCACAATTTCTTGCTGAAAATTTGCCCATTCCAGTGTATTGTACATGAACGCTCTGGGAACAAGTGGGCACTTGCAGGCTACACCCATGCAGTCATGACCGGACTGTCTAGTTTCTTCACTCAGCCCTCTACTGTAGAGGTGAAAAGTGTGAAAGCTGCCTAACTGAACCATTTTTCCTGACAAGCATTCTCTAAACTTGGTTCTTTAAAGTCTGTGTAAAGTCATAATAAATATGTCTCCTGAGTTTCTCTTAACAGAGAAAAGTGTGTTATTAACCACCCAGCAAAATTTGAATGATCAAAAAATTTGCCAAGTATTAAAAATTAGGTTTCAAAAACCTGAAAGATGGAGTTATCTCTGCTCTAAGATGCTGGGGGCGTGTCTGCTGAGAGCCCTGAAACGACGCCCACTCTCAATTGTCACCTGTCAATCAAATACCACCACTACGAAATGAAAAATGGATGCTAATGCATGTAGCAGCTTCATTGGGGTCACACAGCCCTACATGTTCGAACCACGAACCTGCTCAGTTTTTACTACTCGCCACTGCTCAATTTCTGAGGCGTCAACTAAACAGAAACGCATTTGTCTTGTAGGTTATTTAACTATTTCACCTTGTCTTGGTTGGTGGCACAGATTTAGCGGAAACCTCACATGCAGTTGTCAGATCCGATATGCCTGCTTTTTAACTTATACGCAGTTCTGAGAGGAAAATCCGTTATTTTGCGAGCATTTAAGTTATCAAGCGATCTACAGTTAGTACCTAACTCAGGGTACACTGATAAGAACTTAACACTGCTAAGTTAGCTAGCTAGCCAATTCGCTGCTGGGTGAAGTAAAGTGAATCATAATCATAATTTACAAGACGGCTAAATTTAGAAGGGAAATTATGCCTGTATACAACGTATAGTGCATAGTAACCCGACCGTCGCACTTTGCCATCAATTAAAATAAGCTTGATCGGTAGGTTTTTTTTTTTTTCAAAATTAAACGTTGTCTTGTTGAATACATTGAGACTGACACTCATCACTTCTCGGTCGTGTTGACAGCTGTCATTGTTGAAGCGGCAAGGCAACATCTCGGAGTTTGACGCGACGCTTCGCTACGCGGCCAGTGTGCGTTGGGCTTAAATGTTGCGTCCCACATTGAACCAATACGGGACGCGATTTATTCCGTATTTTCGTAAATGTCCAATACACGTCTGTCACTGAATCTAACAATAATGAACAAAATAAAACACAGGATACCAAGGCCTACGCAGCGCCTGGATGCCTGCGTGGGTTTCTGTCACGGTTGCCTAGAGACAGACACCGCACACCGGCGCTGCTCGCAACACCCGCGCCTTTTAAAAATTCCTGATGCTGTTGTCCGTTGGAAACTTAAATAAACTGACAGAGCCACTACCCTGCACACTGTGGCATCCAAGAAAGATGCACGAACGTGGAGGAGATATGACTAGTTAGTTAGCTAGCTAGCTGCAAACAATTGTCGGTTCATGCCTTTCCAGACTCGAGAACGAGCAGGAGCAGTACAGAGGCGCATGCGCTGAAAGTATCTATACTGCAACAGCAGCAGGGGTGGGGTTCTACAAATCGCCGCGTCACGTAACGCGGCGGTGATTTTCAGACCCGCCCAATAAATCCTGGACACAGAAACTTTGAAAACAGTTTGTGAAGCCTAGCACCAAAATTCAAATCGAAATGGTTGGAATACGTTTTACACCTTTTAGAGAAATGCATTTATGACCTATTAAATGTGTTTAGAAGAAAATGGCTGAATTCTCTTTACACGGACTTTAATGGAATCTCTATGCTCCTTTTGGAACAGTTATTTTTTGAGAGTACAAAGGGCATGGGACGGGCCTCATTCTCCAGCTTTTATATATTTACCATATTTGTATTTATCAGGTCAATCAATTTGGGTTGGAATTCACATTAGTGCATCACAAGTTCAATGGTGGGGCATGATTTATTTGGTAAGTCTAATGTTCAAAAAAAAAAAAAAAAGTGAGTTCTATGGCATCATTTGAGTGCAATTAACTTTGCAGTGGCCTTGCCATTGCACTACATTTCTGCTTTGGTCCATTGTAGCTCCCTCATCTCAAATAACAGCCCTGAAAGGCAACTGCCAGTTTTCATTTTTTCCTTTCTGTTGGCTGATAATGTTAGCTGCTGATTTAGTAAATTAGGTTGGGGACTAAGAAAGTAACTCTGTAGGCTTTTGAGTACTTAAATTCAGTAACTTTCTTGGGGAAATACAGAAAACCCCTCACGGACTCCACCAGATTATAGCCTTTGCACATCAGAGGTGGGGAGTCCAAGGGTTCAGAAAGATGAGTAAAGTTGTCCTGAGTGCCCAGGGTTTCCCCAATCAATGAATTCAGATCATTTCAGACTACTTCTAGCTCCAGGCTGAAGAACAGCGGTAATCAGCAAATCCAGATGATCAAAATACAATAAAGGAGAGGGCATTTACTTTCTGAGCCTGAAGTGTCCACCTCTTGTATTCTGCAGGAGATGATGACATCATCCAAGCGGAGGTGACATGTAAGCATGCCCTCATGGAAGTCTCCATCTCCAAGTGCAAGCTCTTCCAGCTGGGGTTTGAGAGAGAGGATGTGCGCATTAACGACCAGCACTGCTCCGGGGTCGAGGGCGAAGACTTCATCTCCTTTCAGATCAACAACACCAAGGGTCACTGTGGCTCCATTGTTCAGGTCAGAACCCTGCTATTTTAGTGCATCGTTTCCCATCATCACTGTGCATCACAGCTAATGTGAGTGTGGAGGTCTTTGTGCATAATGGAATAGTTTACATAAGAGGTAACAATACTGGAAGTGAGGGGTTTCTGATTTCACCTTAACCCTATCTAGACCTGACTTATTGGGGCTTCCTAGGGCCAGGGGGGGTCTTTATACGCCCCCCCCCCCCCCCCCCCCACCGGTAACTGGTAAACAACATGGCGTATGACCATCAAATTTGCAGGGGATGATGTACACGCAACACTAAATCACTACAATCATTTTGGTATTATTATGGCCTATTATGACATCATTATGACATCTTGTTTTGATTTCTATTACCCAGAATGCTTTGTTTATTTTATCCAATAGTGCACCAGCTCTGAGAGGCCATAAAACACTCAAAATTCTATTTATGTTCCTTGAAAATACTTTTTCATTTACTCAAAATGTTTTTCTTAGAAGCTCAGGTCAGAAAGGAATGAAAGTCAACTTATATAGGATTACACGTTTGCGTAAGCAAAACTTGCTCTGATCTTATCGTCAACTTCTTTGTGTTTAGCTCTATATTGAAAGTGATATACTAAAGACCATGTTAATGATGGAAAAAACATCTATTTGTTAGTAGAAGAAGCTTTCATCATAGGAAAACAGAAGGAATTGATGAAATTTGAGGGAAAATGAACCTGAGTCAAAGACATAATTCGCCATCTTGGATTTTGGCCCTTTAAATTCAATGATGTCATTAAATTAGCATAAATTGATTCTACTTAAAGCTGACATTTAATTACGTAAGATATTGTATGTATAATGGAATAAGTACAACCACAATTCAGAAATAGTTGGGACAAACTGTAAATTGTGAATAAAATCAAAATCCAATGACTTTCAGATCACATGAGCCAATATGTTATTTACAATAGAACATAGATAACATTTAAAATTTTGAAACTGGGACATGTTACATTTTTATCCACAAAATGAGCTTATTTCAAATTTTCTGGCTTCAACAGTTCTCAATAAAGTTGACACAGGCAAAAAAAGGGCTGAAAAAGCTATTAATATATGAGAGAATCTGGTGAAAGAACAAGTAATTCAGTTAACTGGCATCAAGTGTGTAACACGATTGGCTATAAAGGGGATGTCTTGGAGAGGCTGAGTCTCTCAGAAGTAAAGATGGCTAAAGGCTCTCCAACTTTTGAAGGCTTTCACTTCAAGAAACCACTGTCTGTAAGCACAGTCCGCTGTGCCATCCACGGATGCCACCTAAAACTGTCATGGAAAAAGGAAGCCATTGTTGAGAATGATCCAGAAGCGCTGCCATGTTCTGTGGGCCAAGGCTCATTTAAAATGGACTGAAGCAAAGTGGCAAAGTGTTCTGTGGTCAGACGAGTCCAAATTTGACATTGTTGTTCGAAATCATGGGCATCATGTCCTCCGGGCTATAGAGGAGAAAGACCACCCCTCCTGTTATCAGCATTCAGTTCAAAAGCCAGTATCTCTGATGATATGTGGATGCATTAGTGCATATGGTGTGAGACACTTGCATGTTTTAAAAAGCACCATGAATGCTGAAAGGTATATAAAGGTTTTAGGACAACATATGCTCCCCTCCAGACGATCTATTCCCGGGAAGGCCTTGTGTATTTCAACAGGACAATGCAAAACCACATACTGCAGCTATTACTGTCATGGTTTTGCCCCCGCCGGCTGAAGACACGAAGCCGGTGGGCACTGGGACCATGTACCCTAATGATGGGACCCACACGCACAGGCTGAGTAAAAAAAATATAAAAATCTTTACTTTCAAGAAAAAACAAACAGGAGAGGAGCAGCAGCAAACGCATCAACAGGTCTCTGGACACAGAACGCAGTTATGCAGTGCAGTGCTTGAATATTCTTCAATGCACCTCCACCTCAATGAGCAACAGGTGTGGTTCGTCGAAGTGGAGGTGCAGACAGGAGGGGGGAGGGACTGCAGGGCAGGACCATCACCGTACCCTCCCCCCAAGGCACGCCTCCTGGCGTGCAAGGAGCCTTCGGATCACACTGCCGCCCTTCTTCAGGGTCACACTGGCGCCCTTCCTCCGGACCTCACTGGCGCCCTTCCTCCGGACCTCACTGGTGCCCTTCCTCTGGATCACACAGCGGCGCCTTTCCTCCGGACCACGTGGCGGCACCCTTCCTTTGGATCATACTGGCGCCCTTCTTCCGGATCACACTGGTGGCCTTCCTCCGGACCTCACTGGTGCCCACCTCCGGACCTCACTGCTCTCCACTGGGCCCTGGACAAAGTATGCTGCCGCTGCTCCCCTCACTCAGCCTGGCTGGGTCCCATGCTGGCAGCTGCATTCTGGAATGGTTTTGCCCCCAGCGGCTAAAGACACGAAGCCGGCGGGCACTGGGATCGTGTACCCCAAAAGCAAATGAAGGGACCCACATGCACAGGCTGAGTAAAAAATATAAAAATCTTTATCTTGAAGAGAAAAACCTTTAAAAATCTTTACCTTGAAGGGCAGCAGTGGCAAACATATCAACAGGGCTCCGGACACAGTGGCAGTGCAGTGCTTAAATACACTTCATTGCACCTCCACCTCAATGAGCAACAGGTGTGGCTAGTTGAAGTGGAGGTGCAGACAGCAGGAGGGGGGAGGGACTGCAGGGCAGGACCATCACAGTAAAACCCTCCCCCTAAGGCATGCCTCCTGGCATGCTAGGAGCCCACGGCGCCCGCCACCGGAACTACTCGGCGCCTGCCACTGGAACCACTCAGTGCCCGCCGCCGGATTCACTCAGCGCCCGCCATCGGATCCACTCGGCACCCGCCACCGGAGCCACTCGGCGCCCAAACCTGGTGCCCTCCTCCGGACCACACGGCGGCGCCCTTCCTCTGGACCACACGGTGGCACCCATCCCAGGTACCACATGGCGGAGCCCTTCCTCCGGACCACACGGCGGCGCCCCTCCTCCAGATCACACTGGTGCACTTCCTCCGTACCTCACTGGCGCCCTTCCTCCGGACCTCACTGGCGCCCTTCCTCTGGACCTCACTGGCGCCCTTCCTCCGGACCAGTGAGGTCCGGAGGAAGGGCGCCAGTGAGGTCCAGAGGAAGGGCGCCAGTGTGGTCTGGAGGAAGGGCGCCAGTGTTGTCCAGAGGAAGGGCTTCGCCATGTGGTCTGGAGGAAGGGCGCCGCCGTGTGGTCCGGAGGAGGGCGCCAGGTTTGGGTGGCGAGTGGCTCCGGTGGCGGGCGCCGAGTGGTTCCGGTGGCAGGCGCCGTGGGCTCCTAGCACGCCAGGAGGCGTGCCATGGGGGGAGGGTAGTGTGATGGTCCTCCCTTGCAGTCCCTCCCCCCTCCTGCTGTTTGCACCTTCACTTCAATGAGCCACACCTGTTGGAGGTGGAGTGAAGAGTATTTAAGCACTTGCATTCTGTGTCCGGAGCTCTGTTAATGTGTTTGCCACTGCTCCTCTCCTGTTTGTTTTTATCTTGAAAGTAAAGATTTTTATATTTTTTACTCCGCCTCCACCAATGTCTGGTCAACAGATGCTGAGGTGGCTTTTCAATGACTCAGGACATGATTTACCAGTGCTCCAGTCCTCATTTGGCCGAACCCTCTTCGTCAGGCCATTCTCAAAGTATACGCTTCTGACTCCAATGTTGGGGCTTATCTCTCCCATGGATCTGCCACAGACTGTAAGATCCACTCCTGTGCCTTTTTCTTGAATTACCTGTTACTGACAGCGAGGAACGATTTTGTCGAGGACCGAGAGCCCCTGGCCATTAAGCTGGCCTGAGAGAAATGGAGACGCTGGTTGGAAGGAGCTCAAGTCCTATTCCGGTTGTAGACGGACCACTGCAACTTACAGTACCTCAAGTCAGCCAAGAGACTCAACCCCTGTCAAGCAAGATGGTCATTGTTTTTCCATGATTTCAACTCTGCACTGTCTTACCGCCCCGGAGTGAAGAACACGAAGTCTGATGCCTTATGCAAAATCCACAAATGTGCTGAGGGAGAGGAGTAGAATGACACCATCTTACCTTCCCACATTTGGGCTGCAGTGGCACTGTGGAACATAGAGACGGTGGTCCTTAATGAATAGGGGCCAGGTCCTAGGCCCAGTGCCTGCCCTGAGAACCATTTTTATGTGCCCCATCCAGCCCGCTTGATTACCGCATTCGGTCTGCCTCTTTATGAACCGGATTGTCTGACCACAATTTTCAATAAAACCTGTGTATTAGACACTCATCTGCACATGAGTTCTGATTCCTCCATGTATCATTCATGTTTGTGACAAAATATGACCCCTGTTTCTTTCTCCCACAGTCCAATGGCACTCACATTATGTACAAGAACACTGTGTGGATCGAGAGTGTGAATAATACGGGCAACATCATCACTCGAGACAAAACCATCAATGTGGAGTTCTCCTGTGCATATGAACTAGATCTCAAGATATCTCTCGACACAGTGCTCAAACCAATGCTCAGGTGAGATTCATCTTTTTATGGTTTACCTTTCTTTTAATTTGCCTTTTTGATATCCTGTTATTTTCCAGCAGTCTCAGATGGTCCCTTGCATTGTGTTTCAGGATAGGATAACTCCAATAGCTTCTTGATAGCTTTAGATAGGCCTGTGGCTGGATGACCTTGGGTCTTTCCTGACTGTAACTCCCCACCCCCATACCCGATCAGCAAGCTGGTCCACTCCTGCTGGGGTCCAGAGATTTTTTTTTTTTGGTAAATTATTTTTGTCCTCGTAAAAAGGCTGAATTCAATCTTTGTTCCATGAAAATGCTTCATGTTTGAAAAAGCCTTGTGGGGGGCTGTTTTATATCTGTGCTCTTTAGATGTACAAGAGTAATTCAAGCAGCATCTTTTTAGCAGTAGTAGTTTAGTAGTGTGGTTTCAAAACAAAGTATATCCATTTTGAGGCAAAAAAGTCTTCCATAAAATTTATTTTTCCATATTTTCAAAAAAGAGGATTCAATCCTCAAAAATATAATCCATCCATCCATCCATCTTCTACCGCTTATCCGGGACCGGGTCACGGGGGCAGCAGTCTAAGCAGGGATGCCCAGACTTCCCTCTCCCAGGACACTTCCTTCAGTTCTTCCGGGGGTATCCCGAGGCGTTCCCAGGTCAGCTGAGAGACATGGTCCCTCCAGCGTGTCCTGGGTCTCCCCCGAGGCCTCCTCCCGGTGGGGCATGCCCGGAACACCTTCGCAGGAAGGCATCCAGGGGGCATCCGATAGAGATGCCCGAGTCACCCCAGTTAGCCCCTCTCGACGTGGAGGAGCAGCGGCTCAGCGGCTCTACTCTGAGCTCCTCCCAGGTGACAGAGCTCCTCACCCTATCTCTAAGGAAGCGGCCCGCCGCCCTGCGGAGGAAACCCTTTTCAGCCGCTTGTACCCGAGATCTCGTTCTTTCGGTCATGACCCAGAGTTCATAGCCATAGGTGAGGGTAGGAACGTAGATTGACTGGTAAATCGAGAGCTTTGCCTTTCGACTCGGCTCCTTCTTCACCACATCAGATCGGTACAATGACCGCATTACTGCTGCCGCTGCACCGATCCGTCTGTCAATCTCACGCTCCATCCTTCCCTCACTCATGAACAAGACTCCAAGATACTTGAGCTCCTCCACTTGAGGCAAGAGCTCTCCTCCATCCTGGAGGGGGTTAGCCACCTTTTTCCGGTCGAGAACCATAGCCTCTGACTTAGAGGTGCTGATTCTCATCCCAGCCGCTTCACACTCGGCTGCAAACCGCCCCAGTGCATGCTGAAGGTCCTGATTCGAAGGAGCTAACAAGACAACATCATCTGCAAAAAGCAGTGATGAGATCCTGTGGTCCCCAAACCGAACTCCCTCCTGGCTGCGCCTAGAAATTCTGTCCATAAAGATAATGAACAGAACCGGTGACAGAGGGCAGCCCTGCCGGAGTCCAACATGCACCGGGAACAGGTCTGACTTACTGCCGGCAATGCAAACCAAGCTCCTGCTCCGGTCATACAGAGACCGCACCGCCCTTAATAGAGGGCCCCGGACTCCATATTCCCGAAGCACCTCCCACAGAATGCCACGAGGAACACGGTCAAATGCCTTCTCCAAGTCCATAAAACACATGTGAACTGGTTGGGCAAACTCCCATGCACCCTCAAGCACCCTGCGGAGGGTATAGAGCTGGTCCAGTGTTCCACGACCAGGACGAAAACCGCATTGTTCCTCCTGGATCTGAGGTTCGACTATCGGTCGGATTCTCCTCTCCAGCACCCTGGAATAGACTTTACCCGGGAGGCTGAGAAGTGTGATCCCCCTATCGTTGGAGCACACCCTTCGGTCCCCCTTCTTAAATAGAGGGACCACCACCCCGGTCTGCCAATCCAGAGGCACTGTCCCCGACTGCCACGCGATGCTGCAGAGGCGTGTCAACCAAGACAGCCCTACAACATCCAGGGTCTTGAGGTACTCAGGGCGGATCTCATCCACCCCCGGTGCCTTGCCACCGAGGAGCTTCCGAACTACCTCAGTGACTTCAGCTCGAGTGATGGATGAGTCAGCCTCTGGATCCCCAGCCTCTGCTTCCTCAATGGAAGGCATATCAGTGGGATTGAGGAGGTCCTTGAAGTATTCCTTCCACCGGCTGACAATATCCCCAGTCGAAGTCAACAGCTCCCTACCTCCACTGTAAACAGTGTTGGCAGGGTACTGCTTTCCCCTCCTGAGGCGCCGGATGGTTTGCCAGAATCTCTTTGGGGCTGACTGATAGTCCTTCTCCATGGTCTCCCCGAACTTTTCCCATACCCAAGTTTTTGCTTCCGCCACCGCCCGGGCCGCAGCATGCTTAGCCTGCCGGTACCGGTCAGCTGCCTCAGGGGTCCCACGAGCCAACCAAGCTCGGTAAGATTCCTTCTTCAGCTTGACGGCATCCCTTACTTCCGGTGTCCACCACCAGGTTTGGGGATTGCCGCCACGACAGGCACCGAAAACCTTCCAGCCACAGCTCCGAACAGCCGCGTCAACAATGGAGGTGGAGAACATGGTCCATTTAGACTCAATGTCTCCAGCCTCCCTTGGGATCCGGTCAAAGCTCTCCCGGAGGTGAGAGTTGAAAACCCCTCAGACAGAGGGTTCCGCCAGACATTCCCAACAGACTCTCACAACACGTTTGGGCCTGCCAAGTCTGTCCAGCTTCCTCCTCTGCCAGCGGATCCAACTCACCACCAGGTGGTGATCAGTGGACACCTCAGCCCCTCTCTTCACCCGAGCGTCCAAGACATACGGCCGAAGATCAGATGACACGACCACAAAGTCGATCATTGACCTCCGGCCTCGGGCGTCCTCGTGCCACGTGCACTGATGGACGCCCTTATGTTTGAACATGGTGTTCGTTATGGACAAACCGTGACTAGCACAGACATCCAATAACAGAGCACTACTCGGGTTCAGATCGGGGAGGCCGTTCCTCCCAATCACACCCCTCCAGGTAACACTGTTGCTACCCACATGGGCGTTGAAGTCCCCCAGCAGAACGATGGAGTCCCCAGTCGGAGCACTTTCCAGTACCCTTCCTATGGACTCCAAGAAGGTCGGGTACTCTGCACTGCCATTTGGCCCATAGGCCGAGATGACAGTGAGGCACCTGTCCCCGACCCGAAGGCGCAGGGCAGCGACCCTCTCGTTCACCGGGAAAAACTCCAACACATGACGGCTAAGCTGGGGGGCTATAAGCAAACCCACACCAGTTTGTATAATATAAAACCAAGCAGAATGGCTCAAATTTTTTAAAGAGATAAAAAGTAAGGAGATGAAAGCATCAAGATCTTCTATTTCCAGATGACTGTGCAAAAATGGTCTGATAGGTCGTTGTTGTCAAGATTTTGCAACATCAAAAAAGACTTGAGTTTGTTAAGATATTCAAGGATTGGACAACAACGGACTACGAACAAGTCCTTTTGACCGATGAATCAAAATTTTCTCATCCAAACCCTGACCTCACATGGGCTGTGGAGTTTGAGAACCTTTCAAAAATGACTGTTTAACCCCATGTCTAAAACATGGAGTTGGTAATACTATAGTTTAGGGTTCAGTCTGCTCGAAGGGAGCCAGTGATCTCAGGAAAATTTAGAGAATTATGGATTATATGGTGTAATCAAAGCAACGGGTGGCCACACTAGATATTAATTTTTTCTCTCAAAAACACATTATCATTTTTGTTTTTCCTATACATTGTTATCTGCTTACTTATTTTCATCTATTTGCAGTAGTCAAGTTGTAAAAAAAATCATGGGGGATGGTCCATTGAAAAAAAAAAGGGGGGGGCTTCTGTAATTCATGTAAATTTATCAAAATAAAACACTGAAAATAAGACTTGTTAATCCTCTCAAATCAGATCAAGCCAAGTTTATTTGTGTTCTTAAAGACAGTGCAGATTTTAGATTCTTTTTACATTTAACAACACTTTTCAACAATTTTCCCTGGGGTGAATAGTTTTTAGTTTCTCATATTCAAGTCTCTTATAACAGCTTCCAAAGACTGTCGTAATCATGTTTTTTGTCGACGATTTTTTGGGTTCTTGCTTTCTGATTGTTAGCTAAGCAATGACTTTGAAGCCAAGACTTGACATATACATCTGGTTGGAACATTTTGAGTGGAGGGCCAACACACATGATGAAAGCAAGGCTGACATGCTTTTTACCTTTACCTCCAAAACTAGCCGTTATTGTGCATGCAACCTGTGGTGAGTCTAGCTCACCTGTAATTTTCTTTTTTAAAAATAATCCCTGACATCGTGTAGTCCAGCTGCTCGTTGTTTGGCCATGCTGATATTGCAGTGCAATTAATCCTCTGGATGTCGCTCTTGCTGCAGCTTGCGCCGCTCCCGCTGGCATCAACGAATTTAAAGTAACAATCATGTTGCGTCATTGAATGTTTGCGCGCCCAGTTGTGACCTCATATTACTCAACAGTTCTCACTAATGATGAAAATGTGAGGGTGCGATCAGGAACCAGTCACGAGAACCAGGCAATGCTGTAGAACTTGCTTTATTAATAAAGGGGGAGGACCCCCGCAGGGCAGAAGGCAGAAGTACCACACTCCAAAAATCAAAATCCATTTGGACAAAAATAGAATCGAAAACCAGGGTAGCAATCACAGCAATCGTAGTCGGACAGAAATGGGTCTGGTTCACAGGAATAGGTATGTCAGAGAAGCAAAACCAGAATCCAATGTACGTAATCCGAATCGTAACCAGGGCAGCAATCATAGATCTCGTGGTCGAGCAGAAAAAGGTCAAAACTCACAGATGCAACAATAATCCAAAATCACAAGGGCAAAAAATCGAAAGGTCGGGCGGTCCAGTCAGAAAGATAAACACTGAGTAATCAAGGCGAATGAAAAGTGGCACAAGAAGACTGAGGAAAACGATCTGACAGAGAGTAACTGTGAAAAGACACCTAATATACGTTTCCAGGGAGATCACATGGTGAGAGACGCAGGTGCAAACAGTCAGACTGATTACAAGGGAGAAGCACATGAGAGAGAACCTAATCACATGCAATTTGGCAGAAGCCAAAACGTGGACAGGGATCACGGGACAAACCTACAGTATACAAAGACATACAGCTCCAGTTAAGGAGTTCTAACGTGCATAGATAATTAGAGAAGGACAGTGTGATAAGATGTGCAGCTTCCACAGAAAATGCAGCAAAGGAAATCTGGGAGAAACAAGAGGCGGAGACTAGAACAGGGCGAGTGCTGAGAGCTTGTTAATCAATTAGGAAGTGAAACTATACAATCCCTTGGTGCTTGTTAGTAAGTTAGTATTATATACAATGTTAGTTGGTGTTAGTAACTTCTAGCGAAAATAACAAACTGTTAGTATGGTTAGTAAGACAGAAAAGTAAGGCGAAGTAAGCAAACGAGATCGGAAGGAAGGTTGAAATCCAGAATCCAGTAAATCACCCGAAGAGTGACACTCAGGACTGGGGCTGTGTGCAATGACAAGACGAAAGACCAGACTGGGGAGACAAAGTGAAATGCATAATGGAAAACATGAACCGGAATGTGACTATGGCAAGATGCAAAACATGGAAATGTACATACTAAAGCAATACATGAATAAACCAATACTAATAGAACCCAATACATAATTCAAGAATAGTCAGACATGGCAAATATCAAAATACACAAAAGTCAGTCTGAATAATCAAGGCATGAACATGGTCAAGGGCAAAACAGAACATGAGTAAATACAGAATCACAACAGAAATAATATACATATAAGTTATATGTCCAAAATTTACTGTAAAGAGGGGAGGGAAGGAAAGGGGGATGGCAGTTTTATAGGGGGAATGATTTTGATCATATTTATTTCAGGGGGGATGCCATCCCCCCTCATCCCCCCTCAACTCGACAACTGTCTATGTGATCCAGTATTACATGAAATAATTATTTGAATAATACTGGATTTCTGATTTATCTTCATTTTGTTTCGTGTATAATCATCGCTATACACTATTATATGTCTTTTCAAAACGACTACAAGAGTTTTGATTTTATGCGAGCAATCAGAACATAGTAAGGAGGTCTCACTTATTTAAAAGATTAATCTGGTTTTTGAATAAAACTCTCCATTTGTGTCAAGGTCTCAGTGTATGTATCAGTGCTGCAGAGACAAATGAATGACACTAAAAGCTCCATATTGAGCTACAGTGAGCTGTTAGCCTAATGCTACCCATTTCCCATTGATTCCTCCTTCCAGCGTGATCAACCTAACTCTACCTACTCAGGAGGGAAACTTCATCACCAAGATGGCTCTGTACAAGAATGCATCATACCTGAACCCATTCCGCGAGGGTGAAGTGGTGCTCAGTACACGGGACATCCTGTTTGTTGCCGTGTTCGTGGAAGGTGCTGACGAACACCAGCTCATCCTCATTGTGAACATGTGCTGGGCCACCCCGTCCCGCTACAGCAGTGACCGGCTGCGGTACATTATCATCGAGAGAGGGTAGCGATTTTCCAGAATTATTTTTTCTATATACTGACTGGAAGGATTTTGCATTTTCTATGGTAACCGTGAAAAGGATAAATGATCCAAGTATTATCTGCCGACTGACAGACTGAAAAATGTGAACCAGCCACAATTAGTGTATTTTTCAGTGGAGCATTTTGGTTTGGATACACCCATCTCGAATTCCATTATAAGAGTTGTGAACTGAACTGTAAACTGATAAAAATGCAAATATCTGGGAGAGGCCGGTGAACATGGTAATAGACTATCAGTATGTAATGTGTAAGAAAAAAAACAAGATTTTTCAAATTGTGGTGCCAGGCTGGGAAGGACCTTGGCACTGCATAGTGAACATACAGAAAATAAAATTGTGACCTGAGAAGGCCTAATTAGCCAGAGCCCAGAAAATGAATAAACCAAAAACTCAAGGCTGGAAATTAATTGTCCCGAAAAGGCAAAAAACACTGGGTTCAGCTCCCAGGTCTACGTCTCCCCCTCCCCAAAAAATTTCTCCTCAAGTTTTCCCAAACAACTGTCCCTTCTTTCCTGGTAGCTGAATGAGGCTATGGGCCACAGCTGAAGTGATGATAAGTCAGTATGGCTGTGCCCCTGGCGGTTGGAAGGGGGATGCTGCCCTCTGATGGCGAGCACCCTAAATTGCACCCTTGCTGATGCCTCAATATTATAATCAGCACGTTTCACTGATGTTGAAAGATAGCTGTAATAATCAATGGCCCATAATTTCCAATATATGGAATATTTGATGAACTGTCTGTTACTCTCACCATTGAATGCATGTAGTATACTTAAGTTGATGTATTTTGAAATGGGTGTAGCTCCTCTTCATTTGGAATCATTTAATCTGTCAAGATAAAAACAGATTTACCGCTATCGAGTCCTGCTGTGTGCATTTGCTTAGATGTCCCAACATCAAGGACAACACCATTGGCATGGCGGAGAACGGGGTTTCGCTAACCTGTCGCTTCCACGTCACAGTCTTCAAATTCATCGGAGACTACGACGAGGTTCACCTGCATTGCGATGTCTCACTCTGCGACTCTGACACCAATGCTTGCAAAGTGGTAAGGTGCTCTGTCGTTCAAAGTAAATGAATGAAATGCATTTCTTGTTTGGCTTGGTCAAGTTGAAGGTTTGCCAAAGTTAAAAAAAAGCAAAAAAATTGACAGATCAGCGGATCTATAGCTCACTTTTTACTCCATTACTGTTTGAATCACCTTTGTCTCAGCAGCAAGTTGCTTTTAAAACCATCTCAAAAGTGACTGAAATGTTGGCAATTAAAATGGCATTGGAGTAAAGAGTGTGCAACTTCCTTTTTTAAAATTATTGCTAAGGCTCAGTCAGACTCTCTCTCTTGTCGCTGTAACATGTCTATTTTCATGCAAACCTGATGTGATAATGGTGCTAATTACCTGTTATAGAGAACCATAAAAAATGAGCCCATTTCAAATGCATGGCATTTTACCCTAGAAATTAAGAGCAAGAGTCTGTAACTATGAACCAGGGGGTGATATATCATGTTCCAGTAGGCCATTGAAGATTTTTTTGGGCGTAGATATATCATCCAAACTGACAAAAATTACGTTTTGAATTAGAAGATCCCTTCGGGGTGGAAATTACAGCCCTTTTTAGGGTAGGGGTCTAAAGGGCCAAAATATTGACATGGTCAAAATCTAGACTTTGTCCTTCTAATATCTTTGTGCGCCCTCAATGACCCTCCTTGATCTTATGGTATATGAATGTGTGGGTAGAGTTCTTCCAATTAGCATAATAATTTTCAAGGTGAGGGCACCGCCTATAGGTAGCCCTTCAAATCATATTCATATACCATAAGATCAAGGAGGGTCATTGAGGGCGCACCAAAATATTTGAAGGTCAAAGTCCAGATTTTGACTATGTCAATATTTTGGCCCGTTTCACCCCTACCCTAAAAAGGGCTGTAATTTCCACCCCAAAGGGATCTTCTGATAAAAAAAAAAAAAATTAATTTTTGTCAGTTTGGACAATCTATCTACACCCACAAAACACTTCAGTGGTCTACTGGAACGTGATATAGCACCCCCTTCTATGAGCTGGTCCAAAGTTACAGACTCTGCCTCTTAAATGGCCTGGAATTGCAGAAAAAAAAATATTGCGGTCTTGTGAATGGTGAATGTATTTCTGCCACAATGGCCCTCTAAAGCAACATACTCCACCAGAGTTCATTCCCCTCTAAGGATGAAGCATATAATTTTTCATGGAAACATGCCCCGAATGCATAATTGTCTTTTTTGAACTGAGAAATATGCAATGTTTCATATAGATGGGGTTATTTCTTTCTGATTTTTTGAGTTTCTGACAATGTCTGTGCATATGTGTGTCTGTGCATGTGATTGTAATTGTGCAATCGTGTTTGCCTGTGTGTGTGTGTGTGTGTGCGTGCATGTGTGTGTTTGTGTATGCTCTTCAGAACTGCCCTCACAAAAGGAGGATATACACAGACTATAGCCAGCACAAGGAACATATTCTCACAGTGGGACCGATCAGACGGAGAGGTCTGTATGCGGAATCTATATGGGCTTTCACTGGGGTGAATAATTATAAGAGATTGCACTGAGTTCAGGTGTTAAGATAAAGCGCTGCCTGCATCTTTATACACTGCCTGTCAAAAAAAAAGTTGTGCACTATTTTGTTGGGCCACCTTTCGCTTTGATCATGGCGCACATTCGATGTGGTATTGTTTTGACAATCATATGCCATGTTGCCACATTTATTTTTGACAGATTTGCGTTAATATTTCGACAAAATATTGTATTGACAAAGAGTGAGTCAAACTACTCCGTTAAGCCTTCTCCAGCACATCCCATAGTCTTTCAATTGATTAAGGTCCTGACTCTGACGTGGGCTTTTATATGTAAAAATGATTCCTAACGCTCGATGAACCACTCTCTCACAATTTAAGCTCAATGAATCTTGGAATTGTCATCCTGGACTATGCCTGTGCCTTCAGGAATTAAAAAGTCCATCAATGGATTGCTTGGCATTCAGATATTAAGGTGTAACCCCTTTTTGGTCGGGTGTTAATCACCCAGCACAGTACAGGCTACTTATAGTTACCCTAAATCACAATAAATAATGGCGCAACAGGATCCGAAGTTCTCAGCGGTGGAATGGTGAGCTGGCTGAGATTCCTTATACCACAAGCGTAATTGAATAACTGTGTAGTAGTAGTAAATAGGAATATGAATACTTATAAATGATTACAAATTTAGTAGCGCGGTGCCTCCACTGTGGAAAAACTACACTTACCCTCAAGCCAGTGCAGGATGTATCTCCCCAGAATTCAAATACATTATGTTCAATCTATTATAATGAATGCTCTAGCTATGTAACTGTAGTGTATTCAATTACAATACACTCATTAAGCTACCTAAATAGCACTCTTCATGGCAATACCGTTAGCCAGGTGAAAAAAATGAGCTGCCAACACCCCAGATAGAATTAAGTAATAATGATTATATTTATTAATAAGAAATAATAATAATAATAGGAAATATTATTGATATGTAACCATGAAAGTGAAAACATTTAATATACAACACATTAAGTGATTTCCCGTATGAATAACAAGTAAAGCGATTTATAATTAACAAAGATCTAAAAAAAAAAACAAAACACAGCGCACAGTTGGGGCCCGTATGTTGGTGCACAAAGGTTACGTCAGCTTTTGAGCAAACGTTAGCTCCGTCAAGGATCCACAGCTCTCTGAGCCGTAGGCAAAGCAGCAACCGCGACAGTGCCCTTGATTCGACTCGCTCGCAGCAAAATGTGTGGTGCGTAACTCACGACCAGTCTTCCCACTCAGTCCTGAAGCTTACGGCTGTGTCTTTCTACCAGCCTCCAGACTAACTGCACGGAGGGGGGGGATTAACAGATCGCAATCTGCTCTGGCTCGCCTAGCGGTACACGCAGCTTGGCGGTGCCACTACGACCCCTGTTGGTCCAGCACCGAGTCCTCCTCCGACGCGGAGCACTCACGCCGCCAGTCCCAGGTCTTCAACAGCCCACAAGGTTCATCTTACGGTTCTCCATAACCCTATCGCTAATATTTAGCGAGGTTATAAGAAACTTCAAGGAAAAAAAAACAAGCTTAACCGTCGAATCACACCAGGCTCTGTCGCTGTCTCCGCTCCAAAACAAAAACGGCCAACGTACCAAGCTATGTCTCAACGGTCTCTGGTAATCAGCACGAGCATAAAACATGTACTAATTATTATTGGTGGATTATAAAATTCAAATAAAAACAGAAGAAATACATCTGATTAGCTAATACAGTTTGTCACATCAGAACAGTGAAAATATTCCCAAACACAAAGCATTATGGTAAATGGAGTTTTGTAAAATACACAGTACACAGTATTGTTTTAGAGGACCTTACACTCTCCCCCCACCAAACAAACAGCATGCCCCCATGCTGGGTCAAATACATTGAAAAGGAAAGTACAGGTAACAAAACAAACAAAACAAAGTAGCAAAACAACAAACATAAACTAGTATGTTAAACTAGCAATGGGTGTCATGACAGTCTTACATGGCATAAGAACTGGCCTGTGTGTGCATGTGCTACAAAGAGCCTGTGGAGAACACCACCAGGCATGAGAATTATTCCTTTCAAAGGATGGTTGCACTGAGGCTAGAGTGGACGCTACTACAGTGTGCCCACTCTGCACTCCCAGCTTGCCATAATTCAAGCGATTAGTCGGCTGTCTTTCCCTATGTGACCTACGCACTGCAAGGGGTACTGCGACTGAGGCAGTTGCAGGGTCAGCTACAGAGTGAACATCAGGAGGACTACCATCCTGATCAGCATCTACTAAATCTTCTACCACCTCAGGGGACTTATGTGAAGAGGCAGGGAGTGCAGTGTTGATTGAAGCTAGCAAATTATCACTAGGCGTGTGTACTAAACTAGGGCTTCTAGATGTCGTGGAGACACACGGCGCAGGGGACTCCGGTGTAGGCTGGCTAACCTGTGCGCTGGCTCCCAAAGGAGTGTGTTGCACAGCATCCTCAATATAACAGCCATATTCCGAATCAGAATCAGAACCTACAGAGCTAAAATGTGTGGGCACTACAGGGGGCAACACTTCAGGCACACCAGCTCTGTGCTTCTCCTTCGTCCTCCTACGTCTCACAGCTCTTGGGCACAAAGCTGAGGGGGCGTCAACCACAGGGCCTAATCTCACCTCCTGTCCCAAAGGCAATATGTGGTTGCGGTGCAACACCTTGACTGGCCCTTTACCATCAAAAGGTTTCAGTCTGTACACCGGAAGATCAGACAGCTGACTGTCCACAATGTAAGGAAAAGAATTCCACCTGTCAGCCAACTTCTGCTGCCCTTTCAGACCCAGATTCCGAATCAAAACTCGATCCCCAGAATTCAGGCTATGATATCGGACTTTCTGGTCATAACGCTCCTTGTTGCTCTGGTTCATCCTATCCACTGAGGCTCGTGCCAGCTGGTAAGCAACTTGCAACTCCTCTTTCATCTGGGTCACATACCTCAAGTGTGACACAGATGACGCGTCCTTAGATGAAACACCAAAACACACATCTACTGGGAGCCGGGCCTCCCGACCAAACAATAAGAAATAGGGAGAGTATCCAGTTGCCTCATTAGGAGTACAATTATACGCATGCACCAAATGCGCAATGTGCTGACTCCATTTAGACTTCTGATGTGACTCCAGGGTGCCCAACATGTCCAACAAAGTCCGGTTGAACCTTTCAGGTTGTGGGTCACCCTGTGGGTGATAAGGAGATGTTCTTGACTTTTTCACACCCAACATGGTCAACATCTCTGTTACCAGTCTGCTCTCAAAATCCCTACCTTGGTCAGAGTGAATACGAGTGGGCAAGCCGTAATGAATAAAATACTTCTCCCACAGGGTCCTCACCACTGTGACCGCTGTCTGGTCCTTAGTAGGAAAGGCCTGTGCATACCGAGTGAAATGGTCGGTAATGACTAACACATTACAGACATTGCGAGAATCAGGCTCAAGGCAAAGAAAATCAATGCATACCAGATCCATCGGCCCGGAACTCTGGAGATGTGAAAGAGGGGCAACTCTTTGTGGCAGCGTTTTCCGCTTGATGCAGCGTTCGCAAGTCTTACAGTGCTTCTCTACGTCAATTTTCATGCGAGGCCAGTAAAATCTGTCACGCACTAAGCTGTATGATTTATCGAATCCTAAGTGGCCAATGTCATCATGCAGCAGCCTAAAAACAAGACCATGAAACTGCCGTGGCAGCACCAACTGTCTGACCTGCTGATCACCGTGCTTAACCGTCCTGTGCAACAACCCATTGTCAATAGAGAGCTTAGCCCACTCCTTTTTCAGGACCTTCATGTCAGGATGCCGTGTCAGGATGCTGCTAGCAGGCTCCTTAAGATTCACCGCATGCCAAACCTCCCCTATACAAGCATCATTCTTCTGGGCTTCTTGAAGCTCATCAGAACTAAACACAGGCAACTCATCAGGCGCTACTGCAGCAACATGCGAGTACGCCTCGGGAACAGCTGACTCGTGACTGCAAATCTGATCTGCCACACGCGGAAAAGAAGGGCAACCTGCCCTCTGTGTGGCCACCACCTGACAAATAGCTCGCACCCCAGGGGCTGGAATCTCTTGCCACTCATCATCAGGGGACAGACTGATGTGAGGGCGTCGTGACAGTGCATCTGCATCCAGGTTCCGTTTCCCTGGCCTATACTTCAGGCTGAAGTTGTAGGTTGACAAAGCTGACAGCCAACGGTGACCAGTGGCATCAAGTTTTGCAGACTTAGTTATATAAGTCAGCGGGTTGTTGTCTGTCCTGACTTCAAAGGTGGCCCCATAAAGGTAATCATGCAGCCGATCCACAATAGCCCACTTCAAAGCTAAAAACTCCAACTTGTGAGCAGGGTAATTCTTCTCTGAAGGGGAAAGACTGCGACTGATGAATGCCACTGGACGCAACCCGTCAACATGCTCCTGGTACAGAACGCCACCCAAGCCGTCCAGGCTTGCATCCACATGCAAAACATATGGCGTTTGGGGATCTGCAAAAGCCAAAACTGGAGCCCGAGTCAGCCTTTGCTTAAGCTCTTGAAAAGCAGCCTCACACTGATCACTCCACCTGGGACCAAAAGGCTCAGAGGGCCGGAAACAAGGCTTCCGGTCAGCAGCCTGTGAACTTGAGTTCGTCTTCCTGGACGGCCAGCCCTGCAGCAACTCATTGAGGGGACGGCACAATTTGGAAAAACCCTTCACAAACCGACGGTAATACCCACAAAACCCCAGAAATGACCGCAGCTCCGTTACAGTCTGAGGTCGAGGCCAAGATACAACAGCCTCAATTTTTGAAGGGTCAGTGGCTATGCCGTCCTGTGAAACTATGTGCCCAACATAGTTCACTGACGTCCGACCAAACTGACATTTATCCAGAGAGATTTTAAGACCTTCCTCTCTCAGACGGTCAAGAACCTTCAGGAGCCTTTCCTCATGTTCTTCCAGGGTACGGCCAAAAACAATCAAATCATCCAAGTACACAAGAACCTCTAGAAAGTTCATATCCCCGACGGTCCGCTCCATGACTCTCTGGAACGTGGCAGGCGCACCACAGATTCCTTGAGGCATGCGGTCAAACTGATAGAAGCCTAAAGGACAGATGAAGGCAGTCTTCTCTTTATCAGCCTCGCTCATGGGAATCTGGTAGTAGCCACTTCTCAAATCCAACACTGAGAACCACTTACTACCAGAGAGACAATGGAGGGCATCCTCAATTCTAGGAACAGTGTACTGGTCAGGGACAGTCCGCTGGTTAAGCGTTCTATAATCCACACACATCCTGACCTTACCAGACTTCTTACGCACTACTACAATAGGTGAGGCATATGGACTCCTGGACTCTGAAATAATGCCATGTTTCTGTAGTTCCATCAAATGCTGACGCACATCCTCCAAATCAGCCGGGGCCAAGCGCCGAGATCTCTCTCGAAAAGGCCGTGAATCATTCAACCGAATCTCATGCTGGGTGCTTCTCGAGCAGCCTACATCCCACTCACTACAAGAAAACACTTCCTTCCTCTGCAACATTTTCTCACAGAGGCACTGCTTTGCCTCCTCTGGCATAGGAGAAGTGCCAAAGTCAAAAGAAGCAGAAGAGAGTGTACTAGTGTCTGTGGAACAGCAAGTGGACGGAATCTGCGGCACCATGTCTACAGGGAATATGTGAGCAAGGGGACTACCTCGTTTCACAAGAATATCCCTAGAAGAGACATTCCTCACATTTACCGTGATGCGACGACACAACACAGCAGAGACCGGATGTACTTCAGGCCTAACCTCGAGCTCCGGGGCAGACGCGCCATCAGCACTAACATGCTGATCTACAAGGACTAAAGAGTCATGAATCTCACCAGGAAACTTGGGCAGGCCGGAGAGCTGCAGCTCCTGCCCAGGCTTTAAAACAACAGGCTTAGTTCTAGTGAACCACACTGTGCCATGCTTATCCACATCCTCCGGCAAAACAACTGTGTGCTTAATGGACTCAAAAACCTCTTTCATCACTGGGTGTATAGTAAGCGTGTTAAGAAACCCGTCTCCGGCCTGTTCGTGACAAGAGTGGAACAGTTTCCGCACTAAGTGTGTGTTTGTGCCAACCAAAATGGCTATACCCTCTTTTGTCTTAGGGTCAGGACACACAAGAGCTAAAGCGTCCACTACCTGAGACACACCTGTGACAGCTTCAGTGAACTCCAACCTGAGAGCCAAATATCCATCATATGGGTATTTGTGAGAGCTCAAACCCCATATTTCGAGACTTTCCACTGGCTGCAGCGGCAGGTGCTTCAAGTATGTATTGTAAAAGCTACGATACAAGATGGTGACCTGAGAACCACTATCGAGCAAAGCTTTAGCATAAATGCCCTCTATCTGCACGGGCACCTCAGCCGAGGGCCCCACTAACCCAGATGGTAATTGTGATTGGCTGACTTTGATTGGAGGAGAGCAATGAGCGGAACGCGTCTTATGTGATGGAGCTCTGGGGAAGTTTCCCTGCTGCGTGACCCTCTTAAGCAGCTTCTGATTCACTAATCTCAAGTTCTCAGGACGTGTGCACTCTCGCTTGGTGTGGCCGTCTTCTCCACACTTATAACAGAAAATGGCAGGAACAGGAGAGGCTGCCATAGACTTCGGCAAGTTTGAAGAAGCAGAAGAAACAGCCCTTGTGGGGGCAGCTGGAGCAGTGGTTCCTGTGCCCTGGCTTGAGCCACACTGTGAGACTGGTGGAGTAGCAGAAGACGCTGTAGTAGCAGTCAACATTCTAGTTACTAAAGACGTCAGCTCCTTAACCTCTTTCCTCAGACTGTCCACATCAGACATTATTGAAGTAATAGGCTCATGGGAAAGAGTGACAGCAGCTGTCACAGGGACCTGGCGAACAGTGGAAATGGCCGCAGAAACCTTTGCACTCTCTCTAGCACTTACCCAGTGCTCTTCCTCTCTCACTGCTCGCATTAGCTGCGAAAAAGAAGGCGGATTTTGCAAAGTGTGCATCACACGCACACGCAAAGCCACAAGGTCATTGGTGAGAGCACCCTTGAAGAGCTGCTCCAGGCGTGCACGATTCAGACCTGCAGCATCAATCCCTCCTCTCAAAAGAGCGCGATGAAGAAGCTTGTCCAAGCGGTACAAGAAAGCAGACAGTTTCTCTCCATCCTCTTGAAAAGTATAGCGAAACGAAGCCATAAGGTCTGCTCCACACTCTGTGGACCCATAAGTAATGTCAAGAGCCGCTACATAATCAGAAGCTAAGGCAGACGGGTTACTGACTTTCAAAAATCTAATAATATCCGCAGCAGGCCCACGCAAACTCTCAACAATGCGTTGCCGCTTCACAGCATCAGTGCACTGCCACTCAGTAACCATCTGAATAGCCTGCTCCATCCACACCTCATACTCTTCCTCACCAGGAGGAACAGGTCGTAATCCAGAAAACAGCCTCAGTTTTCTATAGCCAGGTGCATCAACAGATGCCTGATTACAGCGGTCTACGAGCTGACCTATGGCATTCACAAGATCAATGCTGACATCAGGCTTAGGAGGTTGAGGGCCCAGAACAGCTGCCTTTACATCACCCATGGACTTACCCTCCTTCTGCAACAATGCCAACAGCTTAGCTTCAAAATCATTCCCTTCAGGAGCAGGACTAGCAGGCAGCAAGCTACTCACTACATGAACAGCCCATGGACCTGCCTCACCTGCAATTCCCACTTCAGGAGGGACAGAGCTCTGATCCAACTCAGCAGAAGACTCCACTAAAATGTACAGGTGCCTACCAGTTTTGTCACCACGGCGACCACGGATCTGGGTCCTACCCAGAACCTTGACTGTACTGAGCACATGGGTAACCACATCATCACTAGCCTCCAGTGGCACTCTGCTAAGAACAGCTGCATGAGACCAATCAACATTCTCCTCACGGCTCCACTCAACAGCCTGACTAAGGTCCATGTTAAAAGGTGCACAGCAAAACAGCAAAAACTTGGGCTAAAACAAGACAAACACTAAGCAAAACACAGCTACCTACTCGTTCTGGTAAACAGGAAAATCCCAGCGGTGCCTCCAAAATGTAACCCCTTTTTGGTCGGGTGTTAATCACCCAGCACAGTACAGGCTACTTATAGTTACCCTAAATCACAATAAATAATGGCGCAACAGGATCCGAAGTTCTCAGCGGTGGAATGGTGAGCTGGCTGAGATTCCTTATACCACAAGCGTAATTGAATAACTGTGTAGTAGTAGTAAATAGGAATATGAATACTTATAAATGATTACAAATTTAGTAGCGCGGTGCCTCCACTGTGGAAAAACTACACTTACCCTCAAGCCAGTGCAGGATGTATCTCCCCAGAATTCAAATACATTATGTTCAATCTATTATAATGAATGCTCTAGCTATGTAACTGTAGTGTATTCAATTACAATACACTCATTAAGCTACCTAAATAGCACTCTTCATGGCAATACCGTTAGCCAGGTGAAAAAAATGAGCTGCCAACACCCCAGATAGAATTAAGTAATAATGATTATATTTATTAATAAGAAATAATAATAATAATAGGAAATATTATTGATATGTAACCATGAAAGTGAAAACATTTAATATACAACACATTAAGTGATTTCCCGTATGAATAACAAGTAAAGCGATTTATAATTAACAAAGATCTAAAAAAAAAAACAAAACACAGCGCACAGTTGGGGCCCGTATGTTGGTGCACAAAGGTTACGTCAGCTTTTGAGCAAACGTTAGCTCCGTCAAGGATCCACAGCTCTCTGAGCCGTAGGCAAAGCAGCAACCGCGACAGTGCCCTTGATTCGACTCGCTCGCAGCAAAATGTGTGGTGCGTAACTCACGACCAGTCTTCCCACTCAGTCCTGAAGCTTACGGCTGTGTCTTTCTACCAGCCTCCAGACTAACTGCACGGAGGGGGGGGATTAACAGATCGCAATCTGCTCTGGCTCGCCTAGCGGTACACGCAGCTTGGCGGTGCCACTACGACCCCTGTTGGTCCAGCACCGAGTCTTCCTCCAACACGGAGCACTCACGCCGCCAGTCCCAGGTCTTCAACAGCCCACAAGGTTCATCTTACGGTTCTCCATAACCCTATCGCTAATATTTAGCGAGGTTATAAGAAACTTCAAGGAAAAAAAAACAAGCTTAACCGTCGAATCACACCAGGCTCTGTCGCTGTCTCCGCTCCAAAACAAAAACGGCCAACGTACCAAGCTATGTCTCAACGGTCTCTGGTAATCAGCACGAGCATAAAACATGTACTAATTATTATGGGTGGATTATAAAATTCAAATAAAAACAGAAGAAATACATCTGATTAGCTAATACAGTTTGTCACATCAGAACAGTGAAAATATTCCCAAACACAAAGCATTATGGTAAATGGAGTTTTGTAAAATACACAGTACACAGTATTGTTTTAGAGGACCTTACAAAGGTAGTGTGCTGAATTCATTTCATTTTCTTCGGAACAGTGGTGAGCCTAGACATAACCAATTGAAGCAACCCCAGAACATTACACTGCCTCCAGAGGCTTGCACAGTGGGCACTATGCATGACAGATGCATCGCTTCATGGGCTTCCTTTCTAACCCTGATGTGCCCATCACTCTGGAATAGGTTAAATCTGGACTCATTTGACCACATGACCTTTCCCATTGCTCTTCAATCCAGTCTTTATGCTCCCTTGCGAATTGAAGTTGTTTTTCCCAATTAGCCTCGCTATCTTCATAGTTAAACATAGCCATGAGATGTACTATTGATTTTTTTAAAATATGCGACTTCACTGAGCATTTTGGTGATCCCTGTTCTGGATCAATCATGATTTTTGTCCCACATATTTCTTCCGCAAAGTTGACAGTTCACCACTATCCTTCCAGGTTTTACTAAATTGTTGGACAGTTCTGGGCCCATTCCAGTGATTTCTGCAATCTCCTTAACTCTTTTCCTTGATTCTGGCTAATAATTTGCCCCTCTTGAAACAGTAAAATCTTTTCCACGACCATGAAACAAGTCTTCTGACATAATTTTTGAAGAAAAGAGAAGTTACACTTTGAATCGGTCGGGATTAAAAGAATTATTGTCACCTGAAACATATTTATCACTGCAATGCCGATTCAATCATTGGCTCTCAAGTATTTGCTTATCTCAATCCAAATGGTGACTTTTTTCTGATGGGCAATGAATGTTCATCAATTGGAATTCCTTGTATTTGAATTGAGGCTGTGCCTTAGACAGCAGTTGAAATTAAAGGGGATATAATAATTTATAATGGTTGTGCACATGTATTTCGGTACCAGGCGTGCCTACCAACTCACAAAGTGTGAAATAAAACAACCCAGCCGTTTTTTGTGGATTGTGTTTATTATAAAATGCCCATCATTGGAATATCCCCACCCACAACTTGTTTTATATGGCAATACCCCAGCTTCAGTCAGCAAAAACCTTTACATGTGAGATATCCACTTTTTGTCAGACTGCTTTATACTGCTAACCTTAGTCAGTGTAAAAAGCAAACTGACTGGAAACAGAATTTATTAAGGGGGACCTAATATGCTTTGTGGAAGATGCAAAGAAATGATCTTGATTCATTTTCAAGGAGAATCCGTAGCTAACTAGCTAGGTAAGTGTTTCCCGATTTCGTTTCATAGTTTTTCTGAATTCCAAGTGTTTTCATGACTATTACCAGCTATTAAATTGACTTTGAATTTAAAAATGTTTGCTAGTTGAGTAAGAGAAAAATGTGGGAGACATGTCAATAGAAATAGATAGTGACGTGTTATCAATAGAATGAAGTCCATTTTTAATAGAGAAGCACAACAATTCAAAATAAAGTAAATGTTTGCAAACGGTTGCTACTATACAGAATGCTAACCCGGAATCATTATTAGCAGATTGAAATCCTAATGGAATTAGGAATCTTTTATGGAGAATACATGTCGCATTTTTTTGTGAATGAAATGACCATCCTTGCCGAGAATGCAGATGTTGCCGTTCCATATGCATTGTTTAGCTGGTTTAAAAGCTAGCTAGCTAGATAGCTAGCAATTCATTCAGTCATCTGTATTTAGAGACTTCCCGGTGGCCATTGTCGCTCTCCATTGACACAGTGCTTTGTTCGTTGACCAATCAGAACAGAGCTAATTTCAATGAGGGGACGCCCACTTAAAACAGTCTGTTTTTCGGAAGATTTGGAATTACAGGAATCAAATTGCCTAGAATTCATGGAATTCTTTTTTTTTTTTCCTTTACTTTTTTAAAAAGTTTGTAAACCTCCCTTTTGGACATCCAAGAATTATGTAGAAAAAAACAACAGCATTATAGGTCCTCTTTAAAGTGAAACTTGAAGTAAGGGCCAATTTTTACTAGCCCCAGGTACAAGCCACCAAGTTTGAGGTCTCTCATTTACTGGCCATCAGCCTCAAGCCGACAGATCCATCCATAGGTGGCCTTATCGCAAACAAATAGTCATTGCTCCAAACCCAATTGTCCAATCAAATTAAAACTGTGCATGCTTCATATTGGTTGAGGGTCCATAGGACCCTATGGTCCTACGTGGTTCATTTGCATCCAAGATGCCTGCCATCAGCCATCTCATTTCACCATCCCTCCTACTCTATGAACTATCATATATTAAAGAGGATGTGTGAAAGACCAATCAACCATATGTTGGAGTTCTGCCATTTGCTACTTTGGAATTTGCCATCTCCTGATGGTTCTTGTCTCACCTCATGTTTGATGGCATTGCAAAACTTGTACTTTTATTATCCCAAACCCTTGATATAACCGTAACATTTCATTAATATTCGGCATCACTTCCTGTCTGGGAAGGTGAGCATAATCCTTTTGGACGAATAGGTTGAATAATGCCTCAGGAGAGAGGATTCAAGGGGTATAAAGGCAGGAGGGTTCAATCGCAGCGATACAATTGAGTGAACTCACTGCTTTCCCTGTGAATGTGATTAGCATTCAGTGAAAGGTGCTGAAAGGTCAGTGAAAACCCTGCCATTAATGACATTTTAAAGGAACATTACTCAGGTCTTTAGGTGGTGAGCCCTCACAAGGCTGAGTGAGCCAGCTTAATAAAGATGTAAAATTATCAAAACATCAGATGTTGACTTTGTTAGCTATGTCCACCTCTCCCTGGATTAAATCTCATGAAATTGGCATGTTGCATTTGATGAGGTCTCACAGCTATTTGCCTCCACTGCAGAGTCTGACTGGTGTGAGGAGAACAATGGCGGCTGCAACCAGATCTGCACCAGTCAGGTGACAGGGCCTGTGTGCAGTTGTGTTACGGGGACTCTTCAGAGAGATGGGAAAACCTGTCTAGGTAAGGTCACCTGCTCCCCATCTACTCTCACCACCATAGGCCTTACATCAACCCCCCTCCTCTTCCTCAATACATTCCCACACGCACATTAGGAGAATTTGTGATAGCGCAGTCTGAACGATTTATTTTAATCCACTGGCGTATGCACGGTTGCGTCTGATTGAGCTACGGCCTCCTAAATTTACCTTTGCGAAAAGGAGCTGTGTCATGGTTACCGCGCATGCTCAAGTTACATCCAAAGAAAGCAACTCTGCTGGACTGCAAGTCACAATCTGATTCAATCCTTGCCAATCCATCTTGCTTTTGCATTGCATCTACATACTTTAGTCACTGAGGCATTATACTTTCTATTTTAAGGAGCATTCTGTGGAAATTTGAGGATTCAAAATGGGCAGTTCCATGGGAATGTGGACACAGGACAAGAAAATTCAAATTGTAATTACTGCATTTTTTATTTGTTCAAGGCAAAATTAGGATATCAGAGGCTCAAACTGATGCTGCTCTCTTGGTTTCATTTGTATGTTCCAAGTACCAAACGTTTTTACATTCATGTTACAAAACCCAAAACCAGTGAAGTTGGCACATTGTGTAAATCGTAAATAAAAACAGAATACAGTGATTTGCAAATCCTTTTCAACCTATATTCAATTGAATACACTGCAAAGACAATGTTCAACCTAATGTTCGAACAGGTAAACTTTGTAATTTTTTGCAAATATTAACTCATTTGGAATTTGATGCCTGCAACATGTTTAAAAAAAGCTGGCATAAGTGGCAAAAAAGACAGAGAGTTGAGGAATGCTCATCAAACGCTTATTTGGAACATCCCACCGGTGAACGGGCTAATTGGGAACAGGTGGGTGCCATGATTGGGTATAAAAGCAGCTTCCCTGAAATGCTCAGTCATTCACAAACAAGGATGGGGCAGGGTCACCACTTAGTGAACAAATGCGAGAGCTGATTGTCGAACAGTTTAAAAACAACATTCCTCAACGAGCTATTGCAAGAAATTTAGGGATTTCATCATCTACGGTCCATAATGTCGTCAAAAGGTTCAGAGAATCTGTAGAAATCACTGCACGGAAGCGAAAAGGCCGAAAACCAACATTGAATGCCCGTGACCTTTGATCCCTCAGGCGGTACTGCATCAAAAACCGACATCAGTGTGTAAAGGACATCACCACATGGGCTCAGGAACACTTCAGAAAACCACAGTCAGTAACTACAGTTCGTCGCTACATCTGCAAGTGCAAGTTAAAACTCTGCAATGCAAAGCGAAAGCCATTTATCAACAGCACCCAGAAACGCGGCCGGCTTCGCTGGGCCCAAGCTCATCTAAGATGGACTGATGCAAAGTGGAAATGTGTTCTGTGATCTGACGAGTCCACATTTCAAATTGTTTTTGGAAACTGTGGACGTCGTGTTCTCTGGACCAAAGAGGAAAAGAACCATCCGGACTGTTATAGGCGCAAAGTTCAAAAGCCAGCATCTGTGATGGTATGGGGGTGTAGTAGTGCCTAAGGCAAGGGCAACTTACACCTATGTGAAGGCACCATTAATGCTGAAAGGTACATACAGGTTTTGGAGCAACATATGTTGCCATCCAAGCAACGTCTTTTTCATGGACGCCCCTGCTTATTTCAGCAAGACAATGCCAAGCCATATTTTGCACGTGTTACAACAGCATGGCTCCGTAGTAAAAGAGTGCGGGTACTAGAATGTACTGCCTGTAGTCCAGACCTGTCTCCCATTGAAAATGTTTGGCGCATTATGAAGCGTAAAATACGACAACGGAGTCCCCGGACTGTTGAACAACTTAAGCTGAACATCAAGCAAGAATGGGAAAGAGTTCCACCTGAAAAGCTTCAAAAATTGGTCTCCTCAGTTCCCAAACGTTTACTGAATGTCGTTAAAAGGAAAGGCAATGTAACACAGTGGTAAAAAGGCCCCTGTGCCAACTTTTTTGCAATGTGTTGCTGCCTTTAAATTCTAAGTTAATGATTATTTGCAAAAAAAAAAGTTTCTCAGTTTGAACATTAAACATCTTGTCTTTGCAGTGTATTCAATTGAATATAAGTTGAAAAGGATTTGCAAATCATTGTATTCTGTTTTTATCTACGATTTACATAACGTGCCAACTTCACTGGTTTTTTGTATTTCCAGCATCTTGGAGGCACAAAATTTGCCGTGATTGGGAGAGAGCCTTGTCCATCATTAATTGTGATATATCTCCAAACTCAACAAATTTAGATAGTTCAAGGCAAGCCCTTTCTAGATATGAAGTCCATTTTCAATGATCCTTCATTATTTTGGGCATAATGGGCCCCAAACGTCGCAACATTGAATGTAACGCTAGTTACCAAAAACAAGGTATTTTTGATCTCCAGCCCCATCTCTGCGAGTTAAATCTTCCTCTGCTGTGGATGTAACTTCTAAGTAGGTACCTAAAAAACAAAGGGTGTCTGAGCAGCAGTGGCCCTATTATTCGGGTTTTATTAAGAGCTGACCTTACAGTAACATGAGTTACCGTAACGTGAGTTACCCACCCTCCTCGACATTCTTAAGCCTCAGTCCATGGATAGTTATGTCAGTGTAATTCTATTACCTGCAATAGAATCTTCAGTGTTGGGTATAGATCATATGATTTTCAGTTTTGTATCAGTTCTATCTTTTAAGAAATTTTGAATTGAAAGGAAGTGATATTTTTGTGTGTCTTTTTCGAGTAAAATGAATTCAAAAGCTTTTGGTGCCTCCAATTCGCACATATCAAGGGACAGTACTTTTCTTTCCCACTGGTGTATGTATATGGGTGGGATCCACCGAGGTACAGAAAAACACTTGTCACAGTTGACTGACAATGGCATGACGGCTGATTGAAAATTGATATTAGCCTTAAAACGGAACATGAGTTACCATGGAATTGCCCAAATGCCAGTTTAGCCATTTACTCTAAGGCTATGAGGAATGTAAGCTTGTTTTTCACCCGCCAATAAACATCATAGAGGAAGAATATCTCTCCTTCATGGGTATCTGTATAGCTAGCTACATAGAGTAGTGGCGCAAGCCATGCTGGGAACGTTAGCTTTTCAGCTAATTTTATGATGATGCTGTCAAAATGAAGCAAGTAAACTTAGCTAGCAAAATTTGTGTGTGAAATGAAAGGTTATTGTGGAGATCTGCGTTCGTCTGCTACTTTTACTTAATATTTGGTCGCAACTTCCTAATCATTTACCACGTAAGCTACATGCTTCCAATTCAGTGGACCTCCCAGTTATTTTGCTGTGAAAATGCCCATAAGCAGTCAGCAGCTGTGAGCATCTTTTCAAACTTCTGAGCACAATCATGACACGGCTCATTTAACCATCCTCACCCAAATGTGTGAAATTCAGCCAAATTAAGTTAAGTTAATTTCAGCCAAAATAGTTCAATGCAAATCCAATATGAATATTTCTGCCTCTGCTGTTCTACTCTTCGAAAGAAATGCAGAGAACAACAGTACAGTAGCAAATTACCAAAAGTCCAGCACATTGAAATCCATGTCTCAGGAAGTGTGGGTTAATTTATTCGTTAATTGCTGAGTGGGAGTGCAGAATCAAAATTGATAAGCTGAATGTGTAACTAACTCAGTGAGATGAAACGTGGCCACCATTAGATCGTCAAAACCATTTTTCATGTCTCCCGCAAAATATTACACTTTAAAGGAGGACTGCCTTGAGCGTCTCCTTCTTGAATGAACATCAGGGCCCGTATTCACAAAGAAACTTAGCGCTAAAAGTAGGTCCTAACTGCCGGATTTAGGAGAAACTCCTAAAAAAAATTGGGCGAGTCAGTCATAAATTTAGGACTCCTAATTATTTTTGCTAAATGTAATTCACAAAGCATTTTAGGCCTAAAAGTAGCTCCTAAGTCTGGGAGAGCTTAAAAGTAGTCATGAGGACTACTAACTCGCTCAAACCTATTCACAAAGAATCGGAAATGGCTTCGGCTGTTGAAAGACGGAATGACTTGGAAATTCTGAACGATGCGCAGTTATTGAAAAGATATCGGATCAACCGTGAAGGGATTTTATTTGTCGTCGACTTGGTGAGGGAGAGAATTACGTCTCCAACCACGAGAAACAATCCAATAAGCACCGCAATAAAGTGTTGACAACACTTCGTTACTAGGCCCCCGGAAAAAATGCAACTTTGCAACGCGGACATTTTATGGATTTCACAATCATCTGTCAGTCGCTCAATTCAACAATCAATGCATTCTGTGAATCCATATCATCCGACAGTTTCTCCGTTTTCTAATAGACATTCGCCAACAACTACCCTGCTGAAAATTCCAGCCTTGACCAACCCAGGCTGGTTTAAGCTGTGTTTTGGACACTTTTAGCTGGTCAACCAGCCCTTCACCAGCTGACTCCAGCTGAAAACACCAGCTTAACCACCTTTGACCGCCTTCATCAAGCTGTAGAGACCAGCTAGACCAGCTATGACCAGCTAAGAACACAGCTCAGACCATCATAAACCAGCTTAGAATTCTAGCTGCTAGACATCCTTGCCCATGTCGGATTGCTGCGCCACTGAGCAATTTCCATTGAAATGAATGGGCGGCCATTTTCCAATTGTATATCCAGTGAAATATAAAACATCCTTGGTAGAAGGACTTAACCTACCCACTGCAGATGGGGTGTAAATTTCCCTTTGCTCATGTGCTTTAGCTCCAGCACCAACAGGACCAGCAGCAGTAACTGGTCGAGGCTCCAGTTGGGCTTTCACGTTTTCGCATTTCATCCATGACAATTTAGGGCAAACAAACTTGAACGGTCCAACATTTAAATGGTTGCAACATATTCTCGTTCTCATTGGGTCATAAGTTGCTAATTATTGGTGCAAATAATGCGTTTCATTAATCACTTGTTTTACGCTATAATCGTTTTTACAATTTCTCTCTTTCCTACAGACGCTTATTTGCCGAAAGCATGATATGCGGGGACCGCGCATAGTGCATTTTCAAAAGTGCTAAACATGCTATTATTTTCTCAGAATGTAGAAAAATGAGTCAATAAATTGATAAGTTGGTCATGAAAGTACTTACTTGAGGCATCATATTCTGGTAAGCAAGGAGTTTTTTTTATAGGTCAAAGTTAAGGTAAAAGTTAGGCTTCGGGTGAGGGCAGCGTTTAATATTGGGACTGCTGTACCGCTTTCTACATCAAAATGCATCGCAAAACTGCCGTACACGTAGAAACTGCCATTATTTTGTGGAACAAACTAGCCGCTTGGACTATTTTCTCATTTTTTTCATCCATGGGTTGTATGGGATATTTTCTTCAATGGGCTGCCCTGCCACCAAACAACCAATCACCGTGCTCATTGTCCCAAGACTCGTGCATGAGAATTGACGTCAGCCATAGCAACGGAGATTACTCCCACCTATCTCAGAGGTACTCCTATTCTTGGAGTTACCAGTTTTCTTAACTAAAAGTTGCCCTCAGCGGCTTTGCGAATTACTTTTAAGATTTTACTCCTACATAAAATGTTTTAGCGCAACTTAGGCGTACTCCTAGCGCTAAGATAAGATGCTTTGTGAATACGGGCCCTGAGCTGCTTAACTGTTTTATTAGCTGGGGATTAACAGAAATAAATTCAATTGTCTTTTTAATTTTTTTTTTCCCCCCTCAGGAGTAGCTTTAAGTTTTAGACAGAGATAACTCCCCCAGTGTGCGCTGTCCTTGAGTATTAAGAGTGTGAGTGAAGGTGGCATCAGCAGAAACACTGCAAACTGCAGGGCAGCCTGTAATGCATATCAATCACCAGCCCGGGTAAATCAGCCCGTCACATAATGCACTCTGTGGAAACGCTCCAGGAGTGAGGGGACTCCCCTGCTAGGGTCATCCTGGGACTTCAGATCTCTTCTGTAATCTTGGTTCAGACTTAATGGCAATGGCTTGTGAAAAGTGTTTTTAAAATGAGTTTTTATAACCACAGAATTTGAGTCTACAGTCAGGGCACACAAAAACTCTTTCAAATAAAAATACCATCCATTTCTCTGGAGCTACTAAAGCTATCTCTTAAACTCTGGTGGACAGATTGGAACAGAGCAATGTGATTCAGAAAAAAACTGCCGAATTCCGATGTCAGGCCTTCAGGTTTGAACTTTATGATGAAAACGACAAATTTCACTCCAGGGAAAATTTTCTGAAGTTTTTTTAGAAGGAATATTTCTCTATGGAATTTTTGGCCTTACAAATTGTAGTTGTCAATATTTTATTGGTGGGAATATGGAGAAATCAAAACTGCAAACTGTAAAGTTGATGGCCCATTTCCATAACAATATGCTTCCACGATGCACTTCCACATTTTACTGAGTTGTTCATTGCTTATAATTTCTTTTTGAAGACGGCTGAAGTATGTGTCCTCATGTGTACTTTCTTTCCTGAAAGCGACCAGTTCCAGCAACAGTGACCCTCAACCCCTGATCATCTTCCTGGTCCTCAGTGCTGTAACAGGCTGGTTCCTTGTCCACATACAAATTGGTCCCTCCTAGCCCTGGCAGTCCTGACAGCAGGCAACAGAGAGAGGGAACGTGGATGAAAGAAAGAGAAAGTCCATGAAAGGAGGCAACCTGGGGAGTAGAGCACACCTTTGAGAAGAAAAGAATGCCTACTTTTCTTTCACACATGGTGCTACGCCATAAGAAATTAACAAGGGGGCTTTTATATTGGGTACCTGAGGAAAGCTGGAACACAGACCAAACTGTCATTAATTCACTCAAATAGTCACTAAACTATACACACCGTTACTCACAAAGCCTTGAAATGTAAAAACGGCAATAATGTAAACCCAATAGGCAGATAGTCTTCAAGGACGGATGGGAGCGTAGTTTGCCCTATTTCAGGTGCCAACAATACACTACTTTCTTCATAGGCTTTGGTGATAAAGACCTGGAACCTGCCAAGTTTCATTCAAATGAGGATTATTAATTTTCAACCTCCGACCAGTGGGGGTATACACATATAGGACTGAACAAACTGGCTGCCCCTGGTACTCTAACTAACTGTTTCATGCTGGGTGATATTTATGTAAAATTGTACAAAAAAATCATTTTGCCCCTTTTAGATGATTCACATTCAAATAATATTCACTTGATTAAAATGAGGCTATTTTAGACATATCCTCATTTTCACTTACTGAAGTCAGCACGTAACATCCCATTCAGGCATTTGATAAAAGTTTGTCTTTGACAGAATTTTTGGGTGGAAATCACCCTTCATTTTGATTGTGTTCCATGAGTTATTTATTCATGTATGATTTCATTTCAACTGCCAGCTAATGAAAATTTTGTCGTCAGTGAAGTCCTCACACTATGCTGTGGGTCTTATAGTCAGTTGGGAAACTATGTAAAGATCATCAATTACACGGTTCCTAGGCCTTAAAGAATCCTCCAGATATTTATTAGCCAGTGTCGCGTAAAATCTGGTCCGCCATAGGATCTAGTCCCTGGTCCACCCACATGACTTTCGCCGCATAATACATGTCAAATTACATGTTTTGTGAGACATTTGTATCGCTCGCTGTGGAATAGCCTAGAATTAACTGAATTGCGGCTGAGTGCTAGTGGTATGCTGTAGCGTTATAAGTTAGCTACCTAGCTTGCTACACTGGTGTGCCAGCTATAACATTAAACAGTTTGTTATTACCACAGAGCTAAAAAAAAAACACTAGAGTGGACATGAGACCAGTTTTGGCGAGATTAACGTCCGCCATCTTACCAGAGGATAGTGGCCCATATGAAACTGTGCGAAACCTTCGTCCAAGGTAGTTGAAAGGTGAAATACAGATTATGTTGATGATTTTACCTGAATTAAGATCCTCAGGATATATTAACCTTGGTCAAGTTTGTATATGAGCATATGTGAAGAATAGACCCGAAAGTGAACTTGATGCTGATGATACTACGATTAACAGATCTATCACTAATCATACATAATGTTTTTACTGTGAAAGAAATTCAGTGTTTTTTATTTCATTTTATGTAGACGCATATGCACATGTACAGCTTTTGATTGCACAATTCCCCTGCCGATTCCTTACACAAGATGGCGGTCATGTCTCACGTTCTCTGGTTGGTTCAGCCAATCACTTTGTCCACTTTAGTGTTTTCTTTAGCCCTGTTGTTATCACTTTAGTTTGCTTACTAGTTGTTATTACTGTGGAAATGACCTGTAATATTATTAGCAGGCTAGCTAGCTAGCTCGCTACACTGGTGTGCTGGCTACACATTACTGAGATTGTGATCACTTTAGCTAGCTAGCTAGCGGTTATTCCAGTAGACGCAAACTGTTGCCTTCTTAGCAAGCCAGCTAGCAAGTTATTTCAGTACAAGCGAAGGATTGTATAACGTCCGCCTACATTAGTTCTGCACTGACCATTGTGTTTATCCGATTAGATGACTCTTTTAACTATTTTGTGATCTAGCCAGCAACCACTTCCAGTCTCATACGTATATTGCACTGGTTTAAAACTTGTTTGAAGTGTAATCCTATTACAGAATTCAAAAAAGTAATGGGACAGCTTATTTATTTCTGAGAATACTTCACATCTGCGAAAATCCTGTAGATGATTCAAATGACGCGATTTGATTAAACTGATGCAAATATGTGACAAAAGTCACGCGGGGGGACCAGATTCTACATGATACCGGAAAGGCTTAAAATGGACAGAAATGGTGGATTAAAAAAGAGCAAATAGCAATTTTTAATACTGAAAAAGATTACTTACCCAGTAATGTCATGTTATGTTTAAACAGATGTCATTTTTTTTCAGAAGTCATCAGTTATGCCAGTCTTTACAGTGGCCCCTGCTTAGTTTCACCCAAGGGCACAGAGATGTTTCTCTGATTATCTGAGGTCTCGAGAGACTGTTTTCAATGAATGTGTGGCTTGCTGTTTTCCTACCAAAAGGCTGTGGAATGATCCTGACCCAAATTTATCCTTTATGCTCCTCAGTTTTACCACTGTAAAAGGAATGGACCTTCTCATCACATGTCCGATATGTACAAATGTACAGGCAAAGATTGTTCATATTCTGGGGCCAGAAACGAATAGTGTCTCATATTTTGAATTTTAGTGCATTTTTCAGAAAGTAATTTGTAAAAAAAAAATAATAATAATTCTGCCAGACTGTTAGCTGTTATATATCATTGTATTTGGGGTCGACCAACCATTACACATTAGAGTGACAAAATGAAGGATTCTTTCCATAATAAAACAAGCAATTTGCACCATCCCAGTTGTGTTGCCTTCTCATGCTATTTGTGTTCAGTTTCTTGTCCGCCAGATCTGCATTTACAAGAAATGTCTCCTTCAGTTGTACACCTAATAAACTGCAGTCACAATAGCTTTCATGTTGTTGTGGTGTGAACACGGATGGGTTACCATGTTAGACAGCAGGGTACCACCACCCATTTGAGCCATGTAGCGCTTAACTTCTATAAACTGCTGGTTAATTGGATCTTTCCCTTGAACAGGCAATTCTATTCACAAAAAAACTTTAAAAAGTACTTACAAGCTCACACTCACACCCGCTAATGCATGCAAGCCTTTTCCAGGACTCTTCTTTTTTTTTTTTTAAATAATTGTGCATACAATGGCATCCTGGTCCTGTCCAGAGCATGTATCCTCCCATGCTCAAGAACCTATTTAAGAAAGCCACAGGAGAAGGTTGTGCTCTCTCCCAGTTTTATTTAGATGCAGTGGGATAACAGGGGGCAGGAGTGGGTTTAGGGGGAGGGGAGGGGGGATGACACACATCTGGGGGGTGGGGGGGGGGGGGGTTGGTATATAAGGAAGGCTGGGTGAAGGGAGGTAGATAAGAGTGAAGACAACCAGGAGACTGAAGAGTGATAAAGGGAGAGAAAGCAAAAAGTGACATGCGGAATAGTGAGATGGACAGATAGTGCAAAGTGATAAAGAGGCAGAGAGAAAGTGAATAGAGAGTAGAGTGTGAAAACAGTGGGAGAAAGAGAAAAGAGTCAGATGGAGGCAGAGAATCGCAAGAATAGTAAGTTGGACAGGGAGAAGAGTGATAGCGTGGTAAAAAAGTGTGATATGGAGAGATTATTTTGGGGAGTGAAGAGAGGTATCACACAGTCCTTAATCATCCTCCAGTGAAGCGCAACAGCAGAAGAAGAAGCACTTCCCCGGGCCTTTTCACTCTCTTCTGAGGAAGCTTCTCACTGCACTCCTCTTCTTTTTATCATAACATTCCACTGTAAAACACAGAAGTCCATTTTCAGCAGTCTCCCACCAAACCAACTCACATGCATACAAATGCAGACTCCAGACTATATGATATCATACAATCATTGACTTCAGTTGAGGTGAATCCAATGATTTATCCACCTTTGACAAGTGATATTCACAAAGGCGCAGCTGAGATTAATATCACTTGTCAAAGGTGGATCAGTCATTGATTCCCCAATAACTGAAGTCATTAACAGTTTTATCATATGACCCTTCTTCAAGATATAAAATAAGAGGAGGGCGACAGCTGAAACGTAAAGCTCCTCACAGGGACGAAGTGACGCGAAATACGGACACTGCCAGGAGTTCTTGCAGGGCAGGTGTGAAACTTCAATGGTAATTAGATTATTTTTAGAAAAAATTCACATGAAAACTCTGGGCATATTTTCTGAATTCATATTAAAAGACTAAATTTTCCAGGACTTATTATGTGCATATTCCTTCTCATAGATCGGAGTGAAACCACAAGTTTGTCTCTGGGATGGCGTGAAAATCTTGAAATCTGCTTCTCTTCTCTGCATGTTGTTGAAGTGTGTGGGCTTCGTGTCCACCGCTACGTTTTGATTTGTGATTGTTTTGTATTTTCAATAATCAGTAATATGGAGGGAAAATGCTCCTAGATGGCAGTATTAGCTTTTTTTTTGTTAAGCCCAGTCTAGAGCTAGGTTTGGGCATGTCTGAGAGGGGAAAGTCCCAGTGGTAAAAAAAAATTCTAAAATGTGGGAGGGGGCTGCAAAGGAGTATATAAGGAGAAAAATTGAAAGAGTAAAGTAGTAGGAGAAATTGCAAGGAGAAGGTTACATTTGACCAGAACTGTCACTCTTTTCAAGACCTGTGAAGCTTTTTGTGGATTTTTGCCTGTGTTGGAACATTTCCCTATCCCAGGACAACACCAAACAACCCCATCTCAATGGACTGTAAATATTTTTTTTCCTGCATATAATCAATCTTGGTCAGTAATGTAAATTGTAGGTTAGTGTCAGTGCTTTATTTAATTAAACCTGTTTTAGTTTTAAAATTTTGTCTGTCAGCCCTTGCTGTCGTAAATGTCATAACAAATTGGGGCCATAACAAATTGGGGGCTCGTCGGGATAGATCATTGTGTGAGTCATTTATTGAAAATCTAACATTTCAAATTGTAAAATTGTTTTTTGAATTTTCCTATATATACTGAGTACAAATGAAAATGCACCACTCACGAAATCTGGAATAGCTCCACGGATTGATATGTGAAGTATATACGTATGATGCATTTGAGATAATGAATGATTTAAGAAGACATGTAAACATCATTCAATTTCATTCACGATAATGTTAATGCGCGAGAGAGGTTTAACTGGTGTAGGGGTCAAACAGGAAAGTCAATAACGGGTGTGACCGCCATTTGCATTGACACATGCGGTGCATCGTCGTCGCATGGAGTTGATCAGTCTCTGGATAGTGTTCTGAGGGATAGCATTCCACTCCTGAACAAGGGCAACCTCAAGTTCTCGGATGTCGTCCATCTGGCGTCGACGTGAAAGACGTCGCCCAATTTCATCCCATAAGTGCTCGATAGGGGAGAGGTCGGGTGACAGAGCTGGCCACTGAAGCACGGGGATGTTCTGCTGTGCAAGGTACTGCATGGACACCCTTGCAGTGTGTGCCCTAGCGTTGTCCTGTTGGAACGTGTGGACATCGTGGTGTTGGTTGAAGAACGGCACGACATGGTTCTGCAGCACCTGTTCCTGGTAGTAGACGCCGTTCACCCTTCCTCTGCAGATATGGAGAGGGGTTCTGTGATGGTAGCTTATTCCACCCCACACCATAATCCTGCCACCACCCCAACGGTTCGCTTGAACGACACAATCGGCGTTATAACGTTCACCACGTCTCCGCCAAGCACGTATACGGCCATCTGCATTCCTTAAGTGAAATCGTGACTCGTCAGAAAAGATGACACCATGCCATTGTCGTAGTCGCCAATTCTGGTGCCTGTTTGCCCACTGTAGACGCTGGTTTCGGTGACGATCCGTCAATATGGGGCCGAAATAAGGACGTGGTGCACGCAGGCCTGCAGCTCGCTGACGGTTCCGTACGGTGTTGGGATGAATGAATCCAGGTCGTCCTTGGACTTCAGCAGCCGTTCTTGTCACTGGTAGTGTTCGGTCTCGGACACGATCCCGTATGATCTGATGGTCCTGACGTGCCGTTGTCACACGTTGTTGACCCGGTCGAGGACGGTTCCGAGTGCTCCCCGTTTGCAGAAACCTTTGATGGAGTCTTGCGATCGTTGTGTGAGCGCAGTGTAGTTGTCTGGCAATTTCCCTGGTGCTGGCGCCAATTTGAAGCATGCCTATGGCACGTTCCCGTTCAGGGGCTGTAAGTCGCGGCATAGTGTCGATGTTTCACAAGTGTCAGTGAAGAAGTGAAATTTTATTCGGATTCACATGCTTTTAAAGGCAATGTGTGCACAAATTCAGAGTGAAATTAATTTTTCCCGTGGTGTGCGTGCAAGATGTTGCGTTTTTGCATTTTTGCAAAAAATTGCCTAGCGTTACAGTAAACTTGAAATTCTCGCATTTCTTGCACCTGGCATGTCGGGTGACGTCAATGTAGTGTTGTTGTTGTATAAAAATTATATTGAAGTTCATTTGAACTTAAATATTGACTTTTTTCAAGTGGTGCGTTTTCATTTGTACTCATATATACAAAACCCAAAACCAGTGAAGTTGGCACGTTGTGTAAATCGTAAATAAAAGCAGAATACAATGATTTGCAAATCCTTATCAACTTGTATTCAATTGAATACACTGCAAAGACAAGTTACTTAATGTTCGAACAGGTAAACTTTGTAATTTTTTGCAAATATTAGCTCATTTGGAATTTGATGCCTGCAACATGTTTCAAAAAAGTTGGCACAGTGGCAAAAAAGACTGAGAGAGTTGAGGAATGCTCATCAAACACTTATTTGGAACATTCCACAGGTGAACGGACTAATTGGGAACAGGTGGGTGCCATGATTGGGTACAAAAGCAGCTTCCCTGAAATGCTCAGTCATTCACAAACAAGTATGGGGCGAGGGTCACCACTTAGTGAACAAATGCGTGAGCTGATTGTCGAACAGTTTAAAAACAACATTCCTCAACAAGCTATTGCAAGAAATTTAGGGATTTCATCAACTACGTAATTGTTGTGATTCTGCCCTTTTGTGTGTTGTCCCGTGGTTATTTGTGCTTGTGATTTACTTTCGTTTCTTATTTATTTCCAGCTCTCAGTTCAGCCGTGTGATAATCGCTCCCAATCTGTTTCCAGTGGTGTCGCGTGACTGCCTTCATCATGCCTGTGTCTCATCATCCAATCACGTTTCTACTTTCGGTTTGTTTTTGGTATTTCATTCATTGCTTTCAGCTGTGTTTAATTCCGGGTCTTGCAAAACTCTGAGTGAATGCGTTCTCTGATAGGGTATTACTAACCTGTACTAACCAGCACTTATTTAAGGGTGATTGTAAATAATTTGTCACATAGTATTTACCCTGATTAACTCATTTAGCGAGCGTGTGCGTTTCTGGCTTCTCTGCATTCAATCTGAGCTCCCTGTTTAACTACATTTAAAATTGTGCCTTTCCTTTCACTTTTCTTGTGGTGCTTTTTACTTATCACGTTTAGATTGCCTTAATCTAAACCGTCTAGCTCGATTGCTCGTCTCAACGTCTTGTCTCGAGTCATTAGTGTTAACCCGATTCTTGTGTAATTGTTTATTAATCCCATGTGTTTCTGTTTCAGTCCGTGATTGCATTCCGAGTCCCCGCCTCCTCTCGTGATTATAAATGTTACTGTTTTCCACGCGATTGTCAGACGGATCCTCCGTGTTGCTACATGGTGAAGTCTCAGCTCCTCGTGCCTTCTGAGTGTTTCCCGTGTATGGTTCCTGAGCCTTTCTGTTTGCTGCGCTTTAGTCTTGTCTGCCCCGTGTATAAGTCTCTCAGTGTGTCCGTCAATTTAGTTAGGTTCAGTTTTTGTTTTCTTAGTTTATCCTCTCATGGAGAGTGTGTTTCTGTTTCCCCCTGCCTTTGGCAGAGTACCTTAGTTCTGAATGAAGAAAGGAGAAGATGCCTGCACACTTACTCCAAGACACCAAATAAAACTTTATTAATTATAAAATGACAACGTTTCGATCCGACTTGGATCTTCGTCTGGTCGGCAATTCTCAAAAAGGGGGGGGTACACACCCATATTTATACATTATCCCCGCCAATAAGATGACAGGATTAATTATCATCTCCAATAAGGAAGGAGACTAAAAATTCAAATTCAAAATTCAAACATATATCACATAGACACAAAAGGAGCAAATAGGAATAAGTTACACCAAAAAAAAAAGTAGAGCCACCCACTATATTGTGAAAATTGTACGTAAAAAGAAACATACATCCTTAGATACCAATGTGCATCACAATATAGGCATCAAAACCTTCTTAAAAAAGCAAAAAGATATTCCGCCAATGTAGTATAAATGTGATCAAAGGAAAGGTTTGAGATCAATTTCTTGATTGAGTCCTCTAGGTACAAGAGTCTGGAGTGTGAAAATGTAAAAACTTTCTCTTTTCTGCAAGAGGGCATTTGTGTCACCTCCTTCGAGGAATTTTAACGTGCTCAATGCCAATGTATCTCAGAGAGGCCACTGGGTGGTTGGGTGGAACACCGGCCTCTGATGTTGCAAACTGTCCTCAAGGGTAAAGCTCAACAAGCCTATTCGGCTTTGTCTGCAGATGATTCCTCTAATTATGAGCTTGTCAAAAAGGTTATTTTGAGAGCTTATGAGTTGGTTCCAGAGGCTTACCGACAGAAATTCAGAGGTCTGAAGAAATCTGAGGATCAGACTTATGTGGAATTTGCTAATGAGAAGGAGGTTTGCTTTGAGCGCTGGTGTACTTCTATGGAGGTCAAGGATGATTTGAACTCACGAAAAGAGATGGTGTTAGTTGAAGAATTTAAGAACAGTGTTAAGGATGATATTAAGACCTACCTTAATGAGAAGCAAGCACTGAATTTGCAATCAGCTGCCAAGTTTGCAGACGAATATATTCTCACACATAAGTCCAAATTTCAGTCTAGCAGTAACAATAGATGGTTCCAATTTCAGAAGAAAAGTATCGGCGATACCCAAGATTCCTCACCCAAAGACAAATCTGGTGATGGTGCTCAGAAAACCAGTCACAGGTCTGATGAAAGCGTGAAAGCTGACAGTGACAAAAGTGGTCTAGTTTGCAATTATTGCAAGAAATCTGGCCATGTTACAACTAACTGTTGGTTCCTAAAAGCTAAGAAAGAAAAAGAAAAGGATACCAAACCAAATGCCTTTGTGAAAACAAGGTTAGAGACCCCCGTAGATAACAGATCTGCTAAATTACCTGCTCCTTGTGGGGCTAAGAAGCCTGATACTGCTGACTTTGTGAGGGTGGAATTTCTTCCATTTGTGTCAGAGGGATTTGCGGCTCTGAATGAGCATTCTCCTCCTGTCCCCATATATATCCTAAGGGATACCGCAGCTTCTCAGTCACTTTTGTTGATGGACTCCTTAGAGTTACGTGATGAGACTGCTTCTGGGGATTTCATACTTGTACAAGGTATTGAAGGGAGAACTGTATCTGTACCCCTGCGCTCTGTATTCTTGAAGTCAGATTTAGTAACAGGACAGGTAAAGGTGGGACTTCTGTCAAGTCTACCTATCAAGGGTGTTTCTCTGTTGCTAGGCAATGACCTGGATGGGGGCAATGTAGTTCCCCCTGTTCATCTTATTTCACAGCCAAGCACTGAAGATGGCGATGAAGACCCATCTCTATCCCTCTTGTGCAGTGACCCGTGCTATGGCCAGGAAGGCTCAAAAAGAAAATGATGTGGTGCCGTCCAGCACATTGAATAGCCATGACTCAGGTCGTTCGCCTCATGACTCTGTTCAGCCTAATATGGTTTCAACTTTTGAGGACTTATCAGACACATCTATCAGTTCTTTGTTAAGCCAGCCAGATGGGTCTGGTGATTCTGATGTGTCTGTGGACTTGTCTCTGTCCAGAAAACGGTTGATTCAGGAGCAAAGTTATGATCCTGAAATTTGTGTACTAAAGAGGAGAGCGCTTCCTGATAAAGAAATAGACGCAGTTCCAGTTGGGTATTATCTCAAGGATGGAGTGTTGATGCGGAAGTGGTGCCCTACTGATATCCCTGCCAACGCAGATTGGGCAGTGGTCAAGCAAATTGTTGTTCCAAAGGTCTACAGGAATGAGATCTTAACAATGGCTCATAGTTTACCTTCTGGAGGTCATCTCGGTGTTAACAAGACTGTTGATAAGATCATGAAACACTTTTTCTGGCCTGGGCTTCGGAAAGATGTTTCCAACTTTTGCAAAACCTGTCACACTTGTCAGGTAGTTGAAAAACACCAGTTAGACCCACCTGTAGCTCCATTACCTAAGACTAGATCTGGAAATCAGTACTTGTTGACAATCATGTGTGCATCTACTAGATTCCCTGAAGCTATACCTCTACGCAACATCAAGGCAACTGCAATCTCGATGGCTTTGATAAAGTTCTTCATGTTGTTTGGCCTTCCCAGAGAAATTCAGTCAGACCAAGGTAACAATTTCACTTACGGATCCTTTCAGCAGGTAGTGTATGAACTGGGTGCGAAGCAGACTCTTTCTAGTGCCTATCATCCAGAGAGTTAGGGTGCCTTAGAGCGGTTTCATTCGACACTCAAGACAATGATGAGGACTTATTGTTATGACCATGAGGAAGAATGGGATGAAGGTGTTCATTTGCTGTTGTTTGCAGCCAGAGAAGCAGAGCAGGAGTCCGCTGGATTCAGTCCATTTGAGCTAGTGTTTGGCCATGAAGTGAGAGGACCTTTGCTATTGTTGAGTGAACAATGTCAAGAGAAAGAGCTGCATATCAGTCTGTTAGACTATGTTAGCAAGTTCAAGGAAAGATTGCGTTAGTGACCTAGCCAAAGAGAACTTGAAATCAAGTCAGGGCAAAATGAAAACTTGTTATGATCATAAGGCTAGAAGCCGTGAGTTTAAACCCGGAGACAAGGTCCTTGTGTTGTTTCCCATGCAGTCAAATCCATTGCAGGCTAGATTTCATGGTCCTTATGAAATTCTAACAAAAGTCAATGATCTCAATTACATTGTAAAGACTCCAGATAGGAGAAAGCCAAAACAGTTGTGTCACAATAACATACTGAAGTCTTATTATGATAGAAATGCTAGGGTTGCAGCTGTCACTTCAGATCCTCCTATGGCCGAAACTTGTGAAGATGAGGGGGAGTTTCAAGATGATGAACCTAGAATTAAAGCTGAGGTTCTCGCATGTAAATTATCAAATTCTGGAGTGTTGCAAAATCTTGATGTGAAACTCCGGCACTTAGAACCCTCACAGAAAGATCAGTTTGAGAGGTTGATCAAGAAATATAAAGATCTATTTCCTGATGTTCCAAAGAGAGTTTCTATAGCTTCTCATGATGTAGATGTTGGTGATGCCAAGCCAATAAAACAGCATCCGTAATGGATGAATCCTGAAAAGAGAAAGGTTGTTGAGAAAGAGGTTGAGTACATGTTAGAACATGATCAGATTATCGCAAAGTCAATGCTGTTACTAGAACTGATGTGTTTCCAATAACTAGGATTGATGATTGTATTGATAGAGTAGGGCAAGCAAAGTTTCTGACCAAGATTGATTTATTGAAGGGTTATTGTGAGTGCCTTTAATTGAGAGGGCCAAGAGCATCTCTGCTTTTGCCACAACATCTGGGTTATACCAGTATGAAGTCCTACCCTTTGGCATGAAAAATGCCCCAGCCACGTTCCAAAGGATGATACAGTCTACAATCGCCGGATCGCCACACACGGGTGCGTACATCGACGACTTGATCACATGGAGTGACTCCTGGGAAGAACATCTGAAAGATGTAGAGACGTTGTTCCAGCGCCTGACCCAGGCTAACCTGACTGTTAACCTGAACAAGAGTGACTTTGGTTGTGCGACTGTCACGTATCTTGGCTACGTCATAGGCCAGGGTAAGATGCCACCCATAAATGCTTAAGTCCAAGCCATCATGGACTTTCCAGTTCATGACAACAGAAAGGCTTTGCGCCGCTTCCTTGGAATGATCGGGTACTACCGCAAGTTCTGCAAGAACTTTGCTGAGATTGCTCTCAGTCTCACCAACCAACTGAACAAAGGCGTAAAGTTCACTTGGGATGAAGCATGCCAAAGAGCCTACGATCGCCTGAAGTCTCTGCTGTGTCATTTCCCCGTGCTCAAATCTCCTGACTTCAACAAACCGTTCTCCATCACAGTCGATGCTAGCGACCAAGCTTGTGGATCTGTGCTTCTACAGAGAAGTGACTCTGATGACATTGAGCATACTGTGGCATACTTCTCCAGGAAGTTCAATCGCCAGCAAAGGAACTATTCCACAATTGAGAAGGAGCTGTTGGCTCTGGTTCTATCTTTACAACACTTTGATATTTATGTTTGTACAGGGCAAAAGCCAATGATTGTGTACACCGACCACAATCTGTTAATGTTTTTGAGTAAAATGAAAAACAAGAATCTGAGATTTTTGAATTGGAGTTTGATTTTACAGGAGTTTGACTTGGAAATTAAGCATGTAAAGGGAACTGACAATGTAATTGCTGATTGCTTATCCCGTGTTTGAGTATATATATATATATCACGTGTTTATTAGAATATTGTAATACATGTATATATACACACAAGTGTCTACATAACCATTTTTGTATTGAAAAGAAAAAAATTTGCTTTCATGAGACAAAAGTTTTCCCTTTTGGAATGGAGGTTTAATATGGAAAAAAGCCACTAGATGGCAGTATTGACTTTTTTTTTTGTTAAGCCCAGTCTGGAGCTAGGTTTGGGCATGCCCTGGGTATGTCTGAGAGGGGAAAGTCCCAGAGGGAAAAAAAGTCTAAATTGCAAGGAGAAGGATACATTTGACCAGACCTGTCACTCTTTTCAAGATCTGTGAAGCTTTTTGTGGATTTTAGCCTGTGTTGGAGCATTTCCCTGTCCCAGGACATCACCAAGCAACCCTATCTCAAGGGACTGAGACTGTAAATATTTTTTTTCCTATATATAATCAATCTTGGTCAGTAGTGTAAATTGTAGGTTAGTGTCAGTGCATTATTTTATTAAACCTGTTTTAGTTTTAAAATTTTGTCTGTCATCCCTTGCTGTCGTGAATGTCATAACAAGTTGGGGCCATAACAAATCGCATAAACTCCAAATGTGTATATAAAAGAAATTGATTTTTTTTTTTGTAGATAATGTGTAACACACATGGAAAACACAAGCTACACAACTCTGTTTAGGACATTTTTTTCCTGAAACATCATTTAAAGAATTGTTTCTCAAAGTTTGTATAGATTGTAAATACCATGGAAGTTAAAGTTCGATAGTAGAATGTACTTGATTATGGCACCAGTTCTGGCTTTTCATATTGGAAAAAGCAAACGGGAAGATTCTTAATTCAATAGTTGATTAATAGTGATCCCTACGGTCTCTATGAAATGCATACTACTTTTTATGGAGAACATTATCCGTTGCTGGTAAAATATTAGGATGTTCCTGTGGTATGCATGTCCCTTCCCCCAATGTGCCTGTAGAGTGTTCACTGTTCATCTTGCACTATTTTGTCATAAAGGACTTATGGTCACAAAAATTATCATAATAACGATGTTCAATGTGCTGGAAAAGAAATAAAATTTGTATATCTTTATATGTAACATGTTTTGCCTTTGTAATTTATGAGACATTTCATGGAGTTTGCAACAGCAAAACCTAGTAACTCATTTTCCCGCCAAAATAAACGGGCCCTTTAAGGGTTAAAATCGTCCTTGAGTTAGTGATCCCTAGAGAATAACACTGAACTATAAAACTAACCTTCCCCAACTAACCAGACTTTAATATCAAATTGTTTCATTTTCTGCTTTTTTCTCAAAATCAAATAAAAGTGAGTTACTAGGTTCTGCCATTGGACGGCAGAACAGCTGATCACATTTCCGGACTAATCCGGATACAGATCCAGACTCAGATCTGGATTCAGCAGCTGATTACAAGTGCTAGTGGATCAAAACCTGCTGGTGGAGGTGCACATTCTCCGAGTGCCATCCGGTTTGTCCGTATAAATGAGTATTCTTCAGCATAATCGTCTTACTACACTCATGTATAATCTGTTCAAGACACTCAGTGGTACTTAGTTTGGTCAGTAAACTGTAGAATACTCGACTAAGATTAATCCTCCTTAATCCCCAGCTTTCTAAGTATAACTGTCCTAGGGTGGGAGGTGGGGGTAAGGTTCTAATTTGAATACTAATTGATAAAGTTTAATTTAGAAAAGAAGGTACATTTCACTTTCCAAGGCCCTCATTTATCAAATGTGCGTACACCAAAAAAATGGGTGTTCACCAAATCTCCAGTGGCAGTTTTTTGCGGAGGCCAAGGGAAGCCTGGCTTCCCCAAAAATTATTGCAAGAAAGAAAAAATATAAATAAGCTTCACCACAATGTATTTTATATTGTTGTCATTTCCTTGTCAAAACACTACATCAGCGCACTTCTGCTTTGGCTGTGCGTGAGGAGCTAAACAGTGCCCCTCCTGTCAGGCTCTCATTGTGTATTACAATTCGTGTCTCATGCCCTCCGTCCCAAGGTGCTCCGCCCAGTCTGTCAGTCCGGAGGCCACCTTCCAAGGATGTTTTATATTTCACTGGATATACAATTGGAAAATGGCCGCCCATTCATTTCAATGGAAATTGCTCAGTGGCGCAGCACGCCGACATGGGGGCCCGGCTTCCGGACCCATGTGGACATGTGTGATTTTTGCTCATGAACGCGCTGGTATCCGAGGTGTCCAAGACAACGGCTCGGCCTCGTGGAACTCCGACACTAGGGTGCGTGTTCATGATCACTTTTCACTAGAAATGGAAGTCTGACCACTGCAGACTGCACCCTGGTGTACATATGAGTGGAACGGAAAACAAAACATAGCCGCAGGTAAAGGTTTAATCATGGTTTGAGATACAATTTTAAAACACAGATGCAATATCTAATGTTTAAAACGACTTTGACAGGGAAGTAATACTATTAATTTCAACTCAAAAATGTCGGCAAAATAGTTGACTTGCTGTTGTGTAACGTTAACAGATTGCTCAGGGGTGCGCTTCCCGAAATCACAGATGCTAACTTCCATAGTTGGAACCACTGACTGAATGGACGAATAAATTTCTGCAACTACACTGTTGGGAAAAGCGCCCCAGGCTCGTGTTCTCTTCAGTTCAACGTTGAATAACCACATTATCGGAGTCTGATGATTCCTGCTCGTCTGCGTGCGAATTCCATTATCTTTTCTGGATTCAGGACAATAAACCGAATACATAACACTACGCACTTCACGTGCCTTATAAACCGATATGTTTTAAAGTCAGCTTTAAATTTTTGTCAATTCTGGTAAGCTAATTTACTTTTAGCTTACGTAACTTAAAACCATTCCGTGGAGTATAATAAAATAAGGGTCTACCGTGAAATGTTACGCACGTTGTACTGCGTTATTTTTACCTTTGTTTTAAAGCTCCTTTTTTCTGTCCTTCCCCAGATATCTGAGCCTCTTGGAGTGCACTGAACAGTTCATCCATTAATTTCTGCATGTCAGCGAACCGGAGGCCGTGCCTTTCTATCCACCCCCTTTCCAATAAAGTCTGTCTCGATTATAATTTTAATACCGTCTCTACGTTTCATTTTTAAGTGCGAGTTAACATCGATTGTATTTGTTGTCAGCGGCTGGCCTAGGAGAGGAAAGACCGCCTGCACGACAACGTAGGGCTTTTGAGTTGTCCGTTCACCAGTGAAGGAATTACTGACTGGCTTAAGAGGTGTCAATCAAAATTGAACTGTCATCGAATGTAACGCAACGCATGGCTACGTCGTAAACTGGCAGAAGAAAGATGACGAATGTCGAGAACAACGCTTTGATAAAGAAATCGCTTGAATATCTTGAAATTCACGACCGAAAGATTACTCTAATGTACGAACAACTACGGGCGATCAATCATTTACAAGATGGTAAAGATTACACTCGAGTTTCATTGCTTTAAAAAAGGGGTGGTCCGTCGCGGCTCGTTGCGCAAGGGAGTGGGCGGCTACTCAAAATCCCTACGCTATCATGCCGGCGGTCTTTCTGACCGCCGGCAACGCGAGTGAGCCCTCGCTGCGGAGTGCAGGACATCAGTCCCCACCCCCCTGATGTCCGACACCACCCCCTGATGTCCCGACACTGCACATTCCCTACCATTTGGCGGCGGTAACTCCCCTAAATTTTGTTGTCAAACGGTCCAGGTTTATCCCAAATTTCGAAGGAGCGGGGTTGAGGCCGAATAGTCTTTTTTGCCTAGGAAAGAGCCTAACTCCCGATAAATGATCCGGAAAAAATTACGAGGCAGCCATGACAAGGGGATTCGAATTCTATATATGTCAAGGAAAGGTGCCCCATGGGGCACACAGAACCAGAGATATAAGAAAACTAGAGTGGACGCCGCGTGGGCTGGGCCAAAGCGCTGACGGCAGAATAGCTCGGCCATCTTGGGTATGTATAAATGCCCGATGAGACACATGTAAACAGTAGGCTGAACGTGAGTGTAGACTTTTTTTCCTCCTTTGAGGCGGGTGGAAACTTTTTTCCGTATTCTTTTTATATCTTTTCATACTTAAAAATGACACGAATAAGGAATTGAGATTGAACAACAATTTTTATGTTCCATTATTTGGCAAAGCTAAAGAATTATTGTCTTACCCTTTATATTCGCTCAGTTACCCACGTTTTCATTTCGTTCAAAGAAAAAGCGTTCGGGTGATTCTCGCGTTAAGTGAGTGACTTTTGGAAGGTATTCTCGACATGAAAGAAAATAAAGTCATCTCTCGATATACCTCCCACCGTTATGCCATATTCGCTAAACGCCAGCTGGACCAGCTGCATAAGAATCCCCAATGCATTCGCTACCGCCATGTGCCTCCCTTCGTACCAGTATCGTTAAACCGATATATTTTCCAAACGCTGCACCGCCAGCTTATTCGAATAAAACTATGTAATGCTTCCACCGTGTTTTCAATTGCGAAATTTACTGTATAACCCAGGACAAATCGTAGATCTGGTGACTGGATGGCCTTCGTCTTCTTCATACTGGCCGTATCATCTTCAGGCAATGCCAAAGCATCGAACAACTTTCGAAGGCTCCCAAAATAGCAAGCTCCTCCGCACTGGATCTGCCCCGGCTCTGAGCTGGATTAGCTGGAGCCGGGGCAGATCCGGAGCGGAGGTGCTTGCTAGCTGGGTCAGAGCATCGCACAATGCCTAACTTATCGATATCGTAGAATATCGTCATGTTCATACTGTACAGCGTTCATACTGTACTGTACAGTGACGTGCGGTGGAGGTTGGTTTGGTGAGGCACAAACATCTCCTTTGGTTGATTAGCAATCAGACGATTAACTAGTTCAGTAAGACTATTGGCAGAATGATGGGCCAGTTTAAGTTTCCGCGGCGTTATTACTCAGGACATCGAACCTGAAATGCTCAACAACAGATTTGCACATACTTGCTTCCAGGAAGCCGAAGCAATGTCATCAAAAAAATATTAAGGCAGTTCGACTTATGCAGAGTTCAATGCTTAAAAATCAATAGCCTATAATGTGTTCACCTTTAAATACGCGCTGTTACACCCAAACAAAAAGCGGGCGTTTATTTTCAGTCTTCTTGCGTAATGCGATTAACAAAACCTTGAAATGATATACAGAGTTACCGAGAGCCGAGAATTTTTCCTAATTGATTATTCAGATTTCCATCCTTGCTGTCTCGAATTGCAGCGTATATGTGAATGAAGCAATTATTATCTCCTCTATCAGTATCAGGCTTCCATAAGGCTTGGTCTTAATTGTTTTGATTGTCAATCAGGAACAGTACGTGGGAACAGGTTCACAAAATCCTGTGATTAAAGTTTGGGTCATTGCCTCACCTCACCGTCCGTCTCTGGCTTCCTGTAAGCAAATACTCGCAAATCTGCAGTTTCGTGAGCATTTCAAGTTCCATGTAGCCTACTGAGTAATAACGCCGCGGAAACTTAAAATGGCCCGTCATTCTGCCGAATTGTCTTACGAAACTAGTTAATCGTCTGATTGCTAATCAAGCAAAGGGAAGGTTTCTGCCTCACCAAACTAACCTCCGACTGCACGTCACTGCTGTACACAAACCGTTGTAGCTAACGCTATTTTCGCTGTACCGCCAGCTGGACCTTGGTGCCGAAGTGGGCGGTATAACGACAGCAGACTTTAATTGAATTACAAAATTAGATACATGACAATGTGTAGTAGTAGTAGCAGAGGTAGTTGTAGTGGTATATTTCGAACCGTACAAGTACGTAGTAATAAATACATGAGAAATACATCACACTTTTGTACAGTCAGAGGACACACAGTTTTAACTTTTAAAAATGCCAATGGCTGCAATCTACACTCTCTCAAATCACCGTACTGTTTTGAGCCATTCTAAACAAAAGCAGTTCTATAATAATTACAAGTCCTACAAAGGATCTACTTCGTCAAATACCAGTAAAGCGAGCATGGTCACACCAACACTTATGCAAAAGACTGCTCCGATTTACATTCCCAAGATGGCGGCGGTATGCCGCCTCGGAAGTGACAGGATTGTCTACTCTAGTTTTCTTACATCTCTGTGCACAGAACTATCCTTTTCAAAAAGAAGGGAGATAACGCTATCCCACAATTCTGTGCAGCTGCAATATTTAAAGCGACGACCATTCAGCTGGCCAACTGTGTAAAGAAAGGTACAACCCCAATTCCGAAATGGTTGGGACAAAGTGTAAATTGTGAATAAAATCAAAACGCAATGACTTTCAAATCACAGCAGCCAATATTTTATTCACAATAAAACAGAGATAACATAGCAAGTGTTGAAACAGAGAAATTTCATCTCAAATTTGAAAGCTGCTACAGGTCTCAAAAAAGTTGGGACAGGGGCCTGTTTACCATGGTTTAGCATCTCCTCTTCTTTTTAACACAGAGTGGAGGCATTTGGGCATTTAGGAGACAAGTTTCTTGAGTTTAGCCATTGGAATTTGATCCCACTCTTGTTTATTACAGGCTTCCAGCTGCTGGAGAGTTTTGGTTCGCCTTTGTCGGACTTTGCGTTTATTTATGCACCAAATGTGCTGAATCGGTGAAGGATCACGACTGCAGGCTGGCCAGTTCAGCACACAGACTCTTCTACTACAAAGCCATGCTGTTGTAATAGCTGCAGTATGTGGTTTTGGACTGTCCAGCTGAAATACCCAAGGCCTTCCCTGGAATAGATGTTGTCTGATGGGGAGCATATGTTGCTCTGAAACCTTTATATTCCTTTCAGCATTCGTGGTGCTTTTTAAAACATGTAAGTGTCCCACACCATATGCATTAATGCATCTCCATACCATGCAGAGATGCTGGCTTTTGAACTGAATGCTGATAACAGGAGGGGTGGTCTTTCTCCTCTTTAGCCCGGAGGACACAACACTCTTGTTGGAAATCATGGATGTCAAATTTGGACTCGTCTGACCACAGGACATTGTGCCACTTTGCTGCAGTCCATTTTCAATGAGCCTTGGCCCATAGAACACAGCGGCACTTCTGGATCATGCGCAACAATGGCTTCCTTTTTGCATGACTGAGTTTTAGGTGGCATCTGTGGATGGCACGGCGGACTGTTTACAGACAGTGGTTTCTTGAAATATTCCTGGGCCCATTCAGTAATGTCAATGACAGAATCATGCCAGTGAGTTATGCAGTGGCATCTGAGAGCCCGAAGATCACGGGTATCCAGTAAAGATCTTCAGCCTTGTACAGACTCCCTTACGCACCAAGATTTTTCCAGTTTCTCTGAATCTTTTGATGATATTGTGCACTGTCGATGACGAGACCTTCAAAGCCTTTGCAATTTGACGTTGAGGAACATTGTTTTTAAAGTATTGCGCAATTTTTTTGCGCAAGCCTTCACAGGTGGGAGAGTCTCTTGCCATCTTTACTTCTGAGAGACTTAGCCTCTTTAAGACATCCCTTTTATAGCCAATCATGTTACACACCTGATGACAGTTAACTTAATTGCATGCTAAAGGCTCTCAGCTGTTTCTCTTATATATTAATTGCTTTTTCAGCCTTTTTTTTTTTTTGCCTGTGTCCCAACTTTTTTGAGACCAATTGCAGCCATAAAATTTGAAATAAGCTCATTTTGTGGATAAAAATGTTAGATGTCTCAGTTTCAACATTTGAAATGTTATCTATGTTCTATTGTAAATAACCTATTGGCTCATGTGATCTGAAAGTCATTGCATTTTGATTTTATTCACAATTAACACTTTGTTCCAACTATTTTGGAATTGGGGTTGGATATGATGGGCAGGGGACTGATGATTACCTTGCTTAGTGTAAGTGCATTTGGATTCTCTCGCGCGGTTGTCTTCCTAAGTCGTTTGGAATTCCCCTTTACACCTGTCCTTTATCTTATGACATTTTCCACAAAGGTTAAAGAGAAGTAGTTAGGTTTTTGTGGATAGGACGTAATTTTTTTTGACTAGCCGGACACAGTCCGGGATTCATATTTCAGAAATATGACAAATTGGTCACCCGCTGTGGGACTTAGTCAAATTTCTGAAAGCTGGTGGTATCACCGCATTAGTTTTTAAAATCAGATTTCTTGCTCCAGAACATTACGACCACCCAGCTGAAGGGCGTGACACCAGTTCACACCTTTCCCTGCAGCACCTGAGCCTAGCCCCCAGGGGCCTTTTGGGGGGAATCACCTGGAAGAGAAAGGCGCGCCCTGGGGGGGATTGCTGGGCCACGGGGCGGGGCAGGGAAACTAAGGGGGAGTGGGGGCTTTTCGGCAAATAACTCTGCGCTGCAGCAAGCTGTAAGGACTGGGTTTGGAGGTGGCAAAGGCGAGGGGGAGCCCTTTCAGGGGAGCCCCGGCTGAACCTGGTGTGCGGTGCCGGTCGGCCGCAGAGGGCGCAAACATGTTCCAGCCCCCGGCCTCCCCAGGATGGGAAGGCCCAAGGCGCCACCTGTCGGTCACCTTCGAGGGGCTGGGCCGGACGGGCCGAGGCCCCTCGAGGAGGGCTGCGGCCCCACAGAGACCTTCAAAGCCTTTGCAATTTGACGTTGAGGAACATCGTTTTTGAAGTATTGCACAATTTTTTTACGCAAGCCTTCACAGGTGGGAGAGTCTCTTGCCATCTTTACTTCTGAGAGACTTAGCCTCTCTAAGACATCCCTTTTATAGCCAATCATGTTACACACCTGATGACGGTTAACTTAATTACATGCTAAATGTTCTTTCAGCTGTTTCTCTTATATATTAATTGCTTTTTCAGCCCTTTTTGCCTGTGTCCCAACTTTTTTGAGACCAATTGCAGCCATAAAATTTGAAATAAGCTCATTTTGTGGATAAAAATGTTAGATGTCTCAGTTTCAACATTTGAAATGTTATCTTTGTTCTATTGTAAATAACCTATTGGCTCATGTGATCTGAAAGTCATTGCATTTTGATTTTATTCACAATTAACGCTTTGTTCCAACTATTTTGGAATTGGGGTTGGATATGATGGGCAGGGGACTGATGATTACCTTGCTTAGTGCAAGTGCATTCGGATTCTCTAGTGCGGTTGTCTTCCTAAGTCGTTTGGAATTCCCCTTTACATCTGTCCTTTATCTTACGACATTTTCCACAAAGGTTAAAGAGTAGTGGTTAGGTTTTTGTGGATAGGACGTAATTTTTTTTGACTAGCTGGACACAGCCCGGGATTCATATTTCAGAAATATGACAAATTGGTCACCCGCTGTGGGAATTTCTGAAAGCTGGTGGTATCACCGCATTAGTTTTTAAAATCAGATTCCTTGCTCCAGAACATTACGACCACCCAGCTGAAGGGCGTGACACCAGTTCACCCCTTTCCCTGCAGCACCTGAGGCTGGGCCCCAGGGGCCTTTTGGGGGGAATCACCTGGAAGAGAAAGGCGCGCCCTGGGGAGGGTTGCTGGGCCACGGGGCGGGGCAGGGAAACTAAGGGGGAGTGGGGGCTTTTCGGCAAATAACTCTGCGCTGCAGCAAGCTATAAGGACTGGGTTTGGAGGTGGCAAAGGCGAGGGGGAGCCCTTTCAGGGGAGCCCTGGCTGGACCTGGGGTGCAGTGCCGGTCGGCCGCAGAGGGCGCAAACATGTTCCAGCCCCCGGCCTCCCCAGGATGGGAAGGCCCAAGTCGCCACCTGTCGGTCACCTCCGAGGGGCCGGGCCGGACGGGCCGAGGCCTCTCGAGGAGGGCTGCGGCCCCACAGAGACCCAGGGGGGGGCCCGTGGAATGTAGTTGCGCCCCGTCGGAGTATTACCCATATCTCCGCCCTGCAGCCGGCTATCGGGATGAGGTTTGTGGCGAGGCGAAGCTGGGATGGAGCCCTCTCACCAGGCCCCCAGCTCGACCCAGGGCGCAGCCAGGGCAGGGCCCAAACCCACCCCGTCTGATTACTTTTGGCTGCCACCTTCCCCTTCCGCCCAGTGGGCTCCGGGGGGCCGGGCCTGTTCCCCAGTCATTTCCAGAGGTCCTCCCTGGCGCCCCGGGCTAAGCCCACCCCCACCCAAGCTTTCTGGGCCCCCGGGGTCCTTCTGGGGCCATAGCATGTCCTCTTTGCGCTTTCATGCCTTTTCACTGTTTTCCTTTAATGTCCCGCTCTCTCCTGTGTCTCCTATCAACTCCTGAGCTACTTTGGTATCATAGTTGTTGTCATTGTGAAGCACTTTATGTTCCGTTCTCTGCGAGAGGGATAATGTATGGCGAGTTGGTCATTAATGTGGAAAACCCCTTCAGGGCAATTAGATAAAAAAAAAAATAATAATTATATATATATATATATATATATATATATAATTATATATATATATAATTATATATATATATATATATAATTATATATATATATATATAATTATATAATAATTATAATAATTATTCATTATTAACAAGGCGCAAAGTAGCTCCACACTTGATCGCTAGAATTCCGAGGGCCCTGAGATTTAAAGCGAGGCACTGAGAACTTTTAAAATGCACAGGTAGTTTGTTAAAAAAGACCGTTTATGCAAACCTAACCTTGAGGTAGTTTCCAGTCACCCCCATCTTGAAACTCGCAATAGGTCAATTGACTAGCACGAAGGAATAAATTGCAATCTGTTTCCCTATCCTTCCTAGTCGTTCGTGCTCGTCAATCGCCTTATCGTGACTTTCAAGATGGAGGCCACTGGAAACTTCCCCAAGGTTAGGTTTGCATAAATAGTCTTTTTTAATAAACTACCTGTGCATTTTTAAAGTTCTCAGTGTCTCATTTTAAATGTCAGGGCCCTCGGAATTCTAGCGATCAAGTGTGGAGCTACTTTGCGCCTTGTTAATAATGAAAAAAATAGCGATTTCTTTCCATGGCAATGTTATGCCCGATTCACTACCATTGTAAGCCTATTGGGAGCTTAGGCTAAAAAGCCATTTATTTCGAAATGTTGCATGTGTACGGAGGTGGGATATTCAACAAAGGTTAGTACTTATCATGTTTCAATACACCCCCAAGTCAATTTCACACCGGAATTCTCCTTTTTTGCAATACGTGCAGCTCGCAAATCAGTTTTTTGTCTGCCTATTTGGGAACCTTTTAATCTTATTATCTGCCGTTTTGATGTTAATTCTATGTTGTTTTTCATGTGTGACACTTGATGCACGTAATTTTTTGGTGTAATGCACCTTGAGTCACATTATTCCACTTCATTTGAGGGAAATATTGTACTTTTAATTCAATCTGACAGTTTATTTGTAGTCAATTTTCAGATCACAATTTTTACACCCCCCCTATACAGCAAAATCATTTGTATAGCCAATTTATATCAGATGATTGTTTTTCTCTGATAAACAGAAAGGTTGTGTCCCTTTGAGGATTGAGAAAATTGTCCAACTTCTTGTATGAAACGACCTATTTAAACCTCCCTTGAATTAGAAAATGCAGCATCACAAAGCTGAAAATGGCCATTTTTTGAGCTTGTGAAAAGTTCAATTTTAAGAGATGGTTCTCAGAGGATAGCAATGGAACAAACATATAAGGATCTAATAGAACTCGATGCATTGCTGTTGATTTAACTACCATCATTGTATAAAGAGGTAAAATTAGTGCAACCTTAAACAAATACAGTGGGGAAAATAAGTATTTGACCCCTTGCTGATTTTGCAGGTTTGCCCACTTAGAAAGAATGCAACGATCTATAATTTTAATCGTATATACATTCTAACAGTGACAGATAGAATCACAAAGAAAATTCCCGAAATTCACATCATATGAATTTATAAAAACTGATAACCATCTGATGAGGAAAAATAAGTATTTGACCCCCTACCAAACAGCAAGTATTCTGGGTCCCACAAGCCAGTTAGTCTTTCTTTAAGATGCACCCCCAATCCCAACTAATTATTTACATCAAATACACCTGCCTCACCTCATTACATGTATAAAAGACACCTTCCCACTCCCAAACAACCAGATTCCAACATCTCTACCATAGGCAAGACCAAGGAGCTGTCTAAGAACATCATGGACAAGATTGTTGACCTACACAAGGCTGGTAAGGGCTACAAGAGAATGGGAAAGCAACTTTGAGAGAAAAGATCAACTGTCAGTGCAGTTATCAGGAAATGGAAGAAGTACCACACTGCCGCCAAACTCCCTCGGTCTGGGCCTCCATGCAAGGTCTCGCCTCGTGAGATGTCCCTGATCATGCGAACGGTGAGGAATCACAAGGGGGGAACTGGTTAATGAACTGAAGGCAGCTGGGACCAAAGTTACAAAAGAAACAGTTGGTAACACACTACGCGGTGATGGATTGAAATCCTGCAGCGCATGCAAGGTCCCCCTGCTCAAGAAGGCACATGTACAGGCCCGCCTGAAGTTCGCCATTGACCACCTGGATGACTCAGAAGAGGCCTGGAAGAAGGTGATGTGGTCAGATGAGACCAAAATAGAACTTTTTGGGCTCAACTCAACTCGCCGTGTTTGGAGGGCAAAGAACACAGAGTACAACCCAAAGAACACCATCCCCACCGTCAAGCACAGTGGTGCTTTTCAGCCCAGGGGACGGCACAACTCCATTGCATTGAGGGGAGGATGGACAGGGCCATATACCGTGGAATTCTGGACCAACAGCTCCTTCCCTCAGTGAGAGAGCTGAACATGGGTCGAGGATGGGTGTTTCAGCAAGACAACTACCCAAAGCATACCGCCAAAGCAACAAAAGAGTGACTGAAGAAGAAGTACATCAAGGGTCTGGAGTGGCTTAGCCAGGCTCCAGACCTGAATCCAATTGAAAATCTTTAGAGGGAGCTTAAAATTCCGGTTGCAAGGCGACAGCCTCGGGACCTGAATGATTTGGAGGCTGTCTGCAGGGAGGAGTGGGCCAACATCCCTGCCAAAATGTGCACAAACCTTGTCAACAACTATAAAAATTGTTTGACATCTGTGCTGGCCAATAATGGCTTTTCTACAAAATATTAACATGCTGTATGTCCAGGGGGTCAAATACTTATTTTTCCTCATCAGATGGTTATCAATTTTTAGAAATTCATATGATGTGATTTTCGGGAATTTTCTTTGTGATTCTGTCTCTCACTGTTAGAATGTATATACGATTGAAATTGTAGATCGTTGCATTCTTTCTAAGTGGGCAAACCTGCAAAATCAGCAAGGGGTCAAATACTTATTTTCCCCGCTGTATGTAAAATGCAATATACACATTAACACTTAGTCCTGAATACATTTTCAAGGAATTGAAAATTTATTATCCTGAGCTGTTGAAAACCTATCATGCAGCAAACTTGTTTAAAAGAGCTCCCCTGCAGGAGCTCTTTTAAATAAGTTGCCTCATGAAATGTTTAACAGCACCGGATTTTGAAATGTTCCAATTACATCATTGGGCAACTTCAGTTGCCTATAGCGCTTCAAGGGTTAATGTATCGGTAATATTAATCCAAAAACATCATAAATAATAATAAAACACTGAGAGACCATTTCACTGCACAGTGAGTACTTTTACTTTTGATGTTTTACCTACATTTTGCTAATAATACTTTCATACTTTTGCTTCAGTGAAATTTTGAATGCAGGACTTTACTGTAGTATTTTCACAGCATGATTTTGCTACTTTTAAAGATCTTAATATTTCACCCACCGCTGACAGGATGCATGGATTAATATTTTTCTTGTGCCTCCATGATAATAACTCGCATCCTTAAGTTAAGACTTTTAGATTTAAATCCTCATTGAGTGAATATCAATAAATGTTAGCAGCAGCTCAATTCAAGCCACTAAAGAACTGTGGTCAAATTGTGCAAAATGAAAAGGGCAACAAAATGCCATCAACAAAACATTTTTATTCAGTGACATATCCAGAAGGAGGGTAGGTCAGTTTTTCCTTGAATGGCCAGTCTTCAAAAAAAGAAAAAGAAACTTCGCTAGGTCATCAAAGTCAACTCCCATGGTTTCACGTCAGCTCTTGAACAGAGAAAGAAAAAGGGAAATTCCAGCGTTACGTTACATTTACTGCATTAGGCTATTTTAAAAAAATTGATTCATTACTTACTCAGTGGACAGAACTTCAAAACTTTTACATTGTGGCAACCTCTGACCATAATCAACTTTACTAGAGAAAACCCAGAATGAACCCCTCAGTGGTGATGCTGGCAGACTGGATTTTTCAAGCATTACTCATGATACTCTAAAGTAATATGGCTTTTTTTCCAACTGAAGTTTGGTCCAGTCTTCTTCGTCAAAGATGAATTTCAATGTTTGAACTTTTGAAACTGAAAATTCTAACAACCAGGATTTCAACTCAATGCAACAGAAATTTTTTGCAACGGGCCCTTAAAACAAAAAGACCTGTTACTCACGTTACAAGTAGGTTAAGTATCTGGAGGCTCACCATACAGCATTTTACTGATCATCACAATGTTTCAGCCATGTCAGCCATTTCTATTCAAGTGGCCTCCACGATTTCCAATTTCTTAGGCCCCAGTCAGCAAGTTCACCCTCAAGACAAATTTCACACTCCTGGCCCTTGGTTTCTCAGAGCAACATTTTTTTTTAAGTAATTTTTTTTTCGTAATTCAACCAACCAAGTAGTCTCATCACAACTTCAGTATGTGAATGATGTCAAACTTTTTTTTTGGTTTGCCTCAGACCTTCAATTTCTTCTGAACTAAACACCTGGATATACTGACAATACAGCCACATATAAATTGTATTGCCATTTCATGTTTGAATTTTCAGTGGTCATGTTACACTTCAGCTGGAACTGCCCAAAAAGGTAAAGTAAGGAAAAGTGCCCACGTGGATACTTTTTTACTGTCATCATGATCTCATCAATCGATGTTCTAACAAATCCACCACTGGTTCCCAAACTCAGTCCTGCCCCCCGGTGTATGCTGGTTTTTGTTTCAACCACAAATGTTATTGTAGTTTTGGAAACCAGATAAATAACGATATGTTTATTGGTTTAATTAACCAAGGAACAATTCTGCTAGATACAAGCTAGCGATGTTATCAAGGTGAGCTGGCTACCAGTCAGTGTAATCCAGTGAACAAATACGGCCAATTTTAGCAATAAATCTAATACTCGAATATAAACTCGGTAAGTCAACGAACACCAGTCACTATAGTAAATTTGAGATGCATATATCAAGGCCAACAGACATGGGGTTACGGTAGCTGGCGTTAATGAAGCGCTGTAATTCACACATTTGTTAACTGGAATTAGAACTTATCTGGCTAATATCGTACGAGAAACATTCGCTGAAGCTGGCTACATAAAGTAACGCTGTTGGCTAGATTCATGAGAGGTCTGCAAACATGTTAACATTTCGAAAAATGCAGTCATTTCACGAACTTACCAGAGAGTGTCCATGAGAAACACAGAAAATGAATGGGGGTCAGTGCAGGAATTATTCGTTGAAAGACTCATTACTTCCGCATTCTTCGATTCCTACGGGAGTCTATGGAAGTGTCGTCACTCCTGTGCCGTTCCGAGCAGAACCAGGAAGTCACTGTCTCTCTCTCTAGTACGCAGTTTCAGAAAAATGAAACTGAACATTGCGTTTATCTCGGCCCTTCCAGAGAAATAAAAACTAGAATTTGTCACTCGGAGCGCAAACAGTAAAATGGCTGAAGGTGGTGTATCGCTAGATCAGGACCAGTTTAGTTGTCCAATCTGTCTGGATCTTCTGAAGAAACCGGTGACCATTCCCTGCGGACACAGTTACTGTATGGGCTGCATTAAGGGCTGCTGGGATCAGGATGATCAGACTGGTGTCTACAGCTGTCCCCAGTGCAGACAGACCTTCACCCCAAGGCCTGTTCTGGGCAAAAACACCATGCTGGTTGAAGTGGTGGAGAAACTGAAGAGGATGGAACTGCAAGCTGCTCCTCCTGCTGACTGTTATGCTGGACCTGGAGATGTGGAGTGTGATGTCTGCCCTGGGAGAAAGCACAAAGCTTTTAAGTCCTGTCTGGTGTGTCTGGTCTCTTACTGTGAAACTCACCTCCAGCCTCACTATGAATTTCCTGCCTTTAAGAAGCACAAGCTGGTTGAGGCTACTGGAAATCTGAAGGACAAGATCTGCTCTCATCATGACAAACTGCTGGAGGTTTACTGTCATACCGATCAGCAATGTATTTGTCTTTTGTGTGTAATGGATGAACACTGTGGCCATAAAACAGTTTCAGCTGCAGCAGAATGGAATGAGAAGCAGGTAAGTAACCCTAACCCAAACCACTCAACTTTTACAGATTCATTTGGCTAATCAAACAATCTGATTGAAAGTAATTGTGTAATATGCATTTTCTATGAAAATATTAGACCTTTAAAATGGTACTCAAAAACACAGTGATATACCTGGCAGTAAGAGCAGGAAATGAACCCAAGTCCCTTCTGTGTGATTGACAGCCCTGTTTACTTCCTGAATGCATATCATCTGCCCCGCTCCGGTCAGACTACGCAAAACTACGCAAAATTTACTTCTCGATCACTTCCCGGAGATTCAACATGGCTGTAGTGTCGAGTTGACCCACACAGTTCAGTAGCTTTTCCTATGAGGCCAGCATGCAACTACACAAGGACCTGCTGTTTGAGAGACATGCCATGGCATTTTATGTAGTCTGGAAACATAGATAAGTTAAGATAAGATAAATTGGTTAAATGTTGTAATATGACGCTAAAATAATCTCTCCACAGAAGCAGGTGTGGGCGACACAGAGTAAATTTCAGCAGAGAATCCAGGAGAGAAAGAAGAAGCTGCAGGATCTGAGACAGGCTGTGCGATCACTCAAGGTGCGTACTGACTACTGGAGAAGACAGCAGCTGGCTGCTGCATTGCAATAAATGAAAGATAAGTCATCTCACCAAGTATTGTAATCTTGTATTAAGATTAATACAATAATAAATAATAAAATACACAAGGGCTTCCCTGGAATATATGTCGTCTGTTGGGGAGCATATGTTGCTCTAAAACCTTTCAGCAATCATGGTGCTTTTTAAAACATGAAAGTGTCCCACACCATACGCACTAATGCATCACCATACCATCAGAGATGCTGGCTTTTGAACTGAACGCTGATAACAGGAGTGGTGGTCTTTCTCCTCTTTAGCCCGCAGAGCACGACTCCCATGATTTCCAACAAGAATGTCAAATTTGAACTCGTCTGATCACAGGACACTTTGCCACTTTGCTACAGTCCATTTTAAATGAGCCTTGGTCCACAGAACACGGCGGCGCTTCTGGATCATGCTCAACAATGGCTTCCTTTTTGCATGATAGTTTTAGGTGGCATTTTTGGATGGCACGGCGGACTGTGTTTACAGACAGTGGTTTCTTGAAGTATTCCTGGGCCCATTTAGTAATGTCAATGACAGAATCATGCCAGTGAGTGATGCAGTGGCGTCTGAGGGCCCGAAGATCATGGGCATCCAGTAAAGGTCTTCGGTCTTGTCCCTTACGGACAGAGATTTTTCCAGTTTCTCTGAATCTTTTGATGATGTTATGCACTGTCGATGATGAGACCTTCAAAGCCTTTGCAATTTAACGTTGAGGAACATTGTTTTTTTAAATATTCCACAATTTTTTTACACAAGCCTTCACAGGTCGGAGAGCCTCTGGCCATCTTTACTTCTGAGAGACTCAGCCTCTCTAAGACATTCCTTTTATTGGCAATGATGATAGACACCTGATGCCAGTTAACTTAATTACTTGCTAAATGCTCTTTCAGCTGATTCTCTTATATATTAATAGCTTTTTCTGCCCTTTTTTCTTTTTTGCCTGTGTCCCAACTTTTTTGAGACCTGTTGCAGCCAGAAAATTTGAAATAAGCTCATTTTGTGGATAAAAATGTAAAATGTTTCAGTTTCAACATTTGAAATGTTATCTATGTTCTATTGTTAATAATATTGGCTCGTGATCGGAAAGTCATTGCATTTTGATTTTATTCACAATTTACACTTTGTCCCAACAATTTCGGAATTGGGATTGTGAAATAAGCTGTTATTTTACATTACTTATAAGAGGAAAAATTAGAAAGTTGAAATGAGATTGAGATACCTGTTAAAATGACATTTTGCAGTGTGGAAGAGCCATTTCAGGACTCAGTCGGGGCTCTCCTCCAGTCAGCCAGTGAGGAGCCCAGTGTTGGGCCACTTTCCAGCCCTGTGGGGCTTAATCCCACTGAGCCACAAAGTGGGGAACAGGCTGTGTGGAGTCCCAGTAAGAGCTGAGTGAAAGGCCAAGTTCAAATTTACAGTCCTTGTGTCTCTGTGTCTCCTAACAGTGCTCTGCACAGGCAGCAGTGGAGGACAGTGAGAGGATCTTTACTGAGCTGATCTGCTCCATTGAGAGAAGGCGCTCTGAGGTGAAAGAGCTGATCAGAGATCAGGAAAAGGCTGAAGTGAGTAAGGCTGAAGGACTCCTGAAGCGACTGGAGCAGGAGATTGCTGAGCTGAGGAGGAGAGACGCTGAGCTGGAGCAACTGTCACACACAGAGGATCACATCTATTTCCTCCAGGTAATATCACTGGCTCTCTGAAAGTCTGCACTATGTACAATTGTTACATACATAGCAAAGTGAGTTCCTCATTTACAAACATCTGCTCTGAGCCTGTATACATAAAGGAACTGAGAATTACTCATGAGATAGCCTCAAGTTTTGATGTTAGAGTTTAAAAAAAAGCTCACAGAACCAAAGGACTATTGTGCCATGTGGAACAGGATAAGACTATGGGCTCTAAATTCATAGACCAGGCGCAGACGCGGCGAATGGGTGGTGCGCCGCGCCAACGGGGTGTGTCCAGGTGTATGTTGCAATTTCGTGCCCGGTGCAGCCTGGCGCAAGTACTCCTCTGTCCCGCCTCGGTTCCTCTTGCCGGCGCAAGTGGCAAAGAAGGCGTGTTTGGGTATAACACAGTCGAGTCAAATCTTCACCAATCAAATGAGCTCCTCTCCTCAAATATGTTGGAATATAGAAGCCTCTGTCCTATATCTGCATGATGCGTTAATGTTGCATTTTACTTTGCTGCTTAAGGCATGTTTTCTGCACTGCTTACATCTATATTAAGCATTACGAATATGAGTAAGCTGGCTAGCTAGGGCATTCGCAAATTATTACAAAAGTACCATTAGCGAACTTGAATGGAATTTCAAAAAGAACGTTATTAAGTTAGAATGAAATACGACGGTTGCTTATTTATTTCTTCTGCCTGCATCTTTGGGAAGAGAAACAATGGATAGCGTGTTCCTATTATTGTACCCTGTTGCAAAATTTTGGGATTAACACGCATGGACAACAATGCAAGATACGTTACACATTTACTTTCAATACGTGATCTTCACTCAGTACGAGATCATAGCAGTCAGGCTGTATTCCTTTCCCCTACTAAAAACGATAAAACCTAAGTGACATTAATAGTAGCCTAGAATTAATTAGCTGCTTGCACACTGGACGCGAAACAAATTTTTCGCACGACAGATTGCATTGAACCGTGTCCGAAATGTGTCCGAAAGTCTGACAGGGTTTTAATATATCATTGTGTCCGACAGTCGGATGGTTTCAATATAACTCCGTGTCCGACAGTCGATTATTGTTTTTAATTTCTTCAAATCTACTGACTCTTTTAGATATTAAACGTGAATGTTTTGAAAAGAGGGCTCAGTTCTTCAAGATGAGTACAGAGAATTTCAATCAATGTTTCTGTTTAAGCTCTGCTCAATAAAGTGGCAATGTACAATGCCTCAGTGCCTGACAGCCAAAAAAAAAAAAAAAAAGAGGACGATTAGCACAGATTGATAACGAAATAAAGAATAAAAAGAAACATTTTAACAACAGAACCAGCTGCGTTGATTAAGCCAGGTCGAGTTTACATTACGCGTGCCAACCGCCTTTGATCTGACATCAGGACAATCGATATAGATACTATAATATATGTGCTGATTCAGATGGTTACATTAAACAGTGGTTGCTGTCATTATTTACTGTATTGAAATGTGCCTAACATTCTGGAAACCTGCCTGTGAGGTTTCGGCGATGTGTGCGCCGGTCAGCCAAATTACCACTGCACAGAAAGTGAACCAGGTTGGAGCGGGCGAGATTTCTGTGCAACTGCAGCGAAGACTTTTTCTTCGAAATTGTCACTGCGTCTTGATGAATATGTGACACCTCTCCCTGCTACGCCGCCACACCCATCTCGGCGCACGTTCGTCTACCAAAGGCTGCGCACCTCACAAAATTACCACTGTGCGGGCTGTGCCGGACGAAATTACCACTGCGTGGGCTGTGTCACATAGACATAATATACGTAGACACCTCATAGACTGACGCTGCCTATTGGAGCTGACGTTACAGCGCGCCGCCATTTTGGATGGGTCCCCCATACGCCCCCAGAACATGTATTTCTATTGAGGAAGGTGTATGCCCAACTCCGATAATACAAAACCCAAAACCAGTGAAGTTGGCATGTTGTGTAAATCGTAAATGAACACAGAATACAATGATTTGCAAATCCTTTTCAACCTATATTCAATTGAATACACTGCAAAGACAATATACTTAATGTTCGAACTGGTAAACTTTGTAATTTTTTGCAAATATTAGCTCATTTGGAATTTGATGCCTGCAACATGTTCAAAAAAGCTGGCGCAAGTGGCAAAAAGACTGAGAGAGTTGAGGAATGCTCATCAAACACTTATTTGGAACATCCCACAGGTGAACGGGCTAATTGGGAACAGGTGGGTGCCATGATTGGGTATAAAAGCAGCTTCCCTGAAATGCTCAGTCATTCACAAACAAGGATGGGGCGAGAGTCACCATTTAGTGAACAAATGCCTGAGCTTATTGTCGAACAGTTTAAAAACAACATTCCTCAACAAGCTATTGCAAGAAATTTAGGGATTTCATCATCTACGGTCCGTAATATCGTCAAAAGGTTCAGAGAATCTGGAGAAATCGCTGCACGTAAGCGACAAGGCCGAAAACCAACATTGAATGCCCGTGACCTTCGATCCCTCAGGCAGTACTGCATCAAGAACGGACATCAGTGTGTAAAGGACATCACCACATGGGCTCAGGAACACTTCAGATAACCACTGTCAGTAACTACAGTTCGTCGCTACATCTGCAAGTGCAAGTTAAAACTCTACAATGCAAAGCGAAAGCCATTTATCAACAGCACCCAGAAATGCTGCTGGCTTTGCTGGGCCCAAGCTTATCTAAGATGGACTGATGCAAAGTGGAAAAGTGTTCTGTGGTTTGACGAGTCTACATTTCAAATTGTTTTGGGAAACTGTGGAGGTCGTGTCCTCCGGACCAAAGAGGAAAAGAACCATCCGCACTGTTATAGGCGCAAAGTTCAAAAGCCAGCATCTGTGATGGTATGGGGGTGTATTAGTGCCCAACTTACACATATGTGAAGGCACCATTAATGCTGAAAGGTACATACAAGTTTTGGAGCAACATATGTTGCCACGAGAGGCAACGTCTTTTTCATGGACGGCCATGCTTATTTCAGCAAGACAATGCCAAGCCACATTTTGCACGTGTTACAACAGCATGGCTCCGTAGTAAAAGAGTGCGGGTACTAGACTGGCCTGCCTGTAGTCCAGACCTGTCTCCCATTGAAAATGTGTGGCGCATTATGAAGCGTAAAATACGACAACGGAGACTCCGGACTGTTGAACAACTTAAAGCTGTACATCAAGCAAGAATGGGAAAGAGTTCCACCTGAAAAGCTTCAAAAATTGATCTCCTCAGTTCCCAAACGTTTACTGAATGTCGTTTAAAGGAAAGGCGATGTAAAAAGGCCCCTGTGCCAATTTTTTTGCAATGTGTTGCTGCCTTTAAATTCTAAGTTAATGATTATTTGCAAAAAAAAAAAAAGTTTCTCAGTTTGAACATTAAACATCTTGTCTTTGCAGTGTATTCAATTGAATATAAGTTGAAAAGGATTTGCAAATCATTGTATTCTGTTTTTATCTACGATTTACATAGCGTGCCAACTTCACTGGTTTTGGGTTTTGTAATAACTCCCCGAAATTTTTTTGGTTTGGTTTGTTACAAACGGCAGAGATGATACAGGACGCTGCCACACATTACAAATACATGCTTTCACGCTGAAGTACTTTGTCTTTGTTAAAGAGCATAATACAGACATATGGGAAGGCATATTAATGAATGTATTAAGGTCGGCCCAACGAGTTACGAAATTCACCAGACGCTACAAACACGTGCACGGTAAAATATGTATTATATGCACCTTGACAATCCGCTTCAAATACTCGCACCGTAACCTATATAACCTGTTTTAATGCTGGATTCGGTAATGTGTCCCACAAGCCGTGTTTTTGTGACACGACGGGTGAATTCCGTTCTTTTGACCTCACTGTCCGAATGACCCTTCCTCGTACCTGTGACTTTAATTCAGGACACAACTCGTGTTTAGTAGTGTTACCGAATGCAGCATTATTCACTTAGCTGGTTTGCTAGCCTATCTAGTGATATTTACGCTAGCAAACCACCTAGCTAGCTAGCTTGTGAGCTAATTGCATCTTGCGCACATAGCTAAACCGATAGAAACAGTAAATGGTTAGTCTACCGTCACTTTCTGTTATTCAGTAAGCTAGCTAGCATGACTATTCAATAAATATCACTAGCTAAGCTAGCGAAATAGCGAGCCAGCTAAGTGAATAAAGACGGCGAATATCCAGTATTTCACTTCTGTCACGCCAAGGGCACTTCTTTCAAGCTGGGGGGTGCATCTCAAAGCGTAGGCTGCAGCCTTCGAAGAATGCATTTTAAGGGGTCATCCCTTAATTCCATCTACCAAACTGACATTTGGATAAGAGACAAGGATAAGTTTGGGGTTAGGTATTAAAGTTAAGGTGAAGGTTGGGGAAAACAGTGACAACTTGCTTAAATCAAAACTGTTTAACGGAGATGAAATGTCATTACGTCAGTTTGGCAGATGGGATGAAATGGCAACCCCTAAAAATAAAGCCTTCGAAGCATGCAGCCTTGGCTTTGAGATGCACCCAGGGGCTTGTGTCACGTCAGGGGCTTCTGCTCCGGGGCTGCAGCTAGATAGTGTGGCACGGAAACGTCCGACTTGAAAGTAGTTCCGACCATTTCAGTCCCCTATGGCACTCGTGAACATGACGGCAAACATTATGGCACAGGTGTACTGGTACTGCCAGCAAGACGAGCATATAATACCCAAAATTATTGTTCAGCCTTACTTGTCAAAGGTAATCCCACGTGATCTGCTTCAAAACTGCGCTGATTATTGCAAATGTAGGCTGCATAAAATACGGGCATAGCTGCTGTCTTTGTGTTTACTTCAATTGGCTCTGGTGCTAGCCTGGAGTGAGGAGACCCATCCAACATGGCGGAGACGCTGGATTACGCTCCAGCACATAATGAGGCGTCTATGTATATCATGTCTATGCTGCGTCAAGCTATGCCACACTGCGCCACGCCAAGAAATTAGAGCCCTGTGTTTTAGCTAAGAATTAGCTCTGCTCTTTGGAGTTGGTCTCAATTTGATTCATAACGCACTCTGGTGCCATGAAGAGGAACTAAAATGATGTCACAGTAATGGGCATTCCAAAAGCCATGGAATTAACCAGTCCACGATTAGCAGTCGCGTAATAGGTTTGGGTTATAAGCTTTCACAGAGCAGCATATCAAGAACAAAATTGCAAGCGTCCTCCTCAGAATTGAAGGGTTAGGTGCAATAACTTGATAAATGCCAATCTCGTGTTTTATGTTTTACAAAGAATACACTATAACCATGTACCAATATTGTATACTAGTCAGTGTTGTGTACTAGTCAAAATGACATTGTAAAACACATGTATTAGTGTTGCATAAATAAAGTTAAGCAATATTCAAAACCATCCAATTCTTGATTTCTGGAAAGCTGGCACATATAACATTATTGCACTGAACCGTTCAATTGTGTTATATTTCGTACAGGAATTTTCTTTGAGATCAGACTGTCTGTTTGTCCGTCCTTCTTTCTGTTAACAGAGATATCAGTCTCTCTCTGTCTGTCCTGAATCTGGAGACTTACCCAGTATGACTGTCAGTCCACACATCTCCTTCGAGACTGTACGGAATACAGTTTCTGGACTGCAAGAGCAACTAGAGGATGTCTGCAAGAGGGAATTTGTCAAGATCTCTCAAACAGGTTAGAACTGTTGAAATACTTTTCCTGACTTGTTTTTTTAATTACAAATCTCAGTACTGAAAGTTCTGAAAAGGTTGGCACTGCGAGATGCAAATACAAATAGAAAGCAATGATACACAAATCCCTTTTGAACTGTATTCACTTGAAAACAGTGCAGAAACAAGATATTTTATATTTCAACCAATCAAGGTTTTAGTTTTCGTGAATATATGCCCATTCTGTTTGATGCCGGGGGCATGTTTTCAAAAAAGATCAGGACAAGGACATACTGACTATTGTGTTAGCCTTCCATTTAAAGAAAAGTTCAGAAATTGTGCGGAAAATGGAGACAGAAACTGTCTCTGTTTCGAAGGCTGAATGTTTCCCTATTCTTGTTTGATATGAGAATTCATCTGCTCAACAGTCTAGGGCCATATTTTGCACTTCATTATGCCCCAAATGCTTGGCGTTGTCTTTCTGAATTAAATAGGTTCATCCCTGGAAAAAAATGTTGTGCTCCCTTCAGCATAATAATGAAGACTCAATCTTTTGTGAATATAAGAAAAAATGGTCTGTAATTTTATTTTGTGCGACACTTTAAAGGACTGTGTCAAAAATACATACATTTACCTTATGAGAACTGAATGAAAAATAAAAATATAATTTCTGTTTGCATCCTGTCATGACCATTATTGAAAGCATGAAGGAGAGATGTGGCATTACTGGGGATTATAATGTCTTCTCATTATTGCTTTTGATTCAGATCAAAGCTCATATAAGTCTTCCTCATACTTTCAAATGGCTGTTGATGTCTTACATACAGTATGTCACAAAAGTGACTACACCCTTCACATTTCGACTATTAATTTAGTATATCCTTTTAAGGGACAACGTTACAGAAATGAAAACTGAATATATTCTAGAGTAGTCATTGCACAATATGTGTAGCAGTGTAGATTTACTGCACTGTCCAAAGAACTGAACAAACAGTCACTATTTCCAAAATGGGTGGCAACAAAAGTGAGTACACCTCACCGTCAACATGCCAAATTGTGTCCATAGTGTCAATATTTAGTGTGACCGCCAATGTTGTCCAGCACTGCCTTGATTCTCCGAGGCATGGAATTCACCAGAGCTGCATAGGTTGTTGCTGGGATCCTCCGCTCCTCCATGACAACATCACGGAGCTGGTGGATGTTGGACAACTGCTGCTCCTCCACCTTCCTCTTGAGGATGCTCAACCGGTGCTCAATGGGATTCAGGTCTGGAGACATACTTGGCCATACCATCACCTTCAGCTTCTTCTGGAAGGCAGTTGTCATCTTGGAGGTGTGTTTCGGGTCGTTATCATGCTGGAAAACAGCCGTGCGGCCCAGTTTCTGAAGGGAGGGCATCATGTTCTGCTTCAGAATCTCACAGTACATGTTGGATCCATTATTCCATCAATGAAGTGCAGCTCCCCAGGACCAGAAGCACTCATGCAGCCCCAGACCATGATGCTGTCAGCACCATGTTTGACTGCAGGCAGTACACACTTGTTTTGATACTTCTCACCAGGGCGCCGCCACACATGCTGGTCACCATCTGAGCCATTTATCTTGGTCTTGTCAGACCACAGAACATGGTTCTAGTAGTTCATGTTCTTGGACTGGTTGTCTTCAACACACTGTTTTCGGGCTTTCTTGTGGGGTAGCTTAAGAAGAGGCTTCCATCTTAGCCGACGGCCATGCAGACCAACTTTGCGCAGAGCATGACGTATGGTCTGAGCACTGACAGGCTTTTATCCCACTGCTACAACCTTGTTAGCAATGCTGCCAGCACTCCTGCGTCTGTTTTCGAACCTAACTTGTGCACCTGATGCAGAGCACGAGGACTCAACCTCTTTGGCCAACCATGACAAGGTCTGTTCTGAGCAGAACTCGTCTTGGAAAACCACTGGATAACCTTGGCCACCGTGCTGTAGCTTAATTTCATGGTTTCACAAATCTTCTTGTAGCTTAGACCATCTTTGTGGAGAGCAACAATTCTCTTTTTCAGATCCTCAGAGAGTTCTTTCCCATGAGGTGCCATGTTGACCCTACAGTGACCAGAATGAGAGCATTGCACCCAAAGCACCACAATTTAACCCTTAAACATGTTACACAACCTCATATGGCCCAGTTGAACAGACAAAAGCATGAACATGATGAACAAGTCGCGTTTCATTGCTTGGTTGACCATTATCAATTGGGGTGTGTACTCACTTTTGTTGCCATCCATTTTGGAAATAGTGACTGTTTGTTCAGGTATTTGGACAGTGGAGAAAATCTACACTGCTGCACATATTGTACCATGACTACTCTAGAATATATAGAAGTTTCACCTCTGCACCATTGTCCCTTGAAAAGATATAATAAATTAATTGTCAAAATGTGAGTGGTGTACTCACTTTTGTGAGATACTGTAAATGTGTCCTCCTGCAACTTCTGGTTACAAACCAGTCATCACTGGGAGAGAAGCTGGTGCCTCTACTAAACCAGTATCTCTGATCCTGAGAACATTTCTCCTCTTTCTGGCTCATAATATGTCCAGTTACTTTAATAATCAATTATTTCACTATTGGTTACTGTGGTCCAATGTGCAGGTGAGGAGCAGATTTATGATATGAATCATAGCTGGAGTTAGTTTGGGTTGGATTTTGCAGATGTTGTATCAGAATCTACAAATGCTGCACTATGTGTCTTCTCCTGTTAGCTTGCTACTGACAAACATACTGAGTACAGTGAGTTTGCCGGAGTCTTGCATTCGTTATGAATGTGACCAGAGTCTGTGTTGCCTGCTCTCCGCTCGCCATGGCAACTAGGCAAATTCCCAATTGCCAAAACTACTGAGCTTGCAGTTTTTGCCAAACTGTCGATATTGTTCCCATAATCAAATTATCAATTAAATTATTCTTTAGTGAGTTTCATTCACATGTGTTCTGTTTGATACAATAGATTCCCATTCCTTCAGGAAGAAATATAAATCGGACCTTGAAGATCTTTCTTTAATTTGTCCACAGCTGGGAATGTGCGTGCTCTGGAGCTCTGTACGAGAGAGGACTTCTTAAAATGTAAGTCTGAGATTGACCATAAACTAACAAACACCTGCAAGTGGGGAAGAAAAAAAAACCTTTAACTGGTGTGAACAGCTAAAATATTTTTTTAACAGAACAAATGCTGGTCACCTGCAAATGAACTGAATTATACCCTGGAGATGAAAATCTGTGGGCGGGAGTCTTCATGAGAACTCGCACACATGCAGACATGCAGACATGCACACAAATCATTTGGAATTCACTTACATTTTTTTTGGCCTACAAGTGAACACATACAAATTATTTTCGCTGTAGAATGAAATTCGAAATAATTTTCTGTGATCTAAGACTTTGCGCCCCAGAGTTTAAGTTGAATGGTTTATTATAATGAATTAAACAGTATTTGATTTGATTTATTTGCATGGTGTTTTTCACCAAAGGACCCTCACAAAGACACGTTATGATTTAGCCAAAGGGGGCTGCGCCCAGCCTACATCCCCAGAATGGCACGAGGTAAACCTCTCAAAGGGTTGTATTCTTGAGATGTCATCGGCCAAACCACAGAAAGTATTGAGCTTTTTTCTTTCCTAGTTTGTGTTTTTTTTCATAGTGAAAGTATATTGTTTTCGCTTTACTGGGGGTTATCAAAGGTCGTAGTCCTTATGAAACCTCGAGAATTATTTCTAACCAGGTTGGTTATTTGCAAGCCGAATTTACAAGCTTTGCAAAGAAAGATGACAGTTCTGGAAACATGTAATAATGGGTGAGATATTGTCTCTGTAGTGGAATTGCAATATTACGAGTTCAACATGTTTTGTCACTGGCAATGTAATAATTTTATCTTGTTCAAAAATGTGACAGGCCATAGTTATCAAGCATAAATATTGGGATAATTATTAATTGATGATAAACTGCATTGTTCGTAAAACACCAGCAGAGTCAGTTCGATGGGTGGAGAGACGCTGCATTGCTGAGGAGTGTCATCTCATCTCATTAGTCTTTTTGACCAAGGTGGAAGCTCATTTTGGTCTTCCTCGTGCTTTCACATGGCTGTCTGAAAACCTATTTACTCACACACTTCCTTTTCTAATGTTTTGGGACAAATTAGCCTCTCTGTGTTGCTGGCATTTCCTAAGAGACAACCTGGCGACTCAACAGCCTCACCAGAGATGAGTGTATGTTACACCACAGTCCACAGCTAGTTTGAAATGGGTCTGAAATGATGCTTTTTCTCCAAAGTATAGATAAAAAGACACGTGACGCGTATGTAGTCATGTGGCTGGATAAAATTGCATCAAATTAAACCCATTCATCAAACCATACTCTTCCACGAACAAAGTCTGGTACCATATCAAGGCCAGGTGGAGAATGTAAATGTAGTGTGTCTCCTTGATTACCCTAAGCTGTTGAAAACATTTTTTGGTGATATCACTGGGAGAAAAGCTGGTAACTGTTGTAAAGATGTATTTCTCTGGCATGTGGTTAGCACTGCTGCCTCACAGCAAGGAGGTCATGTGTTCGAATCCGGCCTGGGGCTTTTCTGTGTGGAGTTTGCATGTCCTCCCCGTGTTCGCGTGGGTTTTCTCCTGGTACTCCGGTTTCCCCCACCGGCTAAGGGTCGTGACGTGGTCTGGTCTGATCAGTGCTGTCAGCTAACGTTACTGCTGTCAACTAATGATGGTGTGATGAGGCCCCGTGAATGTATCGAAGTTTCAGTTTCACTTGCGTAAAAGTGGACCTCACCACAAGCAACATGGAAAGCGATTATGACTCCGGAATTCTCGTGCTTCTCTTTACTCAGGGAAAAGAAAAAATGCATGTGTTTCACGATCGTTTAAATTGTTTCAATGGGGGCGCCCCGGTGGCTCATTGGTCTAAGCGCGTATACCATAAAGGCTGTGTCCTTCCCGCAGTGACCTGGGTTCAATTCCGGCTCAGCTCATTTGCTGCATGTCTTCCCCCATTCTTCTCCCCAACCTTCCTGTTTCTCTACGCTGTATACCTGTCAAATAAAAGAAAAATTCCCCCAAAAAAATATTTAAAAAAAAAGTTTTACTGAAACAAAACCATCTGAAACGTCTTTATGCAATTCCATTGCTTTCAATCTCTCAGTAAAGACAAGCGTGAGAATTCTCGAGTCATAATCGATTTCCGTGACACTAGTGGAGAAATCCACAGTAATTCTCGTGAAACTGATTAACTTAATGCACAATGACTTCAATTCCGCGAATGAATTAGAAAATTGCGAACTACGGCACAGGAAGGTGAATGCCACTCAGAAGCGAGACTCTATCGAATACGTGAAACTTGACATTTCTTTTTTGGGAAGTGATGTAAACTCATACCATCGTTTGGAGTCCTGTTACAGCCTGCCACTACACACCTATTTGGCATGTTGATGAATGTTATCTCAAAATCAACGAAATCAAGGATTGATCAAGGTGAAATCAATTATCAATACAAGAACAAACCACTGGTCGATCAGCTCGGAACGTTTGCAACTTACTTTGCACACGTCACAGGTCTGTGACTATGACTGACTATGAGGTCCGTGTGCTACGACTTTTTTGAGGGGTGGGGCTTAGGACCGTACAAACCAGCCAAATTTTAGTTCTCAAATAATGATAAAAAGTTATAGAAAGCATTTACAAATGTGTGATGCATATTAATTTGCTACATATGATCCATTTCTTCAAAAAATAGGCAAAAAAATTTTCTAACTGAGTGAACCTTTAACATTTCGTTCGGCACCAACCAATGATCGTAACTCCGTTCCGAAGAATAAGTCTGGAAAAGGCAAAACTTCACCCGTGAAATCTAACTTCCTGCCCGGAATCGTTCGCGGCAAAACTCCACACAGCCATGAGATTCTGACGCGCGCTGATTGGCTTGCGCTCGAGAGGGCTGCCAGGTCTCAAGCGCCAGCCAATCAGCGCGCGTGTCACAATTGCTTAGCTGTGCACTGAACAATTCTGGGCCGGAAATTAGATTTCAGGGGTGAAGTTTTGCCGTTTCCAGACTTATTTTTCGGAATGAGAGGGAGTTACGATGAATGGTTGGTGCCGAACGAATCATTAATATGTCGTTGTTACGCCGATTCCATACACAAGGTAAAACAAAAGAAAGTTTTGATGCTAGCAGCGGTAGAGGACAAGTGGTGTCTGGCGATTTACATTTTTGCAGGTTTTGTCAATGGCACGGCATGTGACTCCACTGGGCCAGTAATTGTCAGAATGTTAAAACAAGTCCTTGGAGGCACGAATGAGGCTATGTGAAAGAAAACCCCTCAATTTTGTGGTGCAAAGTATAATAATACTATCGAAAATAAATTTGACTGTCCTACTATCAATTCGTGTGAGCAATTACTGATCAAGAAAAGTAAACTGCGAAAGGTTTAATGACTGAGGGCTTGTAGGCCCTCTCACGAAAACGATTAGACATATCAACAGACTGTTTAAGGTAGACCTCATCTCTGTCACAAATGCGTCATAGTCTTTGAAACTGACCAAAAGGAATATTATTTTTGAGGTGTACAGGGTGAAAAGAATCCGGTCTGAATTGTTACGGGAGGTAGACTTTCTAAAAATGTCAGTGTGTAAAAACCCAACATTGTCCTTAGAGATAGTAAGATCCAAAAAGTTAATACTCTCCTTAGAATATTCAATCGACAATTTTACATGATCAGTGATGGAATTTAAATATTTATGAAAAGCCAATTCGCTAGTTTCATCACCATCAAAAATGAAGAACAAATCGTCAATATACCGGCCATACCAAGTTATAGAATCAAAAAAAGGGTTAGCAGAATTCATCACATAGGTTTGTTCCCAGAGACCCAAATACAGACAAGCATAATTGGGTGAGAAACAAGAGCCTATCGGAACACCAATTTTTTGCCTGTATATTTTATCCATGAAGATAAAGACATTATTATGTACAAAAATAGAATCCACTCCGTCAGTTGCAGGAGGAAGTCTGCAGGACTGTTGTGTGTTGATAAAGCTTGGGAAGTGGTCTTTATAGCCAGTATCTAGCACTGTTGTCAGTGTGAGTGTTGGAATGACCGGAGAAAGTCTGAATATCGTGGGTGGCAGAAGATTGACGAAATTGGCTAAATGTGATTATTTTTTCAGTGACCCAGCATTTGATTTGAATGTCCTTTGCTTGTACCTACTTGCATTATAGCAATGCCCAAACGATGTTCTGGTGCAATTCTGAGCCAATTTCCAAGACAGCAAGCGGGGGAAACGTTTTCTCTCAAGAATGGTTTTGATTTGCATAGCGCACGCTGATTGGTCACTTTATGCGAGGAACATCTGAGACCACAGACCTTAACTTTTTATTAGCTGAAGCGATGACCCAAAGCTCCATGTTGGATTTGCTGCTGTGCCTCCAAGGTAGCGGCAGACTTTACAGTGGGGCCCCTTATATGGAGGCACATCTGCCGTAGTGCCCTTATATTCAGTAGCAGTAAGAGCGAATATTATCCTGTCCTGTGGTGTCCTGCGCAGTGTCCTGGGCGCTGTCCTACGCAATGTCCTGTGTCCTGGGATGTGTCCCGTGCAGTGTCCTGCGCACTGTCCTGTGTCCTGGGATGTGTCCTGCGCACTGTCCTGTGCAGTGTCCTGCTCAGTATCCTGTGTCCTGCGCGGTGGCCTGCGGCAACTGAGCAGTGTCCTGCACACTTGTAACAGGAAAGGACAGTCTTCTTATTTAAATTTCATGCTGTTGGAGAGAGGTGATGGGTTTTTTAAAAATTTTTTATCTTGAAATCCAAATATATACGTATGTTTTAAACATATGACTTAGCACACATCCTTGTAGATTTTAGCTCTGCGTTGTAGCTTATAGGCTACGTTAACCGGATCAGTCACGAGTCCTAACCCGTTCAATATATAGAATGGTGCTCGCTGCTCCTGTTGCGGGACATTCGGAACACAATAAAATGTTCAGTGTTAAATCAACACTTAAGGAGTCTATTTGGATCCACATCTAATAACAATATTAAGAATGTCGAGCAGCACTCGGTGACAGCACTCGAGCATGAGCTCGGTCTCGCTGCGGTGGGAAGAGTGACTGAGGCGATGGGAAAAGTGTCCTGCTGACTGTCCTGCGCCAAACGCGAGTGTCCTGACTGTCCTTCACTGTGCGAGTGTCCTATTGACTGTGGAAGTATGCAAGTGTCCTGTGTCAAACTCACAGGAGACGACAATTTCGGCCACTGTCGCGAGCCGCGATTTGGCCATTTCAAACCTGTCAAACAGTCTCACAGTCATTGTTTCCAAAATTTTGATTCAAGGTTTCTGGTTGTAATGCTCAGTTTTTTGGCAGAAACCTTGAGGCTACTCCAACTTTTTGCATATTTTGGAATGAAACAAAGCACGTCTGAATATTGTTCACAACCTGCAACAATAAATCAGAGGCACAGATGGTTTACTGCCATAAATTATAATATAACATGCAAAACGATACACATCCTTTACAAAAAAAGAAGTTTATTCAAGTGTGCCATTAGTAAACTTCTTCTAAACTAAAAATAAGAGAGTATACTTTCAGTTTACTTTTGTGTGATGTACCTTTCAGAGATATACTTAGCAAAGTAATACTTCAGCATACTTAGCTTATCCTGAAAAGTACACAGAAAAGTCTTAGTATATTTGGGTCAGTTGTGGTTTTTCATTCAAACTTATTTTCATATCATGAGGTTCCCCCATCCTCAAGCAATTGGAGAGATTCTTCAGAAAATTTGGCTTTATTGAGGCATATTGATAAATATAAAGCCGAGTTCTTTTTGCGCAAGAAGAACTGATTTCTTACTTTTCACACCCAGTTTTATACCATTATCACAGGAAATATCTTCCAAATATGGTCTTTCTGCATTCTCATTCTCGCGCTGCAATTGGACATGCAAACTCTGTGAGCTAATCCTTCAGGAATTCAAAGCAAAGATGAGCTGCACCTCACTAAAAAATAGTGGAAAATTACAGTCAAGGGATGTAGAGTACAGCCAAAGGAACAGGATACAAGTGGACACATAAATGATTCAATTGCTTTTTTTTTCAGTAACAACTAATGATTTTACTGAGCAAATATTGATAAAAGCTACAGAAATCAAATACATCACCTGGTTATGTTTTTGAATGAACTAGACAGAAGCCTGGTTACTAATCAAAGCTACAGAAGCCTGCTGCTTATGTGTGTGTGAGCTGCTCATGCATGTGTGAACTGAATTGGGATGTAGACAAAGGGCCCTCGAGAGCCCTTGTCTCTTTAATATCTATATGGACTTTGTGATGAGATGTGCTAGACATGAAATCCGTGCTCAGTTCCCAGAGGCTGGAGCCTCTATAGAATTTGCAATTCCAAACGAAGTATCTCCCCGACCACTCCGTACTAATAAAGCACATGGTATCATGAGAATAACAGAGTTACTTTATGCAGATGATGTTGAACTCTTTTCAAAAAGCCTGGATGAACTTCAAAAGATTCTTGAGATCTATGATAACACCTTTACACGATTCGGCCTATGTATGTCATACAAGAAGACCGAGACTATGGCATTCAATGTCGATGAGAATATAAAAAAAGAAAAAAGTCTAGTGACTGTGAATGGTGTTATGTTGAAGAACGTGAGAGAATTCCGTTACCTAGGACACCTGTTGACAAATACTAACAATACATCAACCTTCCTCCACTAAAGAATTGCCTCAGCTTTTGAGAAGTGGAATGAGCTGAAGCACATCCTTACGCGATATATACCTAAGTACTCGAATGAAGATCCTAACCTCTTGCGTCCGTTCAAGGCTGCTTTATAGTGTTCAAGCGTGGAAACTCACGTCAGCAGAGATCCAAAAGTTAGAGGTAATCTGGAACAACTTCCTGAGAAAAATGATCACGGGGGGTTTTGCCCGCAAGAACACCCCACCGAAAAATAATCAAAAAAAGGGTGTCGAGCCACTCTCTCTTGTTGATGATGAGGTTGACTGGGCTTATAAAATCTCGAACAGTAAGCTTCACAGCATTACCGGCTCCACACCGATAGAACACTACTATCAGACCAGACATATGCAGTACATTGCTCACATTTGCCGGATGACTAATGATTCCTTACTGAAGAAAACCCTTTTTGACAAAAGAACTAGCTGGACTAAGATTGAATCGTCTTTAAATATGGACAGAAGTCAGATCCTGAGATTCATGATGCAAAAGAATGACTTCATGCAGCTGTTGGCTTCACGCTTTCCATCAGCCAAGCAAATGTTTTAAAAACATTTTACAATGTATATTTTTCCCTGCCTGCGTGGTCTCCCGTCCCGTCTCTCTGTCTCGTCTCACAAGATATGCGCAACGATTTAGTTCAGTGAGCCAGTAAAAACGTCAGCTAATTAATCTATTATAAGGTTCTCCTGTACATATTGCAAAGAATTGATATGCAAAATAACAAAGAAAAAATGCTTTCTGCTGTGTGCAGATTTTTTCAAATCGCCGTGACAGAGACTGCCGATACTAGGGTTGGGTTCAATTACTTTTTTCAATTACAATTACAGTAATAGTGATCAATCACTTTTGTAATTGTAAAAAATTCAATGAAAATTTAATTATCGAAAAGTAATTTTAATTGTAATTGAACATTCTGTCCAGAAAGTACATGTAATTGTAACTACTGTACAAACATGCCGAGAGGTAATCTAACATAGACTGGCTCTGCTCTAAAACTCTGTGAGGAAAAAAAAACTTCCAAATGTGTCAAGACTAAACACTATACAAATATACTTTGTATATTATTGTAAAAATGTTGTACATGCATGCACGGTATAATCTGTTCAGGACTCGAAATTTAAGTTGTTTGCAAGCATCTGCTGACTTACCCTGGTTAAGTGCAGTTCATCTCGCTAGCTCTAGCTGAGTTAACAGTCATAGGTAAGGTCAGTTATCGCTAGCATTTTATTAAGTAAATTTCCGAGCGAATTCAATGAATGAAGCATATTGCTACTCAGTCATAGTATGGGGAGCTTGTGCTGCTTTACAGATTAATGGCTTTGAAGTTTTAAGGATAGCTGTGTATGCAGGGTAACTACTGAGGGTCTTATAAATGTCCTGGTGTCATGTTAAGTGTTCTGATCTTTCGTGTCTTCAATGGCTTTATCCGAAGCCATCAGCTAGATGAAAATAGCTAAAAACGGAAGGTGGTCGACTGCTGGTGGTTGACTTCCATTTGCTCAGTTTGTCATCATTACTGCCGATATCAGTCTTGCTGAGTAAAATTAGCTAAATAAGGCAGGTTATTCACTGGTTTCAGGAGATCCCAAAATTTGTGCAAGGGAACTTTCCTCATAGGCCATCTGATTTTCAGCTTTGTGAAGTTGGCACCCCATATGACGAAAATCTGAATGAATCCCATGACATTTGTTTCCGCTTCGTTTGTGCAGGCAAAATAAGAATTCATCGCCTGCCGCTGCTTTTCATTTTGGATGGAAATCCTAAATGTTTAATGTCTCTGGGACGGTGACAATGGATTTTGGATTATGTAATCGTGCCAATCCCTAACAGGAAAAAAATTAAATGCCTATAGAATCTCAATCCTCTGGAACGGCAATAATAGCTGTTATGCAGTTGCTACACACAACTACTTTCACCCAAATACTGCCCATATTTACAGTGAAGTGAAACACTTGTTTGATCTTGGTCTCGGTCTCGGTCTCATCCTGCTCTGGTCTTGGTCTCGAAATGGTCTGTCTTGGTCTTGGTCTTGCTACCCTTTGGTCTTGGTAATGTCTTGGTCTCGGCTAAGGCAGTCTTGACTACATCACTAGTGTGTAAACTGCTTGTATGTGTGTGTGTTTACGTGTATGTGTCTGTGTGCACTGCTCGTGTGTGTGAACTGCTTGTAGGTGTATGTGCGTTATTGGTGCTTACATAATATGGTTATTGAATATGATTATTGATTATGGATATTCAACATGGCAATTGATCTCCTGATAAAAATGATGAGAAATATTGAAATATAATCCTCAACAATACTTGTAACTAAACTTTTTATTGAGATATACTCAAGAAAAGTATAATACAGCATTAAAATATTCATGCCTAATGTTCAAGTATACTTGGTTCGCAGTTAGGGTACTATCAAAAGAATGAGCTCATTAAAATATTTTTTACCATACGTATTGGCTTCTTTAAAGTATAATTCATTATAGTTCTACTCAATTTTTACTATCTTATGAACTTACATATCCCACATATAATTTTGCAGTAACAAGTCAGTTTTGGAGCATAGCAGAGTAAATGGCACATGGGTGGAGCTGAACGTGATAATTATGCAGTGTTTTTAACCCACACAGAAACAGATAAACAGATAAAACAGATAAAAAGATAATTTCATTTGAGAACAAATTTGACAATTCTTCCAATATTGACAGACTTGATACATATCCTTACAAAAAATAAATGTACTTCAAGTTTTGGCAGCGGAAACTTAAAATGCCCATCTAGTTTACATCTAAGTTCTATCTGGTACAGCAAGTACACTACAATTGAACTTTTAAGTGTACTGTGACTTAACTAGTATTCCTCCAGCATACTTTTCACATTACATATTACATATTACTTACATATTCTGCTAGTTTATTAGCTATGTACTGTACTTCTAGTAAACTTTTCAGTTAATGAAAGTAAACTGTAAAGTACTGTATACTGCTAGTGAACTTAAAGATGAACTATTAGTTCACTAGTTATATACTTCTAGCATGTCTAATTTATAAAAGGATACTTTTAAGTATACTGCAAGTAAATTCGGATGTACTACGACTTTAGTTGTTATATACTTCAAGCCAACTTTTTAGTTTATGAAAGTACACTTTGAAGCATACTGCAAGTAAACTTATAGGTAGACTTCTAGTCCACTAGCTCTGTACTTCAAGCAGTCTATACTTTACATTTAGATTTAAACTTTCAAAGAGCTAAAAGTTTTTTGTTTTTAAACTGCAAAGTATACTTAAAAGTCTTCTTTAAGCTAACTTAACATCATAGTCACAGCTTATGATTATTGCACTCTAAAATACAAAACCCAAAACCAGTGAAGTTGGCACGTTGTGTAAATCGTAAATAAAAACAGAATACAATGATTTGCAAATCCTTTTCAATCTATATTCAATTGAATACACTGCAAAGACAAGTTACTTAATGTTCGAACAGGTAAAATTCGTAATTTTTTGCAAATATTAGCTCATTTGGAATTTGATGCCCGCAACATGTTTCAAAAAAGCTGGCACAAGTGGCAAAAAAGACTGAGAGAGTTGAGGAATGTTCATCAAACACTTATTTGGAACGGGTTGGTGCCCACAGGTGAACGGGCTAATTGGGAACAGGTGGGTGCCATGATTGGGTATAAAAGCAGCTTTCCTGAAATGCTCAATCATTCACAAACAAGGATGGGGCGAGGGTCACCATTTAGTGAACAAATGCGTGAGCTGATTGTCGAACAGTTTAAAAACAACATTCCTCAATGAGCTATTGCAAGGAATTTGGGGATTTCATCATCTACGGTCCGTAATATCGTCAAAAGGTTCAGAGAATCTGGAGAAATCACTGCACGTAAGCAACCAGGCCGAAAACCAACATTGAATGCCCGTGACCTTCGATCCCTCAGGCGGGACTGCATCACAAACCGACATCAGTGTGTAAAGGACATCGCCACATGGGCCCAGGAACACTTCAGAAAACCACTGTCAGTAACTACAGTTCGTCGCTACATCTGCAAGTGCAAGTTAAAACTCTACAATGCAAAGCGAAAGCCATTTATCAACAGCACCCAGAAACGCCGCCGGCTTCGCTGGGCCCAAGCTCATCTAAGATGGACTGATGCAAAGTGGAAAAGTGTTCTGTGGTCTGACGAGTCCACATTTCAAATTGTTTTTGGAAACTGTGGACGTTGTGTCCTCCGGACCAAAGAGGAAAGGAACCATCCGGACTGTTATAGGCGCAAAGTTCAAAAGCCAGCATCTGTGATGGTATGGGGGTGTATTAGTGCCCAAGGCATGGGCAACTTACACATATGTGAAGGCACCATTAATGCTGAAAGGTACATACAGGTTTTGGAGCAACATATGTTGCCATCCAAGCAACGTCTTTTTCATGGACGCCCCTGCTTATTTCAGCAAGACAATGCCAAGCTACATTCTGCACGTGTTACAACAGCACGGCTCCATAGTAAAAGAGTGCGTGTACTAGACTGGCCTGCCTGTCTCCCATTGAAAATGTGTGGCGCATTATGAAGCGTAAAATACGATAACAGAGACCCCGGATTGTTGAACAACTTAAGCTGTACATCAAGCAAGAATGGGAAAGAGTTCCACCTGAAAAGCTTCAAAAATTGGTCTCCTCAGTTCCCAAACGTTTACTGAGTGTCGTTTAAAGGAAAGGCGATGTAACACAGTGGTAAAAAGGCCCCTGTGCCAACTTTTTTGCAATGTGTTGCTGCCTTTAAATTCTAAGTTTATGAATATTTGCAAAAAAAATAATAAAGTTTCTCAGTTTGAACATTAAATATCTTGTCTTTGCAGTGTATTCAATTGAATATAAGTTGAAAAGGATTTGCAAATCATTGTATTCTGTTTTTATCTGAGATTTACATAACGTGCCAACTTCACTGGTTTTGGGTTTTGTATATTACTGTTGCTTTTCAGATAATATTTAACGTAAGTAGACGAGAAGTTACCTCATGTACTCTACTAGTGGACAATGCTTAAGTGCATTCTCCTTTATTTTACAGATGAAGGTACTTATAAGAATTTGCAATGAAACACATACTCAGGATTGAGAACAAAATTGATTCCTTTATGAATTAAATTTTAAAACACAATATTGTATTGAATGCCAAAGTATAAGAACACAACAATGGCAACTCTTATTGAAATCCCAATTCAAAACAAAACAAAAAAAAACCTCTCTCATATAGAACCAAAAATATGCATAAAATATGAATTAACAATGCGGCTCACGTACTCAAGCAAATTAAATGTATGATTTTTGGTTAATGGAGTTCTGTATCACAGTCAAAAATATGATGACTAAGGAAAAGATGCAACAGTGCTGTAATACTTGAAAGATGGTACACTCTGTTTAATAAATGATTGAATCATTTTTAAAAAAGATTGTGGACATCAAAGCCCTGCATATTGTATCTGTACCAAACATTGCTGTGTTTTAGTTGAGATATCAGTTCAATCTAGCTGGCCATTATGTGCAGATTCACCGATAAATGTACACAGTATTTTCAAACATGAGGAGAAGAAGAAGACTGGAACTTCGGTGCTCTCTGGTCTGATATGGTGACAATGAAATGTGTGTACTAATTTTATGACTAGCAGCCATACCACTACTTGATATGCGCAAGATGTGTGGCTGAAACTAATCAGGTGTGGGCTTGGTTTGTGCTTGGATGGGAGACCATTTGGGAAAGTAATTTCCTGCTGGAGGAGGTGTTGGTGGGCCAGAAAGTTAGGATCTTCCCTCTGGTGGAATAATACACAATACTCAATTGCAGTGATGAGGATGTCGTCTTTCAGATACTGAAGTCCTGACTCACTGCGGTCATTAAACATGCAATGACATTCTTTCAGTTATTGTTTCCATACAGTATACCTCACAGTATGCTTTCATGAACTGAAAAGTTTACTCGAAGTATACAAGTAATAAACTAGCAGTATATCTGTAAGTTTACTTGCAGTATACTTGAATTTATACTTTCATTAACTGAAAAGTATGCTAGAAGTATACAAGTAGTTAACTCACAGTATGCTTAAACGTTCACTTGTAGTGTACTTGCATTATAAAATAAAACTTAGATGTAAATAAGATGTGTACTACTTTTACTTTGCTTAAACTTGAAGTATACTTTGTATACTTTTATAAACTTTAAGTAGGCCAATTATTGTCCCAAGTAGAATTTAATTAGTACACTTACAAGTATACCACAAGTACATTGACACTAGTATAGTACAAAAAGTATTCTTGGAGAATATCCTTGACATTTACTTAAGTTTTCTTGAAAATATGAACTTGAAGTATACTTCTTTTCCATAAGGGATGGTCATTTCTTCATTATTCACCTGGGATATTTTTTTAGGATAGGCCTATGATACATCTGGAGTTTCTTACTCCCTTCAGAATGACCGGTAGGTTATTATCAAGTCAATCCAAACCCCTCTTAAATGAGCTACTAACTCAGTGACTTGGTTCAATTTCTCTGTTATTTGATGGGAAGGATCAGTTTGCAATTCAAGTTTTGAAACTGTTGCTTTTACGGAGGGAAGAGGTGATGACACAGCCTATTAACCCAAATGTCATCCATCCGAAATGAGCCGCAAAATTGTTTTTTAATTCGCAAGCTGGCCAATTCAGCTCAGTGATTCAGCTGTGAGCTATGTCGTATCTCTGCCTATGTACAGGCAACGTAACAACAGTTTCGAATCAGCTTGGTAAACCCATGTAAAACCGGGGCGAGTTTGAAACCTATTGATGTTAAAATTAGAAATGGTGTACAGATAGCGACTGTCCTGCAACAGGAGCAGCGTGCTCTATTTGATATATTGAACAGGTTAGTACTCGTGATTGATCCGGTTAACGTAGCCCCTAACCTACAACGCAGAGCCAAAATCTACAAGGTTGTATGCTATTCGAACGTTGCTTTTTTCAAGATAAAAATAAATATAAACCCATCACCTCTCTCCGACTGCATGAAATTTAAATAAATAAAACTGTGCCACCCTGTTACAAGTGTGCAGGACACTGCTCAATTGCCGCAGGCCACCACGCAGGACACTGTGACTGGCGCAGGACAGCGCGCAGGGCACAGAATACTGCGCAGGATTGCTCTCAGGACACTACACAGGACACTGGACACTGTGCAGGACACCACACAAGACACAGGACACTGCACAGGACACCACACAGGACACTGCACAGGACACCACACAGGACACTGTGCAGGACACCACACAAGACACAGGACACTGCACAGGACACTGTGACTGGCGCAGGACAGCGCGCAGGACACAGGATACTGCGCAGGATTGCTCTCAGGACACCACACAGGACACTGTGCAGGACACCACACAGGACACAGGACACCACACAGGACACAGGACACTGCACAGGACACCACACAGGACACTGTGCAGGACACCACACAAGACACAGGACACTGTAACTGGCGCAGGACAGCGCGCAGGACACAGGATACTGCGCAGGATTACTCTCAGGACACCACACAGGACACAGGACACTGCGCAGGACAGCACACAGGACACAGGACACTGCGCAGGACACCACACAGGACACAGGACACTGCGCGGGACACCACACAGGACACTGGACAATTTTTGCTGCTACTGCGTCTCCTTATATTTTCAGCTTGGACCACAGCAACTTTAGGCGTGCCCTTCATCACCTGTTGTTCGAGGCCTGCACAAGTCTATCCTACTTTGGCCAGGCAAAGTATGAAAATTTGAGAATAGATGAAATGCAAAATTCAAAGACTTGAGCTTATATGGACAGTGATGATCAGATGTTGGAATAATGGATTTAATTTTAGATGCATTTAATAATTTTTTTGGCCTTTACACTCTATTACCCATAGTGACAAAGGGGATATACAAATTTGGAAATGCAGTATGTGGCAAATTTACTACTCGCAAAGAGTGAAATATCTCTGTCAAAAAGTAGTCAGACTTTGATAAGACTACAAATTGAGCTCAGATGTATCCTGTTGCATGGATTATAATCAATGTCTCCAGAACTTGAGCACATGGGTTCCTGATCAACAGAATGTGGAAGCTGCATTTGAAAGGTCATCCTGTGACTCTTCTATCGGTGATCTTAGCTGTTATCTGTGGTGTGAATACAGCCAGTCACACCGTGTTTCTTTGGAGAACTGTGGATGACTACATTACACTCTCCAAAAACAACTGTTCACTGCACAAACATGGCTGCGATGGCAGATGATTGGCCATTCTAAATTCGGGCGGGTATTGGATGTGCTCATCCCCACATTGGGCGAATGTTTATTTTATAAATTAATGAAAGTGGCATAAAGAAATTAATACAGTTTGAAAGGAATTTGTCTTGTAAAGCATATAAATGAAGTATGTGAGCTTATTAGTATGATTTCTGAGCTCTCCTCTTCTTCTCCTTTATCAGATTCCTGTTGCCTCAAACTCAACCCCAACACAGTGAACGATCGCCTCAGTCTGTCTGAGGGGAATAGAGAAGTATCCAGTGTGAGACAAATTCAGTCGTATCCTGATCATCCCACAAGATTTGAGTGCTGGGCCCAAGTGCTCTGTGAAGAGGGTCTATCTGGACGCTGTTACTGGGAGGTTGAATGGAGTGGGTGTAATGGGGTTTCTATAGCAGTGTCTTATAAAGACATCAGGAAGAAAGGGCCGGATGTTGACTGTGGTCTAGGATATAATGATAAGTCCTGGACTTTATCCTGCTCTCGCTCCAGTTACTCTTTTATGCACAATAACAAGAACACAGAAATCAATGTTCCCCTCTCCAGTGCTAGAATAGGAGTGTATCTGGATCACAGGGCAGGAACTCTGTCCTTCTACAGCATCTCTGATACAATGACCCTCTTGCACAGAGTCCAGACCACATTCACTCGGCCCCTCTATCCTGGGTTTGGAGTTCATTATGGGTCCTCTGTGAAACTGTGTGATCTGGGGTGAGGCAGAGGGTGAGGGGGAGATTAGCTGTAACCGAAGGAGGGGAAAGCACTCGGATCGAAGAGAGAAAAGAATAAATTAAGTTAACTATATTAAAAGTCAAATGACAAAATTAAAGAAATCAAAATTGTGGAAATTTGAGTTCTTCATCTCAACATCTCAAGCCAAAAAGAGCCACTTTCACCATTTAAGAAGTCATATTCCAAAATCTTCTGGTGATTTTTCATTCTGCTTAAAGGTCTGATTGGATGAATTCCATTATTAAGGGTAGTTTTTACTGCCGAAGAATAGTAATAGGAACAAAATTATTTCCTCACTCCACAATGAGAAAGTTATATCATCCAGTAGTGAACTGGCGATAAGGGAAGCTCTAACCCATCCCTTAAACGTAATGATTGGTCATGACATGTTTTCAGTCATTCATTTAAATTACCAGTACAAAACCTCTGAAAACTCTCAACATTATCAGGTGTGGTCAGTTTTCATGTATAACGCATACCTGTCAACTCTCACCTGTTCGGCGTGAGTTTTAGTGGCATATTTACATTCCTCTGTTGTAGTCAGCAATTATTCAATCAACTCGTTTAAAACGTCTTTATGCAATTCCATTGCTTTCAACCTGTTTTTTTTTTTGGAACTTTGACCACTTGACGCCGTTATTTTATAAAAGTAAAGTGTAATATTTTGCTGGCTTGAAAATGTCCTGTGCAGACCTCAGCTGTATTGAAAAACACTTAAAGGATTGTGGCTACAATTCATGAGATATAATATTCATGTTTAATCTAATGAGAAAGAAGATGGATCCTTTGATTGTAATAGCATGATACTTGGCCTTGTTTTCATGAGATCACTGTTATTAATGAATACCATTATGTCACCATTGATGGGCTGGTCCATGTAATAAATGAGTGTAACTCTGTTTCCCCTTACTGCTCCTGCATTTCAAACCTTTGTATCCTCACATGCTCAGAAAGCCATTTAAAGTGCACATTGCAAGTTTTTTTTTCTCAAAATTCATGATTAATCTGTCCCAAAAATAACCATTTAAAGGATTAATTGTCATTTAAAGTCGTGCGCTTGTTGGACCTTTCTTTGTTCTATCGTCCGGGACAATGTTGAGTTTCTTTTCCATCGAATTCCTGGCATACCTGGCTGATTGAGCTGGGGCGGAGTTTTGCGGACTCTATATATATGGCCGGGGGTTCGCCACGCCTATTGTTAGAGTGTCTGATTGTTTCCAGCACTTTGGCCGAGAAAATCTGTAGTCTGATTTCCTAGTGATTTTTTATATTCTATTTATTGTTAGTAATTGCTTCTTTTAGAAATTTTTTTCCCTTCTCTCTTGTTTTTTCTCTCGCACTGCTTCTGTGTTGCGGACGTTTATTCGTCCTTGGAAGCGAGAGCCTTTACCGGAGGTGTGTTCCTCTTTTGTGTTTGTCTCTTAGCTGAGCTGCTCTTTGTTTTCTCTCACTGGTCGTGGCACCTGGCGTCCTGTCACCGCCCACCACAGTACACTCTAGCCATAGGTGTGGCAAACCTCCGGCCATATATAGAGTCCGGAAATCTCCGCCCCAGCGCGATAAGCCAGCTGGGCTAGGAATTCGATGGAAAAGAAACTTGATATCGTCCTGAACGATAGAACAAAGAAAGGACCAACAAACGCACGCCTAATGGAGTGCATAAATTTTACATGACATATTTGCAGATATCAATTCTCATCAAAACTGAATTTTTTTGAAAAAAAAAAACCACAAAGTATGACGAAGCTAGAGAGTGAAGCTGAACCTGTATTTAAGCGGTCGTGTTCTGTGAATTGGAATTTTCTGGTTTTTTCGATTGGTTTTCTCCGCTATTTGCATGTAAAAGGGTGAATTAATGTGTTTTTACAAAGCTGTCATGCTTGGACATCTTTTTCACCACTGTCCTGACAGGAAAAACAGTGGAGTTGGCTTCGGAGCCTTGGTTCATTTTGTTCGGGCGAAGAGAAGACTTCACTGCATAAGTGGGATGAATAATTTGTCAGCTAGTACGCAAATGCTTTTGGCCAGTAAAGTTATGAGTTACACGTTAAAGTGATATCGTAGCCCGCTTGCATTTATTAATTTAATGGAGAAAAGCAATAGCATGCTAGCTAGGGAATTAGTCATCCTATTGAATAGACTGTCAACCAGAAGCTAACGCTGTTTTTCCATTTTCCACAAAATATGACCCGGGCATTTATGGGTTGAATCGCATCTCAAATTCAAGACCCCAAGATTCGCCGGTGGCTTGGAACAAATGGAAATTACTACTTGAGTCTCGTTGCGTAAATTTGATATCTCAGGCTCTCTCATTGGAGATCGTCTATATGATCGTCTATATGCCTCCTCTCTCCTCAGCAGAACAATACAGTTGAATAGTGTAGTTATTTTACACAGTATGACGTTAGAATTGTAGCTACTTGCTCCTGTTATAGGTAATGCTCCTGCCAGTACATTGTCCATAGTAGGTAAACTTTTGTTTGGGGCAATCAATTTTTCAATATTGTGACCTGACAAGGACTATCTATCATGAGCTGACATTAGCTGTAGCTAATAGTGGTCATGAGCTAATATTAGCTGTAGCCTGATTCACCAGGACACCTGCCCAACTCTCCATTCATTCTCCTCACACTGTAGGTCTATTTCTCTCCTGTGGCCATGAATGCTGATTCCTGGCTGCTCTTGTTCTCTCACACGCCTGACAGGCTCAAAATTATACGCGAGTGAACCGTCATATTACATTAAATAGACATTTTCAGCTTCTTCAGTACTGAAGTCCATCTTTTCTGATTGCTTTAATTAGCCGCGTTTCCCCCTCGTGACATAGTGGCTTGTAAACCAGTTTGTTCATGCGGAAGTGGAATGCCTCAGAAAATACACATTATTGCGCCAATTCAGGACTTATTGAACTTTTTTTTTTTAATAAATTATGACTCTAAGTAATTTTTCTATACACTGATTTAGTGGGTACTCCAACCTGCAATATGCACTTTAATGAAGCCAGAGGAGAAAGTTGTGCTCTCTCCCAGTTTTATTTTGATGCAGTAGGGTAATAGGGGGTGGCGGTGTGTGGACTGTGATTGGGGTGAAGGGCAGGGGGGATGGTGGCAGATCGGGGGGCAGGGTGGTGGGTGATAGACAAGAGTCGATAAGAGTGAGACCGTGAGAGTGAGGAGAGACTGTGTTATAAAGAGTTATAAAGGGAGAGAGGAAGCAAGAAGCAAGGGCTGTGGTCAAATAAGAGCTGAGGAATGCTAGAAGACTGTATGAAAGACAAATTTGCAGAGGGGGCAAAAACTAACCCTAAGCGCTTCTTTCAGTACTGTGGCAGAAAAAGGAAAGTCAAAGAGCAGGTTGAATGCATAAAGAATAAAAACGGATCGCTGCTATATGATAACAAGGATATTGCGGATGCCTTAAACAGTTACTTTGTTGAGAGTTTTACCTCAGAGGGGGTCTTTATTTGGCCAGATTATTCAGCGTAAATTGAGGTTCGGGATAACTAGACAAGTTGCATAAACTAAAGGCAGATAAGGCGGCGGGTCCTGATGGCTTATATCCTAGATTGCTCAGGGAAGTTGGTGAGATCATCTTTAAGCCGCTATCCGCCATCTTCAGACGGTCTTTAGAAACTGGAGAAATACCAAATGATTGGACACAGGGCAATATAATACCAATATATAAGAAAGGAGACCGTACTGAGCCAGGAAGTTACAGGCCAGTCAGTTTAACTTGCATTACGTGCAAAATATTGGAATCTATCATAAAAGATCAGCTGGACTTATTTCTTGAACGTAACAGTATCTTGACGGATAGCCAACATGGTTTTCAGAAGGGAAGGTCATGCCTGACAAATCTGGAATTTTTTTGAAGAGGCCACCAGGACTTATGACCAGAGCAGGGCTTATGACGTCACATACTTGGATTTTCAGAGAGCATTCGATCCAGTACAGCATAAGAGACTAATTTTTAAAATGAGCTCCATTGGAGTTACAGGAGGTATTCTGGAGTGGATTCAAAACTGGTTACAGGACAGAACACAAAGAGTGGTGGTCAGTGGTATCTCATCTGAGCTAGGTAAGGCGGGGAGTGGCTTCACCCAGGGATCGATGTTGGGACCCCTGCTGTTCCTCCTCTACATTAATGACCTTGATGGGAATATTGAGAGCAGATTGGTTAAATTTGCAGATGATACTAAATTGGGGGGTTTGGCAAATAGTTTAGGGTCCACTAAAGTGATTCAGGATGATTTGGATAGAATCCACAATTGGGCAGAAATGAGGCAAATGATTTAATTTAATCTTGCAAAATGTAGAGTTGTACATGTAGGTCATAAAAACATTAAACAGGATTACTTCATGGGCGGTTTAAAACTGGAATGTGCTGCACACGAGAAAGATCTGGGAGTGATTGTTGACCAAACCCTCATAGGTTCTAGCCATTGTGCCGTAGCAGTTAAAAATGCCAATCAGATGCTGGGATACATTGCCAGAAGTATTGAGTACAATTCTAAGGAGGTGATGCTTCTTTTGTACAACACGTTCGTCAGACCACATTCGGAGTATTGTGTACAGTTCTGGGGACCATACTTTAAGAAAGATATAGAGGCTCTAGAGAAAGTTCAGAGAAGAGCCACTACGCTAATTCCAGGTATAAAAGATGAAAGCTACGAGAAGAGGCTGAAGATCCTTAATCTCTTTAGTTTTAGGAAAAGGAGACTCAGGGGTGATTTGATTGAGGTCTTTAAATATGTTAAGGGGATTACCAAAGTGAATTATGTAGGATTCCTTCAACCAAGTGTTGTGAGTAGAACTCGGGGTCACAAATGGAAGTTGACCAAAGGTAAATTTAGCACTGATATTCAGAAATATTTCATCACCCAAAGAGTAATCTCAATGTGGAATAGCTTGCCTGACCATATTGTTGAGGCAGAGACCTTGGGGGTTTTAAAGAGCAGGCTTGACTTAAAGCTAGATACCATTGAGTCATTGAGTATCTAAAGGGATATATTCACAATAGTATAAAGAAACTGGCGCGCTTAGTTGGGCTGAACAGCCTGCTCTTGCCATTCATGTTATGTTAAGAAAAGAGATGTGGAATTGAGTGTGATGGACAGACAGTGTGAAAATAGTGATGGAAGAAGAGAGAAAGAAAAAAGAGATGGAGAGTTAAAAAAATCGACATCTGGAAAGAGACTAATTGGTTGTGGATTTTATTTCAAAAAGATAATGACCATAAACACACTTCTAAGGTGTGCGAGAATTATCAGTCAGAAAGAAACTTTTGCTGACAAAAAAGTTACGACTTGGTCTGTTCTAAATTCAGACCGTAATCCAATTAAGCAAATCTGTTGTAATATTGAAATAATCTCTTTGGAATGAACTTCAAACCATATGGAATGGCTTAGCAAGTGAGGAAATTTTTTGAAAAATGTGAAAACTATCCCTGAAAGATTAAATTCTGCAATCAAAGCAAAGAGTGGAATTTTTCTCTCAAACTATTTTTTTGTTTTTGCTATATAGTATTATCTGTTTACTTATTTTTGTCTACAAACCCCAATTCCAATGAAGTTGGGACGTTGTGTAAAACTTGAATAGAAACAGAATACAATGATTTGCAATCCTTTTCGACCAATATTCAGACAAGATATTTAATGTACAAACTAATGAACATCATTGTTTTTTTGTTTTTTTTTTGGAAATATTCACTCATTTTGAATTTGAAGCCTGCAACACGTCCCAAAAAAGCTGGGACAGGGGCAAGATTACCACTGTGTCACATCACCTGTCCTTTTAACTGCACTCAATAAGCGTTTGGGAACTGAGGACACTAATTGCAGAAGCTTTGTAGGTGGAATTCTTTCTTTCTTGCTTGATGTATGACTTCAGTTGCTCAAAAGTGCGGGGTCTCCACTGCTTTTATATTTCTGGTCGTTTTCTTGCTATAAACCCAATTATCCCAAGCTAATGGCCAGACTGTTTTCAGGTATAAAGCAGAATTTATAATGCCTGAAGCAGTAGAGTTACCTCACACCATTATACTACAACCACGTTATTTGTCTCTTTCTATGATGTTGTGTGACACTTTGCCAGTTTGTCTTGATTTCTTTGTTTGTCTGAATTACTTGGGCTGTTACAGACATCTGGTGAAAATTTAATATCAGTAGCCCCATTAGAAGTATATTTACTGAGAAAAATGTTAACGCGTACAATATTTGTTTTTCCCGCTGGATGTGTCAACCTCCTCAGATTCCAACCTGTACTACCTTCAGTGAATGTCCATCAAATCATTTTTGTAAAAAAAAAAAAAAACCTGTAACATTTTTAAAGAATTTTTCTGAATATGAATTTTTTATTTGTGAAAATATGGATGTAGTAAAAAAAAATTTCATAAAAAATCCTTTTAAAAGCTTATAAAAGCTCTCTATTCAAGTATGGAAATAACAAACCTCAAAGCCTCATCCAGGACAATAAAAGTTGATATGCTTGTGCCATTGTTAGACACGAGCATTTTAAGGATTCTCCATTTTGCTTCACTCTGGGAAAATCTTGACCAAAAATCGGCAATCTTTCATCCATATTCTCATCATTCCACTCGTGATTCAAGTGGGAGGAGGAGGAGGACGAGGACCAGTATACGCCTGTGCTGTGCAACCTCAGAACCCAAGCTCCTCTCGAAAACTGATGTTGTGTGTGAATTTGTACAACTGATAGTTGTGGCAATTATGTAGACTGTACTTTTTTCTATACAGCCTGTGGTCCGTACACATTTAGCAAGAGCTATAGAAAGCGTCTGCTATGGCTAGCGGCAAATGGTTGTGCTACAAAAGCATGCATCCCGTTGTTGCTCGTTGACTAAGGTGAGGGTTCATGTGCTCTTTCATCATTGCCTCTAATAATTAATACTTTGAACCAAGTTTCTTCATTGGTACATCTGAGAGATGAGTATATTAAAATCCATATAATTTTTGCGCATTCTGTATATATTGACATGTATGCCTTCCGGAAAGACGCTCACACCTAATCCCATTTTGAATGCATATGTTTTACAGCTGTATTTTTGAGTTGTTCAGTTATTTTTGCACTGAAATTTAATTTTAAATATACACGTGTGGGATTTTTAAAGAGAGTTTACTGTATTCCTCCGTTCTTTTGTTAGTAGAAAAATAAATGCAGGCACGTCTTAGTTGCAAAGTGGATAGTTTAATAGAATAGACGAACTAGTGGGTCTGCTCCCCAAGTACAGATGAACAAGAACCAACAACAGAGGGAAAATGTGAACACTTATAGCTTGAGGTTCAAAGGATGCTTAGGAACAAAAGGGTAATTTGCCTAGAATGATAGGAGTTGGGGGGAGAGACAAAAAAGGTGAGGGGAAATTGGGATTTGGGCTGAAGGGTGATGAGGTTAACACACAAAGGAAATGATCAAGGAATTATATACAAGGAGCATTGGGGCCAGACAAGGTTGTGTATTGGCCCTCCACAATGTGCAAAACTTCCGAGGGCCCATCTGCTATTGGCGCCCATGTTTTCCAACAATTTGCTTTATATGTGTGGAGGATTCAACAGAAATGCTCAGAAAAAAGGTTTTTCAGCTTGTCTAAAGACACCCCTGTTTTATCTCTGGTTTGAGCCTTCCACCATAGGGGTAGACCAGGAGTAGCTAACCCTGGTCCTGGAGAGCCGCAGTGTTTGCTGGTTTTTGATGTTACTCTGCCCTTGATTGATGAATTAAAGCAGATGTTACCCACTTAACTTATGTCACCTGGTGTCATAGGTTTAAACTGGATGGAGAAAACCAAAACCAGCAGGCACTGCAGCTCTCCTGGACCAGGGTTGACCAACCCAGGGATGGACCTTGCATGCTCTCCTGAGTCAATAATTTTATTTGGGTATTTAACCGTGGCTATCTCAGGCACTGATCCATCCCATAGAGCCCATTGAGAGGATTCCAAGTTCTCAGCTCACGCCCTCAAAACACCATGGATCCTCATAAAATCCAGCCAAAACCCTTGTTAGGCCTGTCTCTCGCCACATGACTCATTTCACCGTCAATATTTTGCTGGTAAACCAAATTTCACAAGTAAATAACAAAATTAGCCATCACACAACTGCGCTACAGCGCAAAATGGCTGCCACTAACATCATAAAACACAAATGCATTTATTTGCATGAATTTCTGTGGCACAGAACAGCAGTAGAACAGCTTGTTACCAAAAGTCACCCATCAAATCTATGTCTCAGGAACTTTGGATGAATTTATTAGATAATTATACAGTCAGAGTGCAGTATCAAAATAGATAAGCAGAATGTTAAAGAAAGTGAACAAGCTGAATCTTAGCCAATTTTTGCAAATCAAAACAATTTCTCATGTCTGCTGCAAACCATTGCAATTCAAAGAAAGTCTGCCTTTTTGTTGAATGAACATCAGAGCTGCAAAACAATTTTTAAGTAGCTGGGGATTAACATAAATAAATTCTGTTTTCTTTTTATTTTCTCTGAAAGGAATAGCCTACAGTTTGAGATAAAGATAACTCCACCTGTGAGTGCTGTCCTTGAGTATTAAGAGTGTGAATGAAGGTGGCATCAGTAGAAACACTGCAAACTGCGGGACAGCCTGTAATGCATATCAATCACAAGCCCGGGGAAATCAGCCAGTGACATAATGCACTCTGTGGAAACGCTCCAGGAGTAAGCGGACTCCCCTGCTGGGGTCATACCGGGACTTCTGCTCTCTTCTGCCATCTTGGTTCCGTCTTCATGGCAATGGCTTGTGACAACTGTTTTTAAAATGAGTTTTTACGACCACAGAGACAGCACACACACAAAAAAGCTTTTTACAAAGATAGATTTAGTGGGTCCACAGAAAAGAACTATCTCTAAACTCGGGAGGACAGAATAGAACAGATCAATGGGATTCAAAACAAACTGCCGAGTTCTGATGTCAGACGTTCAGGTTTGAGCATTATGATGAAAATGATCAATTTCACTTCAGGAAAAAGTTTTCTTTGGACAGAATATTTCTCTGTGGAATTTTTGGCTGCACGGACTGCAGTTGTCAATATGTTATTCATGGGAATATGGAGAAATCAAAATCTGTAAAGTTGATGGCCCATTTCCATAACACTATGTTCCCACTATGCACTTTCACATTTTATTGAGCTGGTCATTGCCTATAATTTCTTTTTCAAGACAGCTGAAGTATGTGTCCTCTTGTGTACTTTCTTTCCACAAAGCGACCCTGATCATCTTCCTGGTCCTCAGTGCTGTAACAGGCTGGTTCCTTGCCCACGTACAAAATGGCCCTTCCTAGCCCTGGCAGTCCTGACAGCAGGCAACAGAGAGAGGGAGTGTGGATGAAAGAAAGAAAAGTGTAAGAAAGGAGGCAACCTGGGGAGTAGAGCACACCTCTGAGCAGGCGCGAAGCTAGAACCGGGAATTGGGGTGGCACAGACACGTCCCTTTATGACAATTAGGATAGTCCTGGCCAGTTCTCAATTATTTTTCTTTATTGACGTGTTTTCCAATTATCGTAATAGGCAACTGAAGACACCGTTTCTCATGCGATCTAACTTGTTCTCCTCGATTAGGTAAGACGACAATCATTCATCTGGAAACGTTTGCTTAATTTAAATCAACGTTATTCTAAATTACTCTCGGTATTGAGTGGGGAAAAAAGTGGCACTTGGCGGTGAAATAGGCTATAAAAAGCATGTGGCTCTATTTGACTTTGATTTAAATAATGCAAACGCGTCCAGATGAATTATTGTCGTCTTACCTAATCGGGGAGAACAAGCAGCACCTGTTAAGTGCGGAGCGCTCTCGGAGTGAGCATTTTGTTAATCATGAAAATGACTGCGAACAGGTCAGGACTAATAATTCTTTAAAACAGATGTTACGTCCACCCCAATTCTCAGTTTTACGGAATTTACCCCATGACTTCATCAGTGTTAGATCGCATGAGAAACCGTGTCTTCAGTTGCCTATTACGATAATTGGAAAACGCGTCAATAAAGAAAAATAATTGAGAACTAGCCAGGACTATCCTAATAGTCATAAAGGGAAGTGTCTGTGCCACCCCAATTCCCGGTTCTAGCTTCGCCCCTGCCTCTGAGAAGAAAAGAATACCAACTGTTCTTTCACAAACAGTGCCACACCATAAGATAAAAAATAAACAAGTGGGCTTTGATATTGGGTACCTGAGAAAAGCTGGAACACAGACCAATCTGTCATTAATTCACATAGGTCACAAAACTACACCGTTACTCACAAAGCCTCGATATGTAAAAACGGCAATAATTTTAGCCCAATAGGCAGATAATGTATTCAAGGACAGATAGGGGGCGTAGTTAGCCCTATTTCAGGTGCCTGAAGTACACTACTTTTTCAAGTTTCTTTCAATTGAGGATAAGTAATTCTCAGCCTCTGACTCCCCATGGGGGGTAGGAGTGCCTTTTTGAGGTTTCGTCCCAGTTTGACCTTTGACCTTGCAGCAGTGACCTTGACTTTCAAAACTTTGTCCAGGCTATTTCTCTGTAACCACTTGGGTTAGGAAGTTCATATTGCACATATGGACTCCCCATGGGGGGTAGGTGTGCCTTTTCAAGGTTTCGTCCCAGTTTGGCCTTTGACCTTGCTGCAGTGACTTTCGGGGCTGAGGGGTATTGCCCGCTTCAGTGAGGCCCATTTTATGTTTTAGCAGATGTCATCTTGTTTCAAATGCACATCCACTGTAATGCAGGTGCAGGACAAACGGAGAATCTGCATCAAACAAAGTTATTAAATAAATGTCAGCTCACATACTTTTAGGGCAAATTGTTCTTCAGTGTGTAGACTTCATTTAATAACTTTGCTGTGAAACTGACCCTTAAATACTGTTCCATACCAACTATACATGACCCAACAACAGCAAATGTACGGTAAGTGATGCCACTTTATGATAATATTTACAGTTTATCACAAGTAAAGTGCAGTTTGCTTGGCTTGACAATAGGGGTGTCAACATCTACACGTGTAAACGGTTACATGGATAACAAATCATAACCGTTTAGAAAAAATCAATAACTGTGTACACGCCATTTTTTCCTCCTCTTCCTCCTCCTCATTCATCTCTCACAAATACATATAGTCGCCTATTTTTAGGGGTGATAATGTTGCCTGAAAGCTTAAGATAATAACATTAACTAACTGTACACTTAAATGTTCCCACTAGCGCATACAGATGCATGGGGTGCAATGTTGCCTTGATATAAAAAAAAAAAAAAAACCCGCAGCCACAGCCAGTGTCGCGCCACTTCAAGAATAGGCTGCAGAGGACTTCAGAAGAGCGCGGCGCTCATCTTCTTCTCCCTGGCAAATGTCCTGCGGCTGCAAACCAAAACTGTTAATGGTTTGTTATTTTAGCCTATATTGTTGCATGCTGTTGTACGTTATATTGTTGGTTGGTGTTCTGTCAGCTTTTCACGACCTGATCACACATCCTCGCGTCTAAAGAGGAGGAAGAAAACATATTTTTTTCGCCTATTTTAGCGAATAATTGTGAGAGTCCCCCTCTACTTTTTTAACTTTGTGGATATAAGGGTGAAGTTTTTTCCTCTCACTTCAGCTTACTTTGGCTTCTTTTTGAGTTGCTTTCTCTCGCCAATTCCAGATTACTTTTACTATGAGAAGTATATTAAAATTCAGACGCAGCTCCCGTTGCGAGAGAGGGATGCAGTTTGCACTTTAGGTTTAAAAAAAAGTACATAAGTGAGCAACAGTTAAAACAATTATTAAAAAAGGTTAACCCTTTTTCAGCTTTCACTTGTATGTTTTCTTATCTGTCAAAATGACAAAATAAAATCCTCTCAACTCATTTTACTTTCTGTGGTTATATAGCACGATAGAAAAAGCTCATAAATCCCCAACGTGTAACTGGGTACACGACGGTTAGAAGTCTCGTGTACACGTGTAGAAAAAGGTGAAAACGTTGACACCCCTACTTGATAACATGTCCCGCTTTGGCATCATTGTTTTGCTTGATTTGCAAATAGTCTGTGTTGCTTTGTTGATGAATCAATCACCTTTTTGAAGAGAATGGGAGACAGATATGGTATTTTTGATACTTAAAGGGATAGTTGACTTTTTTTGAAGTGGGGTTGTATGAGCAACAAATTGCCACTACTTACATTAGAGGCAGTAGAAAGCTCGCTGATCTCCTCCAGGTAGCCGCACCAGGGCATAGTGCAGGGTAGAAATTTTGGCGATATACTGTTGTGAACGGAAACACAGAAACAGCATATTTTCGCAGCCTAAAAGAGGTCCTAGCTAAAAATAATACAACATTCTTCTTCTTCTTTTATATTTTCGGCAGTGTAGATGCTACTAAGGCGTATTACTGGCCTCCGCCAGTCAACTTTACAACTTGCATTGGACGCATTAGAAAGAAAAAAAGAAACACCTGCAACATAACCCTAACCCATTATTTCAATTTCAGAACTAGGCTTATGCCGTCAGAGGCGACGGCTTGGGGTATATCCCCGAACGCCCCAATCCTCCAATTCCCCAACCCTAGAATAGACCTTGAATAGACTTTCATTTAAACTTAATTTCAGGTCAATCGGACAAATGGTTCTAAAGATATGGCCAAAATGGTGATTTTCCATCACATAGCGCCACCTGGTGGCAAAATATTGAACCATACAGGTATGATGTCATCATGTGACACGTTGTGAGTTCATGACCTTGCAGTTGCACATAGTTTTGTCAATTGGACAAATGGTTCCAAAGATATGGCAAAAATGGTGAATTTTATGTGACAAAGCTCCACCTTGTGTCAAAATTTTGAACCGAACAGGTAAAATGTCATCGTGGGACACATCCTCAGGTCATGAATTTTCATTTGCACTTGATTTGCGGTCAATCGGACAAATATTTCCAGAGATATGATAAAAACAGTGATTTTTCAGTTTTTTGGCCCCTGGTGGCCAATCTAGATATTGCAAATTGTCCAAAATCGAATCAGTTCTTCCTCTATATGATACTTACTTATCTGCAAAACATGAAATTTCTAATTGAAATATTACTGAAGTTATCGCGTTAACACATAAGGCGGTGCGGCGACGGTCGGACCAAAAACATAATATCCCCGAAACTCCATTCGGCGCTCGGGAATATAATACTGTTATGTACGAGTATTTTTTGTACAGCATTATATTTCATTTGTAAATGGAGATTTTTTACATGCTGTTTTGCTGCCTTGCTGGTCAGCTATATTTATTTTGTTCATTTGGCACCCTCTGGTGGTGTGTCTGTAAAACATGCTCTGATGTAAAATCATTAGGAAAAGACTAGTGCTTTCTAGAAGCTTCTGGCACCTTCCTGCCTGGAGGGGGCGGGATTTCCCAGGAATCCAGTGGATCTTTCCAGAATGTAGCTAGTCTATATAAATGCTGTGATTTTAAGCAGAGCAGAAGCAGAGTTTTTGTTTTGGCAACAGAGTTAATTAGTCGTCGTCGTCTTCGTGTCCGGCCGTCCTCTACATCACGTCTTTCCAGTGATTGGCGCAGGCAAGTGCAGCAGCATTTGGTTCGGCCAGGTCATCTCCAGTACATTGTGGGCCAGAGACGCATCTCATGATGTGGTCCATGGTTTGTGGTGCACCACACACACATGCACCAGAGCCTGCTAGTTTCCATTTTTTCATGGATGCCTTAAAGCATCCTTCGCCAATCCGCAGGCGGTTCAGGGTTTTCCAGATGGCCCAAGGTTGTTCATGGCCAGTTGCGAGACATTCATCTGGGATGATGCCTCTCTCTGTCCATTGGGTTGTCTGGCTGCCCAGGCTGTTCCACTGGCTGCGCCACTCTGCAGTCCTGGCTATAGGTGGTGTGCTGTCCAGTTCTGCTGTGGCATCCAGGAAGCTGTTTCTGGACCTGAGCCGTTTCTGGGGAGCTAAGTGTTCATGCAGGGGGTGCCGGTTGTCGTTAGCCTGCTTTGCGCGCTCAGCTTTGGCGGTGACCGCTCTGCGGATGTCAGGGGGGGCGATGCCAGAGAGGGCGTAAAGGCAGGGTGTGGGGGTTGTTTTGATGCACCCGGTCACTATCCTGCAGGTCTCATTGAGGATAGGGTCTAGTTTGTGTGCGTGGCTTGAATTATACCATGCTGGGCAAGCATATTCAGCGGTGGAAAAGCAAAGGGCTGGTGCCGTTGTGCGCAGTGTGCTTGGGTGAGCTCCCCACTTTGAATTTGTCAATTGGCGCAGGAGGTTGTTCCTGGTTGACACCTTAGCTCTTGTCTCCTTAATGTGCTCTTTGTAACTAAGGGTGCGGTCTAAGGTTACTCCCAGGTAGACCGGGTGCTGATGGTTCTCAAGTTTTATACCGTCCCATATTACGTTGAGCTCCCGTTTTGCCTCCTTGTTCTTGAGGTGGAAGCTGCAGATTTGGGTCTTCCCAGGGTTAGGACGCAAGTGGTTTTCCAGATAGTATGTGGACATATCTGCCAGTCCTTTTTCCAGAGTTGACTCCACTTCTGGGAAGGTCTGCTGCTGCGTTGTCATTGCTAGGTCATCTGCGTAGATGAACCTGCTGCATCCTTCTGGTAGGGGCTGGTCGTTGGTGTAAATGTTGAAGAGGAGAGGTGCCAAGACGCTGCCCTGCGGCAGCCCGTTGTTCTGGTGAAACCATCTGCTTTTTTTATTGTTAAGGGTGACATAGAACATCCGGTTGCTCAGTAGACATCTTATAATGCTGCACAGTTTGGCATCCGCTGTGATGTTGAAAAGTTTTTTGATCAGCAGCCTGTGTTGGACAGTGTCATAAGCTGCCGTAAGATCAACAAAGGCAACGCCTGTTATCAGCTTCTTCTGGAAGCCGTCCTCGATGTGCTGGGTGAGGTTTAGCAATTGGCCTGTGCATGATTTTCCTGGTCTAAATCCAGCTTGATCTTTTATTAGCTCAGCTTCTGTTTGGGGGGATATTCGGCTGAGGAGTAGTCTCTCAAACAGCTTATAGGTGGTGCAGAGTAGGGAGATAGGGCGGTAGCTTTTGGGGAGGTTGGGGTCTCTCCCAGGTTTTAGGAGAGCGATGGTGATGGCTTTCCTCCAGATCGTTGGTATGTGCTGGGTTTGTAGACAGGTGTTGAACATCACCAAAAGCCATTGTTTGGCGACTGGGCCTAAGTGGATTATCATCTCCGACAGTATGTCATCAGGACCTGCAGCTTTGCCCATCTTCATGGTGTTTATGCCTGCTTCGAGCTCCTCAACGGTGAAGGGCTTGGTGAGGATGGACATGTTCTGCTGGTTGCCCGGGATGACAGTGAGGTGGTGTTGTCCTTTGGCCCTACGCTTTCCTGCTCGTCTCCCGTTGGCCACCAGTTGGCTGCCAACCTGGTTTGGTGTTACGTCGGATATAGCAGGTGGTGTGATCTTTTCACCGTTTAGTTTCTGGATAGTTGACCAGGCTTTTTTGCTGTTCTGGGTCATGTTGAGGTTCTCCACAAGATCCTTCCAGGCTTTCTGCCTCTCCTTCCCTAGTGAGTCCATGAGCGCATCACAGAGATCGCTGGTGGTGTCAGAGAACGGGTCCTTTTGGAACTCTGTTTCGTAGCTCTCCAGCAGTTGTGATGACTCTTCTGTGAGGCCTGCGATGTATTCTTTTCGGCATCCTCGTGGGATGTGTGCGCAAGCATTCTTCTTTACAGCCTGGACAAACTTGGTGTAGTTGTCCGGTGTGGGTTCAGTGTCTGTTAGAGTCTTTTCCATTCCTTCGCTGTATTTATCCCATTTGGCCTTCTTGAGGTTGAAGCGGCGTCGAAAGGGTACTTGGGACTTTGTGATGGCAGGATTGATCGTGACTGAGATTGGTCGGTGCTGTGACTTGGGGAGTGGTTTAAGCACCGTTTTCTCAGATTGATGTGCTAGTCTCTGGCTGACAAAACACAGGTCAGGGTTGTAGCCTCTTCTCCAGCGGCAACTGTTGAAGGACTTGGGGAGTTTAGAGTTGTGAATAAGCTCCAGCTGCATGCCTGAGTTTTCCATCCAGCTTTCAACCAGTTCGCCGTCACTGTTGGTTGAGTCGTATCCCCACATTGTGTGGTGGGAATTGAAGTCTCCAATCACTACAGCATGCTTCTTCCTGCATTTAGGTGGTAGTTCAGGCCATTCGAAAGGGCTGGCAGGTGGTTTGTACAGTGAGGTAATGGAGATCTCTGGCAGGCATACAGTAACAGTCTCTATGTTGGTGTTTGAGCTGTTAGTGTGGAAGTCCCTGACGTCCAGCAGGGGCTTCACAAAAATGGCTGACCCGTATTTGGGATGACGGATCTCAGCTACCAGTTTCATCCCTGGTAGTGTTGGCCGGTTGCTCGTCTGACCCAGGTGATTCTCCTGCATACAGACGATGTCGCTGCCATTGCAACAGGCCGCTAGCACATCGGCCTTCGTTCTAGTGTATCCCTCTATATTGATTGAGGTCACTACTAGTAGTGCCGGCATGGTGACTAGGAAAAACGTGACTGTCGGTTGACGGTCGGTGGTTGCAGAATTGGCTACTTCGGTCAGACACTGTGGTACAGTTTGTCAATAGCATTGCCCGGGATGCGCCACGTGGAGGCTTCTGCGTTAATTAGTGGCATTAGAGCATTATAAGAGAAATAAACAGTTGACTTTTTTTGTTGAACTTTTTTTAGTGAAGAATAAATTTGTTTTAGTTGTACTTGCTGGTTTTCTTTGTTGTGATTTTTTTTAAGTCATAACAACACCACCTAATTAATTTGCATTTGACTCGCGCCAAATCCTCTCCCTAAAATCTCTTGAATTTCCTCTCCCTTTACATTAGTAATACCAAGTACATCCCTTGCTGCATGGACCACCATCCTAATCCTATCCGTCATTGATTCAATTTCCTCTGCACAATTTATAACCATTGCCACAAATGCCAAAAATCTCCTCTTATCCATACTTATAAGTTCAGCGCCAGACCATGGTTCTTTTACCACTTTCTTTGCAGTACGCAATTCGTCGCTCATATTTCCCCTTTCTATCTTCGCCTTCTTTGCAGCTTCGGCATATGATAAATTACTTTGGGTCCGCACTTGTTCCACCTCATTTTCAAATTTCCCCCGATTGCATTTTTTATGTCCAATTTCATGATCCTCCCGCAATGAATGCAAACTGTTTGCTTTGTCGTAAATTTATAGTCTGCCTCTACACACCCCAAGTTGCCACATCATCTACAAAACCCAAAACCAGTGAAGTTGGCACGTTGTGTAAATCGTAAATAAAAACAGAATACAATGATTTGCAAATCCTTTTCAACCTATATTCAATTGAATACACTGCAAAGACAAGTTACTCAATGTTCGAACAGGTAAACTTTGTAATTTTTTGCAAATATTAGCTCATTTGGAATTTGATGCCTGCAACATGTTTCAAAAAAGCTGGCACAAGTGGCAAAAAAGACAGAGTTGAGAAATGCTCATCAAACACTTATTTGGAACATCCCACAGGTGAACGGGCTAATTGGGAACAGGTGGGTGCCATGATTGGGTATAAAAGCAGCTTCCCTGAAATGCTCAGTCATTCACAAACAAGGATGGGGCGAGGGTCACCACTTAGTGATCAAATACGTGAGCTGATTGTCGAAAAGTTTAACAAGAGCAGTCAGAGACAGCAATATACGCCCGTCAAGCAACAGTTTGCATAAAAGGGTTAATTTTGAGAAAAAGGGTGATCCAATCAGGCTGATTTCTAAACTGATCAAAGTTCCACCAGATATGGTCATGCTGTGTGAATTTGGATGAAACCGATTGAGAATTGGCGGAGTTATTGTGAACACAAGCAACGGACAGACAGACCGACGTCCAGACAGACAGACATCATGATTCCATAACACGTCACGTCTGTCTTACGACGGGCGTATAATAATAATAATAATAAAAACAACGTTCCTCAACAAGCTATTGCAAGAAATTTAGGGATTTCATCATCTACGGTCCGTAATATCGTCAAAAGGTTCAGAGAATCAGGAGAAATCACTGCACGTCAGCGACAAGGCCGAAAACCAACATTGAATGCCCGTGACCTTCGATCCCTCAGGCGGTACTGCATCAAAAACTGACATCAGTGTGTAAAGGACATCATCACATGGGCTGAGGAACACTTCAGAAAACCGCTGTCAGTTACTACAGTTCGTCGCTACATCTGCAAGTACAAGTTAAAACTTGGGCCCGGCTTCGCTGGGCCCAAGCTCATCTAAGATGGACTGATGCAAAGTGGAAAATTGTTCTGTGGTCTGACGAGTCCACATTTCAAATTGTTTTTGGAAACTGTGGACGTCGTGTCCTCCGGACCAAAGAGGGAAAGAACCATCCAGACTGTTATAGGCGCAAAGTTCAAAAGCCAGCATCTGTGATGGTATGGGGGTGTATTAGTGCCCAAGGCATGGGCAACTTACACATATGTGAAGGCACCATTAATGCTGAAAGGTACATACAGGTTTTGGAGCAACATATGTTGCCATCCAAGCAACATCTTTTTCATGGACGCCCCTGCTTATTTCAGCAAGACAATGCCAAGCCACATTCTGCATGTGTCACAACAGCATGGCTCCGTAGTAAAAGAGTGCGTGTACTAGACTGGCCTGCCCGTAGTCCAGACCTGTCTCCAATTGAAAATGTGTGGCGCATTATGAAGCGTAAAATACGATAACGGAGACCCCGGACTGTTGAACAACTTAAGCTGTACATCAAGCAAAAATGGGAAAGAGTTCCACCTGAAAAGCTTCAGAAATTGGTCTCCTCTGTTCCCAAACGTTTACGGAGTGTTGTTAAAAGGAAAGGCGATGTAACACAGTGGTAAAAAGGCCCCTGTGCCAACTTTTTTGCAATGTGTTGCCGCCTTTAAATTCTAATTTAATGATTATTTGCAAAAAAAAAAAAAAGTTTCTCAGTTTGAACATTAAACATCTTAAATTACAAAGTTTACCTGTTAGAACATTAAGTAACTTGTCTTTGCAGTGTATTCAATTGAATATAAGTTGATAAGTATTTGCAAATCACTGTATTCTGTTTTAATCTACGATTTACATAACGTGCCAACTTCACTGGTTTTGGGCTTTGTACATCTATAGGCTTTCGCCCTACATACTGCAGCAACATGCCCGTATTCTTGGCACCAAAAACATTGGAGTGGCACCCTTTAATAGGCTCTCGCCCGATAACTCACATAATCCAAGTAGATCCTGTCTGGTAATTCTTGATTAAATTCCGGCAACACTGCCATACTGTCTTGTGCTCTCCCTTCTCTGAAACTTTTCAAGCGCTGAGCAGAGCAAACTCCCTCACCTCCAAAAAAGCGTCAACCTTCAAAGAATATTGCAAACCAATAGTAGGTGTTTTCTGCAATTTGATTGGTTAATTACCCTTGTCAAATTGTGTTCGACATCCCTGAAATGACAGGACCTTTTCACCTGCTCATGAATACATTAGCATGCAGAGGTGTATAATCCAGGGGTCAGAAAGTAAAAATCCTACCATGTTTTCATTCAAACCGTAAACTCCTGTCAGCAGATTTGACTTGTTAGTTTTACCACCCAGCTGAAGAATAGTGTCAGCTACCAGGTCTTTTGTGGCTGGAACAATATCCTGGGATGGACTTTTACTTTCTGAACCTGGATTATACACCTCTGTTAGCATGAAAACGGACCTACTTTCGCTCATTCAGCCCATCAGTTCAACTTGACAGGTTGCGGAATTCTAGCGCGTGACTCGATGACCTAATTGTGATGGATCACGTCGCCATACGAAAGAGTCCGTGCAAAAAACGTTTCTTTCTCGCTTATGGTTTACAATATCGATAAATAGTTACGTTTGTGAAATTTTCTGGGATTCATTGGAATTCAACGCCCGCAAATTTAAAAGTTTAAAACCTCCGACTAACATCGTCGGTTTTAAACTAAATTTGCGGGCGTTGAATTCCAATGAATCCCGGAAATTTCAAAACGTAACTATTTATCTTCATACGGTACACCGCCAATCACACCCTTCTTAGTTGGCTTTGGATTCATTTTAAAACAGGTAACAGAAGAAAGATCAAAAGTACTAATTTTAAGTGCTCTTTCCCTTTGTTTCTTTGTTGTGCATTCAATGACCACAATAGCCTACCGCTTCGGCATACCCTAACAGCCTAAACATCCCCGATTTCCTTTTTAACAAATTTCCCGAGGTGATTGTCACTAAATATTTTATTATCGTTCCATTTATCTCCAACCACTTTCATCCCTACAACGAATAACCAGTGGCGGCTCGTGAATTGGCAACAGGGGAAGCCCAAACAATCCCTTAATGTTAATGATTGTTCATCACCTGTTTTCAATCATTCATTTAAACAGTGGAGGGTCGGCGGTCGTAACAAAGTTAAGCCAAAACCTCGCCCTTCAATGCTTAATGACTTAAACCTTTCGCAATTTACTTTTCTTGATCAGCAGTTGCTCATATGAATTGTTAGAAGAACGGTCAGTTGAGTCAAATTTATTTGCGATAGTATTGCTATACATTGCACCACGAAATTATGAGAGGTTTTCTGTCACACATAAATTACGACGTAAATTAGGCTACCATAGGCCTACGCTATAAATTCCGCGCTCAAGAAGCTCACTAAACGGCATAGATGCGCAAATTGATTAGTGAGGCTCATTAAGCAATAAGCTGTGCAACATCGCATTCTTTTCTTCTATGTAGAAAATGGACTGTCGTGGCTTCTTGTGAAAGAAGCCTCGCAAACTAATTTATAAAGACGTGTTGATAATTTGCGTCGTCATTTGCAATCGAAAATAAATTTGATTGTCCTTCAACCAATTCGTATGAGCAACTGCTGATAAAGAAAAGTGAACTACGAAATGTTGAAGTCATTAAGCTTTGAAGGGCGAGGTTCTGGCTTCCCTTTGTTACGGCCGACGAGCCGCCGCTGCGAATAACCCTTCATCGATTTCATTTTCACTTCCTTTCTTCCTTTTCTTTTAACTCCCTTCCACCTCATCACTCTCCATTTGTCTGAAATCAAATCCCCAATCAATAGGTAACTATTCAACAAAACGCCAAACTTTTCAAATTCTCCTGCTAGAAAATCGACCAGCAAACTTGCTCGTAGCTACTACCCCAGAAGCCTTCTTCCTCTTCCAAATATCACTTTACGGCTCTCCTGATCGTCCTCCAAGTCACTAGCTAGGTTGCCCATAATACAACATTTCAATTGTACGCTATATTTAAAAAAAAATACAGCACTTTTGCTGCCCGGAAAAAAAACACAGTTGCTCTTGAACTAATTGACGTATTCCTGCGCGAGGTGCATCGTAGTTCACTGCGCGCTGTAGCGATTAGCTGTTTGGATCATCTCACAGTAAAGCTGTTTCCATTTACACGGCTGAAGACAGGCTGCGGGGCAGACAAGGGACATCGCATGCGTCCCATGGTGCGTCCTCAGTGTTACAATATAAACGGCTGAACTACGCTATTCATCCGTTATTATGATGAAATTATGCTGAAACTCTGAACAAATGTCGCATGAAAACCACTATACTGTTATCATCTTTTTACAAACTTAAGTATGTGATACACAGGAACACTTCTGATATACAGAAATCACGAAGGTATCGTGGCATTATAAAGCTCAGATCATAATTTAAAGCGGCATTATGCGTATGATTCACTGAGAATGGTAAATACATATATGTTACTGCAGAAACCTCGGCTCTGCTCTGAACAGGGCAATAAATACACATTGCTTCAAATGTACTCATTTGTTAGCAAAATAAAGTGGGGAAACTCTTTGAACTACAGGAAATTCCTCGAGCGATTCATGTGCGTTGGAGCTGGAATCGATCGGGAAAATACGCATGCGGCTCCGCTCCAGGAGCCGGGTGAAAATCGCGTGGATGGAAATGTTACGGGTTTCACATCGGTGAGCGCCACCGTAACAAAAAGATTGCGGTTCGGTGCGCTCAGGCCCCTGAAAATCACAGATAAAACGTTCAGAGGAATGAAGACGCGAACCATGCATTTCTCTTCCCAAATTTCTTCTTTTATTACAAAATATCACGAGTATTGAGCACGTAAACTTTCCCTTTGCACATGACTGTATTCTTATTTTAAGGCTCATTCTCTATCCTGGTAACACTCAGTCATCCACTCTCTTCAATGAATGTTAAATGTTTAACAAAGTACATCTCAGTCTTAATACTGTTAATAGCTACTTTCCTCAAAGTGCAAATCAGGCAATCAAGAGTAACTCTGAGTCAGTTATAAATTCACAGTGCAGTGGGTAATAACATACTCCCCTTTCAGAACACTCATTACCACATAGGGTTATCCAACCTACAATATATTACCATTGTCACTAAGGGCATGCTCATTACTTGGAACGACAGTTTGGGTTTAAGATCAAAGTTCAGTATTAACAGTCTTAACAAAGTGCTTTTCTGCAACAAACCTGCTCCTACTTGCATAAAAATCCTACTTCATAACACAGGCATGTAGATACGTGAACGTTATGTCAAGTGTTTGGGACCCGAAATAAATATAATACCTCTCTACGCACGTGTCCGCGTGAACAACCTGTCCTACTCTAATGACAATGCGAACGCTGTATGCAGATTAAGCATGGTCGGCCTATTCACGGTAGTTTGATACAAACACTCCTAACTCCTACAAGGCAATGTTATTTTAGCCTGCTATCCGGCTGGGCGAGTTTTCCATAAGCTAACAAAAGACACGAATAAAGGCAATGCCGATCAGTGGCTTTAGCTGCCTGGAACTGAACTTACAAATAGTTCATTAACTCCGGTCCTATTATTCAGTTCGCTGGTAGAAACTCAGCGAATGCGTCAGTGCGAACGTACTCAACGCGACTTGAACCAAATTGCGTGGAAGCTAGTGCTCTGGTTTCATGTTATCGGCTTTAAACCGAAACCCAAATTTGTACATGTCTCCGTTCGCTAGAGTATTGCGCGATTCTAGCCTTGCTTTTAACAACCAGCGTAAGCGAGTTTTTACAGCACAGGAAACTCGCTACACGTACCAAACAATTAGTAGCTGACAAATAAATTGGCTAACGATCTTTTTACCTGGCTGCGGACGAGTAGTTAGTTCAGCGCGGCGTGAACAAGGTTAGCTATGCTGGCTAGCAACAAGCAGGCTAAACGGCTACACCATTTTGCGCTCTTAAAACCTACTGTAAGTCACTAAAGTTCGTAAATAAAACTCCTCGCACGTACTTTAAACTTAGTTTGCTTCGAGGAAGTATATTTAGTGGTTTTTCACCGTGTACTAACCTGAAAATCACAGATAAAACGTTCAGAGGAATGAAGACGCGAACCATGCATTTCTCTTCCCAAATTTCTTCTGAAGAGGGGAGGAAACCCTCGCAGTAAGGAACATGGGCGCAACACCACCTCGGCTCTTTAGTTCCGCTCTTCTCCTTCCTTGTGAATTTGGGTTCCGTCTGGCATAAAATGTGGAATAAACCGCTTTGGCTCTGCCTGTTAATATTTAGATGCACTGCTCTAGCAAATAGCTTAATGTCTTAGTAGGCAACACATAAACCATCAATAAAAACTAGAAAAATGCGGACACATTTTGAGTGGGCCACAGAAACACTTCTTATAAAGACAATGATATGTGATTTTTGACGTACCCGTGTCTGCACCGGCGCCTGACTTCAGAACGCGTGTATTCACGTCTTCGCATTTACTTTGAGTGTAATCAGTGTGCGAAAAACTCGTTTTGCATCCAATGTGCAAGTGGGTTATCCACGATTGCGAGGTCGGACGGCAGTTTAACTAGTGCAGATATTTCGAAAATGGTCCGTGTGTGTCGCTGTGAAAGCAAAGCTCTGATCTTGGTGCACTTACAGCTTCCACCGCATTCCTCCGCGGAATGTTGGACTTGTAGCTGTGGCTAGTTGCCTCAACACGGATATTGATACGCCACCCGTATCCCAAGAAGCACTCCGTGTTTGCAGTATTCATTTTTCCAGAGGATTTTGTTTGGCTACATTCAGGAAAATCTCAACGGTGCGCAGTGAAGAGCACTACCCAAGCATCATATAGAAGAATGAAACACCTGTGAAAAGGGCTAATGTAATATTGCAGGAGAAATTCATATTCCAAAGGGTCTACACAGCCACATACTGCGTATCTGCTGTGCTGGTTGTTGTATGTTTTTTGTTTTTTTTTTTTTTCATTTGAGACGCGATTCTTTGCCATTGAAAATTCGGCTTTGTCGCAAACCGCTCAGAGTACAGTCCTTGAGTTGGCAGCAGATTCGAGGTTTGCGGCTCAATAGCTCTTCAGCGAAGCACTTCTCGAACACATATGACAGCTCTATCTGACCTCAGCAACACAGAGAAGCTACTACAACACCGATTTTATCCAAACGGGCCATCCTCTGCGATCGGTAAAATGTATTGCTCTCAATATGGAGCTGGCGACCGAGCGCGAGCGTAGGGACCGTCTGCAAACTGCAAAACGCAAAACGGCTACGTTGAAAACAGCCAGTGTCTTTGCTTCGACTCAGGGAAATGCCACCAAATTTAAGCCAGGCACGGTATGACCACAATAGCCTACCGCTTCGGCATACCCTAACAGCCTAAACATCCCCGATTTCCTTTTTAACAAATTTCCCGAGGTGATTGTCACTAAATATTTTATTATCGTTCCATCTATCTCCAACCACTTTCATCCCTACAACGAATAACCAGTGGCGGCTCGTGAATTGGCAACAGGGGAAGCCCAAACAATCCCTTAATGTTAATGATTGTTCATCACCTGTTTTCAATCATTCATTTAAACAGTGGAGGGTCGGCGGTCGAAACGAAGTTAAGCCAAAACCTCGCCCTTCAATGCTTAATGACTTAAACCTTTCGCAATTTACTTTTCTTGATCAGCAGTTGCTCATATGAATTGTTAGAAGAACGGTCAGTTGAGTCAAATTTATTTGCGATAGTATTGCTATACATTGCACCACGAAATTATGAGAGGTTTTCTGTCACACATAAATTACGACGTAAATTAGGCTACCATAGGCCTACGCTATAAATTCCGCGCTCAAGAAGCTCACTAAACGGCATAGATGCGCAAATTGATTAGTGAGGCTCATTAAGCAATAAGCTGTGCAACATCGCATTCTTTTCTTCTATGTAGAAAATGGACTGTCGTGGCTTCTTGTGAAAGAAGCCTCGCAAACTAATTTATAAAGACGTGTTGATAATTTGCGTCGTCATTTGCAATCGAAAATAAATTTGATTGTCCTTCAACCAATTCGTATGAGCAACTGCTGATAAAGAAAAGTGAACTACGAAATGTTGAAGTCATTAAGCTTTGAAGGGCGAGGTTCTGGCTTCCCTTTGTTACGGCCGACGAGCCGCCGCTGCGAATAACCCTTCATCGATTTCATTTTCACTTCCTTTCTTCCTTTTCTTTTAACTCCCTTCCACCTCATCACTCTCCATTTGTCTGAAATCAAATCCCCAATCAATAGGTAACTATTCAACAAAACGCCAAACTTTTCAAATTCTCCTGCTAGAAAATCGACCAGCAAACTTGCTCGTAGCTACTACCCCAGAAGCCTTCTTCCTCTTCCAAATATCACTTTACGGCTCTCCTGATCGTCCTCCAAGTCACTAGCTAGGTTGCCCATAATACAACATTTCAATTGTACGCTATATTTAAAAAAAAATACAGCACTTTTGCTGCCCGGAAAAAAAACACAGTTGCTCTTGAACTAATTGACGTATTCCTGCGCGAGGTGCATCGTAGTTCACTGCGCGCTGTAGCGATTAGCTGTTTGGATCATCTCACAGTAAAGCTGTTTCCATTTACACGGCTGAAGACAGGCTGCGGGGCAGACAAGGGACATCGCATGCGTCCCATGGTGCGTCCTCAGTGTTACAATATAAACGGCTGAACTACGCTATTCATCCGTTATTATGATGAAATTATGCTGAAACTCTGAACAAATGTCGCATGAAAACCACTATACTGTTATCATCTTTTTACAAACTTAAGTATGTGATACACAGGAACACTTCTGATATACAGAAATCACGAAGGTATCGTGGCATTATAAAGCTCAGATCATAATTTAAAGCGGCATTATGCGTATGATTCACTGAGAATGGTAAATACATATATGTTACTGCAGAAACCTCGGCTCTGCTCTGAACAGGGCAATAAATACACATTGCTTCAAATGTACTCATTTGTTAGCAAAATAAAGTGGGGAAACTCTTTGAACTACAGGAAATTCCTCGAGCGATTCATGTGCGTTGGAGCTGGAATCGATCGGGAAAATACGCATGCGGCTCCGCTCCAGGAGCCGGGTGAAAATCGCGTGGATGGAAATGTTACGGGTTTCACATCGGTGAGCGCCACCGTAACAAAAAGATTGCGGTTCGGTGCGCTCAGGCCCCTGAAAATCACAGATAAAACGTTCAGAGGAATGAAGACGCGAACCATGCATTTCTCTTCCCAAATTTCTTCTTTTATTACAAAATATCACGAGTATTGAGCACGTAAACTTTCCCTTTGCACATGACTGTATTCTTATTTTAAGGCTCATTCTCTATCCTGGTAACACTCAGTCATCCACTCTCTTCAATGAATGTTAAATGTTTAACAAAGTACATCTCAGTCTTAATACTGTTAATAGCTACTTTCCTCAAAGTGCAAATCAGGCAATCAAGAGTAACTCTGAGTCAGTTATAAATTCACAGTGCAGTGGGTAATAACATACTCCCCTTTCAGAACACTCATTACCACATAGGGTTATCCAACCTACAATATATTACCATTGTCACTAAGGGCATGCTCATTACTTGGAACGACAGTTTGGGTTTAAGATCAAAGTTCAGTATTAACAGTCTTAACAAAGTGCTTTTCTGCAACAAACCTGCTCCTACTTGCATAAAAATCCTACTTCATAACACAGGCATGTAGATACGTAAACGTTATGTCAAGTGTTTGGGACCCGAAATAAATATAATACCTCTCTACGCACGTGTCCGCGTGAACAACCTGTCCTACTCTAATGACAATGCGAACGCTGTATGCAGATTAAGCATGGTCGGCCTATTCACGGTAGTTTGATACAAACACTCCTAACTCCTACAAGGCAATGTTATTTTAGCCTGCTATCCGGCTGGGCGAGTTTTCCATAAGCTAACAAAAGACACGAATAAAGGCAATGCCGATCAGTGGCTTTAGCTGCCTGGAACTGAACTTACAAATAGTTCATTAACTCCGGTCCTATTATTCAGTTCGCTGGTAGAAACTCAGCGAATGCGTCAGTGCGAACGTACTCAACGCGACTTGAACCAAATTGCGTGGAAGCTAGTGCTCTGGTTTCATGTTATCGGCTTTAAACCGAAACCCAAATTTGTACATGTCTCCGTTCGCTAGAGTATTGCGCGATTCTAGCCTTGCTTTTAACAACCAGCGTAAGCGAGTTTTTACAGCACAGGAAACTCGCTACACGTACCAAACAATTAGTAGCTGACAAATAAATTGGCTAACGATCTTTTTACCTGGCTGCGGACGAGTAGTTAGTTCAGCGCGGCGTGAACAAGGTTAGCTATGCTGGCTAGCAACAAGCAGGCTAAACGGCTACACCATTTTGCGCTCTTAAAACCTACTGTAAGTCACTAAAGTTCGTAAATAAAACTCCTCGCACGTACTTTAAACTTAGTTTGCTTCGAGGAAGTATATTTAGTGGTTTTTCACCGTGTACTAACCTGAAAATCACAGATAAAACGTTCAGAGGAATGAAGACGCGAACCATGCATTTCCCTTCCCAAATTTCTTCTGAAGAGGGGAGGAAACCCTCGCAGTAAGGAACATGGGCGCAACACCACCTCGGCTCTTTAGTTCCGCTCTTCTCCTTCCTTGTGAATTTGGGTTCCGTCTGGCATAAAATGTGGAATAAACCGCTTTGGCTCTGCCTGTTAATATTTAGATGCACTGCTCTAGCAAATAGCTTAATGTCTTAGTAGGCAACACATAAACCATCAATAAAAACTAGAAAAATGCGGACACATTTTGAGTGGGCCACAGAAACACTTCTTATAAAGACAATGATATGTGATTTTTGACGTACCCGTGTCTGCACCGGCGCCTGACTTCAGAACGCGTGTATTCACGTCTTCGCATTTACTTTGAGTGTAATCAGTGTGCGAAAAACTCGTTTTGCATCCAATGTGCAAGTGGGTTATCCACGATTGCGAGGTCGGACGGCAGTTTAACTAGTGCAGATATTTCGAAAATGGTCCGTGTGTGTCGCTGTGAAAGCAAAGCTCTGATCTTGGTGCACTTACAGCTTCCACCGCATTCCTCCGCGGAATGTTGGACTTGTAGCTGTGGCTAGTTGCCTCAACACGGATATTGATACGCCACCCGTATCCCAAGAAGCACTCCGTGTTTGCAGTATTCATTTTTCCAGAGGATTTTGTTTGGCTACATTCAGGAAAATCTCAACGGTGCGCAGTGAAGAGCACTACCCAAGCATCATATAGAAGAATGAAACACCTGTGAAAAGGGCTAATGTAATATTGCAGGAGAAATTCATATTCCAAAGGGTCTACACAGCCACATACTGCGTATCTGCTGTGCTGGTTGTTGTATGTTTTTTGTTTTTGTTTTTTTTCATTTGAGACGCGATTCTTTGCCATTGAAAATTCGGCTTTGTCGCAAACCGCTCAGAGTACAGTCCTTGAGTTGGCAGCAGATTCGAGGTTTGCGGCTCAATAGCTCTTCAGCGAAGCACTTCTCGAACACATATGACAGCTCTATCTGACCTCAGCAACACAGAGAAGCTACTACAACACCGATTTTATCCAAACGGGCCATCCTCTGCGATCGGTAAAATGTATTGCTCTCAATATGGAGCTGGCGACCGAGCGCGAGCGTAGGGACCGTCTGCAAACTGCAAAACGCAAAACGGCTACGTTGAAAACAGCCAGTGTCCTTGCTTCGACTCAGGGAAATGCCACCAAATTTAAGCCAGGCACCCTTGAATACCTTCTGTTCATACTGCAGCACTTTGATTTGCCAAATTGTAAAAAACGGTATTCAAGGGTGCCTGGCTTAAATTTGGTGGCATTTCACTGAGTCGAAGCAAAGGCACTGACTGTTTTCAACGTAGCCGTTTTGCGTTTCGCAGCTTGCAGACGGTCCCTACGCTCGCGCTCGGTCGCCAGCTCCATATTGGGAGCAATACAACTTACCGATCGCAGAGGATGGCCCGTGTGGATAAAGTCGGGGTTGTAGTAGCTTCTCTGTGTTGCTGAGGTCAGATAGAGCTGTCATATGTGTTCGAGAAGTGCTTCGCTGAAGAGCTATTGAGTAGTGATGGCAAAGTGAGGCTTTCTGAACCAGCGAAGCTTTCCAGCCAATTGTATCGGAAAAAGGTTCATTCATTCAATGCCTCAAACTCTATGATGACCTCTGCTGTTCAAAACTTGTAGTGCAGTATGTTTGAAATAGCCTACCGGTATATTTTGGCCCAGTCTCTGTGGGTTGAACATGGTTATGAAAACTTGAACCAATAAATGATCTAATAAATACACGGATTCCTGTATGAATAAAACAGTTGTTTTTCCTGTTTGAATTGTGTCCATATTTGCGTAATAAAAATTATGGCCTGTCTATTGCCAAGCTTGTTAGGGGAAATCAAATTAAAGTGCTCCCACATCTCATTGCGACCTCTCTTTGCTACAGGTTCCAATATAATGTTTTGCTCTTTGCTGCGACTAACTCGCTATGAACTCTCCTGACTCGCAACATCGCTTTCGACTACTTCAAGCCCACAAGCGCGCGCCCTGTGTCGCGCACCTTTGAATCAAGTCGAAGCGGTCACGTGAATGTGAGCAGGAGCGAAGCTTCGGAACGAACCAAGCACCGATACATTTGCTTCGCCTTGAACTGGTTCATACTTTGACACAAGCTTCGAAGCAGGAGGGTCGGAGGTAACAACACTACTATTGAGCCGCAAACCTCGAATCTGTTGCCAACTTTACCGAAGTCAGTCCTTAGTCTGATCCAAACAGCTGATCGTTACTGCATGCAGTGAACTACGACGCGCCTCGCGCAGGAATACGTCAGTTCTTTCGTTCAAGAGCAACTGCGCTTTTTTCCCGAGCAGTTGAAGTGCCGTAATGTTTATAAATTTATCGGACAATTGAAATGGTGTTTTATTTTCAGGTAGGACCTATTTTTGGCTGCGAAAATATGCTGTTTCTGTGTTTCGTTCACAATTCACCGAAATTTCCACCCAGCACTATGCCCCGGCGCGGCTACCTGGAGGAGATCAGAGAGCTTTCTACTGAATCTAATGTAAGAAGTGGACATTTGTAGCTCATACAACCCCACTTCAAAAAGTGAACAATCCTTTAAATCTGCAAGCGGATGATCTGTGTGTTTTTGCTTAGATACCCCCGCACGTAGGCCTATGCCCTTATCCCTGGAATAAATTTATTAACAAGGAGAATCTGGAGCTAGCTCACGAGATAGGTAAATGTTTTCAACTTACTTTAAGATTTAGCTAACTAGCTAGCTGAACTGAATTCCAAGTGTAACGACAGTTGAATCAGTATGACATAGATGTCGCTGTTGTGAGCTAGCTAGCTAAGTCCCACTAGCATAACTAACAGTTAAATCAGTGGTTCTCAAATTCGGTCCTGGCGCCCCCCCTGTGTATGCTGGTTTTTGCTCCAGCCTGCAACTGCAATTCTAAGATCTTAATAAGCTGTTACTTTGTCTTAATTAGCAGCATTCCATGTTTAGAGTAGTTATTTACCATCTTAAGTCACATTTGGATGGACATATCCATTCTGCTATGGAAAATAAAAACCCTTGAACATCTTGTGCTTAATTTTCAATATTGCTGAGATTTTCAGGTGAAAACTTTTTTAAACAGATGAAATTAGACTCTGAGAAAATCAATAAGCTCCAAATTAGGTTTCTGAATGCAGGTGTTTTGAGTTTTTCCCAAATAACCTGCCTGAACCAAATAAAATCAACAGAAAACACAACAGGTGTGACTCCATTGTTTGCCAAGTAAATTGTCGGGTTTTACCTCCATGTGTTAAAGAGTTTCACCAATGAGGAACTTGTGGATATTTGCATAAATGCACCTAATTAAAACAAATCAACAGCTTGTTAAAATCCTAGAATTGCAGTTGCGGCTGGAACAAAAACCAGCATACACAGGGGGGTGCCAGGACCGAATTTGAGAACTACTGAGTTAAATGAAAGTAATTTTCTGTCATTATGTAGTTTATAAGCTAGGTTGCCGGTGTGCTAGATACTCAGTTGACTGTCAATTAAGAAACCTTTCCTAGTACAAATGCAAATGTTTGTGACTCACTGATGAGTACATCACCAGAGTGATGGCGTTAACTCAATGCAAACTTACATTGGGAATTCCTATTAAGACACTAACAGAAATTAGCATTATACAAATGGTCCAGCAATATACTAGGTTTTGACCTAGTTAGTCCTGTTTAGCCGGTGGTAATGTAGTAGACATTTGATAGGAACTAATAGAATGGGAGAATAAAGGAGCCCCAAGCATACAGCAATCCCCAAAAATTGAATGTTAGCCAATGGTGGCTACTGTGCTAGCCACGAATCAGTGTTAGAGACCGATTTCCAAATGTAGCCTAGTTAAACTAGTATGGTGTCTCCATGTCAGATTTCTTTGTTAATTTAACTATCATCCTTGCTTAGGCAGCAGGCGTTACCTTTCCATATCCATTGAGTAGATCAATAGCTACCTAGCTGCTAATTCAGTCATTTGTATTAAGAGACTTGCCAGTAGCGTGGGAATTTCCCTCTCCATTTACTACTGGAACAGTGGATCTGTTCGCTAGCCAATCAGAGCAGAATTCATTTAATGGGAGGGACACCCACTCAGAGCAGCCTGATTTTCAGAGGGTTTGAAATGACAAGAATCAAATTGCCTGAAATCATTAATTTTATGTTTTGCTTTGCTAAAAATTGCATAAACCTCCTTTTTTGGATATCCAAGACTAATATATCTGGTCAACAAACAGCATAAGATTGGCACTTTTAAGTGCTATGCTGTAAGTCCTAGATCAAAAAAGATGGACTCCTTTTTCAAGGGAGTAGAGCTCCTCAGCAGCAGTCACAAGCTCTGCCCACTACTGTCCCTCACCATGGATACCAGGAAAATACAATAGATAAAGAGAGTCATGACTGACTGTTTGGGCTTGAAACTTTAAATCATCACATCCAGTTTTTCGGGTCATCCAATCGCATTCTTTCACAGCCTTTTGCCTCAGTCAGTGGAGTAAATATTTGTTGTTGTATGAGAGCCAAGAACTTTAGCGTTGAAAGGCATGGTCTATGGTTTATATACAGTTTCATGACTAAAATTGGGAATTTAGCTTCTCTTGCATAAGAGCTCATCTTGCAAAATAAACTGGTTACTTCTCCGCTTAGTGTTTGGAGCCGACATAAAACTTTCGGTTTTCTTTTGTGGTAGTTAATCACCCCTTCCTTGAAACCTCTTCATTAGGTCTGCTGAGTTGAAAGTGCTGGAGTCTATTTGCCAATACTACATCCCTGCAGTGTCAAAATGAAACCACGGTGGGGCGCCGTTGACTATTTTTCAGCTGGTTCGTGCTGCTAACAACGTCTTCCTTTGTAGGATACTGGCATTCCCAGATAAAATGCATTTGCTATTTATTGCAACAGCTTAGTGATTTAGCAATGATATAAAGTACGTGAGTGGTGTGGGAATACCAAGGTGATCGTGCTGTTTATACATGGGCATTTTATTCCGGCTGATAGCACTCATTTTGAGGATATTGATGAGTGCGCCTCAGTTCAGTGTTACTAGATACAGTAGTACGGCTACTGCACACTAGTGAGATAATTAGGCATTTGCGAAGATTATTATCCCCCGCCAACACAAAGTGTGAGGGGGATATAGGTTTGACGTCCGTCCGTCTGTCCGTCCGTCCGAGAGAAAGGGGACTACTTTTCTCAGTAACTAGTACAGATAGGACAACCAAATTTGGTGTGTAGCTACAGACCATAAAGGCCTTGATGGAGTTCGAAAATAAGAAGCACACGATTGGCAGGGGATGTTGTAGACCATGTCGACTTGTTTTAAATGAAGCCTATTGAACAAGGATATAAATGGGCTATATTATGACAAAATATTTGCGACTATTTGACTGTTCTTAATGGCTAACGGGACAGTTTTGTGCGATGACTAGGGACGTGTGTGGCAGTCCGGCTAGCAAAATCACCCCCCCCCCCCCCCCCCCCCCCCCGAGGTTCTGCCTCGTTATTCTGGTTCTTCAGCAAATCTATATGTATAAGCTCAAAGAGATGATACTAATGCACAGACTGATATTAGCCTTTGAATCCGACGTTTTGAAATCATTAACACTTAATTTAGCTCTCTCCACGACTTGTAATACGTCTTTCTTCAACTGGACCGGTACCTCAGCAATCAGTATACGGAAATTTGAGCTCATGACAGAAGATTTCCGCCCATTTCCCCCAGAAGGATTGACCCCTTAAGATTAGTCAGACCACCAAAGCCATTTGAAAAAATTTTGTCAGCTGCACCACACAAGTCGGGTCCGCCCCCCATGACCCCCCAAAAAGACCCCCCCGGTGGGATAATTTCAACCCATCTCCCCCATGGACCAAATTTTGCCAAAATGATGAATTGCATCTATACATCACAAAGCTGCTCGACTGACAAAAATATCTGGTCGGAAAAACCTTGTCAGTCGCCCTTGAAGAAACCCCCTGTCCCCCTGTCGAAATTATCCCAAACAGTGCCAGTTCCACAATTTCCTGACAATTTCATACCCTATGGAGTCGCCATGTGTGCCTTTTTTGCTTCAAATGTTAGCTCTGTTTCAAGTTCTTCTGTAACATGATAGCTCACACAATGAGCCAACTTGTTCATCATCTCCAGAACTTTCCTGCTTCCGGTCAGACTCTTAAGTGCTAAGCCAATTGAGAGATGTTTTCCTGGCTTCTTTTGCCCTGACGTTGCAGCAAAGACTGCATCCTGACTCATAGACTTAATTCTTCTCTGCTTGTTTGGTTGACTCCAACGTCTTGGATCCGGTCCACCAATTAGATGCTTGAAAAATTCTGACACTAAAACTGGTACGTCAACCTCACCTTGATACACGTCTTCTAATGTCAGGTTTTCTGGTAGTTTTGTAGCTTTTGCATTGTTAATGGCTTCTCTCAGTGCAAGTGCTACTTTCTTCACTTGAACACTAATGTTTGTAACCTCATCATGATGTTTCCGCAAGGCTTCTTCTGTTGTCAAAGTAGCACTGAATAAGATATTTCCCCTTTTTGTTTTTCCTTTCTCCACTCTAATTCGTTGCCCAAAATGTTTTTCAAGCTTTAGCTCCAGCTTTTGTGAAGATGTTATGGTATCTTTAAAGTTCTCTCCCCCAATCTCTCGCACAAGAGCTTGGTAGTGGTCACGAATATCAGTTAGATGATGCATGTGTTTATTTGCTATAACTGTTTCTTCAATATAGGAAACCAGGGCATCAAATGCTTTTGAATAAACATCCCTTTCCTCATGCCAGCAATTAGTTTGAAGGGTGCCCTTTTTCATATTCTCTTTTTGCATGATGCATTGCCGTTGCTTCTGCTTGATAGTTTGATCGACAAATCGCGATATTTCACTTCCTTTGCTGCGAAATCAATCTCACTTATCCGTGTCAGTAACTGGTCATCTTCCTTCCAACGTGCATACTTCCTCGCACTTTCTTCTTCGAAGTTAGATGTTTCAACATTAACCAGCCGTTGCTCCACTTTTTTAACTGATTTTCTTGCGCTGCCACAAAAGAGGCACACTTGTGGGAATACGCCTGTACGTTGGTTTGGCTTTGGAGCTTTTACATCAGCACGGGTGGTTCTTTTACCTAGGCCTTGTTCTTGCTGTTCAGATTTACTTTCCATGGCAGCAACAACATCCACGTCACCTCGATGTGCTTTCGGTAAAGCCGTAAATTTCTTACAGCACTTGGCGTAACTTCATACTTCAAGGCGTAACATTTCCGTACAGCTAAAATCTGTTTGCACTTTTGCAAGGTGTCATGACTGAAGAGAACGACATCATCCTTAATGTCTGATTCATGATCTTTCCCATGCAGCAAACAAATAGAACCTGAAGAGATAGAAATAAACGCAAGGCAGGTATTTAGAACCTTTGGCCAAACAATGTATTTTTGCTTACACAAGGTTTTTTTTCCTGTAGGCGTGTAGCTTCTGATATTTTATAAGGAAAAAATGATGTCCCCAATATTGTTGTAACAATTTGCAACTGGTCTTGAATAAACGCGATTCGTGCCAACCACCTCTGATTTAGGCCCCTTAATGGTGATTGGTGATGAGCCGTAATTTTAATCTAACTATTGGTGATAGTTGGTGAGGATTTTGAAATCCTGGTGATTGGTATATTTCTCATACCCCTAGGCTGGTATTCTTGAAAACTACAATAAGTTCTGGGGCACGATCTCATCACAGCTTTCAAGAATACGGCCCAAGGCCCTTATAAAATGTAAGCTCTAATAAATCAAAGTAGGCCAGCACCAGATAATAACTATAGGTCCTAATTGAATAAAACAAATCTATTAACATCGACTTTTATATGCATAATGCCTACCTCGAATCTTCTGTGGTTTATTTTCATTCGCAGTGATAAAAATGCTGAGATGTGCATTCCGACATTGTCAGCTCTTCCTAACTGGGTACTGTAGATCTGCCCGTGCACGTGTCTGCAGTAATGTTACGCAAAACCTGTGGTGTACGGTACCTAATACCTGCCTGTAGACAGTCGTGACAGTACTCAGCATTCATGTACATACAACCTGGCCTTACCATGAAATTGCATCAAGGCCACGGAGGCAATGGAAGCTGCTAAGAAACCATCTCTTCATCGTGCCTTTCTCTACAGTCAAATAACTCGGGGTGTAGCCTTTGTCTATGCCTAAATGTAGCTGCGGGGGGAGTTATTTAATGAAATAACTCCTTGCAGAACCCACTTCAAATATTTTTACTCGTTGCTAGGAACTATGCTTTGTACTTAAATAGGCTGGGTGTGTTTTGAATTTGAAATTTCGGATGCACGGTTAAACCCAACAGATAGGTTACAAGAAAATATTAGATTTTCTTCCGCTATCACCTGGAAATGAGTCTGGGGCAGATCTAGGATTTTGGGAAGGGGGTGATCAAACTCGAAAGGGGGAGGCAAAACTGAAAGATTGCTCCCCACAAATTTGCGAATTTCTTCAAGTAATTTAAGAAAAAACATTTACCTTATAGTTTGTGAGCTGGGGGGGGTGTCACTTCAAGGCGACTGACAAGGTTTTGCCGACCATATATTTTTGTCAGTCATGCAGTTTTGTGATGTATAGATGCAATACTTCATTGTGGCAAAATTTGGTCCATGGGGGAGATGGGTTGAAATTAACCCGCCTGGGGGGTCTTGTGGGGGGGGCCTGGGGGGCAGACCCGACCTGTGCGGTGCAGCTGACAAAATTTTTTAAAATGGCTTTCGTGGTGTGATTAATCTTAGGGGGTCAAACTTTCTGGGGGAAATGGGTTGAAATCTTCTGTCATGAGCTCCCAGACTATGAGTTCCTCTGTGAATTTACCTGAACAGTCCTGTTGCCATGCTGGACTATTTTGGGGATTAACTGTTTCCTTTTCAAGTACTGGATTGACAATCCAGGTAATGGGTTATGTTCTCAGAGAGAATAGAAAAAATTACCCAAATATATATATATATATAAAAATATATATTTCATTCTGAAGTAGTGATGTTACGTCTGACACTGAAGCCCAGAGGTCTGTATTGATCAAAGGGGGCGTGTCCAAATTAAGCCTGTTTCGAGGCCTGTATTGTTTTTCAGAATATCCCATGACCAAAGACAAATGAGGCCCCGGTTCTCTGAAATCACGTGATTGCCTCGTTGTGTGATTCGATTCACTGAAAAAGCCGCGAGAAATTCAAGACGTGTTCTGCGTTATCTGGTGAGGTACATGCAGAACACTGGCCAACAAATGTTTGGAACATTTTGATATATCTCCCAATAGGATAAAACATAATATACATCTGTTGAAATAAATCACATGGAGGATGAGTGGTGTGTGTGTCTACATACGTAGTTACAAACGGACTGAGAGAGAGAGAGAGAGGGAGAGAGAGAGAGATGTGTTTGCAGAAGTAGCCCTCATGTGAACATCACAGTAGCACTGCTGTATATTAAATGACCAGCAGATGTCAGTACTTTCAAATGAGCTGTTAAACGCGGCTTCATGATCAGCCTTTTCATGAAATAATTGGCTGGAAAGATTTGATACATTCATGGGGCCTTATCACACCATCACTATTCTGAAGCATCTGGGAAATCCAGCGGTGATTGAGATAGCGTGAGTACACCAAGCGTTTCTCTTACAACGCAGACACACCAAATCTGGCATGGGCGCATCTGGAAGCGACTCTGCCCTGTTTGACTCTAAGGGAATTTAATTTTTTCCTCATGCTCGCTTACTGTCGTCAGTGAAGTACAATCCCAATTCCGAAATAGTTGGGACAAAGTGTAAATTGTGAATAAAATCAAAATGCAAAGACTTTCAGGTCACATGAGCCAATATGTTATTTACGATAGAAAATGGATAACATTTCAAATGTTGAAACATTAACCAGCCGTTGCTCCACTTTTTTAACCGATTTTCTTGCGCTGCCACAAAAGAGGCACACTTGTGGGAATACGCCTGTTCGTTGGTTTGGCTTTGGAGCTTTTACATCAGCACGGGTGGTTCTTTTACCTAGGCCTTGTTCTTGCTGTTCAGATTTACTTTCCATGGCAGCAACAACATCCACGTCACCTCGATGTGCTTTTGGTAAAGCAGTAAATTTCTTATAGCACTTGGCGTAACTTCATACTCCAAGGCGTAACATTTCCGTACAGCTAAAATCTGTTTGCACTTTTGCAAGGTGTCATGACTGAAGAGAACGACATCATCCTTAATGTCTGATTCATGATCTTTCCCATGCAGCAAACAAATAGAACCTGAAGAGACAGAAATAAACGCAAGGCAGGTATTTAGAACCTTTGGCCAAACAATGTATTTTTGCTTACACAAGGTTTTTTTTCCTGTAGGCGTGTAGCTTCTGATATTTTATAAGGAAAAAATGATGTCCCCAATATTGTTGTAACAATTTGCAACTGGTCTTGAATAAACGCGATTCGTGCCAACCACCTCTGATTTAGGCCCCTTAATGGTGATTGGTGATGAGCCGTAATTTTAATCTAACTATTGGTGATAGTTGGTGAGGATTTTGAAATCCTGATGATTGGTATATTTCTCATACCCCTAGGCTGGTATTCTTGAAAATTACAATAAGTTCTGGGGCACGATCTCATCACAGCTTTCAAGAATACGGCCCAAGGCCCTTATAAAATGTAAGCTCTAATAAATCAAAGTAGGCCAGCACCAGATAACTATAGGTCCGAATTGAATAAAACAAATCTATTAACATCGACATTTATATGCATAATGTCTACCTCGAATCTTCTGTGGTTTATTTTCATTCGCAGTGATAAAAACGCTGAGATGTACATTCCGACATTGTCAGCTCTTCCTAACTGGGTACTGTAGATCTGCCCGTGCACGTGTCTGCAGTAATGTTACGCAAAACCTGTGGTGTACGGTACCTAATACCTGCCTGTAGACAGTCGTGACAGTACTCAGCATTCATGTACATACAACCTGGCCTTACCATGAAATTGCATCAAGGCCACGGAGGCAGTGGAAGCCGCTAAGAACATGTGGAACATGGAACATGCTCGCTTACTGTCATCAGTGAAGTACAATCCCAATTCCGAAATAGTTGGGACAAAGTGTAAATTGTGAATAAAATCAAAATTCAAAGACTTTCAGGTCACATGAGCCAATATGTTATTTACGATAGAAAATGGATAACATTTCAAATGTTGAAACTGGGACATTTTGTGATGGTGCGTTCAGGAACCACACGCAAGAGATGGAAATCCAAAAAATGTATGCCTTTAATGAAGTCGGAATCAAAGCCAAAAAACACAAGAATCGCCAAGCCAAAATACAAAATCCAAAAACAGTGTCGACTAGACAGGCAGGGGTCAGAACTAGAAAGACAGATGAGTAAAGGTACATAGACGGTAGGCAAAAAGTCATAGTCGATGAACAAAGCCAAGGGTCATACACAGGGCATCCAAACACAGAAATCGTGGTCATACAAAAATGGGTCAAAATCCAAAAAGGCAAAACAATACAAGAAGGGCAATAGCAAGAATTGAAGTCGGACAAACCAGTGGAAGAAAAACAATACTCAATGGCATACATGGCACTCTGCAAAAAGAAATATTGATCAACATAGTGACAAAGTCAGAACTGCAGTGAGGACTCTTAAATAGAGGAAGAGGAAGTCACATGCTACGCAGGGAACAGGTGAGCTGGATCAGACTAATTAAGTTGGTAGAATCACATGACGGAAACCCTAGGCACGAAAATTGGCGGAAGTCAAGACACGGACGGGAATCACACCGACAGCCTATGACATTTAAACAGCTCCGGTCAAGGAGTTCTAAGAGCACAGATAATGAGTGCAGGAAAGTAATTAATCATGTGTGAGAGATCTCGCAGAAACGCAGGGAAAGACAGGTAAAGTAGAGCAAGAGGCGGAGACTAGAACAGGGCGATTGCTGAGAGGGAATTAGTATGAATTAGTAGCGGTGCAACTTTACAGATTTAACTAGAGTGCTCGTTAGTAAGTTAGTAATCTATATACAGGGATTAGTATGTGTTAGTAGACTATGATACAAGATACAAATTTTAGTTTTGTTAGTTATCAGAACAGTAAGACGAAGGAAGTAAATGAGAATCGAAGGAATATATTAAACACCAGAATTCATTTAAATCGCCGGGAAGATGGACTGAACCAACTAGATCACAAGACAAGACAGGGGAGACAAGTGCGATGGGACTGAGAAATGGAATGAACTGAAAATCTGAGATTTACAACAACCAAAATTAATAAATAAAAGACAAAATCATGAACACAGGTCTTGAACATAAACATGAACATAAACATGACATATTTTACATTTTTATCCACAAAATGAGCTTATTTCAAATTTTCTGGCTGCATCAGTTCTCAATAAAGTTGCGATACAGGCAAGAAAGGGCTGAAAAAGCAATGAATATATAAGAGAATCAGCTGAAAGAACATTTAGCAAGTAATGAAGTTAACTGGCATGACATGAAGTTAACTGGCACTGACATGATAGGCTATAAAAGGGATGTCTTAGAGAGGCTGAGTCCTTCAGAAGTAAAGATGGCCAGAGGCTCTCCAACCTGTGAAGGCATGCGTAAAACAATTGTGGAATACTTTATAAACAATGTTCGTCAACGTCATATTGCAAAGGCTTTGAAGGTCTCATCATCGACAGTGCATAACATTATCAAAAGATTCAGAGAAACTGGAAAAATCTCTGTGCGAAAGGAACAAGGCCGAAGACCTTTACTGGATGCCTGTGATCTCAGATGCCACTACATTACTGACCAGTATAATTCTGTCATTGACATGACTAAATGGGCCCAGGAATACTTCAAGAAACCACTGTCTGTAAACACAGTCTGCTGTGCCATCCACAGATGCCACCGAAAACTCTATCATGCAAAAAGGAAGCCATTGTTGAGCATGATCCAGAAGCACCGCCGTGCTCTGTGGGCCAAGGCTCATTCAAAATGGACTGTTTCAAAGTGGTAAAGTGCTCAAACAAGTCCAAATTTGACTTTCTTGTTGGAAATTATGGGCATCGTGTCCTCCAGGCTGAAGAGAAGAAAGACCACCCCTCCTGTTATCAGCATTCAGTCCAAAAGCCAGCATCTCTGATTAGAGATGCACTAATCCGATACGCGGATCTGATATCAGCTCCGATATTGACTAATTAGCTGGATCGGATATTGGATGAATGAGGCCATCTAGTCACTTCAATTCTATGTTTGCAATGCCGGTTACGTCATCAAGCAAAGCACGCACAGCAGCTAGTGATGAGCAAACACAGAGCAACATGGAGGAAGCGCCAGAGCGAGCCAAGTCTGCTATTTAGAAACATTTCAAAGTTTATACGCTAATAAGTCCGACTGCAACATGCAATATCTGCAACGCGACAGTTGCATAGGGTGGTGATAAAGTTGGTAAATTCAATACCACAAACTTACAAAACCCAAAACCAGTGAAGTTGGCACGTTATGTAAATCGTAGATAAAAACAGAATACAATGATTTGCAAATCCTTTTCAACTTATATTCAATTGAATACACTGCAAAGACAAGATGTTTATTGTTCAAATTGAGAAACTTTATTTGCAAAAAAAAAAAAAAAAATTAACTTAGAATTTAAAGGCAGCAACACACTGCAAAAAAGTTGGCACAGGGGCCTTTTTACCACTGTGTTACATCGCCTTTCCTTTTGACGACACTCAGTAAACGTTTGGGAACTGAGGAGACCAATTTTTGAAGCTTTTCAGGTGGAACTCTTTCCCATTCTTGCTTGATGTACAGCTTAAGTTGTTCAACAGTCCGGGGTCTCCATTGTCGTATTTTACGCTTCATAATGCCCCCCACATTTTCAATGGGAGACAGGTCTGGACTACTGGCAGGCCAGTCTAGCACCCGCACTCTTTTACTACGGAGCCATGCTGTTGTAAGACATGCTGGGGCGTCCATGAAAAAGACGTTGCTTGGATGGCAACATATGTTGCTCCAAAACCTGTATGTACCTTTCAGCATTAATGGTGCCTTCACATATGTGTAAGTTGCCCATGCCTTGGGCACTAATACACCCCCATACCATCACAGATGCTGGCTTTTGAACTTTGCGCCTATAGCAGTGCGGATGGTTCTTTTCCTCTTTGGTCCGGAAGACACGACGTCCACAGTTTCCAAAAACAATTTGAAATGTGGACTCGTCAGACCACAGAACACTTTTCCACTTTGCATCAGCCCATCTTAGATGAGCTTGGGCCCAGCGAAGCCGGCAGCGTTTCTGGGTGCTGTTGATAAATGGCTTTCGCTTTGCATTGTAGAGTTTTAACTTGCACTTGCAGATGTAGCGACGAACTGTAGTTACTGACGGTGATTTTCTGAAGTGTTCCTGAGCCCATGTGGTGATGTCCTTTACACACTGATGTCGGTTTTTGATGCAGTACCGCCTGAGGGATCGAATGTCACGGGCATTCAATATTGGTTTTCGGCCTTGTCGCTAACATGCAGTGATTTCTCCAGATTCTCTGAACCTTTTGACGATATTACGGACCGTAGATGATGAAATCCCTAAATTTCTTGCAATAGCTTGTTGAGGAATGTTGTTTTTAAACTGTTCGACAATCAGCTCACGCATTTGTTCACTAAGTGGTGACCCTCGCCCCATCCTTGTTTGTGAATGACTGAGCAATTCAGGGAAGCTGCTTTTATACCCAATCATGGCACCCACCTGTTCCCAATTAGTCCGTTCACCAAATAAGTGAACCAAATATGTTCCAAATAAGTGTTTGATGAGCATTCCTCAACTCTCTGTCTTTTTTGCCACTTGTGCCAGCTTTTTTGAAAATGTTGCAGGCATCAAATTCCAAATGAGCTAATATTTGCAAAAAATTACAAAGTTTACCTGTTCGAACATTAAGTAACTTGTCTTTGAAGTGTATTCAATTGAATATAGGTTGAAAAGGATTTACAAATCATTGTATTCTGTTTTTATTTACGATTTACACAACTTGCTAACTTCACTGGTTTTGGGTTTTGTAAGTAAGCACCACCATTGTGCGTGCCGATATACCTTGAGGTTTTCCAGCAGGAGGTTGTTCGGCACGAAACACCGGCAGCATGAAAGCAACCAACTTAACAGAGAAGGTTATGGAGTTTGTTGTTTTGGATTCGCAGCCCCTCTGTTGTTGATGAAGAAGCAGGTCAGGTAAGAAAAAATTCTTACGTTTTATTTAAGTTAGTTACCTGTTTTGATTTTCTAAATGTTTTGGAAGTGTTAGGCTACTTCTGTTTATTTTGTAATTTTGAACAAGTTAATTAAACCACTTCTGTTTGTTGGGTTCAGCTACTATATTTTATATTAGATTAGGTTTTGAAAATCTGTTTGCACTTAATGTTTACATGGAAGTGTTGCTTCTGTTTATTTTTGTGTTTTTGAACAAGTTATTTAAGCCACTTGTTAGCTGCTATATTTTATATTAGATTAGATTTTGAATTTCTGTTTGCACAAAATGTTTACATGTTCTGTTTATTTTGTATTTTTGAACAATTTAATTAAGCCATTGTTTCTTGGGTTTCAGGCAGCTGCTATATTTCATATTATATTTTTTAATATTTGTTTGCAGTCCACTGGTTTGAGAGCTTTGTTAGCTCCTGTTGTTACTCTCGTCCGGGACGATATCGTTTTGCTCACCGTAGGATTCCTTAGCCAGCTGGCATTGATTGGGGGCATTGCCCGGACCCTATTTAAGCTCCTGTCCTTCCTCGTTCGTGTTGCTGGAGTGTCATTCTGCCTTTGACGCTTGAGCCGGTAAGGTATTTGAGAAGGAAGAGCATTGGCAGGATCTTAGATGCATTAAAGTATTAGTGGAGTGAGTAAGGGATTTATTGGGCTTATTTCCCTTTTCTTTTGGCTTATTATTGAGCTCGCCTTTGGGCTACCACGGACGACGTTAGGTCCGTAGGTAGCGCGAGCCATGTTATTTCCATTTCTTTTAGATCAGCACGTTGCTGGATTTGTCTTTTATTTGGCGTCCAAACACCTACGCTATCACAGTACTCTCCAGCCACAATGGAGACGTCAGCGGTGGCTGAAATTAAGAGAGCTATTGCCAGTCAACAAGAGATGTTGACTGGATTTGCTAATTCACTTTCTGTTCTGGTTAATCAGCGTTCTGAACTGGCTGATAGGCTACACATGCAGGAGTCTGCTCTGCAGAATCAGCAGAGCGTCCTGTTAGAATTATCGGAGAGTATTAAACCTCTAACGTTACAGACTCCACAAAGAGTTGCACAAGCACCACCCATACATTTTCCCCGAGAGCCTAAGTTACAACTGCCCCAAAGATACAGTTGCGAGGCTGGAAAGTGTAAGGGTTTCATTGCCCAGCGTGAAATATTTTTTAAGGCTCAGCCGTCACGGTTTGGTAAAGAGTATTCTCGGTTTGCGTTCATACTATCCCTGTTGGCAGGCACAGCGCTCAATTGGGTCGGCCCACTAATTAGATCTAACTCACCGGTAGAGGTCCTTGTTAAGGAAATGGTTTCTATTTTCGATCAGGACATTTGAGGACAAGACGCTGAAACGCGTTTAATGCACTTAAGACAGAGCAAGGAAAGCACATCTGAGTTTTCTATTGCTTTTCGCTCTCTGGCCACAGAGACAGGCTGCCCAGAGGCTCCTCTGGTGACAGTATTTAGCCATGCGCTGACGGAGGAGATTTAGGATGTGCTGGCTACGTTAGAACCCTGTTAAACTTTATATTCCTTAGTTCTCACTGCTGTGCGAATTGACAATTGCATACGCGAACGCAGCCGGGAGAGACTAAATAAATCCCCGCTGGCTGACAATGGGATTAAAATTGCTAGTGGCGAATGTGCATCTCCTATTTCACCCATTAAAGATTCTACTTCGGTTGAGCCCATGCTTGTTGACGGTTCGTTTAACCGTCAGTCTAAGACACCCATTAGCAGAAGAATAATCTGCTTTTATTGTAATAAGCCGGGTCATATCCGTCCACATTGTCCTAAACTTCGGGGAAACAGAAAAACCCTCTAGCTATTCAGGGGGCGCTAGAAGGGCAGACCCAATTTCCCTTCCGAACATTAATCCCCCGTAGAACTTACTGTTGCTAGTAAAAGATTTACTATTGAAGCGTTCGTAGACTTGGGCGCAGTTGATTGTTTCATGGATTTTAAGTGGGCTAGGAGGCACTCCGTCCCTACTGTTGCACTTTCACAATTACGTTCTGTCAGAACTTTGGACGGTTGCCCGCTGGGAACGGGAGTTATAACCAAAGTTTCTGAACCATTAGAAATGTTCATCTCTTTTAGTAGCCACTCTGAAGAATTTCCATTTTTCATTATCAGGTCTTCCACTTTCCCTATAGTTTTGGGAACATTCATGGTTACGGGAACATGAGCCTTGTATCAGCTGGGGGAGACAGATTAATCCTATCGTCCGCTGGGGTCCCAAGTGTAGCACACATTGTAAAACTAATGATAATGGTTCTTTCGGACGTGAAGCAATGGGGCAGGCTGACGCCGACAGCGAGTGTGAGGAGGGTATCACGCCGTACCCTCCCAGACTGGACAAAGGGGCGGAGGAGGGGTTAGAATGGGACCCTCAATTTGACTGGCGAGAGCCAGAGGATGATTACTTTTTGGAGAACTTCAGCGACTTGGAATCAGTCACGGATTCATTAGACTCTGATCAGGGTAAAGAATTTGGGGCAACCCTGAACTTTGATTTGCCTCCCAATGTTCCCAGGGATTACGCCGATTTGGCTGAGGTATTCAGCAAACAACGAGCCTCTACATTGCCCCGCATCGTCCATACGACTGCGAGATTAATCTTTATCCTGGGACTACTCCGCTTAAGGGTTCGCTATATTCGCTGTCAGGACCTGAGCGTAAGGCTATGCGAGAGTATACTCAGGAGGCTCTCGCCAATGGTTTTATTCGGCCGTCCACGTCCCCTGCCGGAGCGGGATTCTTTTTCGTTGGGAAAAAGGATGGCTGGCTAAGACCCTGTATTGATTACAGAGGTTTAAATAAGATCACAATTAAAAACCGATACCCCCTTTCCATTAATGAATTCCGCGTTTGAACGTCTACAGGAGGCGTCATTTTTTACGAAGCTCGATCTTCATAATGCGTATAATTTGATTCGCATTCGGGAGGGGGACGAATGGAAAACTGCTTTTAACACGAATGACGGGCACTACGAATATCGAGTCTTACCTTTCGGGCTGGTTGACGCGCCCTCGGTGTTCCAGGCATTTGTCAATGACGTGCTCAGAGAGATGTTGGAGAAATTCGTCTTCGTTTATCTCGACGATATTTTGATCTTTTCTCCAACGCTGTCTGAGCACAAACAACACGTCAGACGTGTACTGGAGGCCCTGCTCCATGCCAAACTTTTTGTTGAAGCCGAGAAATTTTTTTCCCCATGCCCAGACTGTCTCATTTTTGGGCTTCATTGTGTCGAAGGGTTCGGTGCAGATGGACCCAGACAAAGTGGCTGCGGTCAGGAATTGGCCTGCACCGCAGAGTGTTAAAGAGGTCCAACGCTTTCTGGGTTTTGCAAACTTTTATAGGAGGTTTATTCGTAATTTCAGCGCGGTTGCTGCCCCCATGATCGCATTCACTAAAAAGAATACCTCCTCAGCTTTTTTTTGGTCCCCTGCAGCTGATGCTGCTTTTCAGGAATTAAAGAAACGTTTTACCTCTGAGCCGATTTTGGTTTTGCCCGATCCCTCCCTCCCATTTGTCGTGGAGGTAGATGCTTCGGAGGTGGGCGTGAGTGATATTCTGTCCCAGCGTCCTTGTGGGATAATAAGCTTCATCCATGTGCATACTTCTCCCGGTCTTTGTCCGCCGCCGAACGCAATAATAGTATTGGTGACCGGGAGTTATTAGCGGTCAAGCTGGCGCTCGAGGAATGGCGCCACTGGTTGGAGGGAGCTGAGCACCCTTTTGTGGTTTGGACAGACCACAAAAACCTCCAATATATTCATCAGACCAAACGGCGTAATTCCCGGCAGGTGCGATGGTCATTGTTTTTTAACCGCTTTGATTTTACGCTCACGTACCGCCCAGGCTCTAAAAATATTAAGCCTGATGCGCTGTCACGTATGTACGATCGCACGGATAGCGATCCTACCCCAGAGCCTGTTATTCCTGCTGCCCAGATCATAGCACCTATTCAGTGGGAGGCTGAGTCGGTTGTTCAGGAGGCGTTGAGGTCTGATCCCTGTCCTGGGGGGGAGCCTCCTGGTTGTTTATTTGTCCCACATGGCGTTAGGTCACAGGTTCTCCAGTGGGGACACTCTTCCCACCTGGCGTTCCGGTTGCATGGGCTTCCGCAAGATGCCGTTTCTGACTGAGGCCCGCAGTTTATGGCCAGATTTTGGCAGGCGTTTTGTTTGTAAGCAGTTAGGGGCCACTGTTAGCCTCTCTTCAGGGTTTCACCCGGAGACCAACGGGCAGACGGAACGTACTAATCAGTCTCTCGAAAACACTCTCCGATGTTTGGCAGCGGATAATCCCTCATCTTGGAGTCGATTTTTAGCTTGGGCCGAGTATTCTCACAACTCGTTGTGTAATTCCTCCGCGGGGCTTTCCCCGTTTGAAGCCTAAGTGGGTTACCAACCCCCACTTTTCCCAGAGACTGAGAACGATTCCGAGATTCTCAGTTAACCAGTTCATTCGGCGCTGTCGGGCGATTTGGACTAAGGTCCGTTCTGCACTGTTGCGCTCGGGGCGCAAACAAAAATCCTTCGCTGGTAGAAGGCGTCGTTTGGCCCCGTCTTATCGGGTGGGGCAGAGAGTTTGGCTGTCCACCCGGGACCTCCCGTTGAAGGTAGAATCCCGAAAACTGGCGCCCCGCTATATCGGCCTGTTCAAGATTGTACGGAAGATCAATCCTGTTACGGTCCAGTTGAAGCTCTCGAGATCTCTGTGCATACATCCGGCGTTCCACATCTCGCGGATTAAGCCGGTTAGCACTAGTGTCCTGGCGCCCGCCGACACCGCCTCCGCCGCCACCACGCATGGTTGAGGGCGGGCCGGTTTATACAGTGCGCCGCATTCTGGCCGAGAGGCGCGCAGGTCGCGGGGTCCAGTTCTTGGTTGATTGGGAGGGATATGGTCCCGAGGAGCGGTGCTGGGTCCCTTCGCGGGTTATTCTGGATCCCTCGCTTATTTCAGATTTTCATGCGCGGGGTTCCTTGGGGACTTCTGGAGCTGTCCCTTAGAGGGGGGTCCTGTCATGGTTTGGGAGCTTTGTTAGCTCCTGTTGTTACTCGTTCGTGTTGCTGGAGTGTCATTCTGCCTTTGACGCTTGAGCCGGTAAGGTATTTGAGAAGGAAGAGTACTGGCAGGATCTTAGCTGCATTAAAGTATTAGTGGAGTGAGTAAGGGATTTATTGGGCTTATTTCCCTTTTCTTTTGGTTTATTATTGAGCTCGCCTTTGGGCTACCACGGACGACGTTAGGTCCGTAGGTAGCGCGAGCCACGTTATTTCCATTTCTTTTAGATCAGCACGTTGCTGGATTTGTCTTTTATTTCAAGCCACTGCTCCTGGCGTCCGAACACCTCCGCCATCACAGAACTTTACATGGAAGTGTTTTAAATTTCTTTTTGCTGCTAATGTACACTTTGCTATTTGTTAATAAATAATATAAATTACATTTATATCTGTGTTAATTTGTTACCTTTTTTTAACTGGGCTAAATGTTTATGTCAAGTCTGATGCCCTCGCTCACATGGCAAGGTATATGGTTCATTCATTCAACAGTAGTATAGAATCGGTATCGGATATCGGCCGATATGCTCAGCCCAGGTATTGGTATTGGATTAGATGGGGAAAAAGCTGGATCGGTGCATCTCTATCTCTGATGGTATGGGGATGCATTAACGCATATGGTGTGGGACACTTGCATGTTTTAAAAAGCACCATGAATGCTGAAAGGTATATAAAGGTTTTAGAGCAACATATGCTCCCCTCCAGACAACATCTATTCCAGGGAAGGCCCTGTGTATTTCAGCTGGATAATGCAAAACCAAACACTGCAGCTATTACAACTGCATGGCTTCATAGTAGAAGAGTCCATGTGCTGAAGTGGCCTGCCTGCAGTCCTGATCTTTCACTGATTGAGAACATGCTGTCATGGTTTAGGCGTGCGTTTGTTTGTTGGACCTTTTTTGTTCTATCCTCCGTGACAATATCGGCGTTATTGTCCAACAAATTCCTGGCCCAGCTGGCTTATTGAGCTGGGGCAGAGTTCTCTGGACTCTATATATTTGGCTGGGGGTTCACCACGCCTATTGCTAGTGTCTGTTTGTTTCTAGCACTTCGGCCGGAGAACATCTTTAGTTAAATCTTCCCTGTGATTTGTTACATTCCTTTTATTGTTAGGAATTGCTTCTTTTAGAAATACTCTCTCTTGTTGTTTATTTTCACTTGCACTGCTTCCGTGTTGCAGACTTTTATTTATCTTTGGAAGCGCGAGCCTTTACCGGAAGTTTTTACCTTTTTTGTGTTTGTCTCTTATCTGGGCTGCTCATTGCTCTTTCTCTCGCTGGTCGCGGCACCTGGCATCCTATTACACCCTATTACATCCTATTAGCCCATTACACATGTGGCACATAATTATACAAAAAGTTTATCAAAGGAGACCCAAAACTCCAGCAGCTGGAAGCCTGTATCAGACGAGTGGGATCAAATTCCATTGGCTAAACTCAAGAAACTTGTCTCCTCAATGCCCAGACGCCTCCACTCTGTTAAAAAGTTGCCACACCATGGTAAACAGGCCCCTGTCCCAACTTTTTTAAGACCTGTAGCAGTCATCAAATTTGAAATGAGCTCATTTTGTGGATAAAATTGTAAAATATTTCAGTTTCAACATCTGATATGTTATCTCTGTTTCATTGTGAATAAAATACTGGCTTGTGTGATTTGAAAGTGTTTTGATTTTATGCACAATTTACACTTTGTCCCAACTATTTAGGAATTGGACTTGTAGAAGGAGTCATAGTCTCTAGATTTTAGAAGCAAGTACTCCCTGCTCACAACCTATGGCTACATGATGAGGTTGCGATGTTTATCTGTCTATCTCAGTATCCTTGGAAACAGCCTTCAGCCACTGGTTATGGATAAAGTTTTACAAGCCTCCAGCCAAGGCCAAAGTCATTACATCTACGCTGCTATTCTGCTGAAAGATTCCAATGAGATTTATGTCAAGGGCGGTTGTGTCACATATCCTTTCAATTCACCCTTGTTTGTCAAAGTGTCCCCACATCATATAGTGAGACATTTCTGATCTGAAAAAGGGATGTCTGTATACACATAAAAGAGGTTCTAGAATAATTCGGCATCATACATATGAAGGCCTCGGCTGAGGGAATCAAATCGAGGAAATCACTGGGTCAGCCTGACCCATCGCTACTGAGAAGCCTCCAATTACAGGGGCCCTCTTTCTTGGAATTGGAAACGCATATTTTGACGCAATAGAGCGTGCCAGCATTCTGTTGGACTTGGTCCGTGCAAGATGAAGCCGATACCGCAGCCGCCGTTTTGACAGGCGACCCGACCTGAGCAACAGCGTGTCATCTGATTGAAACAATTGCTTCGTCTTTTACCCTGTGAAGAAAATCTTCGTCCTTCTGTGAAAACATGTTTTGGATATTCATGATAGGCTTACGTAGAAAAACAGGTGCCGAGCACAGTGATGCACTATTATGTAATCAGTGAAGCATACCAGAATGCAAAGGCGCGGGGGTGTGGTGGTTTGTACTTTGGCTATCAGTCAAGGAAGCTTCTCTAATTCTGTCAAATGTCTACTGCTGCACATCGTCAAATTACTGAACATATTTTCCTGCACATGAACCGTCATTTTCAGGCCGCCAAAACAGTTCCTTAGTATGACTCAAGTGGGCTCGCATTTCATAAAAATAGCATACAACCCCAATACTGTTCAAAGAGATGGCACATCATTGAAAATGCACACTACAGGCCAAATGTTTGGAGCCACCCTCAGATTTTTAATGCTGCACCAAGTGCAATGTGACCCTTGGTTTTGGGGAAGGCATTTATACAGCATGCCTTCTTGTTACATAAAATTGTTCATGACCTAGTGACAGAAAATCATGTTAACACAAAGGAACTGGAACTCAATTATAAAACATTGTGGTCAGTGATCAATCAGTCAAGACTGCTTTAAAATGTGGTCTGAGGTCTGGAATTCACCCAAAAACTATTGGCTTCCTATGTTTGACGCACTGTGGTCATTTCATGTGCAAAAAATAAGGAAAGAACAATTGATGTGTGATTATGAAAAAAATCTGAGGGTGGCCCCAAACTTTTGGCCTGTAGGGTGCATTTAAAAAAATTTTTTTTATAAAAGTTGCCCTCTGCAGCTTCAGAGACTTGGGAACAGCCATAAATGAATTCAAATTTGCATTGCCAGTTTTGTAACCTAATTTTTTAATGGAGTCAAAATTATTGGCACCCCTAAAAATTGTTGGAAATAAAATAAATCAAGGTTAAATTTTCTATCATCCTTCCCCTGTGTCATGGTTTAGTCCCGCAGGATGCAACAAGCAATACGGCAGGCACTGGGACCATGTACCCAAAGGCTGATAAAGGGACCCACTTGCACAAGCTGATACAAAAGATGGAAAGATATTGAATAAATATACTTTAAAAAATGACATAGACAGGGGAGCAGCAGCAACACACATGGAGCTAAAATGCCAGAATGCAGCAATTGGCAGTGCAGCTCTTAGATACTCTGAGCTTCACCTCCACGTCAACGAGCAACAGAACAGAACACACTGGAGACCACTCTCCGCCGGACCCGGAACACACTGGAGACCACTCTCCGCCGAACCTAGAACACACTGGAGACCACTCTCCGCCGGACCTAGAACACACTGGAGACCACTCTCCGCCGGACCCGGAACACACTGGAGACCTAACCCCGCCGGACCCGGAACACACCGGAGACCACACTCCGCCGAACCCAGAACACACTGGAGACCACTCTTCGCCGGACCCGGAACACACTGGAGACCTAACCCCGCCGGACCCGGTACACACCGGAGACCACACTCCGCAGGACCCAGAACACACTGGAGACCACTCTCCGCAGGACCCGGAACACACTGGAGGCCAAACCTCGCTGGACCCGGAACACACTGCAGACCATACTCCGCCGGACCTGGAACACACTGGAGGCTTAACTCCGCCGGACCCGGAACACACTGGAGGCTTAACTCCGCCGGACCCGGAACACTGCTCCCCTACAAAAAAAACACTGCTGCTGCTCCCCATACAACCAGCCTGGCTGAGTCCCAAGCTGACAGCCGCATTCTGGCATTTCAGCTCTGTGTGTGTTGCTGCTGCTGCCCTGTCACTTTGTCATTTTTTAAAGTATGTTTATTAATTATCTTTCATTTTTTTTGTACCAGCTTGTGCGAGTGGGTCCCTTTATCAGCCTTTGGGTACATGGTCTCAGTGCCTGCTGGATTGCATGTTGCATCCGGCGGGACTAAACCATGACACCCCGACTGTATATTTGCATGAAATATCCACTCGCTTGCTCGTACAGGATTTTTGTTTCTTTATCCTGTAGCTGTGACAGCTTTTGTGGCCTTTGGGAAACTTACTCATCACCTGATCATTCAGGGGTGCGTTTCCCAAAAGCGTAGTTGCTAACTACGTTAACAACTTACATAGTTTATCCATTCACAATCAATGGGGCCAACTATGTAAGTTAGCATCTGTGATTTCGGGAAATGCTCCCCAGGTCAGTTTTACCTGACTGAATAGTGTTCAGTTGTCCTAAGGTTTCATGGCAACTCAGAAAACCTTTGTCAGTTGAAAAATTTAATTTGTAATAATCTTGGCAAACCCACCACGCCATATGTTGATCCTATAGAAATTGAAATAAAGTTCTTATTTTCATGCTGGTATTTATGCAGTTCAAGCATTTACAACCTGACAAGGCCCTGCAGAGCTATTTCACTGGCAGTACAGTTGAATGCTCACGCTCAGTCCCTTTGTGGATGCTTTTTGAACCAAACGTGCTATTTTACTGGCAGCAGTGATGGCTCTTCAGCACAAAATTATTACAGTGCCTCCCTTGATAGTGCACTAAAACATAGCTATCAAAGCCAAAGCTGGTGTAGTGTAGTAAAGTGGTCGGGCCAGTTCTGTCAGCCTCAAGGTGAGGCGAGCGCGTGCTCCTCAGGTGGATGTCAGTCTCCAAGACAAGAATGCGATTGGGAACACAGGGACCCGTCCACATCCCCGGCTCCCTGCTGACTGCCTTTGCAAGGAATGCCCGCAGGCACAAAAGAATGAGTGCAGAAATTCCATCCGAGCATCTCAAAATCTTCATCGCTGTCAGAAGGGCATGCAACACTGAAATTCTCTGAAGTCGCTTCAATTCAGATGTTTTACGAAAGAGTCATGGGTTCACTTATTGTGCAGTTTCATCTCTCAGTCTACATATCAAATATTCAATTCAGGCCCGGAAGCAGAGGGTGGCTGTTTCTGCTGTAATCAAGGTAATTTATTTCAAGAATTCAAGCGCGGTTTCCTGAACACGGTGCTAATCTGCTGTTTTAGTGCCGTGACTTCGTCATGTCAAAACATTTCTCTTAAACTGGGGCACAATGTAAAAAAAGAGAGAATCTCTCAACCTAAAAAAAGTCAGTGGCCATGCTGCCCTGAAATGTAGATTAGTGAACTTGATAAGACGAGTTGTGTCCGCTACAAAAAAACATTTGAAGACCAGAATGGAAAATTATCAGTCACATTTTCACGTTGTGGAGAAATGATGAATAAAAAATTCAAAATGAAAAAATATGGAAAACACATAAAATAATAATATTATTATAATAATATACAAGAGCCATCTGGCAATGGCGGATCCCCCCCGGCTGTAGGTTGTGTAACCTACAGGTTGTGTGGACAGACGGACGGACCGAAACCCCCAAAAGGCACAACTAGACCATAAGGAGAAGCTCCATACCAAATTTGGTGTTTGTAAGTGGAATAGTTTTCGAGTTCTGGTCCGGAAACGATTTTATTACTTACAGACGGACGGACGGATGGACAGATGGACCGACTGACCGACCGCTATATCCCCCTGCATTATATGCCGGGGAGATAATAATAATATGATTAAATGTTATAATGATATATAATGTATAAAATATATAAAAATGCAAAACTTGGACTCTGATCATTTTTCCTTTGTGGTCTTTATTTGCCTTCTCAAGTTCATTTAACTAAAATTTATTTGGCAGCGTAGGCTCAATCTTTTTTGTATGTTGAAAGAAATAGTTTTCACAGCGTAGAAATGATGAATGCTGGTTCAACTAAGTTTTAATGTGCACTATTGCCTGATATAATAGGCGGGTTTCTTGTTCCAGTTTCATGCTCTCTGACCACCATGCATAATGACCCCCTTTCTATATGGTTTACGAGAAGTTTTCTTATGCAAAGGTCATGCAATATTAATGGAATTTTCTGCTCAAGAAGTCTGTTTTGTGATAAGATTTTCAGGACTTCTTCTTCTGCACAATAGGTAACGGTCAAGTCTAATCTACCGCGGGATAGTTCAGTTCACATGTCAGTTTAAGTTGTGTTTTGTCCGATCTTAAATACGTGTTGAAAAGCCCATCTTAAAGTCACTTTAAAATGTGGATCTAAAAGCAACGGCTGTTTTTCTCTGGGGTTTGCTGTGTTAAATGTAGAAAACAAAATATGCTCCGTGTACCAGCCTCTATGAGCTAGTTTCTCAAACAGAGGTGAACTCGAGAGCTACACTAAGTTCAGATTTCAATGGTGATTCTCAAAGCAAAACCTAATTCAAACCAGTCTCAGCTCAACCTGTCAGTAACATCAACCCACATTGTCCTTAGTGAATGACATGAGAAAGTGGTGCCGTGAAACTGGTTTGTTTTCAAGCGTGATCCACCTGGCACAATTAAACATGCAAAAACCTTTAACCATTTTTCTAGCACACCTGGAGTAGTTTTGCATCGAGTAAATTTGCATTATGCGTAGCGCTTTCAAAAAATGACAAGCAGCATTGCTTCAGATTCAAACCTTGCATCATTCTCTTCATTCAATGAACACTTCACAGTATGTTTGCAAATTTCCTCGTCCTGACAAGCCCTTTCTGATTAAAGCAAATTCTGTGGGGCCCTCCCTCCCCTGCCTTGGCCACAAGAGTCATTCCAGGTTACCTGAGGAGATGCATGGTGCCTGTGAAGGACTGCAGATCCATTACCTCAGGTGACACAGTTTTGAGGGGACGCCGTTACGGTAATGGGCTGTGCTGTCGTAACATTCATACATTTATGGGATAGTAAGTGAAGTATGTTTATTTTTGGGCTTAGATAACTGTGATGTGTGTACATCTCAACCTCAAACAAGCATAATCCATTCATGATCAATGTTGCCTCTTCCTCACTAGGCGTCCCAGAGGCGCTGGAGCCTATCCCAGCTGAGTCTGGGCGAAAGGCAGGGACATGCCGTGGACAGCTCGCCAGTCCATCGCAACGCGCACATGCTGTTCACTCACCATTCACAGACTCATACCTATGGGCAATTTAGAGTCTCTAACTAGCCTGACATGTTTATATTTACACTGTGGGAGGAAACTCGAGCACCCGAAGGAAACCCACACAAACACGAGGAGAACATGCAAACTCCATACAGAAAGGCCTCAGGCCCAATTCCAGCCCATGCCTCTCTTGGGATGAGTTGGCAGAATTACTCACTACACCACCATACCACCCACAAAATATTGTACAGTGCCGTGAAAAAGTATTTGCCCCCTTCCTGATTTTTTTTTTTTTTTTTTTTGCATATTGTCACACTTAAATGTTTCAGATAAGCAAATATATTTTAATATTGGACAAAGATAACCCGAGTAAATACAAAATACTGTTTTTAAATGATGATTTAATTTATTAAGGTGAAAAAGCTATTCAAACCGACCTGGCCTGGTGTGAAAAAGTAATTGTCCCCTAAACCTAATAACTGGTTGTGCCACCCTCTGTGACAACAACTGCGATCAAGTGTTTGCGATAACTGGCAGTGAGTCTTTCACATCGCTGCGGAAGAAGTGTGGCCCACTTTTCTTTACAGAATGTTTTAATTCAGCCACACTGGAGGGTTTTTGAGCATGAACGGCCTGTTTAAGGTCATGCCACTGCATCACAATTGGATTTAAGTCCAGACTTTGCTTAGGCTGCTCCAAAACCTTAAGTTTGTTTTTTTAAGCCATTCAGAGGTGGACTTTGTATTGTGTTTTGGATCATTGTCCTGCTGCATAACCAAAGTGTGCTTGAGCTTGAGGTCACCAACTGATGGTTGGACATTCTTCTTCAGGATTTTCCGGTAGAGAGCAGAATTCGTAGTTCCATCAATTACGACAAGTCGTCCAGGTCCTGAAGCAGCAAAGCAGCCCCAGACCATCACACTAACACCACCATGTTTGACTTTTGGCATGATGTTCTCATGAAATTATATGTTTTACGCCTGATGTAACAGGATGCACACCGTCCAAAAAGTTCAACTTTTGTCTCGTCAGTCCACAGAATATTTTCCCAAAAGTCTTGGGGATCATCAAGATGTATTAAGGCAAATGTTTTATAAGCCCTTTGTGGTCAGCAGTAGTTTTCACCTTGGAACTCTCCCATGGATGCCATTTTTGCCCAGTTTCTTTCTTATTGTTGAATCATGAATACTGATTTTCAATGAGGCAAGTGAGGCCTGCAGTTCTTTAGATGTTGTTCTGGGTTCTTTTGTGAACTCCTGGATGAGTCGTCGATGCGCATTTGGAGTAATTCTGGTAGGCCAGCCACTCCTGGGAAGGTTCACCACTGTTCCAAGTTTTGTCCATTTGTGGATAATGGCTCTCACCGTGATTTGCCAGAGTCTCAACGCCTTAGAAATGGCTTTGCCACCCTTTCCAGACAGATAGATGTCATGTCAAATTGATTTCTTTGTTTCCCATCTGTTGTTGAATTTCTTTATTTCGTAGCATGACATGTTGCTTTTTGAGATCTTTTAGCCTACTTCACTTTGTCAAACAGGGTCGATTTAAGTGATTTTTTCATTAAGCAGGTCTGGCAGTAGTCAAACCTGGGTTTGGCTAGTGAAATTTGACTCAAAAAATGTGGCTAATCACAGTTGATCCATGATTTAACTGGAAAAAAGTAAGCATGCAATAAGGTGATATAAGTTTTCAGGAGATTACTCATATCACCTTATTGCATGCTTACTTCTTACATAATTGAAGCACTGATTACTAAAATCCCACAAGTCACGATTTGTTAGTGTTGAGAAAATCAAGGAAAACACTTTAATTCACAAAAAAGGGTAGACAATGCTTCAGTGTAATATGCATTGTTAACTTGGTCCTCCCCCCGGATTGAAAGGATCCAGCTTGATTATATATTCACATTCTTGAAGGAATAATGGACCAAACAAAATTTGGACTTGTGGGGATTTAGGCACGTATTCAGGGTAACTGGGCTTACATTTTGTGACAATCCTTAAATAAAATGTCATCATTTACAATAAGGTGAATAAAAACACTAGAATGTGGCAAAAAGTAGTTTATTAGGAGCACTATCATAGAACATACTACTGCAGGTACCACACAACTGCACAAACAGAACAATAACAGAACCTGAAATTTACATTAGAAGTGCTTTCCCATTCTAAACAATTCCGTTCCAGAACAAAGGTATCTAGAGCCTACATCATGAACAGAATGTGGGTCTAGCATGCCTAGTGAGGCTTCAGAAGAGGTGAGCCTGCAGTGTTTGATATACAGTGAAGTGCATCCTTTGTATTGGACCAAGCTGAAAATGATGAGCACTTGGATTTTTCTTCCAATTACTTTCATTCCTCCTCTTTCGAGGGTGAATCTCATTATTTTGGTCAAGCTCTTGACCTTCTGCCCCTGCTTCAGTCATTTTGAAAGTAGTGACATCTAATGGATATTCGGAAAATGAGTTCTACATCCACCCAAGTCCAGGACTTGCTGGGATTTAGAACTCACTGAGTTGTGCCTGCTCTGGACTAGTGAGCATTTAGCCCTTAGTAATGCCTTTAACTGCCAATTATGCAGAAATGGGGATGTCACTTGTGGTGTTTTAGTGCTCAAAAGAAAGCTCCGGTCAAACTTGATAAGGAAATGGTCTTAACTCAATTTTGCCAAATGTGTGACTTGTGGGGTTTTAGCAATCAGTGCTTCAGTTGTTAATTATTTCTTGAATACTTCTTACTCCCTGCTTACATAATTCTTACTTATCTCTTTATTCTTATTCCACCAAAAGTTGCCCTCTATCTCTAGCCAAGAAGTTTAAGCTATGACATCGTTCAAACCTTAAAATAGTCAGCATAGTCTGCTGCAGTTTGCTTTTGTACAGATTTTTTTTAAATTACGAATGTAATTTTATTTTATGATGACCAAAGGAAGATCCAAGTTGGATCGAAACGTTGTCCTATTTTAATTTAAAAAAAAAGTTCTTGGTGGCTTGGAGTAGGTGTGCAGGTGTCTTTCCCTTTCTCCATTGATACTCTCCATTTTCCTTTCTCCATTATTTGATAGCCTTGCATCTATACGTGATGTTAGACAAACTCTCTCTTTGTACCGGTTGTTTTTTTTACCAATTTTTAAAAGTTATTTTTTTGCCCGTTTTGAATACAGCTATTCACAGTCATTTTCATGTAATTCAGCAGATACTTTTGACATTTTCTCCGCTATCATGCTTTCTTGTAAAAACGCCCTTAAACTTTTCTTATGTCCATCTTATTTTCTGCATTTTTTAGACTTTTTATCATTTTTATATCTTTTATACCTACTTAAATACATGCTTTTTACATGCCAGTCTATACTTGGGCATGTTGACCCGTTCTACAAATGTGACCATATGGGGTTGTTGTGATTCTGCCTTGGTTGCCATGTTTGGATTATGAATTCTGCATTGCCTGACCATGATTTCATTGAGTTTCTGATTCCATGCCTTGTTTTGTTTTTGCCTTGTCTCTGTATGTTTGCCATATTCCATCCCTGCAGTTACAAAACCCAAAACCAGTGAAGTTGGCATGTTGTGTAAATCGTAAATAAAAACCGAATACAATGATTTGCAAATCCTTTTCAACCTATGTTCAATTGAACACTGCAAAGACAAGTTACTTAATGTTCGAACAGGTAAACTTTGTAATTTTTTGCAAATATTAGCTCATTTGGAATTTGATGCCTGCAACATGTTTCAAAAAAGCTGGCACAAGTGGCAAAAAAGACTGAGAGAGTTGAGGAATGCTCATCAAACACTTATCTGGAACATCCCACAGGTGAACGGGCTAATTGGGAACAGGTGGGTACCATGATTGGGTATAAAAGCAGCTTCCCTGAAATGCTCAGTCATTCACAAACAAGGACGGGGCGAGGGTCACCACTTAGTGAACAAATGCGTGAGCTGATTGTCGAACAGTTTAAAAACATCATTCCTCAACGAGCTATTGCAAGAAATTTAGGGATTTCATCATCTACGGTCCGTAATATCGTCAAAAGGTTCAGAGAATCTGGAGAAATCACTGCACGTAAGCGACAAGGCCGAAAACAAACATTGAATGCCCGTGACCTTCGATCCCTCAGGCGGTACTGCATCAAAAACCAACATCAGTGTGTAAAGGACATCACCACATGGGCTCAGAAACACTTCAGAAAACCACTGTCAGTAACTACAGTTCGTCGCTACATCTGCAAGTGCAAGTTAAAACTCTACAATGCAAAGCGAAAGCCATTTATCAACAGCACCCTGAAACGCCGCCGGCTTCGCTGGGCCCAAGCTCATCTAAGATGGACTGATGCAAAGTGGAAAAGTGTTCTGTGGTCTGACGAGTCCACATTTCAAATTGTTTTTGGAAACTGTGGACGTCGTGTCCTCCGGACCAAAGAGGAAAAGACCCATCCCGACTGTTATAGGCGCAAAGTTCAAAAGCCAGCATCTGTGATGGTATGGGGGTGTATTAGTGCCCAAGGCATGGGCAACTTACACGTATGTGAAGGCACCATTAATGCTGAAAGGTACATACAGGTTTTGGAGCAACATATGTTGCCATCCAAGCAACGTCTTTTCTTCCTTCTAATCTTGTTTGCTTCCTTCATCTTGCTTTCCTATAGTTAATAACCGTGCTAACAGTTTATTATTTTAGTTAAAGATACTACTAACATTGTTTATAGTACTAACTAACTAACAAGCACTAGGGATTGTATAGCTGCACTTTTACTAATTGACTAACAAGTTCTCAGCACTCGCCCTATTCTAGTCTCCGCCCCTTGGGCTCTAATTTCTTGGCGCAGCCGAGGTGGCGAAGCCTGGCGCAGCCCACGCAGTGGTAATTTCATCCGGCGCAGCCCGCGCAGTGGTAATTTCGTGAAGTGCAACACCGTGTGCAGACTAAAGTGCGCCGAGATGGGTGTGGCGGCGTAGTAGGGGGAGGTGTCACTTATTCATCAAGACGCAGTGACAATTTCGTTGAGAAAGTCTTCGCTGCAGTTGCGCAGAAAGCTCGCCAGCTCCAACCTGCTCCACTTTCTGTGCAGTGGTAATTTGGCTGACCGGTGCGCAGTGCGCACACGTCACCGAAACCTCACAGGCACGTTTCCAGAATGTCAGGCACATTTCGATACAGTAAATAATTACAGCAACCACTGTTTCATGTAACTATCTGAATCCGCACATAAATTATAGTATCTATATCGATTGTCTTGATGTCAGTTCAAAGGCGGTTGGCACGCGTGATGGAAACTCGACCTGACTTAATCAACGCAACTGAATCAATGATGCAAATTAACGACTTCACATCTTTCTCAGCCAACCACAAACTGCCTCGACATCAGACAGTGCGTATATAATGCTTGCATTCTATGCTCGGTACAGCCGCTTGCACACTGGACGCGAAACAAATTTTTCACACGACTGATTACAGTCAAAGTCAATGCAGAGCTATCGACTTGTCTTGGACTTTTTATTCGTCTGTTGTCTTCCTTTGAAGATAGACAACAGTCTTTATTCTGCCTTTCTTTTGAAAATTAGTCAAATGGATCGAACAGATTCACGCTTTATTTCCACAGCAGAGATAAAATAGTGCTTGCAATCAGAGAGCAAATCAATTCCATGACCATTGACAGTGTGAATAAATTATCGCATGCACAATCAAGACTGTCCGACGCAAAATGCAAAATACTCTATGTCCGGCACCCAGCAAAAAACAAAAGTATTGATATGAGAACAGATTTATAACGGAATAAAGAATAAAAATGCATATACATCACCAACCAACAGAACATCTAAAAAAGATGACCCGCAAAAAAATTAATCGCAGTGTTTGTTGGATGTTCTGTTGTAAAAATGTTTCTTTTTATTCTTTATTTCGTTATCAATCTGTTCTAATCGTCCTCTTTTTTTTTTTTCTTTTTTTTTGACTTTCAGACGCGTGTACATTGTCTTGCGCCAATGTGGACTCACTTAATTGAGCTGAGCTTAAACAGAAACATTGATTGAAATTCTCGGTACTCATCTTTAAGAACTGAGCCCTCTTATCAAAACATTCACGTTTAATGACTAAATGAGTCAGTAGATTTGAAGAAATTAAAAACAATAATAGACTGTCGGACACGGAGATGCATTAAAACCCTGTCAGACTTTCGTACACAAGACACTGCTTTCAATGCAATCTGTCGAGCGAAAAATTTGTTTCGCGTCCAGTCTGCAAGCGTCTTAATACTATAGGCTACTATTTTTGTCACTTAGGTTTTATCGTTTTTAGTGGGGGGAAGGAATACAGCCTGATTGCTATGATCTCGTACTGAGTTAAGATCACATATTGAAAATAAATGTGTAACGTATCTTGCATTGTTGTCCATGCATGTTAATCCCAAAATTTTAAGCAGCAACAGATTGTAATTATAGGGACACGCTATCCATCGTTTCTCTTGCCAATGAGCAATATTTGACTCGGCTGTGTTATACCCAAACATGCCTTCTTTGCCAACTTGCGCTGGAAGGAGGGACAGAGGCGGGACGGAGGAGTACTTGCGCCAGGCGATGCCGGGCACAAAATTGCAATATACGCTTGGACACACCCCGTTGGCGCGGCGCACCCCCCATTCGCTGCGCCTGCGCCTGGTCTACGAAATTAGAGCCCTAAATTAGAGTCTTGAGAAATTTAAGCAGTCTTTTCACAGCCAGCCATTTGTCAGAACGTTTCCCTTGGTTTGCCTGTGCTACGATCGTTTATGCCTTGTACTCTTTGTGATTCTCTTCTGACTGAACCGTCCCTGATTTTGATTTTGGCTTTGACTTGGATTTGTTTGCATCTGTGTTTTGAACCTTTTTTGCCCGACCACAAGTTTTGTGTTTGCTGTCCTCGTTACAGCTTGGATTACATCCCTGGGATTCTGATTCTTGGATTGTGGACTTTGTACTATTGCCTCCTGCTCTCCTGGGGGTTCACCCCCATTCCTAATAAGCACAGGTTTTTTGATTACTTGCTTCTTGCATCTGGTTCCTGAGCGTAACCTCACAGGGGTGGATTCTAGCTTTCCCTGCATCCTAGCTATAGAGGAGAAACACTGGTGTACTCACCACTGCTGCTGTAGCTGATGGCGAATTTGAGATTGATCTGCCAGACTTTCACACTGCGTCCTCCACTTTCGCCACTGCGTTTATTAGAACAAGTCATTTCATTACATCTATACACATGTACTGCGTTAGATTGCGGACTTTACCCGCCAATTCTTTATCAGATGGCAGAGGTGTCTCAACTTTCACTCTGGGGAGACTGACTCGGAAAACTGCACTCTGCAGCCTCGTTCCGCCCAACTCCGCACTCCGCTGAGCTGGCCAGTGAGAAGAAAGTGGGGAGTGGGGGCCATAGCGGAAGAGCCACCCCAATGAGGCGTTTCAGACAGAGACTTCAGTCAACTACAAATGGGTTTTTTTGAGGATGGCAGTATGAGCTAAATAAGGACCCTGTTTTGGACTTTGAATGATCAGGAGTACTCTCAGGGAGTCTAAGATCAAAACATAAATTTAGAAATGTAGCAAAATAGGTCTTCAAAACTTTTTGAAGTCACAATTTAACTTCTCAGCAGCTTTCAGAAGACATGATGCACATGCACAATAATGGACACTTTTTTTCTTCTTTTTTTTTACTGTTTTTTCAGTTCAGACCTGAAAATTCAAACCAACACTCATATTTTTAGCATTAAAATGTGAGGATTTTTATCTGCTCTGTAGCTATGTCATTTTTAAAATGAAATGATTGTTTGCGGTGGGTTCTTGTTAAAGAAGTTGTTTTTCAGCCATTTTCCCACTCTGGTCTTTCATCTCCACGGCACGAAACCCCATTCAACTGGTAAAATGTTCTGATTGCTCAGCACATCAAGTGTATAGTTCAGCTTTCTTGATATCTTTCATGCTTTTAACACCTTTTACTCATTTAAACTGAACCACTGTTTTAATAATTATTACTGCTACATCACATATACTTCCATCTGCTTAAGCAACTCTCCCGTAAACCTTTGACGAAGCAAGCATGCAAATTTGGCTTTTTCTAGCTTTTTAGTTTTTTTCTCTGCCTTAAGCCCTGACCTGAAAAACGAAGTGTCTTTTATGAAACTTCTTAGAAGCATCCATCATGCGCTGTTCCCTCCCCCTGGTTTTTGTGTGAGGGTTTTGAACTGAGGCTGCAGCAACAACAAACCCCTTGTTTTTCCTTCGGTTCCAAACAGGCGGGAGATACGGGTTTGGGCAATCAGCCAAGATGATGCAACGGCCTTTTCACATAGCCTCTCAGTCACAGGACCTTGCCATCCCTGGGGGACCCCGACCTTCCTGCATTTGCCCCACTGCGCCAGCCGGGCGCACACAGATGAGGTCAATATTACAACCCTCTTCGAGATGTGGGGAGGTCCAGAGCTCCTACTGAAATTTTTTTGACTTTTAAGTGTTAAGTTGGTCAGGCAGCTGATGTTTGTGTTCACATCCGACATAGAGCTGGGTACACTTTTGATCAGGAGCAGGTGGCTACATTCTCGGTAGGGGGCAGGTGTTTAGGGTTTCTCTGGTTAAGTAATCAACCCAACTCACCTCAGTAAACAAACGATTTACATCCATAGGTTTCATGTAAACCCTGACAAGTGTGGTTAACTCAAATGTTTCGTGAAAACTGATTACCTCAAAAAACTGCATGTGAACTTAATGATCTTGTGTTCACAGCACTTAAAAACGTGAAAAATAACCTTCTTTTCTTTAAGTTCTGTCTAGACAACAGTTAATTTGGCCTGCACATTAACATTGAGGTGATCGGTTTCCACAAAACATTTGACTTCACCACACTATCAGGGTTTGCAGTGTAGAGTAAAACCTTTAATATAAGTTAAAGATGGACTTTGAAGAAAAAACTTGATGTAGAATTTTGGAGTAAAAATGTAAGATTCTTGAAAAAAGTATTTTAAGCCATCAATATTCAGGCAGTGTCTTTCAATCTTTTGTGACACCCAATCTGACATCATCGAGGCTTTGTGACTGCTGGTATTCGCATGTCAGGTGACGGTGCTTAACGGAATGCTTTTGGAGATACGCACATTCTTTGCGCATTGCGTCACCCATTGTGCCTGGGCATAGTTTATCCCCCCATATTTACTCTGATCTCCTTCACCATCAAAGCCCAAACGATACACTCGTACTAGATACCTGAGAGTCATGTTATGTGTAAACCTGAAGAAAGTGGAAACTTCTGCTGAAGCTGTAAAGTCAATGCAAACAATTCCTTGAAAACCGCAGCCGTGTCGGAACACGAGGCAAAATTTTAAATGGAACAATTAATTTGCCCGCATGGATGGACAGCTACTAAACAGTTGATGGTGAAATAAATAATTTGTTTAAAGCAAATAAAGATAAGAGTTCAGTGATAAAATCTGAACATGAAATCAGACAGCTGCATGCGATAATCACTGGAGCGCGTACTTTGCCCTTTGAACCGTCGGCGAGAATGTCAGCGCACTTTATTCAGCTTGCAGCCAAAATCTGAGTGGACAGAGAAGCTTTAGTCTGCCTTCTGATTCATTTGGCAGTATTAACAAAGGTCCATTTGCACAAAGGTCCATCCATAATTTATTTTTTTTTTTGAGTGATTTGAGATCTGTGATATACAGTCCAACTGCTCGCTTGTATTTTGGGGAAAGAACGATACACATTTTCCATGGTATTATTTCAAATGACTCTGCCGTCATTACCAAGTTTGGGTGTAGTCATCACTCAAAACATAGATTTTTAATTTCTAGATGAATCCCAAAAGTCGAGCATCATGCCATTTTAGCACTTTAATTGCCTTTTTGGTGCTGTTTATTCTCAAGCACCGCCACAGCTTCAAAAATAACTGCTGCATGATCTTTCATAAGAGGCTATTTTTGATAGCACACCGCATGAGCAGTAGTAATGTTCTATTTTTGTTGAATGCACTTGAGATTCTTTCTCATTTGTTGTTCTCTGTTGATTATGCCTTTGAGCGAGAGCGATGTGACAGGCTGTGTAGTTTCTGGGGATATTTCTGCAGTTTCTTTTCCAGGAGTCCTGTTATCTCATTCAACACATGAGACCACAAACAGGCTCACACACGGGCAGTCCAGTCTGTAGGTGCAACCTGTGCATGTACAACACCAACACATATGTTCTATCATTTTATGTTATAACTTGCGCATAACTAGTGCAACTACTGGCACGCGCACACACATACACACAAACACACATATATAATATGTTGGGCTTTCAGGTTTTTTGGGGACATTCCCTAGACTTGCATTCATTCCCTAACCACTTTCCCTGACCTTAACCCTAAACAGTACATAACTAACCCAAAGCTTAACCATAACCTAACCCAAACCTTAACCCCTAACCCTAAAATTGGTCAATTTATGCATGGGGACCTGTCTGAAAATGTACCCATTAGGATAAAAAAATCTGGAATTCCATGTCTTGTGGGGACATAAGGGTAGGTGTGCATGGACCATATATCAAGCGCGCGTGCACGCACGCACGCACGCACAGCCACACATGCTGAATGTAAACTTTGTCACAAGACTGCTGATGAATAGCACATTCTGCTCTCTCCTGTCACATTAGCATTGTGCTTGTATTATTGGGGTAGTACAGTATAGTACATGACGGCTCTTAATAGGTTTCAGTCTCTCTCTTTAATTCAGTGTTTAATCTGAGCACAGCCTACAACTCTGCTTTCGTGGTGTGTTTTCATTGCATATATCCACATATAGTAAAACCTCTCATACATTTGAAATAAGTGCAGTATGTTTTTTTCCATTGATTTTTTTCCATTGTTTGAATGTAGTATTATACCCACTTATCCTATTTCTGTGTGGATGCACCTTTTGATCAGTTAAGTTGGTCAACAACCTAAGTAAAACAGTAATATCTAAAGCTAAAGTCAGTTAGTTTTGCATTAGTTGACCACACTAATGCAAAATACTTATTACGTAACATGTAGCTTATTTTGTCTCCAGAAAATGTCATCTTTTGCATAATGTGTATTATATAATAATGCCATTTAAACCATCTCACTGATGTATCAGTGCTTTCTTTTGCCTTTTTTCATGAAGAGTAACTCATAGTTAGAACTGCTGATGTGAGTTGCAGTATGTGTTTCTGTTTTTCAATCAACCAACCTTTTTAATTAATGTGATTTGTCAGTGAGAGTGCACAGGTTCAGTCAGAGGTAGTTCCTCTCTTCACACGCAATCGAAATCAAAAACAATTCTGGAACTGGCAGAATGCACCGTGCTTTTTTTTTTGTTTTTGCCCTATCACAAAACAAGAGCACCTTCAGGAGAGAGAAACTTCAGTGCCTGCCCCCAGCCAAAAGGCATCTCTCAGCTCACAAGACCTGAGGAATCCGGGAGGTGGAGATTACCTGCTCGATAGGTAAGGATCCGGTTACAGCCTCTTTCTGTTTTGGCCTCCCAGGAATGTCCTTGTCTGTCCCCCCTCTCCTTCCCTCCCTCCTTCCTTCCTTTGCCTCACTTCACCTTAAGTGTCAGGCAACAGAAGGAGGTCAGATGCACTCCCTCTAATGTGGAGAAAATGCCATGTCCTACACAGCTGCTCGTGGGCTTGCAAATCCTGAGCTGATGTTACTACACAGGCTCGACATCAATAACCTGGCACGGAGAGCTGGGGTGACCTGGGAGAGTAAAAGCTCTGGCTAAAATATAAACCGTCTGTTTGAAGCCAGCTGCCCCACTTTCCATGTCCCTTCCTGTAGCAAAACAATATCGCAACCGCTCCCCCCCCCCCCCCCCAAAAAAAAAACACTCAACCTGCCCTCATTCCAGCGAAGAATTGAATAATTGTTCTCTGTAATATCACCCATTAAAAAATATTCAGACAGTCATTTTACTCTCTCCCCTCCCCCTTCAAATCAATTTATGAAACAGACCACCTGTATCTGGTATGTAACAGTTTGCAGATGGCCTGGATGCTCTCCAAGCTTGCTGGTGTAACTCTGCCCTCCTCCTATGAGATCTATAAAGGAATATTTATGTACTTAAGGAAACAAAGATAGAACGCCTTCCCTGCTGTATGTTATGACAGCCGTTATGATTAAAATGTGTTTGATATTGCACCCAGGGAGAGTATGCCAGATGTCTTTCACATGAGCATATTACTGCGGCATTCTATCGCGAGCAAGCCCGGAGATAGTTTGCTTCTCGTGCATACAAATTGCTCGTTGTTCGTTCAATCAGCAGTCATTCAGGCCAAGAAAACATTGTGTGTGACTTGTCTAGCCAATCGGTGACTTGAAAGACTCACTCACACTGAGACCCACTTACAAAATAGCAGATAGTCTTTATCTCTAGGACAGAAAAGCAACATTTCCACCTTTATGATACCTGCTGCAAACACCTGCCTAGGGCTGCGTAACTGTCTGAATGCCTGCCTGACAAACTGACTGAATAATTGACTGGCAGAGTGGATCAGTAGGTTGAGTTTTTCATGGGATTTTTGGAATATTCATAAAACTGGCTTTGTGGCCACTGAAATGTCACTGCCCTTCACTGTTTTACACTTGCATTTTTTGTTGCCAGTTAATTTAACTGGAAACACTCTTGCCGGTTATTTTAAGTTTAATTTTACAATAAGAATTACAACAGAGTTCTGTGTATGTTAAGTGTAAACCACAGTTAAATGCATGCAGAAATCCGCTTACAGTTAAAATAAGTGGCAGAAAAGGTGCAAGGTATAACAGTGTTCTTATAGTCAGCAAGGAACTCCATAGTGCGAAGGCACCTTCTCCCTCTATTCTAGCCCTGTCTCATCCCTTTGCAGTGTTTGTCATAATTACTCCCTTCCTGGGTGGCTTTGGTGATTTCAACCAATGCTCTTAGTTGGTCTACTGCCAACCTTGATTATCACTTTTTCCGTGCCACACAAAGAGGACCAGTTGTCACACACCAGAAAATTGTAACAGGAGTACCCCACGGGTCACTATTTGGCCCCCTTCGCTTCTCCCTTTACACCAAGTCTCAAGTTTCAACTCTCCCAGTTTGTCATATTTATTGCTTTACTGTCATGACACACATTTCTCTCTTATGAAAAACTGGTGTTGACACAAATGTCAGATTACTTTTAAAACATTTCTGGCAAATAATTAACTACAGCAAAATGGAACTATTCCTTAAGGGGAACATTATGACCATCTGTCAGGTGCGTACACACTTTCAGTAAAACACCATCCTTGTCCACTACATCAACTGCTCAGTCTATTTCTTAGTATCTCTTTTTAAGGACTGTAATTCCAACACAGTTTCCCAGTATGGATGTAAATATTCCATAATTTCTGAGGATGAAAGCTGGCAGACAATTTGTAAACCCTAATAAACTGAAATAGTTGTCACATTTTAAAACTGTGCCACGGTCCAATTGCCTATAGAGTTGTTCCCCCTCTCATCTCATCTGTCATACCTGTATCTACTTGCAATAAATTAAAACTTTTGGTGCCATCCTATTCAGCAGTTGAAGGAGCAATGAGTTCAAATTCCAGGATAGTCCTCACAATCATGGTCTTTACCGAGGTATTAAACCTGTATTTCAAAATGTGTCAGTCAGCAAATATTAGATAACTTTCTTTGGCATATCCAGTCAGTAAAAGAAATGTGGCAAACATAACATAGGTGTGTGCACAGGGTAAAAGGGTACACACTGCAAAGTAATCTAGGATAAGGTTGCCTGCTGAGCAGACAGGTTACAGTGCTTACTAGTTCATACTGTTAAAGAGAACACCACAATCAGAGATAAGCAGCGCTTATGACTTTGAAGCAAGAGATAAACATGCAAAATCCAGCGCTCACCATGATAGCAGATACAGTACAGTCAGTGAGAATTTGTGCAGTGACACAATTTTTGTGGCATTTAATTGTTGCTCTGCATGCCAACTCATGAGATTTTGAGTGAAAGGGTACAATTTGTGATTGAGGAAAACTCATCCCACTCACCACCACTATGTAGAAGCCAAAAGGCAAAACTCACGATGAACCAACAGTACACTCAGAGCAATTCTGTTTTGTGAATATGCAGACGGCCAACTTCATACTGCATGTTTTGTACAGATGAATTGATACATTATTTAAAAAAAAACTCAACAAAAATACAGCAAAAGTCATTTAAATCACTGCAATAATTTAATATTATGGCATAATGGTGCAAAGGGGACTGATGTTGCCTCAAAACAAAATTTTTGGGTTTTAAATGGGGTTTTAATCCAGCTTTGGGCCTTTCTGAGAGGCGAAAGCATGTTCTCCTCATGTTCTCTCATGTAATCTGGATTTGTTCAGACTGTTCATGGACATGCATGCCAAGCTGACAGGAGCTTCGGAATTGGCCATTGTCATGAGAGTACAAGTGAACAGGATGTGACACCAACGAAGGATTAGCATAATGGCTAGGGATTACTCCGGCCTTTTGCCCATCATACTGTATGCTGGGACAGATACCTGCTCAGACATGAGGTCTGATAACAGATGGATTGGTCTCTCTGTGTTACTTAGGGTTTCATTTAATGTACCAAACACCACTCAGTTCAAAACCAAACCAAAATGGGTTTGGTATTAAAAAAAAGCAGTATGAGGACCAGCCCAGGACCAGTTGCTCAATAATAAATTATACCTGTATTGCATGCAATAGCATCAGCTCACTGTTACTGCAGCTCTTGGGCAATGTTCATAAACTTAGTCATCATTTCCTAGATAAACCAGGAGTCATTAAAGTCAAACCTGTATTCATTCAAGCAGACAAATTGGTTAGCTGTGAAGAACATTGGCCAGAAATGATAATTTCCCTTACAGTTCTTATCATTTTACCTGACATGCACAGTACTGCTGATCCTCAGTTTTACTATGTCAAGTCCAGTAGAATTGGGTCAATGTATAAAATGTAAATAAAAACAGCGAATAGTAATTTGTAAAACTCTTTTCACCTGTATTCAACCAAAAATAAAGTATGAAAACAAAGTAAGCAATGTTTTGGCTCATCAGCTTTGTTTTTTGAAAATAATAGCTACATTCAAAATGTGATGTCTGAATCACATTCCAGTGAATTTGGGACTGGCGGATGTTCATGGGATCGCTGTATAATATCACATCTCCTAAAAACTCAGTAGCCATTTGGAACTGAGTTCTGAGTTTTGAAAGCAAAATCAGGTTCCCATTCTTGCCTGATATAGGACTTCAAGTGAGTTCGCTGTCCGAGATCTCCGTCATCGCATTTTGCAACACACGTTTTCAATGAGAGACAGGTATTAACGCACACTTTGTGACTATAAAGCTATGCTTTTTTGCAGCCCCAGACCATGGCAGTTGGTGGCTTTTCAACATGCCACTGATAACAGTCCAGATGGTGTATCTTCTATTTGGCCCTGGGAAGACCATGTCCACTATTCTCGGTGACAAGTTGAAAGATGCACTCTTCAGATCACAGACCTCTTTAAAACTTTCTCAGCAGTCCATTTGAGATGAACTTGAGCCCAGAGAAGTCGGTGGTGCTCCTGGATAGTGTTGGTGTATGGACTCACCTTCTCAAAGTAGAGTTTCAATTTGCATTTGATGATGCAAAGATGAACTTTGTTCACTGACACAGGTCATCTGAAGTATTTAAGCTTTTGTGGTAATCAGAAGTATGTTAGGTCTCATTGCAGTGCCATCTGTGGGCTTAAAGGTCATGAGCTTCCAATACTGGCATTTGGCCTCGTGTTTTACACTCGAAGATTCCCCCAGTTTCTCTGGATTTTTGTTATCTTTTTGCAGCACCATGTTCTGTTGATGGTGTGATCCCTAAATTCCATGCAATTGCATGTTCAGAAATGTCATTCTTAAACTGTTCGACTATTTGCTTATGCAGTCTGTAGCAAAGTGACAAACCTCAAACCATCTTGCTGATAAACAACCATACCTTTTGTGACAGCTTATTTAATGTTATATTATAATGGAATTACCTGTTTCCTATTCACCAGTACACCTGTGGAATGCTCGAAACTGGGCTTTTTCCTGAGGATTCCACAACTTTCCCGGTCTTTCCATTCCCCAATCCCAATTTGTTTTTTTTTAAGATGAAGGCATCAAATTCAGAATGTGTGTGCGGTTGCGTTCAGGAAACAGTCGCGAGAATCCAGGAGTGCAGGGAAAGTGATTTTATTAAGCGAGGGGGGAAACCCCCACAGGGCCGAAGGCAACAGTACAAAGTCCACAATCCAAAAATCACAGTCCACAGTGCATAATCCGAATCAAAATACCAGGGCAGCAAACACAATAATCGTAGTCGGGCAAAACGGGTTCGGTATACAGGCACAGGTTTGTCAGAGAAGCAAAAGCCAAAATCCAGTGGGCGTAATCCGAGCTGTAAACAGGGCAGCAAACACAAAACTTGTAGTCTGGCAAAAAAAGGGTTCGTAAACAGATGCAGACAAAAGTACAAAAAAACAGAGCCAAAAATTGAAAGTTGGACGGTCCAGTCAGAATAGTGACACTATGAATACATGGTGAAGACAAAACCAGCACAGGTAAACAAGAGAAACGTTCTGACGGGGAACTGCTGTGAGAAGACTCCTAATATACACATATGGGAAGTCACATGCTTATGAGGGAGAACCTAATCACATGAAATAGGCAAAAACCAAAACGCGGACAGACAAGACAATTCTATAGACATAAATATGGCTCCGGTTAAGGAGTTCTAACATGCATAGATAAAGAGAGAAAGGACAGCGTGAGCAGGTGTGGAAGATCCACTTAAATGCAGCAGAGAAGATTAGGTAAAGATAAGAGGCGGAGACTAGAGCAGGGCGAGTGCTGAGAGCTTGTTAATCAATTAGTAAGGTGCAGCTATACAATCCCCAGTGCTCGTTAGTAAGTTAGTATATACAAAGTTAGTCTGGGTTAGTAACTTTAGCAAAAATAACAAACTGTTAGTATTCGTTAGTAAAATAGAAAAGCAAGGCGAAGGAAGTAAACGAGACTGGAAGGAATGGTTGAAATCCAGAAACCATAAAATCACCCGAAAGAGTGGCAAGCAATACCGGGGCTTTGAGCGATCACATGACAAGAGACCAGACAGGGGGAGACAAAGTGCAATGCATGGCTAAAACGAAAACATGGACCGGAATGTAACTGCAGGAATGGAAAATGGCAAAATACAAAACATGGCAAAACTAAACTAGACAAGACATGAACATAATCAAGCATCCAAATCACCCCGAAAAATCAGTTAAGGAATTTATGATCCATCAACTCAAACTCCCTGCCGATACCGTCAAAAGCATCACATTTCACCACATCCATCGAATAGGTCAGAGAAAATCCACCAACGACCGCCCCCGCCCAATCGTCACAAAATTTGAACCCTTCAAGCAGAAACAGCAGGTTCAACGTCAAGGCAGACAGCTAAAAGGAGTGGACTTTGGACTCAACAATCAATTCCCGAAAGAAATCATGCGTTGCCGTAAACAGCTACACCCCATCCGTAAACAAACGATATTAGATGGGAAAAAAAGCAGTACTTACAGTGGAAAGACTTTACATTGATGGACAGTTGTACCATGATATAAACATCACCCCTTGGCTATTTTGATCATCACCCTTTCTGCCAATGCTTTTTTCTTTTTTTCTGTTTGTTTAAATCTTTCACTTCCGTTCAGTCTCCAACTCACTTGCAGTCTTTACATCCCTGTTTATCATTATTCATTTACTCCGGGATACAGCAATTCCCCACAATCATTAAGGTTGGCACCAATCATGGCACTTCAGTCTCATTTGTCACTGTCTGCAGTTGGTTCAGCTCTGTAAGTTTTGTAGGACATGTGCTTAGTATGGCAATTTTGTTCTTTTTTTTCCCTTTTTTCCTCTCCCTCACTTTTTGTGTTTTTGAAATTGTATGCACCGTTTTCTCACTGTTTTAAGCTTAATGTCTCCAGGCCCTATCTCATTATGCATACACACACACACACACACACACACACACACACACACAAATGTCAGCATTAATATAAGACCCATTGCATTTATTTTCAAATGTCACCAATAAAATTTGTAACATGGAACATCCGTGGAATTGGTTCTCAGGCTAAAAAAATGATAATATTTAATCATTTAGCCAAATTGCAAGCAGAGACATATGCAAGCAGATATACTACAAAAAACGCATCTCTCCCATTCTGACCATCACAAACTTAAATCATTACAATTCAATCAAATATTTTCTGCCCACTACAATACAAAACAAAGAGGCATTTCTATTTTAATTAACAACAAAATCTCATTTACTCACAAATCATCATTAACATTTCAATCAACAATAACCCAATCACAATTGGTAAAGTCTATGGCCCAAACACTGATGATCCATCCTTTTGTAATAACTTTTTATCCTCCATCTCCATTAACTCTAGCGGCCCAATCATAATAGGAGGCGATTTCAACACAGTCATTAACCCATCAATGGATAGAAGCAAAACTTCAAGTGAGCCTACCTGGCATTCCACAGAAACAATTAAGCAGTTCATGGGTGATGCTGGTCTTGGCGATCGCTGGCATTTGTAACACCCATCTGGAAGACCGTATTCTTTTTTCTCACCGGTTCACCAGTCATTCTCGTGCATTGATTTCTTTCTTACCAGCAATTCAATTATATCTAATATTTCAGACTGTAGCATTCATCCCATAATTGTCAGTGACCATGCCCCAGTAACACTCACTTGGAACAGCATCAGTCCACACAAAACCAGCTCTAGATGGCGCTTCAAGACATCCCTCCTCACTGACCCTAAATTTGACAGTCTTATTAAAAAAGAGTGGGCATCCTTCCTAGAAATAAATGACTCCCCAAAGTTATCTCCGTCTATTTTATGGGAAACCGGTAAGGCAGTTCTAAGAGGGATAATCATCTCATTCTCCACATACAAAAAAAAAGAAAGAACAACATCAAGAAGCTGAACTGGAGAAAAAAATCAATCAGTTAGAAGCCATCATTGCAAACAATCCATCTTAGAAAACACAGAATGAATTAAGAAAATACAAATTTCAGTTGAATGAAATAAAAAAACTCAATTCCTAATTCACAGACTTCGGCAGGAACAATTTCACCATGACAATAAATCTGGAAATACCTAGCAAATTTAATCAAACAAAATAAAGAAAAATCCACAATCTCCATTATTAAAAATTCAGCAGGGAAGCCAACACATTCGATAAATAATATTTTCAGAAATTTTTTTACCAAATTATACTCGCCAGAAACTAATCCAAGCCCAGTTGATGTCAACTCCTTCTTCAATAATATTGACCTCCCCCAGCTTTCTCATTACCAAATATCCTCACTTGAATCACCGATAACAGAGAATGAACTATCCACTGCCCTTAAAAGTATGCCCAATAACAAATCACCCGGGCCTGATGGCTTCCCTGCTGAGTTTTATAAACACTTCTGGTCTATTCTTGCCCCACTCTTTTGCAGACTCATCACTGAAATAAAACAGAGCTCCAAATTACCAATAAACATGAATACAGCCACAATTTCCCTTCTCTGTAAACCTAACAAAGACCCGTCATTAACATCAAGCCACTGCCCAATTTCTTTGCTTAATGCGGACTTAAAAATCATTACTAAAACACTCGCTCATAGAATAGAAAAAGTTATCTCTTCCATAATCCATCCCGACCAAACTGGCTCCATCAAAGGCAGGTACTCTTCAAACAACACTCTTCGATATAATGGACTATTCTTTTCAACAAAAAATGCAAACTATAATTGTCACACTAGATGCTGAAAAAGCTTTTGACAGGGTGAACTGGTCATTTCTTATATCAACATTGCAAAAATTTGGCTTTGGAGAGTCATTTATGAACTGGGTTAAATTTCTATACTCTGCACCTTCAGCCACAGTTATCACTAATGGACGAATTTCACAACCTTCCACACTGCACAGGGGGACTGGGCAGGGATGCCCACTCTCTCCCCTCTTATTCACCATTTTCATCAAGCCTCTGGCTGCAGCCGTCCGCCAAAACAACATCATTAAGGGAGTCCAGACACAAAACATACACCACAAAATTAGTCTTTATGCTGATGACATTTTACTCTTTATCCAAAATCCCCACTCATCCCTTCCATAAAAAATGAAGCTCATAGAAACATTCTCTAGCATCTCCAACTACTCTGTTAACTGGCATAAGTCTTCCTTCCTCCCTCTGCAAAGTAACAACCGGGATATGACAGCCTGAACTTTACCAATTCCTTTATGCACAAATCATATCACATATTTGGGTATTAACATCTCCCCCAGGCTATCAGAACTGTTCAACCTCAACTATACTCCACTGCTTAAAACAATAACAGACAACCTCCTCCGTTGGATGAATCTACCACTCTACTTAACAGGTCGAATTGCAACAGTTAAAATGTCGATACTCCCAAAAATTAATTATCTTTTTGCTATGATTCCAGCCCACCCTACGCTCTCATGGTTCAAATCTCTTGATTCAATTGTAACAAAATTCTACTGGAAAACTAAAACACCAAGAATCAAACTAACAACTCTACAAAAACCAAAGACACAAGGAGACCTTGCAACACCAAATTTTCATCATTACTATCTATCAAATCAACTACAATACATATTCAAATGGATCCATCCCCAGCAATCAGACGCTATGTGGTTAGACCGAGAACAGATACTTTGTAACAGTATTTTCACTTCTGATTTACCATTTCTGAGTCAATCCATTAAAACCCACACCTGTTTTCAAACACTGACAATATCCACGACCCTGATGGAAGGTGGAAATTCCGCAATAGCACAAACTCTACACTAGGTCCATCTAAACTCACTCCAATCTGGTACAACCCTGACTTTCTTAGCAACAAAAAACCGCTCTACTTTCGCACATGGTCTGACAAAGGAATCACTCACTTGAGACTCATTTTCCGGAATAATACTCTTGTCCCATTTACCCACCTGATCCAGGAGTTCGGCATCAGGAGCAATCAATTTTTGGAATATTTACAGCTTCAATCATCAATTCATGCTGCAAGAAATATCACAACTGCCAACCTCGACCTCCCAGCAGCATGCTTAGACCTCCTCAATATTTGTTCAGTCAAAAAACTCCTTTCTAAAATATACAGAATAATTTTGCAGTCTGATAACTCATTATCACTTCCTACCACAAAATGGGAAAAAAACCTGTCAATTTCTCCTGATGCCGACTTCTGGAGCCAAATCTGCAAAAATATCTACATCATGTCAAAAAATGCAAATCTACAACTAATTCAATACAAGGTACTCCATAGAACTCACTACACTGGGCACAAAATGTTTAAAATAGGGTTCTCTCCAGGCACTTGTGCGAACTGCACCCAAAACATCTCAGACACCTACATTCACGCTATTTGGTATTGTACACCTTGAATTTGGAGGGATGTCACAAAATCACTCTCAGTCCTCTTGGGCTGTCATATCCCTTTATCCCCATCACTCTGCTTACTTGGTGACACATCTAACACAAATTTAACCAAACCAAACAATAGGTTACTCCTCGTTTCCCTAGCTGTCACCAAGAAAACTATTCTCATGAACTGGAAATAAAAAAAAATACAAATATTGCTCAATGGAAAAACTCACTCTTGAATTACATTTCTTTGGAACACCATACACGACACCCCACTATTGAACCCCACTCCATTTGGTCACCAATCATTAACTTCCTACAAACCTGACTCAGCCATCTCCCTCAATAAAACCGCATTTTCTGCCCTTCTATTCCTGAGAACCAATCGTAATATAATCCTTACCCCTGCACCTAATATTGGACCATACATTTCTCTTTCTATCTCACTCTAAAACAATTTACTGACTATTGTCCCCCAAAAAACACACTCATATGTGCACACACACAAATCTCTCACGGACACACACACACACACACGCACATAACATTTACACTTAGTTATCAACTTCTGTCTGTCATTTTATCTGTCTGTCTGTATATTTATGTGTCCTTTATGTAAATGTAAAAGCACGCGCCTCACACAATAAACATCTCCACATCTGCCATTGATACATGCCCTTATCCCCCACATTTCCTACCTACTTCATTCACCAATGTTAAATATTTTTCTTTTTGTTTTCTTTTTTTCTTGAATGTACTATATATCTATATTTTTTCCTTTTTCTTTACAAACCTCATTCTGCTGTTTAATTTGTATTTTCTCAGCTGAAAATAAAAACAAAGTTGTCCTCCAAAGAGGGGGGATGGTGGCGGGCTTTAAAAAATAAAAGCATCCAAGTCACAATACATATTCCAAGGCATAGTCAGACATAGCAGAGATCAGAAACCATATAAGACCAAATGTAACAAATCATGGCAAACGGATCAGGGACATGAAAAACATGGCAAAGCAGTGCAGAATCAAAACAATATGTAAATATTCACAAGAAGAAATGCAGCTAATAAGGTTAAACTAAATATTTTTCTTTGTGCTGCTTTCAGCTAAATATAAGTAAAAGATAATTTGCGAGTCACTCAATTATCTTTATGTTTGCATTTTGCACATGGCCCAAATTGTTTGGGAATTGAGGCTGTACAATAAAGCCAACAGTGCCAATTAACTATGTTAGTGTACAAAAGCTCAATGGAAATATGCACCTATATGTCTGGCCGAAGAATAGTGATCTCATATTTTGTGTTACTTCTACCTTTTCTCCACCTTGAACTTTGAATATGACAGCTGGAATATACTGAAGACCAACTGAGATAATTGAAGGCAAATGCTTATGCAACAGCGCCCTCCATAATTATTGACACCCCTGGCTAAGATGTGTTAAAAGCCTTAACTTAAATTCAATTTTTATTGCAGAAGCATACTCTGACACTGAAAATTGTAGAAAAATGTAACCTTCAACTCAGTGAATTTTAAGGGAAAAAAAAATCCCCAAGAAATAATTATTTTTCATAAAATCACCTGTTCCACAATTATTGGCACCCCTAACAACTCCTAGGAATTAAATGTAATTGAAGTATTCCTGTCATTTCTACAGTTGTTCAGAAAGTTGATCAGAGTATCTAGGAACATTTCATTTGTAAATCATCACTTCCTGTTTCCCTGGGGTATAAATATGACGTGACACAGAGGCCATTACTCTTATCCACTCTTCAACATGACAAAGGAACACACCATTCAAATAAGGCAGATGTGGGGGAGGATCGGTGATGGTGTGGGCCTGTTTCTCTACCAGAGGCCCTGGGAACCTTGTTAGGGTGCATGGCATCATGAATGCTTTGAAATGCCAGGACATTTTAAATCACAATCTGGTGGCCTCTGCCTGAAAGCTGAAGATGGGTCGTCACTGGGTCTTTCAGCAAGATAATGATCCTAAACATGTGGCCAAATCTACACAGAAATGGTTCACCAGACACAGACTCAAGCTCCTCCCATGGCCATCTCAGTCCCCAGACCTCAACCTCGTTGAAAACCTGTGGAGTGAGCTGAAGAGGAGAGTGCAGAGGAGAGGACCCAGGTCGCTGGATGATTTAGGGAGATTGTGCAAAGAGGGATGGTCGAAGATCCCTCTTTCTGTATTCTCCCATCTTGTGAAACATTATAGGAGAAGATTAGGTGCTGTTTTGTTGGCAAAAGGGGGTTATACAAAGTATTAACATTAGGGGTGCTAATAATTGTGGCACACATGATTTGATGTAAAAGAATTATTTCTTCATGTTGGATTTTTTTTCCCCACTGAATTAATGCACTTGAATTAAAGGTTGGATTTTCCTCTTTTTTTCATTGTGGTCCTATATTATTTAGAAAAAAACTGAATTTATTAGAAGCTAAAGAACACATCTTAACCAGGGGTGCCAATAATTATTGAGGGCGCTGTATATGAGATCATTTTTGGATAATTAAGCTGAAAAGCATTTGGCTATATATTTTTAGTCATTGTACTAAATAGTCATAAAATTCTCCAAAATTTCCTTGTGGTTTTGAAGCTTGCGGGTGGACCTGTGCGTTGCATGTACAAGGGTGTACAAAATGTTATTGCGTTTGGGTGTAAAATGCCAATTTAATTGCCATTCAATCAAACATATCCCCTGGCTGCTTGTGAGCGCAATGTGATTCCTCAAGATGGAGAAATATCTGGGCGAGAGAACAATAAAGGAAGGCTTGTAAGAGAGGCTTATGGATTTCTTCACAACAAAGTTTAGCACACAAAATCCTGAGGTCAGATATATACCAATGAACAAGGCCCCACCATTAGTGTTTACATACATAGAAGGGTCAGTGAGTTTCAACAACAAAATAAGGACCATGTTTACAATCTGTACTTTGCTCTCGTCTCATATCTGTATCATACCTGAGCAGTTCTTTAGGTAGTTCGGGCCAATGAACAAGGGCATCGGATAAGAGGTGAAACTTAGTGATCCTTGTACCTACACATAATCATACAGTTAAATGAGTGAAAACGCTGCACTTTTACATTAGGTAAGGTGAAAAGTTATGTAAGACTTGACCTACAGTTGAGGAGTTCAACAATATTTGAGATAGGATATATCAAATGCAGTGTGCATGTTCACCAAGACATACATACAAAATACACCACATGTATGGGTTGCACTATAAAAATATAATCTAAACAATGTTTTTAGGGTTAATACCCTTCTGCAAGTGCACTTAGCTTCCTACGCCTGGTGAGGAGGGAGCTGGTGGGAGCTGCAGGCTGGGTAGTGATGAGGGATGCTGGTGGTTGAGAGGGCGGTCGAACTCCTGAATGATTTCCAGCACGCTTCACCCTTTCAGCGCTGTGGTTAACTATAGTTACCGAATGATGTAAGATATCAAAGTCAGATGCTGTTGAAAACCAATCGTGTGGCAACTTCTTTAGGGAGCTCTTTTAAAGAAGTTGCCACATGATTAGTTTTCAACAGCATCTGACTTTGATATCTTACATCATTCGGTCCTTAAAAATGTATTCGGCGCTCCTCCATATTCTGTCACAATCTTCGTGCGAATGCCTTCTACGCTTCCTCCCATTCAGCAACTTGTGTGTCAATCAGAAGTATGTCTCCTACGATTAGTTTGCATCTCACGTGTGCCCCATCCCCAGGTGTGTCTTGTTTCATTATTACTTTCTGATGTACCTGTGATGTCAACTTAAACCCCCTGCTTTGTGTTGCAAGTTGCTGGATTGCAATTTGCTATTTTTGCAGGGAACCAGGCAGTATTTCCTAGTGTATACTCTTTGTCTTTGGAAAGTTCAAAGTTACGTTTAACAATAGTAATTTCAGAAAGCCTTCCTCTTTACTTAATTCATGGAAGCTCCCAAGTCTATTCGGGGTTTAGGATTGGGTCTGCATTCAGGCTAATCCTGCTCAAGTTTGTACCTTTGTCCAGTTTATTACTAACAAGCTCCCAAGCCTAATTCAGGGTCCAAGATTAGGATCACATTCTAGTTAACTTTGTCAAAGTCTGTTCCTCCATCCAGTTTATTAGGAACAAGCTTTCAATCCTTCCAATGGTCATCACGATTAGAACCAAGTTCCCCTTACATTTCTCCATCCTCCTCGCGGACAGTTTGCCTCTGGCGAAGTGCGCACTACACCAGGCAGTCATCCCTAAAACCCACCGGCCAGAGATTGGCTTTGCCCTGCTTCACCCACAACAGCTGAACTGAACTGTGCCTTCTTCCTCTGGGCTCCATCCCACTGTTACCGTTTTACTACTGATAAATCTCACCATTGGATGGTACCCTGCCTCCTGGTCTGAATCATCACATATTCATTCCATTACTCCTAAAATTCTGTGTTTATTCAGTTTACAGGGAATTTAAATTGCAAGGTTAAATTTGTATATATTTAAAATAAGATTAAACTTTTTCCCTGTCCCTGACGGGCTAAATAATCCAGCGGCTTGTGGACTTATGGTGCCGTACTATCAAAAAGCTAGCAATTTATTATTTCATTCATAGGTATTTGAGCTTGTATGAATACAATCCTTACTGTTATAAATTTGATTACATTATCATCTGCAGTAAATCCAGTTTTGTTCTGTTGAAGCTTGCAAGGCCTGAGGCATGAGGGGTATTCCATGTGATGTCATCTGAAGAAAGAAGGTTTTGACACTCTCCGTCTCCGATGGTGCTGAAACTGTGTCAGATGGTGTAAACTGATGAGAAATGTTCTCTCTAAGTATTTTTTGGAAGAAAAAAAAGGTCCATATGTTTCATAAGTGTAAGTGGGAACAGGTCATTTGGACTCTGTTCCTGTTGGAACCATACAATTGGGCCGAGTCAAGTTGGACCTCTGACCCTAACCTTTTAGACCCTATACCATTTGGGCCCCAAGCAAATGGGACCCTAGACTAGTTAGACCGCAGAACAGTTGGACCCCTGACCAGTTGGGGTAGGGTTAGGGTTAGGGGGTCTGGGGTCCAAACAGCATGGGGTCCAACTGGTTTGGATCCAAATGGTCTAGGCTCCAACCGGTACTGGGTCCATTCAGTTAGGGTCCAACCGGTATGGGTCCAATTGGTATGGGGTCCAAACGACCTACACCCAATGAAAGTTCATTCATATGGCCCAAGTTTGCCATTTGACGCTGATGTTTTTTTTTCACTTTAATGCTCAATAACTTCAAAACTATGACTCCGATTTGGACCTGATTTTGCAAAATTGCTCATTAAGGAACAAAGAATCCAAAACAGCAACCAAATATCCCCCATAAGCCTCTGAACCCCAAAATTTGAATATTACCCTGGATTGTACACAATACAATTGCACTATGTGGAACAAGAGATTTAGAGCTACACAAACTAATATCTGTTCACTTGATGCATTTTTTTGTTAAAAGTTAATTTTTTCTGTCATGATTAATAAATCTCTAATACACTGCCCGTCCAAAAAAAAGTCGCATACTCAAATATTTATTTGGAACCCCTGTAGCTTTGATTACAGTGCAAATTCATCTTGTCATTGTTTTCATTACCATTTGCAATTCCAGAACATTTATTTTTGCTCAGAAATGCCATAATTTTTGGCCGATATCTTGTCTTCTCGACAAAATGGTTGAACCACCACAAGGTGGTCTTTCTTGAGCTCACCCCAATAACTTTTAATGTGCTTAAGGTCAGGACGTTGTGGTGGCAAATTTGTCTGTGAAAATGATTCCTCATACTTGTTTTTCTCATTCATGGTTTTTTTTGCTAGATACAGGCCAATAACTTGCCCATTCTGAAATACTGGAACATCATTTCCACCATCAAGGGATGTGTATTCCGACATGATTTTTTTAAAGAAATTAGTACCAACACACTTCATCAGTCAAGGTTAAAATGATTATTGCCAGCTGAAACATATTAATTTGTTTAAACATATTAAACCGCAATAATGATCCAATCAAAGAATTTGTTCATTTATTTCCAAACGGTGACTTTTTTTTTGGACGGGCAGTGTATTATCGCATTATATACTATGACTATTATCAATGAAGCATCAACATAGTTCAGTAGATATCCTCATGCAGGTGCTGCAATGATCATGGTCATAATAATATGATAAATTTGGATATTTAATTCTCTTTAATTCACATTTTTACAGGCTAGCAAGCTATCATGGCCATAAAGCCCAAAGCAATGTTTGTTTGTTTTTTGTTTGTTTTTTGCCTTTGGCCTTCCCAGAGTGCTCTGCTGCACAAGATGGCTCATGCCCATATATGGCTAACTGTTATACAATGAAACTACCACATTACATTACACAATCAATTTAGTATTTACTTCTGGAAATACTGAAAATTGAAATTCCCAGTCTTCAAAGTTGGGTTTAGGTTTACAGCTAAGATATAGTATGAATAGAGTAAGGGTTAAGGTTATGTAAATGGTAGTCCAGTCAGTTGCCTTTTTCTTCCCTGGCTGAATGAGCTACCTTACTGTTAATCACATTTACTGATTGTAGGTGGTAATCTATTGAAATTCCAGCCATGGCTTCTTATATCAACCAGTCTGAACGTGTGTACAAGTTTATTTTGCAGGTCAGTGGTCTACCATCTAGATTGATGTAACGCAATTCTTAAGTTACAGAATTTACATTGATCATGCTGTAAAGAGAGGAAACTTGCATTTGGCCCCAGCCTAAACAAGACATGTGAAAATATAGTTTTTTTTTTTTTTTTTTACTATAAACATATATCCTTTGGTTTTTAACCTATTTGATTCAGTGTACTCATTAAGCCAAGAGGTAAGTAAATATTGTGTTGTCATATGGAGACCTTTATTATGGCAAAGGGGGTGGTGTAGTATCTTAGAGGACGGTTGCTGGAGTGGTTATTGAAGAGTTATTGGTTCAAGCCTTGTACTTAAATTGGGAAACATTAAGTTTGGAGGAACCATTGTGCCCATAAGCAAGACCCTTATTCTGCAAAATTGCTCCAGGTGCTTTACTCCTCTTTCTCTCTGCTCCTCTTCACGTGCAACTGTTCAATCTGGCATTTACCCCATAGAGTCTTTGACAAAAGAAAGACATTTTCAATGGAACTTTCCTAGGTTGAGAAAAGTAGGCACGTTATATCATTGTCTCCTTCAAAGGTTAACATCTGTCCCACATGGCCTTCAATATTTGTTATTTATCAATTACCAATTAAAAAGGGCAAGTAGTAATTATAATTGGTAATTACCAGCAATCTTTGTTTAAAAAAACCGACAAAGAAGGACCTAAATGGCTTAGGACACCATATCTGGTTAAATAAATCACAGTATCGGATAAATTAATTTGGCATCAATTGAATAAGCTTCAACAACCATTTAGAAACAAAACTGAGCATGAAATTTAAAAAGGTAAGAGTCTCATGGGAACACAGAGAAAATAAGATTTCGTTGAAAATTAAAAGAACTCATTCCTAGAGGCGTGCATTGTTTTCATAGCCTATCATCGTGAGACAATAGAAGATCGTGTTCATTAACCCACGTGTGCTTGCAACCACTGGTATGCGTTTTGCGCCAAAATAACCGTTCAATGGGCAATGCACCTTAGACCCAGAGAGGTTACAGTATTGTATATATTAGCCTGGATTGTATATTGTAATATTGTAGCCTAGAAAAAGGCAAAAAAAATAATATTTTGTGAGAAGATAAAGCCAAGTATCACAAAGTACGGAAAAGTAAAACAGAATTGCCAACGGTCAACGACGTAGAATCTCAGGTCAAAAATGGAATAATACGCGTATTCTCACGAGAGCGACAACAAGCACTGTTCAACCCCTAAATCACCTCCAGATTCAATGCGAGGGTATGCAGGATTCGGTTCTCGGCTGTGTGACGTCTGAGAGGCATGAGACACCGAATGACGTCCGTACGAAAATTAAAGGGGCGTGTTCACAGCCCAGTATAGTAAAACGAAAAAGAACAGCGATTCAGGTTTATTACACAGCAGAGAGCACGGCGACAGTCACCGGAGTATGCCGCGTCAGGTTTACTTTGAAGAAGTTATATAACCACCGCGAAGGCTATTAATTTTCGCTTGAAAATAACAATAAAGAGAATTTACCTCTTTAAAATCTATTTATTCTATTTAATTATTTATTGCCTGCGTTTACGTTGGCTATCTGGGGAATTAGCCAACTTGCGGAAAGAGTGCGCCGTTTATCCCTAAAAGCCGTCAATTCGTATTATTTATTCTTTCGTCTTGAATGCATAAATTGTGGCATTCCTTTCGGGCAGACACGAAATGAGCTTAGTGTTCCTGTAAATAGACTACCTCATCATAGCAAGTGTATTTACGCAGGAGCAGCAACGGGAATCTGCGATCTGCAAGGAGCCTGAAAAGAACCCGAAAAAAAATTTGGTGATAAATAAATATTTCAATTTGCACTCAAAGACGTGTCACCGCCAACATGCCCAGCATGCGACAATCTTACACAGTGACTGTTCCCGAAGATCCTCCAGCTACAGCTTTCCCGTTCTTGAAGCCAGACCTGCGGCGGAAGACCTCGGCGGTGTCCGGATCGGTGCTGGTATCCACGTTTGTGGGGCTCCTCATCAACCAAGCAAAGGTAAGACGGGCTCGTCAATATCTCTATACTTCGTTCAACGGGGGGCTGCCGGTTCAAGGGCCTCGTACTGGCTATTTGCTTCGTCGGCGAACCACGATGAATTCGTTCGAGGATTCTGCTGTAGAATCGGAGCCGTTGAGCTAGGGTGTTGAAAGGGCCACTATTTCCCCAGAAGTTCAGAGTATAAAATCAGAATTCGCGTCTTTCGGCTGCCTTTTTTTTTTAAGACAATTGACCGAAACATCTTGACGACTCAAGTAAGCTGGTGCTGAATTGAAGTTGGGTACGTGTTGCATAAATCTCTGGTGACCATTCATTCATTCATTCATTCATTCATTTATTTGCCGTCCCTTATCTTTTAAAAACATAGTTATTTTAAAGGCATTTAATATAGATTTGGGATTACTTTCCGGGGGCATTCTACTACAATCGAAAATGCTGATGACGGGTATATTGTCTTGGAGTTCACTATGTTGTTAGTCAGTGAAGCTTGTTCTTATTTTGTGTCATGTTGTGATATTGCTGTTTTGTTGGAATATAAGCGTCATCAGTGGGTCATCTGTGTCATTTTAATATTTTAAGCATAATATACCGCAGCGGCCAAACGCGAGCCGTTTCTGCGGAGCGGCATGCGGAGGCGGAGGGAACTTCGGCTCGCGGTGGGGGAGCGCTGCTTTTGCGCGTGCAGCTGACTCGGTTATGCAACAGCAGTGGCTTCAGTACACACTCTTTAAGACGCTGCTTTCTCACCGGACGCTAAATGAATTTTTCGCTTGACAAATTACATTCAAAGTCAATGAAAAGACGCGTTTTTCGCGTCTTTGCAATGACTTTGAATGCAATCTGTCGTGCGAAAAATTCGTTTCGCGTTCTATGTGAAAGCGGCTAGAGGGGCTGGCGGAGCGCCATGGACCTCCACAGTAGTCTACTCCTAACGCTGAATTCAATCAGTGCTATTGGAGCGCTGTTGCTTGTCTTGTATCATAACGCTTAACCTTGAGGCTCAACCCCGCGATACTATTATCGATTACTTAATTTTATTTTGGCTTTTCTGCACAGAAAAATAGCTCGTTATTCTACTGCGCTACTTTTTCAGAACTTAGTCAAGAATCAACCTTTATTGCCCGACAAGTTTGTCTTAGGGCCAATTCTTAGCATCATAAGTATGTGCCAACAAAAAAATTGGTCATGGAAAAAAATCCCTAAGTTTGCCACTTTCACAGTAGTTCAACAACGAAAGAGCTTCAAAGTCCATTAAAAATCAAGAGTTTGACCTATTTACAAGTTTAAGGGAGATTTAGCTCTGAACACACACACACACACTTTAAACTTTAAAACAACCCACCAAATATTGAATTGCCTGACCCAGTGGTTCCCCGAGAACATTGTTCAGAGCATCCACCTGCTTTCCTTCTCCCCACAGTGCATCTCTTCCCAGGTGAATAGTGCTCACATGCCTGGCCGATGCACATGATGTTAAAGAGAACGGTGCTAGCTAGACCAGTTGACCTTTATTAATTGCTCCAGTGTGCAGTTTTAATATTTACATGCCCATTGTTGGTGCTGTCAGTGGCGGACTTGGGTGAGAATGGGCACGCTGAATAGCTTGTTGCTACAAAGCGCTATATACAGCTGGGTGTGATGCACTGCATTTTTAAATCACGTTCCTCTCATAAGTATCATAAAAAATTCTTGCCGACTTTTGCCAGAGTTGCCCTTCTGTTAATTCGGACCAGACAGGTTAATCTTCATCGCCTGGTGCCTTGATGAGCCTTGGGTGCCCAAGAACCTGTTGCTGGTTTATGGTTAGTCCCTCCTTGTGCCACTGCCAGTAGGTACTCACCTCTGCTCAATGGGAGCACCCCAGAGGTCTCGTCACATTAGTGATGCTCCAACCCACATGTTAGGCCATAAGGATTTGGCCGTTGCCAACTTCTCTCAACTCCTATTTCTCCCACATCGAGCGCATCCACTATGAGAACCGAATGTTCAGTTACCGTCTTAGGTTTGTCTGCAGACCCTGTATGTGCTGTTGTTACAGGTATAATCAACATTATTCTGAGAGTGGTATAATGTTTCTGCACGCGCACACACACACACACACACGTACATGCACTGATGTGCCAAAACTTTTTAACCATCTACAGATACAGTGAGTAATGTTGATTTACTGTTTTAATGTTGATCATAACGACAGCGCAACAAAGACTGCAGACAGATCTTAGATAGTGAGAAAAAAGTTGGTTCTTGTATTCAATGGGGTGAAGGTGATAGAAATGGTAACGGAAAGACTTTGACCAGGGCCAAATCTTTATGACCTGACAAGTTTGTTGGAGCATCCCTGAAGTGTCAAGACTTCTGGGGTGTTCCCAGGCAGCAGATGTGAGTATTTTCTGACAGTGGCACAAGGACAGACAAACCATGAACTGGCCACAAGGTTTTAGGGGCCCAAGGCCCAACGATGCACAAGGGCTATGAAGGCTATCCCGTCTGGTGCAAACCGACAGAAGGGCGACTGTGGAACAAGTCGCTGAGAATTTCAATAAGATTTTCATAAGGAATGTGTCACAACACACAGCGCATCATACCCTGCTGTGTATTGAGTTATTTAGCTTGCAGACCAGTGAAAGTGCCCACTCTAACCCCGGTCCATCTCTTAAAAACACCCCCAATGGGCATCTGAGCTTCAGAACTGGACCTTGGAGCAGTTGAAGGAGGTTTCCGGGTCCAGTGAGTCCCATTATTCTTTTACATCATCAGCCTCAGCTGGGTATGTGAGCACCACTTACCTGGGAAGAGATGGCATCAGGATGCACTGTGGGAAGAAGACAAGCTGGTGTAGGCAGAGTGATACTCTGGGAAATGTTCTGCTTGGAAACCCTGAGTTTGGGAATTCAAGTGACGTCACTTTGATGGAGCTGTTTTGGCAGCATTTGGGGGACCCTCACTAGTATCACTACATTAGGCAGGTAGCTTAAATCTTTTGGCCGATCGGTGTGGATATTTGAACCCGCAGGAGGAGCAGAATTTTCTGTCTTCTCAACCTGTTCTCATACCAGCTGAGGCATTTTGCTGGCTTATTTCTGTAAGTTTGTAGTAGGAGCTATGTATAATTACTGCGTGTGTGGCACAGGCCGAGTTAATCTATTCCTGTCAATTAATTATCGTGTTCGTACTGGTAAGACAGACAGTAGTAGTGATGTGTTTATTGTATTTTTTTTGTTTCTCCTCTGTTGCAGCTCTTTAATACTGTATGAGGAACAAAATCTGCACGAAATCTGCAAAGTCACTGTAAAATAGCTGCTCTAGAGCACAGCGGTATTCTATATATAATGTTTGAATTCATATAGAGTCCTATAATTTTTCAAGAATTCTCTGACATTTAAGAGAAATTATTCCCCTTTGCATAATATTTATCCCTTCTGCTTTCGTTTTAAGTCACCCTTGTTTTCGAGCATGATTGTACTGTAATATAATGCCGGTGTCAGCAACAACTTGAGAACCTGATTTGTTTCAGTTTTCTTAGCATTATACAGTTGCGTAACACCTTGAGCTTACTGCCCATGGGATACTATGAGGGTACACGGTTATATAACAAAGGTTGGAGAAAGTAACCCACTTGAGTTTTGTTGTTGTCCTCAGGTACATCTTATCGCTGCAGCATGTGACAGCTTCAGTCGTAAGATATGGTGCCCTCAAGGTCTGGAAGTACAGTTGAACTCTATAGAAACCTACAGCAGTGTAGCATGCTATAAATCTGCCAGGAGTTGTTATTCTAAAGACCTCAGGAATTATCAAATGATTGAAATACACTTTTGACGTGCGAGGATTTTGAGATGGGAGGCTGGGCCAGACCTTTTCTTTTTGGGACTTTGTAATGTTATTTATTCCCAAGGTGCTGATTGGCACCAGGGTTGGCCTGTTAAAGGCTGTTTATATTTGGACGGTTTGTGGTGAAACAACGAAAATTCCACTGGTGAACAGTGAAGGTATCGCTGTAATGTTGTTGGGGATTATTTATTTATTTATTTATTTATTTATTTATTTATCATGAGTCATCTCTCAAATTATGACTGAATGACACTGAGTCAAAGAAACTCTGAATTGAACCATTAAACCCTGACCAGGCCGTTACTGCTGAGCCTCATGGTGCCTCTGTCTCTCTTCCCCTCATAATCATCTCCTGCCCTTTGCTAAGGCCCCTCTGTAATGACCCCTTCTCCCTCTCTGCCACTCTTCTCGCGCTCCGGTTCTCCCGCAGGTCGCGTTTGGCGCCACGACCCTTCGTGTCCTCTTCGCTTTTCCTTCATCACGGGATTGTTTTGTGAGCCGCTGGCTCGTTACCGCGGGGACAGAGTGTTCTCTGCCTTTCGCTGGCAAGGTCTTTGTTGCGCCAGCCGGATTCCTGGACAGCGTTCCGCTCGTGCATTCCATCTCGCGCAGTCGTCAGCACTCACCTCTGAATGGGAAAGGCCCAAGTTTTCTGAGCAGCGCTCTTGCGGCCTCTTGATTGTTCCTTTTCCTTGGCCCTGGGTCTTTCAGCTTTGGACCAATCACGGAACAATTATGACTATCGTGTAACTGCGAGGTCATAAACTGGGCTTAGGACATTGAGCTTACTTGGCAACGTGACATCAGATGCCAGCAGTGATAAGGAAGTCATTGACCCTGAACGGTATCTACTACAACTTACAAGCAGCAGGGAAGACCAGGCAAATTCTTTACTACTCATTTTAGTGGTCGAGACTGCTCCACTTCCTCTAGTCATGATGTATGTTGAAAGCTAAATGTGGCTAATTCAGTGCAACAAGCAGCACATTTCAACTCCGAGTAGTACTAAAACGGCCATTTAGTGGACATTGTCAAATGAGTACTTCAGCCTAAATGAGCTCCTGCGGGTTTATGATGGTCTAGTGATTTATGATTGGCTTCAAATGTTATGCAATAGTCCTGTTCTGTTTGATGGCTCAGTGATACAGTGATTGATATTCTGGTCATAAGTGTATGATAGTCCAGTAATATTTGATAGCTGAGTGATATTGGGTGGTCCAGTGATATATGTGTATGAAGGTCCAGGCCTGTGTTATGTAACTGCGCTGTGAATTGAGGTTACCGAATAAGGGCGGTCTGTCGCAGTGTAGCAGTTATGCATAATTGTGTCCTGAGCTTGATGTCTGTCATGGCTGCCATCAGTAATCTGATGGCTGGGGCCAGGCCCTTCGCTTCCTGCTTAGAGAGAGGTTATAAAACCAGGATTAGTGCCTCTCTGCCCTGTCGAATCAGAGCCTGTGGTATGTTGTGACCTACTTCTGCCTGTATAGAGGGGGAATAGAGAGAGAGAGAGAGAGAGAGAGAGAGAGAGAGAGAGAGGGATGAGAGGATAAGAGAGAAATACAGGAATACAGCTGGTATGCGTATGATGCAATCCCTCTTTCACACACACTTACCCACACATTACATGTATCTACACTCTACACCACACCCACTGTCACTCTTACATTCAGTGTGATGTCCTTGTAAACATATACTGTCGCTGAAGCAGTGAACATATTTGGAAGCCAGATCCATGCAGGCCAATATTCACCCCCTATTTTCATCTCGTAGATGAGCTGAAGTCACAGGATCAGAAAGTAAAACATTGAAGTTCACACCTAACAGAGAAATGTTTGGTCATCCTGACAGCGCCTTGTCAAAGCCTCAGTGTCGGGGGTGTGTCAGTACTTTGGGCCTGATACGGTCTTGCACCATGTCTGCAGTGCTAATGGCTAACGGCGTTTCAGTGTCTTCAACGCATCATTAAGTCTGTGGTGGGCAGACAGGTCAAAAATGATGTGGGATGAGCTCGCTAGGTTTGGTGCGACTCTTTTCACACGCCTGTTCGATTGCCGTCGGTCAGCGAAAGAGACGTTGTCATCTCTCCTCCATTCTTAGCAGGACTGTGGACTGCTCCAGGCGGCCTCCTCTCTGGCTCTCCACAGTTACACACACCGGTAGCTAATCAGTTTAATGGGGGGTTTGGTGAAAGTGTGTGACTCAGTGGAAATGTACAGAGCGTACTCTGGACAAGCGCCATCCCGAACATGCTTTATCAAAAGAGCAAACGCGTTCCTCTCGGTATCTTTAGGAATGGTGCTGCCAGCCAACTGTGGCAGAGACAGAACGGCCAGGAAAGGTCAGTGGTGCTGACACCAGACCAGGATTTTCAGTCGCCGAGGCAGAATTGCGGTTGTGTGCATTCCATTACCGGACATCGCACTTGTACACCATGTGCTTTTGTTCTTTCTCAGGAGAGACTTGTCGGCGTCGGTCGTGGCAAAGTATGCTTGTTCTCGAGAGTAACGGACAGGGAGTGACGTATGATTGGCTTGTGATTCTGCTGGTGGGGGAATGTCTGTCTGAGGCTGGGTTGAATACAGGTTTGAGCTGACGTTACCTGAAGACATCTGGGTGAGGGCGAGGCCTCCAGCAACTATCCGTATAAATAGCCATGAAGAGAGGGAGAGAGAGGGAGGGGAGGAGGGTGGGCTGGGAAGGGTGGAGGATGGGAGAGGGTGAGTGAAGGTCGAGATGGAGGTGGAGATGTTGAGAGGTGCTGTGAGATTGGAGGTGAAGGAGAGGGGGAGTGTGAGAGAGGGAGAGAACAAGAGTGGGAACGTCTGAAGAACTCAGAAAGGTGCCGGGGTAACTACCGGAGATGCCATTTTTGGCTCGGCCGACGTCAGCGGGGTCGACCAATGGCAAGAGGGCTGGTATGAAAAGGTTCTATTTCGGGCAGCTGCGTTATTGGAAATCGACGAGCTGCATGCAACCTCCGGTGCGGACCGAATCTGAAAAAGACATCCTATCTCAGAACAGTGACGACACGCCGAGCAGTTTATTCATTAAAGCTGAACAGGGACTCCTTTTTCCGGATTGAGGGGCATGACATGTCACCCAGTACATCAGGTGTAATGGGCTGGTTGCAGTCACGTGCCTTCTGTTGCAGTCAGGCATTAAAAGCGTGCGCAAACTGAGCAGAACTAGCGGTGCATTGCTGCTCTGACCGCGGTAATCCTGGCGACTTTTCTGGCAGCAGGGGCCACTCTGTGAATAATTACGCTAATGTGTTTACACAAGTGTCTCTCCCGTTGGTCCACCCGGGGAATTTGGACCGATGTGTATTTCACTGCAGCCATAATCTGCGGTTAATGAATCCTTTATTTCTGCCGTCGAATGGCAGAACCTAGTAACTCACTTTTATTTGATTTTGAGAAAAAAGCAGAAAATGACCTGTAAGGGTTAAAATTGTCCTTGAGTTAGTGATCCCCAGAGAAAAATAATGAACTATAAAACTAGCCTTCCCCAAATAACCAGGCTTTAATATCAAATTGTTTCATTTTCTGCTTTTTTCTCAAAATCAAATAAAAGTGAGTTACTAGGTTCTGCCATTGGACGGCAGATTTCAAACAGATGTTGGGAATTTATATAATGGTCAGATTTGACAGATTTGCACTGCTGTGTTTACTCGCCTGGTCCGGAAAAATACTCATAAAAAGCAGTCTTTCTCTGACATCAGGTTTGACTAAAAATTGATCGAGCTTTAGAGATATGATCCAGGACATTACATTGCTCATTTAGGCAAATTTGATTAAAGGCAGTAGATTGCAAAATAAGTTGGACAGTGTCATAGTAAATGTTTCCAAGCTCTGCAAAATGTGAGAAAGCTTTGACGATGTGAGGGAATTTTATGGTGAGACACGGTTAAGAGGAATTTGGCCGAAGTACGCTGCAGTTGTAGCCACTTATGGGAATTTTATCAAATAGGCAATAGAACTAGTGTAAAATGAACACGGCAGGTTTCATACTTGTTCCAAGTGAGTCAGTGACTGGAAAAAACCCGGTCTCTGGCACTGGGATCCGGACATGGACCGCGACCTCTCTCTGGTTCTCTGGTCAGGCGTAGCACGTTTATCAGAGTGACCTTATTACGCAACTACCGGGTGTTCAGTGAAACCAGAGACGTCTGAAGAAACGCACACTTAGGTGTGTTCTCTCTGTGGGATCTTGTTATGCGGTCAGTTTAATTTCCACTCCTGGGGTGAGCGCAGGCTCTGTGCTGGACTCGTGTGAACTCCGAGAGTGATGATATAACACTGAGAACCTCGCTGTGTGTACCCTCTATTTCCCTCCTGTGAGGTACTTTCATACTGTGTTGTTTTGTAGTTGTCCATCCATGGTCACCAGTCTAATCATACATTGTGTCACACTGTCTGTTATGTTACCTCATTCACCGTATTTATCCTTATTACTTTTCCCACAGAATTCAAAGAATGCCCAAGGCTTGGTGGGACTGAGGAACCTGGGGAATACTGTGAGTATCCTGGCCTGGCCGAGTGTCCTAATGTCAGCCATCATAGTTATCGGTCACCTACCCAACCACATCACACATGGATAAAGCCCAACCCTTTGCTCCAGTTCAAACACAGTTCTTTACTTAACTTCCATGCATCTTGACTATTAGGTATCAGTGTATTAGGGAGGTGATATGTGGATCTTCTGTTTCATGGGCAGTCATTCAATCAGCCTGTTGGCCCACATTTACGCACAAGTGCGTGCCTCTGCTATCTTGATTTCTTGGGGAAAAAAATGCTGTTTGCAATAAGACCCTATTGATATGGCCACGTGAAACTGCACGTGTTCCTACTCCTTTTGCTCATATTTACTGCTGCTTAACCTTTCACCTCTACTGAACTTTGACCCTTTGTGTTCCTAACTCAAATAATAGTGTGCCCTGGTTCTTTTCCACAGTGCTTCATGAACTCCATTCTGCAGTGTCTGAGCAACACGCAAGAGCTGCGGGATTACTGCCTGCACAACTCTCACCAGCGCGACGTCAACAACAACCGCACCAACACCGCGCTCATGGAGGGTGAGCAGTGCTAGCGCGTCCACTCACCCCACGCTCTACTCCTCGCACACCTTCTGAGTCCACTGAGGCTATGCCACACTAATTTGTTTCCATTATAAAACGATCTTTTCAAACAAAAATGGTTTTCGTCTGTGCCAAAACACGATTTTACTGTTTTCAAACTAAAACAACGTCAGCAGTGTCTTTAAAAGTGTCCATTTTAGGGGTTTGAAAAGCTGGAGGAATGTGAATGCTGGGGGAAAATGTTGCAATAGTAATGCATTGTAAAATTAAAACGTAATTTTGTGGACGTAGCCTAAATCTTCAGCTAACCGGTATATTCATTCACTCTAAAAAATTAGTTGTTTCAACAAAAGTTAGTGTACAGGTTGCCTTAAAATTTTAAGTTAACTGAAGACAAGTTGAGGTAGGTACCTAAAATTTGGTTAACTTAAAATTACCTCAACTTGTTCACGAAGTTACCTCCACTTGTGTTAAATTCAGTTCACTTAGAATTTTATGCCAGCCCATACCCTGACTTTTTAAGTTAAAACAAATAGTTTTTTTTTTTTTTAACTGTGTTCCAGTTCAAATCACCTTTCTTTAAAGTGGGGGGAGAACTTCATCCAGAAAGGGCCTGTGTGGTTGCAGGCTTTCGTTCGAACTAAGGAATTGACACACCTGATACCACTAATCAAGGTCCTTAGCAAGGACTGCAGTGTCTTGATTGGTCGAAACAAATTTGTAACTGCTCACTTGAAACAAAAGCCTGCATTGACATTGGCCCTTTCTGGATGAAGTTCCCCACTCCTGCTTTAAAGCCTTTATACAACGGATAATGTTCCTCGTCACTGGCACGTAGCGTAGGAGCTGCACAGCACGTAAACGGTAAATACTTTCGCACACATACACCCTCCCAGCAGATTTTGAGGAACTTGAAGTATGCTGGGTTCATGCAGTGGTAGCTATCTGCATGGTACACACCCTTGCTGTCATGTATGTGTCATGCATAAGAGATGAGAGAACTTACACAAATTCCTGGCTGGAATAGTTGCACGGTACAATGTGAGGTGCTGTAGGATATTGTGATTCAACTTCTTTTCCTTCTTGTTTACCAATATTTGCTAGCTTTTCTTGCTAGTTAGCCTTAGCGGGAAAAAAAATCAAATATTGCTGTTTGACTCAAATACGACTCGCTACTTTCAAAAGCTGCAATTTTGGACACTAATTGAAGAGCCTAGTGCTAAAAGAACTCAAGTCACATTTTCACACATTGTGAGGTACGGATGGGAAATGTCTTTTATTGTCCACTGCCTCGATTTTCTCAAAATGGGCTTTTTGTGACTTACATAAGTACTAACGGCACCGGGGTCTTCAATTATCAGATTTTATGTACTTATTATATATTCAGACCTTTTTTCCCCCTCAAAATAGACATTTTGTGAGTTCAGTACTTTTAGCACTGAGGTCTTCAAGTTAAGGCACTGTAATACATGGATGCTCTCAACTTGAGAGACTACCAGGAAGACCTGGGTCATGTGAAAGAAAGGTTCTAGTGCCAGAATTGAGTGCAGTGCTCTTTGGTACTTGTTGGTTGAATGCGTTTGACATAAGGAATGAAGGCCGCTCTTTGGAAGTGGCCAAAAAGAGTAAAAGTTACCAAACTGCTGGATTGCTACAGTCTCTGAAGTTCCCCTGCCCTCTGCTATCCTTCAGAGTTTGCCAAGCTCACCCAGACCTTGTGGAGGTCCACCAGCAGCGACGCCATTAGCCCGTCCGATTTCAAGACTCAGATTCAGAAGTATGCCCCCAGATTTGTGGGTTACAAGTAAGTACTAGCAAGTACTCACGACCCAGGAGATTAATCTAATCTTACTCTCACTGAGTGCATCTCATCATTATTGTATTAATATGAATCAGCGCTGAATAATTTACTGTGTGTAGTAATGGATTCAGCTGTGCTGGCTATAATTGAAGATTTCCCTCTCTCAGATTCAGTTTCATATATTTTTATTGGCTCTAATTGGGAATATTACCTTAGCAATCATTTTCATGCAACAAAGTTGATCAACTGTTGCCCAAGTATTACATTACATTACATTTATTTCGCAGGCATTTTATCAAAGGCAGTGCATACAGCAAGTTACGGCAAGTGCATACAGTTAGGTCACTGACACTGTAGCCCAACAGACTGGACAAGGTACAATTCATATCAAGTATTAAGCCGAAACGCGTGTATTCGCATCTTTGCATTGAGTTTGAATGTAATCTGTCATGCGAAAAATTTGTTTCGCGTCCGGTGTGAAAGCAGCTTTTGTCACTTGAAGCAATGAACACGTAGACCACAGACTATACAGAACGCAATAGCACTCAGAGAAAATAAAAACAAATCAAAATAAAGCAGGAATTTTTTTTCACATCAGTGGCATTAACTTCATGTTTGTTTATCATTTTTGAAAGAATATTTGGCTATGTTTTTTTTCCATAATGCTACTATATAAGGTGAACTAATTTAGCAAAATGGTAATGATACTAACTTTTAAAAATTATGATTCAGTCAACAGGATGCCCAGGAGTTCCTGCGCTTCTTGCTGGACGGCCTGCACAACGACATTAACCGCGTCTGTGTTCGACCGCGAATTCACATGGAGGACTTTGACCACTTGTCGTAAGTGTCGTGTGATGCAGCCTCATTACAGATTTGCTTCATTCAGCAGAGCGTCCAGAGGAAGTGAGCGCTGTGACCGAGTGGAAATATAATCGCTCAGCTATTGAAGACGTGTTAAATGAGTACCGCTATCTAACGAGCAGAAGGACGATGCTTGTTAATTTTGACCTCCGCAATGGTGATACATTTTTCGCATTATTTTGCATCATCAGTAAAGCTGTGGAGATTTAGGCGGGATATCAGTGGTTCTGTGCTGGGAATTACATTTATGCTGTCGGTGGGTCAGTACTGTGTAGATGTGTTAAGCTGAATACTTCATTAACTGTTAATTGAGGGTATGGCCAATACGCAAGAAATGCCCGGATGTAGCGCTTTAGGCAAAATATCTCACTACTTCCGAAACTCACTTACTTCCGGTGCATTACTGAGATCACGGCTATCGTTTAGCAACAGGTAGCTGCAGCTCAGCCCTGCACGCACACATACTTAAATTGAGCCAAGGAAAATATAAACATTCACCAAGCGCACAGCTATTTTCGCAAGCATACGGGCGAGTATGCAAGTAAGTACCCGATGCGGTCGGCGAAACCACGCACGCCTAGGCAGCGTTCGATTTTTTTTACCGCAGCAAAAAGAGGCTGGAAGCGACTGGGTTACCAAACTATCCCATAATGCATCTGAAGCATGGCGCGAATGCAACATCTGGGCATTTTTTTGATTTTGGCGATACCCTTAAGTACTGATGGATCAAGCCTTCAGAGAAGGCGTGGCACAGGAGTCTGTGGGCTGGACCTGCCTTGATTGATGGCTCCTTTTGTGTCCTGTCCTTCACAGGGATTATGAAAGAGGCAAACTGATGTGGGACAAATACCTCCAGAGAGAGGACAGCAAGATAGTGGGTGAGTCAATGATCATTCACTGAATTACAGTGGTGCACTGTATCTGTGTGTGTGTGTGTTGGTGTAAATTGAGTGTTTTTGTGTGTGTATGGTTGTGCCTGTCTGTGTATGTTTTGCGTGTGTGTATATTGAGCATGGGTGTGTTGATGTGTTGTGTAGGTACGGTTATGTGTGTCTGTGTGTGTGTTTTGCGTGTGTGTGTTTCTGACCGACTCTGTCTCTGTGCAGATCTGTTTGTGGGACAGTTGAAAAGCTCCCTCACCTGCAGTGACTGTGGCTACTGCTCTACTGTCTTTGATCCATTCTGGGACCTGTCACTCCCCATTGCCAAGGTGTGTATGCGAAACATACACACACACACACAGGCACGCATGCATCCGTGAATTTTCAACGGGATGTCAAACTTCAGTCCTGCAGAGCTACAGTGTCTCCCGGCTCAAGTCACCAATTGGCGGAAGGGTCCGCGCACCTTGGCATTTATTGGGTGCTGATTTTAGACCACAAACCCCGAGACAGTGTGGTGCTCTGAGACTGACGTATGACACCCCTGACACACACACACACAAAGCATAAACACATATGATTTAAGTCTACATAGTGAAGCTGTCACCTGTGTATGCTGGACTGAAGGCACCTATCGCGCATAACCTTTGACCTTTGCCCTTTTCCCTTTCCGTCTGTCCGTCCGCAGAAGAGTTCAGGGGAGGTCAGTGTTCTGGACTGCATTAGGCTCTTCACGAAAGAGGACGTCCTGGACGGGGATGAGAAGCCGGTGAGCGCTCATGTCTCTTCTTCTTCTCTTCTGCTCTTCTCCTTCTCTTTTATTATTCTGTTACCCCCCCCCCCCCCCCCACAGCCAGTCCCAGCCTGTTCAGTCCATGATTCATCGTGTAGATGAGTGCTTTTTTTGGCCAGTCAAAGACACTGTACCTTGTACTCTAGCCTTGCTTCTGCTCTGTTAAATATTGTGTGTGTGTGTGTGTGTGTCTGTATCCGTCCTTGTTTGCAGACATGTTACCGGTGTAAATCCAGGAGGAAATGCATGAAGAAGTTTACCATCCAGAAATTCCCCAAGATTTTAGTACTTCGTATCCTTTCAGAAGATAACAAAAGTTCCAGATTAATTATAATAATAATAATAATAATAATAGTGCATTTACGTGTCAGTTTTACGGAGTAATTTTCATTCATAAGGCCCTTTTTCTCTAAAACAGAACTGGAGACAAAGTTCCAGTGGAATGTTAAAGATATAAGTGAGGTCTCCCCATTTTAATTCACAATCATACATGACTTTATTTATCAATTGTTTATTACACATTACGCATATCTTCCATACTGAAGTGTGTGGAACTGTTGGTGGTTGCGACGTCCATGTTGATTTTAAGGCTGTGTTTCTTAACTGAGCGTCCCTCCAGATTTGAAACGTTTCTCCGAGGTACGAGTCAGAACCAGTAAGCTCACAACGTTCGTCAACTTCCCCCTTCGGGACCTGGACCTGCGGCAGTTTGCGTCAGACAGCAACGGTGAGCAAACCACACGCCCCCCCCCCCCTCCCCCCACCGAACTGTGCCCTCCCAACACATTTCACAGCGCTATTACCGCGACACATCTGTGGGAGTTTTGATACGATGATGTTAACCTCTGTAACAAGCCAGGCATTCTTCCTGCTATCGTTCTCTGCCCGTCTTATACTGCCTTCAAATGGAGCTCGTGAAGTTGTGAAGTCATGTCGTGAAGTCGTGAGCAGAAATGGCTCAACGTTCAAGTGATAAACCTCCGAGAATATTGTTGCTATGGCAATAAGGATGCCAAAGCATTGTTTCTCCCGGCAGTCTATACGCAAATATTGCATTATTAATTTGTATCTGAACGTCACTCAGAGGAACAAGAGACAAAACGATAAAGATGATGATGGACTATGCTGTTTCTTCTTGTCCAGTAGGTTAGGGTAATGTTATGCAAACTAAATTGTACAGGCCAGCGCTCTCGCTAACGCTAGCTCCTCCAAAGTAGGGTTGCTAATGCAACTACAGAACCCACAAGCATGGGAATTAAGGTATTACATGGAAAGGCATAACTGCAAAATTGTAGTCCGGATAGAATTTCTGAAAATGTCATCGAGCACGTCACAACTCGTGAACTCGAGGCTTTCCGAAAAGTTTGACTTACAACGTTGTGAATACCACAAGAAGGCGGCGTTCATGTGGACTTTTCTCGAACACGGTGAACACAACATTAGTGTAAGGCACTATTATTCCCTCCCTTTCTCTTTCAGTCCCTCTTTCATCTGCCTTTATTTCACTTCATTGCCTTCCCTCTATCGTTCTCTCTCCCCCTCACCTTATCCCTCATTTTCATTTCTCCCCTGGCCCCTTCTTCCTCTCTTTCTCCCTTCCTCCTCCTCCTCCTTTGTTCCCTCTCTCAGTCTATTCCTTTTCTCCCAGCCATCTCTCTGTCTATCTCAAATTAAAATGCCAATTTGCTGCGGAAGTATTCTATCTGTCCAAAAAACCGCCTACTACGGATATAAATTCAAAGGAAGCAGAAAATATGTGTATCATATGTGTAATTAATTAACTCTCTCCCTCTTTCTCCTCCTCAGCGGATGCAGTGTATAACCTGTATGCAGTTTCCAATCACTCTGGCACTACGTTGGGCGGCCATTACACGGCCTACTGTCGTAACCCCACCCTGGGAGAGTGGTACAGCTTCAATGACTCCAGGTAAGCTCCAGGTCCTCCTCCCTGTAACTCTCTGTGACAGAGATGAGTCCGTATACAGTGCAGCATGTCAGTATTTACACAGTTACCGAAGCTAAAAATGGCTGCTTATGACACACGGCTCACTCGACAGCCTGCTGCTCAGTTTGGTTGCAGTCACATGCATACGGGATGAACTGTGTTAGAATTGACTGGCTTTCAGAATGACTTCTGTCCAAAAACTTAGGGACAGGTATGGAAACCTGCGGGAGCTACATTCCTTGCTGAAAAAGCAATGTGAGATGCATTTAGACACAAACACACGGACGCGGCGTCGAAAAATGTCGGCGGAGGATTTTCCCTCGAGTTTCGCACTCCCACTCATGCCTACGCGCAGTCACGTTTGCCGACGTGTGCTGACGCCTGCCCACGCGTGTGCTTGCACAGTTTCTCTGGTGTTCTCGCGTACTTACGCACACACACACACACACACACACACACTCGCACTCCCAGTCATGGTGGTCTCTCTCCCGATGTTCTGGGTGTAGTATCAGTGTGCGCACTGTCAGAAAATAAAGAAACGTTATTTTCAATCTCTGGTGCATTTCCTCTCCTCCCTCCTCTCCCCCTTTCCACTCTGTCTTTCTCTCACCCTCCCTCTATCCCTCTCTCTCCCTCACCCACGTCTCTGTCAGCATCGTTCACCAAATATATACCCTCCCCTCCTCTCGGCCTCCCCACAGCTCCCCTTGACTCACTCACCACACACATCCTTCTCTCTTATTGTTCTGAGCCTCCTGGCCTCATCTATCCATCCCTCCATGTTTCTCTCTGTTTCTCTCCGCCCACGCAGGATGGCTGCCCACACTTCCCCGTCACGCGCTTCCGTCCACCATCGCTATGTAAAATACTGTAATTAAACACGTGAAAAGATACTGAAACTCTTCATAATCACATACTGTAAGTGGGCTAATGTTATTTAAACCCTGAGTTCTGCCGCTTTTAACATCCCATTTACACTGTTAATTCAACTCTTTGGTTTTACCTGTGGTCCTTACTCGGCATGTTCTGCGCTCTTTCTTATTAACAGTGGACATTTTATTTCTTGTTTCTTCTCAACGAATAGGAATATGCACCTGAATTTTGAAATGAAATATAAAACTAGTGTATCAGCTCTTAACTGTTAAGGTGCAGTCATGTATGTGCAGTGCAGGGGCATGAGAAGAGGGAGAGAAAAATCCCCTCTGTGGGAAATTCAATCTCAGCAGTTTCTGTTGCCCCGAGTTCAATCATGCCGAACCTTGGCTCGCGAATTTGCACGACTCAGTGATGCTCGACCAATATGTTTCCGAAGGGTGAAGTTGACCATCAAACTTGCATATCGTTAGCCTTATAGCATAATTCTCATTTTTTAAGGTTTATTTTTTATTTAATAGAATGGATTTTATATTTCCCTTTTTTGAGGTTTTGAGAAACAGGAAAAAAATGCATTTTTTGGCAACACGAAAGAACACGCTGCCAGTATCTCAATTTGGCAAAAATACAACTTGGGCAATTATGCTATGAGGCTAACAATATATCAATATGGAGGAGGCACTAATGTTGGCTGTGTTTCCTTCCAATGTGACCCTCTGTCCCGCCCATTTTCACCACAGCGAACCTCAAAACATTGCCTATGTGTTTTCATATGTGGCTGCCACTGATGCGCCCTGCAGTATATTTTGGTTGTGAATTATTTTTCAAAAAAGGAAAATTAGATTTTATTTCAGTGCGTCCCTGTCGACTGTAGACTCTGGGGTCACTGTCTCTCTCTCTTTGTCAGTGACGAGTGTGTAAGACCGCTGCCCACACCTCTGTCTTCTTCAGAGTTGGACTCAGTGCCGTCTGTAAAATGATTGGTCGTGTATTTCTGCTCGCCCCCGCCCCCCCAACCCTCTCTCTCCCCTGCAGGGTTTCGCCCATGTCTTCCAGCCAGGTGCGAAGCAGTGACGCATACGTGCTGTTCTACGAGCTCGTCACGTCCTCGCGGGTGTGAGACGTGGATAATGGACGCTCCCGGCCCCCCTTTTTGGGCTGACGTCATGGATACTGAGGCACTCTCATCCCCTCCAGAGCCAGACACACTGACAGCCAAACTTGGGCCCACGTGCTGTGGCTGTGTGGGGTTGCGCTGCCTGCTCTCTTCAGTGGACTTCGGAGAGCTGAAGGAACGTTCTGGAACCTTATCTTCGAATCCTGCCAACTCCAATCCCCCCTAGCCCCAAATTCTTCTTCCCGCCTCGTGTGGTTCCAAGAGGTGGTGTTCTGTGGGTATATGACAGCCTGTAGTAGGACACCTTCAGCCAATAGCTTCGAAAGCCATAACCCCCTCTCCATTCACTGCGACAGGACTTAGTTTCCCATGATGCCTCTTGTTTCATTTGCCTTTTTGATTTTTGTGTTTTTTTTTTTTTAAACTTAATTTTATTTTCCAATCGCACTGCCGTTAAAAAACACACTCCGGTTTTTCTGCATTCGTTCCAGTTTCACAGTGGTGATCTTCCGGGAGTGAAATTGGTTAGCAGCGCCCTCTTCTGGACGTTTCAAAAACGAAGGACCACTTTGGCGAACAGATAAATTGGGACATCCACTCCGGTCGGGCTCCCACTTTTCCTCATTGATGTTTGAGCGTATTTCTTTCCCCGTCCTTGTTTGATTTTTTCCTTCCACTCAGTCTACGAACCCATTGGCTGTCGCTCTTCCTCGATGGTTATGGACTGTATTTAAGGTGTTAGCGGTCTCCATTCTTTCACGGTCACTGCTCTTGGGTTTAAATCATGTGAAGGAAATCTCAACTGTGCGAACTGTTGTAATACTGTCGTATGCGCACGAGATGGAAACATGATATTTTTGTATTACAATGCAATATAAAGAATGCTCTTCACAGTGGTGCTGCAAGTGGCCATTACTTTTTTGTTTAATTTAACAGGATCGAGGCAAGACTTATTTTAATGTTGACCGGTGGTAATGATGTGTTGAATTCACAGTTTTTAAACAAACAGGAAGAAAGATGTCTATTATGCTAAGGCATATATATTTATATATATACCTGAATAAATTTGAGGACCAAGTCTGTACTCAAGTTTTAATTGTGATTTTGTTTGTGGTGTGAGTGTTAACACATTTGAGTGCCCTCTTTTCTCTGTGAACTGGTGCAAAACTAGCCCAGCCCAAACTTTGCCTTGGATTACCTGAGCTATTTCCTTTGATTCTGAATTACCTTTCAACCTGATGAGAGAGGCCATTTTTGCCTCATTGAAGACACACAACAAGGCATATGCTCTGTCTAAGATTTGATTTAGTTCAGACTGCAAGTTATAATTACGTGTGTGTGTTGGTTATTGTCCCTGCTGAATATTTCTCCTAAAAACTGCTGGGACTCTAATCTGGGTTAACGTGATTTCAGCTGTGTTTGGTGGCTGGTCAGAACTGGTCTTAATCTACACAAATTAGTCTGAACTGGTCGAGTGAGCTGGTGAAACTAACTGACTACATAGGATAGCTTTTGCTGGTCAACCTGCCAGTGGTATCCAAAGCAGATTAAACCAGCTAATGCGGCTTAGGCTGGTTTATGCTCAAATTTTTAACCGTGGAATATTATCTTGATTATTTACACTTTGGTTTTCCTGCTGAGCTTAAAATGAAAGCAGGAACTAGCCTGCTGGGTGTCTAGGAAAAAGATAGAGGCCCATGTGGCTTGATATTTCGCAAGACTTATTATCATTGCTGGAATGGGCTATTGACTGCAAAGAAAGTCTTCCCCATCACCGCGCCTCAAGCAGCTGGATCGACTCATTACTGCAATTACTCTGACAGATGGAGTAGTTTGTTGAAGTGGCGAGTGGAGTTTGTGGGGGAAAGGGACACGTGGCTGGACTTTTACCCTCTGTTCTTGAGATGTTGCTCCACTGCCTGGATAAATCTCTCGCCACAGCCATAACCACTCCAGACAACACTGTTAGAAATTGACTGAATTTAATGCACTGTTTCGTTAATTTAACTGTCAGTAGAGTCCTGCTTGCATTTAACCCTATAATGCCCAGACACAGACATCATTATAGGAAAAATATGACCCAGTAATATTTTTGAAGTATTGAAGAGTAGTATTCAGATCCACTCTTCATCATTAGGTTTTGTGACAGCAAAATATACATTGTTGAACAGAACTTCTTCTAATTCCAGGAGTATCACATCTGATCCAGCCAAAAAACAGCACCCCTCCAGAACTCAACACTCGAAATTTCAAATTATTTGTATGCTCTCTACTATCAATAGCTATCCCTTAACATGTATAAGAATAAGTTTTTGTGTAATATTTACCTTGGAATGCCAAACTTCACTGCCGAAGTCCAAGGAAATTCATGAATTCCCATTCACATGGGAGCTACTACCTGAAGTGAGTGACTAGGGGAAAGACCACTCCTATAATCTCACTTCTTCCTTCCAGGTGGCAGCACTGTGTATCAGATATGATACAGTGTGCAGTAGTGGTTGTGTTGCATCTTACCAGGTGGGCATGGTCCTTCAAATTCGATGTATCATATATATTACATGGGGCATTATCGGGTTAACTGTGGTTTAAGCTTAACATGCATGGAATCTCTAATAAGCTGATTGTAAAATTACAGTTAAAATAACAGACAAAAAAAGTGCAAGTTTTTTACAGTGCAGTAGTGTAGTAGTCCAGGGAGAAGTATGTGTACTCTATAAGATATATGGGTAGATCAGGAGGGAAAAAGTGGGTATATGTAGTTTGGTTACTATTTGACTGATGGGTGATTATTCTGTGAATTGACAGAAAAAGAGGTGTGTATGTCCTCCTCTATACCACTGCCCTGGACTGGAGGCAGATACTCCTGCTGCACTTACTGGCATGGAGCGTCACCCTCGGCTATGCTTGTCTGAAGTGGAAGGAGCCACTATTGAGCTGCACTTAGACCAGCTGAGTCATTTCAGGTCGTCAAGGGCAGGGAGAGTTATAACTCAAAAGATTCAGTCTTATGGGAAACGTCAATGAATTATTTAATTCTACATACTGACTGGTGCTTTTATTTTTAGGAGGACAGTTTGACAATCTCGGCATGCCTTGGTTCAACAATTATATACATATATTTTTTAAGGCACTGGACACTAAAAGTTTAAAGTTCATTTGCAGTGACTCATGTGAGTACTGGCAATGCACTTTGAAGCACTATGCAAAATTAATGTACTGGACCAATTAAGCTCACGATGTGGTCATTTATCCAGTCTCCTCTTTTCACACTGCTGATTTATGTCTGCAGTATTGTCAGACCCAGGAATCCCAACTCGAAGACAGGCTGGTAAGAATTAAACCACATTACTGTACTGCCATTTAGCATGTCTTCCTAGCCAGAATGACTTACTGAGTGACCACTGTTTGAGAAATTTGGCAATGAAAGTGATATTATTTTTTAGGAGGGGGTAGTATTGTTCCAACAGAGACAACTGCAAAGCAAACAGACTAAATTGACAACTTGAACGCGTGGATCCATTTTAAAAACATTTATTATATGAAACAGCACTGTATGCCCATGAGTGAACAAGGACAGCCAGGATATAGGAGTACAACAGCACACAAGTCTTTTTAAACATATTAATTAGGTGAATCTAGTAAAGATGTTCACAATGATCTGTCTGCTCCAGTACTCCAATCCGATGTTGCTGTGGTCCTGCACTGAGAGCAGCAGGTACTCATCTCCATGAAAGGTTTTAACTCTCAAATATTCTCTCAAGAAAGAATCACAACCTCTGAACACAAAAAAAGAAAAAAATTTATATGCAGTATAATATCATCAATAAAGCTTCTCAGTGGAGGAAAACTGACTTGGGACCTGCTCAGTATTTTCTGTCCATAGCGGAAGAGGAGAGGAGGTGGGCTGGAAAATCTGATCTGAGATCAGAGAGAATGCTTATTTCAGACACTTCATGAATGCTGGACATCATTGCAGCTCATGCGCAGAAGAGGGTTAAAGTAGAAGAGGTGAGGTGCAGTGTTTAGAGAAGGCCTTTCAGCCTGCCTTGGAAGGTGGCCAACAGCCTTGCTGTTCAGATCTCCTCAAAAGGTTATTCAGCCACAAAGTGTACTGCCAGCTAAACAATGGCTGGAATGAAGCAAAGAAAAAAAAAAAGACTGATGCAACTTACAAAGCAGGTTGTGTCATGATGTCGTACTGAAAAGCCATATATATGAGCAAGTTCACACAACTGAGTCTATTCGCGGTAAGACACTCATAAATCCATTCCATATCATGCCAGCGAGTAGTGACCTTGAACTGCCTGCCTCAAGATAATTTTTAAAACATAATGTGCAAATAGCCTACCCTGCTTTGACCAGCCTAGGATGGTCAGGCTGGTTTAAGCTGTGTTTTGGACAGTTTTAGCTGGTCAACCAGCCCTTTACAAGCTAACTCCAGCTGAAATTACCAGCTTAACCAGCTTTGACCACCTTCATTAAGCTATAGAGACCAGCTAGACAAGCTTATTTAAGATGGTCTGAGCTGTGTTCTTAGCTGGTCATAGCTTTTGTAGCTGGTCTCTATAGCTTGATGAAGGTGGTCAAAGCTGGTTAAGCTGGTATTTTCAGCTGGAGTCAGCTGGTAAAGGGCTGGTTGACCAGCTAAAATTGCTCAAAACACAGCTTAAACCAGCCTGACCATCCTAGGCTGGTCAAAGCTGGAATTTTCAGCAGGGTATACAAAATTATTCACGACCTCTGGAGGTATAATGTTGATGTACATGGTGCTTTGAGGTGACATGAAGAGCGATTTTCCAGTAAGCTACAAAACTATGACTGGCCCCATTTTGGTTATTCTAAATCAGCGAATAAAGTGATTAAATAAAGCCCGCAAATTGAAGGACAATGCTCCCCAAAAATTTATTCAGCGTGTTAACGTTTCGGTCAGAACGATCTTCATCAGGACGATCTAAACGTTGACGCGCTGAATAAATTTTTGGGGTGCATTGTCTTTCAGTGTGCGGACATTTAATCACTTTATTCGCGGATTCTCCGATTGTCCTGCTCCTGTATTCGAGTGGATTTGAATGCTCATGATGTGCATGTGCATGATAATTTTATTCTAAATCAGACCAGCCATTGGAAAAAATGTAATTTCTGTCAATACAAAAAATAAAAATAAAAATAATCCTGGAATGATGTATGCTTTAGGCTGAGATTAAATGTTTCCAAATGGGTGAGTCTCCTGGTACAGGTAACTGACTGCCATAGAGGGGAAGAACTAATGCGAGATGACTGGCTAACCACCAACATATAAAATGCAAATCCTAAGTGAAGTTCTCATCCGGCAGTAGCCCATAAAATGAAACTTTTTTTTTTTTTATTGTCACAAACTATATGAGCTAAACCTAACAAACTCCACGGGTTTATATAGACTAGAGGTGTGATCATCGTTTAATTTGTAGAGGTGTAGAGTTGGTGAAAATATAAAAGGAAAAAAAATGTTCAAAGAAACGTTCTTGAGTTTGTGATGAAAAGGGAGCCAGGAAATAGTCCGGAGGTGCAACGGCGGAGAACCCGCAGGGAAAGGCTATATACGGATGGTGCCACAAATAAAGCATCCTATACTGTGAAGTACAATAAGTTGACAGCGTGCAAAAAAAAAAAACAGATCAGACATTTAAGAAAATAATTTATCTGTTTCATACATGCAAATAGTGCATGCCATACTTGTTTTCATCGGTTTGCATGCATTCTTGGGAATCATTTTAGCGTGCCGCTCCAGAGAGCATCCACTAGAGGTCAGTGTATCCAAACAGTGCACCACGTAAGAGCTCCTCACGTGAGCTCCGGGAGATCGCGCGTTTCGTTGCCCCCTTGAAGGTCATATTTCTTCAAATCCTTATTCTGTTTCTGAGCTGAGATGGTGAGTAGTTGTCATCCTTTGTACATGAGGGCGATTTGGAGTCAACACTCTTCAAAGCAAGACTCTCATGGTACTGCCAGTTAGTGTTGCTCAGTTTATTTGCAGTGACCTTCAAATAAAGATCCAGTATTATCTGGCAGCTGGGTGCCTCTGAGCTCATCTCATTATCTGGGTGATTAAGCATGCATGGAGTGTATGGAGAAAATCGTGGCATTAAAAGGGAAGGTTGCTCCCTGTATGTGACAAATAATGTATCATTATTTTCTTTAGTGACTATTTAGGCATATGCTTGCACTGTAACTAAGTGTGTGCTTGTGTAGTGAACTTGTGTAGCACGTGTATGTGTATGCGTATGTGTGTGAAATGGCCTCAGCTCACGTTTGTTTGTGTGTGTATGTTTGTGTGTGTCTGGTGGATGTGGGGTGGGGGTTGGGGTTCTCAGTGACTGTGCGGATTACATTTCAAGTGTGAGACAGGTGATCTGTTTGAGAAGGCCCAGGACGTGAGGAGAGGGGTATAGAATTATCCGCATCAGCCGGTCTGTGGTGTCCAATGAAACATGACGCCAATGAAACAGGCCACCATGTAGCCAGCAACCAACACACACCCTTTCATCCCACTACAGCCACCATTACGGCTCTAAAAAATTCACGCAAGATTTTTATACTTGCATTAACTCGGTATGCCTTCATACTTCTGTGCACAGATGGCATCCTCTGCCTCTCAGTTACAGGTTTCACCACCCTCTGCAGGCAAGTCACATTGCAGGCCTTACCTGATCAAGGATCTTTTATTGCAAAGGAAATATAATGAGCAATATATTTTTACAATTAATTGTTGTATCCTGGGATAGACTGCAAACCCTGCCCCCTGACCCTGCCCTGTTAGTAACATTAAGTAGGTCAGATTAGGATGGATAGAAGATGGAATATGCTTCCTGTAGCATCATCAAAATCATTTTCTGACCTGTGTAGTAAAACTGAGAGGTGTTTATAACACATTACAGACCAAAAATCCTGCCACGTTTTTGTGGCAAAGCAGAAGAGACTGCACTGGTGTTTTTAATGTTAACTCTTTGGTACACGATTCTGGGATTTCATTTTAATAAAGTTTAACAGCGCTCGCTGCATTTTCGTGAAAGAGTTTACTTAGAACGGGAAGTGAACTGTTCTGAGTATACTGCTAAGTAGGCTATTCCTCAGTGGGCAGGATAGGGCATCTTAGCAAATGTAACGTCGACCTGTCAGATTATACAGCAGGATTTTTCTGGACTCTGGACTCTAGCTAATTGTCTTTAGCTTCTGCGCGTTGCCTTTGCCCTGGGCAGGTTCGGCCCCGTGACCTGGTTTAGGACTGCTGCATATTTGCGTATTGGGTTGTGCTTGAGGGGTGTCAGGTTTTTTTCGAGGCTGCAGATAGCCTCGAGGTTAACTACTGCAAAACTGCGGGGCATCGGCTCGCAACATCTTAGCGCTTGAACTGAGAAGCCAGGCTCTCTTAAGTGTGGCTGAAAGTATGGAGACATGGCCTGGGGTGTAAAGCCCTAATGCACAAAAGCTTGATGTTGTTTCTAGCAGTCTTCCATCTTCAGGGGCGAAAAAATTGTGAACCAAGGCAACAAAGAAAGACCTTAGAGCTAAAGGTACTTCAGTAACGAAATGTCTACATTGAGAAAAAAGGATCTGAACAAATCCATAAAATCTGCTGATTAAAGACCTCCGGGCTAAAAGTACTTGAATCACAAAATGTTCATTTTGAGAAAATTGAGGAAATCGAACTAGGTAACTTTAAAAGATATCTTCCCATCCTAAAGTGCTTAAGTTCTTTTAGCTCTATGCTCTGCAAGTGTCATATTCTTCAAACAGTATTGTTTTGCGAATTAGTGTTTTACAAGCAACGGAGGACTACAGATTATCTGAGTCACCAGTGTTTATTAGGGGACTGCAGTAGCCTTGTCATTAACAGGCAGATAATACAGTATTTATGCATGTGAACAAAGCCTCTTTCTTTCTCTCTCTCTCTCTCTCTCTCTCTCTGTCTGTCCTTCTCTCTGTCTGTGACAGTTGGAAGCTCAGTGTGCTGGATAAACAGGTTCCTGTGCAGGATTAAATTTGTATCCCGTTTAGAAAGCAGCTGTTCGGTGGGGATAAATATTTGATGCAGTGAGCAGAGCCCATGTTGAGAGAAGAGACGTAGTCAGACCATACTGCTCATACTGCTCCTCCTCAGCTTCTATACTTCCTCATACACTCCAGTGCCTCTTACACACACACACACACACACACAACTCAGACTTATACACACACACACACACACACGCACACACAACTCAGACTTATACACACACACACACACACACACACACGCACACACGCACACACATACATGCACGCACATAAACTCACAAATGCACACACAATCAGACACACACAGACACCCAAACACACAGGCACACACACACACACACCCATGCACAAGTGCAATGTAAAAACTATCATATAGCATTGTTTCAGAAGTCAAACATACGTGCATACAACTAATTGAAAATCACATATTCTGCAAATTTGGATAGTTTTAAGAAAAAAAAAAACCCAAAGCAAAAGTTCTAACTAAAACGTGCGTTTCATTTGCCCATATTCACATATTGCAAAGTCTTGCGATTGATCCCAGTGCAGTGAGGAGGAGGCACAGAGCGGATTGGCCAAACTCTATGGTTAATATTTTACATTTTTCTCCTTTTACGTGTGTTTGATAGAGTTCCCTGCTATCTTCTCAACCTCTTTCAAAAGGACACTGATATGCCGGACTATGCCTTTGTGTCTGTGGTCTTCAAACATTATCATTCCATTTATTTGCTTATTGACACATTCTTCAGCCAATTTACACCACTGGTTTTACAACCTAGCACTTGTGGGAGGTGAATTTGCTGAAGGGGGCCGCAGGATTTGAACAAGCAAACCCGCGAAATGGAGGATACAGTTTCAGCATGACTGTTATATCTGATTCCACTACTACAAAAAAAATGCCCAGATCATGGGGAGTAACATGAAATATTTTCAAGAAATCCTTTGGAATTATCTGAATCTTTTCACCATATTATGGATAGTCGATGTTGAAATGACAAATTCTGCACAATTTCACCTTGAAAAATGTTGTTCTTAATGCGGTCGCCTATTTGTTCACAAAGCTACTGGCAAAATGGCAAACCTTGACCCACCTCGCTGGTAAATGACTGCACCTTTTGAAACAACTTCTTTTATACCCAGTCATAACTGAATCACCGGTTACAAATTCACCTGTTTACCTCCCAACAGGTGCTCCTCTGAAGATTCTGCAACATTTCCAGCCTTTCCCTTCTCCTGTCCCAATTGTTTTGGAACATGTAGCAGGTATCAAATGCGGAATTTACTAGTATTTAAAAAAAATATCAATACTGTTGGAAAGATGAAAACATGAAATATTATTTTTTGCGTTGTTTTCAACCAAATGTAGGTCAAAGAAAACTTACAAATCTCTTAATTCTATTTTTAATTTTTTTAATTACACAAGTATCTCCGGCACAGTTAGTAGCAAGTGAAGCATTCAAAATGCAAATGTAGTCTAAGTATCAGTTGCAGAATCAATAATAAAGAATGTGTCCTTTTCTAGTCTTTTTAACCCTCTCAGAACTGAAATAATTTTTAAAAAATATAAATTTAATCATCTTGTGCTGTTGAAAACCTATCACGTGGTGACTTGTTTAAAAGACCTCCCCTACAAGTCGCCACATGATAGGTCTTCAGTAGGTTTGATATTGATGACTTAAATCATTGAGCAACAATAGCTGAATTTAGTGCTCTAGGGGTTAATTGCCAAAGTTCTCTCTGAGATACAAGGATGAGTTACTGCTGTTTGCCAACTCAAATAATGACACAGATAAGTTTGAAAATTATTGTGGTTGTGTCAAGTCACACAACTGCTATTTTGAGCTTCGGACTACTGAACTGTTCATTCTCAAACCCTTCTATTGTATTGAGTTCTTCTGATGTAATGCTTGTGATGTAATTCCAATGAATTCAGAGATATCTGGAGCGGAAGATTCCAGTAAGAGCCACATTTGATAAGATATGCCATATGGCAAAACAGCTTTAATGAATGAGAAGAAACATCATGCCCCTTGACCCAGAAACCACACCGTTGCAATCTTTTCTGTCATATTCAGGACAAAAAAACACAGCCACTGCACTAAATTTGATAATCACATGGAAAATAACATTGCTTACCTACATATGAGGAATAATATAGATGGAAAGGATATAGCAAAAAAAAAAAAGAATCATAGCCAATCTAAATCAGTATTCTGGCCTTACATGTTGACAAAGTGCTTCAGGATTAATATCAAACTGCCAAAAGGCAGAAGATGGCTCGCCACTGGGGGAGGAATGTTTAATTTCAAACAGAAATAAATGAAGACCACAAAGGAAAAACGATCAAAGTCAAAATTTTGTATTTTTGTATATTTTATACATTATAATATTTATAATAATATGTATGTTATTATATTATATATTTTATTTTTTTTGCATAGTTTTTCACTGCTTTGTCTTGAATTTTTAATTCATCAATTCTCCGCAATGTGAAAATGTGACAGATCATTTTTCCATTGTGGTCTTCAAATGTAAAGACAAATTTTTCCCTTGCGAGAAAGCAAACAAGACTCAATTACTCATTAAGACAATTTGATTTTATAGAGAAAAAAAAAACTGTATTTAATACGTCTTAAAATTCCTTTAAATTGAATTCTGGATATTCTTCTCTGAATGGCCCTGTTGTCGGGGGCTCGGCGCAGTCCTGGGTTTTGCACCCTGGTGGTGAAACTGGCAGACGCTGGCTCTGAGAAAGGAGATGAGGGAACCCAGCCCCTCCCCCAGCCCGGCCCGGCCCCTCCCCCGCTGGGCGTCCGCATTATCCCCCCAGTCTTCCACTGTACTTCAAACCAGCAAAGATCCCTCCACCTGTGCAGGAAGTGGATAGACATAACTGTGAGGAACAAATTGAGAAGAGCAATTCTCCTGGAGGTGCATGGAAAAATACCACACTGACTCACACTCATGCACACAAGCAATAACGCTGCTCATTGACTCTTGGGGTTGCACTCACTGCAAAAAGCATCTGTCTCAACAAGACTTTTTTAATCTTACTATGAGACTTTACTTCCTAAGTTTTCTCACTCAAGTTGGAAATATTGGCTCATTTACAGTTACTACTTGCTTGACAGATGAAATTGTCTTATTCCATTGGCAAATCTAGAACAGAATCAAAATGATCTTATCTCATTGGCTAAATGTATGCCTTTCTGAGAAAGATGGTAATAGAAATATACACTTAACAAAAATATAAATGCCCCATTTTACACTTTTATACTTTAATTAGCATTAAGGGTTTTATAACATAGCAAGTCATACACAATTCATTTTATTGTTCAATATGCAACAGATTACTGTGCATTAAAGCAAGAAAGTGGCATATGGCAATCAGGGATACTCATACACACGGTTGGGATCACGATGAGGATGACGAGCATATAGGTTCGCTTCTCCCAGGTTGTTGCAGACAGTTTGAGGTGTGATACCTCTGTTGTGCAGACCAACTGTTTCATCTGCTGTGCGTGTTGCAGGTCATGAGGCGATCATGCAAGAGGAAAAGCCGGATGTGACGACCTTGTGCTCGTGTGGTCACACATGGACGATGAGGATGAGTTCGATTTTCTGTACTGCCAGTCTGTCTAAAACACACCCTTAAACACCCACTTGTCCGATAGTGAACATTCATCTGTGCAGCAACCACTCTGGTGGACGTTCCTTCATTCCTATGGCGCGTTCATGCATGATTTGCAACGTTTGTTGCATGGTTACTTTTGATGAAATTTGACATTTTGGGATGGCCTTTTATTGTCCTGAATTTTAGGGAGCGCCTGAGTTCTGTTTATGCTGTTTGAGCAGCGTCTGCACAAGCCACACCTGTATTGTGGGTGGAATCAATGGATCACTGAGCAAGTACTCATTGGCAGAGATGAACACAAATGTTGTATACAAATCAAGACAAATAGCCATTTTGCACAATTAAGACTTTATCAGCCGATTTGAGGTAACACATTTCATGTTACATAAATAATTTACGTGGGGCGTTTATATTTTTGTTAAGTGTATAAGTCTTAATAGAGAAAATAAAATGCCTGGTAAGACGGACAATTTTTTTTTCCCGACACATACATTAGGTATACCATTGTAGGGAGTTTCATTCAAAAATATATTAATCAATCGATTACAAACAGGTTTTTAGATCTCATTTGCCCCTCACAATGCAGGTGCAATGATGATGCAATGGGCTGGCGGTCAGCTGATGATGATAGTACAAGCTTTGTGATTCAGATGAGATGTTCACAGTCAGATAAATACTGCACCTATCATCATGTCCTCATGTTAACTGCTGGGAACCTCGCTCTTAATGAAACACTGAAGGTCATAAAAGTGTCCGGCTAATGCACTTCTGCTTTCCCACAAGCAACAATTACTGTGACAAGCCAGTGGGTCTACCAGTATGTACTGTATGCGTGCGTGTGTGTGTGTGTGTGTGTAGAAGAGAAAAGTTGGGTGAGTAGACATGCGTATACATGAAGAAATTGATGCGTGAGAGAGATGTATCATATGAGCATGCAAAGAGTATATATATATATATATATATATATATATATATATATATATATATATATATATATATATGAGGAGAGTCTAATTTCCTTTTCAAATGCCCTTCCCAAACAAAAGGAAAAAATGGACATTTCTTTGTGGGCAAGGATCAGCAGCATCTCTTAGAACAGGGCCTATCTCACTTTTATCTGAAAATGAAATTTGCATATTTGCATAAGCTTATTTGCTAATTCTTAGAGTTGCTGATGCGAGGTTCAATATCAATGTACTTTTGCCATATTTCATTAAGAACAGAAAAAAAAAACATGCCGAGAAGAATTTCAGCACACCTTTTCTTTGAAAACTTCGTCAGGACAATATTTAATATATGAAATAAGTAAGCTGGTATCTCACTGAGTCGCAAATGCTCAGCAAATTTTGAGTTTCGTTAGAGATCGTAAAAGGGCGCAAAGCAGTTCGCTAAAAGTTTTTAGGATCGCAAACAGTTTTTCTTTTTTTCTTGAGCAAGTTCAAAATTTCTTTGCAAATTTATTTTCTCACAAACAGTTGTAGACGTTTGTAAAAGAGTTGTAAGGGTTTGCAAACTGTTGTAACTCGTGTCACTAAAGTTCTTTTTGGTTCGTGAAGTAGTGACCACTATACAACAGAGCTATGAATGCTGACGAATGTAGACGAATATTTGGTTTCGTGAGGATACCATAAAGGTTTCATCAAGATTGCAAAAGAGTTTGCAAATGATTTTTAGGGTCGTAAAGAGTTTATTTTCATATTCTAGAAAGCCATTCCCTATTCTTTCGCAAACAGTTATGTGAATGTTGCTAACTGATGCTAAACATTGCTAAGTGTCGCTAATGACACCTAGGTCTATCCTGATTTTCTCCAACTTTCATCAGAAAAGTTTGCAAATCCAAAATTCACTACATTCGTCAGCATTCTCCGCTCAGTGAGATACTAACTATAAGTAAATTTCATAGAAAATTTACGATTTTACATTCATTTTAGGAAAAAGTGTGAGTGAAAGAGAGAAAGAGGTAGACAAAGGGATAAAAGAAAGAGAGAGAAGCTACGGTTTCTTTTATTGCACTCACCCACCGCGACCACCCCGGCGATGGTGCCGATAGCCACCCCGGCAGCCTCCCCTGGGGACAGGCCCTGCTGACCCCCATCTGTCGTATGGTTAGCGGTAGCGGGTTGTGAGCTGGAAGTGGCGGGCTGACTCGGGGAGACTGAGCTCATGGAGGGCTCTGAAGCTCTAGGGGTGGAGGAGGTTGAATTCGTCGCTCCTGCTGATTGTACTTCATCATACCACACTGTAGCATGTCCTGGGCTGACTCGCATGCCTAAAAATCCTGCAACCGTCACTGGACACACCAGAATGGATTTTTGAGATTTTGAGTCAAAGAAAAATTAAATATATTAGATAAATAAAATCTATGGTGTGTTACTGTCTGAGGCCCACTGTACACTTGGACTGACTCCAGCCCCTTGCATCAGGGATGTGCAGATCAGATGATGGGCACTACAGCTAAACCTACTGATACTACTGCTACAACATGATAAAACTATGGTTACTACTGCTACAGCTGCTGCTCAAACTACTGGTACTACTGCTACAGCTGCTGCTAAAACTGCGGTTACTACTGCTACCGCTGCTGCTACAGCTAAAACTACTGATACAGCTAAATCTACGGTTATGTTGAGTTGCGATCAGGAACCAGATTCGAGAACCAGGAAATGCAGTAGAGCTTGTTTTATTGGTAAAGGGGGGTGACCCCCGCAGGGCGAAACACAGTACAAAGTTCACAATCCAAAAGTCGAAATCCAGTTGGGCAAAAAAATAGTATCAAAAAGTACAGCAATCACAGTAATCGTAGTCGGACAGAAATGGGTCTGGTACACAGGAATAGTACTATCAGAGAGACAAGCCAGAATCCACAGAACATAATCCGAATCGTTACCAGGGCAGCAAACAGCGTTCTCGTAGTCGGGCAGAAAAATGGTCAAAACACACAGATGCAACAGTAATCCAAAATCACAAAGGCAAAAATCAAAAGTCGGGCAATCCAGTCAGAAACATATACACTGAGAAATCGATGCGAGAAACGTGGCACAAGAAAACTAGGGAGAACGATCTGACAACTAGAAGTGACTAAACAGACATCTTAAATACACATCCGGGTGAAACACATGACCAGGGAGAACAGGTGCAATCAATGATACAAATATCAGGAGTGACACATGAGGAATAATCTAATTACATGAATTTGGCAAATGCTAAAACGCAGACAGGGATCACAAGACAATCCTAAGAACAAACAGCTCCGATTAAGGAGTACTAAAGTGTATAGTCTAAAGAAAAGGAGAGCAAGAGATGTGTGGAAAACTGCAGCAGAGATAATTAGGGGTAGGCAAGGAGGGCGGAGATTAGAATTGGGCGACTGCTGAGAGATCATTAGTCAAGTAGTATGTGCAGCTATACAATCCTGAGTGCATGTTAGGACTGCAAGGAGGAACGTACGGGCTCTGGATCTGACCGTATCGGACGAGGACCAGAGTATAGCGATGCCCCAGAAGCATATTCTGGCTTTATACTTTAGTTTATATGGGACCATAATTCACAAAAATGAATGTCATATTTGAGACCTGAAACTTGCTATAGCTAACATAATGATGTGAAAAATCATTATTTAAATTAAAAATCAGGTCGGAAAGTAGGATCATTTTCTCATAGACTTCTATTGCATTGAACTTCTTTCTGCAACCACTGACGTCGCCATATGCTGGCCATTAAATAGAATGCCATTCTACAGTACTTCTACATGGGCTTCTTTTTTCAAATCAGGGTGCTGCGTCCATTTTTATATAGTTTATGCTGCATACAGCAGGGAAAAAAAAAAAAAAGTTTCCATAAGCGGCAGCACCAGTTGCGAGTCTTAGATCCCGTTTATCTGACCGCAAAACCTAGCGGCCGGGATGAAAAATACATGTAAAATATAAAATTCTGCACCTCGCCCTATATTCCGCAGACTGCTTTGATTTCCGCGAAGGGCTTTGAAATCTGCGGAAAATTCCGCGATCGCGGAATCCTGGGGGGACTACAAAACACACAGATGCTACAATAATCCAAAATCACAAAGGCAAAAATCGAAAGTCGGGCAATCCAGTCAGAAAGATAAACACTGAGTAATCAAGGCGAGAAACGTGGCACAAGAAAACTAGGGAGAACGATCTGACAAGAAAGTGAACCAAACAGACATCTTATATACACACCCGGGGTAAACACATGACCAGGGAGAACAGGTGCAATCAATGGTAACAATGATCAGGGAGAGACACATGAGGAATAAACTAATTAAATGAATTTGGCTGTAGCCAAAACGCAGACAGGGATCACAAGACAAAGCTAAGTACAAAACAACAGTTCTGGTTAAGGAGTACTAAAGTGCCAAGATAAAAGAAAAGGAAAGCACAAAGTATAAGTGGACATCCACAGAAACTTGCAGCAGAGATAATTAGGGATAGGCAAGGAGGGGGAGATTAGAATTGAGCGACTGCTGAGAGATCGTTAGTCAATTAGTATGTGCAGCTATACAATCCCGGGTGCTTGTTAGAAAGTTAGTTAATGTACAATGTTAATAAGGGTTAGTAATTATTGGAAACAATAAACTGTTAGTACGGTTAGTAGATAGTAAAAGAGAGAGGAAGGAAGCACACGAGCTAATGAAGGAAGATTGAAAACCCAGAAATCAATAAATCACCCGAATGAGTGGCACGCAACACCAGGGACCGTGGGCAAAGACCTACATAAGACAAGACAGGGTACACGAAGTGCAATGCATGGAAAGGAAAACATGGCAAGATAACTAATAATCTAAACATGAAAAATAATAAAACAAGGAAATCCAAACTACAAAAATGCAATACATAATCCTAAGAATGGTCAGTCAGAGCAATGGTCCCTAAACACAGAAATCCATAAACATAGCAAAGCCAGGCACAGAACTTAAACAAGACATGAGAATAATTCACAGATCACAACAGGTTACTACTGCTACAGCTGCTGATACAGTTAAAAGTACTGATACTACTGCTACACCTGTTGCTAAAACTACGGTTACTATTGCTACAGCTAAAATGACTGATACGACTGCTACAGCTGCTCCTAAAACTATGGTTACTACTGCTACAGCTGCTGCTAAAACTGCAGTTAGTACAGCTGCTGCTACAGCTAAAACTACTGATACTACTGCTACAGCTGCTGCTACAGCTAAAACTACTGGCATTACTGTTACAGCTGTTGCTAAAACTTCGGTTACTACTGCTACAGCTGCTGCTAAAACTACGGTTACTACTGCTACAGCTGCTGCTACAGCTGCTAAAACTACTGGTACTACTGCTACAGCTGCTGCTAAAACTACGGTTACTACTGCTACAGCTGCTGCTACAGCTAAATGTACTGATACTACTGCTACAGCTGCTGCTAAAACTACGGTTACTACTGCTACAGCTGCTACTACAGCTAAAACTACTGATGCTTCTGCTACAGTTGTTGCTAAAACTACAGTTACTACTGCTACAGTTGCTGCTACAGCTAAAACTACTGATACTTCTGCTACAGCTGTTGCTAAAACTACAGTTACTACTGCTACAGTTGCTGCTACAGCTAAAACTACAGATACTTCTGCTACAGCTGTTGCTAAAACTACGGTTACTACTACTACAGCTGCTGCTACAGCTAAAACTGCTGATACTTCTGCTACAGCTGTTGCTAAAACTACGGTTACTACTGCTACAGCTGCTGCTACAGCTAAAACTGCTGATACTTCTGCTACAGCTGTTGTTAAAACTACGGTTACTACTGCTACAGCTGCTGCTACAGCTAAAACTACGGTTACTACTGCTACAGCTGCTGCTAAAACTACGGTTACTACTGCAACAGCTGGTGCTACAGCTAAAACTACTAGTACTACTGCTACAGCTACTGCTAAAACTATTGCTACTGGCATGTCTGGGACAAGTTCCAGAGAATTTAAAAAAGAGGTGTAAATGTGGGAGGGGTCTGCAAAAGAGTATATAAGGAAGAAAATTGAGGGAGTGGAGTAGAAGGAGAAATTGCAAGCAGAAGGATACATTTGACCAGACCTGTCATTTTTTTTCATGACTTGTTAAGCTTTTTGTGGATTTATGCCTGTGATGAAGTATTTTCCTCACCAAGGACATCACCAAACAACCCCACCAAAGGGTGCTACAACTACGGTTACTATTGCTACAGCTGCTGCTACAGCTAAAAGTACTGATACTACTGCTACAGCTGCTGCTAAAACTACGGTTACTACTGCTACAGCTAAAACTGCTGATACTTCTGCTACAGCTGTTGCTAAAACTATGGTTACTACTGCTAAAGCTGCTGCTACAGCTAAAACTACTGATACTACGGCTACAGCTGCTGCTAAATCTATGGTTACTACTGCTACAGCTGCTGCTACAGCTAAAAGTACTGATAATACTGCTAAAGCTGTTGCCAAAACTACGGTTACTACTGCTACAGCTGCTGCTAAAACTACGGTTACTACTGCTACAGCTGCTGCTACAGCTAAAACTACTGGTACTACTGCTACAGCAGCCGCTAAAACTATGGTTACTACTGCTACAGCTGCTAAAACTACTGGTACTACTGCTACAGCTGCTGCTAAAACTACGGTTACTACTGCTACAGCTGCTGCTACAGCTAAAACTACTGTTACTACTGCTACAGCTGCTGCTAAAACTACGGTTACTACTACTACAGCTGCCGCTAAAACTATGGTTACTACTGTTACAGCTGCTGCTATAGCTGCTAAAACTACTGGTACTACTGCTACAGCTGCTACTAAATCTAAGGTTACTACTGCTACAGCTGCTGATACAGCCAAAAGTACTGATACTACTGCTACAGCTGCTGCTAAAACCATGGTTACTACGGCTACAGCTGCTGCTACAGCTGCTAAAACTACTGGTACTACTGCTACAGCTGCTGCTAAAACTACGGTTACTACTGCTACAGCTGCTGCTACAGCTAAAAGTACTGATACTACTGCTACAGCTGCTGCTAAAACCACGGTTACTACTGCTACAGCTGCTGCTACAGCAAAAACTACTGATACTACGGCTACAGCTGCTGCTAAATCTATGGTTACTACTGCTACAGCTGCTAATACAGCTAAAACTACTGTAATGCGAATAGAAGCCACTAGATGGCAGTATTGACCTTTCTTATGTTAAGCCCAGACTGGAGCTAGGTTTGGGCATGTCTTGGGCATGTCTGGGACAAGTCCCAGAGAATTTAAAAAAGAGGTGTAAATGTGGGAGGGGTCTGCAAAAGAGTATATAAGGAAGAAAATTGAGGGAGTGGAGTAGAAGGAGAAATCGCAAGCAGAAGGATACATTTGACCAGACCTGTCATTTTTTTTCATGACTTGTTAAGCTTTTTGTGGATTTATGCCTGTGATGAAGTATTTTCCTCACCAAGGACATCACCAAACAACCCCACCAAAGGGTGCTAAAACTACGGTTCTACTGCTACAGCTGCTGCTACAGCTAAAAGTACTGATACTACTGCTACAGCTGCTGCTAAAACTACGGTTACTACTGCTACAGCTGCTGCTACAGCTAAAACTACTGATGCTTCAGCTACAGCTGTTGCTAAAACTACGGTTACTACTGCTAAAGCTGCTGCTACAGCTAAAACTACTGATACTACGACTACAGCTGCTGCTAAATCTATGGTTACTTCTGCTACAGCTGCTGCTACAGCTAAAAGTACTGATAATACTGCTACAGCTGTTGCTAAAACTACGGTGACTACTGCTACAGCTGCTGCTACAGCTAAAACTACTGGTACTACTGCTACAGCTGCTGCTAAAACTACGGTTACTACTGCCACAGCTGCTGCTACAGCTAAAACTACTGGTACTACTGCTACAGCTGCTGCTAAATCTACGGTTACTACTGCTACAGCTGCTGCTACAGCTAAAACTACTGATACTTCTGCTACAGCTGCCGCTAAAACTATGGTTACTACTGCTACAGCTGCTGCTATAGCTGCTAAAACTACTGGTATTACTGCTACAGCTGCTGCTAAAACTACGGTTACTACTGCTACAGCTGCTGCTACAGCTAAAAGTACTGATACTACTGCTACAGCTGTTGCTAAATCTACGGTTACTACTGCTACAGCTGCTGATACAGCTAAAAGTACTGATACTACTGCTACAGCTGTTGCTACAGCTAAAACTACTGATACTACTGCTACATCTGCTGGTACAGCTAAAACTACTGATACTACTGCTACAGCTGCTGCTAAAACCATGGTTACTACTGCTACAGCTGCTGCTACAGCTGCTAAAACTACTGGTACTACTGCTACAGCTGCTGCTAAAACTACGGTTACTACTGCTTCAGCTGCTGCTACAGCTAAAAGTTCTGATACTACTGCTACTGCTGCTGCTAAAACTGCGGTTACTACTGCTACAGCTGCTGCTACAGCAAAAACTACTGATACTACGGCTACAGCTGCTGCTAAATCTATGGTTACTACTGCTACAGCTGCTGCTACAGCTAAAATTACTGGTACTACTGCTACAGCAGCCGCTAAAACTACGGTTACTACTGCCACAGCTGCTGCTACAGCTAAAAGTACTGATACTACTGCTACAGCTGCTGCTAAAACTACGGTAACTACTGCTACAGCTGCTGCTACAGCTAAAACTACTGATACTTCTGCCACAGCTGCCGCTAAAACTACGGTTACTACTGCCACAGCTGCTGCTACAGCTAAAACTACTGGTACTACTGATACAGCTGCTGCTAAAACTACGGTTACTACTGCTACAGCTGCTGCTACAGCTAAAAGTACTGATACTACTGCTACAGCTGTTGCTAAATCTACGGTTACTACTGCAACAGCTGCTGATACAGCTAAAAGTACTGATACTACTGCTACAGCTGTTGCTACAGCTAAAACTACTGATACTACTGCTACATCTGCTGGTACAGCTAAAACTACTGATACTACTGCTACAGCTGCTGCTAAAACTACGGTTACTACTGCTACAGCTGCTGCTACAGCTAAAAGTACTGATACTACTGCTACAGCTGTTGCTAAATCTACGGTTACTACTTCAACAGCTGCTGATACAGCTAAAAGTACTGATACTACTGCTACAGCTGTTGCTACAGCTAAAACTACTGATACTACTGCTACATCTGCTGGTACAGCTAAAACTACTGATACTACTGCTACAGCTGCTGCTAAAACCATGGTTACTACTGCTACAGCTGCTGCAAAAACTACGGTTACTATTGCTTCAGCTGCTGCTACAGCTAAAAGTTCTGATACTACTGCTACTGCTGCTGCTAAAACTGCGGTTACTACTGCTACAGCTGCTGCTACAGCAAAAACTACTGATACTACGGCTACAGCTGCTGCTAAATCTATGGTTACTACTGCTACAGCTGCTGCTACAGCTAAAACTACTGGTACTACTGCTACAGCAGCCGCTAAAACTATGGTTACTACTGCTACAGCTGCTAAAACTACTGGTACTACTACTACAGCTGCTGCTAAAACTACGGTTACTACTGCTACAGCTGCTGCTACAGCTAAAACTGCTGGTACTACTGCTACAGCTGCTGCTAAAACTACGGTTACGATTGCCACAGCTGCTGCTACAGCTAAAAGTACTGATACTACTACTACAGCTGCTGCTAAAACTATAGTTACTACTGCTACAGCTGCTGCTACAGCTAAAAGTACTGATACTTCTGCTACAGCTGCCGCTAAAACTATGGTTACTACTGCTACAGCTGCTGCTATAGCTGCTAAAACTACTGGTATTACTGCTACAGCTGCTGCTAAAACTACGGTTACTACTGCTACAGCTGCTGCTACAGCTAAAAGTACTGAAACTACTGCTACAGCTGTTGCTAAATCTACAGTTACTACTGCAACAGCTGCTGATACAGCTAAAAGTACTGATACTACTGCTACAGCTTTTGCTACAGCTAAAACTACTGATACTACTGCTACAGCTGCTGCTACAGCTAAATCTACTGATACTACTGCTACAGCTGCTGCTAAAACCATGGTTACTACTGCTACAGCTGCTGCTACAGCTGCTAAAACTACTGGTACTACTGCTACAGCTGCTGCTAAAACTACGGTTACTACTGCTTCGGCTGCTGCTCGGCTAAAAGTACTGATACTACTGCTACAGCTGCTGCTAAAACTACGGTTACTTCTGCTACAGCAGCTGCTACAGCAAAAACTACTGATACTACGGCTACAGCTGCTGCTAAATCTATGGTTACTACTGCTACAGCTGCTGCTAAAGCTAAAACTACTGTAATGCGAATAGAAGCCACTAGATGGCAGTACTGACCTTTCTCATGTTAAGCCCAGACTGGAGCTAGGTTTGGGCATGTCTGGGACAAGTCCCAGAGAATTTAAAAAAGAGGTGTAAATGTGGGAGGGGTCTGCAAAAGAGTATATAAAGAAGAAAATTGAGGGAGTGGAGTAGTAGGAGAAATTGCAAGCAGAAGGATACATTTGACCAGACCTGTCATTTTTTTCATGACTTGTTAAGCTTTTTGTGGATTTTTGCCTGTGATGAAGTATTTTCCTCACCAAGGATATCACCAAACAACCCCACCAAAGGGACTGTAAATATTTTTGTTCTTGTATTTATCAATCTTGATCAGTAGAGTAGATATTAGATTAGTTAAGTGTTTGTTTAATTAAACCTGTTTAAGTTTTTAAAATTTTGTCTGTCATCCCTTGCTGTCATATATGTTATAACAAATTGGGGCCATAACACTACTGATACTACTGCTACAGCTGCTGCTAAAACTATGCTTACTACTGCTACAGCTGCTGCTACAGCTAAAACTACTGGTACTACTGCTACAGCAGCTGCTAAATCTATGCTTACTACTGCTACAGCTGCTGCTACATCTAAAACTACTGATAATACTGCTCCAGCTGCTGCCACAAGTAAAACGACTGATACTACTGCTGCAGCTGCTGCTACTAATACGACTACTACTACTGATAATAAAAATAAGCAGAAAAATTTTCAGATTTTCCCCCCTCCAAGATAAATGAATAAGTAAATAAATCTACTAAAATGGCCTAGTTTCAAGAAAAAACAAAAACTGGTTTCTCATCATTTACTCATAAAACAACTAGTAAGAGGTCTTATTTCTGAAACGGAGAAAGTACTTAACTGAAGCAAGCTTTATTTTCATTTAGTGAAAAATGTGAAATGGATATGAATGGTCTACTAAATTAATAGTGATCATTAACTGATCCAGCGAACGGCAAGCCTCACCGGCACCTAACAGGGCCCAGGTCAATGAGAAACGAGCTCCAGTCATGGTGATTTGGACTTTCTTACTGTCAGAATAAAAAGGGAAAGAGTGTCAGTTTCAAGCTCATGAAAACAAGTTCCAGCGAAGCATTGTGCTGTTACTTTAGCACTATTACCTTGACATTATGTGCTTCTCAGCCACTCTCAGAAAAAGCAAATGCTTAACCGCAAAATTGAATGTGTGGTCAAGCACTTAAATCTAAAACATCAGAACATTCTGTCCTAGACATTATCAACAGAAGACTGTGTGCTTATAGATAGACTTCAAGGATTACTACATTTACACCAAAATTAAACTGAATAAATTCAAATGCCCTTGAAGCATCAATCTGTGTCCTCACAAATATACTGCTTGCTTTAGTATAATAATACATTTAAGTATCCCACTCCAGCAACATTTTTTATACTTGTCAATACATTGTTCAATGTTTGAAAAAATAAAATCATAACACATTTACATTTGTAATCCAGTTCAGTATGGAGAAAGTTCTGGCGAAGTTTAGGTACTGACCACTCTGGTGACGATTTCGTCTGTCTCAGCGTACCCCAGACAGTCCTGCGATTGCTCTGCCACAGCCACAGTTATTAGAGTGGCTTTTACCATTGACTTTACACATTATGGCCATCAGGTTGACGATGTGTCTGACTTGTCAACGAACAATAAAATCCCATGTTTTTATGATGATGGGCTGTTTGCGTGTGTCTATGGTGCCGATGAGGAAAAGATGGAAACCGTGATCATTGGCTGAGCAAGGAGAGAAGAAAGCCCTCAACTGACCTCATATCCAATGTAAATAAAATGGTAGAGCACTTTCAAATCATATAAATCATTCTCAGGGTGAATCACTGTGTCAGAAAAACATTCACGTGAGATCATAGGTGAGGATTGATTCATTATCTATATGGTGTGTGTGTGTGTGTGTGTGTGTGTGTGTGTGTGTGTTTGTATGTGTGCACGCCTGAGCTTGTATAGTTGTTCTTGTAAGAACCAACTGTTGACAACTCTTGAGAATTCACAGATGTTTTTTTAGACATTTGGTAAGGAGGACATTTTTGGTGGCTCTCACAGAGGATCATTAAGGAGAACATGTTCAACCCCAATGCCGAAATAGTTGGGACGAAGTGTAAATTGTGAATAAAATCAAAATGCAATGACTTTCAGATCACATGAGCCAATATGTTATTTACAATAGAACATAGATAACATTTCAAATGTTGAAACTGAGACATTTTACATTTTTATCCACGCAATGAGCTTCTTTCAAATTTTCTGGAAGCAACAGGTCTCAAAAAAGTTCAGACACAGGCAAAAAAAGGGCTGAAAAAAACCATTAATAAATAAGAGAATCAGCTGAAAGACCATTTAGCGAGTAAATAAGTTAACTGGTATCAGGTTTGTAACAAGATTGGCGATTAAAAGGATGTCTTACAGAGGCTGAGTCTCTCAGAAGTAAAGATGGACAGACGCTCTCCAACCTGTGAAGGCTTGCGTAAAAAAATTGTCGAATACTTTAGAAACAATGTTCCGCATCGTCAAATTGCAAAGGCTTTGAAGGTCTCATCTCCGACAGTGCATAACATCATCAAAAGATTCAGAGAAACCCAATAAATCTCTGTGCATAAGGGACAAGGCAGAAGACCTTCACTGGATGCCCGTGATCTTTGGGCCCTCAGACACCATCACTCACTGGCACGATTCTGTCATTGACATTACTAAATGGGCCCAGGAAAACTTAAAGAAACCACTGTCTGTAAACACAGTCTGCCGTGCCATCCTCAGATGCCACCTAAAACTCTTTCATGCAAAAAGGAAGCCATTGTTGAGCATGATCCAGAAGCACCGCCGTGTTCTGTGGACCAAAGCTCATTTAAAATGGACTGTAGCGAAGTGGCAAAGTGTCCTGTGGTCAGACAAGTCCAAATTTGACATTCGTGTTGGAAATCATGGGCGTTGTGTCCTCCGGGCTTAAGAGGAGAAAGACCACCCCTCCTGTTATCAGCGTTCAGTTCAAAAGCCAGCATCTCTGATGGTATGGGGATCCATTAGTGCATATGGTGTGGCACACTTGCATGTTTTGAAAAGCACCATGGATGCTGAAAGGTCACACTGGGTTTAAAGTGCTTGAAAGTAGGAAAAAAAGATACTGAAACAAGATCTATATCATTTTGTAGGTCTTAGTGAGCAGATAAAGAAAATACAAAAATTTAAAAAAATCTGTTGGGAATTTTTGGAGAAAATCAATTTTTTCATCGGCACCCAACTTGAAATTTTCAAATTCAAAGGGTTAAAAAACTTCTGAGCTTTGGTGATTTATTTCTGAAAGTCTCTGCAGGGTTGTCACATCAAAAGAATGTGAAAAATAGTTATAGCAGTCCATCTCCTTTCTTTAACCCTCATGTGGCAAAAATGTTCTATCCAGCCAAATAAAATGCTTGGACATGTGCGCTATTGTACTCCTTGACGGCTTGCTTTAAGCGCAAACCAAATAGTTTGTTGCTGCTATCCTTTGTCTGATGCCTCTCCCAGAATGTTGAGAAGTCAGCGTGAACTGTTCGTGGAACTGGAAACAAGATACCCAGAAGCAATCCAGTGGCCAAGGAAGCTACACCTTGTGAAGGAAGAATACCATAAACAGTTTGAGGGAAACGAATGCTTCACCTTAATATGCTTGTGGGAGAGGCATCAGATAAAGGATAGCAGCAACAAACTATTTGGTTTGCGATTAAAGCAAGCCGTTAAAGAGTACAATAGCGCACATCTCTAAGCATTACATTTAGCTAGATAGAACATTTTTGTCACGTGAGGGTTAAAGAAAGGAGATGGACCACTATTACTATTTTTCATATTCTTTTGATTGACAACCCTGCAGAGGAGACTTTCAGAAATAAATTACCAAAGCGCAGAAGTTTTTTAACCATTTAACATCAATTTGAAAATTTCAAGTTGGGTGCTGATGAAAATGTGGATTTTCTCCAAAAATTCTCAACAGATTTTTTTTTTTTTGCATTTTCTTTATCTGCTCACTAAGACCTACAAAATGATATAGGTCTTGTTTCAGTATCTTTTTTTCAAACTTTCTAGCACTTTTAACCCAGCGTGAGGTATGTAAAGGTTTTAGAGCAACATGGTTGCTCCAGACAATATCTATTCCTGTGAAGGCCTTGTGCATTTCAGCTATTATAACAGCATGGTTTTGTAGTAGAAGAGTCCGTGTGCTGAACTGGCCTGCCCGCAGTCCTGATCTTTCACCGATTGAGAACATTTTGCGCATAATTAAACAAAAAGTCCTCAACGGAGACCCAAAACTCTCCAGCAGCTGGAAGCCTGTAAACAAGAGTGGGATCAAATTCCAATGGCTAAACTTAAGAAACTTGTCTCCCCAATGCCCAGGCGCCTCCACTTTGTGTTAAAAAGAAGAGGGGATGCTACACCATCATAAACAGGCCCCTGTCCCAACTATTTTGAGACCTGTAGCAGCCATCAAATTCGAAATGAGCTCATTTTGTGGATGAAATCGTAAAATTTCTCAGTTTCAACATTTTCTATGTTATCTCTGTTCTATTGTGAATAAAATACTGGCTGGTGTCATTGGAAAGTCATTGTGTTTTGATTTTATTCACAATTTACACTTTGTCCAAACTATTTCAGAATTGGGGATGTAATAGGTTGAAGTTACGCTTACAGCTATAGGTAAGGTTAGGTAATTCTTAAGGTTTGGGTTAGGGTCAGGCATAATTTTGTTATGTTTAGGGTTTGGAAAAGACAGCACAGAATGAAGGTAAGTTACTACAATGTATGACAATGTACTCACAAGTATAGCTGTACGAATGTGTGTGTGTGTGTGTGTGTGTGTGTGTGTGTGTGTGTGTGCACATGTGTATGTAAAAGGTCACCGATATATATGGGGACTACAATGCCTTTTGGGCAGTTCAAAAACCCACTAATATTGCAAAGTTTGAAGAAATAGTACTGTGAAGGATTTTACTCAGAAAAAGATTCACTTTTCGCTAAGGGCTGAATTCAGGCCCAACTGACATTATGTGCAGTAGAATTTAAAGGTTCCCTATTTTCATACCAGGTATCAATTTCAGGGTTACATTTAGGCTTATTCTTTATACCTACAATTCAGTTGAACTCGCCATAGACTGTGCATGATGATTGTCCTGTTAAGAACTCTGGGGCAGCAAAAATTCGGCCCTGGAACGGATAGGTACTAAAAGTAGATAGGTGAGAGCCAAACTCAGAGTGAGTGGCAGGGGGAGGGCTCAAAGAGAGGATTAGACTCCAACTGACCAGCCAATCGAGCGAGCAGGGAGCAAAGGGGGTCCTGTGTGGAAAGGCCTGGGGGCACTATATGTGCTCACACCACGAGCTATCCACCAGTCAGAGTATAGCGCGATACGACACCATGGCCTCTCTGTCCTCACGCATCCCTCCAACTCATCCATTTCGAGCGCGATATAGGTCATTAGCATTTTGTCACAAGAATGCACACGCAATTCTCGCGAGTAGTTGTGTCTATCCTGCTCCTGAAAGTGATGCAAGAGACTTAAACCGCTTTCACACTGGACGCGAAACGAATTTTTCGCATGACAGATTACGTTCATAGGCAATGCAAAGACGCGAAGACACGCGTTTCGCGAGTATTCGCATCTTTGCGTTGAGTTTGAATGTAATCTGTTTTGCGCAAAATTCTTTTCACGTCCGGTGAGAAGGCAGCTTTATTTGTGCCATTCCACCACATAAGTCAGTTTACGGTCTGCTCCTCTCATTAAATAAACTACGGAGTTGGAGACTCGCGGATTTAATTTTAATAGGTTACGTATCTGGAAATAGCAAGACGATTTAAAGTTTAAATGGAAACGACGTGCTTTGTAATCCCTCGTTTATAAACTGCCAAATTTGATGAGGAGGGGTTTTCTTAATTCAGGTCAAATTTTACAATGTAAAAAAACAAGCTCAATTTTCAAAGCGCCGATGTCTGCGGCCAATTCAATCATAATTAATAATATTAATTTAGTGTTTTCATAATTATTATTATCTGCATCACTAATGACCGCAGAAATGGTCAGAAAGGTGTGGAAATCAAAATTTCAGGTGGTGCTGTCGTCTCTAGAGGGAGCCATCCAGAAAAAAAAAAAAAACGATGGCCCCTATTATGAAGTCAAAATGTTATTTTTTGCATCTCTCTGATCAGAAGAGAGCAGGAGTTTCCAGCACTGAAAGCGCAGTCAGCAGTGGAGTTACTGATGGGCGCAGTGGAGGTGGTTGATTTTTCTAGCGCGTATCATCCCAGGAAAGTCAGAGCGGATAGAATCGCACGTTAGAGTGTTCAGGATTATATTTCTCATCATATTCATTAGCAAATTAATGACCATAATTAATAACCATATTCAATAAGCAGAACAACTTGCTAACGATAACTAGCCAGCTACCTTCACTGCAGATTAGTGGTCACTGCAATGGACATGCACGCGTTTTGCTGAGTCTGGTGGGGCCGGCACAGCCGATTTGTTTTTGGTTTTTAGCAAGATGACTTGCTGTTAGCCATTTGGCTAGCAGACTAGCTCGCAACCTGCATCACGCCTGAAGAGGAGAGTAAAAAATCGCTGGATACCTTCACCGCCAGTTTCGCACACGCAGGACTAACTGCTGCGGTCGGGAAAACTAACATAGAGCTCACCGGTGCTTGGAGCTGAAAACGGAACCCTAATGCTGTCTACAGCTTAGCTAGCTTAATATAAAATCGCAGCACGGTGCACGGTCCTTGCCTGCCTCTGCCTCTGTAAATGTTCTTCGAATTTACTAGGTAGCCCGCTGAATAGCTGCCTTATTAATAAGGAACAGACGCGACGCCGGGATGCTGAATGTCTTATTGTGCGGATATGTGCTTTTTCCCGGACTTTTCTTCATTTTCAGGAAAGTGCTGCCGTCTATTTTCAATCTATGGACTGATGCCGACGTGGTCTTGGTCAGCGAGCGGTAATTTTATTTATTCATTTGACTTGTCCGATGTTTGTAGTTCACGTTCACTCGCTTGATTATAGCTTTCCATGGCATACTCTAGCCGCTTTCGCACTGGACGCGAGACGAATTTTTCGCACGACAGATTACATTCAAAGTTAATGCAAAACGCTTGTATTCGCGTCTTTGCATTGACTTTGAATGGAATCTGTCGTGCGAAAAAATCGTTCCGCGTCCAGTGTGAAAACAGCGTCAGGCTCAAGTTTAGCGGGAAATAAACACTGTCCGGTAAGAAAGGCCATCTAACGTTAAACCTGTAGGCCAACTCGGTGTATCCTGCTAACTTATTTTATAATATTAGATGAATGGCCTATGTGTGGTTGCCAACTACATGTATCACTGGATTCATGTAATATCACGATTTTATTTTAGGCTTTGAAATCCTGACTAAAAATGTTATTTGCTTTGTAGCACTGAATTTAATTTTATTCCTGAAATGGCCAGCAAGCTGGTAAATATGTTAGTTTAGAATTTGAATCCTAGTTTGCTGCTCAGTCCGCCTCCCAGCTTTGGCAGATATTGGCAATGGACATGTGAGGATGCTGTGCGCAACATCGTTCTTGTGTTGTGTGGAGTTAATCTTCCTAAATCCAAGCCGTGCTGTTATGCAATGCAAATAGCTGAAGTTCTCAAAGCTAGAAAGCTCGGCCTAAATCGCATTCCAACGTATATGAAGGCAGTAAAGTAAGTGTTTGTAACAGTTAGCTGGTTTCCACAAACTCATTCGCTAGGGTGACTGTGTCGTTTGATCTCCTCTTGAGTGGCTATGAAACCATCAATCCTATACAACTGAGGTTTTCTTAATTCCGTGCAGATATAAGTGGGTCTTGGCTCATATGCAGCCGTGGCGGTTACAATCGATGTCATTCCTCGAAGTACACGTGTTTCTGTGATGCGTATTATGATCTTGGAGCGTGAAAACTATTTGAATCCGTAGTAGTTTCAGGGGTCCATTCTTAAGAAGTTGCAAGCTTGCAGCCCCGAGGAATTGTGAGATGTGTTGGGGAAATGAGCTACGCCGTATGAACTGAGTTCATGACTGAGAGATCCTGCATCGGTGCGGCTCAGTCGCAGCTATCGAGGTCTGGAAGTTTGAATATTAAAATATCTGAATAATCTTCCACCAATATGAACACGTTTTGTGGAATTTACCCCCAATGTGCAAGAATATGTAAATTTGGACTCCTTTTCGAAATGTCAGTGAATGGCGTTGTTTGCTGCTGGGCATTGTGTCGTATGTCATGAATATTTATTGGAGCCACTAGATGTGCAGGGTTTCGCTGGTGGGAGGCACTTAATTGATCAATTAGAACAGCTGATTACACCCTTAACTCTACTCATCTTTTTTTGTACGAATTGATTGTAGATAAAGCAAAAAAACCCAGTAATTAATTGAAGTACCACAGAATCAAACATGATTTTAGCTTATTTTATAATTATTTCACAACTTCAGTGCCTACTTTGACAACAGGACTTCAGACCACCTTGTTTGAACTTTTACCGTGTATTGAGGAATGCGTTAGTTGGCATTATTGCAAGCCTCTTTTGGGCTTGACCTGTCATAGGACTCCAATGAAGGATGATCAGATAAGGAGAGTACAATATGTACTCCATACAATAACTCTCATCTGTCGCTCTGTCATTAATTTTGTTAACTTGTTGGCAGATAGTTACTTGTCAATATTAGTTTAAAGAATTAATTATGCAATTTGTATAACGCGCATTTCCTCAGTTTCAATTCCCTCACGGGCTTGGTCGGTTGCAAACATATAAGTCTGCAAAGCTTGCGGCGTATGGGGAAGATTTGGATTATCAGTCACCTGACCTTCAGCCAATCGCGACGTTTTTGCTGTGCAGGGGGAAAAAGCTTTTGGTGGGTCTCTCTCACCAGTGATTGACAGGTCATCATAGTTGTGCCAATTATGGGGTTAGGGAACCCTGAGCCCCTGTCATTAGTTGGCCGGCCATGGCCATTATTTTTGCAGGGTTGGAAAAATCTTCCCATTAGCTGGGGGGGTGGTGTGGCGAGGCTCTTATTTAGCAAAAACTTAATCGGTCGCTTGAAAGGTATTGTGTTTTTAAACTGTGCTCTCCCAAGTGATGGACTATCTTTTTTTGAATTAAATGTAGTCTGAACCACCACAACCCCCCACCCCATATTCCAACCCTGCTCATTTCTGAGAATCCCTATGCAACATGCAGCACCTGGTTACTACAGGCGTATGAGACAGCCAATTAAGCGGAGGAGGGAAACGTGTGTGGGAGATAAGTACATTAAAGGAGCTTCAGGAGTAATTTAGCAGGATAGAGTAGAAGTAGGTGCACTTGAGGTGGTGGGTTAACCCCGTGAAACCTATGGACCCATATATGGGCCCATCAAATGCTGCTGCAGTATTCAAACTTGATGAACTTCAGACCCATTTTAAATTCTTGTGGAGATTTCACCATTTCCAACAATCCCAAATATGTCCTGCTGCTGAATTACAGGAAAATGTATATAAAATGATGTAGATATTTTCCATTTGTAGTCAAAAGAACATGAAGTCCTGGGTTTGATATTTCACTATAATTGTGATCTAGCTTCAGCAAAGCGCTGCTACCAAAAGATACAGAATATGTATGCAGCATTGTCCTGCAAAAGGGGAAAAAAAGCTTTTTCTGAGTTTGAACCTACTTCAGGGAGAATTTAGGGGGTTAAAAAAATAACATGGGTGTTCTGCAGTAGCATAAGGGCTAAAAAGATAAACAAAGTAAACCCATGGCAAATCCCCCCCCCCATTTCCCCTCTTCATCTGAATGAGTGGCAGGAAGTACAAAGAGTGGATTGTGCAGCACTGGGTCTTGTGACTTTGTAGGGGGCCAAGGAAGGCAGTGGGGCCTGTGGATGTTTTTGCAACCTGGTGTGTTTGGTAAGCGATGCTGGTTTGTATGTGTCTTTGAATGGTTCTCTGTGCAGCTGTGTGTGTGTGTGCATAGTGTTGTTTGTTTGCTCATGTAAGTTGGCATGTACAGCATTTGTGTGCTTTTCATTGTGGATGTATGCATGGTTTGCGTGCATCGTCTACATGGTTGTTTGTACGCTTGTGTGACTGTGCTGGGGGTTAGTGTAATCCATAGTTTGGCTCTGGCCTGAATTGTTTGCCAGGCTTGCACATCACATGACTGCTACTGTCCCACTACTGCACAGTATGGGAGTATGAGCATCTCTTGACAGGAAAGAATGCCCCTGTATACACACACGCGCTCATATGCGCATAAATACACACACGCACACATACATACACACACACACACACACACACACACAAGCGTTGCACAGCTCTCCATGAGTGAACTGCTATTGGGGCCTGCTTCACTGCCATTGTGCTGTATTTATTGCGTTGGTTTTGTATTTTATGGTAATTGGGCAGAGAGGTTTTCAGAACAAAATAAAGGGCCCTTATGAATGAAGTACTCCTCAACTCAGTCCCAGGAAATTTGTCTGCAAAATAAAGAGGCTATTTATAACTTGCGCTTAGGTACAATCCAGGGTAACAAAATTTTGAGCTTATGTATTGAGGATGAATTTTTCAGTGTAAAATTTTTTTTGGTGTTTGGATCCAAATTGCCAAGATACTGAACATGATAGCTAAAACTCTACTTTTCTCAATTCATAGTTTGTACACCGTAATTAAATACTTAATGGCTCAATCCTTCAATTGTTTGTCATAGTTATGGAGTCTATTAGCTGGCAGTTAATTGGGGATTGTGTTCTCTGTGGAAAACATGTCAACTAAGAAGAATTTTGGTCACTTTTAGTCATGGGTCATTCCATATCAAATCACCTTGAAGGTCCCAGGTCACCATCTCACATTCCCCTCCTGAAAAAATACACTGTTGCTACCATACTGAACTATGGAGAAGTCCCAGATATCAATTCTGTACCTCTAATCTTTTCAAAACTATAGCCCTTTTAAATTTTAAGTAATTTTATTGCATTTTGTCATAAAAAGCCTTTCCACCCATCTTCCAAAATTTACAACTCCTTTCATATGGCATGTCCAGCTTAGAAACTATGTGACTAGGGATATATTTTTCTGTAGAATTATACAATGTTATCAGATCTGGTGTAGGGAAGGTCCTAAACCTCTTAAGCCCCAGCCTCTCGGATTTTGATATTTGAACATTAATATGCTTGGCGTTTGAGTTGTGCTTGGTGTATGTAAAAATGACTTATATGTGCTTGTAGCAGAGGCTCTCCTGTTTCATTTGATGTATAATATGACTATATTGCTAGCAATATAGCGCAGCGTTGTAGGTATTTTGCTGCGGTCAGTCTCAGGGTCCCCCAATTGGGGGACCCTGGAGTTTAAGAGGTTCTTATGAAATGGCTGAAAATGGAAAATTTAACAAAATACGCCCCGTTTGAGAGCTTCTCCCTAGAACAATGTGCTAGACAAAGCACCCAGAGTATTTTCCTGTAATTTATGGTATAATTCAGCTGTGTGTATGTGGTAACCTTATGTATTGTTGTTATAGGAGTGTTGCTAATTTTTTTGAAATGTGCTCAATTTTAAAATTTCCTCATAATTGCTTATCTTTGTGTCCTCATTTGTCCATATGGGCAGTTGACCATCGTTTTCATATATTTGCCATATATTCTTTAGTATCTGAAGATGATTAATGAAAAAATTTGGGGTTGTTGCTGAGCTCCCGTTTAGATGTATAATTTTTTAATGAACTCTAATGCTCTTCTTGCTGTACAAATTATACCAAAACACCAAAATATGCATTTTACTAATTTAACAGTTTCAGTATGGCCACACAGGCTAATTTCAATAATAGGAATATACCTTGAAAATTAATTTGGAATTAGGAATATTAAAAATTATCTTTTTTTCTCTAGTTAAGTAGTTCTATTGCTTTTTAAAAAAACATCTCTATGGGGACAATATGGCCTTAAATGACACCTGAAAGATTAAAATACGTAGACGCGACACACAAAATGTCCTTAACATTGACGTGCTATTTACATGCCCTCCCATGAGATCACGTTGCAAATGAGGATCAATTCATTAAGCAGTACTTAATGTGGTTCTCGCTGATGATAGATGCAAAGAGACAAGTACCAACCTGTTGCAGTGACATCACAGCGAGAACATAAAAATGGTGATGAATTTAATGTTGTAATAAGATTGATAAAAGAAAAAATGAATTTCACCCTTTCAATGCTTGTATCTAATTTATGCTTTGATTTATAGATTATGTAAACAACAATTCATGGTTTCATATAAAAATCTGAACCATCCAAATGTTGAATAGTCACAAATTTGACAATGCAAATATTTTGCTAATATTTCTGCAAAAAATGGGTGTCGTTCAGTGTGTAAGTCAGTTTTTGACACTGATATTAGATTTTTAACTATTCAATGAAAAATCAAAATTGCGGAAAGAAGCTCATCAACACCACAAAATCTGTGTCAGACTACATTAGAATACATGGTAAAATTATAAAAATGATGCTTCAATGCCCGCATGATCAAATGAGGACATGAAGTTGAGCAATTTTGTGAAAAATTTGAAAATCGTACACATTTCAAAAAATGATTTCCGACACTCCTATGACAGTAATAAGTATGGTTACAGCATACACATAGCCTGTTACATCATAAATGACAAGAAAAAGCTTTCTCTAGCACACCATTAGAGTGAGAGGCTCTCAAGGGGCATTGTTTTAATAAGTCTTCAATTTTCAGCCATTTTCCGGGCCTTGTTGGAGTTAAAGTACATAACATACAATCTGATGACATTATGGAATTCTGCAGAATAAGCAGGCCATAGTCACACAGTTTCAAAGCTGCAAATGGTATATAAAAGGAGCTATGGATGTCAGAAGTAGGACTGAAAGGCTCTTTTGGCAAAATGCTGAAAATAAAACTTTCATAGGGCTGCAGTTTCAAAATTATTGGAGATGCAGTCCTAATACTTAGGATTTATCCATAAGTCTGATAAGAGAGCACCTGTGGTATATATATGTATATACCACAGGTGCTCTCTTATTAGCCTGATATGCATGTCATTGGACTGTGGGAGGAAACCGGAGTACCCGGGGAAAACCCACGCGAAAACGGGGAGAACATGTGGAGTTTGCATATTCTCCCCGTGTTCGTGTGGGTTTTCTCCGGGTACTCCGGTTTCCTGCCACAGTCCAAAGACATGCATATCCGGCTAATTGGAGACACCAAATTGCCCATAGGTATGAGTGTGAGAGTGAATGGTCTGTGAATGGTGTGTGCGCCCTGTGATGGATTGGCAAGCTGTTCAGGGTGGGTCCCTACCTTTGCCCCTAGTCAGCTGGGATAGGCTCCAGCTCGCCCCGTGACCCTAGTGAGGAATAAGTGGGTATAGAAAATGGATGGATATATATATATATATACACAGTCAACAAAAATATAAACGCAACACTTTTGTTTTTGCTCCCATTTGTCATGAGATGGACTCAAAGATCTAAAATTCATTCCAGATACACAATATTACCATTTCTCTCAAACATTGTTCACAAATCTGTCTAAATGTGTGATAGTGAGCACTTTTGCTTTGCTGAGACAATCCATCCCACCTCACAGGTGTGCCACATCAAGATGCTCATCAGACACCATGATTAGTGCACAGGTGTACCTTAGACTGTCCACAATAAAAGGCCACCCTTTAATGTGCAGTTTTTGCTTTATTGGGGGTCTGGGGACTCAGAACCAGTCAGTATCTGGTGTGACCACCATTTGCCTCATGCAGTGCAACACATCTTCTTCGCATAGAGTTTATCAGATCGTCAATTGTGGCCTGTGGAATGTTGGTCAACTCCTCTTCAATGGCTGTGCGAAGTTGCTGGATATTAGTGGGAACTGGTACGCGCTGTCGTATACGCCGGTCAAGCACATCCCAAACATGCTCAATGGGTGACATATCCGGTGAGTATGCTGGCCATGCAAGAACTGGGACATTTTCAGCTTCCAAGAATTTTGTACAGATCCTTGCAACATGGGGCCGTGCATTATCTTGCTGAAACATGAGGTGATGTTCATGGATGTATGGTACAACAATGGGCCTCAGGATCTCATCACGGTATCTCTGTGCATTAAAAATGCCATCAATAAAATGCACCTGTGTTCTTCGTCCATAACAGATGCCTGCTCATACCATAACCCCACCACCACCATGGGCCACTCGATCCACAACAGTGACATCAGCAAAGCGCTCACCTACTGTCTGCCATCTGCCCTGAACAATGTAAACCGAGATTCATCTGTGAAGAGAACACCTCTCCAACGTGCCAGACGCCATCGAATGTGAGCATTTGCCCACTCAAGTCTGTTACGGCGACGATCTGGAGTCAGGTTAAGACCTCGATGAGGACGACGAGCATGCAGTTGAGCTTCCCTGAGACGGTTTCTGACAGTTTGTGCAGAAATTCTTTGGTTATGCAAACCAATTGTTTCAGCAGCTGTCTGAGTAGCTGGTCTCAGACGATCTTGGAGGTGAACCTGCTGGATGAGGAGGTCCTGGGCTGGTGTGGTTACACGTGGTCTGCGGTTGTGAGGCCTGTTGGATGTACTGCCATATTCTCTGAAACGCCTTTGGAGACGGCTTATGGTGGAGAAATGAACATTCAATGCCCGAGCAACAGATCTGGTTGGCATTCCTGCTGTCAGCATGCCAATTTCATGCTCCCTCAATGCTTGCGCCATCTGTGGCATTTTGCTGAGAGACAAAACTGCACATTTCAGGATGGCCTTTTATTGTGGACAGTCTAAGGTACACCTGTGCACTAATCATGGTGTCTGATGAGCATCTTGATGTGGCACACCTGTGAGGTGGGATGGATTGTCTCAGCAAAGCAAAAGTGCTCACTATCACACATTTAGACAGATTTGTGAATAATGTTTGAGAGAAATGGTAATATTGTGCATCTGGAATGAATTTTAGATCTTTGAGTCCATCTCATGACAAATGAGAGCAAACACAAAAGTGTTGCGTTTATATTTTTGTTGAGTGTATATATATATATATATATATATATATATATATATATATATATATATATATACACAGGTGCTGGTCAACGAATTAGAATAATTCGAAATAGTGCAATCTTCACATTTTTTTTAATGCATTATTTGTGCAGAAAGCAAATCAGGTGTTCACCGCGCCTGTCTAACTTGTTAGAGTAATCACAGAACTCACTACCTGTAAAAAATTTGCTCAGCTGAGCTTTCCAAAAGGCCCATTTAGGCCATTTAACTGTGACACTGTTGTTTCATTGAATTAGAATAAGTCATAAGTCATTTCATTGAATTAGAATAAGAGCTTGAATTTTTGTTTTCTGTGACGAGTGTTCACTGTGTCGTATAAAGTCAGGGTTGAGTTGAATTTCAGGTGAATTTGAAGTTGTAAAATCAATCATGGGTCAGCAGCGCGACTTCTCAACCGGAATAGTGGCTCAAATTCCACCCTTCGCCAACAAGGCTTGACCCAAACTAAAATTGCTGAGCAGCTCGGCATCAGCCAGTCTTCCGTCTGCAAAGCTCTCAAGAAATCCTGGAGCAAGCACACCAACTGTTCCGGCGTCCGAAAAACTTCTGCTTGCGACAACAAGCAGCTGAGAAAGATCGCAGTCAGCAACTGGTTCAAGTCCACTTCCGAGCTCAGCGACTTGTGGAACGAGCAGACCAGCACTAACGTCTTAAGATCAACCACTTACCGTCGTCTGAGCGAACTCGGCTTCAAATCTCGCGTTCTAGCAGTAAAACCGATGCTGAACAAGAAACAAATGGAGATACGGCTGGAGTGGACAAAAGAACACGACGAGTGGACTGCTGAAGACTGACAGAAAGTGGTCTTCAGTGACGAATTACGCTTTTGCATCTCCTTCGGTGACCAAGGTCCTCGTGTCTGGCGTCGTGGTGGCGAAACCTACAACCACGAGCCCGCGAAAAGATCCGTCAAGTTTCCCCAGAGCGTTATGGTCTGGGTATGCATGTCCGCTCGGGGTGTAGGGAAACTCTGCTTCCTCAAGAAGACTGTCAATGCTGCCGTATACCAACATGTTCTGGAAACGTTCCTGATTCCGATTGTTGAGGAACAGTTTGGCGAAGAAGACCTCATATTTCAACAGGATCTTGCACCGGCTCATGCGCCAAAGTCGACCAAAGATTGGTTCACCGAAAAACAGCTTGAAGTTTTGGCATGGCCGGCCAACTAGCCTGACCTCAATGTCATTGAAAACCTTTGGGCCATCGTCAAGCGGAAAATTCGCGACAGAAGGCCGACTACGCTGGACACTCTGAAGCAGAGCATCGCCACAGCCTGGGAAGCAGTGAGTGCAGAAACTTGCGACAAGCTGGTCAAATCGATGCCGCGGAGACTTCAGGCAGTCATACAAGCCAAGGGGGCAGCCACAAAATACTGAGAAAGTGATGATTCTAATTATAATAAAAATTATTCTAATTCAGTGAAACGGTTTCTCCATTATTCTAATTCAATAAAACAACAGTGTCACAGTTAAATGGCCTAAATGGGCCTTTTGGAAAGCTCAGCTGAGCAAATTTTTTACAGGTCGCGAGTTCTGTGATTACTCTAACAAGTAGGACAGGCGCGGTGAACACCTGATTTGCTTTCTGCACAAAAAATGCATTAAAAATTTTTACGATTGCACTATTTCAAATTATTCTAATTCGTTGACCAGCACCTGTATATATACACATACACTGCCCTCAATAATTATTGGCACCCCTGGTTAAGATGTGTTCTTTAGCTTCTCATAAATTCTGTTTTTTTTCTAAATAATATAGGACCACAATGAAAAAAGAGGAAAATCCAACCTTTAATTCAAGCGCATTTATTCAGTGGGAAAAAAAAATCCCACATTAAGAAATAATTCTTTTACATGAAATCATGTGTGCCACAATTATTAGCACCCCTGATGTTAATATTTTGTATAATCCCCTTCTGCCAAGAAAACAGCACCTAATCCTCTTCTATAATGTTTCACAAGATGGGAGAATACAGAAAGAGGGATCTTCGACCATTCCTCTTTGCACAATCTCTCTAAATCATCCAGCGGCCTGGGTCCTCTCCTCTGCACTCTCCTCTTCAGCGCACTCCACAGGTTTTCAACGAGGTTGAGGTCTGGGGACTGAGATGGTCATGGGAGGAGCTTGATTCTTTGTCTGGTGAACCATTTCTGTGTAGATTTGGTCACATGTTTAGGTTCATTATCTTGCTGAAAGACCCAGTGACGACCCATCTTTTTTTCTTTTTTTTTTTTTGAGGAGAGTCTTTGAAGGTGACCCAGGAAATTTTTTGAACAGTGATGCTATGTGGAGTGACTTCATGCTATTCTTAAAGGACTGTGTCTGACCGAAGGTTTTGGAACATTGGATTAATTACTGTCGATTCCCCCGCTGTTTTTGGACGCGCATGGATTTGGTGATTATTCCCAGTCTTGAAATTAAAATTGTTTGGAGTAAAAGCTGTGTTTGTGAGCCAGTTATCCAGAAAATCCAAGCTGCTTTGTGTCTGTGTGGAAGACGGCAGTGATCTGTCACACCGCATATTTCAGTTCCTGTGATTCCCTTTTCCCTGGGAATCCCCTTCTCACTTGTTATTGCGACTCTCTCCATTCTCCTCTCCCTCTCTCTCACAGGTTGGTGTCATTTATCCATGCGGTCATGGCAACCACAAGCGGGCTCATCCTGGTGTCCTCCTGTGACGATGTTATAAATGACAGGTAGGCAGCGGCCGAGTGGTAGGCCTCTTAACTGACAACTGCAGAATTTCTGTTTCTGTTTGAAGGCCCTTAACCGCAGAGCCCCTCCAGGTGTTTTGCCCCCGTTTCTCACTATCTCTGCTTAGTTCCAACTCTTCTCTCTGGCATTCCTCCCAGGGCAGCTCTGAAAATAAAGAAAAATTTTCTCAATGGAACTTCCCCCGGTGAAATAAAGGTTGAAATAACAGTGGTTCCCTATGCTTGCTCCTTGACTGGAGCTCTGTTGGTTGTACCTGGGCTGTAGGCAACGTTCCTCAACGTACCTGTCCTTATTAAAAAAAAAAACCCTCTGAGACCTCGGCTACTGTCTCTTGGGATGTGTCTCATATTAGAAGTATGAATTAGAGGTCTGGCCAGCTGCAGCACATCCTCTCCTCCCTGCCACACCTGTATTTCTCCTGTTTGAACCTTTGTATTTACTTTATTTCGTAAAAACTGAAATCCAGGATGTAAACACATGACACCGTTTTGCTCCCACGTGCTTTCTGACATGAATTCAGTGTTTTGACTCTGTTCGTCTGTGTTTTTTCTGGTAAATTGTGTGGGAGAATTAAGGAGTGTGTGACGATCGGTCTCCTGTTATCGTCGCTGTGTGTTAGTTGGTCTCATTGCATTGGTTCTTGGTGCACATCCGCCTTCCCTGTTCATTTATTTGTTCTTTTCCCATGGTGCTCTGCTCTCATTCGGCACCAGTAAAACTGCTGTCCCCCCCTCCCTCCCAGATCAGACCCTGTGGGGTTTATTACCACCTTTGCCCTGCGGGTTCGGTGAGCACCACGCGTTTTAATTGTGTAACCATCATCGTAATTTTCCAGGTCAGGCTCCTGCTCGGTGCTCCTTATTGCCCTTATGGGATTTTGCGGAGCTGAGAGGAACATTAAAGGGAGGGCAAGGACAGAAATATGGAACGAAGGTCTCAAGCTGCAGGTCTTCGAGGGTCGCGGTGTCTGTGTGTTTTTGTGATTTCCATCAATCAGCAGCAAAGTCAGGCCTCAGAAGCAAGGTGTGTGGACTCCTTAGCCAATCAGCAAGTTGATTTAAGCACTTAAATGCAGGAACAAACCAAAAGTTTGCTGAGACACAGCGGCCATTCAGGATCTGAGCTTTATGCTGCTTTTCCATCACACAGTTTTAGCACTACTCTGCTCTACTCGACTCGACTCTTCTCGGTTTCGGTCGTTTTTCATTCCAGTTAAGTGCCACCTCAGCGTGGGTGGGGTCATCATAACAAGCGTCACTCCCTGGCCAATCAGTGGCCTGCAGTCTGTTTTCGTCACAGTTTTGAGTAGAGCCGAGTAAGTGCTAGTGGAAAAGGCCTGTTAGAGTCCTGACAGGGGGGGAGGGGGGGGGGTCGGTCAAAGGTCTTAGCTGGTGTCTTTGACAATTACTGGACGAAAATTGTATGACGTCAGTCTCTTGTGTTGATGATTATTTATAGTCCTATAATTCCTATAATTATTTATAGTCCTATAATATAGTCCTATAATAAACCTATAATTTATAGGTTATAATTATCCCACCGTTGGGGTTCCATTTTACTGCGTCACTTCCTGTTCTTTCATCTAGTGCAGTATTTTCAGGTCGGCATACCTGATGACATTGCAAAGTCCAGTTCATAGATAGATATGTAGAACACTAGATTGCTAATAGGGTACAGTCAAGTGAAGCATCTGTCCCATATATATATATATATATATATATATATATATATATATATGTAGAGTTTGGTTCCAAAACGCTATAAGTGCCAAAATGACAAAAATCGAGATAATGGCATCGAGCAATAGTCCTGCACTTCTTACACATGGTGCAAAAACCTGTCATTAGAAATGCATACTATATGGTGTATTTTTTCATGGTCAAAGTTTGTGTTTTTCTATGAAATGAAATAGGCGCCAACATAGAAAAAGCTGATTTACTCAAAATGACTAAAATGGATATATTGCATTTCGGAACCAAACTCTTCATATATATATATACACTGGAGATCAAAATTAGAGAACAATTGAATAATTCTGAAATAATGCCATCTTCAATGCTCAACAGTTGAAGGGCTTTTTGGTGTGTCTATACCATGCTACTACAACACTTTTTCACAAAACAGCTAAGGCATTTCAACAAAAAACCTGTATTTTGCAGAAAATGCACTGATCAAAATTAGAGAACACTTTCAGGTGACTCCTACTTAATGGTGCTTAACTAGAGCATGGTGCTAATTTCCTTGATTATCTGCCAACCCCTATTTAACTAGCATCCTAAGTGCCAGTTTCACCGACTTTGCAAGATGGTGCTTCGTTCTAAAGTGACTGAAAACCTCCGGCAGCAGGTTGTCCAAATGAAAACCAAAGGGATGACCTTATCAGCCATAGCAAGACAAGTTGGTCGTTCCAAATCTGTGATTTTAAGAATCTTGAATCTTTACAAAACTACAAACTCATTCAAGTCGCCCAAGAAGGCTGGTCGTCTACGGAAGACAAATGCAAGAGAGGACAGATTACTGCGAAGGATGTCAATGGGCAATCGTTTCCACACTGCAGCTGGAATTGCTCGCCAGTTTAGTGCTGAACATGGTAAGGATCTGTCTCGCCATACAGTGTCTCGCCGTTTAAGAGCATTTGGACTGAAGGCCCACACTGCAGTGACCAAACCTCTAATTAGCAGAAAAAATCAAAAGGCTAGACTGAGCTTTGCTGAGGAACATGTTGTGTGGACAGAGGAGAGCTGGTCAAGAGTTCACTTCAGTGATGAAAGCAAATTTAATTTATTTGGGTCTGATGGAAAACATTATGTTCGGCGACACACTGGAGAAAGACTAAACCCAAAGTGTGTAAAAAAGTCAGTGAAAGGTGAAGGAGGAAGTGTCATGGTTTGGGGCATGTTTTCTGCAGCAGGAGTTGGGCCTCTCGTACAACTACATGGCCGAGTGAATGCAAATGTGTATCAGAACCTTCTTCAACAACACATGGTTCCTTCCTTGCGATCATCGCCCAATCAGCCTGCAGTCTTCATGCAGGACAATGCTCCGTGTCACACAGCAAAACGTGTAAAGAATTTCCTTGCTAGTGAAAATATTGAATTAATGGCATGGCCTGCCCAGAGTCCTGATCTCAACCCAATAGAGAACCTCTGGAAAATCCTTGGCGACAAAGTTATGGTCAGGAAACCCACTACAGTCACCGAACTGTGGAGGAGACTGGAAGAAGAGTGGACCAAAATCACACCAGGGCAGTGTGAGAGACTAGTGCTGTCCTGTGGCTGCAGATGTGCTGAAGTCATTCAGAGCAGAGGCCTGTACACTTCCTACTAATTGATGACTGTTGTAACCTTCAGAAAAATCTTTTTCCTTGCCAAAGTCGTTGTGTTCTCTAATTTTGATCAATGATGTTCCCTAATTTTGATCAGTGCATTTTCTGCAAAATACAGGTTTTTTGTTGAAATGCCTTAGCTGTTTTGTGAAAAAGTGTTGTAGTAGCATGGTATAAACACACCAAAATGCCCTTCAACTGTTGAGCATTGAAGATGGCATTATTTCAGAATTATTCAATTGTTCATGAATTGTTCTCTAATTTTGATCTCCAGTGTATATATATATGTAAGGGATAATTAACGAGAAGGTGTGCATTCCACGGTTTTAATGCACGACGCGGAGGCAAATAACCACCCGACGCGAAGTGGAGGGTGGTTGCCTCCGCGAAGTGCATTAAAACCGTGGAATGCTCACCTTCGAGTTAATTATCCCGCTTATACCATGGTCAATTGCCAGCAATATCAACTAGCAGCATTGAGAAATTTTTGGTAAATGTTTTGCATTTACACTAAAAAAAAAACGAGCTGATAATCATTAAACAGGCGCCGCGCCTTCTCATACCCAATAGCCTACTATAAGCCAAGTTAAATTTAACCAGCTATCTTAGTTCATCTTACGTTCTTGGAGAAAGAGTTTTTGCACACGCTTACATCCGTTTACCAGCTGATTTGATAACGGATTCCAGCTGAAATGGAGATTATTCATAACGCAACATTATGTGCGATTATGCAGACTGTGGCTGACTTGTTACCCACAATTACAACGAACTTATGACGGTTTCCGCAGTCAGCCAGCTGAAGTCTGCTGGCATAGCACGTAGCTAGCGAACTGTCAGCAGTTGAAGTGGACACGTTAGCTTCCTTTGTAACCGTAGACAATTAAAATCATTTAATGAATAAAGCCTGATTACTTCGCTCCTATAATATCTCCGGTCATTATCGCTTGAGTACCTATAGTTAACCGCCCCGCAAGACGCAACTTATGTGACGCCGCTATATTTACTGGAGATAAATGAGCAGCTAGGTTATCGTTGTGCCTAACCGAATTCCAGGTCCAACGTTGCTAGGGTTACAAGTTGGCTTGTGGATGAATTTCAAATGGTGAAACGACCGTTGCCGAACTACCTGTGCGGTTCCACGGTTTTAATGCATACCTGCCAGCCAATCAGAAAAAAGTATTCACTCAGACCATGGTATAAATATAGAACATTAGATTGCTGATAGGGTACATTCAAGTGAAGCATCTGTTCTAAGAGCCTATACACCCGGAAGTAAAATTCGCTCATAGACTCCCATTCATTTTCGCCTAATTTAAAATTACATTTTCAAAAACAACTGCGTGCGACTCAGTGTTATTTTGGTATCGCTGTGCAGAGCAACATTTTGTCTCCCTAAATATGTGCTTTTCGGAGGGTGGAAAGCGGCACACTTTCTAAAGCAAAGATCGAAATGTGACTCTGTGTTAACGTTAAAGTGCAGCAGAGAAGTATAATTAACGCGGCCGAGGCTTTTACCTCTGATAAGATAATTGCATGGAAGTTATCGCCTTTCTAAGAAACGTCGATGAATGTCCGTATTCGTTATCAAATTACACTCTGGTTTCCTCACTTCATTGTACCCTGGTTGACTATTTGACATCAACCGAATTGTTTATATTGAATCATATGGCTAATGCCAATGTTGATAAAAGGAAGCGCGAGTGAATCCTTTCTCCCCTCCTTGTCTTTTGGAGCTCTGTATAAAACAGAGAAAGCGACTTGTCCACTGTTTTGAATATTATGTGGAAAAAAAGTATTGTTGTTGAATGTCAATTACAAGTAGCTAGCTAGCGTGTTAGCCACCTTGTTAATTTTATTTACTACTAAGTCAATGCAGTACCCGCGACGGCAAGGGAGCCAAGGTAGCTTGCCGGTGACCGTTATCAATCGCTAGCGTTCGCTTTCAGTCAGCGGTCTGTTCAAGTCACCATGGGACGGCTAGCTGGCGAGCATGTAACGCGATTTTTTTTTCTATTAACCCTTTCATGCACGTACCATGAAAAAGAAATTCAAGATTTTTTAATATTGATTTTATGACTCTAAATAAGGCCAAAAATGAAAAGCATTTAGATTTTTTTAAAAATATGGTTTTATATAGAAATTATATAATAATAATAATAATAATAATAATAATAATAATTTGGATAATTATAATTATAGTATATGGACACTGCGCAGCAAGGGAGTAAAAAATAGCACAGAGCAATGACAGAAAATATGGACCATTACATGAGTTTAATGTAAAACAACAACTGTTTATTCAAGTATATCATAACAGTATAACAGATTTGATGACTTTTTGATGTGAGATATAAAAATCTCTCAGATTTTTTTTTTCAAATGAAGATAAAACAAGTCCACCGCCTATCAGCGAATGTCGTATTGCTGTGCTATACTAGTCCCCTACTGGTGTATGCATATTATATTTCCTAAAAAGTAGGTCAAAGTGACCTGAATAGGGTACATGACACACCCTCTCCCCAAGATGCATCCACACACCAACTTTGATGTTCCTAGGTCATACGGTATTGATGTTATGGAGCGGACACTAATGCGGACGGACTGACGGACGGACGGAATGCAATCCTATAGTCCCCTCCGTTTCCGGTCTGGGACTAATAACTTTACAACGATAATATCATACAACTGATTTTTCAAGTACCAGACAAGATTTGATAATTTGATTTGATTTTGATGACCATTTGATGACTTTTAAAATCTCTTTGAGATATTTGTCAAAAATTCAAGATTAAAATTGAAGATACTATTATATGATGAAAACGTAATGTAAGAACTGATGTTCAATTCGTCCAAGTGATATCTCCTGTACTTTGAGTGAAAGCCTTCAAAGCAATCAGGACAGAGTGCAATCTGACATATTACACAGATAAATCTGGTCTTCCCCTGGCACCTCTCATAACGGCACCGCATGGCATTCTTCACAGGTGCACTTCTTGGCCACTGTTGCTCAATCCCATTCCGCACTTCATGCACAGTATCTCTCTCTCACCTAACCAGTAACCTAGCTGCATGTTGTAAAGTAGTCTTACTAATACCATTATACAATTACACAGACAGCAAAGAATGTGGAGGTGCTGGTGACTTCAGACATACTGTACACAAACACACACACACATGAACACACACACACACACAATCTATATATATATATATATATATATGTGTGTATGTGTGTATGTGTGTGTGTGTGTGTGTGTGTTTGTTTATACAGTATGTCTGAAGTCACTATCACCGCACCATTCATTGCTTTCAGTGTGTTTGTATAATGTTTTGTAGTAAAACTATGTTAAAACCTTTAGCTAGGTTATCATTTTTGTTTATATATTTCTTAAATGTTTGTTATCTTTAATATAAAGTAGTTGAATTAATCTTTAAACAATAACAATTAATAAAAACACTTTTTTATTGGTACAATAAAATGGTACAAAATCTTGGTTTAACTCCTTTTAACTCCTTTGCTGCGCAATGTCCACATATGTGGGCAACTATGTTTTTCATGAAATTTCATTTTTAAACACATAAACTTGTTCAGCTAACTTTCCTGTACACGTCTATATTTTTGTTACCTGATTTTGCCTTCTTGAGTAGAAACTTTTTACTGATATACCTGGAGCACTCTGCAAAAGGTCATTGCCGTCAGCCATGTTGTATTGATGATGTCATCAAACAGTCAATATTCCAAATACAAGATGGCACATACTGTTATTTTACTGCAGTGGGTCTACAGAAACTGTCACCTTGTGGTCTGGAGTATAACAACAAGGTAAGCAGTAGAAAACAGGGTTTAATTAACTGTCCACATATGTGGACACCGCGCATGAAAGGGTTAAAGAGACAACTTAGCGTTTATACGTTAACTTACGAATGAAACGTTTTATTACAGCTCTTCAAATAAATATTGCTGTGAAAGACAGCCGCACATCTCGGTATTTTCTCGCTTGTATCGACTTATTTGAAATTGGCCTCATAGGAAACCATTCATTTTTCACAGTGTATATTTAGCCGTCCGACGGTTCCCGTTTTTTTCAGCTATTTTGCCGTCGCTTCCGCTTGACATGCGCAGTTGTCACAGATGTGGACTTGGCATACACGCCGTCGGCAATTAAGTTAACCAGAAGCATTTTTAATTTGCAGAGCACGCGAACTAACATGCAGTAGCTGATAAGCGGTCATGACTTAGTTTGACTGTAATCTAAAAAAATTTGTTTCGCGTCCGGTGTGAAAGCTGCTTAACGCGACTATAACACCTGTATACGCGTCTTTGCATTGACTGTGAATGTAGCTAATCTGTCGCGCGAAAAATTCGTTTCGCGTCCGGTGTGAAAGCGGCTTATGTATTCGCGTCTTTGCATTGACTTTGAATGTATAGGCTAATCTGTCCTGCGAAAAATTTGTTTCGTGTCTGATGTGAAAGCAGCTTTATGGACTGTACGCGACAGTTGGGGCTCTCTTATGTTATGAGCATAATACAGGTTTTGCGCACTGTTCTGTTAGCGCGGACAAGTTGCTTATGTGGAACTAGCAAATTGATCACTTCTACTGGAAAGGATTACCTACAAACCCAAAACCAGTGAAGTTGGCACGTTGTGTAAATCGTAAATAAAAACAGAATAAAATGATTTGCAAATCCTTTTCAACCAATATTCAATTGAATACACTGCAAAGACAAGTTACTTAATGTTCGAACAGGTAAACTTTGTAATTTTTTGCAAATATTAGCTCATTTGGAATTTGATGCCTGCAACATGTTTCAAAAAAGCTGGCACAAGTGGTAAAAAAGACAGAGAGTTGAGGAATGCTCATCAAACACTTATTTGGAACATCCCACAGGTGAACGGGCTAATTGGGAACAGGTGGGTGCCATGATTGGGTATAAAAGCAGCTTCCCTGAAATGCTCAGTCATTCACAAACAAGGATGGGGCGAGGGTCACCACTTTGTGAACAAATGCATGAGCTGATTGTCGCACAGTTTAAAAACAACATTCCTCATCGAGCTATTGCAAGGAATTTAGGGATTTCATCATCTACGGTCCGTAATATCGTCAAAGGGTTCATAGAATCTGGAGAAATCACTGCACGTAAGCAACAAGGCCGAAAACCAAAATTGAATGCCCGTGACCTTCGATCCCTCAGGCCGCACTGCATCGGAAACCAACATCAGCGTGTAAAGGACATCACCACATGGGGTCAGGAACACTTCAGAAAACCACTGTCAGTAACTACAGTTCATCGCTACATCTGCAAGTGCAAGTTAAAACTCTACAATACAAAGCGAGAGCCATATATTAGCAGCACCCAGAAACTCCGCCAGCTTCGCTGGGCCCAAGCTCATCTAAGATGGACTGATGCAAAGTGGAAAGTGTTCTGTGGTCTGACGAGTCCACATTTCAAATTATTTTTGGAAATTGTGGACGTCGTGTCCTCCGGACCAAAGAGGAAAAGAACCATCCGGACTGTTACAGGTGCAAAGTTCAAAAGCCAGCATCTGTGATGGTATGGGGTGGATTAGTGCCCAAGGCATGGGCAACTTACACATATGTGAAGGCACCATTAATGCTGAAAGGTACATGCAGGTTTTGGAGCAACATATGTCGCCATCCAAGCAACGTCTTTTTCATGGACGCCCCTGCTTATTTCAGCAAGACAATGCCAAGCCACATTCTGCACGTGTTACAACAGCATGGCTCTGTCGTAAAAGAGTGCGGGTACTAGACTGGCCTGCCTGTAGTCCAGACCTGTCTCCCATTGAAAATGTTTGGCGCATTATGAAGTGTAAAATACGACAACGGAGACCCCGGACTGTTGAACAACTTAAGCTGTACATCAAGCAAGAATGGGAAAGAGTTCCACATGAAAAGCTTCAAAAATTGGTCTCCTCAGTTCTCAAACGTTTACTGAGTGTTGTTTAAAGGAAAGGCGATGTAACACAGTAGTACAAAGGCCCCTGTGCCAACTTTTTTGCGGTGTGTTGCTGCCTTTATATTCTATGTTAATGATTATTTGCAAAAAAAAAAAAAAAGTTTCTCAGTTTGAACATTAAACATCTTGTCTTTGCAGTGTATTCAGTTGAATATAAGTTGAAAAGGATTTGCAAATCATTGTATTCTGTTTTTATCTACGATTTACATAACGTGCCAACTTCACTGGTTTTGGGTTTTGTATTTAATCTCTGCCGTTTTCGGCTTTATTAGCCTCAACTATTTCTAAAGGGGGATGAAAATATATCAAGGTAGTGCTGGGAAATCATTTGCTAACCGCTAAGTCCACATCTGTGACAACTGCGCATGTCAAGCGGAAGCAACGGCAAAATAGCAGACACCAAGAGCATTCAGAGACTGTCACGCAACAGTTTGATGGGAAGGTACATCTTCACTTTGTCTCTTTAGTTTGTTTGCCTCAGCATGTTTTTTAGCTTCTCTCTTTCGAATTTCTTCATTCTGTGGCCTTACTTTGTGTGGTTCTGCATCCTTTTTAGCTTCCTCTTTTCTAAATTCCTCATTCTGTGGCTTTCTTTGGCGTGCCTCTGCATCCTTACTGCCTTCTTTCTTTCGGAATTCTTCACTTTGTGTCCTTAGTTTGTTTGCCTCAAAATGTTTTTTAGCTTCTCTTTCTCGAATTTCTTCATTCTGTCGCCTTACTTTGTGAACTGTTTTTGTTGATTTCGGGGCATAAAAGGGTTAATTTTGAGAAAGAGGGTGATCCAATCAGGCTGATTTCTGAACTCATCAAAGTTCCACCTGGTATGGTGATGCTGTGTCAATTGTATTGTGAACATAAGCAACGGACAGAGTCTTTTTGTCGATGTCTGGGCATAAAAGTGTTAATTTTGAGAAGAAGGGTGATCCAGTCACGCTGATTTCCGAACTCATCAAATTTCCACCTGATATGATTATGCTGTGTGAATTTGGATAAAATCGATTGAGAATTGGCGGAGTTATTGTGAACACAAGCAACGGACAGACAGACAGACAGACATCATGATTCCATAATACATAATCCAATAATAACGGGAACCGTCGTACGGCTAAATAGACACTGCCTTAATTTTTATGAAGTTGCGTGTATCAATATAGCGGCCGGGTGCTTCACTTTGGATAATGTAAATATGATGACATCAGCAATCTAGTGTTCTAAATATATATGGTCCAGTTCATTGTAGTCGAACATTTTTTGGAAAATGTATGTAATGGTACTGTGTTTCCGCACATGATTTGACTGGTGATGCAAACCTAGAATTAGCATTTTAAGTTGGGGTTTCTGTGTAACCTTGGAGATCTGTGCTTGCAGCTGGCTGAAATGAGTTTGATTTCCAGCTGAGGTACTGAACAAGAATTGCTGCAATGAAAACTGAGGCTTGTATTGATTGAAAGTTCGGCACGTGATCTAATGAGTGTGCTTATTACCTGTATATAGCCTGAATTTTGGGCCATTGATAATCATCATAATTCTACATCTGCGTAAAGGGGTTAATGACTGGACACATAACTTAGTGAACATAATTGCTTAATCTGTGATGACCTGTTATTTTTTTTCCTTATACATCAGTGCAATGCAGGTTGGCTTCATTATCAATTGCAAATTTAGCATGCCAATTGTTGAAGGGAGTGTTCAGGTAAATAGGCAGGCAGGCAGGCAGGCAGGTCTGTCTCTGTCTGTCTGTCGGTCTTACAAAATCTCTGAATTACTGATAGCTAACTTTCAGAAGGCGAGAGGTATTCACAATTAGCAGTCAGCAGGGCCAACGCTAAATGCCCTATTTGAAGAATATGACCTAGTTTGCTACTGCGCATGTTCAATGGTGTTTTGTCAGCTGCCTGGCAGAGAATTACACTGCAGAAGAAGACCCGAGAAACATGCTGTACAAAGAGAAAAAACAAAGTCGCTCTTCCCAAGAAGAGATAAGTATAGATCAGTGGCACCGAACTGGCATCAGGGTGAAGCCATGTTGCCATTAGAGGAGATCTGTGTGAAATATTTGATTTCTATCACCTGCTGACATCAGCCATTTCAAATAATATTATCATACAAATTTTTACCAAGCCCTAAATTGCCCCCATCCAAACTTTTTTCAAATGCATTACAAGCCATAAAGCTGTAGTATACAATCTGAGAATCAGTTGAGAAAGATTGAGACGTTGAGAAAAATTTGAAAAAAGCATCCTGCCCACACACACACCCCTCCCCTCTGTGCTCCCTGATCCTTCCCACTGAGCGCGTGTGGCCATCCGCGTGAAGACTCCCAGACACACCCCCTCTACCAGAGCAACAAGCCAGCCGGCAGTGAATGATAATGATAATACCACAACAGCTCCACAGTGCAATATTTATTCCATATAAACGAACAACTAGAACATCTGGTCAAATATAAAATAATTGCCTTTCTCAGTCACCGGGATGTTTGCTGTGTGTTTTAGCAGGGGTTTCTGCATCAGTATGAGAGCGCGCCGTTCACAAATGTCACAATGAACACGTTCACAATCACGTTCATTAATCGGAAATACATATAAACGAGTTCATGAGTCCATTGAATGCATTCAGGCACAACACTTATGATCGCAATGTTAGTTTACAATGCTAAAAATAAACGGCTAACGTTCCGTATGAAGGTATTATTGGTGAAAAAGGTTTGTGCACCTGTGACAGTGGAATTTGTAGTTGTGTATATCGATTTGTATGTGTATCAGTAAATTTGAGGTCACATACTCGGATTTGTGTACTTGTAGATTTTTTTTCTCTGCACAGATACAACACAACACTTACACATTCACAAATTCTTAATTCCAGGTGCACAAATCCTATTTTACAAGTCACAGATTAAAAAACTGACATGCTCACATTTTTACTCCTATTGTTGCAGTATATTTGGTGCAAAACATATTTGTGCGCCTGTATTAAACAATGTGACGTTGTGGACAGAATTTGAATTTGTGCAAATCTGTATGTGAATTTGTGCAATGAAAGTTCAATGTATGTGAAATAATTTCTCACGAAAATATTTGTGTTCTCTTAAAACACAAATACAAATCGATAACTTCAACTACTCGAATTTTCCCCACGAGTCACAGATTCTGTTTCCTACAAGCCACAGATTCTGTTTCCTACAAGTCACAAATCGCTCCCCTCTCCACTGTGACATTTGGTGCGTAACTATCTGTGCATTCAGTCTATGGAGAAAAAGGCGGGTGCTGATCTGAGATCGACTGATTACACAGCCAATCAGAGGAGATCGGCTTTCGTCCCACAGCCAATCAAAGGAGAGGGACTTTACATTGCGGTGCAAAAGGAGAATTCCCGTTGGTGGAGTCGATTCAGCACCAGAGGTGTATAGTGACGAAGTACATGTGCTTCGTTACTGTACATAAGTAGTTTTTTGAGGATTTGTACTTTACTAGTCACAAATTAAAATATTAATGTAATAAATCATCGAAGGAGTATCTGGATTTGGAGTGCTCGAGAAGAACAACGGTGCTCGGCACGGTATCATAACTGCGCTTTGAGCAGATGTGTCCGCCAGCAGACATGGAGCTGCAAATTTATGCACGGAGTTACAATATTCTGTCACAAGATGGCACACCAGGATCAGTAATTGAATATTGACAAGCAAGTAGCTCAAACACGTTTAGAACATTATGAACGAGTTCACTCGATCCCTGTTTTTCAGGAGTTGCCTGTAAACTCCTCAGCTAAGCTTGATGTGCAAACTGCTCAATACTCTTGCCCACAGTATCCAGCAGTTAAAAAAAATCTCTCTTGCAACATAAAAAAATCGTTGCCCTCTCTAGGAACCACCTCATCTACAGTGAGCCAATGGTATTCCAATTAGCAGTTATGAAAAATCAGTTTTCTGAAGCAAAAATTCGACATTGTATTGATACTATGTCATTCAACTGTTAACTATTGTCACTTCTAGTGGTTTTGTAAACTGCGGGTAAACTCAGAGAAGATGAAGTAGTAAAGCGCAGGCTGCCTGTCTGTTTTTTTAATACTGCATCTTTCATTCACCTGCAAGTTGATTAAAGAGAACAAGAAGAGAACAATGTGTGGTTGTTTTGTTTCTTTCTATGCCTACTATGAAAAATGCTTTGAAGGTATACTTGCACTTTGGATGCTTACGTTTATTTTCTCACAAGATACTTTTGTACATGAGTACATTTAATGTGAGCTACTTTAAGACTTGTACTCAAGTAAGTTTCTTTTGGGGGACTTCAACTTTTACCAAAGTAACTTTCAGTTTTGGCCTTCTACTTTTACTTAGTTATTTTTTTTTTCGAGTACTATATACACCGCTGTTCAGCACATACACTATTATTAAATTAACAGCAGCAGAGACAGCGATTCAGGCAACATTTAAGGTAGGTTGAATTTTTTAACACAGTAATAAATTCACTCCGACGCGAAGCTGAAGATGCCGTCACTTTTCCTCTGTTTTGCAAATGCGTACCCTCTTTCCCGCCGCGTGCAATTGTTTTCAATGAAGTCGTTGAGTAATCAGTCCATGGTCCGGTGAGTTATTATCTCCTATATATTAACAATAGCTTATTTAATATTTCCTTGTTATTGGCCTCTCGGTCGCGGTAACTGCGGAACTCGCTCTCTTCAAAGAAGCAGACAACAGTCGCGGACCTAGCATTTAGCGCGTACTTCGGATTACTATTTCAGACGTCATAGTCATAATAATGTCATGATATCACAACATACTTAACTAATTAATAGGCCTATAATAATTTTAAATTGCTTATTTTCGCATTGCCTTGTTATTGGCCTTTAAGTCGCGGTATTAGCCTAGCCCTCGGCCAATAACAAGGCAGTATGGAAATCAGCGATTAACAACAAATATGATAATCCACCGCACCACGGATTGATTTCTCAGCGACTTCGTTGAAAAGAATTGCACGCGGCGGGAAGGGGGGTTGGCGTTAGCAAAACAGAGGAAAAGTGACGGTATTTTCAGCTCCGCGTCGGAGTGAATTTATAATCGTGGTTCAAAATTCAACCTGCCTTGAGTGTTGCCCAAATCGCCGTCTCAGCTGCTGTTAGTTTAATAATACAGTATATGTTCTGAATCGACTCCACCAACGGGAATTCTCCTTTCACTCCGCAATGTAAAGCCTCTCCCCTTTGATTGGCTGGGGGGCGAAAGTCGATCTCCTCTGATTGGCTGTGGAATCAGTCGATCTCAGATAGGCACCCGCCTTTTCCTCCATAGACTGAATGCACAGATAGTTTTGCACCAAATATCTCAGTGGACGGGGCGCGATTTGTGACTTGTAGAAAACAGAGTCTGCGACTTGTAGAAAACAGAATCTGAGACTCGTGGGGAAGATTCAGGTAGTTGAAGTTATCGATTTGTACTTGGGTTTTTAAAAGAACACAAATATTTTTGTGAGAAATTATTTCCCATACATTGAACTTTCATTGCACAAATTCACATTCAGATTTGCACACATTCAAATTTTGTCCACAACTTCACATTGTTTCATACAGGTGCACAAATATGTTTTGCACCTAAAAATGTGAGCATGTCAGTTTTTTTTTATCTGTGACTTGTAAAATAGGATTTGTGCACCTGTAATTAAGAATTTGTGAATGTGTAAGTGTTGTGTTGTATTTGTGAAGAGAAAAAAAAATCTACAAGTACACAACTCATAGAGTATGTGACTTCAAATTTACTGATACACTTACAAATCGATGTACACGACTACAAATTCCACTGTTACAGGTGCACAAACCTTTAACACCAATAATACCTTCATAGTTCCGATGCTGTCTGTTGACACAGAGAAAACGACCGGCAGCGTTTACAGTCATAAGCCTGCATTGTCTTAGACTTATAAAAAGTTATTTATGTAACAACTCACACAATAAAAGTCAAAAATTACCTACCTGTTCAACAAAAAGTCTGCTGTATCAGCATCAGTTTTCAGGCCCAAATCTTCCGGAGCTTCCTCCTGCGGTGAATGGATGACTCGATGTTTACTCGGCTTTGAGTCCTGCGTTGCTCACATTTCCTCTTCGTCTCTGCCTTTTCCTCTGCAGACTTACGCTTTCTCCCAACTTTTGCCGGTGGGGCAAGCTGGGGCCGCTTGCTGCTGTCGCTGCCTTTCTTTTCCATTGTTCTAGCACTTGTTGCTAAGCTGCTACTCAGCTACTTGCTTGTTGCAGAAAGTTTATAACGCGGAAGGGGGCGGGGACGAGGCGGAACGTGGAGCAGGAGGAGTCAGAGCAAGCTCTCGGGAGTGTCAACTAGAGCGAGGGGATTGAATGAGAGTAGGAGAGAGATGTTGACCAACGTAAGCCATCCGGCCAGATGGCTTACATTGGTCAACATCTCTGCAGCTCTGCAGCCACTAGAGTGAATGGATTTTTTTTATTTTTTTTTTTTGCTTTTCACATTGTGTAGATTGTACTATAGGACCATAACCACCATCTAAATGAGGTTATTAATGACGATCAAAAGAAAAATAAATCTGACCAGACAAAACCTTTAGTGTCTAGACTTTATACTGTTTGCCATGAAATTCAAGTGAAAGTAAATTTAGAAATGGCTGCTTTCTGTTTCTGCATCCTCCATGCCATCCCAACTTTTTACAATTTGGGGTTGCAGCACGTGGCCACAGAAGACTCAGTTTTCAAGGCCCGCATAGCTATTTCTGACAGAATTTGATTTAAGAGATAAAATAATCCTACAGTATAATTTAGAAAAATGAACATCTTGGTAACATTCTAGGATTGCTGATAGGGTTTGTATGAAGACCAACATACCCAGGGGTCCCCTTATACCAAGTTTGAGCACTGCGGTCCTAGCAGGTTGGAATTTCCACTGTCGTAGAGTCTTGACTGCTGCATTCTGTAGAGAAAAGGGCCTGAGTGCGAACAGAATGTCTATTTGACTCTAACCGCGGACAAATTGCGGTTTAAGCAGCACTCCACTTAGTTTATTTTTATTCCTTTTTAATAGAGGTGAAAGCCAGGATAAGGATTCAACATGCCATCTGCTGTCATTTTAATAATGATATTGTTTGCTAAGATGTGTCCCAGACAGGCTTTTAGTGACTGGAACACAGTTTAGTGTGCCGTGGTCTGCATGCCAGGTCTCGCTCTCTTATTGAGAGTATTCATTCTGAATTTTGAGTCTGTTTGTGCTAATGTGCATTAAAATGGGTTGTGTATAATTTGTTTTGTAGAACGCTATCAAACGCTATCAAACTTGATCTGTTGTTGAATGAGTTGCTCTCTTGGCTGTTGAACATCTGAATGGTCATTGCCATGTTGGTTATATGCTTGCATTTCAAATACACTGCCCGGCCAAAAAAAAAGTCACCATTTGGAAATTAACGAACAAATTCTATAATTGGATCATTATTGTGGTTATTAATATGTTTCAGCTGGCAATAATCATTTTACCCTGACTGATTAAGCGCGTCGCTACTCATTTCTTAAAAAATCATGTTGGAAGACGCATCCCCTGATGGTGGAAAAGATGTTACAATATTTCAGAACGGGCAAGTTATTGGCCTGTATTTAGCAAAGATAACCATGAATGACAAAAACAAGTATGAGGAATCATTTTCACAAACAAATTTGCCACCACAAAATCCTGACCTTAAACACATTAAAAGTTATTGGGATGTGCTCAAGAAAGACCACAGTGGTTCAACCATTAATGTATGTATTAAGGCGATTGCATTGTGGACAGTGTTTTGTTTTGGGTTCAGCTAACTTTGCTTGACCAAAATTCAGATTAGCAGCTCATTCTGTTTCGCTGAGCGTTTTTGAATGCCTATGCCCGGCGATGATTGACTCAAAGCATGTTTCCATAAATGTCTGTACATGCTTCCAAGATAAAAACAAAAATAAAAGAAATCACATTCCTTGACTTTTATCGTCATATCACCTTGGCCTGAGGGACAAGTTATCTCAGTGCGATCTTAATTCTCTAAACTGTGTATAAATGGTCACTGCCACTAAAAAGGAAAACGAAGAGTTAAGTGAGCAGGAGGCCAAATGAGACGACCCTGCTTGGCGTTAATGGATTCAGTGAAAAAAGAATGTGTCTTCAGCAGCCTTAATTGAAAAAGGGCTTGTAATGGGCAGTAACGGGAAACGGCTTGTTTGAGATAGTGCCAGGACTTGGTTTGTGGGCCCCAGCTTGTACTGGAAATGAGAGATTGCTGAATCCTAATGTCCAGTTCTCTTCACAGTTTTGGACTGGCGGAATTAGCGGGCATGTTCTTGTGATGTTCTGAGTTGCTAGAGCTAAGCAATTCTTCAAGAAATCTGGTCTGCAAATGAGTTTAAGCGGTCTTCCGTACTGCTTTTCCAGCGAGTCCAATCAGATGCAGGTTTCACTTGTCTTTGCCTGAGGAGCGACGCAGTATGTGATGCTGTAAACGATGTGAAGAAAGCAGTTGGTGACGAGCCAATCATGCAACATGGCAGAGAAACAATTTTCAGTGTTTTATTTATGTAGCCTGAATGTTTTCTGATTTTCAGACATTGGTTTTGTTTTTTGTTTTAAATCTTATAGAGTCATTTGTGTGGCGGTGTGCTACGTCTGAAGTCCTGTCACATTAGCGCATTTACGCTAACCTCTCTGCGCTCCAGCAGTCTTCTCATAAAGAGAGAGCCCTGCAATCAACATTGCAGTGTGTAAGACCTAAGCCCATTTAACTGGAGTGTGGACATCGTGATTCTGCTTCTAAGATGATAACTCTATAGTGTCCATGAGACCAACGCTGTCTTTAAATAATGGCTCAATCAAGTGTTTTGAGCGAAATCACGATCCAGGAAAGTGTAGAGTACCCAATGGGATCCACAGATTTGGGGGGGAAATAGTAGCACAGCTGTCCTGCCCTATTCCTAGCAATCTTCTGTCCTTCCAGTTTAGACCCCTAACCCTAAAAATGCCAGCTTAACATGGAGGTGTGAAGGGAGTGGCTGTGCTAACTGGAGAGAAGCTATTGTAGCAGTGGCTTTTCGCAAATACTTGTCATATTAACCCCTTTGTGCAGAAGCCAAATTTGGCTATTTTTGGGTTACCCACTTTAATGCTGTATAATTCAAGATTTAAGCTTCATAAAGAGGAAAAATGTGGCTCAATTCTGAAAAGACACTTACAGCATTTAGAATTACATAGTATTTCAGTTAATTTTCATGATTATGGTAGAGAAAATGAGCTGCAAACATAAAAAATCTTCATGAGAATTCACCATTGAAATTGCAAAAAAAATAATTCTGAGGATTGAAAAACTGCTGGGGCTTAAAACTATACATTTCTGGGGTCATAAACTCCTTGACCACAAGTACAATTTATCTTCAACATTACATTCTAGATTACCTACATGCTTTTAGCCAAATTATACACCTATCCAAGTGTCTCCCCAAAGTCTCAAAATGAAGTCCTGTCAAATCATAAAAAAATCATGTATATAACACAAATTAAGTTTTAAGGCATGAAATTTAATATGAACAAATGATTTTCTGGTTGAGTTTTGTATGAATTTATCAATCTCAGTGCAGTTAAATATCAATGGTCATCAGCAACCTCTCCAAAGACCAAATATGCCTTTTCTCCTTAATAAAGTTTAGAGTTTTGGCCATTTTACTTCAAAGTGCCCCAAGCCAGCACAAACACGCATTAAATAAACTTCTTATTAAACGGTTAGAACATTCACCCTGTAATGAAAGCTACCAGTCCCCTCTTCTAAGCTTACAAACTCATTTCAACACTTATAAGGAACAAGTGCAACTCACTAACTCAGTAATATCTGAATTCTGAAATATACCTTATTTTAATAGAACAGACACTCCACTTTCAGGGAACAATCCATTGCCTCCCTGGATTCAAAAGAAACGTGCAATGAACGTACCAGGGGGTCCATCCAAATGCACGGGCAGTTCGCGTTTTAAACAGGAAAAAAACCTCGACATTCGACTTTGTAGAGTACGTATACATTCCAAAAACAAAACAACAACAACAACAACAAAAAAATAACAAAGTAGCAGCCTCACCTTTTTCATGAATCCCTTTTTCCAGAGAATGAAGTATCCTGTAGCAGGAACACTCCGGTCCTGTTTCATTCGAAATAATTCCAATTGACCATATCCTTATCTCATTTAAATCCCCTAAATGTAACTGAACACTTCAAGGCCAGTTTTGCGAACGTGTTTTCTATAAATCCCGTCTATTTTAGCCGCGTAATGTGCATAACGTAGACAGGATACAACAGCGCATGCTGATACGCATTGGTTTGTATGCTCTCTGTTTGTCCAATCAATGTGTTTCACTTACTCTAAAATGTTTAAACACTCGGGAATTGGATAAGAAACGAGACAATCAATACATTTTTACCAGGGTAGCTTCACGAGAGCATGAAGTGTAACTCTACAATTACGCAGAAGAGCTTGAGTGTATGGTTGAGTGATTGGCTATCAACGCCAGTACTCGGGTGGATATAATGAAGCGCTGGATTTGGCAATGAATGGATCTGCGCGTAAATCCACGGTAGGGAACAACGAATTTTTTTGTATGTGACAACTGTAATTAACAGTAGAATGTGAGAGAATCAATACCATGTCGATTTTTTTGCCTCAGAAAACTGATTTTTCTGAACCATTACTTGGAATACTGTTGGCTCACTGTGGCTTAGCTGGTTGCTACAGAGGATAACGATTTTTTCTGTGTCAAGATATCGTTTTTTTAAACTGCTGGATCGATACTATAGGCAAGGATACTGACCAGTTTGCACATCAGGCTTAGCTGAGGAGTTAAATTCATGCAGCTCTTGAAAAACAGGGCGTGGAGTGAACTGCCCCATATTCAGAACCGCGTTCGAGGTCTGCTTGCTTGTGAATATTCAATAACTGATCCGGGGGTGCCATTTATTGATCGAGCACAGTAACAGCGTGCTTCCAATTTGCAGGTCTATAGATGCGGGCGTCTACATCTGCAGAAAGGGGTTAAGTCATGGATGTGAATGGCTTTCATTAGCACTCTTTAGGAAGGAAACTAAGAGCTCTGGTGTGAAAGTTGTCTCAATCGGGAGTGTGACTGCCTGATAAACTGAGGCTAAATTCACACTAATGCATTTTCATTTTAAAAAACGTAACATTTGATAAGTTTTCGCCTACCGATCACACAACTGTCATTTTGGAAACTCTCACACAGAGACTGGAAAATGCAACACACCCTGTTTTGGTGTGAATACTCTGGGTGTGCGTTTTTACTGTACAGGAAGATCAGTTTGTTTCAAAACCCCATTTTAAAAGGAAAATGTATTAGCCTGGAATAGTCTAGCATTTTAATCAAGTTCTTACTGGAGCCTTCCATGCAGACTTAGCTGCAAAATTCCCTTGATGTCTCTGATTTTTCTGGAATCTTTTGCAATGGAAAGGGTCAACTGTAAACACGTCTTGACGTCATGTAAAATTGTCATTTTGGTACATTTTTCATCCTACCCTCGCCAAATGCACTCATTTTATTATGATAAACCTTCCCTCACATATTATACCAGCACCATGTAATCAATGCAGTGTATTTTTTTTAAAAAGACGATGAGTATACTAGCTTTCCCAGTAATTCATTATTCTGAGGAGAGGAGCTCCTGTACTTAGGTGCGGCCCTTCTTGTTGTGATTCTGCCATTTGCTCAGGTTCTGTTCTGCATTGCCCATGTTCATGCCTTGCATTTCTGACTGATCTGTGTTTCTGAATTATTGCTCATGTCTGACCATTCTTAGGATTGTGTATTGTGTATTGGTTATTTGGATTTTCATGTTTTATTATTTTTCATGTTCATAGTATTCATAGCCATGTTTTCATTTCCATGCTTTGCACTTTGTCTCCCCTGTCTTGTCATGTGTGTATCTTTGCTCACGGTCCCTTGTCTGGCGTGCCACTCATTCGGGTGATTTATTGGTTTCTGGGTTTTAATCTTCTTTCATTATCCCGTGTTCTTCCTTCCTCTCTCTTTTATTGTCTTACTAACACATACTAACAGTTTATTGTTTTTGCTAATTACTAACCACACTAATCTTGTATATTTTTACTAACTTTCTAACATGCACTCGGGATTGTATAGCTGCACATACTAATTGACTAACGATCTCTCAGCAGTCGCTCAATTCTAATCTCCGCCTCCTTGCCTATCCCTAATTATCTCTGCTGCAATTTTCTGTGGATTTCCACTTATACTTTGTACTTTCCTTTTCTTTTATCTTGGCACTTTAGTACTCCTTAACCAGAACTGTTGTTTTGTACTTAGCTTTGTCTTGTGATCCCTGTCTGCGTTTTGGCTACAGCCAAATTCATGTAATTAGTTTATTCCTCATGTCTCTCTCCCTGATCATTGTTACCATTGATTGCACCTGTTCTCCCTGGTCATGTGTTTACCCCGGGTGTGTATATAAGATGTCTGTTTGGTTCACTTTCTTGTCAGATCGTTCTCCCTAGTTTTCTCGTGCCACGTTTCTCGCCTTGATTTCTCAGTGTTTATCTTTCTGACTGGATTGCCCGACTTTCGATTTTTGCCTTTGTGATTTTGGATTATTGTTGCATTTGTGTGTTTTGTAGTCCCCCCCAGGTAGTGATGGTCAAATGAAGCCTTATGAATCACTGAGGCTTTCCAGCCAATTGCTTCACCAAAAGGTTCATTACACGAGGCCTCAATGAAACATTGAATGCTGCTATCTGCTGGGCAAAACAATATATGACAGTCAATGAACAGTACCATGACCTGAGCGGAAATACATGAAAAACTTTTGTGTGCAGTAACAATAAACAATGGATATATTTCTATAGCATGTGTAAGTAGCTGTATTTGTTCATAACAAAAATCGCAATGAAACAATCACGATACTTTGCTTTTTTAAATCATTTTTATTAAAAAACACAAATACGGGAGTGACAGTATTGGAAAAAAAAACGAAATAACTGACACTCTCACGTGAATGTCCAACAATGGGGAAGATAATGTGAATCACTACACCTCTCCAACGTACTACACCTCTCTCCATCTTATACCAACGCTGACAACACCCACAGTTCGGTGCCAGATTCGAAGCGTAGTTATGTGGAGGCGATACGTTGAACGAACCAATGACGTATTCTCCACAAACCGAGGCCTCATTTGTCATCAGTCACGTGATTTTTACGGTAACGACGTAAGCCTCGAATCGGGGCTTCATCTGGCACGCCCCTTTTTGCTCGACACAGGCTCCGGTGCCTCGCTTCAAATGTCACATCACTACCCCCAGGAATCCGCGATTCCCCCTGCGGGGGTTCTCCCCCTTTACCAATAAAACAAGTTCTACTGCATTTCCTGGTTCTCGCGATCGGTTCCTGATCGCACCATTACACTTCTTTTCCCCAAAGTTTGCTTCTCTCTTATTTAGAACTTAACAAAAAATTGAAAAGTAAGATAACTTTAAAAGACATTTAATACTGTTGTCTGCATTAATTCCTTCTTAGTTTTAAGCCCACTGAAGTCTTCACTATGTCTCTACGTTCCTGCATTCTTTTATTCACTTCTTTGCAATGTGGCCTTGTGCTGGAGGGATTTCAACGATATGAGCGGGAATGCAGTGGTCAGGTCGAATGGAGGAAACGCACTATCAATTAAAACCGCCATTTCCTGTTCATTTCCTGTGGAATGAACCTACTTTACTGCGATGCCTGCCCACTGGGATCAGCTACAGCATTCGGGATGTGTGTTTGACTTTCAAGGAGCCATTCAAGGAGTTAAAACCTGCTGTGCTGCCTAATGATGAATGAATGATTTATCTTCTCTTTTGCAGGCACTGGTTGGCCACCTACTTTGTAGTGTGGTTTGGGGTCCCCTACATGACGTACGACATTTACGCCATGTATCTGAGCCATTATTACCGCTTCCGGGTCAAGGGTCACAAAGAGTACGAGGCGCACTCTCTGCAGACGGTGAATTTGTTCGTGCGCCGGGAGTTCCTGCTGGTGCTCCACCACATCGCCCTGCTGACCATCCTTCTGCCAATCACGCTGGTGAGAGGGAGGGAAACTCCACCCATTTTACTTAGAGCTGCCTGATTGGTGCTGGGGTCATTCTCTGGTCATATGCTGTGTTTCATTTGTCCTGGGAAGTCAGGATTTCCGAGCTGCCAGTGGGAAATTTCAACTGGAACACCCCCTGAAATCGGATTTCCAATTCGTAAAGTCGGAGGAACCTCACCTACCCCGAGTTCAGAGTTTAAGACTGCTGCTCCCTGTTTCTACAAAGTCAAAGATGCAGTAATATACTGTTTACTAACCGTTCTGTCTTATTTGTGTCTCATTAAATCAGTCATACACACAGTACTGTACAACTTTTATTGGTGGGCTTGCTGCTAAGGTGTTTATACACACAAATTGTTGTGTAATGCATTGTTATCAATGAGTATTGCTAGCAATATCTAATGAAGGCTATCCTGGCCAGAGCAAACCCCACTGACCCCAAGCCAGTTTTTCGACTAGCTTAATGGAACACAGTTAGCTTGGCCATGACGTCATTCCCAGCTCCGACTTTAAACTTCCGAGCCAAATCGAACGCAGCATTAGTCCATCTGTGTTCTGTTGCAATTGACTGATGCCTTTAATGTTCTGAACAGAGTAGTTAAGATGGCTGTCAACTTCACTGGGCTAGCTGAGGTGGTGTGTTATTTAGCACTCTCATCAGTGTGTGCATACTAGCTCACATAAATATACAGCCACTCTGTCTTGCTCTCACACACATACAAAATGCTCTGGCACTTACAAATTCACATGAACACACACCATCACGCATGCATACACTTGCATCCATAAGCACACACACTCTCTCACACAGAAACTCCTGTGCGCACGTAAATCTAGAATTACACACATACTTTCTCAAGCACAAGTATATATACTTTGTCTTATCCAAACTCTTGCACGCAAACTCCTCCTGATTGTATTACGCGTATCAAAATTCGTTTGGGTTCGATCCTAGTCTAAGTAAAACTTGTCTGCTTTATTTCTCCTTTATCGAATACTTGCAATGATTTCACCAGAAAAGCCAGTGCCGGACTTATACTGGCGATCACTTAATAGGATTGCATGGCCCATCACTTTGTGAGTGTCATTTTATGGGTTTTTGTGCTTCAGAATCCTATTATCATATTGAACATTGTGTTTCTGGTATCAGTTCGAACTTGCAGCGCCGTCTTAACTTGGAGCTGGAATGATCATACACTTCCAGTTGGTGGGAGGTTGTTTGGTTGATCTGTTTATTATATTGAAGTTACGCAGCACAAGCACGTGCCGGAATTATATAGTTTAGATCACCAGAAATGTGGGTGCATTTTATCTTGTTGCTTGGTTCGTCATTTGTTAATTGCCACGGTAGATTAAGTTTGTGTACACAGATTGTTTCAAGCCTTCAGTCAGCATAATAACCAAAACATTGATATTTATTTATTTATTTTTTTTAAAAGAAGAGAAAGCGTTATGTCTCCGCTTTGTCATCGCCTTCGTTGGAAGGTGTGGGTGTAAGGGAGGGGAGGGGAGGGGGGCCTCATGAGCTTCAGTGCCGGGGGGCCAGCCTTGCACACACACACGCACATGCATGCATATATGCTCTCACACACAGACTTATACTCTCACACACAAGCTCTGTTGCGCACATAAATCCATTATGCTCATACACACACATATACGCGCGCGTGCGCACACACACGCGGACGCAGACACACATACGCACAGTTATCTGTCCCCCAGCAGCAGGTGTGTTGGAAAGTGGGCCTGGTGTTTTGTGTTGCTGTTGACAGTGATATGATATCCCCGTACGAACCCATTCATTATTCAGCTCCAGCTGCTGTACCGATGCTCCTCCACCCTGCCTCCCTCCAGCCCACCCCCCACCCCCACGCTCCGACTTGCCAAACTGTTGTCACCATCCTTTGTCATTTTTAAAATAATCAATCATCAGGCCTCTTAGTTTTATTTCACAGTTGTATGTAATGCTGATCGGCTTAGAAAATTAGATATTAATTCCTCCCTGTTTTGTAGGCTTCTATATCTCACATTCAGTCATTCTTATTTGCTAATGCGAATATTCAGTATATTCAGTGCTTGCTAGTCTTTAATTTTGCCTGCGACGAGTCAAGGGCGTAGCCGCGTTGTTTGAATCTTTTGTCTTGAATGTCATGTGACTGGGTAAGATCAGTGCAGCCATTTGATCATTATTGCTCTGGACTGGTGAATATCATCCGGTGACTTCTTCTCTTCAATGTGAGGTTTGAGGATTTACAGTGTGTTTGGGGGGAATTTTTCTTCATGATGGCCCGAGGTGATATATTATAGGTTTTCCTGGTCAATTTCATACTTTTGTTATTCCAATTTGTGAATTTGCATTCAAATTCACTCAGCGCACGTGCGCAAAAATATTCGGGCTTTAAAATTCAGAATCCAAGTGATCAATTTCATTTATGCAAGCTCTGTTTCATTTCCGGCAAATCAAATTTACGCATGTGCGTTCAATTTCCAAATGCGAGCGTTGCATTTCCGACTTGCGCATTCAAATTTGCGCAATAATCACGATGAGCCTTTTTAGGGCGTTCAATTTCATTTTCAGGTGATCAATTTTCTACGTGCACTCAATTTAGTGAAGAAGACTGGATAGATTTTTGAAGAAGGGGTTATTGGGGGGAGAAGGGGGCAAACGTTTTTCATAAAACGAACACGTATACAGAACCCACCTGCACACCCTCCCCCCAACACACGCAAAATTCGTATTTCCAATTCCATAGTCTTCTATGTATAGGCTATATATGTTTTATTTTTTTTTTTTTAAGGTTCTATACTGTGCTGTTATTGTATCTCCGTGAAATCACAGCGATATCACGTCCTTGTATATGTTCATGTATTCTTGTTGTTTCATTTCAAGAAATTGTAAATGATAAGGCCAAGTCAGCAGTACATCCAAACAACACAACGTCAGTTTCTAACTTGCACTCCTTGATAACACCACACACAAGAAAAAACAACATCCACACAATGCGTCAATCCGAAGACCAACTGATAATCAACATGATATCACAATCTCATGGGTGGAAAGTAAATAAGATGCCAATCAACAACAAATGTTTGTGTGTGATTTTTAACAAAAACATTTATTGCTTAAATCTTTATGTTGATTGTTTATTGCAGTCGACCTGGCCATTGCTCGATTTATTCCAAGGGTGTCTGCCAAAGCAATGTAGTCAAAATTGTCGTTCTCGAAGGCATCGATCAACCTTCCCCTATCTTCGTTTGTAATGCGCCTGTAGTATACGCGTTGAGCTGCCATTGTAACCGAATGAGGTTACACTTCAGAATGAACAGATACAGGCCCTACCCAAAGCAGCTCTATTGATGATGAAGCCAATTTATTCAAAACTAAATGAAAAAAAAAGCCACACATAGACCCCAAGCTCACAAAATGCTATGATTCATTTAAATTGAATGCACTTACTTGGAACATGGTTGCCTTTTCACGAATATGAATGACCAACGAGGTTCCGCCACCGGCTTGAAATGAATTTGAATGCTCATTGCTGAAATGCATGCTCCTATTTTGATTTTGAAAGACTCAAATGAACAATTGATTGCTTGGATAGTGAATTTGAATGACCAGATTGGGAATTTGAAAGCTGGTTCAATGCTGCGAGCGTGAAATGCCTGAAATTGAATGTTCGGAATATGAACTTGAATGACAAAATTATGAAATTGACCGGGAAAACCTATATTAAAATTCTCTTGCTAAACACACTGGCTGGCTTTCCTTTCTCTCTCTCTGTCACACCCACACACGCACGCACACACACACACACACACACACACTCACCCAGTCTCCCATACTGTTTTTATTGATTCCCGTGGGAACTCTTTGATTCTTTGTGTTGTGTCCTCTGTCCTCCTGCTGTGGTTTGTGTGCGAGAGACGCTCACTGCGGTGTGTATGTGTGTCTCAGTTTTTCAGGAATGAGCAGGGGGATTACTTCATCGGCTGCCTGTTCCTGACAGAGCTCAGCACTCCCTTTGTATCCCTGGGGAAGATCCTCATCCAGGTAACCCAACCCTGAGTCATTTCAGACAGACGTGAGGCGTCTCTCCATCAGACTGTGACGACTTTCGCTTTACACGTCTGTAGTTGGTTGCTGCATTGATATAAAGGTGTAAAGGGGCTTGTGGCCCTTATAAGCTTGTACGCCTTTTAGGCTACATCCACACAAATACATTTTCATTTTAAAGTGGCATGTTAAATATTAAAATAATCTCCAGCCACACTAAAACGCAATCCCAGAGATCTCAAACTAAAACGGGGTCAGCAGCATTTTCATAAGTCTCCATTTTTAGGGTTTCAAAAATGCTGGAGTAGTTTAGGCAAGAACGTAGTTAAAGTTGTGCATTTTCAAATGAAAACGTAGTAGTGCAGACACAGCCTAATTCACCCCTGACTCCGAATTTAATGGCAGGCTCCTGTTGTCTTCTCTTTCTTGCTCTCACGTTCTCTCCCACTTGCTCTTTCACTCTTTCTTTCCCTGTTACTCTGTCTTACTGTGTCACTCTATCTCCCCTCTTTTATCCCTCTCCCTCCCTCCCTCCTGGGAATTTATCTGTTGCAAAGGGATGTAGGGGTGTGTGAAATTGTGTGACCGTGGGCAGGTGTAGCGCAGGTGTGCATTGGTAATGAGTGGTTAGGGGTGGGGTGGAGTTATTTTACGTGGTGTTTTTGTGTTGGTTCAGTTTGTGTTGGGTCCTTTAAGTGACATGACTTATTTAAGGTCAATAGTTCCTCTGTCTGTTTGTATCCTCTGTTCATCCATTTCTATCTCCTTGCTCGCATACTCTCTTTCACTCAGTTTCTCCTGTTAACTCCTTCACTCACTCGCACCTTTTTGATAATTTGCTCTTTCCTTTTCCATCTTTCTTAATTTCTCACCCTCTCTCTCTCTCTCTCTCTTTTTCACCACTTTTCATGGCATTTGCCTACGAAGAGCTGAATTGGCTGGATTAACAAGCCAAAATGGCAGCATAAACAGTTGCTGGCCTCGCGCATAGTTGCATGCCTGTGCAGCTCAGCGGGAGGAAATAAAGAGGCCGGCCTCATTGTGTCCTACGCTGTGGAGAGCCGGAATGGCCAACACAAACTGCTCTATTGTCACTGTGCGGTGGAGATCTGTCTAAGGCCCAACTGAGTGCCAGATTCCCTACTCCCTCCCTCAGTGTTCAACGAGAAGTGGGAGAAAGGAGGGGGAAACTCATTAAGAGGCCTTGGCGTTCTGTAGTCGCAATCCATGGGCTTTTCCTCTGCATGACTGCCCTCTAGTGAGTGATTTAGGAAATCATAACCGGAAGCATTGCCGGCGCTGAGAAAGTGCGACGTCACTTTCACTGGGGTCAACCTTCACAATGTTTCACGCTCACAGCATAGCAACACATACGGCATGAAATGCTTCATATTTGACGATCAAAATATTCTGAGAAACGCTTTCTGTTCTTTTATAATGAGCATATTTTGGGTTTAAGATCGCTGAAAATTAAGCATAATTCCATGTATGGACGTGAAAGCCATGGCCATGAACACTGTGCAACATGCTGTGGAAGTTGTTTGGTTCGTTTGGCATGAACCAGTTGCCATGGCTGCGCAGGCTGACCTCAGAATGACCTCACGACTTTGACAGCGCTAATCTGTTGTGTGTTAGCAGATTTGTCTAAAATTTCAGCTGAGAACTTGATGCACTCTGTTGAACCTTCCCTCTGGTGGGACACTTTATTGGGTCCAAAAAGTGAGAGCTCCTTGTTGATTGTTTACAGACTGGTTTAGCAAGTGACCAGTGGTGTCAAAAGTACATACATCCTTAAGTTAAGCATAGATACTGGAGTTCAAAATTACTTAGTTAAAAGTTGAAGTATCAACTCAAGCTTTTTACTCAAGTAGAAGTGAAAAAGTGCAGGCTTAGAAAGATACTTTTTAAGTAAAAAAGTAAAGTAAAAAGGGTGAAAAAGTCAGTGCATTGCATGTCTAATTTTACAGTATGTCACAAAAGTGAGTACACCCTTCACATTTCGACTATTAATTTAGTATATCTTTTTAAGGGACAACGTTACAGAAATGAAAACCAAATATATTCCAGTCATTACATGACTACATTTCATGAGTAGTCATTACATAATATGTGTAGCAGTGTAGATTTACTGCACTGTCAAAATAACTGAACAAAGTAACAGTCACTATTTCCAAAATCGGTGGCAACAAAAGTGAGTACACCTCACCGTCAACATGCCAAATTGTGTCCATAGTGTCAATATTTTGTGTGACCCCCATTGTTGTCCAGCACTGCCTTGATTCTCCGAGGCATGGAATTCACCAGAGCTGCACAGATTGTTGCTGGGATCCTCCACTCCTCCATGACAACATCACGGAGCTGGTGGATGTTGGACACCTGCTGCTTCGCCACCTTCCTCTTGAGGATGCCCCACCGGTGCTCAATGGGATTCAGGTCTGGAGACATACTTGGCCATACCATCACCTTCAGCTTCTTCAGGAAGGCAATTGTCATCTTGGAGGTGTGTTTCGGGTCGTCATCATGTTGGACTACAGCCGTGCGGCCCAGCTTCTGAAGGGAGGGCATCATGTTCTGCTTCAGAATCTCACAGTACATGTTGGATCCATTATTCCATTAATGAAGTGCAGCTCCCCAGGACCAGAAGCACTCATGCAGCCTCAGACCATGATGCTGTCGGCACCATGTTTTACTGTTGGCAGTACACACTTGTTTTGATACTTCTCACCAGGGCGCCGCCACACATGCTGGACTCTATCTGAGCTGAACAAATTTATCTTGGTCTCGTCAGACCACAGAACATGGTTCTAGTAGTTCATGTTCTTGGACTGGTTGTCTTCAACAAACTGTTTTCGGGCTTTCTTGTGGGCTAGCTTCAGAAGAGGCTTCCATATTGGCCGACGGCCATGCAGACCAACTTTGCACCGAGCATGGCGTATGGTCTGAGGACTGACAGGCCGTTATCCCACTGCTACAACCTTGTTAGCAATGCTGCCAGCACTCCTGTGTCTGTCTTCTGAAGCCAACTTGTGCACCTGACGCAGAGCACGAGGACTCAACCTATTTGGTCGACCCTGACGAGGCCTGTTCTGAGCAGAACTTGTCTTGGAAAACCACTGGATAACCTTGGCCACCGTGCTGTAGCTTAGTTTCATGGTTTCACAGATCTTCGTGTAGCTTAGACTATCTTTGTGGAGAGCAACAATTCTTTTTCAGATCCTTCAGATTCTTTCCCATGAGGTGCCATGTTGACCATCCAGGACCAGAATGAGAGCATTGCACCCAAAGCACCACAATTTAACCTTAAACATGTTACACAACCTCATATAGCCCAGTCGAACAGACAAAAGCATGAACATGATGAACAAAATTGGTTGACCATTATCAATTGGGGTGTGTACTCACTTTTGTTGCCATCCATTTTGGAAATGGTGACTGTTTGTTCAGGTATTTGGACAGTGCAGTAAATCTACACTGCTACACATATTGTACCATGACTACTCTAGAATATATAGAAGTTTCACCTCTGTAGCATTGTCCCTTGCAAAGATATAAATTAATTGTCAAAATGTGAGGGGTGTACTCACTTTTGTGAGATACTGTATAACCGGATATGCCTTCAAAGACAACCAACAGAGTTTTCATTTCTTTCAAAAAAAAAACCTTTATTGGAATGGCTATCAGATATCCAATCTGAGGTAGTAACATTCAAGACATATCAACACACATAGTGCCCTCCATAATTATTGGCACCCCTGGTAAAGATGTGTTCTTTAGCTTCTTATAAATTCAGTTTTTTTTTTTCATAATATAGGACCACAATGAAAAAAAGAGAAAAATCCAACCTTTAATTCAAGTGCATTTATTCAATGGGAAAAAAATCCCACATTAAGAAATAATTCTTTTACATCCAATCATGTGTGCAACAATTATTAGAACCCCTGATATTAAAACTTTGTACAATCCCCTTTTTCCAACAAAACAGCACCTAATCTTTTCCTATAATGTTTCACAAGATGGGAGAATACAGAAAGAGGGATCTTAGACCATTCCTCTTTGCACAATCTCTCTAAATCATCAAGCGACCTGGGTCCTCTCCTCTGCACTCTCCTCTTCAGCTCACTCCACAGGTTTTCACTGGGGTTGAGGTCTGGGGACTGAGATGGCCATGGGAGGAGCTTGATTCTGTGTCTGGTGAACCATTTCTGTGTAGATTTGGCCACATTTTTGGGTCATTATCTTGCTGAAAGACCCAGTGACGACCCATCTTCAGCTTTCGGTCAGAGACCACCATATTTTGATTTAAAATGTCCTGGTGTTTCAAAGCGGTCATGATGCCATGTTCATGATGTTCCCAGGGCCTCTGGAAGAGAAACAGGCCCACAGCATCACCGATCCTCCCCCATACTTCACAGTGGACATGAGGTGCTTTTTTGCATACTCATCTTTTGTGTTCCACCAGACCCACTTAGAATGTTTGTTGCCAAAAAGCTCTATCTTGGTCTCATCTGACCAAAGAACACGGCCCCAATTGAAGTCCCAGTACCGCTTAGCGAACTCCAGACGTTTGCGTTTATAATTGTGAGTTAGAAAAGGTTTTTTCTGTGCATGCCTCCCAAACAGCTTGTTGGCATGTAGATAGCGCCTGATGGTTGTTTTGAAGGCTTTGTGACCATAAGATGCTATCATTTGTTGCAATTGTCCAGGCTTGTTTAACACTGTTCCAGTTGTTTTAAACTTCTTAATGATTCCTCTGACAGTAGATATGGGCAGATGAAGTTAAGTGTTGATATCTCTTGAGGAGTTTGCGGTGTTTCTCCTGTGAATGAAGGCACAGGTACAGATGAGATGCATGCACCTTAGTCACACTCGCAAAAGCACACACACACAAGCCATAATATTCATTCAACATCATGCTTGCTACAACCATGATGACACATAGAGATGTCAGAGTGACTTTTACAGCTGTCAAGAGACCAAATCGTAACATTTTTCATGGCTATGATGTGTTGAAATCACTGTTTCTAACACCCAAACTACCGTAAGAGTTCAGGAGTTAATTTTTCAGTGCCTTAATTACAGTTCAACTTTATTTCAAAGAGGATTTTAGTCCCATAAATATGCTTTTCTGTTTTTTCCAACAAAACCCTTGCCTTGGATATTGTGTCTCTTATCAGTTTATATCACTGTTATTAATTTTAAAACGTGTGACAGGCAATTCTCCAGCTAAGCCCAAATAAACTACCTTTGAACTAATTAAATTAACTAATTGGGTTGTTTCACATTATTAAATAACAGGTTTCATGCAGTATTATCATATCACATTTTATGGAAAAAAAAGACATCATCATACTGTAAGGTATCAAATGTTTTTGTACATTTCACAAGGCACTGCACTGTCTGTTTCAGTGGTTTAACCTATATAAAGATCATTCTTTGACCCTATACTACAAAACCCAAAACCAGTGAAGTTGGCATGTTGTGTAAATCGTAAATAAAAACAGAATAGACTGATTTGCCAATCCTTTTCAACCTATATTCAATTGAATACACTGCAAATGTTACTTAATGTTCGAACTGGTACACTTTGTAATTTTTTGCAAATATTAGCTCTTTTGGAATTTGATGCCTGCAACATGTTTCATAAAAGCTGGCACAAGTGGCAAAAAAGACTGAGAGAGTTGAGGAATGCTCATCAAACGCTTATTTGGAACATCCCACAGGTGAACGGGCTAATTGGGAACAGGTGGGTGCCATGATTGGGTATAAAAGCAGCTTCCCTGAAATGCTCAGTCATTCACAAACAAGGATGGGGCGAGGGTCACCACTTAGTGGACAAATGCGTGAGCTGATTGTCGAACAGTTTAAAAACAACATTCCTCAACGAGCTATTGCAAGAAATTTAGGGATTTCATCATCTACGGTCCGTAATATCGTCAAAAGGTTCAGAGAATCTGGAGAAATCACTGCACGTAAGCGACAAGGCCGAAAACCAACATTGAATGCCTGTGACCTTCGATCCCTCAGGCGGTACTGCATCAAAAACCGACATCAGTGTGTAAAGGACATCACCACATGGGCTCAGGAACACTTCAGAAAACCAAGGTCAGTAACTACAGTTCGTCGCTACATCTGCAAGTGCAAGTTAAAACTCTACAATGCAAAGCGAAAGCCATTTATCAACAGCACCCAGAAACGCCACCGGCTTCGCTGGGCCCAAGCTTATCTAAGATGGACTGATGCAAAGCGGAAAAGTGTTCTGTGGTCTGACGAGTCCACATTTCAAATTGTTTTTGGAAACTGTGGACGTCGTGTCCTCCGGACCAAAGAGGAAAAGAACCATCCGGACTGTTATAGGCGCAAAGTTCAAAATCCAGCATCTGTGATGGTATGGGGGTGTATTAGTGCCCAAGGCATGGGCAACTTACACATATGTGAAGGCACCATTAATGCTGAAAGGTACATACAGGTTTTGGAGCAACATATGTTGCCATCCAAGCACCGTCTTTTTCATGGACGCCCCAGCTTATTTCAGCAAGACAATGCCAAGCCACATTTTGCACGTGTTACAACAGCATGGCTCCGTAGTAAAAGAGTGCAGGTACTAGAATGGCCTGCCTGTAGTCCAGACCTGTCTCCCATTGAAAATGTGTGCCGCATTATGAGGCGTAAAATACGACAACGGACACCCTGGACTGTTGAACAACTTAAGCTGTACATCAAGCAAGAATGGGAAAGCGTTCCACCTGAAAAGCTTCAAAAATTGATCTCTTCAGTTCCCAAACGTTTACTGAGTGTCATTAAAAGGAAAGATGATGTAACACAGTGGTGAAAAGGCCCCCGTGTCACCTTTTTTGCCATGGGTTGCTGCCTTTAAATTCTAAGTTAATGATTATTTGCAAAAAAAAAAGTTTCTCAGTTTGAACATTAAACATCTCGTCTTTTCAGTGTATTCAATTGAATATAAGTTCAAAAGGATTTGCAAGTCATTCTGTTTTTATCTACGATTTACATAACGTGCCAACTTCACTGGTTTTGGGTTTTGTATATGAAACCTGTTCCTTGCTCATTAGTGTGGAACAACCTTAGCCTAGCTAGAGAATTACTTATCCCACAATGTTTGATATTAATGTCAGTGATATAAACAGACAGCACACACAACACCAGGCAAGATTTTTGTCATAAAATGACAACAAAAAAGTCTAAGACTACTATTACAATTCTATTTGAGCAATAATTTGGAACTGTTTATGTGGGCTCATGCTCTTATCCAGAACCACAGGCTTACCCAGGCTTTTTGTAACCTATTCTAGAAGCTGCAAACAAGCTGTGTAGACTAGGGGTGTCAACGTTTAGGATTTTTTTGTACACGTGTACACGGGACTACTAACCGACGTGTACCCGGTTACACTTCGGAGATTTATGTGCTTTTTCTGTCGCAGTTGCGCTGTATAACGACAGAAAGTAAAATGAGTTGAAAATAAAATCCTCTATCATTTTGACAGATAAGAAAAAGTACAAGTGAAAGCTGAAAAAGGTTTAACCTTCTTTTTTTAATCACTGTTTTAACTATTGCTCACTTTTGTACATTAAGTTTAAAAAAAAAAGTGCAAACTGCATCCCTCTCTCGCAACGGGAGCTGCGTCTGAATGTTAATATGCGTCTCATGGTAAAAGTAATGTGGAATTGGCGAGAGAAAGCAACTCAAAAAGAAGCCAAAGTAAGCTGAAGTGAGAGGAAAAAACTTCACCTTTATGTCCACAAAGTTAAAAAAGTAGAGGGGGACTCTCACAATTATTCAATAAAATTGGCGAAAAAAATTTGTTTTCTTCCTCCTCTTTAGACACGGGGATGCATGATCAGGTCGTGAAAAGCCGACAGAACACCAAACAACAATATAATGTACAACAACACGCAACAATATAGGCCAAAATAACAAGCCATTTGTTTTGTTTCAAACAAACAGTTATTGTTTTCAGCTGCATGACATTTGCACATGGAGAAGAAGGACTTCTCAAGTCCTCCGCAGCCTATTCTTGATGTGGCGCGACACTGGCTGTGGCTGCGGGTTTTTAAAAATTTTTTTATATCAAGGTAACATTGCGCCCCATGCATCTGTATGCGGATAACTGCACTAGTGGGAACATTTAAGTGTATTGTTAGTTAATGTTATTATTTGAAGCTTTCAGGCAACATTATCACCCCTAAAAACAGGCAACTATATGTATTGGTGAGAAATGAACGAGAAGGAAGAAATGACGTGTACACGGTTATTGATTTTTCTCAATGGTTATTATTTGTTATCCGTGTAACCGTTTACACGTGTAGATGTTGACACCCCTAGTGTAGAGTAGACAGCTAAATTTACGTGGTGTTGAGTTAATTGTCTGAAACAATAGCATCATGGCCACATAAATAACGTAAGCTGCTGAACATGAGGAGAAAATATCGAGAAATCCTTCACTGAAGTCGACCAGTTTTTAGCTGTGACCAAGCAGCTCTATGAACGCTTCCGTCTGTCTGTCCGTCCGTCTGTGACACCTTTTTCACCATGTTCCTGTCGTCGTATCATCATGAAATTTTCAGGAGTTATTGACCTTCACCAAAGTGATGTCCATGCACAAGTTCGAGGTCAAAGGTCAAGTTCACAGAGGTCACGACCTTGTTTGCGGGTTTTCGCGCAGTAACTCCAGTTAGAATTCATATATCGCTATGAAATTTTGGAAATAGCTTCTAGGCATAGAGGAAGTGTTCCCTATTCTTTTTCAAAGTCGTCCGTCAAACCCCAAGGTCACACCGGTCAAAAAAGTGTCAATTTTGCCCGATTTGACCGTTTTCGCACCGTAACTCAAGTTAAATTCAATGAATGGCTATGAAATCTTAGAACAAGCTTCTTGATATAGAGGAGGGGTTCCTTATTGATTTTCAAGGTCATATGTCGAATCCCAAGGTCACATTGGTCAAAAAAGTGTCGATTTTGCCCCGATTTCACAGTTTTCGCACCGTATCTCCAGCTATTAGATCCCTCTGATCTACTTGTTACCCCTTGGCCGACTTCGGTCCGGAGGGGTATTGTCGTCACCTGCGTGTCCGTCGTCCGTCCATTTTTTGGGTGGGCCAGTACTCGGCAAGTAATGATCGCAGCTTCACCACATTTGGTATGGTAACTCATTATGACCCATAGATGTGCAAAGTCAGGTTTTCTGCTGGATTTGACCTTTGACCTTAGCGCTGTGACCTTGAGCCTGGAAATCTTTTCCGGGTCAGTACTCGCCAACTAATGATTGTAGCTTCACCATATTTGGTATGGTAACTCAGTATGACCCATAGATGTGCAACGTTAGGTTGAGCACTGTCAGGTTTTTTTTTCCCTGGATTTGACCTTTGACCTTAGCTCTGTAACCTTCACTCTGGAAATTTTGTCCAGGTCAGTACTTGGCAACTAATTCTCGCAGCTTCACCAAATTTGGTATGGTAACTCACTATGACCCATAGGTGTGCAAAATTACATTTTGCTCGATTTGACCTTTGACCTCAGCGCTGTGACCTTGACCATGGAAATCTTGCACGGGTCAGTACGCGGCAACTAATCATCGCAGCTTCACCAAATTTGGTATGGTTACTCACAATGACCCATAGATGTGCATCGTCAGTTTTTTTTTTTTTCCTGGACTTGATCTTTGACCTTAGGTCTGTGACCTTCACCTTGGAAATTTTTTTCCGGGTCAGTACTTGGCAACTAATTATCACAGCTTCACCAAATTTGGTATGGTAACTCACTATGACCCATAGATGTGCAATATCACGTTTTGCTGGATTTGACCTTTGACCTTTGCGCTGTGACCTTGACCCTGGAAATCTTGTGCGGGTCAGTACTCAGCAACTAATCATCGCAGCTTCACCAAATTTGGTAAGGTAACTCACTATGACCCATAGATGTGCATCGTCACGTATTTTGCTGGATTTGACATTTGACCCTAGATCTGTGACTTTCACCCTAGAAATCTTGTCTGGGTCAGTACTCGGCGACTAATTCCTACAGCTTCATCAAAATTTGGTATCGTAACCCACTATGACCCATAGATGTGCAATGCCATGTTTTTTTGCTGGATTTGACCTTTGATCTTAGCTCTGCGACCTAGACTGTGGCAATCTTGTCCGGGTCAGTACTCGCCAACTAATTATCGCAGCCTCATTAAATTTGGTTTGGTAACTCACTATGAACCATAGATGTGCAACGTCAGGTTTTTTGCTGAATTTGACCTTTGACCTTAGCTCTGTGACCATGACCTTGGAAATGTTTTCCGGGTCAGTACTCGGCAAATAATCATTGCAGCTTCACTAAATTTGGTATGGTAAATCACTATGACCCATAGATGTGCATCGTCAGGTTTTTTCCTGGATTTAACTTTTGACCTTAGCTCTGTGACCTTCACCTTTGAAATCTTGTCCGGGTCAGCACTCGGCAACTAATTATCGCAGCTTCACCAAATTTGGTATGGTAACTCACTGTGACACATAGATGTGCGTCGTCACCTTTTTTGTTGGATTTGACCTTTGACCTTAACTCTGTGACATTGAGGCAGGAAATCATGTCCAGGCTGAGGGGTATTCAGCAACGTGTTATGTTTTTAATTCCACTTTGCCAGCTAACATTAGAAAAGGCAAAGCTGGCATTGGAATGACCCGAACTATAGAATTACCTAGCCCCATTAACTACAGTAGAAAACATTGCAAATTATCTGAAACAGGCCGCTGTATACTTTGTAATAGACTACTGAGAAAGAATAAAGCTTACCAGTATGCATTTTTTCAAATTGGACAATGAGTTTTTTAATGCCATAAGCTCATGCCACTTCGGTGAACAAGGTTTGCAGCGCATTTTCATAGGAGTTGTCTTTAGCCCCAGCGAATTCAAACAACTCTTGCAGGTAGGGCCAGGGATGTTTAATGATTTTGGGGGTTTCTTGGCCAACAGCCATGCTTGTGCCTTCGGACATTTCATTTGACTGGGTAGGGGAACTGCAAGAATCTCTGTTATCCACTGTGCAGTTATCTTGATTTCTTTTCTCTGACGTCGCCATGCTATGGCTCTGAGTTTATTGCGCGTGAATCTAAACAGACCCTCAAATTCATAAAGGGTGTTTTTCCCTTGATCACGGTTAACTTGGCTAAATAGTGTATAAACAGGTGATGATCAATCTGACAAATTTAGGCCCAAATTCATAAAGAGATCAGATCAGCTGCTGTTTATCCAACGTACCTGGGTTATTCTCACCTTACTAAGTAACAAAAGAAATTCTAATCGTCACAAGGGGTTTGTTTATCTCCTGTGCAAGCTACCAATTCTCTGTTGGCTTGCTTGTGTGGCTGGACGTATGACCATGGATTTCTTCCGCATAATTGAAATAGCACAGGAAAAGATAGCTGAACTAAGGCGAGGTGCCGAATTGAGGGTTTTCAAAGACAGGACAAATCCTTTAGAAGAGTATAGTGACACAAAATATGTCAAGCGACACAGAATTTCCAAAGAATAATAATGTTATATTCTAGACCTAATCAAAGCAGACATTGACCATCCCACAAGACGAAACCATGCCCTTCTTCCAGTACACCAACAATGTATTGCCCTGCGCTTTTATGCATGTGATGCATTCCAAGTGGTTGATTATGACACGTGTGGTGTATCAGGCTACTTGCTGTCGAGTAGTTCATTATGTTACTGAGGCAATCTGTGCCAAGAAAAACCACTTCATACCACGCAGTGTCACATGACACTACCACACATCGGCTAAGCGGAGACTTGTCCACGAATGGGTAAACACCCGATTATTATCCCCCGCTGTGCGATTAGCGCAAAGTGGGGGATATAGCATTGGGCTCCGTCTGTCCGTCCGTACGTCCGTACCGACCTATAAAATTGAGGCGGCGGGGGATATTGCCATGTTAGTGGCAAACACTTGTGTTCTACCTGAATTGTGCCAGCCACAGGAGTTTATCCAAAGGCGTACTCTGTATTTTAGCCACCGTACAGTATTTGTACGTGACTAAAATAATCGGGTGATCATCACCCTTTATGAGTCCATTGGATGCTGCCTTAACCGTCTACGGATGCCGCATGAGGGAAGAAACAGGGATAGCATACCATTAAAAATACATTTATGAATTAACAAAAGTAACGATCCCTGTTTAAAAATGTAAGGAGTTGAAAGTACAGATATTTTTGTAAAAAATAAGGAGTAGAAGTAAAAAGTTGTGAGAAAAATAAATAATCAAGTATAGATACCAGGAAATTCTACTACCAAGTTCAGTAATGAAGTACTTGATTACTTGACACCTTTGCAAGTGAGCCACTGTATATTCTGACAGTTAACTATCCAGGATCTCAAATATGTATTCTTAGGACTACTGTAAACTTACCCCGGAAGAGTGATGTTCTCTTGTTTGCAACTAGGAAAAATCGCCTCAGGAAGTATTGGGGGGTAAATGCATAATTCTCTTGTGAAAGCAAATATTAGAGAAGGGAGAAGCACATAAAATATTAATATTAATTAATATTTTGTCATTATTATGGGAGTTTTGACTGAGAATATATACGGGCAGCAATGATGCAGTGGGAAACCTAACTCTGGTCATTGATTATCCTAATATTGTGACATTTACCCTGTTGCTAAATTTTCTGGCTGGTGTCTCCCTCTCTTGCTCTCTCTTCACTCTCTCTGTTCCCTCAAACTGAGCCAAGTTTCCTGAGTCAGCTTCCTCCAGTTGAAGGTCACAGATTTTTCTGCTTTATTAGTCTGCTTTAGAGGTGTGAGGGTGAGGTATTATGGCAGGCATATGGGCTGTATAGGGATGATAGTAATTGCTCAGTGGTGGAAAGTTATTTGTCTTGGTCTACAAGAGAATTATGGGTGGGGGGAAGTGCACTACAGTCATTTATTAAATCTTGTTCTCTACATTTTACTGTCCACTTACTCTTACCATGTATTAAATCTCTTCCTCCAGATTTTGCAGTCTACAGGCTTGTATCTTTTAGCAATTACTGTTCTTGAGATTATACTGTCCACATCCTTAAGTTTTGCATTTAATCCCGTTTGCTAAATGTTTCAGTTCTAACATTTTCATTGCATTATATTATGTGTGGTTAGATTTTAAAGTTTGAGTGCTCTCATCCCTTAAATCACTTTCTCTAGATTTTACAATCCATATGCTCAAATCATTAATTTAAAGGAGAACTCAAGGCTAAATCAAAATGCTGTTTTATACAATCATAATTAGTAAATAAATATTGTAAAATACAAAAATGTGGAGATACAGCGCCCTCCATAATTATTGGGACCCCTGGTTAAGATGTGTTAAAAGCCTTAAAATAAATTCAATTTTATTGCAGAAGCATACTCTCACACTGAAAAAATGTAACCTTCAACTCAAGTGAATTTCAAGGGGAAAAAAATTCCTGACTAAGAAATTATTATTTTTCATAAAATCACCTGTTCCACAATTATTGGCACCCCGAAGGAGTCCTACGAAATAAATGTAATTGAAGTATTTCTGTCATTTCTACAGTAGTTTACGAAGTTGATCGGAGTATCTTGGAACAATTAATTAGTAATTCATCACTTCCTGTTTCCCTGGGGTATAAATATGACGTGACACAGAGACCATTTCTCTTATCCACTCTTCTACATGGGAAAGACAAAGGAACGCACCATTCAAGTAAGGCAGTTCTGTGCCGACCTTCACAAGTCAGGCAATGGCTAAAAGAAAATAGCCTCTCACCTGCACCTGCCTATATCTACTGTCAGAGGAATCATTAAGAAGTTTCAAACAACTGGAACAGTGGTAAACAAGCCTGGACGAGGATGCAAGGTTATTTTGTCACCACACACAGTGAGGAGGATGGTAAAAGAAATAAAAAGTTCTCCGAAGTTCACTGTTAAAGAATTGCAACAAATGGTAGCATCTTAGGGTCACAAAGTCTCCAAAACAACCATCAGGCGCTATCTACATGCCAACAAGCTGTTTTGGAGGCATGCACAGAAAAAACCTTTTCTCACTCACAATCATAAACGCAAACGTCTGGAGTTTTCTATGAGGTACTGGGACTTCAATTGGGACCATGTGTTTTGGTCAGATGAGACCAAGATAGAGCTTTTTGGCAACAAACACTCTAAGTGGGTCTGGTGGAACACAAAAGATGAGTATGCAAAAAAGCACCTCATGCCCACTGTGAAGTATGGGGGAGGATCGGTGATGCTGTGGGCCTGTTTCTCTTCCAGAGGCGCTGGGAACCTTGTGAGGGTGCATGGCATCATGAACGCTTTGAAATACCAGGATATTTTAAATCAAAATCTGGTGGCCTCTGCCTGAAAGCTGAAGTTGGGTCGTCACTGGGTCTTTCAGCAAGATAATGACCCTCAACATGTGGCCAAATCTACACAGAAATGCTTCACCAGACACAGAATCAAGCTCCTCCCATGGCCATCTCAGTCCTCAGACCTCAACCCCATTGAAAACCTGTGGAGTGAGCTGAAGAGGAGAGTGCAGAGGAGAGGACCCAGGTTGCTGTATGGTTTAGAGAGATTGTGCAAAGAGGAATAGTCAAAGATCCCTCTTTCTAAATTCTCCCATCTTGTGAAACATTATAGAAGAGTAGGTGCAGTTTTGTTGGCAAAAGGGGGTTGTACAAAGTATTAACATCGGGGGTGCTAATAATTGTTGCACACATGATTTGATGTAAAAGAATTATTTCTCAATGTGGGATTTTTTTCCCACTGAATAAATGCACTTGAATTAAAGGTTGGATTTTCCTCTTTATTTCATTGTGGTCCTATATTATTTAGAAAAAAAAACTGAATTTATTGGAAGCTGAAGAACACGTCTTAACCATGGGGTGCCAATAATTATTGAGGGTGCTGTAAATGAGGTTTTATTCCTCCTAATTAGTTGTCGTCTGCTTCAACGGTTGCATGATAATGACGTAACGTCGCCTGACAATGACGAACCGTCGCCCTTGACCCAGAGGGATGCGCTGTTTTTGTGTTGGATAGTGTGATTGTCCCAGTCTATTTTTTTTAATGACAAAAGATTGTTCAATATGGCCCATTGGCTAGTTGCTCGAGATGGTGTTAAGTACTTTCTGAAATACGCGGGGTTGCTTCAACATTAACGGTTTACTTCTGTCACTTATCAGTCTATATCAGATGCTGAGCAAATGGCACGTATATCATCCCGGATATGTGATTTTAGCTATCGGCGACATTCCCAGGATTTGGCTTAATTGTTTCGGTTTTATAGTGAATTTACTTTGACATTTTCTGATGCAACTACCTAGCTAGTTCTCCTACATCGTTATGGTTTTCTTTGATGTGCTCAGCTAACCATAGCTATAGAAGTGATGGTCTTGAGAGTGCAACTGACGCCGAGTTGGAAGGTAAACAAAGTACTGACAATATTAAAATATGCGTCGATCGAATGTTAGATTTATGAAATGGCATTTTTATGATATGGAATATTTACACATTAATCACCAGATATTTTCAAATTTCTTGTCTGTCGCTTAAAGCCAGTTCATCAGTCATCAGTGAGAATGACTGGAAATGTGATGCTAGTTAAAAACCCACTCATTTCTTGGTAGAGCAGCTGATGTCTCGTTAAGAATGCCAACGAACAAACATCAGTCATGGGTAATCGAGACAAATCTTGCAAACAATATTCGTGGTTAATTAAGCCAAATCCTGGGAATATCTGCGATAGCTTAAGCTAAATCACATATCCGGGATGATATACCTGTCATCTGCTCGGCATCTGATATAGACTGATCAATGACAGAAGCAAACCGTTAATGTTGAAGCAACCCCGCGTTTTTTCAGAAAGTACTTACCACCATCTCGTGCAACTAACCAATGGGCCATATTGAACGATCTTTTGTCACAAAATTATGGACTGGGACAATTACACTATCCAACACAATAACAGTGCATACCTGTGGGAAAAGGGCGACGGTTCGTCATTCTCGGGCGACGTCACATCATTATCACCCGACCGTTGAAGTAGATGACAGCTAATTAGGGTGAATAAAACCTCATTTATCTCGTCTTTGAAAACAAACATTCCACATTTTTGTATTTTACAATATTTATTTGCTAATTATGATTGTATAAAACAGCATTATGATTTCGCCCCGAGTTCCCCTTTAACACTATTTTCTAGATTTTTGTCAACAAGGTTGAATCCTATATTAAACCATGTTTAGTAATTTTATAGTTCACATGCTCTCACTTTGTATTAATTCCAGTTTTCTTGATTTTACAGTTCATACTCTTGAATGATATATGAAATTCTGATTATTAGATTGTGCAGTTTACATGCTGGAATCATTTATCAAATACTGTTTTCTAGATTTTACTGTCCCCACACTTGAATCTGGTGTTCTGGTTTTTTTGCAGTCCACATAATTGTATCCTTTCTTAAAAGCCTCTTCTGTAGGTTTTACAGTCCACACGCTCAAATCATTCATTAAATCCAGTTTTCTTCATTTCACACTTTTCACACACTGATCATTTATTGAATCGCGTGCGCGATTTTAGGTTTCATGCGAGATAATTCTTTAGTCAATTATCCTCATCTTCTTGGTGGGCTTGATGACCCTGAAGAGGGGCGTCAATCTGCCTATATGGGGAACTGTCATGCCCGTTTGGATATTGGAAGGGAAGAAATGGAGTAATAAAATTGTAGTGGTGAAGTTGTGCATCCTTCTGGAGTTAAAATGGAATGCCTCAGAGTATGGCTGAATGTAAGGACACATTTTAGGACTGCCTGTGCTTGGGCTTTATTTTGAATTCGAACTGTTATTAGGACTTGTAGAAAAAATTTGAATTCAAAGTATTAGTCTGCATTCTTTTGTCATGGTGGCGCGTACATTTGTCTTTGTTAGAGAGGAAGGGATGAGAATGGGTGAAACGTGACAACATGAGAAATGGCCCTCTTTCTCCCAGGTTATACAACCCCAATTCCAAAAAAGTTGGGACAAAGTGTAAATTGTGAATAAAATTAAAACGCAACGACTTTTAAATCACACCAGCCAGTATTTTATTCACAATAGAACAGAGATAACATAGCAAATGTTGAAACTGAAAAATTTTACAATTTCATCCACAAAATGAGCTCATTTCAATTTTGATGGCTGCTAAAGGTCTCAAAAAAGTTGGGACAGGGGCCTGTTTATGATGGTGTAGCATCCCCTCTTCTCTTTAACACAGTGGAGGAGTGGAGGTGTCTGGGCATCAAGTTTCTTGAGTTTAGCCATTGGAATTTGATCCCATTCTTGTTTAATACAGGCTTCCAGCTGCTGGAGAGTTTTGGGTCTCCTTTGACAGACTTTTTGACAGACTTTTCCATTTTAAATGAGCCTTGGCCCACAGAACACAGCGGCGCTTCTGGATCATGCTCAACAATGGCTTTCTTTTTGCATGATAGAGTTTTAGGTGGCATCTGTGGATGGCACTGTGGACTGTGTTCACAGACAGTGGTTTCTTGAAGTATTCCTGGGCCCATTTAGTAACGTCAATGACAGAATCATGCCGGTGAGTAATGCAGTGGCGTCTTAGGGCCCGAAGATCACGGGCGGGCATCCGATAAGGTCTTTGGCCTTGTCCCTTACGGACAGAGATATTTCCAGTTTCTCTGAATGTTTTGATGATGTTATGCACCGTCGATGATGAGACCTTCAAAGACTTTGCAATTTGACATTGAGGAACATTGTTTTTAAAAGTATTCCACTACTTTTTTTTACGCAAGCCTTCACAGGTTGTAGAGCCTCTGGCCATCTTTACTTCTGTGAGACTTAGCCTCTCTTAGACATCCCTTTTGTAGCCAATCATGTTACAAACCTAATGCCAGTTAGCTTAATTACTTGCTAAATGTTCTTTCAGCTGAGTCTCTTATATCTTAATTGCTTTTTTAGCCCTTTTTCGCCTGTGTCCTTTGAGACCTGTTGCTGCCAGAGAATTTGAAATAAGCTCATTTTGTGCATGAAAATGCAAAATGTCTCAGTTTCAACATTTGAAATGTTATCTATATTATATTGTAAAAAAACATATTGGCTCATGTGATCTGAGAGTCATTGCATTTTGATCTTATTCACAATTTACACTTTGTCCCAACTATTTCAGAATTAGGGTTGTACATACTCAAGTTGTCAAGAGTCCAGTGCTGTTGACTATAACCTGTAGTGATTTTGAAAATTCAACTGAAATTGACGGCAAAATGCTCACCACTATGTACATGGTGTAATGTAATGTTGGCAGTAAAACCAGTCAGGTAGCTAAACAAGATTAGGTGACAGGTCATGTTGGTTAACTAGGTAGGTACAACTAATGTTAAAACACATGGTAGCTGCTAATTATAGCTGTCAAGTACTTGGGTGTTCTGATCTGCTGGGATTGTGGTTGTGGATAGTAACAATAATCTATGTGGATATATTTGGACCAAATGAATCACTGTAGTCTATTGGGGCCATTGAATATAATATAGTGATTTACGTGTTCACACTGTTGCAGGTGCTTGCAAAAGGAAAAAAAAAAACAGGCCCTATTCCCTAGATTGCAAGATGATGTGATTGTTAAAAATATTTTTTCAGCATCTGAAGTGCGAATGATGTGTTAATACCTCTCTCTATCTCTCTCTCTCCATCCATCCATCCATCTATCCATCCCTCCAGCTGGGTCTACAGGACTGTTGGCTCCACAAGATGAACGGCCTGATGGTTCTCCTGAGCTTCTTCGTGTGTCGCATCGCGCTCTTCCCGTACATGTACTGGATGTACGGGCGCCATTACGGCATCCCCCTCCACAGCGTGCCCTTCCACCTGCCCCTCTCCTGCAACCTGGGCATGCTCTGCATCCTGGCCCCTCAGGTGTACTGGTTTGTGCTCCTGTGTCGGAAGGGCTATCGGCTGTACCAGCGGCAGGGCAAGGCACCGGAGACCCCCAGTGTCACGGACAACAGCAAGGGAGACTAGCAGAGCCTTGATCCGGCGGCGTTACCATCACCAACACTACTGTTACTTCTACTGCTGTACTACCTGCAGCTGCTACTGCTAGCACGTCTACGACTCGTACTCATCACTGCTGACGCTCCTACTATCGGTAGTTCCACCGTCTGTTCTTATCCGCTGTTTCCTTCCCCTGGTCCACCCTTTCTTTAGTCCACTTTTTTTAGACTGCGCGCCCCCCCGTCTCTCATCTCTCCTCCGAGGGCATGTGGGCCTCGAGGTGGGAGCCAACCCTGAAGGAACATAGAGAGACGCATACAGAAACGCCCCAGTGCGTTCGGAAGGCTAACGCACAAAGGCTCTGTCGGTTCATGGAGGAGGTGAGGCAAGTTGTTGGTTTTTAAATTCGCTTTTGGGGTGGTTGGGGGTATGGAATTAAAGTTGTTTTTTTTTTTTCTGTTTTTCATTTTAATTTGTTTTATTTTGATACATCAGTGTGTGGGCCCTTGCTGGGCGGGGCGTGTGGAATCTGCTGCCTCACAGTCATTCCAACATCTCCCAAACTTCACCCCCTGCTCTTGCTTCAAGGTCCTTTTTTTGTCTTTCTTGTAGTTTTTATCAGTCACCACCAGCATTGCTACGCTAAAATTAGAGCACATTTCACCAACCTCGCTTGGCTGAGACTGGTCCCAACCAGTCCTTTTTCTTAAAAACTTGAACAAACTGTGGCGTAAACTTAGCCCCCCATTATCTTCTGCTAAACTTGGTCCAAGGAGTGAGCGGGGTAGTTCCAGCCAGTCGCCACGTTTACAAGCACAGGACTCCCCTCGAAGCGTGACGGTGCTGAGTGCAGTTTCCACGGCAACACTTGCATGTGGCTCAGATGCCGGGGGGGCCTCGAATCGAGGGTGGAATGGTCGGTGGATAGGGGGGTGCCACTGTCAAAGCAATAAGATGTGCTACGCCAAGGTTAACTCGTGGCCTCAAGCTCCAGACGGCTGGCTGAGTGACGATATTGGCGCAGCACCATCCCAACTGGAAAAGAATCACTGGGCATTACTGTGGGTTTTGGGTGGGAAGAAAAGAAATGCGACGAATTAAAAAAAAAAAAAAAAAAAAAAAAATTTCATCATGAAGCTGCAGGAAAAATACCCAACAGCTGCATGCAATTCAGCTTCAAAACGCACACACTCACGTGTATTTATATCACAGGTCTAAAAGCATATATATGTATTCAGAAATGTCTCTGTTCTTTGGGACTTTTCTTTTTTGTTTGGTTAGTTTGTATTCAGTTAGAAGTGCAGTTGGCGGGTGAGGACTCCTGACTCCCTTAGGCATTACCACCTCACCCTTCTGAATCTGCTCTTCAATCTGAATCCTCCTTGTATTTAATTTCTGTCTTAAAAATGTGTGTATTTGATGTTGGGTGGCTCACAAAGTTACGTAGGCAAAAGAGCGGGTACTGTATTGTTAAGTTGTAATGCATTTCTGTTCAGACTGTGACACAGCTTCTGTTGAATTGACTGTTCAGCATACGATATTTGAAATGAAACAATTATTATGAGCGTTATGGCAGTGCAGACGCAAAAGTCAAATTGCGGGCTTAAAATGCACTCACTGCCGGGATTTGACATGAACTATTGAGATGGCAGCACATAGCTGGTCAAGAAATTGCCGCGCAGTCAATCGTAGGTTTACTTTCAGTTGCCTTTGTACGAAATGGCGCTTTAAATCCTAAAGGGGGCACGCAGTATAGATGGAAGTGCCCAAGAGTCAGCCTGCTCTTTAAACTCATTTTCAGTTGTTCATTTGGAGTATGCAGCCAAAACGACAGAAATTGTGCCGCAGAGCAAATTCTTGCCGGTTGCACTGTAGTTATTTTTAGAGGAAGCTACTTGACAGAGTGGAAAAGCTTTGGTTGCTTTCCACTGCAGGTGTGGGTAGCCTTCTGCTGCTAATGTGCACAGATGTAGCTGGGAACGGTGTTGAAAATATAAATACTTGATGCTGTGTCCATGCCCTGCAAATACGTGACTCCATATTAGTCGTTCCCCCCCCCCCCCCCCCCAAATCCCTCACGTGTGTATGCAAGTGCTTATTTCTTCTCAATCAGTTGGCTGTGATGGGGTGGAATTATCTTTCTAGCTAATAAGGTCTTGGACAAGCGGGTAGTGTTTGGAGATTTCTGTTACTGACAAGCTAACTCCTAAGTTTTTAGTAGATTTTAATTAATCTTTTATGTACAAATCTGTTGTCCTTTCATTTGAATGGTGCATATAAAACTAAATGTCATTGAAATCTGTGTTATCAGAGATTGTAGTGGTTTCCATGTTTAAGCTGGAACTGCGGACAATACTTTGCGGCAGTGTTGACATTGTGAATCGGATTTATTTTCAAGTTCGAACTGGAACTACCAAGACAATGATCAACAGCACTACTGACACCAGGGGGAGCCGTCATCATGCTTAATCACCTCCTGCTGTTTACAATGAGTTTTCTTATTGATTCTCAGCGATTCTTATTGAACGTCCTCCTAAGGAAGTGGGGAAAATATTGAATGTTTTTTCCCTTCAGGATAATGAAGATATCACTCCAGTTTCCTGCCCCTTCCTAAACCAATTCCAGCATGCAACGAGGCTATAGATCCCCCACCTAATTATTCTCAGTGGTCAACTATGCACTAATCTCGTTTTTTCACAGGATTAGGGGGGTAACTAGTTGCGAGTGAGTGGTGTGCGTGAAACATGGAACAAGTCGTTCTTTTTGAAAGATTGCTCAGTATCTATTTTTTGGTTTTGTTTCAAACATTTGCGCTGATTTATTTGTCGGTCATTAATGGATACTGTCCTTGTGGTTGGAAAGTGTCTCTCGACAATCTATTTCTGTTGGTGACTTGGGCAACTGAGTTCAGTGTCTAGCAATTGCTTTACACGTTTCGCTGTTCATTACGAGAAAATGTGCATTCATTTGTGTGAAATGGCAACCAATTTCGCAGAGAAACGTTCATCAGCGCCAAAAATCGAAAATGTGCGCGTACCGCAGATTTAGCAATGTCTTCGGCATTTTAATAATTCATTTTCTTAAATTCAGTTTACTCTTCAATAATCTCGCTATTCGAACGTCTTGGCAGATAGGTCTGCATGAAGCGGTACCACTGCGTGCTTTTGGCTGCAGTCACAGTATTGGAGTTTCTGTGCAGAGCTTCCAGCAGGAGTTGTGTTCGAAACTCTCCCAAAGGGATTCCTTGGGCTCTGGCCTCAGCTCGCTTGTCCATCTGTCTTTGAATTTCTGGCCTTAAGATGTCCGCCTTAATAACTGCTTTCAGACAGCTTATTGCCTTCTCCACAATTTTCATAAAAGGACTATAGGGAGGAAGCATTTTCTCAGTGTTTGGGGCAGGAATGATCGGGTTTCGGTGGGCCGGTGCTCCGTCATACACAATGATCACTGACCCGTCAGGATCCAGACTTTGCCTTGCCTGTGTCAGGGAGTCATTGAAACGTGCAGCATTCATTTGTCCGACACCTGCTGAGGAGATCACAAGTCCATTGACGGGCGATATTGCCAAGATCACAGTCAGGTTTTGTCCTCGCCGGCCATACAGTTGGCGGTACGCCCTCTCTCCCAGCTGCGCTCTGCCGAGACTCCTAGCCATCCAGATGTTACAGCCGCATTCATTGACGAATACACAATGACACACGACGTCATGGTTCACGAACCTGTTTGCGTATTCAACTCACTTCTGCAGCACATCAGACCAGTTTCTGTCAGCAGGGAGGGTCTTGCCAGTTTCACTTGAAACAGCATGCCGTCTAGTGTCCTCGCAACAGTCCAGTCTTGGATCATAGCCGTCTCCTCAGTTCACGGTTCAGCGCAGTAAGTGTGAGAAGACCATTCTCATTGAGGATTTCCGCTAGGCAAGCTCTCATCGCATCGTCCACCCGCACGTTGTTTCTCCCACTTTCGGTCTCTCATGTATCTTTGATGTAGCAGGCTTCGATGCCTCTTGCCATGGGTCGGTTCACTCCTAGCGTGTCTGCGACTAAAATATAGTCCTCCATCTCACTTCAAATGCCCTAACATCCTCTCTCTGTGTTCGAAAGGAATTCTCTGTCTTTGTGGCATTTTCTGAACGGTATGAACACTTTGACAAACCAAATGAACTGGACAAATTTTTCTGATGCTATTATGGGCTGTTCTCAATGATAAAGATTACTCAACTTATTATCTAATTGAGAGGGCATACCTAATCTTACATCACACTGACAATGCAATAATGAGCAAAATGTAGGCTACTGTTCAATAGAGAAAAGATTTTTGTAAATTGAAGGTTCAGAACGTTCAATTGTTTGTATAATTGCCTGAATATTTGAGTTGTCTGCTCTAACGTGATCCAGAAATGCCACTGAAAGTCAAATGGTGTGATAAAAATGTTTAGCGCAAATGAAGGTATTTTTTCCTCTGTTGTGTGCTGAATGATGCTAAAGAATGTCTAAAAATCAATGATTAAAATGCTAATGACGTTACTGAATCTGCAGTATGCGAAAATGTTCCATTTTTGGTCCTGATGAATGTTTCTTGGTGAAATTGGTCGCCATTTCCCACAAATTATTGCATAATTTCTCGTAATGAACAGCAAAAGGTGTACTATACACATCAGCTATCGGCTTCCGGGCTGTCATAGTGAGGGAGAAAGTGATGACGGTGTGTTGAGTTGGCAGACGTGACATTCTACTCGTGTAAGAACAGTGCTGATTGTTCGGTCCATTTGTGCTTCTTTCCGTTCTGCTTGCGTTCAACGCAGTCTGTTCTTTGTGTTTAATCAGCCGGCAGTGCTCCCTTTTAATGACATGGTGTTTCTAGAAGCTTCTGTTCTTTTGTAATATCCATGCTTGTTTTGAGTGTCACGCTCAGGCTCTCGACTCTGAAAATTCTTGCATGTCCTTTCGACATGTGCACCCATTCAGCGTTTCTGTGCAGCGGCTATTAATTTTAATTAATGGGCTGTACATAATGAAGGCTCCAGGCTTTATCTACTTGATCGTAACTGTCCAATCACCGAATGCAGTATTGGAACTTCACTGGTGGGTGCGAGAGCGAAGTGTCGTCATATGTAATCCTCAACGTCCTGATTTCCCTTTGTTTCTTTACTGCGTCCAGTCAGTGATCCCACAGATTGCAGAGATCGGACTTCTCAGATTGGTTATCTGTTTTTTCTTATTCCACTTGTCAAATGTGTCTGGAAAGTGTCTTTGTAGAGAGGGGCAAGTGACTTTTGTTTCATTGTTTTGACCTCAGCAGTTTGCACTGAATTCTATATGACTTGTGTTTATCAAGAGCAATATTTTGGGTTGAGGTTTTGCAAGCCAGAGCTGCTGTTTGGTGGAGTTGAAGTCTTTCACTACACCAGTAAATGATGAGAAGATTACATTGGGTGGCCATCATAGCAGGCAATTTATTTTGAGGCTTCTCCTGTTCTTCACCAGGCCTCCACTGCACTGATATCCTGTATATATTATGCAGGATGATTCTTCCTCTCACTCAGGCCTTGTTGCGGCTCGTGTGTGAGTCGCTAGGCCAGGAAAAGAGGCCCAGGGAGTGTACGTAGAGAGTGTGAGTGATCTGGAGAGGAAACTTGGTCCCATTGGACGTTCCTCTGTCTCTGGAGGTCATGTGACCCCAGGGTCACCGCTGTACTGTGTAGCATAGCGTAGCCTGTTCTACTTTATAGTATTGGGGATCATAACATGATGGCGTATTGTGATAATCAGCTTTTTATAAATTATAATTGCTATAATTTTTTTTACAAATAATATTTTACTTACCTTTCATTGTCTATCAGACAACCTTATGTAGCTCAGGGTTTAGTGAAAAAAGATGACATTTTATCTCTGATCTTAATTTTATTTTAATATAAGTACCATCCCAATTCTAAAGAAGTTGGGATGCTGTGTAAAATGTAAATAAAAACGTGTGCAATGATTTGCAAATCTCATAAACTGACATTTTTTTCACAATAAAACATAGACAACATATCAGATGTTGAAAAAGTGACATTTTACCATTTCTTGAAAAATATGAGCTCATTTTGAAATTGATCACCGCAGCACATCTCAAAAAAGTTGGAACAGGGCCGTGTTTACCATTGTTAAGTATCCTCTCTACTTGCTGAAGTTTTGGAGAGGTATACTGTCCCACTGTTGTCTGATGTAGGATTCTAGCTGCTCAACAGTTCTGGGTCGTCTTTGGCGGATTTTTTGTTTTATGATGCGCCAAATGTTTTCTCAAAGTGAATGATCTGGACTGCAGGTGGGCCAGTTCAGCATTTGAACTCTTCTACTGCGAAGCCATGCTGTTGTAATGGATGCAGTATGTGGATTGGCATTGTTTTGCTGAAATAGGCAAGGCCTTCCCTGAAAGTGACGTAGTCTGGATGGGAGCATATGTTGTTGTAAAACCGCTACATATTTTTCAGCAATGCTAATGCCTTTCCAGATATGTAAGCTCCCCACGCCATAGGCACTAATGCTACCGGATACCATCAGAGATGTAGGCTTTTGAACTGTGCGCTAATAACAAGCTAGATGGTCCCTCTCCTCTTCAGACCGCATGATAGGGTGCCCATGGTTTCCAAAAAGAATGGCAAATTTTGATCCATCTGACCACAGAACAGTTATCCATTCTGCCTCAGTCCATTTTAAATGAATTTTGGCCCAATGAAGAGGGCGGCATTTCTGGATTGTGTTCTGGAAGTGCTCCTGAGCCCATGCTGTGTATTCCAGTGCAGAGTTAAGCCTGTTTTTAATGCAGTGCCGCTTGAGGGCCCGAAGATCACGAGCATCCAATTGACCTTCTTATTGTCCCTTGCGCACGGAGATTTCTCCAGATTCTCTGAGTTTTTTGATGATATTATGTACTGTAGGTTCAAAGTCTTCACAATTATACACTGAGGAACATTTTTCAGAAATTTTTTCAATAATTTTTAGTAGTTTTTTGCAGATTGGTGAATCTCTGTCCCTCTTTACTTCTGAGAGACTCTCCCTTGCAAAAATGCTCTTTTTATACCCAGTCATGTTACTGACCTGTTGCCAATTAACCTAATTGGATGCAAAATGCTCCTCCAGCTGCTTTTTTTAATTAGTACTACTGACTTTTCCAGCCTTTTGTTGCCCCTGTCCCAACATTTTTGAGATGCGTTGCTGCCATCAAATTCAAAACGAGCTAATATTTTTCATGAAATGGTACAATGTCTCACTTTCAACATCTGTTATGTTATCTATGTTCTATTGTAAATAAAATGTGGGTTTATGAGATTTGCAAATGATTGCATTCTGTTTTATTTATAATTTACAAAGCATCCCAACTTTTGTGGAATTTGGCTTGTATTAGGAGTTATCAAAGCGCGTATGAAAGCCAGTCATATCTGGAATAACACTTTACTGTTGTATTTCAATAAGAGCTCAGTCATTTAAAGCGTAAAAGATAAAACTGACATGATTCAAAATTGCCACAGGACAGGGTGTTAGACCAAAGACTGTTCAGCACTTTAGTCGCAAACATATAAAACAGGAAATGGGGATTTGCCATTTACGCTGGATCTACTTGCTTCATTCTCTTGCCTCGCCAACCTCATGAAAAGAAATAGTCACCTTTAAAAAACCTGGAATTTGAGAGTTGTTTGCTTGCCTAATGGCATCTACTTCCTGCTGTAACTGTTATCAACCATTTGTTACCCTGCCTGACGATCGTATGGGGACTCCACACCTGGCACTTGTGTGGTTATTTTGGTTAAAGAGGAACTAAAAAGGCGTTTGAGGTTTCAAATTTTTTTTGTGTTTTAGTGGTAGATTATAAATTAAATCATTTTTTAAAAATCAACGCGACAGATTTGGGTTATAAATACGTTTTTATAGGGACTTTGTTTTTGCGCCTACGTTGTCAGAAATCCTTAAAGCGCGATCATATATGTGAACACATGACCTCATTCTGAGACTCAATTGCACTGTGTGCGCTATCTCTACAGTGTTCTTGCAAGCCTTTGTGCTACATACAGTCACAGAACTGTTGGCTTAAATCGAGCTGTTATCAGATTGTTTACGTTGTGTCTTCGTCTTGTCTGCACGAAAAATCACTAGCAACAAAAGCTTGAAAATACATTGATTTTTTTTAACCAAAATAAGGTTTGTTTTGCTGCTGTAGCTACTTGAGTCAGAGTCAGAAGTAGAGGCTGCATTCGAATTGCGGAATGGTGTTATCTATTTACTCAAGCACAAAGACATACAGAGAGGAGGAGAGAACACAATTATAATAAATGTTAGCCCGTGAAAAACTAAATAATTAAAGCTATTCAGAGCATAGACTGCATACAGCCTAATGGTTCAGAATAACATAAGTCACTAAATGATGACAAACCATTGAGGGGAAGAAACTGCAATCACAGCAAACTCGCATTGGCTTGCTTGCAGACTTGTGCCCTATTTGGCTGACAAAACAAATGCATTTTTTAGCATTATTTCAGGCATATGCAAATTAACTCCTTCATGGAAATATGCAGTTTAGAATTTGGGGACTCACTAGTGGCCTTTCTTTCTGCTTTCCTGAAGTAAGGTGTCTGAGCGGATTTAATTATAACAAGCACTTAGTTCTGTACATTGTCAGCTCTCCGGTCTTATAGCCAGCCTGCCATATCCGATAAATCCTTTGCAGCATTGACTCATGAATGCAATGTGAGTTTTGTGGCTTTTAGGAGTTGTCGGCATTCCTGCAGGTCATCGTTGATGTCCCTTGTTTCAGTCATTGGCACAGTACACGTCTTTACAGTGAGCAAGATCTCACATCGACATTGATAGTGAGATTTTTGACAATATTCCTCGTACAGTCTCCAGCTACACAAGATGGAGACATTCTGCATTGGCCAAATGAAATGTATTAAAAACAAACCCAAAGGTGAAGCTTCAAATCGGATATTTTGCATGGAACATTGGCATTTGTATATTTTTGTCAAATCGAGAGCTGCAACGAGTCTCAGAACGATGTCACATGCATAAAGTAATATGTAATTAGTGTTTTGAAAATTGGGGAAATCGCCCTGCAGCTGGGCTGGTTTTTGATCTTCTTTATTCAACATGAATTGGATGATTAAGCTCAGTTGTACTCAAAGAAAGAGTTATATAAAGTACCCAAAACTGCCATAAAAGTCAGGTGTGTTTTAGTTCCTCTTTAAGGCCACTGATGTAAGATGTTGGTGGGGAGTTCGATATGGGGATGAAGTGGGGTAAGACTAGTGAGCTTTTGGTGTGTGGAAACCAGGGCAGAAGAGTCTCTGAGTGTTGGGTGGTGTTCTCGTTAAGTAGATGACCTTGGCTTCAGCTTGCCGTGGATAACCCACTCCCCTTCCCCCTTTATTGTGCATATCTGCTCATTAGGGCAAATTTTGTCCACCTTCCCAATTAATTCTGTAATGTTCTGGCTGTTTCTGCGGGAAGAAAAGCCAAAGAAGGGAGCGCAGTTTCTGAATTGGGGAGTGGGGAGCAACGCGAACACTAGTCGAAGTCGTATATGAGCTCTGCGTTATGAACCAAATTCATTTACAGTGCCTTTTAAAACCTGTACCCACAATTTTGAGCAAACAAGACATGGCAGGCAGTGTTGACAGGTTGGGGCTGTATCTTCAGGTAGAAATGTCGTTCGAAGTCGTAGCAGTAATCTGGGCATTTATTACACTCGTTCTGAACACTTAACCGCTATCAGTTGGTGTGAATATTGCCCCCTGTCATTGTGAAGGAGGAATTTTTACATTTTTTGTTAGGTTGAAAATGTTGACCATCTGCTTGGAGCTCATCTTATTCTCTGTTCTCACATCGGTTTCAATCTCACATCGTTTGATTTCCTCTCATTTACGGTTTGTGTGATGTGTGTAAATGTGCGTGCGTGTGTGTTTTTATTTTGTTTTGTTTTTTTCCCCTGGTACAATGGCACCTCTCTGTTCTTTGTCTTTGAACTCTATTGCATTGTTAATTTGCTCAGTCCCATTGTGGTTGTTTCAAAATAGCCCCCAGGCAGAGTGGTCCCTTCATTAAGAGCTATCCAGTGGGCTTATAACCTTTAACACTTCCTGCCACTTATTATTTTTATTAACGTGATTTGTTTTCATATTATGTATTTATATATCTTCTTTGGTATATACGTATATACAGCTCTCTCTCTTTTTTTGTTTGTAGTGTTCCCTTTTGGAAGAATTTCTTGCTAGAGAAAGTGAATGAGATCTTAATGTAACTAAAAAAAATGTGATTGAGAGGAATTATTTTGTTGCAAATTGTGAATTCAGACACCATTAAAAATAAAGTTGATTTGTTGAATACTTTTAAAATGAGTGCCCAGGCTTTTTTGCTTGCTTGATAGCTTGCGATCACCTGGCAGTTTACTGGTGAATTTCACACGGTCATCTTATATGCCGTACACACACACTCACACACACACACACACACACACACACACACACACACACACACAGTTCCATCCTTGTCATAGCTTCACCATGCCATCTATATCTGAAATTGGGGGTTCATTACAGTTGCTAGTTTATGACATATTTTCCTTCCTGGCCCAGAATTATATCTAGGTCTACTATCATTAGAAGAAGCTGAAATGGGAGGTAAGAGTTTCTCAAAGCTTTCGATATCCTCAAAAAACCTGTAAGTGCCCTTGGCTGAAGGAGCGAAGAGTGAGGACGGGATGCAAGGGCAAGAGGGAATGATGGCTTGATGGCTAAATGTTCTATTAGTATACGAGCGGTGTGGATGATCGTTATTTGCCTGCCTACAACAGTTAACAGAATACTCAGCAAAGCCTCCCTCATTTAGTCCATGGGTGCTTTTTATAATGCCAACTTACGCTTCCTCGCATCCTCTCCTCTTTCTTGACCCAAAATTCCGCTTTCACCATCATGGAGCACATTTCATTCTCCTAAATCCACCTTGAAGAGATGCGGAGCAAGGAGAGAGGAGGCCTATGGAGGAGTTTAAAGTGAGGAAACACTGGCGTATTCTACACGGAAGCCTTTTATCTCAGGTTGTGACATTTAAATGCCGCACCTCCACATGTGATGTCTCTTTATGCCACACAGGATTTTGGCTTTTGGCTCCTTCATCCTTGCGGTGCTGGTTCTAATCTCTCTCTCAGATACTCGCTCTTAAGAGCTCATACACAACGAAGACACACGAGTCAAGGAATCGAGGAGACACGTGTGCCTAATGAAAAGCACCCCACGGCTACAGTTGAATAGTCAAAAAAATCCTTTCCTATATTGTCAAATTCTTAAACACTTTTTGTCAACATCATGAGGTGAAGGACAGATGTAAAAAATTTATAAGGACTTTGCACCACAGTTGTCTCTTCCGCAGAGAATGCAACTGCACTTGCTCTTGGCCATGTCATCATGCATTCTCTTGTCCATCATGCTTGTTTGCTTTTGTGAATGGCTTGATGGATGGGAAGATCCTTTAAATATTGCCATTGCAAGTAATTCATGGAATTAAATTATCTGCTTTCTTGTTGTAGAGGATGGCCAAGTGAATCTAATACTAAAGGAGATAAGAAAGGATTCAAGGGCTGTGTCCAAATAGTCCTTTTTTTGCCTTGGAAAGTTCCTAATTCCTAAAAAACGATCCAGAAGCAATGACATTGCAGTCATGATAAGTGGATTTGAATTCTTCAAATGTGAAGGAAAGCTGTCTCAGTGCTTCCTAATTTACCTCCTTTAGCATATGGTATACAGAACCATCCTTTTCCAAAAGAAAGGAATGAACACTATCCCACAATTCTGCGAAGAAGCAATATTTAATTGGCGAACACTCGTCTGGCCAATGGCAGAGTGAAACGTTTATGAGAAAAGTGGGTCAAGATGGTTTCGCTGGTAAAGCAAGGTGGAGGTCAAGCTGGTGGACCAGCAGATTGCATAGACTAGCCAGCTCATTGGCCAAATTTTAAGGTCCAGTGTGTACGAATTTCTCCTACCTAGCATTGAGATCATGTATCGCAATCGACTCTCTCGCGCCACGCAGTTCAAAGTATGTATTACTGCTACGGTAGCCTTCACGCTTCAAAAAGCCAAGATGTCATCCACGACTTCATCCAGTTTTCTCTCCGGCGATCAGGTTCGTTCATTTCATTTTGGCACTGTATATTTTTCCGTGAGCTTTTTTTTTACATTTCTACCGCTATTTTCTACCTCTGGTTCACATGCACCGTTGCATTATTTTTGGACTTGCTCATAGAAATCAATTGATAATAGTGAATAGCTATAACTTCGCCATTTAGGCACCTAGCTTGCATATACATAGCTACATTACATGTAGCTAGCTAGGTTGGCATGAAGGCTCTCTTGCTAGCTTGCTAACTTTATATTTTATGTATTTAAATTTAGTCAATTTAAAATGTGTATAGCCATTATTATGCAAACTAATTTGGCTGAAGTTGCACCGCGAGCATTTAGCTCGCTAGCTGGCATTAAAATGCGCCGAATAAAAAGGTTGCCAGCGAAAGCCGCTTTCACACCGGACGAGAAAAACGACAGGTTACATTATAAGTCAATGCAAAGACATGAATACATGTGAATACACCTAACATACGCAAAGAGCAAATAGTTTCAAATACGCAGTGGAAAGCATAGACCTACTGTTACACGATCGCGCAATGAAATAATCATTTAGAATTCAAACTGTTATATTATCCTGTCAGTCGTAAAAGTGGGACTTGACAGGTGGGGGAACACTAAAATTTGGTGTCACGGCGCAGTGGGGGAAAATGAAACGCATGATTGCAAATTACTGTATTCGCTTTATTTTTGGCCCATTGGGACTATGACATTGAATTTTTGTATTCACATAATCAGGAAGTGGGCATAAGAGAAAAGCAATGATGGATTTGGCTGAAAACTTGCGGAAAAATGGGAATGTCTGTAATGATATTCTATTGTTACAGTATTTTTCATTTCCGAAAACAGTAAATCAAAACTATTACATAATTAGCAAAATGTACAAGTATAAGAAGTCTATTAATCTTTTTGTGATTTCAAGACACTGTCCTTACACTACACACACAAACCATATTCTACTTCCAAAATGTTTTGATTCCCAATGCAAAATTATGGCTAGATGTATCAAGATGGATCTCTAATAATTTTATGCTCTAATGCAGTTAGTAACTGTGCTTTTGGGAATCACATTCTTGGATAGCACAGGATGCTGCCAGCATAACATAGCTTTCTTGGCAGGTACATAAAAAAACGTGCTGCTCAGCGCAATGATTTTCAAGTAGCTCTGCCTCTTACTAGCTGGCGACTGTAGATGTCAAAGAAAGATATGCACAAGTGACGTTACTGCTGAGCCAGAAACACAAACCAACACTGCTTGCATAACTATGGGAGCAATTGAGCCTTTGTCAGATTTTGACTGAATTGCTAATAATTTTATTAATGCACTAGCTAGCTGGTAAGCAGCCTGGTTAACGTTTTGCACATAGCATAAAGCAGCTAACATTAACCCTTAACTAAGGTGACGGAACGCAGTTCTGGACCGTTCTGGCCCACTTTAACCCCTACTACCTGTCCAGAAGGAAGCAAGCATTGGCGTCTCTTTCGATCCCTCTTTCATGCATCAGGTCTTTCCATCTTTGGAAGGCAGCAAGAATGGTCACTCTTTTTTCTGATGACGCCGGTCTCTTGCTTTATTCTATATCCTTTTTTCTTTTTATGGGCAAAGAAGAAGACTCCTATTCCTCAAATTTGGATTTTGAATACGTGTCAGTTGAATACTCCAACTTTCCCTCTTCAAACTTGCCGGGGCCAGGAAGCGACGATACCGATTAGTAGCACGAAAATGCGAAAGGCGGAGCAGTGTATCCTGTATGTCCCTTACCTGCTAACGTATTTCAAGATGGCGCATGCATGTTGCGCATCTACCCCAGTTCATGCCACAGAGATATATATTGGCCCAATTCCAATCCGCCCCCTGAAGACTCAAGCCCTGAACCCTCACTGACTTAATTGACGTCAGCTGTAAGTCTAAGAGGGCTCCAGATCCTATAAATTGTAATGGAACAGTGCTTATCCCCTTTCACGTTACCAAACTACACGTTGTGACAATCACCGTTAATACTTACACGGAAACTTTTTGTTTTTTGCTCCTTCCATTACCTTGATCAGACCGTTCTTTGGTTTATTTACCATTTTTTTTTGTTTACCTTTCCGATATTCCGACGGCATCCCCTGTATTTTACTTCACAACGCTATGAACTGTGGATAATTTCCTTTCCCAAAGTCAGCATCAGTGCTGACTTATGGTAAGGGGGCAGTAAGTGCTCATTCACGGAGTCACTGACTTGATGATCTGACAGTGGAACAGCTCTCACACCCTCCTCAAGGGGTCGGATTGGAATTGGGCCATTAGAACCAGAAAGAATGAGGAAGTACCTTTGCTTCAGCCAGTTAGCATGTTAGCTTCCTGATTCCGCGTTTCCCACGGATGTAATTTTGTGGCCAAAGATGCTGAAGCTCCACAGACACCAATTTAAAAGTGTGCCCTTTTTTCCGGCCAAATAAAGCGAAAACAAAAGGAAATGTATTCGGTAATCCTTCATTATTTTGCTCTTTGTCTGGTGCAACTGTTCAATGTTTTCAAGAGGGCCTGTAAAATAAGAACTGCTACTTAGAGCTTGATGACAGCTCGTGCACGAGTTTGGTTGTCCAGCAGTTGCTCTGACTGCAGCAGTTCAGCCAAGGAGTGTATAGTGCATGCGCATTAACAGCATTGCTCATCATTTCCCCTCGAACACACTCGCCTATCCTCACAGACAACACATTTTCTTGGCCATTTGTGCTGTGTAATCAGATTGGCAATCTTATGAAATGATGCTGGAAATAAGCACCCATGGAACTCCATTTTTATAGATCGCGATGGTCAATTCCGTATTTCCTGGGCTGAAGTCTAGCCTAGCATCTCCCATTGAAAGTACTAGGGGTGGTACTTCCTCGGTCTCTCCAGTTCTATTATATTACCTCCATGGTTCATACATGGGCAAATGTGGAATTTCAAGCGAATTGGAATACTGAATAGGAAGTTTGTGAACGGGCAACACAGAATTTGATAATGAACAACTAAAAACGTTACACACTGAACCTTTAAGTGACCTAAACTGCATAAATCAGGTTGAACAGCGGAGATTAGTTTTATCTGTAATTTTCAGTAAATCAAAACTTTTAAAAGTGGTTTTATTGCTGGAAATGGTAGGTGTTAATTACTTCTACCACACAATCTCCAGTTTGAAAGACTGGCTGACATCTAAGCAGGGGCATGGCTTATCACTGCTATGTTTCTGTATTTGTAATCCATTTTTAGTATTGTGCTTGACCAGTAACAGGTAAGGCAAGATTTATGCCCCTTCCAAGCATTCAGACAGGATTGGAGACTTAAAACTATTTGCACCAATAGTAGAAGTTTTGTGAACGGTTACTGAGATTGGTCATCCTAGCAAATATGGACCTAATAACTGGACAAATAACTTTTGAGCCCAAAATCACAGCTTCACTGACGCTAATGAATTTTGTTAACCCTTCTGTACCATTTCACTATTCTCTCACGCCTCTGCTTGTGTGTATCTACATGCATAGACCGGATGGTGTATCTTGAGACTTTTGCAGTTTTAGGGTAGACTGAGTACAGTTGAGACAGTTTTTGCTTTTCCCATTTCCACACAAAAATTAGACACTGAAAAGACACTAAAAAGAAGAATTTTTTTTTACAAAATGTATTCTCTATTTGTGCACTTAAATATAACCCAAAAATGTTTTCTCTAAGTGGTTTATATTTTTCACAATTAATCAAAAACAAAAGGTGCATTTTTGTCTCAACCGTACCCATATAGTACCACATAGAGAGTACAGTTGAGACAGTACCATAGTACAGTTGAGACACCATTCAAAATGCTGGAAAGCTGACAAGTCAATCATTGCCAATGTAATAAACTATAGAAAGCATTGACTGTAAATGTGATACACTCCATCAATTCATCCGTTTTGTTTAAATCAACACTAGCATAGGTTAAAAGTAAAAAAAAAAAACAGTAAAACTATTTAAAATTTCACAGATATTGCAAACAGTACAAAAGTAAACATAATAAAAGTGCAATAACTGTGAGAATAACAAGGCAAACAGTAACAAAAAACAACAAGAACAATGAAAACTAAAATTTATGAACTCACAGTGGTGGCATGTATAGCAGTGGCCACCAGTGATACACTCCACGTGAGACCAATTCTACAGACGGAGCACAACAATCTGCTATTTATTTTGTCCCTTTATCATAAAGTGTAATCCAGATGCCTTTTTATGTTCTGACTTCGGAATGAATTCTGTTGCTGCATAACCTACACAAGACCTGTCTCAACTGTACTAGTTTTACCACCTTTCATATTTCAGTACATACTCTATAATCCTTATAATATTCATGCCAGAAAAATATATCCATTAATAGTAGACAGTTCAAATATCACAAATATCAAAATTAATTTACCTTGGCCTCTAATTTTGTCTAATTGTGACTTAAAACCAGTTATCATAAGTCTGCGCTGATAAACAGCCTGCGAAGCAATGGAGTTCTGGGTCGGGTACAGTTGAGACATTGTGTCTCAACTGTACCCCGATGACCACCTCCCACATTTCACTGGATTACGAAATGACCTTGAATGCTACAATGTCATGAAATATATACGTCTATAGGGCACAGAACAACGTTTGCATATATGCAAGCTAAGTTTAGAAGTCACATAAGGGTAATAAGATATTCATTGTGGAAGGGACATGGTAAAGTCAAAATCTAACCTAACAAAAAATAGTTTTGTTGATATCTTTGGACCAGAGCTTCGCACGGAGTTAAAATTTCCCAAGATCAAAGAGGATGCTAATACACATGTGCACAGCAAAAATCACAGCTGAGGCTTTCTGCGCAGTCAAGATATTGACGTTGTCTCAACTGTACACATAACCCAACTGTACTCAGTCTACCCTACTATGTAGCCATGTTTCCATCCGCGCGTTATGATGCGAATTAAGTCCTCTCGAATTAAAATGCCTCATGGAAACGGTGAAATTCTATTTGATTTCAAGAATATCGAAACAAGGTTTATACGGTTGGTCTGATCGGATTTTCTCTTTATCGGTGAAAGGCTGATGCGATAAATGCTGATGGAAACGTTGTTTGCCGAAATAAATCTACTGCACCGTGACGATGTTTTGACGCCATCGTTGCCTTCTGATAACGATTTGCCATGCTGCTAATAGCTGGCACATAAGCACGTACAACTTGTGCAATTATCATCATTTGTTGGCGGACGCGATCCATTTTGGCTTACCAATTAAATTAATCGGCTAGCATACTACTTTTGTTCGCTTGAAGGTTCTGCGATTCAGTGCGAAAATGAATGGAAACCGCTTAAAATGTCAGAAATCTATTCGATGCACCACTTTAGTCGCATAACAGCATGTGGCGTCATTACGCACAACATTTTATTCGCTTTAATGCCGTGAGGTGGAAACGCATTTTGACCATTTTTTCGCATGAATATGTTTGGCGAACTTCAGATAGTTCGATTGACAAGTGGATTGCAACACAGCTAGTGTTGCCGCCAGAACTGGAATTAGGGAGGGGCACGGACACATCTCTATTTAATAAAGGGTCCTGGCTAGTTGTCAATTTTCCTTAATTGGCACGTTTTCATTCTGTGGTAATAATCAATTGGCAATTGAAGATACGGCTTATCTCCCCATGCGGTCTAACTGCGACGAAATAATGGGCAAAATTCAATTAAGAATTTAATTTCATTTAAGCTATTTATAAACTATTGAAAGATGGGCTACTTATAAACCCATGCTTTACGAAAGACAAACTTCCCTGGAACCTCTGCGCAACTTTATCGGCACATCAGGCCATCTTACCTGCGCTTCGTGATTGTTTAAATGAAATAAAATACCATTTGAAACGTTCGCTTCTGTGCAATTTTCAATAAAGCAGATTTGAATGCACCAAAGTCTGCGTCCAAATGACAATCGCCTTACTTTAACTGGGAGAACTAGCAAAGCCTGATTGTATGGAGTGTTTCAGGAGTGACTGTTCATTCAGAGAAGGATAGAGAGCAAGTCAATAACTGCTTTAAAAGGGATGTTCAAGATCGCTGGGTTGTGCTAGACCCCGCGAGTTCATGCCTCTTCAAAGATTAAACCACTATTGGTCTTGCATCGAAGAGCGAAAGCAAAGGTGAGCAATCTCGCCTTAATTTTCAAGATGACGTCCACTTTCGCACAGCTTGTTTTTGATGGAATTAGATGCAAACTCTGGTGTGCAGCCATGCTGGAAAACGTACAAGAACTCTGTCAGGAGTCTTCCCTTGCGAGACCTTGACAGCAGACTGAGCAATCTTGAACATGTCCGTTAAGGCGCCGACACTGTTACTATCTCAGCTGAACATAGACGCATAGACGGCATTGACGCAGGCCATTTCTGTAGATTGAAAGTTGTACTGATATTTGATGACCATTAGGTGGCGGCATTGTCCTACGGCATATAGGATTCCGTGCTTTGACATGCTGTTGCATGAGCAACAGGCTTTGAGGCAGTTCTGGACTATGAAATTGGATGCCAGACTGGGCTGCAGGGGGGAGGTAAAGCAGTGCCTTGCCCGCTTTGGATCTTCTGCTAGCCTTTCACACAGGCGAATATGTGTGAGAGGTAAGTGAATTCATGCGCGCGCGTGTATGCGCGCGCGGGTGCGTGCGAACGAGACACACATTCTGCCCAATCTTACTGTTCATTCTCTGCGCTTCAGTGTCCCATTGTTGTTCGCTGCTGTTAATACTGAGTGACTGGGATTCCTCAATCCCATCTTCAGTCCAGTTCATTTACTGTTCTTACACTGTATGTTGATTCATGCTGCACTTGTTGTTTTCGATGTGTAGTGCTGTCTGTATAGCGTTTACATTTGCCTCTGATACTTGAAAGTGCTTTTTAATAACTGCTCTAAAATTAATTTTACTATTTTTAGCTGTGTGGCTAAAAATTATTTTTTCTATTCTCTTTACCACAATTGGAAGCTACATGAAGCTGCTGAGCAATATACTACTCATCGCCATGGGGATGACAATGTCTTTGCTATAACCTTGTTTTTACATGAAGGCATCTTAACTGACTCTCCCATCCAGGATAATATGATCAGTTTGCATTCTTAGCATTGAATACATTTTGTTCAGCTTAATATTTACGAAATCTACAGATTTCCTCAAGGGGGCAGCAAATCTCATTTAACTTGCTAAGAACAACAACACAAGCATCATTTTGAATCATTGTCAAGAGGATAGTTGATTTTTCTGACAAAGGTCTAGATCTAATGTTTGGACAACAAGATTTATGGTGTACTCACTGCATACATATTGAATACGTCTTAGTCAGAGGTATCGACAGCTGATTTTGCTGACTCGGTTACACTTGTCTATTGCACAATCTGTCATCCTTCATTCATTTCAGCATTTTCTTCTCCTTACTGTAGGGTCTTTCACAGAGTTTGCGTGCACTCCTTATTGTCCATAAGTCACAGCTGTGGTGGGCACTTTGACTGTGTTATTCCTTAACTTTTGTCATTTGTCATTTCTTTATTCTGCATGTGGTGATTGTAGAAATGCAGTTAAGTGAAAGGAGTGAGGCCATATTGTCCCGGTACTGTCTCAATGTGCTTAATTCACCCAAACTTCATTGCTGGTTTACCACCCCCACCCCCCTATCTTTGACATTATAACTCAATCCCAGGCATTCAGAGATTCAGAGGCTATTCTGGGCCAATACTGTGCCGCCCCCCCACTCCATACCCTGGTCCGTGCATGGTTAATTAAACTATAAACACTTCACTCTGGAATGGCAGCTGTTGGCTGTTTCCAAACAACAACTAATCCTTTCTCCCTTCTGTTCACCACACTTTGGCTCTCCCTCATACGCTAATGCTCAAACTCATATAAACACATACAGTATACACTTCTATAAAAGCATTTATGCACTTGAATAAGTACACATATATGCATTCACTACACTGTTTACACTGACATGTAAATACCTGTAAATATGCTCTATATGCATTCTCGCATAAAGACAAAATGCAAAAACACAAATAAGCTCATATAAACACTGTCACACGTATACATCAAATATCTACAAGAATACTGCACATAACAGATGGGTGACAAATTTAAGGGGAAAACCTGAAAAAAATGTGTGGAAAAACAGCAAATGTTCATTTTCCTGGCATGGTTTGAGTCCACTTTTCTAGTTAAAGGCAGAGGGTCACTGCTGATCAATGCAGAGTAATTCTGTGTGATCAGCTTTATATCACTTCATAAATACTCCTCCTGTGATGGAATTAGTCTCAACCACGATGACAACAGCACAAGCCCCATCAGAAACAAGGGGTCACTGAATGTTGGACGGCTCTCTCTCTGTCACCATCATCACAACAACAAATGGGTTCAAATATAGTTCCCCACCAAATGTGGGAAAAGGTACACCACCCCTTCAGTAAAGTTTGGCACTCATAGACTCTACGCCAAGGCATGTTGGTGGCCCAACACCATGCTAAGACTGTTTATATTGACTCTTCCATTAATTTATCATCCATCTGTATGGGCACTCTCTCTTGGTTTCATCCAAACTCTCATAGTTGCATTTTTTCTCTCTCTGCTCTATTTGACGCCTTTACTCCTTTTGATGGGCTCTGGTACATCTGCCAGTCGACTAGAGGAAGTGACAGGACAAAGGTCAATGCTGCTGGACACTCCCCACCGCCCCTCCCCTTTTTACTTAGCGACCAATGGCAGAAAGACCAGGGCTCATATTCAGGAAGAATTTTTCAATAAGAGCACTGATCTGGGTTCTGTTCTGCTTCTTGCCATAAATGAATAAGGGTGCTGTGTAGGACAGCGAAAACTCATCCTAGATCAGCTGTTATAGGTCAATGGACTATAGAAGTGCGGCTCCAGGTTTTTATTCCCTCTTTAATGACCCACCTTACTGCCGCCATTTTAAACTCCGCAGTCTCCTTCACTTGGTTGCCAGTAATGGCATGCCCTCCCAGTTTTCTCACATGTGTGGAATAAGTGTTTAAAGAATGCACACATGCAGATCGCTCTGGCAGCCAGAGGGGCTTAGTAAAGGTAAACCAGACCCGGAGAAAAGATGTTTGGTTTCCATGGTGCTAAAATTGGCAGTTCCACAATATACACCTGCAGCATGTGCACAGGTTTGCGCAGGGAGAGTGAAAATTCAAAAAATCATTATGCTGTGATTTTGGCACACGCATCCGCAGATTTCTGATTGAGGTATATTGCTCCTGTTCAGTTGCATCTGAGGTCTTCTGAAGGTTGAATTTATGTGTATTGTTGCATGGATATTCAAATGTGAGAATATAATTCATGCCATATCCTCAAACAGGCAACAGCTCTTAGTTGTTCCATGAACAAGATGTGATTACTGCTCACTCTAGTGGCTTGCTTAGTCCACATCTCTCAGTTCAACAAAGCTAATTAGACAATGTGGGACGAGAGGTTTCAAGCTTGAGCGTTTGACAAAAAATATGCTCGAACCGCGTGTTACCATTTAAAAACCAGGTTTTGGGTTAAAATAATTGTTGCCAGCTGAGATATATTAATCACTGCAATGATGATTCTATTATAGACTCTGAAGTATTTGTTTATTTAAATCCAAACAGTGACTTCTTTTGGCTAGGCAGTGTACCTTCACCTAATAAAGCAGCCTCTGAGGGCATGTGTGAGTATGTGAGTGTATAAACACAGATGGTTTGTTCTTTTGTTGAGTGAAGTGCAACTTATTTTCAATGCATCACTTCTTTTTCCATTAATGGCAATGTAAGTCTTAACCCCTCAACGGCCTGCTCCACCTTCTGGTTGAGCACGTTTTGCATCACAATATCAAATTGAAGATGTATTTAACTTATCCTGATTGGACCATTGCTAACACTAGATTGAGGTATGTCATGCTGAAAAAAATCCAGTCAGTTAAATGTCTCTTTCTGTTTTATACCGGGACTCAAAATGTGCTCTACCGAAAGGTTTAGCAGGCAGTTAAAGGGAGTCTTGGATTCAACTGTGAAATAAGTGGTGATTGTGAAATTAATAGTCTTTATTTAGTGTCTGAAGGTTGTCACAGCTGGAGGTTGTAGAGGGGATAAGCTCCCTCTACCTAAAAAATGCTTTCTGTGGCATGTGTCTCAAACAGCTTCTGGCAACTAAAGCCCAGCTCCTGGCCTTTTTGTGTGGTTTAACTACTAAGCCTGACAGCTCTGTTTCTACTGACTGTAAAATAAGTGAAGGCAGATCACTAGTGCCTCAAAACCAGTTGCTTCGGGTAGACAGAAATTGTCAGCCTGGTAACGCAGATCGCTTAGGGTAAGGAAAACCATGACTCAACTACCTTCGCCGCCTTGCTGCAATATCTCCTGGCAAAGAAAAGGCTAAGGAGGAAACCCCACAGAAATCTGGAGTGGAGCCCATAAGGCGGTGGACTGGTGCACTACACCATCCCATGGCAACTCCTGCAGCTTTGCTGGTTCCAAACTGTGTTGGCATGCCCATTCCTTTGGACTCTACTTGCATCGGCGAGAGGGGGGATCTTGACATTCAGGCAGCCCAAGATCGCCATACACCCCATGCCCAGGCTTGTAGCACCCTGGAGAGGAAACTTCAGCTAAGCCGCAAGGCATGTAGGCGCTACAATGTCGTCACTCGAGACGTGCGGATGCCGCTGACTCTATTTATTGCCGAACTCGGTTAATATAGGGTCTCTGTATTGTGTCTGTTAGACATGGTCCAGTGTTATGAGTGGCAGTGAGGAGCTCTGAAGCAATAGGGTGAAAAGCAGAGCTTTGAAGGTCAGCCAAATGTCTCCCTCACACCCTGGCCCCACTACCGTCCCCCCCTCTCCATAACCCATACGCGGTAACCCAAGCCCAGCTCACGGCCATTCATCTGGGCTCCTGGTGTCAGCTGGAAAACTCCAGTGGGAATCTCCCTGGATGCCCGCATGACAGACGAGGACCTTTGAATCATTCTCCAATGGCAGCTGAAGGTCGGATGCAGATACACCAAAGTGTCGGTGTTTCCATGCTTGTCAACAAAATCTGATCCAGTAGACGGCTGCTTTTCCTCTATCTCGCTGTTTGATGTCTGCTCATACATGGCACCTTACTTCAACCATTGCTGAAGTTTCCATTATGATGTCCTCGTGGGAAAAGGACTTCATTTAGATATGCAGTGGACCTTAGAAACGAATGGCAGAAGCATAATGACAGAATTAGTTCACTCCGTTTTATCGAATTGCCTCTCTATTTCAGATAACAGAGTGGATTAGATTGGACAGTGGTTCTGCCTGGCCCATTCTGCAGTTCAGTTTTCAGACTCCAAAACTCTCTGAGGATCTTAGTTATGGGCCAATGCATATTCTGTGGCTGGATTCAAAAACTGCCCACTATTTCAGCAGTACGTACTGATTCGGCCATACAACATTCCACATTTTGGCCAAATTGGTATGTACTGCTAGCATAGTATGAAGTTTCGAATGCGGCCTCTGAGAATGAGTGGCGATTTTGGACAGGGAACCCTCATTCATGCTGAAATATTGCAGTCAAGCATGCGCATTACCTAAATCAAGCATTCTCATTTTGCAATCACATGCATGCATCTTTGTGGAGCACATTATTTAAGCCAACATTCAGAACTTCCCTGTTTTCTCACTGCCTTTCTGCATTGCGTTCATTGCTTGCTGAGACACTATTTGTGATTGCATCAATCACCCTCGCTGCCACCTGTGGTTTGCATCAGCTTCTGTTTACCATGTGAGTTTAGATATACATCCTGTTTAGTGGGAAGATGTATTGTGATCCCTCTTACATGAGGTAATGCACTCAGACTCTGCCTGCAATACCTAAAGCACATCCATTCAGCAAAGAAGTCAAACTTTTATTTCTACTGAATATTCTGTAAAGTATTAAATTAATATGTGAGTTGTCGTCACTGAGGCATGTACTGTTGCATGTTTGAATGCGGTATGATAATGTTTTTACTTCCTTGTTAAAATGCCTAAACTTACTGGCAGGGCAGCACAGCAACTGCTGTATGTCCAATTTATGATTGTGTTGATGTCAGTTTCTTGATGTGTTGAATAGATTGATCTAGTAGTATTTGCATTATAATTAGGTGGCATCTTTGGACCCACAAGGACTTCAACCAATGTGTGCCTACCATACTAAAAAAAAAAAAAATACGCTCACTATGGAGGAAAACACACCCGTTGTTCCATGAATAACTGCTAGCAGAGTATTGCAGTGTTCCCTTGGTGCCCTGTGGTTTGTGGTTTTTTGAGGGTTTGCGGTGAGACACCTGCTGCCCGTTGGCCAGCCCCGACGACCTTACTGAACCTCACCTCGCTTAACCCTCCGAATGAATCAGCACGTCAGCATAGCGGGAGAATCATGGGTTCACTGATGTAACAATCTGCAGGTGATGTCTAAAGGGCATGGGCTATGGCTCTATTCTGGTTTACAAAAACCAAAAAAATTGCTGAGGCTTAACTATTTTATTTTATTTATTTATATATTTTTTATTTTTTAACTGAATGTGAACTTTAATTTTTATTTCTATCACATTTTCCATTAAATCAGCAATGTATCCAGGCAGTTCCACTCATTTTTTAAATGGGGAATGGAAATTTGGGGTCAGTAGAGAGGGAAAGGAAAAGTATGGTGAAGCAATGGTAATGTAACACAAGCTGATATATTACTGTTAATGTTTATATTTTCCACTAATACATCAGTATTTTACTATTTATTTCTGCAGGAAAAAAAGATCTTAAATTCCATTATCTTTTTCGTGGATGTAAAAAGAGGAAATCTCTATTTCAGATGCATGTTATATCTTGCTGGTAAATAATTCCAATTCCTGGCCACAGAGAAATCAGGAGTCTTCTAGAACAATTCGGAGGCATAAGTGGCTTTTATTTTCCTCCATACCATCTATAGCTCTTATTACTTTTTTCATGTTTTACAGAAGAGGGGTGCACATGTATCACTGTTGGAGCACTTAAGGTGACAGGGAGTGGTCTTGCGAAAGTATGCACTCCCCCCTCCATCTGGAAAACCAACCTTCACCAGGAAGGTTAGCTTGCACGCAAGGGAGTCATGACCAAAATGCCATCCAAAATAGATTGGAATTCTGAGGCGGTTTTGGGTAGTAGTTGGGGTGGGGTTGGGTGGGGGGTGGCTCTAGAGATGAGAGTTTGGTTGCTGAGGCATCCTTATTAGCGTAATACATCCATATGCACTGGTAGAGGGGCAGGGGGATGTGTAGATAAGGTGTAAAGAGAAGCCCGGCCAAAGGGGAGAGAGAAAGTTCAACCGATAAACAGTGTCTTAGCAACCGTCTGCTTGGAACACATCGCTGTGCATTCCATCAACCGTGGCACTGGGAGATCTTGTCACTGTGTGCCTTTGTGTGTGTTTGTGTGTGTGTGTTCTTGTACTTGCTAGAAAGTGAGAAACAAAAAGTTTTTTTTTTTTTTTTTTCCGTGCAGACTGGGGACATTTTTGAGTGTCCTCACAGCTAAAAAAGCAAATTTTGTTTTACCAGTTAAAGTGTGGGGTAAGGTTAAAATTAGGGATAGGTTAAGGTCAGGGTAAGAGGTTTGGGTTAGGCATGCATTGCTTATTGTTAAGATTAGAGATGTAGAGACACACAATCAATGAATGGATGTCAGTGTAATGTCCTCACAAGGGTAGAAGCACAAGGTTGTGTATGTGTGTGTGTGTGTGTGTGTGTGCGCGGGCGTGCGAGTGTGTGAAGAAATCTATGTCAAAGAATATGTGATGTCATGAGAGTTGTGCTAAATTTAATGAGCTGCTTAAATTTGAAAAGGGAAACATATGGCTTTCAGTCATGAGATAGTGCGTCTTGTATTTATGTCGTAAAAAAAGTGTTTTCACTGTCTAGTCTTCATTGGATGACATAAATATGTGGTTAATTGTATGGATCGTCCATTACTGTGAAAATGTATTAACAATCTAACACACTTAGGCCGTCTTTCCACGCACGCCGAAGCGCACACACTCGTGCACTTTGAGGATATAATGACAATGACGCTGCAGTGCAGACTGTCAGGTTTAATTTTAGGGTGTTGTCATTCATACTGGATGAACCGTTAAGAAATGACAGCACTTTGTGTTCATAATGGAGGAGCAGATTAAACTGCGAAGAAAAAAGCTGGTTATTAGACACACACGTCCTCAAATTTATCAGGCGTTCAAAATCATATTCAGTACAGGTGAGGCTCTTCATTTTAACCCAGCACAACCTGATTCAACAAAGTAACATGCAACCCCAACTCGGAAAAAGCTGGGACGGAATGTAAATAGCACATTACAACAGTAAGCAGTGATTTTTAAAAAATAAATTTAATTGACTCGCATTTCATTGCAGATATGAAGACATTTAATATTCTGTTTGCTCAACTCTATGTTATTTTTAGATATGCATTCATTCTAGCCATTCAAGCCTGCAACACATTACAAAAAAGGTTGAACAGGGGCAATTAAGGACTTAGGTGATGAGGAAAGAAATTTGAATAATGATGTGATTTGAAAAAGCTTTTTTCACTGGATGATTGTTATCATTATTTGGCACTAAAGGAGCAGCCAGTAGAGGCCTAGTACTTTAGGTCGTCCTTAAGGAGCAAAGATGGGCTGAGGATCACCCATCACCCCACAAATGCTGAGAAAATCAATGCCACAATTTTCACATTGTTTTAAAAGAGTGTTCCTCAAAGATAGCAGGGAAAGGATTAGGTTATTTCGCTCACTATGGAGCATAACATAATTAACAGATTAAAGCAATCTGGGATGTCTGTGCATAAAGGGCAAGGGTACAAACCTAAGCTCAATACCCCTGATCTCTGATCACTCTGACATCACTGCATCGAGAACCGTCATTTATCTCTTAAATGATATAACCACATTGCCTCAGGATTACTTTGACAAACCTTTGTCAAGGACTAAGATATGCAGTTACATCTGCAATTGACAGTTAAAACATTCCTGTGCAAAACAGGAGGCCATATGTTTACAGTGTTCAGAAGCACCGTCAAATTCTGCGGGCTCGGGGGCATCTGCAATGGACCATCACACAGTGAAAAATGTATTATGGTCAGATGAATAAATATTTTATGTCATTTTTGGGAAATGGATGCCATGTGGACTGGACCAACAAAGAAATAGACCATCCTCATTGTTCCTAGCAACAAGTCCCAGCCTTGGTATGGAGTTGTGTCACTGCCCCTGGTAAGGATAACATGCTCTTCTGTGAAGACACCTTTTCTGTTGAAAGGAAAGTTACACTGAGATTTTGGGGCAACATATGCAACCTTTCAGCGGACATCTTTTCTAGGGATGTCCATGCGTATTTCAACAAGACAATGCATTGCCAAATTCTGGCTCTTATTACAAAGGCATGGCTGTGTAAGAAGTTGGTGCAGGTGCTGGACTGTCCTGCCTGCAGTGCTGACCGTAGAAAATGTGTGGCGTATTTTGATATGCGAAATGTGTCGACAAATATCCCATACTGCTGCAGACCGCAACACTTGTTTGCAGGAAGAATTGGAAAAAATTACACCTGGAACATTTAATCACTTGGTGTCTTCAGTCCAGAAACATTACTTAATTGTTGTGGAAAACTGTGGTGACATAGTAGTAAATATTTTACTGCTGTAACTTTTATTGAACTATGTTACAAGAATCAAAATTTAAATCGATGTTTATTTTGAAAAATTTGTCTTTAAAATTGGCCCAACACTTTTAAAAGATCCTCACTCTCGACATGTTGCGATACATGTGATAGAAGCTGCATCATGGTTCAGGTTCTGTTGGACTAACCTGAGATTCCCATCCTCGCACTCACCTGCCCGGCACAGAAGAGGCCGGGCGACCCTTCCAGAGGGTAGCAGAGGTCAAAGGTCACAAAGGTAAAGCAGAGGCCCTCCTTTATAGTGTTAGAGCAGAGAGTTCAGGAGACCTGATTCCCGGCCACTAAAACACCATGAATGGAAAGAGTGAGCCTCCTCTTCCCTCCATTCTTATCTCTCCCTCAGGCTGCTGTCCTACCCCCATCCCTGCCTCCACTGCCCCCTGCCCTGTAGGCCATCTCTTATCAGTCTTACAGAGGAGGCAAGTGTACCGCAAGTGTGTCTGTGTGTGTTTATATAAATATACTGTACGTGTGTGTAAGCATGCGCATTTTTCTGTATGTGTGAGAGGGAAGACGTGTGTACGTCTGTATGTGTGTGTGTGTGTGTGTGTGTGTGTGTGCAGGTGTGTACATCTCTATAGGTCTGAGTATGTGTGTATATGTATACACACACACACACACACACACACACACACACACACACATATATAGTACATATTGTACGTGTGTGTTAGCATGCGCATTTGTGTGTATGTATGAGAGAGAACGTGTGCACGTCTGCATATGCTTATGTGTGTGTGTGTGTGTGTGTGTGAAGCTACTCCCTCTCCTGCTCTGGGTGATAATGAACCATGTATAGTGTAAAATGCAGATATGTCATTTGAGTTCCCTTCATTGACCAAACTAATGCATTTGCCAGATCAATTTATCATCTTTTTTGATAATGTTAATGCACATTTTTGAACATTTCCTTAAGTGTACTAGAGTTTGTCTGGGAGGTTAATGTTTGTCTTTTCAAGAAAAAAGTGTCAAGGCACACTCAGAACTAAATATGCACAAAGTTTTTATTTTATATTTTCACCTACGTTTCGGTGATAAAGCCTTCGTCAGGGTTCATTCATAAAACCAAAATTCATTCATTCAGGCCATTTTATGTTGAGATTCTCATGATTGGGCCAATGTTAATTGTGGGCGTATCCAGTCCACTCCCAATTCCATCACAACTCCATATGGCAATCAGGAGAATGTCCTTGTTCATGCCTCTGCAAAACACAACATTGTTTCACTTGAGGTCCTAATAACAATTCTTTTTTTGAATAATTAGTGAAATACAACATTAAACATTACAGTATTTTTCAGCCTGCACAGAAATACATCCAATGCTATTACAAATAACATCTCAAATCAAACTCAGTGTTGAGACCATTAGGGGCGAGAGAGCCCAGTTTGTAAATCCATGCTGCTTTCTTTTGTAAAAGGATTTTATCAAAGTCACCTCCTCGACGAGGTGTCTCTACCTTTTTACTACCAATATACTGCAATGAGGCTACAGTGTGCTCCATAAGTATAAAATGAGATGCTAGAGGGTATGTATCATTCTTGCATCTAATAGTGCTCCTATGTTCCGCAATACGTTGTTTCAATTCAAATGCTTAAAATCATGGCATCTATATGAACTGTTACATTGCGCACATGCATTGCACTTATAGTTACCTTATAAGATGTGGAACACTGACTAAGAACAGTTAAAAAGCATTTCAGAAGCCCACTCTTCAAAGGGTTAATGACACCAACCCCCCCCCCAGGCGCAGCCCTGACATTACCTGGGGCTAGAATGAGAGGATGGACAGAGGCAGGGAGCAGAGGTGGATGTCGGGTGGAGACCTGCGGGTGGAGGTAGAGGGAAGAGGAGGAGGCACCTGGAGGAGGTCTCTATGGGTCTCCTCCCACCATTTACTGCAGCTCATTAGCTCACGATCTTCAAAAAAATATTTTAAAAACTCCCCAAAAAATCCCTTTCATGGAGCGGTGCCTCCAGTTTGGAAGTCAGCCAGTGTGTTTCAGTAAAAGGGTTAGCTGTGGTTTCATTACAAAAAAAAACCCAACCCCCCTTTTTCTACAGGGCTTGTCTTCGACTTGGAAATCATCCAGCGTGTTCCTGTTAAAATGAAGCACTGCGGTTCCCGCACGTGCTGTCCCAATCTTTTTGGCATCACTGCTGTAAGTCTCTGCTCCTGCCCCTCCATTTTTAACACCCAGGTGAGACTGAGTGGCTGATGACATCGCAGAGGCCCAGACCAGTGAAGGTGTTTAGGGAAAGTGAGGGGTGATACTGGGAGATATGGGATGGCATGAGCACAATCTGTGCTTCATACGCTTTTAGACAGCGACACCATTTCAGACAGTTTAAGTTTTTACACAGTTCAGTCCTTACGGATTTACCATCAAAAAGACGTGAACACTTGGGCTACCAGCTTTCATTTGTATCATAAGTACTGCATCCATATTAACTGTTGGTATTCACAGCCCTTTAAAACTGATTCACTGTCCAGATATTTGCTTCTGCACTGTATATAACCATGTTTACACCACTTCAACAATTCATAGCCCATAAATTACTTATCTGTTCAGACACACCGGTGTAAAATAACACTTTTCGAACAAAAATTAATAATACACTGCCAGGTATTCTGCGTGAGCAATGCTTGATGCAGATTCACTGAAAACTTGATGTTCTAAGTTCAAATCTTCAATACGTAATATATTTAACATGGAAGTGAAGAGCCTGGTGCTAAAAGTGTTTCAGTCACAAAATGACTATTTTGAGAAAATTGAGAAAATCAACTTATGAGACTACAAAAGATGTTTTCCCATCATTATCTCACAATGTGTGAAAATGTGACTGAAGTACTTTTGTACTTTTAGCACTAGGCTCTTACATTTTAAAACATGCCTAAAATTTTTATCATTTTAAAAACTTAAAATGATAAGTGGCGATGATATGTTTGATTCTGAAAGATGCTCTGTTGTGCAGTTGGGATGACTGATTTTTCTATTTTTTTTTTCATATCCTTCATTTTGCACGTATTTTCCGGATGTTGCAATTCCATCTGGGGGGGGAGGGGTGTTATCAATGACTCAGCGGAGCCCAAAACCCTGAGAGGCGACTCGGTAGTTTCCCACTGGTCTGTGTAACTGTTGTTCTCCCCACTTCAAAAAAAAAAAAAACTCTTAGCCCTCAGTGCTTATCAACAACTGTGACAGATGCTCCCCAGGACCCCGATACGGACCTGCTCCCACGGCCTCTGCCCTCTTCCGACCGCCCTCCTCCCCCAAAATATCCTGTCTTCCATAAAGACAATCCTGGTTGTGTCAGTGGGGTTGCTAGCTTCGTCCATTTCTACTCTGAAGACTGAATTTTGCGGTTTAGCTCCTTTAGCACCTTCAATAACCAAGGACAATTCCCACATTAAAATCAAGTTTAGCACATATCCCTATTGATTTGTCATCTTCTCAGATAATAGACCTTTGTTCTGATAATAAATTCAAAATGATCATCTCCGATCAACACTTTTATGAGAAGATGTGATATGAAATGTACAATAAGTTGCCACTAATATTGGGAAATGTGTTCCTAATATTGGTAGATTGCAGTAATATGGAGTATAACAATGGAGTATATTGCAAGTAATGTACCAGTTATTGCAGCTTTGGAATTGTTCTATAGCATATATTTTCCAGAATATAACAAATAGAATGTATTACCATGCATAATTGTGCTAAATACTGGTATTTGTTAAATATATGTTTACTGAGTTCACATACTGTTCACAAATGCATTATTACCTCTGTTAAGGAGGCTATGTTTCCACCCCTGTTTGTTTGTGTGTCCGTTTGTTAACAGGATAACTCAAAAAGTTATGAACGGTTTGGCACAAAATTTGGTAGGATGATGGGTGGTAGTCCAAGGAAGAGTTCATTTAATTTCCGAAGTGATCCGGAATGTAGTTTGTTTCCAAAACTCAATATATCCATTTTACTCATTTTGAGTAAATCATCTTTTTTATGTTGGCGCCTTTTGCCTATTGCATTTTATTGAAAAATACAAACTTTGACCATGAAAAAATACACCTTATACTATGAATTTCTAAAAACGGATTGTCGTACCATGTGTAAGAAGCACAGGGCTATCGCTCTGTGGTATTATCTCTCTCTTTCTAATTTTGGCACTTAGTGTGTTGTGAAAACAAACTCTTCATATTCTGTTGCCAAAAGAATAGATACTGTTTTAGGTGTGGCAGAGATATGCGGTCCACCGACTGCCCTTGGGTTTATCATGGTATATTTTTCAGTGAATAGTGATATATTTTTATTGGTTGAGGGACGACAGACACTGTATAGGAAGAGCTCCGCAGTCCCCATCGATGAGTTTCGGGAAAATTCATCAGATTCCCATCCTTAAAGCTCGTTATTGCCACAGTCAGCTTCAATTACAGTTCAAAATTCCAGGTGCTGCTTTTCAGTGAGAAATCCAGTCACATCATCGCATTTAGTCCAGGGTCTCTTTTTTGGGACATGGTGGTCTTTAGCCTGTGATAACAGCAACACTGTTTATCACTTTGGCCGTCTCCCTCCACCGGCTGCCAGATTTGTGCCCAAAGACCAGAAATAAGGTGCATCTTCCCACCTGCAGTCTTTAATGAGTTTTCAGCCATAGCTGTGAATTCCTCACACTGTGGGAAGCCTTTTACAGGAGCAAACTCGCTCTGAAAACCTTCACAGTCTTCATCTTGGAAAGGCCATTTTTTCATTAAGCTTATTCTGATAACTGGCGGTGATGTCAGAAAAGTTATTGCTGTGTTTGTTCTTCCATGCACAAGGCAATTATTTGAGTCTGTCCACAATATTTTGCATTTGTCCAATATATGACTGTGAATGCACCAACGTCCATTAAGGTTTCTCAATACTTCACAAGATCCTTCAAGCAATGAAGGAAAACTAATTTTGCAGAACTTTAAATGAACTTCCTGGTCTCCTTAGGTGCCAATATGACCTCACTTCAGTGAATGAGAAGGAGATGGTGAGGGGGGCACGAGTTTAGATGACGCAACAAAGAGGTTCTTAGTTTAGTGCTGTTACCTGGGAAGCTGTGGACACTTTCACAGCCCCCTGAAGAGGAAGTGCACCATTTGGACTCCTTTCATTAGGCCAGTCTGTAATTACGTTACATCACATTCATTTAACACGTACTCTCAGTGTGGGACAATAGCTCTATGACTTGAACCAGAGTGTCAGTGATGCAAGCCAGATGCGTCCAAAATCATTAAAGAGTTAATACCCCTTACCTTTGTCAGCCCCACAGCTATGACATAATCAGTATAAATGAACACAATGACATCAGTGATGTTAACAATGTCTTAATGGTTACTGATTTATTTCCATAGTGAGTTTTATGTAGAAAGTAGCCAAGATTCAGTCTATCTGAAGGAGTCCATTCGTAAAATCTGGATTTGATCTGCAGAATCACTCAAAAGGCTCCCTAGCTAGCATGCAAGGACTGTATATGCTGTGTGTGTGTGTGTGTGTGCACGTGCAATGAGAATTGTGTATCCTCAGCTGGTGAGGACAAAGACCTGAGATGTGCCCAAGCCACACTCCCATATCTTGCGACTTTTGGGCAGTTTTGTTTTCACTCTTACGTCAAAGGGATGCTCTAGTTGAATCCATTCTGAGTGTAGTTTACTTCGGCTCAAGTCTCAGTGCGGTGCTTACTTCAAGGAAACAACTGGGCTCACGGAGTGTTCCTTCACCATAAAAGGGCTGGAGGAGGGATGTTGCTGTGTGTGTTTGCTGTAGAGTATAGAGCTGGAACAATGAAGCAGAGACGGTTCGTCACCGGGCAGGAGAAAATACCATCAGCCCTAAGCGCTTCCCCTCTGAGATATCACACATTCAAATGGTGTGGGCTCAAGTCAATTGTTTGTATGTGCTTGAAAGGGCAGAACAGGTGAGGACTGCACATGTGTATGCATTTGTGTGTGTGTGTGTGCGCACACGTGCATGCACACATGTATAAGAATTCACAAGTGTATATATGTGCATGTACGTATATTTTGTGTGTGTGTGTGGGTGCACTTGTGCTCAGGCACATGCATTTATGCACACATGAGCAAATTTGCTTGCAAGTGTGCATGTGTACGTATGCGCACATGCTGAGAATGCACAGGTGTATGCATGTACATGCACAGTTGTGCTCAAAAGTTTGCATGTCTTGGCAAATTTGAATTTGTAAAAAGGGGTAACATTTCTTAAAGAGAAGATGAATGGCTCGGCAAAACACATTTCTTTTAATTCTTATAGGATTCATATCTAACTGTAGGTCATATAGAATTGCACAATCATCAAATAAAACATGACAATAAGGGGGGGGGATGAACCCTGTTCAGAAGTGTACATACCCTTAGTTCTTTATATGATGTATTGCCTCCTTTAGCATCAGTAACAGTGTGCAGTCTTTGGTCAGTGAGGCCCTTAATTCTCTCAGGTGGTATAGTTGCCAATTCTTCTTTGCAAAATGCCTCCAGCTCCTGCAAATTCTTAAGTCATCTTGCATGAACTGCATGTTTGAGATCTCCCTAAAGCATCTCAATGAAATTGAGGTCAGGAGACTGTGATGGCCACTCCAGAACCTTCACCTTTCTCCTCTGTAACCATTGGAGGGTCAACTTGGCCTTGTGCTTTGTGTCATTGTCATGCTGGAACGTCCAAGTGTGTCCCATACGAAGCCTTCATGCTGAAGAATGTAAATTGTCTGCCAGTATTTTCTGAAAGCATCTTGCCAGCGCATCTGGCTGTGACCATAAAGTTCTAATTTGGTCTAGTCCCTCCAAGTGACAGTTTTCCAGAAGTTGTGAGGTGTGTCAAGGTGTTGTCTGGCATATTTTGGGATTGGTGCAATAATGGCTTCCTTCTAGCAACTCAACCATGCAGCACATTGTTGTTTAAGTACCTCCTTATTGTGCTCCTTGAAACAACTACAGCATCTTTTTTCAGAGCATCCTGTATTTATCATGAGAATTTTTCTTTGTGAACCGAATAATTCTCCTTCCAGTTTGGGCTGAAATCTTTCTTGGCCTACCTGACCTTGGCTTGGTATCAACACATCCCCTAATATTCCACCCCTTAGTCACGGATTGAACAGTACTGACTGGCATTTTTGTGTCAATGATTATCTTTTTATATCCTTTCCCATCTTTAAAAAGTTGAACTACCTTGTTATGAAGGTCCTTATACAGTTCTTTTCTGCTCCCCATGGCTTAGTGTCCAGCCAGATCAGTGCATCCACTCTAAAAAACTCAATGACCATACACAAACACTATTTACACTTTGAAAAGCCACAGGTGTGAAGAATTAACCCTTTACAGCCATTTAAACCTGAGTGTGTCACCTTGTGTCTATATAACAAGGTCAAACATTAAAGGGGATGGAAACTTATGGTCAGGGCCATTTGGGTGATTTCAGTTATCATTATGATTTAAAAAGGAGCCAAACACCTTTGTAATGATAAATGACTTCACATGATCACTATCCTTAAATAATTGACAAGTTTTTCAAGTGATGAGTCATATTTTCAAAATAAATGGCAAAATATCTCAAATTCAGTTAGGATATGCAAACATTTGAGCACAACTGTATATCTTTGAGTGTTTGGTGTGCATTTGTGTGTAGGCCCGGCGCTAGAAATGGGAATCGGGGCACAGGCACGTCCCTTTATTAGTTCTGGCTAGTTATCAGTCATTTTCCTTCATTGACGCATTTTCCAATTATTGTAATTGGCAACTGAAGACACGGTTTCTCTCCAAATGTGATCTAACAGCAATGAAATCATGGTCTAAATTCAGTATAAACAAATAATAAGTAAATTAAGAAGCCAGTGCTTTGCATTGATTGAACTGGTCCGCATTCGAATGAAATATCGCCTTTCACTCTCTGTATTGCTTGAGTTGATAAAAAAAAAGTGGCACTCGGCAGTTAAATTGGCTATAAAAAGCATGCTGCTCAAGCTATTTGCGCAGGTGTGCAATTTCAAAAAACAGTGATTTAAATACAGCAAATACGCATCCAGATGAATGATTGTCGTCTTACCTAATCGGGGAGAACAAGCAGCACCTGTTAAGTGCGGAGCCGAACCTTTTGTTGATCATGAAAATGACTGAGAGCAGGTCAGGACTAATAATAGTTTTAAACTGACGTTTTGTGCACCCAATTCTCAGTTCTGGCTTCGCCACTGCACTGAATTTCGCCCATGATTTAATCGCTGTTGGACCGCATTTGGAGAGAAAACGTGTCTTCAGTTGCCAATTACGATAATTGGAAAGCGCGTCAATAAAGGAAAATAATTGAGAATTTGTCAGGACTACTAAAGGGACGTGTCTGTGCCCCCCCCCCCCCCCCCCAGTTCCCTGTTCTAGTGCAGGGCCAGTGTGTGTGTGTGTGTGTGTGTGTGTACGTGCGCGTGTGTGTGTGTGTGTGTGTGCCTTTGTATGTCATATAGTACTTTGAGAAGTTGGAATTATAGGGCACAGTTTGCAGACAGTATATATTTCAGTATTTAGGCTGTCTAACAAATATATTATTTCATGTGTAAAAGAACATCACAAAGAACATAATTTATTTTGAACAAAAACTGTTGAGCTCAGTCATTCTGAGCTGTCTGTTCATGCAAGGGTCTGAATATCTGTGAAACCAATTAGCCAGGGCCTTGAAAGGCCTTGCCCGATCATGTGAAGAACTAGTGTCTCATACATTATGGAATTTTCATAGGCAACAGAGGGAATAAGAAATAGGAACAAGACTGGAAATTCGGTGGCTGAGTATCGTGAAAAGGTCAGGCCTATCATTATTATTTATAATTCATTCTTCCTTCTGATGAGCGGCCAGTTCTCAATTTATTGAGGGTTGTGACTATAAAACCAATTTCTTTCTCCAGGGCAGCAATGAAGGAGCAGTGGGTAGCACTGACAGCAAGACGGTTGTGGGTTTTAATCTGACCGGGGGCCTTCTGTGTGGAGTTGGCATGTTCTCCCCAAGTTCCTGTGGGTTTCCTCTGCATACTATGGTTTCTTCCCACAGTCCACGCTGTTATAAACTGACTGAATTTAACAGTTAAATTAACACATTGTGTCCTGGTTATTTTAAGGGTAAGTGGAGTCCTGCGCGTATTTAACTGTGGTTTACACTTAACATACGCAGAACTCCATTGTAAATTTATTGTAAAATTACAAATAAAATAACAGGCAAAAAAGGTGCCAGATAAGTTAACTGGCAAAGAAGGTGCAAGTTTATAACACTACAAAGACACTCATGTGGAGCAACCTGATATAGCTCAAAACCCTTGTGAATCGCGAGACGAGATGAATGAACGGGATTTGTCGCAGACATCTGCTCCTCCGGTAATAGGGCCAGCTTTGCCAAACTAATGCGTGCATGTTGGAATGTGATGAACATTGTGCAGCTTCACAATTGAAGACCAGCATGAAATCCACCAAAATTGTGGATTTACAGATATGAACATGAAAAAATTCATGTTTCAAAATTTTTAATAAAGCTAAATTCATGTCAAAGCCGAAGTTCACATCTTGGGACTAAACGCTATAAATTGCAATCATATTAACTAGCTTTCAACCGTGAACGCATATGGGCAGAATTTCATTTGTCTACATTTTGAACTTTGACCCGTCATTATTGGCTATCATATTCGCCTTGCGATGCGCCGTATTGGATATCGGGTTGCTCAAGCTAGAGATGCTGAATTGCCTGTATAGAATAAGCATGTGAGTAAATGGTATGTGCGCCCAACAGTGGATCAGCGAGCTACCCATGTTGGGTCCCTGCCGTATATTGTCACCTGGGATAGTCAGCTGAGATAGTATGCTGGGATAGTCAGCTGGGATAGTATGCTGGGATAGTCAGCTGGGATAGTATGCTGGGATAGCCAGCTGGGATAGTATGCTGGGATAGAATGTTGGGATAAACTCCAGCTCCCCCACTACCCTGATGAGGAAGATAATGTTCAGATAATGGATGGGTGGAATATCCTCTGCCAAAATTAGCATTAAATCTTTACATAGAATTAGCATTTAATATAATTCTATATTTTATTTTTATGATATATTACATGGAGAATCTTTGTGCTGAAAACTTTTCACATTTTATCAGAATCTAAAGCCCTAAAAAGTCAAATAAATTTCTAAACTGCTTGAGTTTTGGCAGGTGCATTATTACATTTTATTTGTCTTTCAGAAGCTTTGTTTTACAAGAGCTTTTTCTAGCTTTTTATCAATGTAATTTCAGTTAATGGTTTGAAAAATATCCTGAAAGCATCAATGATTTGGATATTGCACACAAGAACACTGATTATTTAGCTGTGTGCAGAATAATTGTCTGAAGCAGCTTACCAATGAGCTGTTTATGCAGGGGCCAGTGCATGCTGAAAAATGTATGGTTAAGGGCCTTGCTTAAGGGCCCAACACCTGCTCCAGGCCTTATGCCACCAACCTGCTGTATTCCAGTTCAAACTACCCCAGAGCTTGTACTCACAACCATCTGAGTCCCCCTTAAACACTACACCAGAACTTGCACTCATACCCCCCTGTGTCCCAGTTAAACACTGCAGCAGGGCTTGAACTCATATCCTTCCTAGTTCCACTAAAACACAACACCAGTTGTGTAATAACTTACAAAACCCAAAACCAGTGAAGTTGGCACGTTATGTAAATCGTAGATAAAAACAGAATACAATGATTTGCAAATCCTTTTCAACTTATATTCAATTGAATACAATGCAAAGACAAGATGCTTAATGTTCAAACTGAGAAACTTTATTTTTTTTTTGCAAATAATCATTAACTTAGAATTTAAAGGCAGCAACACATTGCAAAAAAGTTGGCACAGTTTTTACCACTGTGTTACATCGCCTTTCCTTTTAACGACACTCAGTAAACGTTTGGGAACTGAGGAGACCAATTTTTGAAGCTTTCAGGTGGAGCTCTTTCCCATTCTTGCTTGATGTACAGCTTAAGTTGTTCGACAGTCCGGGGTCGCCGTTGTCGCCGTTGTCGTATTTTACGCTTCATAATGCGCCACACATTTTCAATGGGAGACAGGTCTGGACTACAGGCAGGCCAGTCTAGTACCCGCACTCTTTTACTACAGAGTTATGCTGTTGTAACACGTGCAGAATGTGGCTTGGCATTGTCTTGCTGAAATAAGCAGGGGCGTCCATGAAAAAGATGTTGCTTGGATGGCAACATATGTTGCTCCAAAACCTGTATGTACCTTCCAGCATTAATGGTGCCTTCACATATGTGTAAGTTGCCCATGCCTTGGGCACTAATACACCCCCATACCATCACAGATGCTGGCTTTTGAACTTTGCGCCTATAACAGTCCGGATGGTTCTTTTCCTCTTCAGTCCGGAGGACACGACGTCCACAGTTTCCAAAAACAATTTGAAATGTGGACTCGTCAGACCACAGAACACTTTTCCACTTTGCATCAGTCCATCTTAGATGAGCTTGGGCCCAGCGAAGCCGGCGGCGTTTCTGGGTGCTGTTGATAAATGGCTTTCGCTCTGCATTGTAGAGTTTTAACTTGCATTGGCAGATGTAGTGACGAACTGTAGTTACTGACAGAGGTTTTCTGAAGTGTTCCTGAGCCCATGGGGTGATGTCCTTTACACACTGATGTCGGTTTTTGATGCAGTACCACCTGAGGGATCGAAGGTCACGGGCATTCAATGTTGGTTTTCGGCCTTGTCGCTTACGTGCCCTGATTTCTCCAGATTCTCTGAAGCTTTTGACGATATTACGGACCGTAGATGATGAAATCCCTAAATTTCTTGCAATAGCTCATTGAGGAATGTTGTTTTTAAACTGTTGGACAATCAGCTCACGCATTTGTTCACTAAGTGGTGACCCTTGCCCCATCCTTGTTTGTGAATGACTGAGCATTTCAGAGAAGCAGCTTTTATACCCAATCATGGCACCCACCTGTTCCCAATTAGCCCGTTCACCTGTGGGATGTTCCAAATAAGTGTTTGATGAGCATTCCTCAACTCTCTCAGTCTTTTTTTGTCACTTGTGCCAGCTTTAATGAAACATGTTGCAGGCATCAAATTCCAAATGAGCTAATATTTGCAAAAAATTACAAAGTTTACCTGTTCGAACATTAAGTAACTTGTCTTTGCAGTGTATTCAATTGCATATAGGTTGAAAAGGATTTGCAAATCATTGTATTCTGTTTTTATTTACGATTTACACAACGTGCCAACTTCACTGGTTTTGGGTTTTGTATATTACAACCTCAGAGTCCACGTTAAATACTAGACTGTGGCTTAAACTTACAACTTTCTAAGACCCAGTTGAACACTACGCAAGGGGCTTGAACTGTCTACCTTCTGTGTCTCAGTTAAACATTACACCAAGGCTTGAACTCACATCCTTTAGTTCCAGTTAAACACTACACAGTGGCTTATACTCACAACCTTCTAACTCCCAGTCAAATACTACTCCAGAGTCCCAGTTTAAAAGGACACCGGGGCTTGAACTTACAACCTTTTGAGACCCAATTACATACTATACTAGGACTTGAATCGGCAACCTTCTGAGTCCCAGTTAAAAACTACACCGGGCCTTGTACTCACAACCCTCACAGTTCCAGATAAACACAACAAGAGGGCTTGAACTTACATGCATTTTTAGTCCCAGTTAAACACCACACCAGGGCTTGAACTCTCGAGTGTCTGAGGCCCAGTCAGCATCCAAATACTCCAGACCATATATGCACACTGTATACATCTCAATACAGACATATTGGGAAATATGCTGTACCAATATGCAGTACTGAACTGGGACAGACAGTTCTCTCTGTGAAAGGGATTATGGTTATTGAGACACCAGGGAGAAGGAAGAGAGCAGTCTCAGCACTATGAAATCAGAGTATGAGCTGAAGCGTAGAGGCCCATCTCGGTGACTTAACTCTGATAAAAATAGTTTAGCTATATAACTTTGGCTACAGAAGTGTAATCTATCTCCGTACAGTGTGGTCATTGGGAGTAGGCTAACATGTCCTCTTAGACTGTGGGGTGGAAAAATTATCTAGTGCAAAATAAAAAGAGTAATGGGGGTTGTAAAAAGGCTGCCAGCTTATCGGCCTAAGTCCTCCATCTGTCTCCGTTCTGTGTTCTGAGATCCTGATTGTCGGGCCTGGAGAATCATCACTAGCTGGACCCACCTAGGAAATGGACCAAATATCACCAATTTTTTTACAGTAGAGCAAGACTTAAAGGAGCTGTGTCACAATTACTGCGCATTCTCACAACTTTGAACAGCGTAAATCTGCTCAACTGCGTCGGAATCAAGATGATATTTTTCTTCTTCTATGATTATTGGCAATGGCACCAGCTAACATTCTTTGTATCCCTTGGCTAAAGCTTAAATTAGCACTTTGAATCCTCATGTCTCCATAGAAAGCTCCATAAAATAAAAATCATAATGCAGAGTAACTAAAATATATAAATACAATGCAACACGAAGATACATTGGCAAGCGTGTAATCAGATTATGACTTGCAATCAAGCAGATTCACTTTCTTGGGATGTATGCTCTGAGCATGTGCAGTAATCATTACACAGCTCCTTTAAATTTTATCACGCTTCATACTGACTGCTTGGAGCACAAAAAGGTTAAGTGCATTTTTAAAGTTTTGAGAAAAAGCAATATAAAACTTTGAAACAATGTGAAAAATATCAGTTTGTAAGGGAGGTTGCGCTTTGGCAGTTGGATTCTCAGTGGAGTGGTAAAGCAAAAATTTAGTGAGCCTATTAAAAAAATCAAAAAAGGGGTTGCACGTCTCAATTCTTCAATTCTAGGACAAACAATACTCTCATTTCACTTATTTATTTGGCTCACATCACAAAAAACAAAAGTTAAACATTTTTTTAATAAATAAATGAGTGAAGTGTGAGTATTTTTTTCCTCCTTGAATTGAAAAATTGAGATGTGCTACCCCTTTTTTTGATTTTTTGATTTTGAAAAATATGATATGCGTCCAACTTTCTAGTTCCAGCAAAAAATTTACCAGACACTTTTGTGTGCCAAGCAATCAATATGTCAGCAGTTGTAAAAGGGGATATTGTAAGTCATATTATAATGCATTAAGTGAGGGATAATCAACTCGTAGGTGTTCATCACATGGTTATAAGGCAAGCTTCGCATCGGGTGGTTATTGGCCTCCGCGAAGTCCCTCAATACCGTATGATGCATACCAACAAGTTGATTATCCCGCTTATACCATGGTCATTTGCCAGCAATATCAAATCAAAGTATTCAGAAATGTTTGGTAAAAGAGCTGGTAATCATTGAAAAGGCACCGTGCCTTCTCATAGGCAATACTATCGGCCAAACTAAACTGAACCAGCTTAGTTCAGCTTACTTTTATGGAGAAAGATCTTTCTTGCACAAGCTAACATCCTATTACCAGCTAATGATTTGGTAATGGATTCCAGCTGAAATGGAGATTATGCAGACTGTAGCTAACTTGCTACCCACAATGAAAATGAACTCATGACAGTTTCTGTAGAGCCAGCGAGCGGAAATCAGTCTGTTTTCATAGCACGTTGCTAGCGTATTGCCAAAAGTTGCTGACACGTGGACATGGACATATTAGCTTCCTTTGAAACTGAACATAATTACCATTTTTAATGAGTAAAGCGTGATTACCTCGCTGCTTTAATATTTATGGTCATTATCGCTGGAGTAACTATTGTTAACCACTCCGCAGGACGCAACTTATCTGATGCCGCCAAATATACTGGAGATAAATGAGTAGGTTTCTGTTATACTCAGCCAAATGCCAGCGCTCTAATGATGCTATGGTTACAGGTTGGCTAGCAAATGAATTTCGAACGATGAAACTACCGTAGCCGAACCAGAGCTATGGAGAGAGAGAGGTGCATCAACTCCGTTCCCTCCAATCGGCCACTTTTTTTTACAGCAATGGCGGGTCATGGAGAAAGCTGGCTGGAGGACCTAGAAGATTGAAAGCAGAAAGTATTGGCCAAACATTTTGGAAAATTAAGCATAGAAGATAAAGTGGGGAATCATACTGAATCGTATAAATATTGAGCTGTACTGTATTACTTGTCTGAAAGACTGCAAAGAACATGATCCAACTTTACACTAATTCCTGCTAGATTTGTTACTGATGCCACTCACCATACTTTCTTAAACATCAGCAGCGAAAGCTGATCACAACTTAAGTTCCAAAAGCTTAGTTGGGAAACAAAGACCACGCCTCATCTCTCAGCACGATTCCCCATCCAAGCCCATATAGGTGTGTCTAACCCTTTCGCCCCCCCCCCCCTCTCTCTCTTTCAGCAGAAGAACTGCAGGCAATTCTGTAAGAGCTAGAGAACTCCCTGCCATGAGACAGACGACACTCACCCTGCACCCTTAGTCTTAAATCTGTAATGTGAATATAGGCCACTAGATTTACCTTTTTTTTTGTTAAGCAGACTGGAGTCATGTTTAGACATGTCCTGGACATGTCTGGGGCAAGTCTCAGAAAATTAAAAAAAAGAGGTCTAAATGTGGGTGGGGTCTGCAAAAGAGTATATAAGGAAAAGAATTGAGACAGTAAAGTAGTAGGAGAAATTGCAAGAAGATGACCAGACCTGCCATTCTGTTCAAGACCTGTGACGTTTCTTTTGTGGATTTCTTTGCCTGTGTTTGAGCATTTTCATCATCCAGGACATCACCATGCCACCGCCACGAAAAGGGATTGTAGATATTTATGTTTTGTACATAATTCAATCTTGGTCTGTAGTTGTAAATAGTAGTTTAGTCTTTGTTTGTTAATTAAATGTGCTGAGGTTTTTAAAACTGTGTCTGTCATCCCTTGCTGTTGCTGTTGTGTTATAAATGTAATGACAAATTGGGGCCATAACAAATTGGGGGCTCAAGGTCCGGGAGAGACCATTTTGTGAGTAATTTATTGAAAATCTAATATTTCAAATTGTAAAATTGATTTTTTTTAATTGAATACATATATATTGACAACAGCAATGGATGATTTCTTGGCATCACCAACCGTAGGGGTTTTGAAGTCTTTTAAAAAGACAGAACTGCTAGAAATTTGCAGACATTAAGAGCTGACAGAGGTGAAACCAGCCATGCGAAAAGCAAGACTGGCTCAAGAGATAGTTGAATATTACATTGATGAAAATGTGTTTGCACCCGGAGATCTGGAACAGTTTCCCGTGGAAAATCCAAATATAGAAATGGAACTTAAATTCAAAATGCTAGAGATTGAAAGGGAGGAAAGAGAAAAAGAAAGGGAGGAAAAAGAAAAGCAAAGAGAATTTGAGAGGGAAGAAAAAGAAAAACAAAGGCAGTTTGAGTTAGAAAAATTAGCAAGAGAAGAGAAAATGGAAAGGGAGGAAAAAGAAAAACAAAGAGAATTTGAGTTAGAAAAATTTGCAAGACAGAGAGATTTTGAATTAGAGAAATTCGATAGAGAAGAAAGACTCCAAATGGAGCAACTAAAAATTAAAATTGAAACTAAAAATAAATTTTGTGCCAGTCAGGAGGTAAAACTGGTGCCTCCATTTTCGGAAAAGGACGTTGACAACTATTTCCAGTGTTTTGAAAAGGTAGCAAAGAGTTGCCAGTGGCCAAAGGAACACTGGCCTCCGATGTTGCAAACTGTCCTCAAGGGTAAAGCTCAACAAGCCTATTCGGCTTTGTCTGCAGATGATTCCTCTGATTATGAGGTTGTCAAAAAGGTTATTTTGAGAGCTTATGAGTTGGTTCCAGAGGCTTACCGACAGAAATTCAGAGGTCTGAAGAAATCTGAAAATCAGACTTATGTTGAATTTGCTAATGAAAAGCAGGTTTGCTTTGAGCGCTGGTGTACTTCTATGGAGGTCAAGGATGATTTCAACTCACTAAAAGAGATGGTGTTAGTTGAAGAATTCAAGAACTGTGTTAAAGATGATGTTAAGACCTACCTTAATGAGAAGCAAGCACTGAATTTGCAATCAGCTGCCAAATTTGCAGATGAATATGTTCTCACACATAAGTCCAAATTTCAGTCTAGCAGTAATAATAGATGGTCCCAATTTCAGAAAAAGGGTTATGGTGATACCCAAGATTCCTCACCCAAAGACAAAGACAAATCTGGTGATGGTGCTTAGAAATCCAGTAACAGGTCTGATCAAAGTGTGAAAGCTGACAGTGACAAAAGTGGTCTAGTTTGCAGTTATTGCAAGAAATCTGGTCACGTTACAACTAACTGTTGGTTCCTTAAAGCTAAGAAAGAAAAAGAAAAGGATACCAAACCAAATGCCTTTGTGAAAACAAGGTTAGAAACCCCTGTAGTAGATAACCAATCTGCTAAATTGCCTGCTTCTTGTGGGGCTAAAAAGCCTGATACAGCTGACTTCGTGAGGGAGGAATTTCTTCCATTTGTGTCAGAGGGATTTGTGGCTCTGAATGAGCATACTACTCCTGTCCCCATATATATCCTAAGGGATACCGGAGCTTCTTAGTCACTCTTGTTGATGGACGCCTTGGAGTTACGTGATGAGACCGCTTCAGGGGATTTCATACTTGTACAAGGTATTGAAGGGAGGACTGTATCTGTACCCCTGCGCTCTATATTCTTGAAGTCAGATTTAGTTACAGGACAGGTAAAGGTGGGACTTATGTCAAGTCTACCTATAAAGGGTGTTTCTCTGTTGCTAGACAATGACCTGGCTGGGGGCAAAGTAGTTCCCCCTGTACATCTTACTTCACAGCCGAGCACTGAAGATGGGGATGAGGACCCATCTCTGTATCCTTCTTGCGCAGTGACTCGTGCTATGGCCAAGAAGGCTAAAGAAGAAGATGATGTGGTGCCGTCCGGTACATTGAATAGTCAGCACTCAGGTGGTTCGCCTCATGACTCTGATTGGCCTACTATGGTTTCTCCGTTTGAGGACTTATCAGATACTTTTATCAGTTCTCTATTCAGCCAGCCGGATGGGTCTGGTGATTCTGATGTGTCTGGAGACTTGTCTCTGTCCAGAAAGCGGTTGATTGAGGAGCAAACTAATGATCCTGAAATTTGTGCACAAAAGAGGAGAGCCCTTCCTGATAAAGAAATAGACGCAGTTCCAGTTGGGTATTATCTCAAGGATGGTGTGTTGATGCGGAAGTGGCGCCCTCCTGATATCCCTGCCAATGCAGATTGGGCAGTGGTCAGGCAAATTGTTGTTCCGAAGGTCTATACGAATGAGATCTTAACAATGGCTCATAGTTTACCTTTAGGAGGTCATCTTGGTGTTAACAAGACTGTTGATAAGATCATGAAACACTTCTTTTGGCCTGGGCTTCGGAAAGACGTTTCCAACTTTTGCAAAACCTGTCACGCTTGTCAGGTAGTTTGAAAACACCAGTTAGACCCACCTGTAGCTCCATTGCAGCCTATCCCAGCATTTGGGGAGCCATTCTCTAGGGTCATTGTTGATTGCGTTGGTCCATTACCCAAGACTAGATCTGGAAATCAGTACTTGTTGACAATCATGTGTGCATCTACCAGATTCCCCGAAGCCATACCTCTACGTAACATCAAGGCAACTGCAATCTCGAAGGCTTTGATAAAGTTCTTCACGGTGTTTGGCCTTCCCAGGGAAATTCAGTCAGACCAGGGTAGCAATTTCACTTCAGGATTGTTTCAGCAGGTTGTGTATGAACTAGGTGCAAAGCAGATTCTTTCTAGTGCCTATCATCCAGAAAGTCAGGGTGCCTTAGAGCGGTTTCATTCCACTCTCAAGACAATGATGAGGACTTATTGTTATGACCATGAGAAAGACTGGGATGAAGGGGTTCATTTGCTGTTGTTTGCAACTAGAGAAGCAGTGCAGGAGTCTACTGGATTCAGTCCATTTGAGCTAGTGTTTGGTCATGAAGTGAGAGGACCTTTGCTATTATTGAGTGAACAATGGCAAGAGAAAGAGCCGCATATCAGTCTGTTAGACAATGTTAGCAAGTTCAAGGAAAAATTGCGTGCAGCTTGTGACCTTGCCAAAGAGAACTTGAAATCAAGTCAGGGAAAAATGAAAACTTGGTATGATCATAAGGCTAGAAGCCGTGAGTTTAAACCAGGAGAAAAGGTCCTTGTGTTGTTTCCCTTGCAGTCCAATCCATTGCAGGCTAGATTTCATGGTCCTTATGAAATTCTGACAAAACTCAATGATCTCAATTACATTGTGAAGACTCCAGATAAGAGAAAACCAAAACAATTGTGTCATATTAACATGCTAAAGCCTTATCATGACAGAAATGCTAGGGTTGCAGCTGTCACTTCAGATTCTCCAATGGTCGAAACGTGTGAAGATGAGGGGGAGTTTCAAGATGATGAACCAAGAATTAAAGCTGAAGTTCTTTCATGTAAATTGTCAAACACTGAAGTGTTGCAAAACCTGACTGTTAACCTGAGCAAGAGTGACTTTGGTTGTGCTACTGTCACCTATCTTGGCTACGTCATAGGCCAGGGTAAGGTGGCACCCATAAATGCTAAAGTCCAAGCCATCATGGACTTTCCAGTTCCTGACAACAAAAAAGCTTTGCGCCGCTTCCTTGGAATGATCGGGTACTACCGCAAGTTCTGCAAGAACTTTGCTGAGATTGCTCTCAGTCTAACTAACCAACTGAAGAAAGGCGTAAAGTTCACCTGGGATGATGCATGCCAGAGAGCCTTCGATCGCGTGAAGTCTCTGCTGTGTCACTTCCCCGTGCTCAAATCTCCTGACTTCAACAAACCGTTCTCCATCGCGGTCGATGCTAGCGACCAAGCTTGTGGATCTGTGCTCCTACAGAGAAGTGACTCTGATGACATTGAGCATCCCGTGGCATACTTCTCCAGGAAGTTCAATCGCCACCAAAGGAACTATTCCACAATAGAGAAGGAACTGTTGGCTCTGGTCCTTTCTTTACAACACTTTGAGGTTTATGTTTGTACAGGACAAAAGCCAATGATTGTGTACACTGACCACAATCCGTTAATGTTTTTGAGTAAGATGAAAAACAAGAATCGGAGATTGTTGAATAGGAGTTTGATTTTACAGGAGTTTGACTTGGAAATTAAGCATGTGAAGGGTACAGACAATGTAATTAGTGATTGCTTATCCCGTGTTTGAATGTGTATATATATATCATGTGTTTGAATATTGTATGATATGTATATATAGACAAGTGTTCACTTGTCCATTTTGTATTGAAAAGAAAAATTTTGCCTTTATGAGTCAAAATTTTTCCCTTTTGGAATGGAGGTGTAATGTGAATATAGGCCACTAGATGGCAGTATTTACCTTTTTTTTGTTAAGCAGACTGGAGTCATGTTTAGACATGTCCTGGACATGTCTGGGGCAAGTCTCAGAAAATTAAAAAAAAGAGGTCTAAATGTGGGTGGGGTCTGCAAAAGAGTATATAAGGAAAAGAATTGAGACAGTAAAGTAGTAGGAGAAATTGCAAGAAGATGACCAGACCTGCCATTCTGTTCAAGACCTGTGACGTTTCTTTTGTGGATTTCTTTGCCTGTGTTTGAGCATTTTCATCATCCAGGACATCACCAAGCCACCCCCACGAAAAGGGATGATAAATATTTATGTTTTGTACATAATTCAATCTTGGTCTGTAGTTGTAAATAGTAGTTTAGTCTTTGTTTGTTAATTAAATGTGTTGAGGTTTTTAAAACTGTGTCTGTCATCCCTTGCTGTTGCTGTTGTGTTATAAATGTAATAACAAATTGGGGCCATAACAAATCCCAAAGCTATGCAAGCCCTGTTCTTTACTTTTAATAAACTGGGCAATAAGCTTCCAAATCGTGTGGTCTTTGGTTGTGAAAAAATGCACGTGCAGTGTTTGAATATGATCATTTCACATTTTTGTTGTGGTAGTTTTTCATGATTGCTAGATTCTTCTGCTGAATTGAGCCGACAAACTGTACATTTGTACTCAACCCTCCAGCGATTGGAGCATCCCCACGCAGCACAGCAAACCATGGGAGAGATAATATACAAGGACAACATGGAGGAGAGGGCACAGAAAGACTGCTTCACATGCTATTCATGTTTATGAGTTTATTCAAGATTTCTTTTTCATGAAGTAATTGTAGTTCATAAGTGCAAAATAAAAAGATATACATAAATGTATGTGTTTGTATGCGTATAACGATATAAGTTTGTGTGTTAATTTGTCTTGTTCTGTCTGGATGTACAAAACCCAAAACCAGTGAAGTTGGCACATTGTGTAAATCGCAAAAAAAAACAGAATACAATGATTTGCAAATCCTTTTCAACCTATATTCAATTGAATACACTGCAAAGACAAGTTACTTAATGTTCGAACAGGTAAACTTTGTGATTTTTTGCAAATATATGCTCATTTGGAATTTGATGCCTGCAACATGTTTCAAAAAAGCTGGCACAAGTGGCAAAAAAGACTGAGAGAGTTGAGGAATGCTCATCAAACACTTATTTGGAACATCCCACAGGTGAACGGGCTAATTGGGAACAGGTGGGTGCCATGATTGGGTATAAAAGCAGCTTCCCTGAAATGCTCAGTCATTCACAAACAAGGATGGGGCGAGGGTCACCACTTAGTGAACAAATGCGTGAGCTGATTGTCGAACAGTTTAAAAACAACATTCCTCAATGAGCTATTGCAAGAATTTTAGGGATTTCATCATCTACGGTTCGTAATATCGTCAAAAGGTTCAGAGAATCTGGAGAAATCACTGCACGTCAATAGCGGCTCTAGACCCGGGAATGGCGGGGCGCAGACATGTCCCTTTATGACAATTAGTCCTGGATAGTTCGCAATCATTTTCCTTTACTGACGTGATTTCCAATTATCGTACTTGGCAACTTAAGACACGGTCTCTCCATATGTGATCGAACAGCGATGAAATCATGGGCGAAATTCAGTACAGAAAAAAAATGTACTTATCAATAGGCCAGTGCTTCGCGTTGATTGATCAGGTTCGTGTTCCAGTGAAATATCGCCTTTTACTCTCGGTATTGTGTGGGTTGATAAAAAAGTGGCACTTGGCAGTTAAATAGGCAGTGTGCTGCTCAAGCTGATTGCGTGAGAGGTGACAGGTATGCAAGTTTTACTAACGTTGATTTAAATACAGCAGATAAGCGTCCAGATGAATGATTGTCTTCTTACGTAATCGGGGAGCACAAGCAGCAACTATTAACTGTGGAGTGCTCTCGGAGCGAACCTTCGGTTACTCATGAAAATGACTGAGAACAGGTCAGGACTAACGACTGTTTTAAACGGATGTTTTGTCACAATTCTCAGTTCAGGTTCCGCCACTGAGCTGAATTAAGCCCATGATTTCATCGCTGTTTCATCGCATATGGAGAGACCGTGTCTTAAGTTGCCTAGTACGATAATTGGAAAACGCGTCAGTAAAGGAAAATTATTGCGAACTACCCAGGACTAATTGTCATAAAGGGACGTGGCTGCGCCCCACCATTCCCGGGTCTAGAGCCGCTACTGCTGCACGTCAGCGACAAGGCCGAAAACCAACATTGAATGCCCGTGACCTTCGATCCCTCAGGCGGTACTGCATCAAAAACCAGCATCTGTGTGTAAAGGACATCACCACATGGGCTCAGGAACACTTCAAAAAACCACTGTCAGTAGCTACAGTTCATCACTACATCTGCAAGTGCAAGTTAAAACTCTACAATGCAAAGCGAAAGCCATTTATCAACAGCACCCAGAAACGCCGCCAGCTTCGCTGGGCCCAAGCTCATCTAAGGTGGACTGATGCAAAGTGGAAAAGTGTTCTGTGGTCTGACGAGTCCATATTTCAAATTGTTTTTGGAAACTGTGGACGTCGTGTCTTCCGGACCAAAGAGGAGAAGAACCATCTGGACTGTTATAGGCACAAAGTTCAAAAGCCAGCATCTGTGATGGTATGAGGGTGTATTAGTGCCCAAGGCATGGGCAACTTACACATATGTGAAGGCACCATTAATGCTGAAAGGTACATACAGGTTTTGGAGTAACGTATGTTGCCATCCAAGCAACGTCTTTTTCATTGACGCCCCTGCTTATTTCAGCAAGACAATGCCAAGCCACATTCTGCACGTGTTACAACAGCATGGCTCCGTAGTAAAAGAGTGCGGGCACTAGACTGGCCTGCCTGTAGTCCAGACCTGTCTCCCATTGAAAATGTGGGGCGCATTATGAAGCTTAAAATTCGACAACGGAGACCCCGGACTGTGGAACAACTTAAGCTGTACATCAAGTAAGAATGGGAAAGAGTTTCACCTGAAAAGCTTCAAAAATTGGTCTCCTCAGTTCCTAAACGTTTACTGAGTGTCGTTAAAAGGAAAAGCGATGTAACACAGTGGTAAAAAGGCCCCTGTGCCAACTTTTTTGCAGTGTGTTGCTGCCTTTAAATTCTAAGTTAATGATTATATTTGCAAAAAAAAAATAAAGTTTCTCAGTGTGAACATTAAACATCTTGTCTTTGCAGTGTATTCAATTGAATATATAAAACCCAAAACCAGTGAAGTTGGCACATTATGTAAATTGTAGATAAAAACAGAATACAATGATTTGCAAATCCTTCTCAACTTGTATTCCATTGAATACACTGCAAAGACAAGATGTTTAATGTTCAAACTGAGAAACTTTACAGTCCGGATGGTTCTTTTCCTCTTTGCTCCGGAGGACACGACGTCCACAGTTTCCAAAAACAATTTGAAATGAGGACTCGTCAGACCACAGAACACTTTTCCACTTTGCATCAGTCCATCTTAGATGAGCTTGGGCCCAGTGAAGCCGGCGGCGTTTCTGGGTGCTGTTGATAAATGGCTTTCGTTTTGCATTGTAGAGTTTTAACTTGCACTTGCAGATGTAGCGACGAACTGTAGTTACTGACAGTGGTTTTCTGAAGTGTTCCTGAGCTCATGTGGTGATGTCCTTTACACACTGATGTCGGTTTTTTATGCAGTACCGCCTGAGGGATCGAAGGTCATGGGCATTCAATGTTGGTTTTCGGCCTTGTCGCTTACATGCAGTGATTTCTCCAGATTCTCTGAACCTTTTGACGATATTACGAACCGTAGATGATGAAATCCCTAAATTTCTTGCAATAGCTCGTTGAGGAATGTTGTTTTTAAACTGTTCGACAATCAGCTCATGCATTTGTTCACTAAGTGGTGACCCTCGCACCATCCTTGTTTGTGAATGACTGAGCTTTCCAGGGAAGCTGCTTTTATACCCAATCATGGCACCCACCTGTTCCCAATTAGCCTGTTCACCTGTGGGATGTTCCAAATAAGTGTTTGATGAGCATTCCTCAACTCTCTCAGTCTTTTTTGCCACTTGTGCCAGCTTTTTTGAAACGTGGCAGGCATCAAATTCCAAATGAGCTAATATTTGCAAAAAATTACAAAGCTTACCCGTTCGAACATTAAGTAACTTGTCTTTGCAGTGTATTTAATTGAATATAGGTTGAAAAGGATTTGCAAATCATTGTATTCTGTTTTTATTTACGATTTACACAATGTGCCAACTTCACTGGTTTTGGGTTTTGCAAGTTGAATAGGATTTGCAAATCATTGTATTCTGTTTTTATCTACGATTTACATTACGTGCCAACTTCACTGGTTTTGGGTTTTGCAAGTTGAATAGGATTCGCAAATCATTGTATTCTGTTTTTATCTACGATTTACATTACGTGCCAACTTCACTGGTTTTGGGTTTTGTACAGTGTTTAATGACGCCTTTCTAAAAATATTACTGTACATGCAAGCCTAGATAAATTCATACCTTCTGCATGCAAAAAGTCAATGAAAAAGTTGTTTTGAACTTATGTGTTGGTGCTTAGTGATCAGTGCAGATGTACATAAAAATTATGAACAGATAAACTGTGATTATTTCCAGTGGATTTTCTAATATGCCACACTGACACATTATGCTGCTTTTAATTATGGATGGACTGATTGTGCTGTCAGTTGATACTCATTGATAGTCACCTGTTAGTCCTCTGTCCTTTCTGAAAGTCATGAAGATTACATTAGTCATTACTGAATTAATAACTTAGATCCTCCATTTCCATGGGATTATTAAAACCCCAAGCAAATAAAGAAATGGTCGAAAACTAAACAGAATTTTGAAACATTCCTTCCCCTCCCTCTGCATAATAAACATTTGGATGGGATTAAACAAGCATTGTAGTCAAAAGCAAAAACAAGAATTCAAAGCAATCGGCAACAGGAACATGCTCTTTAAAATGACTAAATCTTGTTTTCTTCATCTTAATTATTTTAATAATTCTAAGGCGCTAAAACTGCTTGAATACTGCATATATTGAGTGCAAATGTTAAACATTCTGTAGCTTTTTCACTGTTGTTTAACGTTGGGGTCACTTTAGTGATACGGCAAACGTTCACTCAAGCCTAAAGTATGTCAACAAGGCAGAAATAACGCTATTTATTTATTAACCATAGACTGTATAAAAAAGATGGACGCAGCACCCAGGTCCAAAAAAAATGAAGCCCATGCGGAAGTACCGTAAAATGGCATTCTATTTAATGGCCAGCTGATGGCGACGTCGGTGGTTGCGGAAAGAAGTTCAATGCTATTGAAGTCTATGAGAAAATGAACATACTTTCCCACCTGATTTTTCTTTTAAATAATGATTTTCCCATTATTTTATGGTAGCTATAGCAGGTTTCAAGTCTCTCTCGATATATCCTGATGTTCATTTTTGTAAATCATGGTCCCATATAGACTAGAATAAAGGATAAAGCCAGAATATGCTTTAGGGGCGTGGCTATCCTCTGGTCCTCGTCCGATACGGTCAGATCCAGACCACGGTCCTTTCCGGATCTTCAATACACGGTCTCGTCCAATAGAAATCACATCCGATTTGAAAATGACAACATGGCGCAATTCAAATTGCCAAAATCGAGTCTTCCTTTATGGTATGCTAACACTAATGGGTGACATCATGGTAGCTTCGTCCATCATTTTATACAGTCTATGGTTTTAACGCATACCTACCAGCCAATCAGAAAATAGTATTCACCCACACCATGGTATAATATGTAATACTAGCCGTCAGCCCCGTCACTTGTAACTTGTACTTGGATGAATTCGACGCCGTAGCGCCAAGCCCAGCAAGTTGATTGATCAAGCCGTTTGGCCGGCATGGCACCTTCTCCGATCTGGAGGTGGAGGGGGGGGACACGTCATTGAAACCTGGCTTAGGTGTTAGTTTGGCAGCACAGGTATCACTATGAAAAAAATCCATGCACAAATATGACCGTGCATGGCGAACACACAGACACACACCGTCTTCCTTATATAATAGAGAGAAAATGTATGACACTAAAAGCACTGTAACACTCAAACCTTTAGTTCTGGTTAACTATTTACGAATGTTAATGAAAATTTCAAAGAGAGGCATAGACTAGGTTTTATGAAGGACTGCAAAAAGGGATTCTCCACATCATTAAAGATCTTGTAGACAGAAACAGTTTACCCACTGAGAACAACTGCACCTTTATGTTTTTTTTTTTCATTCTAGTGACCCTGATCACTTCCAATTTCCCTTTGTCAGCTTAGACATACTGTAAATGTAATTTAAACATGGAACATCGCTTATTGTATCCAGTCTATAGGTCTTAAGTCTAAAATTTAATATCAGCCAAGGAATTTTTTCTCAGCCGAGATACCGTAAGTCGTCTTTACTCTCAAGTGCAAAGGTGAGTGTGGGGGGCAGCGAGTGAGTCATCAACAGATAATTTCTGCGCATGAGTGCATTAGCGAGAAAGAGCCTTGGTGACTCCGCGAAACTGTGTCAGAGAAACGTCTGTGTTGGTAAACGTGCTGGTATTTGCCCTTATGCTGCGTTTCCACTGAACGCAAGACGAACTTATGACGTGACCAGATTATATTCAAAGGCAATGCAAATACGTAAATTTATGCGACTTCGCGCCTTCCCGTGTGTATTCGCGTCTTTGTATTGACTTTGCTTATAATCTGGCCACGCAAATGATTCGTTTCGCGTTTGATGGAAACCCAGCTTTATAGCGCATAATGCAACTGTTGTTGCCCAGTGATGTGAGATTTCAAAATAAAAGCTGTTGAAAACCTATCATGCGGCAACTTAAAACTTTACACAACTTATAAGATTGATGGGGCATGCAGGGAGATGCTTGGCGACATGTGGCAGGGGAGTTCTTCTAAACAAGTTGCCACATGATAGTTTTTCAACAGCATGAGATCATTAAATTCATGTTTTTTAAAAATTTATTTCAGCATTCCGAGGGTTAATGTTAAATTGTGTCTGGTGTGTGTTATATCAGATTGATTGAAAAATATATATAAAATATATATGGGTGGATGACGTGACATGGCAGTTTTGCTGTCTTCAGTGTCAAACATGTATGAATAAAAAATATATATTCCAAAAACCTCCTCAATATTCTGCAGAACATTCTGCTTTATGTGAACATACCCAACATTAAAACAGTTCATCACTGATTTTTTCAGAATTTTCAACCAAATATGACAAAACGCTTATGGTGTGACTGTCCGGCACTTGTTTCTCAAAGTGAGAATTTGAATCAAACTGAGAAAAATAAATGCAAAAATTCTCAAAAAAATACAGAAAAATAACATAGGTGTCAATTTGTGAGTCTAATCTTTTCAAAGACCAAGCATAATGCCTTGAGTCAGTTCTAATCAAAAAGATTTTGTCACACAAATCAAAATCATATGGTGCGACACTATTTTGGGATATTTCAATGGGCACCTGTATGGACACCCTTGGGAAGGAGAGGACGTCCTTCATCAAGGCTGTGCAGTACTAGCAATACTAGTCCATGACAGGTTTCTGAGGTGAATTATCATTTTTATATTTACAATAAATCAGATCTTGTTGGAACTCTGAAAAAAGTCCCACTTCCAGATGTGTTTTGGTGAGACACATTTTTCATAAAAATTCAACAAAAAAATTATTATTTTGTCATAATTACATGTAAATCTATGTTGCTTTGTTACAGATCGCATGTTGTTAGCATGCTAATGTGTAGCTACAAGATTCAAGGTGGTGCTAAGTGCAGAAAACATCATATGGTGTGACATGTCTGCCTGTCACGCCATATGATTTGATTGTCACACCATATGATATGAACTGTAATTTCCTGCAAATATAACAATAAATAACTAAGTCTAATGTATGTTTTCTCCTTTAAAACATTTATTTGGGTCCATCACCACATAAAAGCTGTAATTATCCACAATAGATTGTGTTTAGATTAGTTTTATTCTGTGATACACATTAATAGTTTATCAGACAGAAACGGCAGAGCCCTTCACAGAAACCTTAGAATGCTGTTTAAGTCTAAACAATGTTTTATCTTCATCTCAAAAAGGGCTTTGGGGGCCTGCCTTGCGGCCTCCCCCGCGGACCAGAGTTTGTCGCCCTCGGGCCCTTCCCCTCGCGGGGAGCCCAGCCGTTAATGATCCTTCCGCAGGTTTACTTACGGAAACCTTGTTACGACTTTTACTTCTTCTAAATAGTTAAGTTTGATCGTCTCGGGCACTCCGCCAGGGCCGTGACCAACCCAGGCGGGGCCGATCCGAGGACCTCACTAAACCATCCAATTGGTAGTAGTGACGGGTGGTGTGTACAAAGGTCGGGGACTTAATCAATGCGAGCATATGACCTGGGCTTACTGAGAATTCCTTGATCATGGGAAATAATTGCAATCCCCGATCCCTATCACGAGTGGGGTTCAGCAGGTGTCGGCGAAGGGTAAACACACACTGATCCACTCAGTGTGGCACGCGTGCAGCCCCGGACATCCAAGGGCATCACAGACCTGTTATTGCTCAATCTCGTGTGGCTGTACGCCACTTGTCCCTCTAAGAAGTTGGACGCCGGCTGCTCGGGGCCGCGTAACTAGTTAGCATGTCGGAGTCTCGTTTGTTATCGGAATTAACCAGACAAATCGCTCCACCAACCGTGTCAGGGACGGGTGAGGTTTCCCGTGTTGAGTCAAATTAAGCCGCAGGCTCCACTCCTGATGGTGCCCTTCCGTCAATTCCTTTAAGTTTCAGCTTTGCAACCATACTCCCCCCGGAACCCCGGTTTCCCGGACGCTGCTTGGTGGGTCATGGGAATAACGCCGCCGGATCGCTAGTTGGCATCGTTTATGGTCGGAACTACGACAGTATCTGATCGTCTTCGAACCTCCGACTTTCGTTCTTGATTAATTAAAACATTCTTGGCAAATGCTTTCTCTTTCGCCCATCTTGTGCCGGTCCAAGAATTTCACCTCAGCTACCTTGTATGTTCGCAGTTTATAAGATATAAAATGTGTTTGTTTTACTTATATTGTTGATTTTCTTATAATATTGCAGACCAGTTTTGAATTGAAATGAAATTTGCTACACAAACATAGGTTCATATGGCTCATGTTTTATTGTTAAATATCAAATAAATCAATACAATTTGAATATTGCCTCCCAGCATTTAAGAGTGGCTAAATAATTCCTGCCATATGAGTGATCAGTACTCGCCATTAAGTAGGATAATACATGGTTTGCACTGACACATGGTGACATGATCATATGGTGTGACACTATATCATTTGGTGTGACATTCCAAATTGTAAAAAAATAACATAGCTTTATTAATGATAAAACCTGAAAATGTTAATGGACTACATAAAAAATGGCATCAGCAAGAGTCAAAAATATTTTTATAATTTTATAGCAAGGTTTATCTCAATAAATGGAAAATGTGTTAAAAGACCGACAGTGTAGGTCTCACATTGAGCGACGATTTAGAAAATAATACACAAATTTAATTAATTTTCACAAAACTATAATGGATCAAAGTCTAGTTAGGATAAATGACTTTGATAAGTGAGTAACTTAAGAAAGGTATTATCCATTTTCAGTTTATATACAATTATTTTCATGTCACACCATATGACGATTTTAGGCACTACTGTAACAAATTGTCACATAAATTCTGATTTCAATTGAAAATCTAAAAACAATATATGTTTCTATAAAGATGAGAGTAAGTAGAACAAAAGTGACCATATTTATGCCTGTTATTTAAAATTTTTGTAAAAACACTTTTTTCTGGTATTTATGTCACTGACCCATATAAAAAAAAAACAAATCTTATGCCAAATATACAGGCTAGGGCTTTGATTACAGACACCCAAAAGGATTTTAGTTGTAAGAGCCCTTTTCCCCATTGTGTCAGAGTTCAGCTAATCTGGATCAAGCCCTCAAGTTTGTGCTGTACATCTTAGCGGGCATTCATTCCCTACACCTGTGTTTGTATTGTCAACTTCCCTAAAATGACATAGCGGTTCGAGCCAGCCACCTTCCCTGTGTGTGGTGTGGGACTCTACCCTAGCCTAGCGCCAGGCTAATTCGAAGTGAGACAGGTTGCATCGGCGGGCCTACGTGAGACTTGCGGCCAGTTGCTCAGAAACAGAACATTTTTGCGCAATATGTGAAGCCTACCTCGCCTGCTTCCAGTTAAATGCGTCTCTCGCCATGTAGTTGACTCACCCTGCTGAGTTGCCGACTGTTAAAGCAGGAAAGAAATGACAGCGATAAATCAGCTTTTTACTGCTGTCTCCATGTCCTGCCCCTACTCCCCTCCCTCCTCGCTCAGTCGCATGTGTGATTAATTAAGGGCTCTTTGAAGGAATGACGACATCATCATCTGGCACGATCTGAAGTACATGTCTGCGTTCGACTATGCTTCCATGAAAACTATGATGTAATGCCATGTGGGGTTTTTTTCTGGGGGTGGTGGTGGTTAAAGTTGTCAGTGAGGCTTGAGATTGCAAGAAGCATGCACACAGTGATTCGTCGCAGTAAAGTCAACTGTTTTTTTTTTTTTTTGTGTGTGTGTGTTCTGTTTAGACTTGTGGTCTGTCTCTGGTACCGCGAAGGCATCGCACAAATCTCGCCAAACTGTCTCCACCTACCGCCATTCTGATCCCATCTCGCCTTTGCACTTCCTCACATAATAAAAAACCATGGTCCGGGACGGTCGTTTCAAAAGCCGATGGTGTCTGCACTACAACAGGCTGAGTGAAGCTCCCTGGCGTGAGCAGGATTCTCGCTGATTCCGTCGATGAACTTTCATTTTTGTGTTGTTACAAGCGTAGCAGTAACCAAAAGCTGGAGATGACAGATAAAGATAAAGATAGCGAAAGGCAACGAAGGAGAGAAAACAATGTTACTTCAGCTCTTACTGGTTCAATGTGTGTGTGACCAGGATCAAATTTGCTCTCGTCAGCGTAAAATACACTCTGTACATGTTGATTTAACAAAATATTCCGAAGGCAGGAGGGATACGATGGTAAAAGGAGATATATGCGGACAGATAATCAGGCCACGGTGCGAGAGAACATGAAAAAACTCAGGTAGCAAACAAATCCTCGGTGAATCTGTACTTCTTCCAACTGCCCTCGAGGAAGAATTGAAACAAGAGTTTCTGACTTTCTGATAAAGGGGAAGGAGGGGGCTAAATGTCATATAGTATGCCAGTTAGTTCCAGATTTAGAAAAATATATAAACAAACATGAAACTGCGCAAAGCCACAGTGTATAATGTGCGTGCCTCCAATGAAACGTCTCCATTAAATGTCATTAAATGACAGAAGAGCGCTCAATTGGCCGATGTGCTACAGGGATGCAAATTGGGAAGGGTCTGCCGGGATAGGGTATTATAGCGTATTTGTGGGCCAGAAGATTCTGAGCTTGTTCATGTTCAGGTATCCTCCGCCCTCATTGTGAGAGGTTTCGACCAATGAGTGTATAAGAAACAGTGGCGACGGGCGCGAGCTTCGGAAGAGAGCCGCGTGCTGTCTCACTCTCCTGAGTTGGCAATAGGGGGCCTCATATGCCTTGTACATAGTTCCCTAATTGGACATTCCAGACTCGAGTGGGATTGGAGATGCGAAATTTTTATAATATAAAAAAAAGAAAAAAGACAAAAAAATAAGTGAATGTGAGACCGCAATTCGCCGTGCCACAGCAGCAGTTTGACACACCAAATGGGAAAACACTCCGGACAGGAATACCTTCCATTCACCCTGATCCCTCACCCTGATCAGAGCTCATGAGAACTTTCCAGAGTGAGGCGAGAAGACTTGACTGTTTGAACTTAAGAGGGGCCGGGTGCTGTAAGACCATGCAGTGGGAGACAGAATTAAATGAGGAGGCCAGTGCTGTCTACTCTGAGGTGAAGGCTCACAGCTGTGGAGGATTGGGCTTCATTCGATGCCCCAGGCTGCCTCGAGCGAGTCTGCGTAAGCAAAAGGAGTAGCCCCCTTTGACCTCCACGATGAGTCAGAGTCTCTGAGTGCACGACCTTGCTCCTGCGTCACAGGCTGTTTATGACTCTGACAGTGAGTATCATCTTGAGAGCGCACTATCTGCGCAAAGTGCTTGTAGTGCTTTAGACAGCTGCGGGGCCTTCTGTGGCAATCTCAGTTTAGGCGAACGGGGGCCATCATGATCTCCGCAGATAACCAAGGTCGAGCTGAAACATGATTTCACTCTGTTTCGCTTCCTGGCTCTTTATGATGTCATGTCTTACTTGAGGAATTGGTCACAGTCTACCTGCAAGTAAGGTAGATTAGATCCGATAGGCACCTTGGGAACGGAGTGGTTTGCAAGACATGACAAATCCACGGTCTGCCGTCATTGTTTCGAAGAACCGCATCGTATTTGAGAGCTCAGCTGTTGTCTGAGACATATTCCTGGAGCCGCTGACCCTATTGAACTCAATGGGCTTACTTCATCCGTGCTCTGCATCCTAATCATTTTGAGATATTTTATGTTTTGTGCAAAATTCTTGACAAAAAACTGACACGTGGCAGTTTGAAACAAAGACAAGAGTTGGGCTTAATCAAAATTCATACATTCACTGTAAAGTTCAGTGTGAAATACGTAAGCTGTTCCAGCTGGAAGAAAACTAGGATTTCAAGAGTCAAACCAACATAAATAATGGCAGGGAACTTTTATAAATTCTGTGATGAGAAAAGCCAAAATCCTCATTCTTTACCATCAGCATTTGTTTTACTCTTTTGTGCTGCGCAGTCATATGATCTTGGAAAGTTTAAAATGGGGGAAAAAGAACAATGTAAGCGATATGGAAAATTTGGGAGGCGAGATCAAGCCAGTCTCCCAAGACAAAGCTCATCTGTGGAAAATAATGTATAATGGTCGATGTTATTGCATTATATTTCCATACTGGAGTTTATAAGATTGATGGGGCATGCTGGGAGATGCTTAGCCACAGTGGAGAGGACAGGACAGACCGTGCTGACCACACAGAATATATTGGCTGCCAGCCATTCATCAATTTTATAGTTTAACATATCAGGTCATATCCAACACTCATCTAGTCCACACCATGCCCCGACTGCAGATAAATCTATTCTTATATGACTCAGAACACATACATTTCGCTTTATCATTGTTTATTTTAACAAATTTTAGGCCAGCATGAGTATTTTTTTTCAACGCTTCATAACCCATTTGCTGCTGTTAAATAGCCATGCGCTTGAGCGATGTGACCTACTTACAATTGTTGGGCATAGAGATAGATAGATAGATAGATAGATAGATATACTTTTCCAAATGGAAGTTACAAAGTCTTATATGAAAAGAAAAAAGTGTAAAATCATGATTAAAAAAATGAAGATCAATATAAAACTCGACACTAAGTAGGCGTACACTGGGCAACCCCTGACCTTGTATGTAGCCTCGGTTTTATGATACAATAGCCAAACACTTCTGGGAAATTTCTAATTCTTGATGTAGATCAGTGCTTCTCAAACCTCTCCTGGAGGACCACCTGTCCTGCATGTTTTAGATCTTTCCCTGTTTTAGCTCAGGTGATTAAAACGATCAGCTCGTTATTGACCCTCTAAAGCTGATTGATATCATCCTGATTATTTGAATCACCTGTGCTGGGGCAGGGAAAGATCTAAAACAGGCAGGACAGGTGGTCTTCCAGGAGAGGTTTGAGAAACACTGATGTAGATAGATAGATAGATAGATAGATAGATAGATAGATAGATGTAGACTCAAGCTACCTTACAGGTATCCAGAGTAATGAAAGACACAAAATATACCAAAATCACTGTCTACAGTTTCTCGTCTTCCAGTTTCATCGGAACCTGTTCATCAAGCGGCCAATGAGAATGTGCGTGTTTTGTGTGTGGAATAATACGGACCGAGCGGCAGCCGTTGCATGGAGAGGTGTGTCACAGCACAGCACGCTTGTGTAAATGCCGTGACGGGCAGTGACGCACAACGTGTCTGCGGCTTTGAGTTTTCCTCCAGCTGGTCTTGTTTACTGTAAACAGTGGGGTGGAATGCTATTTAGGTCTGTTGGTGGTGGTGGTGGGGGAGGGTTGGGTGTGCGTTGTGGTTCCATTGAGACTGTGAGACCAACCCCCCAACACACACACACACACACACTCTCTCTGTGCCCATGAGGAATGTTTGCTCTCGCAGTGTCCTGTTACACAGAAGGGATAAAGAGGAAGTCCATGTTCTCCATTAAGTGCTCCCTTGCTTACAGAGCCTCATAACCTCACGGTATCACACAAACTCATAGACGCATTTACCTGGACTATCTCTCATGTTGACATGCCCGTGATACCACTCACATCCGTGGGAGTCCGAGTAGTTAATTCAGATGAGTTTATTTGGATAAAAACAGCTCGTGAATCATTTCAATTCCATCTTGATCTTCTGTTATCTTCTGTTCCATCCCTGCGTTACGTCTCATTGGGAATCTCAGCAAGCTGAGGACCACCAAACTCTTACATAATTTATTACTTTTGCTGACCATAGCAAAAAAAGTATATTACAAAACTGGGCAGACAAAAGCAAAATTGTGCATGCAATTGATGATTCACAATAAGAAGTTGGAAAATACATTATGACTATCAATAACCAAGCAACGCAAAGTCTGGCTACATGCTGCAATGTGAGAGTCATTGATGCCTGACAATCCACCACATTCCCGATCGTCCCCTCTTTTCTCTAAGGCACCTTTAAGCCGCTTTCACACCGGACGCGAACCAAATTTTTTGAGCAACAGATTACATTCAAAGTCAATGCAAAGACGCGAATATACGCGCCCGGTGTGAAAGCGGCTTTACAGAGTTTTTTTTTACCCCCCTTATCCCTTCTTTTCCAACCCACTATGACCCCCACCCCCAAAATACATTAATATGCACGTACACACACACACACACACACTACTTCATTACAAATTTGCCATCACAAACACATTTAATTATTGAAATATTACGACTCATATTTTTTTTCATCCTGGCCTTAATACGGCATCATCTGTTTCTGCTCTTTTTCCCGGATGTTCCATGTGACTGTTTTACAACAGAAGAAAAAATAATTTCTGTTCCATCTCTTGTTCTTTATATTTGTTTCCTGGGGAGATCAAAAGGTCAAAGGGTGTTTGGAACTGAAGACTATCCGTTCTATTGTCTAACTAGCATCTTCACTTCATCTTTCTCTACCCTCTTCTTCCTTCCCTGCACCCAGTCTCAGGAGAGAGAGACCGAGAGAGAGAGAGAGAGAGAGAGTCTAAGAGGGAACACAGACTTTCATTCTGTGAAGTATGACAACATGAATGAAAGGTTAGATTGGCAAGATCTTGGAGCGGAAAGAACCAGCCAAAGGCGGCATCTTTCCATCAGAATATGAGATTATACACGTACTGTATGTCTGTATATCCACTGGTGTATCTGTGTTGTGTCTGTCTGCGTGCATACCAGCGCGTGTGTGCATTCGTGACTGCGTGTGTGTGGGTTTGAGTCTGTGGGAGAGAGACGTGTCTTGTAATTTTGTCTGTGTGTGTGTGTATGTCTGTGGGTGCGTGTGCGTGTGAAACACAGATTTATTGCTCAAATTTTGTGTGTGAGAGAAAAACTGAATGTGAGAAGGAGAGGGAGAGACAGAGAGATGACAGATCGTTGTACCAATAGAAAATTGCGTAAAGCCGATACCCCAGGAGGAGGAGCTGAGGATGGAGAGAAAAGACAACAAAAAGTAGAACTCTTGCCAACTACTGACAGGAGGCTGGACTGAGGTGAGCGCCTGGCTCTCCCTCCCTCTCTCCCTCCCTCTCTCCTCCTCCATCCTCCCTCCGTCACTTCTGCACAACAGAGAGATGAACCTGCCTTTGTGACTCTGGCTTTAGTAACTGCTTGTCAGGGAGAACAGATGCACCAGTCGGCACAAACACTCACATATGTGCTGGAAACCCTATCAGCTTTCAAAGTAAGGCGGGCTTTAGGTCGACACTGTTTCTCGCTGAAACACACGCACACACACACACACACACACACACACACATATACACATTTCACACACGCATGTGCGCGCACGCACACACACGCACAACTACTCAGCTGTGTCCAGGAACAGGATCGACGACCCAAACCGAAGGTGACTGACGAGGTGAGACTCATCCTGAGATTTTTTCGCTGCTTATTTTTGGTCTTTGAATAATTGCACCTTTAAGACAAAATAATCAACTGTAAGATTTTAAGATTTACTGCTTTGTAAATAAATGTTGAAGTGATTTTACTTTTTTTTTTTTTTTTGGAAATGCACTATTCAGATCCTAATTGTTGTAGGTAACATTTTATTATTTCACTTTAGATTTCTGGCGCATTTCATAGTCCTCGCACACAAATGATTTTTTTTCTTTTTGCAGGGGGAGGTTAAACTTTTGCCACAGTCCCTAAGAATTCAGCTCTCCTGAGGGCGGTTGAGTGGGATTTTAAAGGGCTGACTGCTGGGGAACTGCTGTACACATCGCACCAGTCTGTGTGTGAGTCCCTCCCAAATACTCACCGTTAGACCCCACCCCACGCCCCCACACTCTCTGTCACAGAGGCAAGAGGAACAGAGCCCACCCCTCAAAAAAAGCACTCTGAGGAGAAGTGAGTGAACTTAGACCCAGAGAATTCAGAGCAGCAGGACAGAGGTGTGGAGCAGGACTGTAGCAGCCATTCTGTGACAGGGCTGAGGAGACTCACTGTTCTGAAGGACACCAGGGACCGGGGCGCAATGGACATTCTCGGAGAGACGGGAGGGCGACTCGCCGGCAGGCGGATGGAGAATCACGCCGCTGCCGGCACCTGCCTGGATGCCCCGCCGCCGGAGGATGAGACGGTTTGTGCGGCGCTGGCCCGCTATGAGGCTACACTCCGGGACGCCCTGCGGGAGATCCACGCTGACGTGGGAGCCTTCAAAGCCGGTGTGGAGCAGCGGCTGGACGAAGCGAGTCGGGCAACCGGGCCTCTGGGCCGGGCCGTGACCCAGCTCCAGCAGGAGAACCGCCAACTCCGCGGCCAGCTGGAGGCGCTTACAAGGCAGCTGGAAGCCCTGACAGGGACAGTGTGCGACAGGGGTCCCCTGACGAATAACGGCAACCACCGGGCAGACCTGCCCAGCCCACCCCTGGCTCTCGGCCCCCGGGGGACCCACTCACCTGCGTCCCCGACCAGCAGCTTGTCAACAGGCTTCTCTTCAGGGCCGAGCCCGGCCCCCGCGCTGTCCCCAACCGCCGCACGCTTCTCTAGTCGAGCTACCTTCGCTGTTTTCGGCAAGACGAGCGTGAGTAATGCTTGAGCTCTGCGGCGAGGGTTTCCTATGTGTGTGTGTGCATGTGTATATATATTCGTGTGTGTGCGTGTGTGCGTTTGCTGCATTGGTATGAGTATGTATGTGGATGTGTGCGAATGTGCGTGTTTGTGTGGAAGTGTGTTTTCGTTTACATTTGGATGTGTGTGTGTGTGTGTGTGCGTGCGTGCGCAATTGTGTGCAATTGCACGAATGTGAGTATATCCGTGTTTATGTGTACGTGAGGAAATATATTTACATGCCTTGTTTGAAGAGTAGGGTTGGTGGAACATGGGGTGGAGAAAGCTTAAACTTGATTGGCTGTCACTGGTCAGCTGGCTTGTTGAGTGAAAACCTTATTTGCCTTGAGGCCTGAGTGGAAAGGTTTTTTTTTGTGTGTGTGTGTGGTGATTTGTAGTGGCTGTGGCTTCTCGAGTTTGCTGTCTAATCTGCGCGCTGAATGCAGGCATTCCTGCACTGTAATTATAGTAAGAGCAGGTTCAGATCATTCATGCGCAGCGCCAGGTCAGCGCTGGCGATCTCGCACGGATGTTATCCCTTACCAATTAGACATAGAGTTAAGTTAGTGGTGGAGTCATATACAGTGAGTTCCGTATATGGTGAATGTGACTATTTTGATGGATCGTAATTCCTGTATGGTCAGCATGGTTGTATGAAATTCAATATCCTCAAATTAAAATTATCTGTACTCTATGGAGTGAATCACGTATGAATTAGAGCACTTTAAAACTTGTCTCGGTCTATAAGTGCTTTTGGTTCTCACAGTATGTGTAACTTTGCCAAGACCGCTAGCTTAGCGGAATTCTCACGGAGAGTTTTACATGACCACTTTCCATAAAAATATTTCCAAATAACGGTGAAACTGTAGCTGCTCAAACTTCAGATATGCGATTTGGTTTGTTTTCCTTTGCTTTATCTCTTGAGCTGTGAGACGAATTGCATGCCTGGTGCTGAATACATCTATTGTTCAGAGATCAGATTCCGTTTTTTTTTTCACTCTTCTTTGATTAGATTTTCCCCCTCCCGTTCGACGTCCACCATTGTTATTGCGCTGAGAAACCCAGTGCTTCACTCCCTGCCAGCTGTTTTCTGTCACTCCGATCGGAGCCGGGTGTATTCTCAGAAATAAGTGCTCTCTCACATGGAAAGGCACGCACAAACACACACTCTCATCCCTATGCGTGATCATAAGCACACTCTTATTAACATCATTTCACATGCCCACTGGCGCTTCAATTGAACAGAACTTATTTATTCATACAGATTACATCATGCTATTTCTGCTCGAAATATCAGGCAGCCCATCTGACATTTGAATCCTGCAACTCCATATGCAGACAGTATGCTCCCTTAAATGATTTTTTATTTATTTTGTGGTCATGGTGATCCATATGCAATAAATTTATGAGTATGGGCCTTGAATTGCCTTTAAATTTATTCCACAGAAATTCAAATTAAGAGTGCTTATACATGGGACCTGCATGTATGGAAAACATATTGACAAACTGTTATTTGAGGGCTAAACCTCTTGAGCGTGCTTTTATATTGAGGTGCGACGACTGTAAAAACTGTATTGTAATGTACAATTTGGACTTGGCTAGTAGAGGTGTGTTTCTCGTTGCCAGGCACATGATGCCTGCACATGCCTGCGATGTCTCGCATCCGCAAGAAGGCCCCGCCTTCTCCCACCTGTTACCTCCCTGTTAGGGAAAGTGAGGAAAATGTCCGCTCATTAGAAGAGTCCCCTTGCGCGAAATGTGGGTGCAGGGAGTCAGGACGTCGCACTTTTTGGGAAGTCGCCATGTTTATTTGACATGTATTGAAATGAACTGAGAACATTTGAACGGACTGTAAAAAAAAAAAAATACATCTTAAATGTGCTTTAGTCTTACACTGAGGAATTTGCAATGAAATAAAATAAAATATTAGAATATTAAAATAATAGCTTGTAAAAAATTGCAGTTTGCTTGAAAAGGGAAGTTTTCTTAATTCATTGGGGAATCTCTAGATGAGTCAAACTTGTCTCACCTTGCTGGCAACATTTTTCTCATTGGGCAAAAAATATTTCCGCAAAATATGAAACCAGCAGTACTGCTTGGTCTTTTTTATTTTTGTTGTGTGGGGTTTGTTTGAAAATAGGGATGTGATCGCTTTGGTCATTTTGGTGCATTGGCCAGGAAATAAACTCTGGGACGTCATTTCCTTGCTCCAATCCCTCCATGGCCTTGTGAAGCTCCTCTCCCAAATGTCATTTAATAACTTCCATGTCCATGTTACCACTCACTCTTCGATTCTGAATTCTTGCCTGTTATGCATCTTTTACGTTGGACTGAGGCCCAATGTAGCTGGTGACGGAACAGCCACACTATCTCTCTGACCCATTCTTCTTCTGAGGAATCAGTACTTATTTGCGGTTAGCGCATAGCCTCCCTCACTCTGTCCATCCTGTCTCTCTACTCCTCTCCTCTCCTCTTCTCCCCATCCCCACTCCTCTCCTCCGCAGGTCACAGTAGAGATGAGCTCTGAGGGTATCTGGTGCCGAATGCTTCCTTTGACAGTCTGACCACACGCACAGCTTATCGTCAGTGTACACTTTTTTGGGTGCCTCCATCAGAGCCTTGACACAGTGCATTACTATCAGTGTGTGTACAGATGGATGTGGGGTCGCAGGGTTATCTGGGGCTCTACTGTACTGTAAGACAGCGTGAGTACTCTGTAAATCTCCAGTCCTCTCTCCCTCTCCACAGATGCAGAGAGCGGAGGAGTTTGGGCAGGACGTGTGTTTTACAGCTGTGCTCTAGGGTCTATGCAACTGTAGGACGCCCCGCGTCCCTATAGGCCACTGGGGGGTGCTGTCTGCGAGATTGTGCGTGTATGTGTGCGTTATTTCGCCTATTAGTGCGTGTGTACGTGTGCGTGTGTATGTGTCATTTGCCTGCGCATGAGCGTGTGTGCTTGTGTGGAATCTGTGTGCGTGTGTCCATGTGTTGCTGTGTGCCTAGAGTTGTGTGTATGTGTTTGTGTGTGTGTCCATGTTGTGTACCTATGAGTGACCATGGATGTGTGTATCATACATACATATGTGAGTGTCTATGAATTGTGTGTGTGTGTGTGTTTGTGCATGAGACCTCTGTGTCATCCTGGCTATGTGTGTGTGTGTGTGTGTGTGTGTGTGTGTGTGTGTGTGTGTGCGTGCGAGTGGCCATGTTGTGTGCCTATGAGTCATCATGGCTGTGTGTCTATATGTGAGTGCACTTGTGTGTGTGTGTATGTGTGTGTGCTTACATATTTGTGTATCTATAAATGTTATCTGTGTTTGTGCGTGTTTGTGTGTGTGTGTGTGTGTGTGTGTGAGGCCTGTGAGCGATCCTGGCTGGGTGTGTGCTTGTACATGTACGCGCATGACTGCGCACGTGTGTGTGTATGTGCATGTGCGTGCACCCGTGAGATCAGCAGAAACTCTGAGCAGTCACACATGCAGAATGAGAATGCACAGAGAGCAGCAGATGGGAAGGAGTTTCAGGGGGAATGGACACAAACAAGGAAACATCAGTTCATCACTCAATCATGCAAGAATACTCTCACACAAAGCAGCCTTCTTCCTCCCTCACGCGCTGAAGGCAACAGAAACAGACGTGTCCACACAGCATGACATCACCATCTGCGGGTCCCTGTCCCGAGCCTCTAGCCGTCGTTCAGCTTCTAGTTTTTTTTTGGTTGGGAAAAGATGCTGGAGTTTTGGGGCTCAGAAATAGCCAAAGGATCTGATTGGCTTCCAACCAAATGCCCCAGCGTTCCTCAGACGCTCATAGGACACAGTCTGGTGGAGACCTTAATTCTAGCCCCCTGAAAAAGGTTCTTATTTGATCAGATCTGACGTTAGGAAAGGAAATACCATTGAATGAAGGGTAAGGAGTGACATATCGAATTTCTTATTTATCAATAAAGTGCATATCAATATCACTGAATGCTATTATCTGCTGTTTGAAGCAGAAAAACATACAGTATAGCACCACTCCCTCAGTACTCCTGACCAAGGAACTGTCCTCAGAACTGAAATTGTTCCCTGGACACTGCTCTATGGCTGCCCGCTGCTCCTGAGAAACCAGGATGGGTCAAATGCAGAGGACAATTTACCTCATGGGGTTTAATAAAAAAAGATTTTTTTAAGCCACAGAAGCATAAATCACAATTGTATACCATAAAGCTATGAGTAAGGAGACTTGGCTGATTCATGAATGAACATGATGCAGGAAAAGAACAGCTGTTGAGCGGTTAGCTCTGTTGCCAGCAAGAAGGAGGCTGTGGAAGTAAGTTCTGTCAGGCCTGCATTTTTCCCTTATGGACTTTGCATGCTCTCCAGGTGCTCCGGTTCTCTCCCACTGTTGAAATACATAAAACCAGGGCCTACAGATGAGAATTAGCCTGTTGGGACTAACTCTAAAATGTTTATAGGAAGTGTTATTAATGAGCATTTAGCCTGTGAAATGAGCTAATAAATAGTATTTTGAAAAGCTGTATATTACAAAAGCCAAAACCAGTGAAGTTGGCACGTTGTGTAAATCGTAAATAAAAACAGAATGCAATGATTTACAAATCCTTTTCAACCTATATTCAATTGAATACACTGCAAAGACAAGTTACTTAATGTTCGAACAGGTAAACTTTGTAATTTTTTGCAAATATTAGTTCATTTGGAATTTGATGCCTGCAACATGTTTCAAAAAAGTTGGCACAAGTGACAAAAAAGACTGAGAGAGTTGAGGAATGCTCATCAAACACTTATTTGGAACATCCCACAGGTGAACGGGCTAATTGGGAACAGGTGGGTGCCATGATTGGGTATAAAAGCAGCTTCCCTGAAATGCTCAGTCATTCACAAACAAGGATGGGGCGAGGGTCGCCACTTAGTGAACAAATGCGTGAACTGATTGTCGAACAGTTTAAAAACAACATTCCTCAACGAGCTATTGCAAGAAATTTAGGGATTTCATCATCTACGGTCCGTAATATCGTCAAAAGGTTCAGAGAATCTGGAGAAATCACTGCACGTAAGCGACAAGGCCGAAAACCAACATTGAATGCCCGTGACCTTCGATCCCTCAGGCAGTACTGCATCAAAAACCGACATCAGTGTGTAAAGGACATCACCACGGACAAAACCACTGTCCGTAACTACAATTGTTGCTACATCTGCAAGTGCAAGTTAAAACTCTACAATGCAAAGCGAAAGCCATTCATCAACAGCACCCAGAAACGCTGCCGGCTTCGCTGGGCCCAAGCTCATCTAAGATGGACTGATGCAAAGTGGAAAAGTGTTCTGTGGTCTGACGTGTCCACATTTCAAATTGTTTTTGGAAACTGTGGACGTCGTGTCCTCCGGACCAAAGAGGAAAAGAACCATCCGGACTGTTATAGGCTCAAAGTTCAAAAGCCAGCATCTGTGATTGTATGGGGGTGTATTAGTGCCAAGGCATGGGCAACTTACACATATGTGAAGGCACCATTAATACTGAAAGGTACATACAGGTTTTGGAGCAACATATGTTGCCATCCAAGCAAAGTCTTTTTCATGGACGCCCCAGCTTATTTCAGCAAGACAATGCCAAGCCACATTCTGCACGTGATACAACAGCATGGCTCCGTAGTAAAAGAGTGCTGGTACTAGACTGGCCTGCCTGTAGTCCAGACCTGTCCCCCATTGAAAATGTGTGTTGCATTATGAAGCGTAAAATACGACCACGGAGACCCCAGACTGTTGAACAACTTAAGCTGTACATCAAGCAAGAATGGGAAAGAGTTCCACCTGAAATGCTTCAAAAATTGGTCTCCTCAGTTCCCAAATGTTTACTGAGTGTCGATGGCGATGTAACACAGTGGTAAAAAGGCTCCTGTGCCAACTTTTTTTGCAATGTGTTGCTGCCTTTAAATTCTAAGTTAATGATTATTTGCAAAAAAAAAATAAAGTTTCTCAGTTTGAACATTAAACATCTTGTCTTTGCAGTGTATTCAATTGAATATAAGTTGAAAAGGATTTGCAAATCATTGTATTCTGTTTTTATCTACAATTTACATAACGTGCCAACTTCACTGGTTTTGGGTTTTCTAAAAGCCCATATCAGTGTTACAGTGCAGAGTTGTTTCTGTGGGTTTCTCCATTAGAATCACTGCTGCGGGATGCTGCCAGATGAACTGACACAAGGTTCACACTAGTGAAATATCATACCTGGATGTGGCCTGTGTGTATTTGTCAATTTCTGGTTTTGACCTGGCTAGGAAGGAGGGGATCAGCTGTAAATTCGTTATTTCGTAACCACGGCAATCTGCGTCATCTCTAATGCTCATGAAAAGCACTGCTCATGGATTCATGAGTGAGAATTTACCTTCCACTATTGCCCCCTGAATGTCAGCCTCCAGTCTTCACTTTGAAGGACTCAGTGCACCCGCTTTAGTGTGCCTATTGTACGTCGAGTCCAGTCTCATTCCAAATCGTCATACAGTGACGCTACCCGATTAAGTGTTAATATATGACAAAAAGGAGGCTTTTGGCATTCTTATTTGATGCCATTGTTGAAATGAACCCTACCCCCTAACCCCTAACTTGAACCCTAACCCTAAACATCAAATAAGGACGTCAAATGCTTCCTTTTCTTCTTCGCATATAGACACTTGGTCAGGTAACATCACTATATGACAAGTCGGGATGAGAATGTATTGGTATGTTGTGAACTGAACAGAAGCAGACTGCTGTTTATCTGAAGTATTTGTATACATGCTGCTTGATGGAAGGCAAGTTGATTTAATCCACAGATGGAATAGTTCAGATGATCGCCTGAGGGCATATCCTGCTGTATTGTTGCTAGCGATTGCTTATTATTGGGGTATCTGAGTGTTCATTTAATCAGCCTCCCCCATCTCCATTCAGCTTTTAAACACAGGCTGCTCATAGGGCTTGTAAAATTTCATGGGGGGATTTTAAGCATGTAGTTCCCTCTTTCACCCTATTCCAAACGAGTCTGATTTTCCATGCACATTCCTTCACAGTTCCATGTTAAAACCATTCGATCCTGTCGATGGATGACTAGGCTTACTAGAGTGCCAATCCCAACAGCTCAAATTCCAACAGCCCATATTTAATGTCCTATATTTTAATTAGAAACATTATAGGTTTCTAATTAAAAATACATTTTTAATTAGATATTTTACATATTTACATACATATTTTTTTAGTTAAAAATACATTATTATATTTACATTGCAAATCTCGCTATATATTTTATTATTTGCCTGCCATCAATGAATGATGATGACGTGCACTAGAAACAGCTGGTTGGGAGAGAAAGGGAGGGAAAAAAGCAAACAAAAAAAAGCAGATCATTTGCTATGGATCTTGCACAAAGCCAACAAATATGGGTCATTTTTTTTTGGTCACCATATGTTGCGAATTCTCAAGCTTAATTACTTTGAGGAATATTCGCCACCCGGCTTGCATATGTACGTCATGTTCCAACAGGAGAATGTTGGCTGGTTTGCCAGTAACTGATTCCCCATAAGCAGCTGTAGCGCAGACCCTAGGAAGTTGTCAAATTCTTCTCCGAGAACGTTCACCGGGAACGAGGGCCAAATCCACATTTAAGGGCCTGTTTCTGCAAGCCATGCTTAAACTGACCTTTCCGTGTTCTGGCAAGCTCTTTCTTCTGTTTGGCTTTCCACATCATTTTCCCTAATATAACCTACAAATGACCTTTAAAATCCTCCAGCAGTAATGACAGCCTACCTACAGAATTCACTGTTCAAGTTCCAACAAGGAGATCGGTAAAGATTAAGATCTAAACTTTTTGAGTGCGGAGTTTAAAGCACTGACAAGCTTTGTTGCGAGCATAAAAGTGTTGATAGTTTGGAATACTAACAAGCAAACAGAGAGCGCAGGAAATTTAGGTATGGAAGTTGATAAAATGTAGCTCTTTCGATTAACCTCAAGTTGACGCTCAAATGAGGGAATTGTCTTGTCAAATGTTTTACATTAGCCAGGATTGATTAAAAAAAGGTGCCATGCCTTTATAAAAAATTGGTCTTAACGAAAAAAGCTTTTATCTGTTAAATTAATAACTTTATATCTTCAGACTTTTTCCACAGTTACAGTCTGACCAAGCTCTAATAGAAAATAACAAAAAAGGGGCAAGGGATATTTCCAGCATGTTATTAAGGAATCACACACACACACACACACACACACACACGCACACATCTTGCAGAGTTTGCACACATTGTACTCTAGGGCCCATACAACATACTAGCAAGTATACTTACCTATTGGCACATCCTGGCTATACTTGAGCACTTCAAAGAAAACATTTTAATCAGGCGTACAGTATTGATCTACAGTGAAATGGGGCTTCAAAATAAACACAATTTTATTTGGCTTACTTGCCATTCACTGGCTGGGTCACATAACGTAGACATTCAGAGCCTGGGCTTCTTTGGACGAGGAAAGAATGATTATGTATCAACATCGCGAGAGAGAAATTCTGCGCATGAGTGCATGTCCATGTGCATGCATGAGTGTATGTGTGTGCGCGTGTGTGTGCGTGTGTGTATATGTGTGAGAGTGAGTGAGTGTGTGCACATGCCACCAATCTTTAATGCCTAACGTTATCCCTGCCTAAACACAGCACTGCTAAATTGAGTTTTCTCAGTCCTCTCTGCGCAGGGAATTTCAGTTGACTCTTTGGAAATGGCATAACTGGGCCCCCTGACATACCCACAGCCGGCCCCTGGCCTCCCTACAGCAGAGAAGCATGCCTGATATCTCCACGCTCCGCTGTGAGGATTCCTGGAAGCACCAGACCAAAAACCATTCTGAGTAGCTATTAATACAGCCAAGGCCAGAATACACTGACAGACAGAGTGGGGGAGAGAAAGGGAGAGAGAAAGTAGAGAAGTGGAAGGAGTGAATGACAGACACAGTGATTCTCCAGACCCCGCCCTCTCCGTCTTCCAGCTCCTCCAATAACTGGCAGATAATGTCTATCAGGTGACGAATGCGTCTCCCTGGTTATGGGTTACTAAAGGTCCCTTTTGATTATGACCTCACAGGCCGGCTCTCCTTGGTGCCTCCAATTGTTCTTCCAGTCAGGGGTCACAGAGAGGTCAGTCTGGACAGTGCACGGTGATTGGTTGTTGACAGGCAGAAGGATGCATGGGAAAATTCTGCACTTTCATTACTGTCTTGCTCCGCTGATCGTTGCATTCGTCCCCCGTGGAGCTGGTGGAGTCTCGACTACTCCTCGTTTTATTGCGCGTTTTAATTTTCTTTCTGTCAGTTCAGGGGTCAGGGGTTGAGGGAAATCGACAGGGGGAAGGGAGAGGGAGATGGTATAAGTTTCCAGTAGGTTCTCTCCAACCCACAGCTACGGGGACTGGAAACCTTTTTATTTTTGGATTTTATTTGCTTGTTTTTTTTGTTTTTTTTTTGCGAGTGGAGATATAGGTCGAGGGACGGGATGTAGTGATGTCTTCGACAGCTGTTGTCTCAGACTCCAAAGCCAGGCTGATTCTGAGGCCTGTGTCAGACTGAGGGCTTCACTAAAGGCCAACATGTATAACGTACCGAGCCACGTGCCTGTTCCTGCAGCAGGTGTGGCAGCGGGTAGCTATAGAGCTCCGGGGGCCGACGTCATGCAATCAGAAATCGCCATATTGGCAGTAAGGAGTGTGGTTAAAAACACTGGCAGGCATACGGCAAGCAGCTAATTTGCTGATTATATTCATGAAAAGTGAATAATTTTATTTCTTAGGTAATTTGGACAGTCATTCAAACTTTGATAACGTGGTGACACAAGCTATTTAACATACACCTTGAGCAGAGCGAATAGCTAGTTACGTTATTCTGCCCAGTTGCTAATGCTAACGTAACTGTGATGAAGAGGCACTTAAGACCTTCGTTCACAGGCGGTGCTTACAGAGCTGGAAGCGCCCGTGATCACATTTACAAAGCGCTGCTCTCTAGCGCCAATTTTTGCTAAAAGTTGCAAAGACTGTGTGAGCATTTCCTCTATGCATCGTTGTAAATGCATCGTTATTCAATGAAATGAAACCGCGAATAACTGTCGCAACTAAGCTAATGACTGTTCAATTCACAAAAGTGCAATTGGAACCGAATAAAGTCAATGATTCCGGCTATGTAGCGAAGTTGCTAATATAGCTCCCAACCATGCTTTGGGAAATCTAGTGACCCAGATTAAAATAAATGGGAACCTAAGCAATCACAGAGTACCAAGCTGGCTAAAGCTGTTGGGGTCTACAGTTGTCATAAACATTAATATTGAATAATTTGTCCCAAAATGGGGAACAGTAAGCAAACTTAAACTGTAGCAAGCTAATTGATTAGAAACTCGACTGTGGCAGCAGAAAACGTTTCTCACTATTGATATTGTTAGTGCCTCCCAATTTACGATTATGATTTGTCAGCGAGAGAGAAGTGACATTAATGAGCCCGGCGGTGTTCCAAAAGTTGAACTATTTCCAGCCGAGAGCACCGTGGGAAAAAGCTGTAAGCTGAGGACGTTTTGGTTGCTGAGGACGTTGAGCGCTGTCAATGCTAAACTTCATTGTATTTGCATTAAAAATGGATGCAGCCAGCACAAAAAAGAAGTTTCCTGACACAGGCCCTATTCATCACAAAGCTAAATTGCGTGCATTTGTATCCCTCAAGGCTCTTGTATGCTTTGAGAGACTCTATGAAGGGAAAGTTGATCAGGTATTTATAGTTGCTGCATACTGCAGGTCTGGAACATTGTCCAAGCCGGCTGAGTCAATACTTGGGAAAAGCACACCTGAGGCATTATAGGGGTCAATAATGTTTAACCTATTAAGTGTTGAATTATATAGCTCAATTTCTTGACATGTAAAGCGGGCAATTAACTCTGATGGCTTGAAATCAGCACAAGCGCCATTCATTTTCGCTTTAGCTTTTACTGCCAAAAAAAACAAAAGGAGTCACGTTGGGTCCGGAGCTCTATACTCTGAGGACGACCGCTACCGTAAATCCAGCAACAAGTTGAATCAATATGTCGGCAATGGTTATGTCTACTAGTCCCTTATGCCTTCTTAGATGGGTGGGGCTCACTTAGAAGAAATATTGGGTAATCATATTGTCCCTGGAGATGCGGTAGCGCAGTGGTCAGGTGTGCTTGACTTGAGACCGAAAGATCCTGACTTCGAGTCCTGGCCACGGCTTTCCCAGTGTGTTCTTGAACAAAATATTTCACTCCCACAGTGCCTCACTCCACCCAGGCGTATCATTGGATACCAGCAAATTTTCAGGGAAACCTGACTGAGAGCTAAGGGGTAACCTGTGATGGACTAGCATCCCATCCAGGGGGAGTAGCAGCACTCCTATTCGCATCATGCTACAGAAACCAGGGGCAAATACTGGGTCTACTGGGCCACTCAGCTCAGAACAAACTTAATCAATATAGTTCCTAGGTAGAGCATTCATTCAGGAGAGAAGAATAGGTAGAAGAAAACTGGGAGGGAGGAACTGTCAGAGGGTACTCGGGAGAGGGATAGTTGGGACTAAGTAATGGGCATAGGCATAGGGTTAGTCTATGAGATGGCACTAGAGATGGAGCTTAGTTTAAACAGCATCAATGTGGGAAAGATAAACAAAAAAGCGAGAGGACAGGTAGTTCAAGGAAAATCCAGTGTGACGCTGCGAGGGCTTCTACAAACAAAACTGGCGCCTAACATTACATGACATTAATTACATGAAGTTACATTTGATACATTGCATTTCTTTGAGGGTGTGAAGTAAATTACAGTGACTGGCATTAAGGGTCGCTAGACATTGTTAGTAGTACAGGCTAACAGGCTAAAATTCATATAACGTATCAGTCAACTCAGCTCTATGAACTGCACAGTAATGCTTCCATGTTAAGTTGAAGCTCAGTCCATCAGAGCTAAGTGATTACAATTAACAACACACGACAAAACACATGAAATATTACAATGACCATGTAAGTGGCAAGGTACCGTATCAAGGGCTGGAAAATCAGACTGGGAGTTTCTGAAAAGACCATTAACCCTTAGAGCGCTAAATGCAGCCATTGTTGCTCAATGATGTATGATACCAAAATCAAAGCTGTTGAAAATGTATCATGTGGCAACTTGTTTAAAAGAGCTCCCACTGGCGAGTCACTACTTGATAGCTTTTCAACAGCGCAAGATAATTAAATTTATGTATTTCAATGCTCTAATGGTTAATCTGACTCAATTGTCATCACTACAAGAGAAGGATTAATTCATGACAGTGTATTTTTACATTCAGGAGAGCTTGCCCACACCGGGGATGTGCACGCCACATTGTGGAGATTTCTGGATGCGCAAGTCACAACTCTGTATAGAGTTGCCAGAAATGCTCGTAAACAACTTCAATTGGCTGCTAAAAAAAAAAAAAGGCTATGTTAATCTCGACCTATGTCAAAGCCCAATGTCTGTGTACAGTTTCAGATTGATTGGCCAACCAATTAGGAACAAAAAGGGACTAAAACAGAAGGACGGACAGACCGACGGAGCTGCTCGGATCCCATTCAGACTTAGTTTGCATTATGTCCCGTTTAAACTTCTTGGCCACGGTTCTGATCAATTTGATCAGGGAATATAAAGAACCACTTTAGAGTGGTTATCTATAGTATTCTTAGTAGAAGCTTTGATTCTTTTTCTATAGTATTCTTAGTAGAAGCTTTGATTCTTTTTCTAAAAGAAAGAGTAACTAGACATCAAAACAATAATGTAGGTTAGAGTGCGCGCGTATGCATTTGTGTGTGAGTGCCGATCAGTTTGTGTATGTTTTTGTGCATGAGGGTGTTTGTGTATATGTGTATGCACTGTAAAAGAAAAAGTCTCAACTGAAAAAAGTTAGTGTCCAGGCTGCCTCAAAATTTCAAGTTATCTGAATTTAAGATTATAAGTTGAATATTACCTCAACTTGTCATCTCAAGTTCAATGAGCTTAAAATTTTAAGGCAGCCTGGACACTAACTTTTTTCTGTTGAGTCAACTTTATTTTTTCTACAGTGTGTGTACTTATTTAAGTGTCTGCCTGCATGCATACGTATTTGTGTGTGAGTGTTCATACATGTTTGTACTGATGTGTCTTGACACATGTGTATGACGTAGGTCACCTTTGTCCTGGATACTTGCTTGCAGACAAATGGAGCGTGCCGTCTTCACAGAGTGTGTGCTATGTCTTGGTGTGTGTGTCGGAGAACTGTTTCTTTGAGTGTGTGCGCCTGACAATGTGTGTTTCTTGGTGTACATGTGTCTTACAGTGCGTGCTGTTTCTTGATGTGTGTGTGTGTGTGTGTGTGTGTGAGAGAGACAGTGTGTGTTTCTTGGTGTGAATGCGTCTGGCAGTGTGTGCTGTTTCTTGGTGTGTGTGTGTGTGTGTGTGAGACAGTGTGTGTTTCTTGATGTGAATGCGTCTGGCAGTGTGTGCTGTTTTTTCCGTACAAGTGCTTGAGAGTGTGTTTGTTTTCCTCCTCCATAGAGACACGAAGGTCTCAGAGATTAATGTGCGATGCACAGAAAATTTGAATATTACTTTCAGTCACCAAACTATTTAAACATCCTGGGTCAAGCAGGGGCTCTGGCTGCAAGGACACCCTGCTACACCTGCCAACACCCCCACCTCCGAAAAAAAAAAACCCCAACACTGTGACATTACACTGTGATGAGCCCCTAATGGCCCCTCTGAGTGCGTCTTTTGTCACAACATGTCCCCAACATGTCAGAGCTCTCCATCACAGCCCTCACGCTAGACAAACAGCCCGTCTCAAATGTACTCTGTTAGACAGCAGGCAGTAAGTTCATCTCAGCAATCCTTCACTGTGATGGAAAACCCCCTCCTGCTGTCATGGCTAACCATTTCCCATGCTGTCATGAGCTAAAGTGAAAAGTTAGACAGCTGGCCCATTGCAACGTCGCGTTACAGGACCTTAGGAAAAACATGAAAAGTGAAGATATTGCTGCTTTCCAAAAACTGATGTTAGTTAACTGAAAATGTTACAAGAGTTGGTTCCACACAACTGCTTTTAAGTAACTTTCTAAAAAAAAGGCTTTAGGCTAATGTAGCGCCCCTAAGCCACTAGTGAGGCATGTAAATAGGAGTTACTTACCTATTGGGCGCCCCGAGTTCATTAGCCTTAACAATAACACCAATGTTTAAGTGTGGGGTTTTGCTGTGTTCCATAGGTAGGCTACTAGTATTACTGTGACACTGTATTTAAACAAATGAGGAATTTCCACAAGGAATTTAAATTAAATAAAAGCTTTTACTTTTTTAAGTTGACTCTTTTGTTAGAAAGACAAAAAATACAAAAATAATATACATGAAATAATGTCTTCCTTCAATATTTTACCCTTGGTTTCAAATAGGCTAAAACACACGCTGTGTGTTTTGTGCCTTTAACACAAAACACACAGCGCCCTTGGCACTTGAAAATGCAAAATACAAATCACCGTCAGTTCAATAAACCCCCTACTGCCGGCAGTATAACCAAAACACAAATGTCACCCTTGGTGCAGGCCTGTAACGTGGCTCGTGTGCGGTGAGACCAAACCAAGCGGTCGCTTCGCTCCAAGAGCAACTGAAACGTAGACAAGGTACCTCCGGCTTGGGAGAGTAGCAACGGGCCCTTGCGGTAACACCCGCGAAGCTCTCAAGGTCCTCGTGAATCTGGAAGCGCCTACGTTGAGTCTCCTTTCCTTCCACCTTGTCCAGCTGAATGGCGGATTCTCCGTCGTCTCCCCAAAATGGCGATTAGGCGTCCTCCCCTTGAGGCAGGCTACTCCTGGTATATAGACTCACGTTACGCAGCGACTGATATTAACTGTATTTTCAAACCGAAAATTTATATCAGTTTAAAGTCCCCTTCTATAGGCTACAAACGGACATTAACTGCGTACATTTATATCTATAACCATCACGGAGACAGACTAGCCGCCTGCTTCCACCATTTTCCCTCTTCTCTCACAACTCCCCCCATCCCCGTTCCAGCCGCTTCCGGTTCAAAGGTCACCACACATTTAACCAATCAGAATGTATAGAAAAATAAAGTCACATATTCAAAAAAATCAAATAAAATACAGGCCTTAATAAAATAAACCACATTCATATTCAGAATTCACATTGTATAATATCTTGCATTTGAAAATAAAATAAAAGAATATAGCACAGGGCTACACTCTCCCCCCCTTAAATGGTTTTCATGCCCCTATGAAACCAAACTCGTGAACAGGAAACACAAACTAGGGAATGTCTAACCAATCTTTATGACTACACCCCTATGAACTATAGTCAAAGGCTGGTCTCTAGATCTTCCAGCCTCATCATAAGTCAGTCTTATAACAGGTTTTATAGACCTTTTCTCTCGTCTAGGGGAGGTTCTCTGAGGTTGAGCTTCCTCAGCAGCTAATACTGGAGAATTTCTCTCAGACACAGTACCATCTCTATACTCAACAGGTGTCTCTGCATCATTAACAGTATTCACGTCCCCATCATTGTCACTCGCGTCTGGAATGACACTTTCAGCATCGGAGATCACAACAGGCTCATTGTCACTTTCAGCATGTTCAGACACACTCTCATGCTCATCAGCAGTATCCACTGCTGGCATCACTTTGTCATGGACCCTCTCAGAGACATGATCCCTAAGATCATCAAACGCCGACCTCCATCTGAATACGGGCCGAACATCAGACTCAGAGTCACTTGTCTCTTCGTCCACTAAGGGACTTGTGATCTCTCGAGGTTCCAAACTACTTGGCCTCCGGGACACAGACTTTTTCTGAGTCCTAGTTACAGGTCTCCTTGTAGGCTCTGGAACATCTGATATCCTAACCAAACTACCAATCGGCAGAATGTTGTCTCGGTGAATGGTTCTAAGCTTCCCCTTACCACTCTCTGTTTTCACCCTGTAGACAGGCAAATCAGGGAGCTTCTCCACCACCACATAAGGTAAAGAGTTCCACCTACTCTGCAACTTATGTTTCCCCTTTAACCCCAAGTTCTTCAAGAGCACCCGATCACCCTCGTCTAAAACCTGGTTGCGTAGGACTCTCTCATAGTTCTTTTTGTTTCTCAGGTGAACCTTTGTTGCAGACTTTGCAGCCAGTTCATAAGCACTCTGTAAGTCCTTCTTCAGCTCCTCCACATAACGTGAATGACTGACAGCTTCCTGTTCATCAGTGCCAAAGCACACATCAATAGGCAATCTAGCCTCTCTGCCAAACATGATGTAATAGGGTGAAAACCCTGGGGCATCATTCTTAGTGCTATTGTACGCATGTACAAGCTGGCTCACATGGCGACTCCACTGACGCTTATGCGTGTCCCTCAAGGTCCCTAACATAGAGAGTAACGTTCTGTTGAAACGCTCTGGTTGCGGGTCTCCTTGGGGATGGTAAGGAGTCGTCCTGGATTTACGGATCCCCAAAGTCCTCAGAAGCTCCTTAATCAATCGGCTTTCAAAATCACGGCCCTAGTCCGAATGAATTCGGGCCTGGAGGCCATAATGAACAAAGAACCTCTCAACCAAGACCTTAGCGACTGTCACAGCTCTTTGGTCTTTAGTAGGGTATGCTTGCGCATAGCGGCTAAAATGATCTGTGACCACCAGTATGTTCGCGAACCCACTGGAATCCGACTCTAAAGACAAAAAGTCTATACAGACAAGCTCCATAGGACCACTGGAAGTTATCTGGTGTAACGGAGCGGCTCGTGGACAGGGACTCTTCCACGTTACACACCTCCCACAGTTTCCTATGTACCTCTCCACAGTTTGGGCCATTTTCGGCCAATAGAACCTGTCTCTTATCAGATCTACCGTCCTCTCTACCCCCAAGTGCCCCATATCATCATGCAAAGCACCACACACCTGCATTCTGAACTTCTTGGGTAGTAGATGCTTGCGTTGCTCTTTTCCAGAAGCTTTAAGTGTCACTCTGTACAACAATCCATCCTGAATTCTCAATCTCTGAGCTTCACGCTTCAACAAAGCTACCTCAGGATCAGAGTCACTGGAGTTAGACGGCCACCGGCCTGTGTTCAAGGCCTCTCTAGCTACTCTGAGCACGCTGTCCTCTAGCTGGGCCTTTTGCAAATCCTTACGGGTGAACTGTTCTAGTTGACCCAAATTAAGATGGGTTGCCAATGCATACAGCCCAGGAACACCTTCAGCAGGAACTCCTAGCCTGTCGGCAACACGCACATCACTATCGGGTGACACCGGTGTGTGCACACACACACGACCACAAACAGCCTTCACATCACCCTGGGAAAGCTTCTTCCAGGGCTCAGTGTCTTCATCAATGGAGTTACGGGAAAGCAAATCAGCGTCCACATTTACTCTACCAGGGCGGTATTTGATCTCAAAATCATACGTGGCCAGAGCAGCTAACCATCTATGCCCCGTAGCGTTGAGTTTCCCTGTTGTCAACACGTAGGTGAGCGGATTATTGTCCGTCATCACAGTGAATCTCACCCCATAAAGATAATCGTGGAATTTATCCACCACGGCCCACTTAAGGGCTAGAAACTCAAGCTGGTGTATGTGATACTTCTGTTCAGCGGCATTTAAACCTCTGCTGGCAAACGCGACGGGCCTAGGGCCCTCGGGATGCACCTGATTTAAAACAGCGCCCAGCCCTTTAAGGCTAGCGTCAATGTGCAACACATAAGGCATGTTCGGGTCAGCAAAGGCTAAGACCGGCGCGTTAGTAAGGCGCTCGATGATCTCATGAAATGCCTTTGTACATGCATCCGTCCATCGCGGGCCAAACGGTTCAGTCTCTTTGTAGTAGTGCTGGTCCTTCACAACACTCAGCTTTTTGTCTTTCCTCACAGGAGCATAACCTTTAGTGAGGTCAGTCAGTGGCTTAACTATGGAGGAATAGTTGGCGACAAATCTGCGGTCATAACCACAGAAGCCAAGAAATGACCTCAAAGACTTCAAGTCTGTGGGCTGTGGCCACTGGGTTACAGCTTCCACCTTAGATGGGTCCGTGGCAATCCCGTCGGCCGACACTATATGCCCAACATATTTCACTCTAGGCTGACAGAACTGGCACTTGTCCAGCGACACCTTTAGACCCACTTCCTCGAGGCGGTCTAGGACCTTCATGAGCCTCTCCTCATGTTCCTCCAGTGTAGCGCCAAACACAATCAAGTCGTCCAAATAAACAAGGACTTGAAGCAGGTTCATGTCCCCTACGGCCTTTTCCATTAAGCGTTGAAATGTCGCAGGGGCCCCCATAACTCCCTGCGGCATTCGCTCAAATTGGTAGAAGCCGAGAGGACAAATAAACGCGGTTTTCTCCTTGTCCTCCTCCGCCATGGATATTTGGTAGTAACCACTACGGAGGTCTAACACTGAGAACCAGCGGCTTCCCGCCAAACAATCCAACGCATCATCAATGCGCGGTGTCAAGTACTGATCAGGTATTGTCTTACTATTCAGGGTCCGGTAGTCGATGCACATACGCACTCTACCATTCTTTTTCCTCGCAATCACTATAGGTGACGCGTACGGACTCTGAGACTCCTTTATCGCCCCTGCAGCTAGCAGGTCTTGGAGATGCTTCCGCACATCCTCAATGTCAGCAGGCGCCAGACGCCTGGACCTCTACCGAAATGGTCGGGGGTCAGACAGACGAATGTTGTGTTCCACTCCCTTGGCTAAGCCAACCTCCCATTCATGGAGTGAAAACACATTACGCCGGCAACACAACTTCCTCTTAAGCCTCTCCTTCAGTTCCAGAGGAATAGGTGAATTGCCAAAATCAATCAAGGACGGGTCCACCTCATCAGACGTCAGACATCTCACTAGTGAACTTGCCAACTCAGCAGTCTGAACTTCACCCAGAAATGTACCGGGAGATATACTAATCTCCTTCATTGTCTCATTCTGTATTAACAGGGAGAAACAGCTAGGGTCAATGGCACTAACTGGGGCTACCACAGGCTGAAATATCACACCTTGAGGCAATGGCGTGGCATCACCCGCCTCCACTACAACGATGCCTTTAGGTTCTGACTGGCAAAAATCCACCTGACATGGTACCCAACGACTCTCTTGGGGTCGCAGGATCAGCTGATCAGGGCCCTTCCATCTCACCAAGCCCACCGTGTCATGTGGGTCCACTTCGCTAACGCTATGCAAACCAGGCTCCTTCTTAGGCCCCACACTGCCGACATTCAATGCACGAGCCAGATCTTCACTCTTGGAATGACCACATAGAGCAGCAAGCCTATGAAACAAGCTAGCATTAGTGCCTAGAATGACTGGGACCTGGTCTGGTGTGTTAGGTCCAGGACAAATCAATGCCAACACAGACAGTGTCTCCGACTTCCCAACAAGCTCTTTAGGGAACTGCATGTCAACCACAACATATCCTAAATATGGGTAGCTTGTATCACTAAGTCCCCAGATGGCTAAGCCAGACACAGGTTGGATGGGTATACCCGTTAAGTAGTTCTCGTACCATTTCTCGAAAATGATGGTCACCTGTGACCCACTATCCAAAATCGCCATACAGGGGTGACCATTCACCTTCACCTGCACAGTAGACGGGGGACCGATAAGACCCTCAGGAAACGTGGCAGCTGTCTTAGCATGCACTGCCTGTTTCTTGGAAAAACACTGAGTAGTCTCACCCTTAGGCTCTCCTTCAGATCCATGCCCATCTTTGGCTTTCTTAAGTGAAGCTATAAGCCTCCTAATCACCTTTTTCTCATTCTCCTCAGATGAGCACTTAGTAGCGATATGCCCGTCTTCCCCACATCTGTAGCAGAAGCGGTCGTCGCCACCTCTACGACTCTGTACTTGCCCAGGTGAACCACAATCAGCAGGCTTAGTAACAACAGCGGCAACTGCGGCTGCTGGCTCAGCTACGTTAACCTCCCTAGCCTTTAATTTGTTGTTCCACCTTCTGACATTTTTACTCAGAGCAACAGCTTCAGGCCTATTTCTAGATTGGGAAGTCTGGGCTGTCGACACAGAAGTAACCGCTCCCTCAGTGGAGGACTGTTTCTTACCCATCTCAATCACTTGGGTTCTTAAGGCTTTAAACTCAGCCTTCAGCCCCTCAATGTCCACCCCTTTCTCTGCAGACTCATCCCCAGTAGAAACACTCTGAACACGAGCGTTTACTCTCTGTCGCGTTCGCTGGTGCTCTTCCTCTGTTCTGATCTCAGAGAGCAAATCAAGAAAATTGGGCGGATCATCACGTCTCTCCTTTAACCGTAGCTGCAACAACATTAAGTCTGAGTCAATTGCACCACGAAGTAATTGCTCTACTCTCACTCTGTCTTTATCTTGTGCCACAATCCCACCTTTCTTCACTACTTTGGCCAAAGAAGGTTCAAGTCTGCGAACGTAGTCAGACAGCTTCTCTCCAGCCTTCTGCTGAATGAGGCGAAAAGAGAAATAAAGGTCCTCAGCAGACTCGGCTGAACCAAATGCGCTATCCAGCGCATCAAGAAACTCCGCGGCAGTGGCTCCCTGCTTACTGAAGCGCAAAGACTTCACCACCTCTAAAGCAGGACCTCTTAAACACTCTAAGATTCGACGTCTCTTCTCCTGTTCAGTCAAATCGCTCTCTTGAACCATTAGAGTGGCCTGTTCAAGCCAATACTCCATAGACTCTTCCCCTGCGGGAGTAGGAGTGATGCCTGAAAAAATGCGTAAGCGGCGATAACCATAGCCTTCAGCCTGGCTTTTATTAGTTCGGCTGACTACATCGACCATAGCCCGGAGAACTGACTCGTCAGGTTCTCGCGCAGGGGTAAAAGGACTGTAACAACCTTGCAAATCAGCCATTGTCCTCCCTTCGGTTGTCAAAAATTCCCTCAACCGGACAGAAAAATCATCAGAAGGAGCTTCAATAGGGGCTTGTTCCTCTGTGACAAACCGAGGAAGCTCATTATCAGGAGCTTGATCAGCTACTATGACCCTCCACACAGCCTCACCATCCACAGGCCTAACGTCAGGGGGAGCCAAGCTAAGATTGACAACTTCTCGGCACTCACACAGAACTAATAGGCCAGCAGCATCACTGCTAAATCTCCTGCCCCTTACTCTAACACGTCCCCAACAACGGACAGTATGTAAAGCTTCTTCAATTTGGCCCACTGCAAGATCTTCACTAACCCCAACCACCAGTATAGCATGGCTGACGTTAATATTTTCCCCCCTGCACCAATGTATCAATTCGGTCTGGTAATTCGGCTCCATTACAGAAAAAAATAAAGTCAGTTAACAGAAAACTATAGCTAAAAAACACCAGAGCAAAGAAAACTTAACATTACCCTTCAAAACCCCGATCCCAGCGGTGCCTCCATTTTATGTAGCGCCCCTAAGCCACTAGTGAGGCATGTAAATAGGAGTTACTTACCTATTGGGCGCCCCGAGTTCATTAGCCTTAACAATAACACCAATGTTTAAGTGTGGGGTTTTGCTGTGTTCCATAGGTAGGCTACTAGTATTACTGTGACACTGTATTTAAACAAATGAGGAATTTCCACAAGGAATTTAAATTAAATAAAAGCTTTTACTTTTTTAAGTTGACTCTTTTGTTAGAAAGACAAAAAATACAAAAATAATATACATGAAATAATGTCTTCCTTCAATATTTTACCCTTGGTTTCAAATAGGCTATTGTGCCTTTAACACAAAACACACAGCGCCCTTGGCACTTGAAAATGCAAAATACAAATCACCGTCAGTTCAATAAACCCCCTACTGCCGGCAGTATAACCAAAACACAAATGTCACCCTTGGTGCAGGCCTGTAACGTGGCTCGTGTGCGGTGAGACCAAACCAAGCGGTCGCTTCGCTCCAAGAGCAACTGAAACATAGACAAGGTACCTCCGGCTTGGGAGAGTAGCAACGGGCCCTTGCGGTAACACCCGCGAAGCTCTCAAGGTCCTCGTGAATCTGGAAGCGCCTACGTTGAGTCTCCTTTCCTTCCACCTTGTCCAGCTGAATGGCGGATTCTCCGTCGTCTCCCCAAAATGGCGATTAGGCGTCCTCCCCTTGAGGCAGGCTACTCCTGGTATATAGACTCACGTTACGCAGCGACTGATATTAACTGTATTTTCAAACCGAAAATTTATATCAGTTTAAAGTCCCCTTCTATAGGCTACAAACGGACATTAACTGCGTACATTTATATCTATAACCATCACGGAGACAGACTAGCCGCCTGCTTCCACCATTTTCCCTCTTCTCTCACAACTCCCCCCATCCCCGTTCCAGCCGCTTCCGGTTCAAAGGTCACCACACATTTAACCAATCAGAATGTATAGAAAAATAAAGTCACATATTCAAAAAAATCAAATAAAATACAGGCCTTAATAAAATAAACCACATTCATATTCAGAATTCACATTGTATAATATCTTGCATTTGAAAATAAAATAAAAGAATATAGCACAGGGCTACACTAATTAAAAGATTAAAATCAACCGGAAGTTATTGAACTGTGTGGAGCCAGACATAATATTTTTGAGTGAATCAAACAGCTTTTTATGACCCCAACTTCAAAAGAGTCGGTCGGGGGCATTATGTTTTCACCCCTTCTGTTTGTCTGGGCATCCTTTTGTAAACTTTTCCTTTGTCGCGCTCTAACGTGAACAATGCTTGACGGAGGTCCATGATTTTTGGTGGGGTGAATGGTCGTACATGGGGGATGACGCCTATCGATTTTCAGCTCACTCCACCAACCAATATGGTCGCCATGGCAGGCATCTTGAAATCCTTTGTTGCTCTCTAACGTGAACACCGCTTGACGGAGGCCATCTTGAAATCATTTAGCGCACTCGCAGGAGGTTTTTGCTTTTTGGTGACCTGAATGGTCATACATAGCAGATGGTGCCTAACACTCGCTTTCTGTTCATGTTCTTCAACTGTTTCAGTTGGGGGCATATGCCATGCCTTGCATTGCTCTTGTTTGTAGATGTTTTCTTGTTTGCTTTCGAGGAAGAGTGGGCTCGTGCTGTTAAAGGCATTTAGCGAAGGAGAAAGCCAAAACTGGCCCTTGGAACTGCATCATCCAGTGTGTGATGTGTTTACATGAATTATGCTATTGCATACAGGCCTCATTACAGATGTGCCACACCTTACGTGAGATAGTGTTACTCTGTGTTTGTCTGAGCCACTACTCACGCCAGTCAGTCCCCCTGGCCTGACTTCAGCCCTTCTTCAGCCAGTCCACTGTTAACAGAGGACAGTCAGGTGACGTATCTTCCTGTGTGTCCAGGATGTATTATCCAGGGAAGGAGAAATCAGGACTTTTATGTGTTCTTGTGGAAGTGAGACAGGGGCTGGGCTACAGATGTGCTGGGGAAATGTATCTAAAATATTTACCGATGCTAATTCTTCAAGTGTATGCTCTGGCTTCGATGATAAATTAGTACTTTCTGACTGTGACGCAGCTTACATTTGAAGTAGCATGAGAAATTTAAAATGGAGGCAATATTCATTTCCACAGGTTTACAGTAACTCCTGTGCAGGATTGAAGTCAAGGAACCACGTGTGACAAACATACAACTACATGCTGGCAGTGTCTTACGGGAACATTTATAACTCTAAACTTTCAATATTTTTAAAGTCCTGAGCCAAGGGCCTCAGTATGACTTCACTGAAGCCGTGTATTAAAGAAAAAAAAAAACCTTGCAAGTTGTCGGCATGCCTTGTATTGAGACTTACCACACGGAAATTCAGCACATTAGGGAGCCTCTCTTGCCCCCTAGATTAGTCTCTGATTGGCCAGCTATCGTCTGTCATTTGACAGTCGATGAGTGAGTTCCGCCTCCCCTAATGACCCTCTCTCAGCAGGATGCCAGCTGTTACGTCCTCATGTGTACCTCCCCCCTCCAACCCGATCCCCTTCCTAAACACACATTCTTCAGAGCTGATGCCACTCGGCTGTTCCCCCTGGCAACCGTAAAAGCAAGTGCCCAGCTCTGGGAGGAATGTGCTGTTCTTTCACTTGCACTTTTGTACGTGTGTGTGTATGTGTGTGTGTTTGTGCGTGAGTGTGTGCACGTGTGTGTGCAGGTCTGTGCGCATCAGAATGCATCGTCGTGTGTTTTGCGCACACACCTGTGTGTAGCTCTTGCACGCATGTCAGAGACAATCCTAAACAAACTTCACTCTCTGTCTGGTACTGAGGGAACAAACATGATTTGGAAGTATATAGCACTTTTCCTGCCACTGATTTCATGTCATCTTGACCCCAAAACCCTTCAGTCTTGGGTACTTTCTAACATAACCTGCAAATTACCATCCCTCTGTCTATGACAACCCGGTATCCCATTAGCAGTTTCCCCTTAGAGCAGGATCTTCAATCCTGGTTTGTTGTCTTTTTGTCACCAAGAGAAAAATGACAACAGATGCGCACTCATGACATTCCGGGACATTGCCAAAACTTTCAGTGCGTTTACATTTTAATGATGTTTGGATAAGTGTTTATCTAAAAGCTCATATTTAGTGTGCAGTGCATGATTACAGTATAATGCTTTTGTTGTGTGGTCCTTCAATCAAAGTAAATCTTCTCACCTGAAAAAAATGCATGTGGAACTGAGCAGCAATCAAAAATACAAGTTTGTTTTCGAAACATTATTTGCATGTGCAAGCACCACTCTCAAATATCACCCCTGAACAGCCCTCTGAACCTATCTGTCCTGAGGTTGTTTTTGGCAGTTGAAGCCACTCAAATGTGGGCTGTACGGCATCATGTTTTGGATCAATAGCCATGCAGATTGAACAAATAAACAAAAATAAAAAAATTCTCTGGGAACCAAGCAAAGGCAGATTTTTATTGAAATTTTGGCTAATTTTGTTTGTCTCGTTTCTCACAGTGTGTGAAATTAATTGTGAGCAGGGGACTTTGCTTGGCGGGATGAAACCCGTCTGTGTTAGCTCCATCAGAGTATATTTGGCCTGTATTGGACTTGCTCTCACAAAGTTGATTTAAGACGATGTCAGGTGCCCAGGGGGCCTCTCTTCCTTGGTTGCTTGGTTGTCATGGAGACTGGTGTAATTATTTGGCACTAAATAAGGAAGGGTACAGCGGGGGTTCAGAGCAGGGGAGGTGGGAGTTGTGACACAAATCAGAAAATAGAGCTTCAGGGTCCTGGCCTCTCCTGTCTGGAGAGTGGCTCTTCACCTTGCTTGCTTCTGAAAGGGGAATGAGTTATTACAGAAGTATAATGAGCGCAATGGCAGAAATGAGGGCTATTTTCTATCCGTTCAATCAGCAATGATGCATTTATCAGTGGTAAATGTTTTACTTACTGTAGACATTTGACGGGCTGGTTGTAGAACTTAGAACTTCACCTCTAATTAAATGATCCCCTGTTTGTACCTTGGTCCATTACTTTGCAAACCCAAGCAAATTTAAGACGCTTAAAAACCAATTACCAGGCTTTGAATGCACCCTTTGGAAAATCTGCGAACCCTTTTGTGACTGCACCCAAGAGAACTGAATACTTTAGCGATGAATAAGCAGCGAGGTTTTCAGGACTAACTCAACCTGAACAGCTGACCTAAGGCTGCATGCGCTCTATCAGGGCAGAGTGCATTCTGTCAGAGCTGATTTTGTGCTCAACATTTTGCTAACTGGGGCTGCAGGGCTGATAATTCATTTACTGGCAGCAGCTCATCTCTCATTGGGCCTCTCCATGGGAAAGGTCGCATAGTCTCACCCCATGATCATTCCTGTGCAGCCCTGCCTGTACAGAGCGCTCCATGAGGTGTCACTGAAAGTAGGCAGGGGCCATTATGTTGTACTCTGCTCAGTGGGCAACTCCACAGACAACCAAAATCCCCAATAAAAAGTGTAAGATTGACTCACTGAGGATGACTCTCGCGAAAGCAGGGGGTGCCAGTATCGGGTTTCCTTTTCCAAGATCATTTCCAGGACTTGTTGAGTGACGTTGCTCACTACTGCCCCCACAGTTGGCTTTGGTGTAGTCCTCAGCGACCTCGTTCTTCATTCACGGCAAAAATAATTTCGAAGTAAAATGGCAAGTCTATAATTTTCCCGCAAAAAAAATACGCTCAAAATGTTTTTTTTTTCCTCTGCCTGTTCGTCTCCCCTTGAGTCAGTTTGTTAAACTAATGTAGCATTTGGACGATTGAGAAATATTTTGTAGATGGACAAAGAATAGGTGAGGTCATTGCAGGTAACAGGCTCAGTGGATGACTTTGACATCGTGGTTGCACTGCAAAAACTCTGGCTGCAAATTGTCCAACATCACAACCGTCGAAAAGTGCTCTGCTGTTTCCAAAATTCCAAAATAAGCCTTGGAGAAAATGGCTGACGCCACTATGTCTTAGTTGGTCCACGGTTATTTGTTTTACTTTTTGACTGTCCATGATCTTGCACTTAGTTGTCGAAACCCTAACAAAACAATGCATTTCACACGAACCTACTATGCTAGTTTTTCAGCTGCATCGCAGATAAATTATGAATTATATCAGTTTTTTTAACAAAATACACTCTCATTCCCCACCATTGCCTTTCTCCACAATTTGTCTGCACCACTTCCTAAAATGACATACCTCCCTTGATAACCCCAAAATAATTGTCCAGGGGCAGATTTAGTAAGTACACTGAAAAATATCTATTGTGCTTTCATTACTCTTAGAGGACCCAGGGATTTCATGAGTACATGTGGTTCCAGTTTACATGATGTTGGAGGTGATTTAATGCCAGGAATGTTGTTGTGCAGGTACACTGGCCATACTCTTGATGGTCCCAATGGGTCCCTGTACAGGCAGGCGCGTGCTCTGCAACCCCTGACTGTTGTGTAGATTCGCCCCAATATTTTCCTTTCTTGCCAGGAAAAGCAAAGACATACCTATACATTTTGTCAACCAATCAGGGCCTGTTGAATCGGATGTTTAGTTACATTTCATACATGACGGATGAGGGGATGCAATGTTTTGCCTTGCAGTGAAAAGACTGACTGGAGGCATGCATCTCTTCACAGTACGTAAGGAGGCCAACGATTAGCGAACAGCACAATACCACTCGCTGTCTTTCGATTCAATTAAGTGGGCACTTTGAAATCTAAGCTTCAATTTCATATTTGGGTTTACCTCATTTTTTTCTGGATCATCCTTGAATTGCTCACCACAGAAGAAAAACAATTTATGCCCACAGTTCCAGTAAGGGATCACTAAAGTTTTTTTTTGCGCTAGTCCTTAGCATTACTCACCTAACCACTCATATGGCTTTTGCGGGAATTCTGCTGGATGACTGAATGATTGAGGCCAGGTTCTACAGCCTAGGGTTACGCAAGTGGCAACCATTTGTGCTTATGGTCAGTAATCTTCCTTGTGCTTGAACGTTTATCCGGTATGATAAACCATGCATTCAACTGTTTACTGAATTCATTCAGAACATCCTGCTTTGTGTTCGGGTAACTGACATCATGGATTTAGTCCTTCGAGGCTCAGATATGAAACCACAAAACCACACATGGTGGCTCCGATTCCCTTCAGGTGTTTCTCATGACTGGAAGAAACCACAGGATCTTCCTCCCTGCAGGAGCCAACTGATTAGAGTCCGCCCTCAGTAAAGCACTTGGAGCGTCTCAGTAATACTGTTGGTCAGAAGTACTGCTATGGTCTCATAGCAGATTACTGTTGGATGACCTTTACCTTCCCTGTGACTTTTGGGACCTTTTGGCAAAGCTGGGAATCATATCTTGCCATGGACTTCGCCAAATTACTCACTCTTTACACTAACATGGCTGTATATAGAAAGGAGAGAGTTGAAGAGTTGTTCGAGAGTGAAATGTCATTTACAAAGTTGCTTTCAGTTATTCAGTGAAAACCCGCCAATCTCATCTTGGCATGCAGTATGTTTAATATAAACTGGTTTGCAGAACAGCTAGTTTGTTGTGAATGTTAACATGATGGAATGTTGTTGTTTGTTTTTTTGTTCTTTAATTTGTTCTTGTTGTATCCATCCCAATAAAGAAATGTGTCACACATTATACATCGGCCCACCTGGGGAGATGAGTCCCTAAATGGTTCGTCTTGTGCTTTGTGGTCATTGCTGTGATACCTGTCTTTGTAATACAGAGTGTGGAAAGGGAGGAGCCAATTGAAGCTGACCCCGCCCCGTCACCTGCAGTAGTGCAAAATGGACACCAACCTGCATCAGGTATGACCAGAAGCTTGCTGTGTTATTACACAGTTGTCAAATCAAATATACTGTTTTTAGATGTTGGGCTACATGACTATCATGCTAAAAAGCATCAACCTTCACAACCACGCTAAAAGACGGCTTACACAAGCTAAAATTTTCAACTGGATTAAGATTTTCTACACTGTGTTTATGACTCCTAGCTGGTCACAGCTGGTCTGCGGTTGATCTCTTACAGGACGCAGTTGGTCAAAGCTGGTTAAGTCAGTTTGTGCGCATTGGTGCATTTGCTAATTATTGAGGCTGGTTAGCTGGGGTCCACCTGGTTGACCGGATGAAAACAAACTTAGACCAGTTTTAGCTGGAAATTCTAGCAGGGAACACATGAATTTAAGGATGTCTGACCCTGCTCTGTGTCCTTTCTAATCCAATCAGAGGTGAGTCATACTCCACAGGAGCACACACCCCCGATGACCATGGTGAGACCACACCTGCCCATCACTGCCACTACTAAAATGGCCGAATCCTCTGTCAACTCAGTTCCTAAAAGCCAAGCATCAGCAACCAGTCCAATACAAGCCCCGCCCCCTGCCATGTCAGAGGCACAGCCACCGAGCCAATCAAGAATTGAGTCTCCACCCCGAACTGCGTCAGAGTCTTCAGCGACACCAGGTGAGAGAAGAGTGTGAGAGCAAAAATCCAGCTTTAATTGTTTTTTCCCTCAACCTCTCTTCCTGTCTTTTTATCTTTCTCTCTTAAAGTTTTCTCAATCATCATTACTATCTGTGCGGCCGGAAAGGAGAGGCTGTACTGTAAATACGCGCATGCCATTTTAAAACTCCCATCTCTTTATCTTTTCAAACAATTTAAGACAATTTCGTGGTGTTGATAAGAGGGTTTTGAAGCTTGTCAAAAGAAAAAATATTCAAAACAAGCAAGAAATACTCAGATTCCCCCCACAGGATGGCAGATATCAGGGCTGGAAACAAAATGCAGTAGAAAGATGGACAGATGGACCGGTGGACAAATAAAGTATGAAGAGGCACATCTACAGAACAAGATGTGGCCATATCTTAAATTTTGTTGTGAAATATTGAAGGGTTTAGGAATTCTGGCCTGGAAAAAAAAATAGAATGGCTGATATCTGGCCTGGAAACAGATCGCATCAGAGGGATGGACGGATGTACAAGAGGACAGACAAACACATGAAAAGGCTTGCCCAGACAATGATTTGTACCCATACATGATATTTCATTGAAAAATATTGTCTTGTTTAACACTCATTCTTATCTCCATGTACCCTTTGTGGCGGAGGAAAAAAAAACTGCATCTGCAGCCAGTTTTCAGGCCCTAAATTCTCTCTCCTCATTAACCATGTGCCGTTTTAAGGGGCTGTGATTCAATGAAAATGAGGCTCTATTCGAACTGGCTGCCTCACTGAAAAGAAAAAGCAGCGGCACCGTATGTACTGGGCTATATTATGCAAACAAAACCCCTTGTGATGTCAAAAGGGGGACAAAATTAAAATGAGTCCTCAAAGGGCTAGTTCACCTTTTTTTTTGAAGTGCGGTTGTATAAGCTACAATTTGCCACTACTTACATTTGATGCAGTAGAAAGCTCCCTGATCTTCTCCAGGTAGCTGCACCACGGCATAGTGCAGGGTGGAAATTTAGAAATGGAAACACAGAAACATTGTATTTTCGCGGCCTAAAAGAGGTCCTAGCTGAAAATAATACACTATTTCAATTGTACACCATATTTTTAAAAATTACAGCACTTTAGCTGCATGGAAAAAAACACAGTCACTCTTGAACTAACCAATTGACGTATTCCTCCGCGAGGCGCATAGTAGTTCACTGCGCACCGTGCTGAAGTTCATACAACCCCACTTCAAAAAAAGTGAACTATCCCTTTAAAGTGCAAGACTTCTTGGGGAAGGCGCCACAGAGACAGTCTGGTTTCACCTTTTGTTATATGATAGGTGGGTTGGGGGGCCAAACTATATGTGCAAGGTCCAGAAAAACATGATTTTCAAAAAATGGGATCTTTAACTCATTCCCTACGGAATATTTTTATGGAAAATTGTTGCGCTTGTAAGGAATACTTTTCCCGAAAATTACAAGATATTAAGTATTGAAGTACAGGTGGCCAATGACCATGATTGTCAACTTTTTTTGTTTTTTCATCGGACTGCGAATGGCCATCCACGCCGCTGGCACTGACTTACCATAGGGAATGGAAGAATTTGCAGTGCCATTAGCAGCGGTTTGCCATTGGGAATAAGTTAATATGTAATGTGTGCTTCTCCTGATTCTTCTTTCACATGAACGGTTGTGTGTTTCAGCTTCTACTGTGAAGACTTGGGCTCCCAGTCCCATCAGGGCTATGGGTTCCCCCCGAATCCCAGGTAATAGCCTCACTGTCCCTCACAGCCAGTTTGTAATCACTCCTTCGCTCTCTCAAATCCATCCAGTCACCCACAGGTTTTCTCAGGCGTTTCTAAAATTCCAATTATCTGTCGACTGCAGCCTCTCTCATTATCTCCCTCTAGCACTCTTCCATATTCAGCTCAATCACATTATATCCACAATGTTGCCTTTAAAACAAAAACCCATCCATTTTCTATACCCGCTTATTCCTCACTAGGGTCACGGGGCGAGCTGGAGCCTATCCCAGCTAACTACGGGCAAAGGCAGGGACCCACCCTGAACAGCTTGCCAATCCATCGCAGGGCGCACACACCATTCACACTCACACTCGTACCTATGGGCAATTTGGTGTTTCCAATTAGCCTGATATGCATGTCTTTGGACTGTGGGAGGAAACCGGAGTACCTGGCGAAAACCCACGCAACACGGGGAGAACATGCAAACTCCACACAGATTCGAACCCACAACCTTCTTGCTGTGAGGCAGCAGTGCCGCCCTAAAACAAAAACCAAAATTCTTTAAAAAAGCTGGGTGACTAAGAATGAACATGTATATCTAGAGCAGATTTTTGTATTGCTATTATTGGTGATGAAAACAAAATTTCAAGAGCTTGTACTGAAAAGCAAGAAAACAACAATATGAATAACTGTCAGTGCTGGCTGGGGTCAGTTACTGTCTCTCTCTCTGTTCACTCGGTGTACATGAGCTCTTCATTCTGTATCAGCCAGCTTGTTTTGTACCTTCTCTGCACTGTTCTTACAGATAAAACAGCTTCCGCACCTTCTAAGGCAGTGAGTTACGCAGGCCTGGGAACAGCCAGTTCAGAGAGGTGAGTGACCCTGTGCAAACCACAGACCAATGGTCTCATGACCAAATCCTGGAGGGCCGCTGTGTTGGCTGGTTTTTGGTGTGCTCCTGCACTTAAGTACTTACTGAAAGTCATTGACTGCGTTTACATGCACACCATATTCCGATTAAGGTCCATATTCGGGTTAAGGTAATATTCCGAATAAGGTGTTTACATGCGCTGAGCGATGGGAATATTCCGTTTACATGTTTATTAGCATATCCACCACTTAGGTCCGATCTCAACACCGGGTTTTCATCAAATATAAAGCTCTAAAGTAATCGTCATGGCTTTGGTTGCCTTCAGTTAGAGCTTTAAAGCCGACATCGACTCCACTTTCTTGGCCATTGCCATCGCCAGCGGTCTCTGTCCAAGAATTTCATCCATGACCGCGAAATAAATGAAACTGGCTGGATTAGGGCCGCTGGTATTGTTTTGTTTTTGGCAGCGGCTATTTTTAGCCAATCGTGATCTTACTGTAATTTGCTATTCTCATGAACTCCCGTATCCGCCTGCACAATACAAAATTCGACCTCGGAAAAAAATTGCGACTCAACTGGGTTGAAAACATCCCGCTTTCGCTGCGTGCCTTGTGGTTATCATATCTAGACCGGCTAGCCGGCTTACTTTAAGTTACAGTCAGGATGTCCTCCACTCAAGTTAGGTAAGGTTAGTTATTAGCCAGCTAACTTTGCCAGCTTGCCATGTAACTCATTAGCCAACTTGTACTCTAGAATTTCTTGCAAGGACAAAATTTGTGCAGCAATCAGCTCTTCTACACGACACTAATCACTACTGACTACTGATTGTGGAGAGTGACGACCTGACAGTTCCCCAAATATTAGCGATCAAACGTTGAACCTAAAATTACACTCTCATAACTACCTAACCCGTTAGCTAAATTAAGCAACTAGCAAGAAAACATAAGTAATGTTACAGCCGTCTTGCTAGCTAACGTCAGACGATACATTATAGTCCTGATTTCCTACATTGTGCAGGAACATACGGAAGCTTGTAAGAATAGCAAATTGAGGTAAGATTACGACTGGCGTTAGAAGAGCCACTGCCTTTATTTTTTCGTTTTGGAATATACCGCCTTCAGTTTTCCAGCAATGCTGAACTTGATTGGCACTTGGCGGTTAACACAAAACCAGCATCTCCACTTTTCGCACACCTTAAAGATATCGTTGTTACGGTGCTTTCGACCATCGATATATTCCAATATATTCATTTCTTTCATTATCTGAATGCACACAGCCGTCTCCTCTTCGCTCCAAAAATGCTAATTCCTTGCGAAGTGAACAGGTGCACACATTGTTGAATATTCTGTTCAGGGGCATATTCCGATTAAGGTGTATACATGGGCTAATATTCTGATTAAAACGGGCATATGCCAGGGGTCTTAATCGGAATATTTTGAATCATAAAATGACCTTAATCGGGTTATTGCACGCGTTTACATGACAGGTACGCAATCGGAATATTCTAATATTCCGATTAATACAGGAATATTGGTGTGCATGTAAACGCAGTCATTGTCTGGCTAAGGAATCCACACACCTCGTCCCAAAGGCCTGAATTAGCTGTTGATTGAAGGAAAATCCCAGAAACCTGTATACAGTGAGGCTCTTGAGGCCTACAGTTTACACCAAAACATCCTGCTGGCAGGCTGTGGATTTCCTATCAATGGGTGAAAAATAGCTACTCCAAAAATATCTGTAGTTGCCTGATTGCAAATTATTAAAAACAGGTTAAGTAATGAGCCAAGTAAATATTCAACATATTGAATACTTAAAACTTTGGATTAGGAGCAAGGTGGTAAGTCCAGGGGTTGAAAAAAAAATCCCACCATTTTTTTCTTCCATCCATGAACTCAGCCATTCTTTTTGCTTTTGTGCCCAACCTACCCACTGAAGAACTGATATTTAACTACTTAATATGGTTGTTATAAAAAACTGGGGAGGATTTTAGTCTTAGAACCTGGATTGTCCACTTCTGATATGGAGGGAATGTTCTCCACTGTCTGATTCCAGGTTCATTATACTGATTGCAGTTCCTCTGCATGGAAATGTACACTTTTTTGATGTTGTAGCTCACATTGACTGCGTTTACAAGGTATTTAGTATCTCGGTTTTGAGGCTTATTCCGGCTTTGAGCATATCCAGGATATGATGTTTACATGGAACACAGAGAAACCCGGTTATTCATATCCCTGTATACATGATAAATACCAGTAACCCGTTTTCTGATCACTGCATCCCATCTGCGCAGGTGTGTGTTACATCTTTTATGTCTTTTGTTTACAACAGATTGAGCGGGAAGTGTGATTTAGAAGCAAGACAAACATGAGATCTCTTTGGCTTCTAGCGGGCTTAGCGTTACTAAATACTCACGTTTCATTACAGTTATAGCTCATCCACTTCATTTTCAGCAATGGGAGGGGAGAGCAACAACAAATACTGAATAAGTCACCAACTTAAATAGGTATTCGCAGAGATATAAAAACACTAGAGTGGTGACGTATTCAATATTTGTTGAATAACCCTCCTCGTATTCTGTGATGTCTTTCGATTAAATAAGCATCGAATATACCGGATTTTATATAATGGATTTTCACTTATATCAGACAAAATGTCCCATCCCGTCACAATGCACTTCCATTCAAAAGCACTGGTGTATACCGGACAGGCTGGTTTGCACCATGCACATAAGTCGCAACGAAATCAAATTCAGCTTTCCTATAAACTAACTGAATTTAACTGATTAACTCATTGTCTCTTTGTCATTTTTACTGTAAGTGGAGTCCTGCACGCATTTTACTGTTGTTTTACACTGAACATCCACTGAACTCTGTGGTAAACATATTGTAAAATTACAGTTTATATAACTGGCAAAAGGGTACTAGTTAAATTACTGGTCAAAAGGGCTTCAGCTTATTCGTTTATTACTGAGTATATTCGCAGAAACTGAAACTAGCGCGGTTTCATTTGCATACTTTAAGACTTCAACATTGATCCCAGTTGGGGCAACATGCAGTATCATCCTGTTATCCATTGTGTCAGGGCAAAGACGGTGTTAGAAAAGGTCAGGGGGACACCAGATGCAGGATCCAAAGTGTTTATTGAAACACTAAACACTAAAGGAGAAAATAGGCACACAGGCCAGAAACAACACACCGTGCACAAGCACTGAACAAGTGGGAGAAACTAAGGTACACTGCCCAAGGCAGGGGAAAACAGAAATACCACTCCAAGAGTGGATGAACTAGAAAACAAAAACTGAACCTAACTAAACTGACGGACACACTGGGAGACTTAGACAAGGGGCAGACAAGACGTGGGCGCAGCAAAACAAAAGGCTCGGGAATCATACAAAGGGAAGGCGCAGGAGCGGCGATTTCACAGTCTACAGCAAAGCCAATACAAAGTTCCATCTGATGTCGCTGCTCACTTTGGCACAGATATAGACACGAGAGGAGACAGGGACTCGGAATGCGATCTCGAAAGGAAACAGAAACACATGGGATTAATAAAACAATTACACGAGAACCGGGTAAACAATAATGCCTCAAGACAAGACGCTGAGACAATCAATCAAACTAGAAAGTTTAGATTAAGGTAATCTACACGTGACGAGTAAAAAGCACCATGAGAGAAGCAAAGGAAACCACAGCTTTAAACGCAGTTAATCAGGTAAAGCTTAGTAAGGAATTACAAAAGCTAGAAACACTTGCACTCGCTAATGAGTTAATTAGGTTAATACTACGTGACGAAATACATACAATCACCCTCAAATAAGTGCTGGTTAGTACGGGTTAGTAATTATCCTATCAGAGAGCGCATTCACTCAGAGTTTAGCGAGACCCAGAATTAAGCACAGGTGGAACCAATGAATGAAATACCACAACCAAAACCGAAAGCGGAAACGTGATTGGACAACGAGACGCAGGCATGCTAAAGACTGTCACATGACATTACTGGAGTTTGGCAAAGAGAGAATCGAACATCAGACAGCGGGAATGAGAGCTGAAAAATAAAACGAAAGTAAAGCACAAGCACAAATAAGCACAAAGGCAACACACGAGGCAGAACCATAACAGACGGACGAAATGAAGACAACAAGTAGGTATGAACACTTCAGAATGAGGCTGTTCCAATCTTAATACTCAAACAGGGACGGCGCCAGGATTTTTTCTCTCCCGGTGTTAATGGGGGGCTTGACCAAAACTTAGGGTGCAAAGAAAACAGTCGATTATCGCGACTTCAGAGTTATTTAGTTAATTAGGCAGTTCTTTGTTCTTTCAATGAAAGCAGATCATAGTGCATACAGCACATTCAATATAAAAGTAGTTTTTGATTACAGTTGCCCTAGGAATATTCAGAAAAATAGCTATTAGCCTAATACAAGCGACTACAAGGCAAAAACGTCTTTCACGCGCAAAGGTGAAAGACTTCAGCACCGGAAAACACCATCTGAGCCACAGTTAATAACACCGCAATACATCCAAAATAAACAAGTGCATATTTCATATGCACTATCAGAAAACTGTCACAACATCACAACTTCAGAAATGAAATTAATAATGCGCAAAGCGTAGTCACAACGCGTAGCGCAGTGCGTTCTGCCCATGTCTGTTAACGGTACGCGTACTTTTAAAACAAACTGCAAGGCTATCACAACCTTAGCGATTATATTTATTCCAAAATTAGGCTGGCCGTCAGAATACACGTGTCTTAGTCCATCCAGGTCAACGACTGAATCATGCTCCTATGAGCCCTCCTCCCCCAAAAAACGACACAGTAAAAGTTGTTCGTTCAAACAGCTTAATACGACCGGTGGGGAAGCAAAAGTTGCAAAATAAATCACCATCCATAGATTGAATATTATTCTCAACTGGCATGTTTATTGAAAAAAAGAGATTATAAAGCAGACAATAAAGACAATAGATAGTTCATTATTCAATATGCCCACCAATAATTAGCCATTATTAACATTAGGTGCACACAATTCAGGGGAGTGGTTGTGGGATTGTTTGTACTTTAAATTTCAGTGCAAGTTTTGCTTCCCCACCGTGTATGATAAGTATACTTTCACTTAGTAACTTTGACACTAGGAACTTACTTACTCGTTTCAAATTAAAATATTAATTTAATTCATAATTTACAGATTATCTGGATTTGGCGTGTTCGATAAGAACAACAGTGTATCTTTGAGCATATGTGTTCGCCAGTGGATATGGAGCTGCAAATTTATGTACGCAGCGACAATATTTTATCACTAGATGGCACACCAGGATCAGTTATTGAATATTCACAACTGCCCGTTGATTCCTGTCTCCTACGTGGGCGAGGTGGCGGAAGATTGAGCGCGGTGTAGGCTATTTGCAGAATGAATGCTGACCGGGTTAACCGTCGCATCTTGTTGTCAGAAGTGGTAGCTCAAGTAGGCGGGCACCGGATCGAAGCAGGGTTTGTTTTCAGCCAAAATACACTACATGGAGACAAGTTACAAGTCAATTCATCTAACCATAACCGTCCAAAGCAGTTAAATTGAGGTGAAAAATTATCCATAATGCAAATATCCTGCATAGTTCATTGACTTTAATAAGCAGAGATTGCGAGAAAAAAAATCAGTGATGATATAATTACCTGATTTCGGGCTTCCACTGCCAGCTCTGCTTTGACATGTGCACACAATAGCAGCATTCGCGCGCATTCGTGCGTGTGTGGAAGACGTGATTACGGCGGTGCTATTTCACCTGGCAACAAGAAATATTATTTTCTGATTGGCTGATAGGTTGCTGATTCAAGCATTGCTGTTTACCTTCGCCTCATCCATTCTTAGATTACTAATCTCTTTTATATACAGTCTATGTTACTAATATGCGGCGAGTTTTATCACTTCTCAGCATGAGAAATGTCATGTGTGGCTTGTGAACTTATTGAAATGCGTGTGCGTGAGACTTGAGAGCCATGTTAATAATATTTGTGAATTACAGGATGTAGTAGTACTTTATTAGAAGCTATGCAATGGCGAAAATGATAACAGAGTCTGGGACATTATAAGACCACCAAGGAAGAGTCTGTCCTCTCCCTAAAAACACACAGCCTGAAGGCTTAAAAACAACGGGCAGTGCTTGAAAAATGTTTTTTGCGATTGTTGTCATGACTTGAAAACGAAACTTTATCTAGCAAATCTAAGAATACAAAACGTAGAAAATGCGCTAATGGAAACACAGTCTGATATCACTTTTGCTCTCCGATCTGCAGTATTAGTCATCGAAGCCAAGGGCTAATAAATAGACCATTAGACGTCTGCAGCACACCAGCTAATTTACTCGTAATTTTGCATATTGTGCACTTACATCGTTATTGCCAGACGAGTATTTACAAATTTGCGAATGCATTGCCACTCTCATCGAGCTGTGATTGGCATGTACAATGGTACCACAGCCAACCGACTTCCAGAAAAAGATTTCGCAGCCTGACATGCCGTACAAGCACAGACAGTGCTCTCCCCCCTACCCAGACGCACACACAACCGCGCGACATGAGCACGCAGCCAGGAATCGGACTGGGACAGAATGGCGAGTAATTACCTTCCACATATTCCTTTATTCAAATAAATCAATAAACAAATTCATTAATTAATTTTAAAAATGCTTGAGGGGGCTAAACTGGGGCTATGTCCATTTGTGACGGGGCTATCGCACCCCCTAGCCCCGGTGTAGCGCCGTCCCTGTACTCAAAGTATACATATAAATTCATACATGCATAAAACGACTAGTTTCTTCCGGGTATAGACCTGAGTCAGACTCACAGTCACAGCTGAATGTGAACGCTTTTTCTTTGAACCGAACGAAAACGTAGTTAACTGAGCGATAATATAAAGGGTAAGGCAATCATTGCGCTTAGTCTTTAGCTTTGCCAAAAAATGGAGCATAAATATTGTTGATCTACAATTCCTTATTCGTGTCCTTTTTTGACTATGAAAAGATAAAAAAGAACACAGAAAACAACTCCCCCCCAACCCAAAAAATAACATTAGTCGTCACCCACGTTTACTGTATACATGTGCCTCATTGGACATTTAGACATACACAATACAGCGGAGCTATTCTGCCGTGTGCGCTTGGGTTCAGCCAGTGACACTGCCACTCTAGCTCTTTTTAATATCTCTGTGGGTATTCGGCTGTCACTGCCACCACGCAGTCACTCTGGTGCCTGCGCACACGGTGGGCAGCTCCAGTATCCCGGCTTCTATTGGAGTACTCCAGGTGGCAAAACTGGGTTTCTTGAAACCGGGAGAAGGGCATAACCCGGTTTCTGAATTTGGGATATGGTGTTTACATGCACAAACACAAAAACGGGATACTTAGAAAACCCAATCAAAACCGGGTTACTAAAGACCTTGTAAACGTAGTCAATGCATGGGGCTGCAATGGCCAAAACAGTGGCTCAGTGGTTTGGAAACTTAAAGCCTTGTTTCTCTGATTGCCTCCCTGCAGGGAAGGGAATGTGGGCAGTCCCGAGGCTGTAGGGAGGGGCGGGGAGCGGAGGCGAGAGCTGGTGAGGTCACAGACGCTGCCCCGCTCTATAGGGGCTCAAGCGCGTCGATCCCTCTTTGAGAGGGTGGACTCCGACCCCAGCAAGTATGGCTCCCCCCGACCCCCACCTCACATAATCTGCCCAAGACCACGCCCCCTTCTACACATGCTCTGCCCTGGACCCCGCCCCCTCCTTTACACTCCCAGCACCAGACCACGCCCCCTCCTTTACACACTCTGTGTCAGACCCCGCCCCCTCTTCACATACTCTACCCCTGACCCCTCCCCCTCCTGTATACTCCCTGCACCAGACCCCGCCCCCTTATACACATACTCTGCCCTGGACCCCGCCCCCTCCTGTAACCTCTCTGCTCTAGACCCTAACCCTCTCTACACATACTCTGCCCTAGACCCCACCCCTTTCAGCATTTTCTCTGAACCGAACCCTGCCTCCTTCTATACATACAGGAAAATCCACCTAAGATGTTACCCACTTCCTCATAGTGTCTTCTTCAGGTCCCTCCACCGTCAACATACTCTTTACCCCAGACCCTTCCCCCTTTCTATACATTCATCGCCCCAGACTCTGCCCTTTCCTTGCTTTCTCAGCCCCCAGAAACCCAGCTCCTTCAGACACAAACCTGCCTCCAGCCCCTATACCCTCCCCAGTTTAATATACACCCAGAAACTGACCACACCTCCTACAGACACCAACCAACTCCCCCGAGCACCCTACATCGCGTCCCATGCACCCCAGTGGCCTGTTGCACCAGTTGTGCATAAGTTCTCTCTTAAGTCAGAGTGCGAAGTCCACACTAAACGCTACGCTGAAAGTACTTAGTTTGGTGATGTGTCGGAGTTTAGGTGCACCACGTAGACGCAAGATTCTTCTTAGTTACACTGGTGTAAAGTCCACACTAAACAAAATACTGTTGCAGCAAATTATGTTTTCAATTTCTGTGGCCAATCAGCGAAAAGCACTCTTGATGCGGCGTGTAGCCTATTACGGTGCTGTCAGATGCTGTCGGTGCTGCCAGGCTACATGAACAAAAAGCAGTGTGTCCGTGTCCGACAGTCCATAGTTTATTAAAGATTTCTTTAAATCTGGGGTCAGTTCTTCAAGATGAGTGCCAAGTATTTCACCAACGGAGCTATAAAAGTCAGGGTAAACTAACTTCCTCTGTTTACATTTGTGTTGAGCACTCCTCATCATCATTGCACTGTAATTTATGTTGTTTCTCTCTGTTTCGTGCTGTAAGTCCGCTGCCAGCAGGTCAGTAATTCTATGTATCTCCGCTCGTGGGAAGCGAAAGCGAGAGTATAAATCAAATTCATTGTAGTTGTCTAAGGGGTGTAATCTGTCTCGGAGGATGCGTGGCCGACGCAATACAGCGGGTATAATCCGCTCTCCCTCAGATGCGTGGCATCCTCCACATTATCCCATCTTTCAAAATGATACACCATGCAAACCGCTATTTTACAGAGGACTTTACACCAACTAAGGGTTAGATGTAAGATTAAAGTTGTAACTTATGCCTACGTTGAAACTACATCAACTGGTGCAACCAATAAAATATTAGTAGTGCGTAAACTCCGACCTAAGTTAGAAGTTACGTTCAGACTAGACTACTTCTGAACTTAGGCACAGCTGGTGCAACCCAGTGCTGATCTACACACTGCAAAGATCCACACACCCATACCACAGCCAGTGCCGCGCCAACACCCTAATGTCTTTTCCATCATTCCCAAGATCTTCTTCCCAAACCCCTCAGCAGCCGTCCATCTCCATATCCACTATCCAAATTTTCCTCTTCATTCTGCATATTGTAGCTCCTGTTCATGGTTCTCTCAGTTCAACATTCCTTACTTTTAAACCCTGTGGTAATATTTCTCTCTTCATGCATCTTCAGCCGTTTATCAATGCTCTTTGGTCTTAGCTTCAGCCATTTAATGAGTACAGAATTGACTGCCCCCTCACCTCTCCTTTAGGCCCAAAGTCATGGACTCTAAGCCCAAACTGAAACGCTCTCAAAGTTTTGGGGTGTCCAGTGCTAGCAGCATCAAGCAGATCCTTCTGGAGTGGTGCCGGTCTAAAACTATTGGATATCAGGTACTGTACCTTACCCGGAAACAGCTAGCTAGAGCTTTCATTGGTTTGTAGGAGGACAGCTTGTTCATATTGTTGGGGATGGAATTAAGTACTTTGAGAAATACTGTACACCTATGAATCCTAGCATTAAATACAAACACAAACCCTATAAAACAATAATATACATTCAATAATGCATTGTTTGCGAAAAGAAAAAAGCTTATAAGAAGTTAAATTGTGTTTGACTAAAGAGTAACCATAGAAGGCGTTGAAAAAAAAGGAAATATCCATCAAAGTTTCCGAGAAAGCCTGCAGACCCATGTCCATACCTTTTGTGTCGGCTATGGTAACAGGGGTATTGAGAATAACAGCTGTACTTGAAGATCATGGACCTTCTTAGATGTAGCCTCATAATGTAGAAATGTGTTACACAGACTGCCAGGTCTTTAAAGTATCCAAGGGAATCAACGCAGCCAAGATCAACATGATATGAGTCCTATTTCTTCCCATTAGTCGCCTAGAGCCAGTTGACTAAGGGGGAAAAATGGAATTACTCTTAGCTGTGAACAGAGATGAAGGAATGGATTACAATCTTTAAATAAAATGACCTTATTACAGCTATGTTCACTGGCTAATGACAACAAGACCATTTTTCAGTCTCTGACTCAAAGCACAATTCCACCGTTCTTTTCCAAATGCTTTATGGCTGAGTGAAAGAAACCATGTTTGGAATGAATTAGTTCTGCTTCATGCTTGGAGCCAATAATCAAAACCACTGTCAACTTAGGCGCTCTGGACAATTATTCACATGCTTGATGAAGATGAACAACGATGGTCGTGTGTAAACGTTAAAGGTAACTGCACGCTCAATTTAAATGTCTGTTTGTGAGAGGCGTTTAGTTGTGACACAGAGAATAGAATGTTCAGTGTTGAAGCAGAGAATAAAACTTACACTATAATTGAGTCTGTTTGCTCGCTCTTGGAGTCGTAAGCTATGTTGGCGTTATGTTGGGACTGATCATTTTACTGTGGTCCCAGCGCTCATGTGGAGGTCTGATAGTGAGCTGTGTCTCACCTTCCTGTGTAACCTTGAGCTTCATGGAGAGAGGACCCGGGAGAACTATCTCCATTAACTTCCAGTCTGCAGCAAAGTCATTTTATAGGTCCTCTTCCTGTGTTTGACACATAGACTGTATTAAAAGATGGACACAGCACCTGGGTCTAAAAAGTGAAGCCAATGCGGAAATCTCTTAAAATTGCATTCTAATTAATGGCCAGCAGATGGCAAAATTGGCGGTTGCAGAATGAAGCTCAATGCTATAGAAGTCAAGTGTCCTTCGATATATCTTGATGTTCATTTTTGTAAATTATGGTCCCAAATAGACTAGAATAAAGGATAAAGCCAGAATATGCTTTGGGGGCGTGGCTATCCTCCTGTCCTCATCAGATACAGTCGGATCCACACTTTTAGATTCACTCCTCGCTCCTCCCTGGATCTTCAATTCATGCTCTCATCCAATAGGAATCACATCTGGTTTTAAAATGACAAAACAGCGCAGGGCAATTTACCGAAATCGAGGCCTTCTAAATGGTATGCTGAAACCAATGAGTGACTTCATGGCCTCTTCATCCATCTTTTTATGCAGTCTATGGTTTCACGCCATTCATTCAAATATGACCAAACGTAGCTCCCTCATTTCAAACTCTTGCGCACCATCTCTCTATAAAGCCGCTTTTCCAGCAAATGCTTTAAAAATGGTACCTTTTGGACCGGTATGTAACCTTAGTGAACTGGGACCTAAACCCTTGACTGGTTTAGGTGTCCACTGCATGCAGTACTTTAAATCCCGGTGGGGTTGTTATCGAATGGTAATAGCTGTGTCAGCCAGGTAAGTAGCAATGCAAGAGTGATGATTATCTATCGACCAATCAATGGGCTGAGGTGATTCTAGCTCCACCCTTCAGCACCATATCAGTGCACTAGGTACCTCAACAGAGGGGTAGCAAAAAAAAAAAAAGAGAGACTGATTTTAATGGTTCTTTCGGTACCATTCACAACTTTTGACCATGGAAATGTAAAAAAATAACCGTTCTAATGAGTAACAAACTGAACTGAACTGAACTGCTTGGATGAAACGAAGCTTAATTCTCTTTCCTCTTTTGCCGACTGGCTTCTCATCTCCTCTTCCCACAGAACATCGACATCCAGAACTTCTCATCTAGTTGGAGTGATGGCATGGCCTTCTGCGCCCTGGTGCACTCGTTCTTCCCCACCGAGTTCGACTACAACGCACTGTCACCCAACGACCATCAGCACAACTTTGAGGTGGCCTTCGGCACAGCGGAGTAAGTGGACCAGTGTGCTTGAAATGGGGTGGGTATGGGCAAGTTCAGGTTATATTTATATGTTTCACTTATTTTATTTCAGTAATACTTTGAGAAGACACTGTGACATGTTTCGCATAGGCACTCTAAGCTACCCCAGTGATTCAGAGCTAGTGTCCATGATATATTGTGAACATCAGTTCGACCTGGGCCATGCCATGCCGTGTGGCTGTATGTTATATTTGTCCATCCATCCATCCATCCATCCATCCATCCATCCATCCATCCATCATCTTTGCTGCTTATTTCAGGTCCCAGCGTCCAATGGGTGAGAAGCAGGAATAAGTGCTGGCTTATTTGTCTTTCCATTGCAAGGCACACACACCATTCACTTACGCACTCACACCAATGGACAATCTAGAGTCTCCAATCAGCCTAACATACTTGTCTTTAAAAAGTGGGGGTGAATCAGTCCATCTGAAGAACCCCAACATTAACACAGGCTGAATATGCAAGCATTACACAGCAAGGCCCCATGCTGAATTGAAACCCACAACCTCTTCGAGCTAACTGAAACACACGCAGCATATATAGGCCCACAGTATCCCATACATGATTAAAAATTGGTTTAATACAGTCATGTCATACGTTTGATATTACACACATGGAATACAGCTCTCTTGGGTCACAATTGGTCGCACTTTGTTCATTGGCAAACTTCAACCAATATCTTCACAATGGTAACATTGCCAATCCTGCTGCTTCTCCAGCATTAGTTTCTAGTTGGTGGTGCAGTCACTCAATGGGATAAATAATTCACTAGCTAGCAAGCATGCAAACGCTTTCCGCCATTCACGTAATAAGTTACACGTGTAAATGCTATTGTAGAAACTTCAACATATTTATTAAATATAGTATACGTATCTATATTTTTATATGTACAAGATAGATCAATATTCACTATTTGTCATATCACAAACAATACTTCTAACCAAAAATTTCTAATGTTTGTTTCAAAACAAACACTTAAAATTAGTTCCAGGTGAGACTGTGTAAATGTCAGTTTGACGCTGTCATTAATCACATGCACAGTCAGTCCTTAGTGTGTATAATGCCCGTTGTTCTTTCTTATCTACAGCAGCCGCTATGATTAAATATTGCGTCATTTCCAGTTCTCAGTCTCGCGCCAGTTCTTGCATGACTATATCCCTGTTGGTCCAATATAAACACATTGCTAGAATCCTAGCTGTTATGTCCTGGGACACGCTTGAATTGTGTTCTTTATAGTATTGTAAGAGTCATAACAGAGCGCTGATAATGAGGCCTGACAGCCCAGAACATGACAATGAGCTCACAGTACAACTCCACTGTGGTGCACAATACACAGAGATGCAGTCCTGTGAGGGCCTTTTTGTGTTTGCGTGTGTGTGTGTGTGTGTTTATTTATGTGTGTGTGTCTGCGAGCAGAACTGCAGTACTGTAAGGACATATCTGTCTTAGTTTGTGTGTGTGTGTGTGTGTGTGTGTGTATGTGTGTGTGTTGGGGGCTGGGGTGGGGGTGGGATACAAGTAAAGCAGGTGACTAAACCAAGAGGGTGTGTGTGTTTAAACTCAGGTCACGCTGAGTTTTTGCACTGGGAGGGTGCGTACATGTATTATTGTATGTAGGCATGTGTGCACAAGCTACGCAAAGGTCTAGCTGTGCGTCAGTGTGAGCATGTGTATTTCCTGAATCAACCATCTAATTTGTGCACAAAGAAGTATGTGTGGCAAAATTCAAGGTTTTTTTTTTTCAAAGTCCCAAACCTACCCCAAAACCGTAACCACAAGCACCTCCACGTCCTCATTACCCACAGTCCCTTCTCTCTCCCAAAGCGAACTCCCCAGTCCAGCATTCCAGCATTCTGACATCACAGTCAAAATACACTGCCGAAAATCCACAAGTCTCACATAAACATGGCACATTTCTGCATCTCTTTCACAGCTGCACTGACGAACATGTGTATTGTACAAGCTAACGCGTGTAAACAGCTGTGCGTTCACCAGCCTCCCAGGCATAAGTACTGTGACTCGCTCATGAGTGAACTGTCATTGCCTTTCTCCTTCATTGCAAATACAATTTTTCTCTCCAGCAAACATAAAGTGAAGTTTTACATTCTCCCTGCATCACATCCTTATCCACATTCAACAGCCAGTCAGTGGGGTTAGAATTACTCCAAGAAGCCTGATTTACAAAGGCTCTTAAAATATGTAAACCACAGGATTAATGACTGCTTTATTCATTAGTACTTTCCATCGGCATTAACAAAAGGAATTATGTGGCATTAATAAGACAAAAAAAAAGTGTGAATGAAAGACAAACCCTGACGACATGTTTTGGTGGACAGCAAAGGCTCCAGTGGAGAATGGTGCTGGTAAATACCATTCAGCATTTGGGGGGGTACAGTATACCCCTCCTATCCTAGCATTCGCATTCAGGAGCCCAGCACAGGGGTCATGCCTGGATGGCAACCCTTGATTCGTGAAACTCTCGCAAGATTTGCCTCATGCATTGTCAGTCCGGCATGTTGCCATATACTGTAGTTGCGAGAAGCGTTGTGTCTCCCTGTTAGTGCTATGTCATTGCTGCTGCGCGCTGAGAACCATAGCAAAAAATATGGATGCGATAGGCTAGAATACAGGCAAAAATTTGCGCACATATCAACTAAGCTGTTGTCATCGCAACAGAACCGCCCGAATAATCGGCTATGGTTTCATTCACTGTAGGACACAAGGGATGGAATCGTGCTCGGTCGCCAAGTATGACTTGAATCTGCAGAATGAAGTTCACGTGAGCCAGACTTCCTCATATCTGGGATAATTGTCAAGACATGACCCAGGGGGTTACAGGAATCTTTGTCACCGGATTTTTCGTCCACCGACTTTTCAGCCCTGAATTTTTTGTCACCGCTCTCTTCGTGCCCAAGAACTTTTCATCCCTGGAATTTTCATCCTTGAGGACTTTTTGTCCCCAGATTTTTTGTCCCTTAATGATAAAAAATTGTGCCACAATTGTTGACAAATGGATGGATAAATGGATGACGAACAGATCACCATGATATAAGGGTTAGCGTCAGGGTCTGGGGAAGAAAATTCCTAGGGTACGAGAAGTCCTGGAACCATGAGTCCTAAAGCTGACACAAGGTATGCCTTGCCCTCCCTCACTCTTCCCACTCTCTCTACGCTACGCAGGAAGAAGGCGGGCTGCGACCGTCTCATCGAGGTGGAGGACATGATGGTGATGGGCCGCAAACCGGACCCCATGTGCGTCTTCACCTACGTCCAGTCCCTCTACAACCACCTGCGTCGGTTCGAGTGACCCGTCGACAACGCGCCTGCTGCAAGCCGTGCTCCCCAACCAACGTGTCCGGGAACGAAAACCGCCGGCACGCCTTCACACTTCGGTGTGGACCTGGACACGGACATTAACATACACTAAGAGACAATCCAAAGTTTACATGTGCCTAGAGGACGCGAGTCATGTTTGTGCCAGTAGACCTCAGTTTTGTAATGGTCTTTTGCTTTTTCAGATTTTAGGGTGTTTAACTGAACCATTAAATCTCCACCTTCTCTGTGGCCCTTTGTCCTGTTGAGTGCAACAAGAGATCAGCTCTGTGGCCTGTGCTTGCAACAGTGGGAAAACTAGTGTTTTTGCAGTCAGAACAATCGCAGTCTTTTTCCTGCAGGATCCTTTTGCATTTTCTCAACAGCTGATCCTTATCGCAGCAGACTGTAATGGTGATTTCAAAACACTGGGGGTAAGTTCTGCCAGCATTTGGGTGGTAACTGGCCTCGTCATGCTCGCCAGCTGTGCTCTCCTTCCCTCTTTGTTTTTTTATTTTCTCTCTCTTGCTTTCCTCTTTTCTTTGTAGCTTCATAAATAAAGAGAGAAGTGGAGGAAGGACTCAAGAAAGGCATTCTACAGCTCTCTCTCTCTCTCCCTCTCTCTCTGTTCTGTTCCTGCTCAAAGTAGTTTGACAAAAGTAGACAAGATAGCTGTAAAGGCTATGGACAAATGCCCTTTATCTGGCCTGGCTCGCAGTGAAACCAGATACTTGGGATTGAGAGAGCAGGGCAAATCCCTCGTGCAGAAAAGCATTTGGTTGATCTCCGCTCGTCTCACCGCTTGAAAATGGGAAAATCTGAGCACAGACGACCTCTAGTGGCATCACGTTTACTGACTGCTTAAACACAAAGGCCCGGTTATTACCTGGCTCCTCCCCTAGGGGGCCAGATTAAGCAATGATCATGTGTGTGTGTGCGTGTGCGTGTGCGTGTGTGTGTGTGTGTGTGTGTGTGTGTGTTTCTGTCAGTCTGTCTGTCAGCCCGTGGCTGGGGCCAGGTCTGCTATCTCTGATTGCCTTGTTATAATAGATTATATTGGACACTGCAGGCAAGTAAAAAATGACTCAAGCGTACTATTGATATTAGAAGGACAGCTTTGAGGTCATGTTAAAACTGTATTCCCTATATTCTGAATGTTTGAATTTTTGGTTTTGACCCGCTTTATGCGGGTAGTTCGGTTTCATACAGCGCCGTGTTTGTTGAAGTGTTCACCGTATGTAAATCTCACTTCACCTCACCAAAGTACCTGTGTTTCGTGGCAACTGTGTATCTTTTCTCAGACTGCATGTACACCTTCGGGAGACAAGGCTCAAAACATCTGTTTGAATGTCGCGTCACTGAAATTTCAGTATTTGAGCCAAGGCAGATGAGTGGATATACCCGAGACTGTGACCTGTTTATTACCTACTGAAAATGTGTGTATAACTGTTGTGGCTGGATAAAAGTGTTTAGATAAATACCAAAACACGACTGCTTATTAAAATTTATTTGAATAGAAAGAGAAAATGCTGTGCTATCTGTGTGCGCGTGTGCGCATGGTTGTGCATCCGTGTGACTGCATATGGTAGGGGTGTCCGGTGTAAACCACGAAGGGCAAGGGTGGTTACTGGATTTTGCAACAACCCGACACTAACACACATGATTCTACTAATCAAGGTTCTTATTGAACCCCCGATCAGTTAATCAGTGGCATCAGGCGGTGTAACACTAGGTTATAACAAAAGGAAGTTGGCATTCGCCCCGCAGCGGGGTGAATTGGGGGGAAAGATATCAGCTATCTGCCCCGCAACGGGGCCAACGAGAAGCAGTTCTGCTAATCGCACCGCGGTGGGAAGGATAAGAGAAGCTCTACTGTTGTTTGCCACGCAGTTGGGCCTATAAGGGATTTCATTTTATAACCCGCCCCGCTCTTTGATCTTTCGCGCTGAACGACCGCGGGACGAGTAGCATTTTCCAAAACAAAAACCTGCATCCACGCCAGCCCTTTTTGGATAAGGTTGGACACCCCCGGCATGCGGGATACACTCATTATTTTGGTTGAGGCTATGATCAACCAGCAGGCTCATGTGACTGAGGCTGTTTGAGGGGCACCTGACAAACCACGAATCCAAAATAAATACATTCATAATCATACGATTTTTTTTCACCAAATCACATTTCTCTAAAGATGCCGCCAAATGATGACTTGATTAGAAAGAAATACAGAATAAGTCTGATATTAGCGCTTGATCCGATGTTGACTGCGCGGTTTCTCTGACGCTATAAGCGCAATCAGTTAATAAATTGCCTAATATTGCCCACTGGTGGCCATTTAAAGTCACCGCTATCATCTGTACTGAGTCATCCTTGATCATTACGTTACAAATACCAGTGTCTTTCAAAACGTGACTGATCTGAACGGGACGGCTACTTGACCCCTGATACTGCTGCTTGTAGCTTTCTCAAGAACCGCTCAGCCAGACAACTTCACACTCGAGACCCTGCACTGCCTTTGGTCCCCAGCAACACAACTGCCAAGCGTAAAGTCAACGAATAGTTGCTGAGGAAAACCAAGGACAGAAATGTGTTCACGCAGTCTCTCCTGCCATATTAGTAAGATTTTGCCAATTTGATTTGAGTAAGCAAACCGACTAAACCTTATAGCCTGCAGATATACACGTCCATACACACACACACACACACACACACACACACACACACACACACACACAACTCTGCAATTTTGAATATTAATCATCTACCTATCCTCTAATAACAGTAAAAATGACCTCTCTGCAGTTTGTTACATGGTACATTTGCGTGGTTGGTTTACAGGTAAAAAGAATGAAAATCATAAACCATCTAACTGTTTTAAATGCAGATCTCTTTTTACTACAAGAAACCCATCTAACAAAATTGGAGAATCAAAAATTAAAAACTCCACAATTATATTCAGTGTTTTAATCCACTTATCATTCCAGGCAAAGAGGTGTCTCCTTACTAATTCGCAATTCAATTTCATTATCTTACCACTCTACCATCTCGGATCCAGAGGGTCGATATGTTATCATCAATGTTACAATTCATAACCAAAATTTCACAATAGCAAATATATATGGCCCGAGCTCTGGTGATCCTGATTTCTTCCATACTTTTTTTAATTCACTCTCCACTCTCTCAAACTCCACTATTATAATTGGGGGTGACTTTAATGAAGTTCTCGACCCCCCCTTAGACAAATCATCCCCCCACACCAGAAAAAGTAAATCTACTGAAATATTACATCAGTGCATGAATGACATGGGTCTTGGTGACAGTTGGCGACTAGAAAATCCCTCTGCTAGAAAATATACACATTTCTCTGCATCTCACCAGTCATATTCCCGTCTAGACTATTTTCTCACCAGCAACTCAATTACATCCAAAATATCCAACCATGAAATCCACCCCATCATAATCAGCGATCATGCCCCTGTGACCTTTCAATTAAGCATCAACCAAGTGAGACAACCCATTAACAGATTGTGTTTTAATTAGGGCTGGGACTTTAACGCGTTAATTTCGATTAATTAATTACAGAAAAAATAACGCGTTAAATCGCACCTTTCTCAGTGCTCTCATTTCTGGCACGCCGGTAACACTGATGCACACACTTCATCCCGGTAGGTAGCGGTAATTCACCTAAAGTCATAAAATGTTGAATTTCCACTGTTTGGAGCACAATGGTGATATGTCCAAATTTTGTGATTTTGAGATTTTTACCTCCTGTCACACATTTCTATCAGCTAATTATTGAAGCACAATAATTATATATCCATGCACTTCAGTTTTAAACAGAATTCACATTGTCATTTTGTGGTATGTCCATCAAAATCTGCTTAAATGAGTTAAACATTGACATTTTGATTAATAAACATGAGTAGTTTTACTGAGTCATCTGTGTATCATTGCAAACTTAACTTCAATCTATCACCATTGTGTTATGTTACATCAAGTGCTGTAATTGTTGGAGCACGGAGGTGACATGTCCATTTTGGCAATTTTGGCCATGATGTCACAGTTCCACACTTAAGAAAACTTGCATGTTCAGTATACTTCTGAACCATGCAGTAAAAGAGTGACTGGCATAAAAATGATGTACCTGAATTAATAGAACATTTACCTAAAAATCAATTTTTCTCAAAACCTCTAAAATGGACAGATAACCATTGCACTCCAAACCCTCAATATAATGGCTATAATTGCACTTTGAGTTTGCACTTTTCTGTGAAGACAGGTGAAAAATGTGCAGATAAATATAGATGAAAAATAAACATTTTTGTTGTTTAAGTTCACATATATGTCTATTCATTGATTCAGTTGTCAACCAAAATTTATTTAAATTGAAAAACTTTGCTTATTGTGTCAAATATTGCTATTTGATAAAAAATGCAATTAATCGAGATTAATTAATTACAAAGCCTCTAATTAATGAGATTAATTTTTTTAATTGCATCCCAGCACTAGTTTTAATACCTCTTTAATCAGAGATCCAGACTTTAGTTCATTTTTTAAAAAAGACTGGGCATTCTTTCTGGAAACCAATGACACCTCAGATATCACGACCACAACACTTTGGGAAACTGCAAAGGCAGTAATGAGGGGTAAAATTCATCACACAAAAAGAAAAAAGGTACAAGAACTGGAAAAAGATCTGGAACAAAAAATTACTGGCCTCACTAACATCTCTTGCAATAACCCGACCCCACAGTCTGAGGATGAATTAATCAAATGTAAATTACAGCTTAACAATATTATCAATAATAGAACTCAGTTCCTCATGCAGAGACTTAGACAAGATAATTTCAAATATAACAACAAATCTAGAACATATCCAGCAAATCTTTTAAAATATAACAAAGAAAAATCACTCATTCCTGCCATCCAGAACTCAACAGGAAAGCTTTCACAGTCCCCTCAATTCATCAACGATACATTTAGAGACTTCTATAGGAAATTGTATTCCACAGAAACTGACCCTGAACCACAGAATATCAAAGATTTTCTTAATAACATCCAATTGCCTCAGCTTGCTAAAGATATCGCAGATGACACCACTATCACTAATAGACCTTCACTCAGCTCTCAAAAAAAATGCCAAACAATAAAGCACCTGGGCCTGATGGCTTCCCAGCTGAGTTCTACAAACATTTCTGGGACAGCATTTCTTCTCTTCTGTACAGAACAGTTGCATACATCAAATCTACATCTAGGATTCCACCAAATGAACACAGCGTTAATATCAGTTTTGCTTAAACCCAATAAAGACCCCATTCTCTGTTTAAGTTATCGCCCACTTTCACTTATCAACACATCTTAAATATATTCGTAAAGCATTAGCAACCCGAATTGAAACAGTCATTCCAATATTGGTTCATCAAGACCAAACCGGCTTCATTAAAGGCAGACACTCACCCAGTAACACGCGCAGATTATTCAACTTAATTCACAAAGCACAACAGCATAAATTAGACAGCATCATAGTCTCCTTGGACGTGGAGAAAGCTTTTGACAGGGTCAACTGGACATTCCTTCTGGACACATTGCACTAATTTGGTTTTAGAGAATCAATTAGATAAAAATTCTTTACAATTCACTTATGACGACTGTCACTACTAATGGACTAATATCATAACCCTTCCCTTTGCACAAGGGGACCAGACAAGGATGCCCACTCTTCCCATCCCTTTTTGCCTTGTTTATTGAACCCTTAGCAGCCGCCATACACCAGAAACCTCTTATCAAAGGTATTCAGACTATAAACACGCATCATAAGATCAACCTGTATGCCGATGATATTTTATTATATTTACAGCACCCTTCAGACTCCCTTCCCGAAGTAATAAAAGTCATTGATTCATTTTCCAAGATCTCTGATTATGCAATAAACTGGACCAAATCCACAATTTTACCTGTAAATGAAACCTATATGAATGTCACAGCTCAGTCACCACCAATTCCCATCACCACAAAGAATTTTAGGTATCTGGGCATCACCATCTCCACTAGGCTGTCAGAGCTGATCCACCTAAATTACACCCCTGTTATTAAAACAATAGAGGATGACTTAAAAAGATGGATTAATTCACCACTTTCACTAATAGGTAGAATAGCAGCCGTAAAGATGTTCACCCAAGATAAATTATCTATTCTCAATGATCCATTTTCAACCCACCACCTGAATAAACTCACTGAACTCAATTATTGCAAAATTTTACTGGAAAAATAAGCCACCTCGAATAAAACTAGCCACTCTGCAAAAACCCAAGCATAGAGGAGGACTTGAGGCCCCAAATTTCCAACATCACTTCTTAGCTAACCAGCTTCAGTATATTTATCATTGGACACACCTCAACCAACTGAACAACTTGTGGATGGCAATTGAACAATCACAATGTAAAGACATTTCCATATCAGATCTCCCCTTCCTTAACTCCACAAACAACACAAATGCTTCAAAACTCCATCAATCTCAACGGCTCTGACAGCTTGGTGGAAAGCCAATAAGTTGTTCCAAATCACGCATTACCCATGTAAATACTTGCCTATATGGCACAACCCTGACTTCCTCTTAAACAAAAAAACCCCTTTTTTTGGAATTTGGGTACAAAAGGGTATAACTCACCTCCACCACCTGTTCCACAAAAACAGTTTTTCTACATTCCAATACCTAGTTCAAAAATATGACATTGGCAAAGACCAATATTTCCATTACTTACGATTAAAATCTGTTCTTAAATCCAAAATCAACATATCAAACAACAACCTACATTTAACCCCCCTCATGGAAGAGATTAATAGTATGCCCAACCCCAATAAAATCCTATCAAAATTATATAGAATACTGTCAATGTGTGACACCACTATCTCTCTCCCAATGGAAGCCTGGAATAATGACTTAACACCCACTCTTGATCTCAAACTTTGGACACAAATTTGTAAAAACACTTCCACTATGACTAACAACACTAACTTGCAATTAATACAATATAAAGTAATTCACAGAGCACATATCACCCAGCACAAAATGTATAGAATGGGATTACTTGCTTCTGACACCTGCACTCAGTGTACACTTGATGCCCCCGATGATTATCTATACTGCACCTGGTCTTGCCCACCAGTTCAGCACTTTTGGAAGTTGATCACTGACACTCTCTCTCACATCCTGAGCTGTGACATTCCGTTATCTCCCTCCCTCTGTTTGCTCGGTGACATTTCAACAGTACAGCTCCTACTTAAACATTCCAAATCCGTTTAACGCGACCAGAACGCTTTTGTTAAACTGGATGTTGTTAAACTGGAAATCTAAAACATCATTGAGTACTAAACATTGGCTAAATCTCCTTAGGGAACACGTTTGCCTGGAATTACAAACATGTCAAAACCCAGCATCACAGTCTAAAGCAACGTGGGATCCTTTCATAATCTCACTCGATATACCTGTTACGAACTAACTTTCACAAGCGCTTAGACAAACAGCCCCTGCACACACACGCATAGGCGCACGTGCCCGCACACACACATTTCATTCTTAATATATACTCTACTGCTGTAATCATAATTCTTCATTGATAGCACTATTATTATTACTACTCTACCCCACTACCCCATTTGAAACACTGCTATCCGCCACCCTATTATTGTTGTGATCTGTGATTTCTGCATGTCATGTTAAGTTCTGTGCCTGGCCTAGCCATGTTTAGGATTTCTGTGTTTAGTGACCACTGCCTGCCCTTTGACCATTCTTAGGATCATGTATTGTGTTTTTGGTAATTCAGATTTCATGTTTTATTTTTTTTTCATGCCTCAGTTTTCATGCCATGTTTTCATTTCCATGCATTGCACTTCGTGTACCCTGTCTTGTCTTGTGTAGGTCTTTGCCCACGGTCCCTAGTCTTTCGTGCCACTCATTCGGGTGATTTATTGGTTTCTGGGTTTTCAATCTTTTTTCATTATCTCGTGTGCTTCCTTCCTCTCTTTTACTATCTACTAACCATACTAACAGTTTGTTGTTTTGATAATTAGTAACCCTCATTAACATTGTATATTTTTACTAACTTTCTAACATGCACTTGGGATTGTATAGCTGCACATACTAATTGACTAACAATCTCTCAGCAGTCGCTCAATTCTAATCTCCGCCTCCTTGCCTATCCCTAATTATCTCCGCTGCAAGTTTATGTGGATTTCCACTTATACTCTGTGCTTTCCGTTTCTTTTATCTTGGCACTTTAGTACTCCTTAACCGGAGCTCTTGTTTTGTACTTAGGTTTGTCTTGTGATCCCTGTCTGTGTTTTGGCTACAGCCAAATTCATGTAATTAGTTTATTCCTCATGTGTCTCTCCCTGATCATTGTTCCCATTGATTGCACCTGTTCTCCCTGGTCATGTGTTTACCCCGGGTGTGTATATAAGATGTCTGTTTGGTACACTTTCCTGTCAGATTGTTCTCCCTATGCTACGTTTCTTGCCTCGTTTTCTCAGCGTTTATCTTTCTGACTGGATTGCCTGACTTGATTTTTGCCTCTGCGTTTTTGGATTACTGTTGCATCTGTGTGTTTTGACCATTTTTCTGCCCGACTACGAGATCTGTTTGCTGCCCTGGTAACGATTCGGATTACGTCCTGTGGATTCTGGCTTGTCTCTCTGATAATACTATTCCTGTGTGCCAGACCCATTTCTGTCCGACTACGATTACTGTGATTGCTGCCCTGGTTTTTGATACTATTTTTGCCCAACTGGATTTTCTTTTGGATTGGACTCTGTACTGTTTTTCGCCCTGCGGGGGTCACCCCCCTTTACCAATAAAACGAGCTCTACTGCATTCCCTGGTTCTCACATCTGGTTCCTGATCGCAACACAATTATATCCCCACACAGTTGGTCTTTCCCGCCCCTGTTCATTGAAGATTTAAAAAAAAAAAAAAAAAATACAGCGGTGTGCAGACTTGCTTTACTGACGTTCAGTCATGTGGAATTTATATTTGTCAGGAAGCAATTACATTTGCCAGTGTGACTACAGCTGGAAATTTTCCTCTCATCACTGGATTTCATTCGTCAATGAGGAAAATGACGAGCAGCAGCGGGAACCCTGAATAAATGAATTAGCTGACATTTTTACTGATTAACTGGACTAATTCTTTGCGCATACGTTGTGAGACGAGACTGGATGGGAGATCGCAGAGGCAGGGAAAGATATACATTGTAACACGTTTTCAAAAAAGATGCCTCTTATTGGCTGCATTTAAAGAAGGCTGCGTAGAAATAATGAGGCTGTACCAGGACCAGCTGCTTGCCTGGATTTTGAAATCCCCACAAGACCGTTATGTCCGAAACCAAGACCAGAGAGTGCCGAGACCAAGACCATGTAAAAGCGGTCTCGAGACCAAGACCGGTCTTGAGTACTACAACACTACCACTCTCACACAGACTGCTTATATGGCCTGGTGGGTTATGCGTGTCTGTCATTTGGTTGTTGTTGCTGTCGTTGTTGTGGTTTTGTGATGTCTTGTCCTGTCTTGTCTAATCTTGTCTTGTCTTTTCCTATGTCTAGTCCTATTGTCTCAAACTTGGTGAAGATGACTTCTGTTTGTTATGACGCATATGTTTTTATTTTTATTTTTGTTTTTTTTTGTTCTAGATTTGTTTGTTTTTTTGACCCCCCTGTAAAGCTTAATGCAAATTAAGTATGTTAAAAAGCTGTAATTTAAAAGCAAAGGTGTCCTTATCTCCTCTGAGGCCCAGCCAAAAACGAGAGATCCCTTTTATCAATACCGCAGTGGTTCTCAACATAGACCAGTGGTCACCAACTCCGTTCCTGGAGGGCCACTATCCTGTAGGTTTCTGCTCTACCTGCTGTTCAGCACACCTGATTCAACTAATTTGCTACTTAACAAGATCACGAGCTGGGCAATTGAATGGCTAATTAGTTTACAGTACTTCCGGATGGGCTTCATTTTCAGACCAGGGTGCTGCGTACATCTTTTTGTACAGTTTATGGTTCTCAAACACAGTACCACAGGTCTGGTCTTTGCTGGTTTTTTCAAACTACAGTTCGAATCCCAAGAGTTCAACAAGATGTACATATTTTCTGAAGTGCTTTTGGTGGTTTGAGGATTTATGTAGGCTTGCCTTCATAAAGAACAGAAATATCCAAAATAGTTTCATAATACCACAAAGAATATATCATTCTGAAGTTTAGATTGTGCTCTTTTGCACTCTATACATAGTAACTATACAGAAAGAGATAACTATTATCAGTTGCCTTTTCTTTGAATCCTTCCTTAATCTCCATATGGTAAGGTTTAAGCCGCTTTCGTCTTTACTTTGACTTTTAATGTAATCTGTTGTGCAAAAAATTTGTTTCGCGTCTGGTGTGAAAGCTGCTTAAGTGCCCATACCAATTTAGAAGATATTGTCTTTGTCTTAGCCCCTGTATACAGTTACCCGGGTTATTTTTGAAAACGTAGCATTTTCTATGCGTTTCCGCCTTTTGTCCACATGTAAACATCATTTTCAGGCACTGAAAACTAGACTTAAGGTAAACGCCTTACCGGGTGAACATTGCTGGGAACTCCGTGTTCACTGTTTACAACTGGGTACATCTCAAAGCATAGGCAGCGTCCTTCGAAGGCTGCATTTTTAGGGGTGATCACTTCATTCCATCTGCCAAACTGACATTTGGGTAAGAGACAAGGTTAAGCTTGGGGATAGGTATAGGGCTAGGTGTTAGAGTTAAGGTTAAGGTTGGGGAAGCCAGTGATGTCTCGCTTAAACCAAAGATGTTTAATGGAGATTAAATGACATTACATCAGTTTGGCAGATGGAATGAAGTGATGACCCCTTAAAATTCAGCCTTCGAAGGCTGCAGCCTACGCTTTGAGATGCACCCATCAGTGTGTGTCCACCATAAACCAAGTTCTCAAGGCTTGTGATCAGCCTACTTGGGCTTTCATTACCTCATCACAGCCGGTTGGATTGATACGTGCTTGATAGCACTGTGTGTTGTGTGGCTTGCCGACAGGGTGTTGTGATTCATCTACTGCAACAGTGCAGTAACTGGAGGGAGGTGCGCACCTACAGTCTTGTGCAAATTAATAAAGGTGCTTTTCAATTGAATGAGCGGAATGGCGTACTGCCAGCCGTGCCAAGTGGTGGACGTTTCACATAACCACTTCAAAGATCACTGCATAGTACCTTTTAATTTCCTTGGCTTGCATGATGTAGCTAATGTGATTGCATCATCAACACAGTACTGTAACTGTGATAGACTGGCCTGGTAATTCACCTGACCTCAATCCCATTGACAATCCCTGGTCCATCATAAAGTCAAGGCTGCAGCAAAAGGACTGAGCCGCAAAAACCAAGTCATTAATGCAGTTGCCCAGGTATGGCACCATGAGGATGAAATCAAGTCAATCTGCAAAAACCTGGTCAGCTCCATGCCAAAATGGGTGGAACAGCTTTTCAAGAACCGTTGAGGACGCATCTCGTACTGACTGCTGAATGTAGATGCTATTCAAGTGGTAAAAAGCATGAAAACCTTTGTTGTTTGGTTTTTCCCACTCCAGCCTGCTTCATCCAATTAATTTCCACAAGACAGTATTTTCAGGTTTTTTTTTGCCTTCAATCCTTTCATTTACAGCTCGCTCCTGCTGGCTCACCTTTATGGTGAATTCGGACACAAAATGTATAAGTCATCTCTCGACAGTACACAGTCTCTCCTTCACCAAGACCTCTACCTGACCTTCTCGTGGCAACACACAGCAACTGGGTGCCTCATCACGCTAGGCTAACTTGGCAGGGGATCTCGAGGTTGGAGTGATCTTCAGAGGTTTGACATACAAGCCTACCGAGTGGATATGCCCCAATATCGGCTAACCCCTGCCCCACTGCCTTGTGGGTAAGTCTGGGAAGACAAAGGCAAGGGGTGCACATACTGTGAGAAACAACTGCCTGTATTTGTAAGGAGGAAACAGCCATTTAGGGCCTCCCTTGCCACTGAAAACTCCTTTGCACAACAAAGATAGTGGCACTGGGCCATGCATAATATCAGGCCACGTCCACACAAACACATTTTCATTATAGAACGCATAAACTTTTTCCACATTTTTTCCCAGCGTCCACACTACTCCGATATATTCTAACCCCCTAAAACAGAGACTTGAAAATGCTGCTGACTCTGTTTTATTTTAAAAACACTGGAACAGTATTGTAGTGTGGATAGAGATAATTTTCGTCTTGAAATACCATTTCATTTTCATCAACGCAGGAAGAGGGGAAAGGATTGCAGGGGATGAAACATCTGGAGACGAAGAGTCTGGGGACAAAAATTCCTGGGGATGAAAGGTCCAGGGACAAATAATCCGGGGACAAAAGATTCAGGGACAAAAAGCCTGGGGACGAAGAGCCCTGGAGCTAATGTGGGAGAGGGCTGCACCCTCTTTGGAAGGGATATTCCCAAAGTGGACAACATCTCCATGGAGATGGCTTTGCAGTGAAAAAACCACCTTCTCTCCAAACTCACAGAAGTACCAGCGGGCATCACTGGAAGATTAATGACCCTGTGCGTCCCCCTTGCAAAATCCAGCTACCTCACCTTGATAAGTGCCTACACTCTGACTCTTCCATTTGATTAGGAGGGAAGAACCTCTTTTATGAGGCACCTGGATGAAATCCTCAACCACATCCCAAGGAGTGATAAGGTAATTGTGCTTGATGACTTTAATGCCACAGTTGAGAAGAACGAGCAAAGCTGGAATGGAAAGATAGGACATTATGGTGTTGGACAAACTAACTCCAGTGGTATATGACTCCTCATTCCGTGTACTGAGCATGATCTCACAGTCTCAAACACCATCTTCTACAAAAGAACAAGTTCAAAATATCCAGGGTAGTTCCCAGGCCCAAACACTGGGAGCTTATCGATCACATTATTGTGGGACATGCTAATCGTAAGGATGAGCTCATCACACAAGCATTGCTTGAAGCAGATTGTTGGACTCAGCACCAGATGATCCTGCAGAAAGTCAGACTACAGATTCACCCCCTAAGATGGCAGTGTGGCACAAAAATGAAAGTGCTCTTCTGTGCTACACTGTGCAACGTCAATGTAACACCACTGCTTCCTGGCTGGTAAGCTGCTGGACATGGAAAAGCTCATCAGTCCTGTGTCTGGGATAAATAAAAAATGGAGCTCTATTAGCAGCCTTCTGTAGGAGGCTGCAGTACAATCCATCAGTTTCAAGTCCAGAAAACATCAGGACTGATTTGATGAGAATTCAGAAAATATCATAACTCTTCTGGACAACATGCACTGGTCAACAGTGCTTTTTTCAATAATCCCTCATCCCAAACCATCTAAAGGCAGAGGCATAACCTCCAGACTGAGGCTCAAGTAGCCCTCTAGCACCAATAAAATGGATCTCCAAAGCCATTGGGACTCAATAAAACGCAGACTGGAATGATATGCACGGTTTTTACAATGCCATAAAATTAATTTATGGCCTCCAAAACTGCAGAATTCGCTTCCCGCACACCGCGCCCCCCCTGCAATTGCTCTGCACCCCCCCTAGGAGGCACGCCCCGAACTTTGGGAACCACTGCCCAAAGCAAACGCAGCGTAATACGCAACGGTCAACGGTCTGCAGGTAAAGTGGGTGTACACGCTTTGTCCTTCGAGTTAGCTGGAAACTCCTCCCCTAATCTGGTAAAACGAAGTCACTCACTTTTACATGAAGCTGAGAAAATAAAAGAACTAAAGACCTTCAGGATAAACTTGCTGTAAAAAAAATCAATAAAAAAGAGCAAATAGGTGACTAGGCACTTTATTTGACGATTAGTAATTTACTAATTTCAAAAATGGTTCTAACCTACTTTCTATCAAAATGAGTAGGTTTCACCAGATTAGGGGAGACTCGCATTCTGCTTTTCTTCACTTCGATAATCAAATGTTCAGTTTCATTGTCTTCTTACTTTTCGTCCCATTCTGCTTGTAAATGAATGCGAAAGGGTTGTGTCTCAGAGTTTAATAATTAGCCACGTCTTTTTTTAAAAATCTGTTAGCCTGCAGATCAACACGTGGGAGAGTTTCCTGAATTGCTATTGGCTGACTATGGAACACGCTTACCTGGACGCGTCGCGTGATACGCTCAGAAACCCCTTCGGATGTTTCTGAAATTCCACGCGGCGGTGACAGCGCGTTCTTTTTTTCCTGTCCCGCCTATATGTAGACCCGATCATTATAAATCAATAACTCCAATCAAAGAGTTTTAGCGCCGCGCTTCACGCGGCGTTATCCACGAATGTGTAGCCGGACCTTTTCAATTAAATTGACGAGGAGACAATGCGTCAATTTACTATGGGCAAGCCAGCCGCTCCAACATTGTAAGTGCGCCCTTATTACAGACTTTTGGGCAAATACAAGTAGGAAAATTAGCGCTAACTTACGAAAGCGTGTGGGAACTTCCGGTTCTCAAAATAAAAATGTTGGTGTTAAATGTGTTAAGACTTTATTTTAAAAAATATGAGAACTGTCCGACCCTGTCTTTGAGCCAATCAATCACATGACCTGGAAGCTATTGAGCTATAAAAATTAATAAAAATATAAGGCCAAGTAACATGCAATCAAAAGAGGTGTGCATCATAGAGGAAGCTTAGCTCTACTGTTCTGCACTGATTTTGAGCCAATAGGTCACATGACCTGGGAGTGATTGAGCTATGATGCTCATTTACAGTATGAAATACATTAAAAATTAATTAAAATATATAAGGGCACGTAAAATGTAAAAAAAGAGGTGTGCATCACAGAGGAAGCTTAGCTCTACTGTCCTACACTGATTTTGAGCCAATTGGTCACATGACCTGGGAGTTACTGAGCTATAATGCTCATTTATAGTATGAAATACATAAAAATTAATAAAAAATATAAGGTTAAGTAAAATACAATAACAAGAGGTGTGCATCATAGAGAAAGCTTAGCTCTACTGTCCTACTCTGATTTTCATCCAATAGGTCACATGACCAGGGAGTTATTGAGCTGTAACGCTCATATTTACAGGATAAAATAATAAAAAAAATTATTTAAAAAAATAGGCAATTCAAATGCAATAAAAGAGGTACACTGATTCTGAGCCAATAGGAAGCTATTGAGGTAACAATGGCATAATTTAATACCCAGCCCTCTGGGTCTTTTTTGAGGTATCTATTTACAGAACATTGTTAACGAACAATGAAGAACTCGGAAACATAAGGCACATGTCAAGAACATGAAATCAACAATATAATAACAGGAATAAAAGTATTTTAAAAATGACATAAATGTGAAGTTTAATGAGAAAAAAAAGTAAAGTGTCAAGTTAGTCTGGGGTTATCCCTTTTTTATGTGCAAAGGGACAGTTTCCTGCCTTACTTTCTGGAATGTGTCTTCCTCCAAATCCCGGCATTCTTCGTGGTACGCAGGATCATTGCTCCATCTCTTCATGTTGCTTGCCTCTCTACGCACAGTGAAATGACTGTTATTCGGTCCATTGTGCACCCATAGGCCTATTGCCTCCCCCCCCCAAAACAAAAAAAAAAACTACCCGGGGCACACTGTAATACATTGATAATAAACATTGAAAACAAACAAACAAAACATACGACAGAGGTTTTTTGAAAGATCTTTGCAAAAAATAATTATCTTTTAAAAGTGACCTACCCTCAAGCACCTCCGTTCTCAGTCCTCTTCTGTTATCCGTCCATATAACCTTCATCCACTTGATGAATTTCGGATGACTTGTTTTAAACACATCCACCGTAACTGCTTCCCACTTCTCTGCTGTCACACTGTCTGGATAAATTTCTTCAAAAGAGCATCGCAACCTCCAGCCAACTGCCAGAGGTCTTGATTCTTCTTTTTTCTACCTTTCGTTAATCGACCCATAACTCACCTCACACCTCGCCATGTCTTTTCACTCAAACCGTATGTTCTAGAAATTCAGGGGCACTTTCATCAGGGCTTGAGGCTATGAATACTGGGTAATCTTACTTATTGGGTAAGTACTCAGATATGAGCATTTTTAGTTCAATAGCTTATTGCGGAGAATATTTTTCACATTTGACCACTTTTCAATTTTTTTTTATGAATTCTGAATGCATGTCATAGTTTAGGTCGAAAAATGAGCGTTACAGCTCAATAACTCCCAGGTCATGTGACTTATTGGCTGAAAATCAGTGTAGGACAGTAGAGCTAAGCTTTCTCTATGATGCACACCTCTTTGTATTGGATTTTACTTTACCTTCTATTTTTTAAGAATTTTAATGTATTTCATACTGTAAATATGAGAATTATAGCTCAATAACTCCCAGGTCATGTGATCTATTGGCTCAAAATCAGTGCAGGACAGTAGAGCTAAGCTTCCTTTATGATACACACCTCTTTTTATTGCATTTCACTTGGCCTTATATTTTTTAATGAATTTTTCATAGATTTCATACTGTAAATATGAGCATTATAGCTCAATAACTCCCCGGTCATGTGACCAATTGGCTCAAAATTAGTGTGGGACAGTAGAGCTAAGCTTCTTCTATGATGCACACCTCTTTTTATTGGATTTTACTTTACCTTATATTTTTTAAGAATATTAATGTATTTCATACTGTAAATATGAGCATTATAGCTCAATTACTCCCAGGTCATGTGACCTATTGGCTCAAAATCAGTGCAGAACAGTAGAGCTGAGCTTCCTCTATGATGCACACCTCTTTTGATTGCATGTTACTTGGCCTTATATTTTTTATGAATTTGAATTTTATGACTGATTGGCTCAAAGTCAGGGTCGGACAGTTCTCATACTTTTAAAAATAAAGTCTTAACACATTTAGGGCCGGATCTACTAAGATCCCAATTTGCGTGTACTAATTTGCGCGTGCAATCTAGAATTTTGCGTGTGGGGCTGAACCGCGTTTGCAGGTGATTTACTAAGAGTGATTGCGCAAATGGCAACAGGTGCAAACGTGTTGGACACACCCTATTTAAATGAGGGCTTTGCGTGTTTCATGGTTTGCAGCATGGAGAGTTTGGAGAGAAGAAAGCGCAAAATGAAATTCGACCCTATGGAATTAGAGGTGTTGGTAGATGAAGCCAATAAACACGTGAATAAGCTACAGCAAAGAAATCTGACTGTCACACAAAGGAACGCCATATGGGCGGAAATCTGTAAAAAAGTAAATGCTGTGGTTAAAACGATGCGAACAGAGAATGAAGAGAAAAGACGATATCAAGATATCCGAAGACGAACAAAAGAAAAATTGGCGTATAATAAAACATCTGCAAAGAAAACAGGTGGGGGCACCGGGGATGAGATGCCTCTGACCAGCATTGGGGAACAGGTGCAGTTAACGTTCTGCGGGGGGCACAAGCTGCACATGGGTGCAGTCAATCGCCCCTATAACTCTAGGAAATCCAGCTACTGCAGAAAAAAACCTTGTTTAGTCTCATACAATAAGTGCCGAGTGCGTGGAAACCTAATGAACTTGGCCATCCGGCGCGACATGGCATTTAGGACTTCAGACAGCACATCTGAAAAACGGGATTGGAAGATCCCAGCTGTAATAGCTACCGTACGCTGGAATGACCCAGATGCAAAAAAAATGCAAACTTGCAAGGAGTTTTTATTTATTTATTTATTTATTTATTTTTTTATTTTTTTATTTATACGTTGCATCTGTTACAGACATTATAAAATCGGTAAAATGTGTACAGACAGGATAAAATACAACAAAATCCGTAATATCACAGAAGCTCGGTAAAATACAAGTATCACAGAAGCTCAGTAAAATATATCACTTTGTACAAACACATAAAATGTACAATCACAATAAAATACCGCAGGTAAATAAGTTAAAAACGTATGTAGGGCCTACCTGAATACAGATTAAAGTTAAAAACCTTTAAGTAGTGGATTAAGAATGGATCTGTTAGTACTGGTGAGAATAGACAATAAAAATTTAACGCTGTCATTGAGACCTATATTTGAAGTCGTTTTAGACGTATGTATTTTTAATAAATTATCATAATAATTATTTTTACAAAGAAAGCTCCGCAGGTCAAAATCCGGGAAGGTGTAAACTCTGTCAATTCATGTTCTCTTAATCAGCGGTTTCTGAATTAAATAGGCGTAGAAATTGCGTGTGATCGAGGAACTAAGAAGACAAGATCTCAAAAGATTTCTGGCTCTTTTTTGTAGTATATTTTCGACAAGGCCAATTTGCAAATTTGTGAATATTGGATAATTTCGACAGTTATAATTTAGGCCTAGCATATTTTTGACCAATTTTCCCTGACATATAGATAATGATCTTATATTATGCTTGTTTATATAGATAGCTTCACAACCATATAATAATGCAGGTTGGACAACCGTATTAAACAGATGTGCTGCTGTATCCGGGTTGAGACCGTCTTTATGTAACCCAACTGGTTGCAAACCAAAATAACTCCGCCTGGCAGTACTTATAGGCTACGTATATTGACATGTGAATCACCCCCGAAACGACCTAACTGAGCGCCCAAATATGTTATATTGTCCGAATTGGACAGTCGAACATTACGTACCACTCAGGTTCAGAAATGAATGGGTTAGTACCGTATATCGAACAGGTTGTTTTGGCAGGATTAAAACGTAATCCCTGTTTACAAATCAACTCATAAGCAGTATTAATTAGGTTTTGCAACCCAGTCACTGAAGTAGACGCAATTAAAATATCATCTGCGCAACTAAAAACATTGTATGTGTGATTGTTAATAATAATCCCCATTATTAGACGAGGCAAGCACATCAATAAGATTTTTATAGAATATATTGAACAGTAGAGGTGAGGTAAGACCACCTTGTCGCGTGCTATCTTAATACGAGGACCAAGATCATTATTCCATTTTACTCTAACAAACATATCTTTATACCTGTTATATAAAAGTTTCCAAGAGGGATCAGGAATAATGGTCATAGATTTGTAGAATAGCACGCTATGTGGGATATAATCAAATGCGCCTTCTGCATCCAAGCTGCAGAAAAATACATTAGACCCCTGTGAGTGCATAAAAGTAGCTACGTCGTGTGCAAGAGTAATTGCCATATTAGTGCTCCGGTTGGGAACAAAACCGAATTGATATTCACTATAAAAAAAATCGTTATTGTCTATGATATACATTTCAATTATTTTTGACAATATAGGAGAGATAGTTTTGAGAGAGAGAGTTTTGTCATTGCAGGTATTGCCTGACTCCTTCTCGTGGCTGGCTCAGAATCCTCTCTGAGTTCCTCCAACAGCTCCAAAATGGCAGTGCCGGATAGGCGATATGTTTTAATGATTTTTCCCTCGTTCATTCCAAAAACGTTCACAGGAGGGTGAAAAATGCGTTCTCTGCGTCTCCTTTCATGATTTTGATGTCTCCTTCTTGCGACAATAACTGTAGCCATTTGTGCGCAATTACATACAAACCGTTTGCACCTCCTTTTGACACGTGTTAAAATATAGATGCAGATTTTATTAGCAAAATTTCTTTCAGGTTTGATAAATCAATTTGCACGTGCTAAATTAATATGTTTACATTTTCTCCTCCCAACACACGCACAATTGCGTGTAAACGCCCCATATTGCATATTCATTGTGGTAGACGTACTAACTGGATGCAGACGTGCTATTTTGCACCTTTGAAAGAGGCAACCCTTACTGTGCACTGTTAGTAAAGCAGTTTTTACATTTTTTTGCGTGTGCAATGAGTTTTTTATACACGCAAAGTGTATAGTACACGCAAATAAGTGTATTTGTAGATCCGGCCCATAATACCAACAATTTTATTTTGAAAACCGGAAGTTCCCACACGCTGTCGTAAGTTAGCGCTAACTTTCCCACTTGTATTTGCCCAAAAGTCTGTAATAAGGACGCACTTAAAATGTTGGAGTGGCTGGCTTGACCACGCGAAAACGAGAGACGGCTGGCGTGACCCCAGTGTTAATTTAACGGTTAAATTCAGTCAGTTTATAACAGTGTAGGAAAGCCGAAGTTCATTTCGTTGCTCTGTTGCGACTGCGTATGTGCATGGTGCGAACCAGCTTGACTGGTATACACAAGTGCTTTTGAATGGAAATGCATTCAGATGGGACTGGACATTTTGTCCGATGTAAGTGAAAATTCGTCATATAAAATCCGATATATTCGATGGTTATATAATGGAATAACATTACAGAATTTAAAAAAAATTTATTTATCAGGGACAGTGTTGAAAAAACATTAAGCTCAGCAGAGTAGATGTTCCAGATTCTATCTTCTTTAGCTAATTTCCATCTGTTGTCCACATTACTCATTCAATAACAGCTTCCATCACATGCATTCATTATTGTTGCCGACATTCAGAAATTAAGTGCCACACACACACACACACACACACAAATACAACCCCAATTAGGTTCCTAAATAGTTGGGACGAAGTGTAAATCGTGAATAAAATCAAAATGCAATGACTTTCAGATCGCATGAGCCAATATTTTATTTACAATAGAACATAGATAACATTTCAAATGTTGAATCTGACATTTTTATCCACAAAATTAGCTTATTCAAATTTTCTGGCTGCAACAGCTTGGGACAGTTGGGACACAGGCAAAAAAGGGCTGAAAAATCAATTAATATAGTAGAAAATCAGCTGAAACATTTAGCAAGTAATTAAGTTAACTGGTATCAGGTGTGTAACATGATTGGCCCTAAAAGGGATGTCTTAGAGAGGCTGAGTCTCTCAGAAGTAAAGATGGCCAGAGGCTCTCCATTCTGTGAAGGCTTGCGTAAAAAAAACAAAATTGTGGAATACTTTAAAAACAATGTTCCTCAATGTCAAATTGCAAAGGCTTTGAGGGTCTCATCATCAACAGTGCATAAAATCATTAAAAGATTCAGAGAAACTTCAATGTAATTTCAATGTGGAATAGCTTGCCTGACCATATTGTTGAGGCAGAAACCTTGGTTTCCTACCTACCTCAAGAAACCACTGTCTGTAAACACAGTCCACAGTGCCATCCACAGATGCCATCTAAAACTCTATCATGCAAAAAGGAAGCCATTGTTGAGCATGATCCAGAAGCGCCGCCGTGGGCCCATTTAAAATGGACTGTGGGAAAAGTGGCTAAGTGTCCTGTGGTCAGACGAGTACAAATGTAACATTCTTGTTGGAAATCATGGGCCTTTGTCCTCTGGGCAAAAGAGGAAAAAGACCACCCCTCCTGTTATCAGCATTCAGTTCAAAAGCCGGCATCTCTGATGGTATGGGGATGCCATATGATGTGGGACTCTTACATGTTTTAAAAAGCACCATGAATGCTGAAAAGTATATAAGGGTTTTAGAGTAACATATGCTCCCCTCCAGATGACATCTCTTCCAGGGAAGGACTTGTGTATTTCAGCAGGACAATGCAAAACCACATACTGCAGCTATTACAACAGAATGGCTTCGTAGCAGAAGAGTCCATGTGCTGAACTGGCCTGCCTGCAGTCCTGATCATTCACCAATTGAGAACATTTGGTACATAATTTCACAAAAGGTCTGTCAAAGGAGACCCAAAACTCTCCAGCAGCTGGAAGCCTGTATTAAACAAGAGTGGGGCCAAATTCCAATGGCTAAACTCAAGAAACTTGTCTCCTCAATGCCCAGTTGCCTCACTCTGTGTCAAAAAGAAGAGGGGATACTACACCATGGTAAACAGGCCCCTGTCCCAACTTTTTTGACACCTGTAGCAGCCATCAAATTTGAAACGAGGTCATTTTGTAGATAAAATTTTTAAATTTCTCAGTTTCAACATTTTCTATGTTATCTGGTGTGGCTGGTGTGATTTGAAAGTCATTGCGTTTTGATTTTATTCACAACTTAGGCCTACTCTTTGTCCCAACTATTTGGGGTTGTATATATGTATATTTGGGTGTGTGTGTGTGTGTGTGTGTGTGTGTGTGTGTAGCACTTAATTTCTGAATGTAGACAACAATAATGAATGCATGTGATGGAAGCTGTTATTGAATGAGTATTCTGGACAACAGATGGAAATTAACTAAAGAAGATAGAATCTGGAACATCTACTCTGCTGAGCTTAATGTTTTTTTCACATTGTCCCTGATAAATAAATTGAAAAATGAAAAAAAATTCTGTATTGTATTTCCATTAAATAAACTTCGAATATATCGGATTTTATATGACGGATTTTCGCTTACATCAGACAAAATGTCCAGGCCCGTCACAATGCATTTCCATTCAAAGCACTCGTGTAGGCCTATGCCAGGCAAGATGGTTCGCACCATGCATATACGCAGTCGCAACAGAGCAACTGTTATAAACTGAATTTAACCGTTAAATTAACGCATTGTCTCTTTGTCATTTAAGCGGAGTCCTTCGCGCATTTAACCGTGGTTTACACTGAACATGCACTGAACTCTGTAATAAACGTATTGTAATATTACAGTTAAAATAACTGGCAAAAGGTGCCAGTTAAATTACCTAGCAAAAACAGGCTTCTGTTTATTCGTTTATTATTAACGGTGTTTTCGTGGAAACCGAAACTGGCGCGGTTTCATTTTAGTTTTCAGACTTCTACATTGATCCCACTTGGGGCAACAAGCAAGGTCATCCTATTGTGTCTGGGCAAAGACGGATTTAATGAGACAAGTAAGTAGGCTATGAACACTTTAGAATGAAGTAGTTCCGATCTTAATAGTCAAAGCATACATATAAATTCATATATGCACATAACGACTAGTTTCTTCCTGGTATAGACCTGAGTCAGACTCACAGGCACAGCTGGATGCGAACGCTTTTTCTTTGAACGAAACGAAAACATAGCGATAATACACAGAGCGATAATATAAAGGTAAGGCAATCGCAGAGCTTATTCTGCGTAGGCAACTGTTTACGCAACATGTGCCTCATTGGACATTTATACATACACAAGATGGCAGAGCAATTCTGCCGTGTACACTTTGGCCCAGCCAGTGACGTTGTCCATTCTAGTTTTTTTAAAAATATATATATATATGACCGCATGACGACCTTTTGGGAACAGGACGACCGTACACGAAAGGGCCAACCGCGACGCCGCCGCCTCTGCAAAGGAAGCGAGGACTAATCTAGCGTTGATTGCTAATCAGCCCGCAATGTCTGATCAGGAAGTCACTGCTGTCCAAGGTGCTGTACGCCTCGCTGGCCATAAGAAAGAACAGGGGCATGTTCAAGTTTGAAGGTCTCCTGCCAAGATCTCGGAAGGGAAGACTCACTTGTTTTGAACGACACGTGAGTTATGGCACGTTTTCCATCATGGTTGCATCCTAGGGTTTGTATCAAATTCTATTTAAAAAAAAAGCTATGCGGAGTTGGACATAATCTTGAAAAGCAAGGCGAGACTGCTCACCTTTGTTCTCGCTCGTCTACGCAAGACCAAACGTAGTTTAATCAATCAAGGGGAAAGAACTTCCGGGCTCTCGCTCGACCCCGCGATCCTTAGCACACCCCAGGTACAGCTGTACATCGGACGCAATGGAGCAGGAACAGCCGTCTACCTTTCCTCTTCTCTACTGTTCCACGCAGCGGCGTGGCTAGAACGGAAAATTGGGAAGGTCCCGACCATCCTTTAAAACATTTCGTATCCCTGACTTCTTCTCTAACAATTTTACTGATTAACCATACAACCACTCCAAGAACACTCCAAACTATCAGGTGTTGCAAGTTCTCCTCGTTAAGATGAGACGACACAGTCATCCGTTTGGACAGTTTTTTGCAGTCCAGTCAGCCATGTTCAGAATTATGCGACGGTGTTTCAAATCTTTGTCTTTGATTTAATTTAAACAATTTAAACCAAAATTAAGCGCAGGTTAGATCGAATTTCTAGTTTGCCTTACTGAACTCGACTTACTGAAGAGTAAATTATTTTTCCAATCTGAATTTAGCCTATTATCTATAAGCTGTGTCTTTTATTGCAAATGGATTATTCTTATAATTGGGAACCGTGTTGATTAAGGAAAATAACTGAGAACAAGTCAGTGCTAATAATTGTTGTAATAAGATTGGTCTGTGCTTATACCCAGTTTTCAGTCATTTTTTCATTTTCAAGTTTAAGCAAATTAGTATGAACGATCTCTATACTCCGGTGTTCAGCGGCCTAATTTGGATCTTACTGATTTTCTCAGTGCCAAGTGTGATCTGTTTAGAACTTTTGTTACCCAAGGTTGCTTGCTATTTGGAAAAATAAACACAATATGTTCGAGTCTTTTATTCTTCTTACCATACTTGGATAATTCTGTCAAAATCTGCCTTAAGGTAAGAAAATAACTTAGTGCTTCAGACTTGAAATGCACCTAATTATGAAAAGTTAACAGCTTATTAAGAGGCCACAGTTGCTAATGTATTTGGATCAAAAACCAGCATCCACGGGGTGGCCCCATGAACGAGTTGACTTCGAGGGTACTGCCGCAGTGTCATGGTATTGTAGGGGAGCTCCGGAGTGAAAGTAACTGTGGACGAAAGTAACACAGCGATTTACTCACAGCCATCCGCACTTCGATGCGTCATACTAGGTCAGCATGTGCAGCTCGCGGCCCTCTCCAGACCCGCAAACATTCTTGAAGCGTCCAGTCTTCCTCGCGGCACAAGACCGAGAAGACTGTTTTCCACAGCGGTGAGTAAATTCAGACGAATGCTAAACTTTTTCGATTTAAAGATTGTCTTTATCGCTCCATTGTCATATTTATGATGAAATGATTGGTGATTTAGTTCCGCAACATGTGGTGAGGTTTGAAATGTCAGAATTTTTCCACTTTGGAAGTAATCCTCACTCAAATGTCAGGAGTCACCGTCGGTACTGAAGTAGCAAAAATTACGTTCATCCCTCTGCTAAAGCGGCCGCATTTTCTGTAAAAATGTGTGTAGTGTTTTACCGACAGAAAATGTTTTACCAGGGTACAGGGCTCACAACAAAGTCTTCACGGAAGAACAGGAGAAGAGACTGCAGGCATATATAAAGAGAGCAGCCAATATATATTTTGGCCTGAGTCCTAAAGAGGTGCGAGTCACACCGCAGACAGTGCTACACAACTACCGCCATACAGCAAGCACCTCCGCTCCAGATCTGCCCCGGCTATGAGCCGGATCAGCTGGAGCCGGGGCAGATCCGGAGCGGAGGTGCTTGCTATCTGGGAATTTGCCTCTTTTTTAATGCTTTTTTTAGGTGCGAAAGTTTGCATATGAGCTGGTCGAAAATATTGGCCTCAAAACTCCATGTTCATGGAAGAAAAACCAGATAGCAGGGAAGGATTGGCTCACCTCCTTCCTCGAGTGCAACAAAACCCTGTCCAGCCGTCAACCTCAAGCCACCAGCATGTCCCGTTCCACCAGCTTCAACAAGACGAACGTGACCGCGTTTTTTAACAACCTAAAGACTGTCCTCACTCGCTATAATTTTGAGGCAAATGACATCTGGAACATGGATGAAACAGGTAAAAATTTATATTTAGATAAATTTAAAAGCAACAGTGATTTGCACCAGCACTAATTCATATCACTCATTATTTCAGGTACCACAACAGTTCAAATGCCAGACAAATTCATTGCCACCAAGGGCCAGCGCCAGGTCGGTGCTGTGACCTCCGGGGAAAGAGGGACGTTGGTGACTGTTGCCTTTGCTGCCAACGCACAAGGCAACTTTGTTCCCCCTTACTTTATCTTCCCAAGGAAGAAGTTCCAGGACCACTTCATCCGGGATGGTCCCCCTGGCTGCACTGGTTCTGCCAATGGATCGGGGTGGATGGGGGAGACAGAGTTTTTGGCCTTTTTACAAGAATTTTGCAAGACACACCCACGTGACCCCGGATTCAAAGTTGCGGCTACTCTTAGACTATCATGCATCACACCTCTTTGTGGTAACTATTGACTTTTGCAAATCACAGGGCATTGTACTCCAGTCTTTTCCACCCCACTACTCCCACCGTCTTCAGCCGCAAGACCGAAGCGTTTTTGGCCCTCTGAAGCACTACATTAACAGTGCAGCAGACAATTGGATGCGAATGAACCCTGGAAGAACTTTGACCATCTACAACATCCCAAGTCTTGTCGCTAAAGCTCTGCCTTAAGCTGTGACACCAAGCAGCATTTCACCTGGGTTCGAGTGTATCGGTATCTGGCCTTTGAATCCAGATATTTTCAGCGAGGCAGACTTTGCTCCAGCTTTTGTGACCAACTGTCCTACACCAGCACCAGCACCCCCTTCATCACCAGCTCCATCGCCAGTGCCTGCTCCCTTGAGACACCAACCTAGCCCGAGCCCATTGGAGCTGCATCCCCATGAGTCAGCCAGTCCTGTAGATGGTGAGAGTTTGTGTGTGTGTGTGTGTGTGTGTGTGTGTCTTTAAATGTGCATGTTGAGCCTTGCCAAGCATTTTTTTTCCATATCATCTATCCAGGTGTGCTAGTGGTTCCAGGAACATCTAGTGGCACGCCAGTACAGAGGTTCACCCCAGAAAAGGTTCGCCTATATCCAAAGGCTGGCTCAAGGAAAGAAAATAAAAGGAGAGGCAGAAAGAAGTGAGCATAGTGTCATTTTTAACTCGTCTTGATTCTCTTGCTTGTATAAAAACAAGCTGATTCTGACTATAATCTCATTGAATGTTGCAGGTCAAGAGCAATACTGACCGACATCCCGGTGAAAGCTGCTTTGGAGGAGAGTCGGCAAAGGGGCCAGAGAAAACAGTCCTCTTCAAAACTCCCAAAGAAAACGAGGCTTAGTGGACACACTGCAACCACAGTTTCTCAGGGCAACGATGATGAGTGTCTTGTTTGTGGGGAGACATTTGCCTCATCTTTGCCTGGAGAAGTGTGGGTGCGGTGCATCTTTTGTCTGCTGTGGGCGCATGAGGCATGCACTGAGGGTGCCACTCATTATACCTGTCACAACTGTGATGAGTAATTTCATCCCAGATAGCAAGCTCCTCCGCTCCGGATCTGCCCCGGCTCTGAGCCGGATCAGCTGGAGCTGGGCAGATCCAGGGCAGATCCGAAGTGGAGATGCTTGCTATCTGGGATAGTTTTTATAAATAGACCTTGCACGTTAAACATGTTCACGTTCACTTTTGGAACATTTGAAGCCAATTAAACTGTTTAAAACGAATGTCTGGCTGTTTTTGCTTCTGTTTTAACGACATAAATGTAAAAAGATTCCAGTAAATTTGATCACGTTACTTTTGACCTGCCCATGCAGTACTTTTATCCCGGCTGGATGGGTCAAAAGAAGCAACCCGCATCTTCCGTTCGACGTCAAACTATGCGAAGTCAATATATATGCTGATGTTTTCGCACCTGATATTGACAGAGCAGCACGAAAGTAGTGAATCGCTCTGAATTTTTTTTTTTTTTTTTTGGTCTGTAACGTTATCTTTTAAAATGACGTCCATTAGAAAAATGTAACTTTCGTACCAGCTCTCCCCTTCTCTTCATTTTCAGAGAGTGCGGTCAACGGAAGCATATACTGTAGGCCCACCAATAACATCTGTAAATATTCACGAATTTAAGTTAAAATGGTAACTGCTTAATCTCGTTGTTCATTTTTAAACACATTTGGGCAACAGAATCGTTACCCCAGAGAAATTGCTGTGCATTTTAAAAACATATCAAAGAAGAATTTAGACGTTTAATCCTTTCGGTTCAGTTGTATGACTGTGTGGATTTCACAGCGGTGACTTGCAGTCGGGGGTTAGTTTGGTGAGGCAGAAACATCCCCTTGATTAGCAATCAGATGATTAACTAGTTAAGTAAAACTATTCCGTAGAATGACGGGCCAGTTCAAGTTTCCACGGCGTTATTACTCACTAGGCTTAATCGAACTCGAAATGGTCACGAAACCGCAGATTTGCTAGTATTTGCTTCGGTAGAGTCTACTTAGCCATCCGACGGTTCCCGTTTCTTTCGGCTATTTTGCCGTCGCTTCCGCTTGACATGCGCAGTTGTCACAGATGTCGACAACCATTCATCGGGGAGAACAAGCAGCGCCTGTTAACTGTGGAGTGCTCTCGGAGTGAACGTTCTGTTAATTTTGAAAATGACTGAGAATAGGTCAGGACTAATGATTGTTTTAAACAGAAGTTTTGTGCAACTCGGATCTTGTTCCGCAAATGTAGGCCTACTGAATTTTTCCCATGATTTCATCGCTGTTAAAGAAACCGTGTCTTCAGTTGCCAATTAAAACTGGAAAACGCGTCAATAAATGAAAATGATTGAGAGCTAGCCAATACGTATTGCTGTCATAAAGGGACTTGTTTTGGCACACCCGCTGGCTAGGCCACTGCTGCAAATTAAAAATGCTTCTGGTTAACTTAATTGCCGACACCGTGTATGCCTGTCAGCTATAAGCCCTCATCTGTGACAACTGCGCGCGTCAAGCGGAAGCGACAGCAAAGTAGCAGAAAAAAATGGGAACCATCGGACGGCTAAATAGACACTGCGATTTGCTGACAGGCAGCCAGAGACGTGCGGTGAGGTGAGGCAGTGACCCAGACTTTGATCACAGGATTTTGTGAACTTGTTCGCGTACTATAGTCCAGCGGCTAAGCCCTAAAATATTTCAGTCATGAAACTTGGCACACTGATAGAGGACCCAAGTACGATCGTTTTTCGATTAGGACCCACCTCTGAAACACCCACTGGTGGTTGCCATCTTGGATTTCAATATGGCCGCCATTTCTGATCTTTTATCTGCTCTAACTCCAAAACTAAGGTAGATAGGAACAAAATTCCAGCGTCTATCCGTCCATTTTGGGAGGCAGGGAATTCAATAAAATAACTTTCATCCATTTCTGAATTCAGCCATATTGAAATTCAAGATGGCAGCCACCAGGGGGCATTTCAGAGGTGGGTCCTAATCGAAAAATGAACCTCTTGTGGTCCTCTAATAGGGTGCAAACTTTCATAATTTCTTCAAGAACTGAAATATTTTGCTGTTCTGCTGGCCTTAGCCGCTGGACAACTATTCCTGATTGACAATGAAAACAATTAAGACCAAGCCTATAGGCCTGATACTGATGGAGGAGATAATGACTCCATTCAGGTATATGCTGCAATTCGAGATTATGGAAATCTGAATAATCAATTAGGAAAAATTCTCGGTTCTCGGTAATTCTGTATATCGTTTAAACATTTTGTTCATCGGATTACGAAAGAAGACTGAAAATAAACGCCCGCTTTTTGTTTGGGTGTAAAAGCGCGTATTTAATGGAGAATATATTGTATAGGCTATTGATTAAGCGTTGAACTCTGCATAAATCGAACTGTGTTAATATTTTTTGATGACATTGCTTCGGCTTCCTGGAGGCAAGTACGCGCAAATTTGCTGTTCTACGAGCATTTCAGATTCGATATACTGAATAATAACGCCGCGGAAACTTAAACTGGCCATCAACCGAAGTCTTACTAAATTTGTTAACCCTCTGATTGCTTATCAAGCAAAGAGGAGGTTTCTGCCTCACCAAACTAACCTCCTCCGCACGTCACTGTTTCACAGTGCAACTCGACTTCGTTCACATTATTGCCCACATTCAAGGCAATGGCTTTCGTTATACTACAAGTTTATTTGAGTATAGGCGACTGAAATAAGAAAATGTTTCCATATCTGTGTGATAGGGCTACTGTGGTATAAAACTAAATAAAAAAAGACTTAGTTAAAAGTATTTTAAGGAAATACTCTGCGTATTTAGTTCAGTTAATTTCAATGGGACAAGAATGATCATAACTGCTATTAATTACACATGTAATGGGCAATCAGTATTAAAGACGCCGCATTCCACTTTCCTGTGTGTATTCCACAACTTCGCAGCAGGTTTAGTAATGCAAATTAACTGGTGACAGTGCGCGCCTTTGTATTCAAAGGCTTTCTCAGTTAAAGGAAGAGAGAAGGAAAGGGATGGTGGTGTGTAATACACATGTATCTTCACAGGGGACATTCTCAGGTAACCAATTGAAGTTTAAGTTGAATAAGAGTTAAAAATGGCCGGAAACAATGTGCTTAGTGTTTTGTCCTATAATAGGCTAATAATAATAATAATAATAATAATGAGAAGAAGAAGAAGAAGAAGAAGAATGATGATGATGATGATGACAAGTAGAAGATATAATAACTACAGCAATAAAAATATGTCCTGGGTCAATTCAACTTGGCCAGGGTAGGCATGCATAAAATTTCAGATTGGACCAAACATACGGGAGAGTGTGTAGTCTACCGTTACAAAACTGTTATTTGTTTGTGTTACTCTGAAGGAGTGGGTTCGTATCAATGAAGTTCACAGGCGCGCAGATTACCAAACTAATCTTAGCTCAGATTACCTTTGACTCGAATGCACTGTTTTTCATTGGACTAAATCCCTACAAATAGCCTACTAGCCCCAAGCCCTGGGCATTATTTGCTCTCGGATAATATTAAATTTTAAAATCGAGATAGGCCTATATATGGAAGATTTATTTCCATATAGATTGTTATCTGTTCTGTTTTGCACTTCGGAGAGGTGCACTGTATGGCAACATGAGGTGCACTATCTTGTGTTTATATCACTTAAAAAACATGATAAAATAACTTTTTCAAATTACTTCATGATTTTTAGGCACCTTCCACGCATGGCAAGTGAATTGGCTTACACAAATTTTTGAGGTTGTTGGTTTCCACGAAACATTTGAGTGCAAACTGAATTTACAAAGTGTCAGTATTAGTTATTAATGGAAGTAAACTGTTAAATTTGTCCAAAGATTTTTGTTTGAAAAGGTTAAACATTATTTGGAAGAATGCCATTTTATAGTCCATCATAAACTGATATTTTAAGGTTTAAAATGTGCACTTCAGACGATATTTATACTTGAAATATCTTTTTAAAAATTCAAGAAAATAAGTTAGTTGATGAAATAATAAGAAATAAGAAATGTATTCCTCATTGTAGCCAAAATGGATGCCGAAATTTGTTTTTATTTCCAGTGACTTCAGGGAACGCCATATCAAACGAATAGGACTTGGAAGCGACAACAACCCTGGAGTCCTGTCTTCCTGTCTGGGGTGATGGAGGACATGCAGCTCACGTGTTACTTGGAAGAGGCTCAAATTTGTCAGACTGCCGTGTGTAGTGTCGGTCTTGGCGACTGGATCAAAGGGCCAGGTGCTTTACTCATCAGTTGTTAGTCGGGTCAGCTACTACGTCACAAGCTCGAGAATCTGGGTGGAAAAGAAGGGTTGTCGACTCCGAAATGCAGCGGCGTTGGGGGGGGGGGTGGAGGAGGGGGTGGGGGAAGGGGGGGGGGGTATAGTTGAGGGTTGATTGGATATGGGTAGCATAAAAGACCAGAGCTTTGCCAACCCTAGATTTATAAAGTGCAAGTATTCATTGGAAGACGAAAACTGCATTGATTTACACTGTCGTTTGGACCTTATGGCATTCTTCGTGGAACCAGAGTTCTTTTGCGTCCAGAAACAAATAGACAATGAAGAGATAGATTTTGTTCAATGCAAAAGTAAGGACCAATTTAATGGTAAGATGTGGCCAATTTTAATGCTCTAGTAGGCCTATTGGTAATCATTGTAATGTCAATGTTAATTTTTTACGCGTGCCAGTGATTCGTCGCATGACATGAATGAGTGAAAATATTTCTTAAAATATTATGCATATTGAGTGAAAATATGTATAATATAATATTTAGTTTCCTCGGCGTTTATAGCAATGATACCGATAGTAGTATTATTGTAATGTCATGCTATGAGATTTAAAAAGAACGAACTGAAAACAGTGAAATAACTGAAGAACAAAATGTAAAAAATGTTACATTTTCACGTTGTAGAGAAATGATGAATAAAAAATTCAAAACGATCTTAGAAACAAAGAACTGAAAAATATACAAAAATATAAAATATATTAAATTGTATTATGATATATAATATTACTATATATAATTATAAATATTATAAAAATATATAAAATATACAGAAATGCAAAATTTCAACTCTGAAAGTTTATCCATTGTGGTCTTCAGCTACATGATTACATCCGATTTACCGGAATAAATACACTTTATTGTACTTAATCTTGTCTTATTAGACCTGATGAGAGAGTCGACAACTTCGTCTCGAGACCCAGACAAAACTGGATTGGCGGAGGGTCAGAGGAAAAGAAAAAGGACCATCTTCAGTCGTGCGCAATTATCGGAACTGGAGAGAACTTTTGTCGAGACACCATACCCCGACATAACACTACGGGAAAGGCTAGCAGCGCTCACTCATTTACCTGAGAGCAAAATACAGGTATGTGCTATGTGTTGTGACTTGAGTGAACGAAAGTATTAAATGAGGCGTAACTAGCTTATTGTTGTCTCATACATTGAGCCAATTTCCAAAAATAAATTTTTATGCATGCATTTCAAACAATAGAAGCCTTTGAACCACGTTCCTTTGCATGTTTCCAACAGCTGGATATAAGTTATCAGTTTATAAATATATTCAGGACGATACAGCACAAAGAGTGGTTCCTTTTTTATAAGAATAAGTCATAAAGTCATCAAAAGCTAGATTCTGAAATTATCATTTTGAATTGGGGCTGCATCGAGGAATCAAAACAAAAGTAGGCTAAGAAATAAACCATCCTAACAGTGTACGACTGAATCTGCTATGCTTGTAAAGAAATAGTTCCGTCAACAGTACCATGATATTACTCGAGCCCACACAACTGTATTGCTGTATTTTGGATAACTACTATCGTGGCGAAAGTACCATCCATTCACTGTAAGATAAGTATAGCTTGGAACGAAATAATTTTTCAAAAGGGTTTTATTACCGACATTCTTCATTCTTCTACATGGTAAAATTGAAAGCAAGCGGCAATAATAATAATTATGATCGTGATGATGATGATAACTTTGTCTCTTAAATACAAATTCACATTTCCTAATATAAATAATGTAAATGTAAATGTTGATATTTAAGTTGTTCTGGTCCGTGTAATTTTTTTTTTTTTTTTTTCTGGGTGTGGTTCTCAAATAAGCCAGTAACTGGTTTCTACCTCACACAGGCTTTTACATTTTCTTTGTATTTGTGTATTTGTATTATTGTGTGAAACTAAAAATCTAAACTAAAACTAACATCAGTGTCATATCATGCTGCAACACTGCATATTCTCCTTGTGACGTAGGTGTGGTTCCAGAACAGACGAGCTAGAAGCATTAAGACCGGGAGGCTTCACAGATCTGGGCCGAGGAGCTCCGGAGGAGACGAGCCAGGCTCCTCCCTCCAGCCACCCAGCCTGCCTCCCTCACTCCACCCCACTCTTGCCCTCGCCCGGCTGGGAGATTTTGGTGGGTCTGAGCAGAACCATGTGGACGCAGGGCGGCAGACCTGCTCAGACTGGATGAGGCCATTCGATGGATCTGTCTCCCATCTCACTCAGCCTCCCACCTCAATCTCCCCTGACCTTCCCGATTCCCTCCTGCCCTGGGAGGATGGCCATCACCCCTACGGCCCACCCGCGGGTGCCACCAGACTGTTGCGGCCCAGCCAACCAGCGTGGGGAGAATTCAGCCAGCTGTGCGTGGCTCCCCCAGTGCACAGGACCGCCAGGCCCCAGCACACCCAGGACCGGTACTGCAGCTCCTCTGTGGACCAGGTGGTCCCCATCCACCCTCAGTCAGTGTACTGGGACATGTCCCACGGGCAGGAGCACACCACGGTCGGACCCCAGACTTCCCTGGGGTACATCTCCGACCTCATCTACAATGCTGCTGTCATCACAAACCTGCTTGAGTTCTGATTAGCTCACATGTTAAAGCCACATGCCCACAGATTCACTAATTAAGACTTAATTTTGAGAATTTTTTTAGAGAACTTTCCTATGTTCGTAGTGGCTAGATACAACGAATACGAACAATTGAACTATTTTAGAACCCCCAGGTCCAGCGATATAGACAAAACTATTGAGGGGGTTTCCCTTGTCGACAAGTTGCTAAAAATAGACCTGGAAGGAAAAATGCGTGTCGCGCTGAGCTTGCTGGGAAAGTACTGAACCAAATGGCGAAAAGATCAAAACGAAAAAAAGGAAGCCAAATCGTCATCTTTTGGATTCGCACGAGGTAAATAGCCTAACATATATGACATAAAGAAATGATTGCGATGTTTGGATGACTCTACTGTAATAGGATGGTTGTTGACTTGGTTAACATGGCCCATACGCTCGCATATATTCTTCCATCGCTCACAAGCATCGCCAATATTAATACTAGAAGTCCATCTCTTTTTGTCAGCCGCGACTTTTCTCCGTTTCTTTTCTGAATCACTCAGAACTCGCAGTCGCCCCAAATGATATCCATCGTCTGCCTGTCTGGCCGCCATGTTTGGTGAAGTGTGCGGAGTTTAGGGAACCCCCAAGATCATGTGTACCACGTCACGGAAATGTGTGTGTTTTCCTGGCGAGCGAAAAGAAGTAGGGTTACACACTTTGGCAGTCAAATGCAAATATTTCCCGATGTTGTTAATTTTTTTCAAAGGCATCACTGCATTGCGGAGAGATTAATCTAATCTATAAGGTAAAGTATTTTAGAAGTTATTTTGTGATTTAGGCGATTGTTATCCTATCAAAGATGAGCATGTGGCTTTAATACACCTGTTCTTATATAGAAACATACTGTTTTACACTTGGAGATACACACATATATACACACACACACACACACACACACACACAAGGAGAAATAGGAATATTCTTAAGGCTGTTTTATACTTTTAAGACACATGTTGACAGGCAGTTTAGTTAAATCGTTGGACAACACAGATGCTTTCATGTTTCAACCAAGTGTTCGACAATATCTGTGGCAGAAATTTTCACCTCCATGGTATAGTTACAGTTATTTCTTTTTTTCCACAACCAATCCAATCTATTTGCAGACATCACTATAGCAACTTACTATATCTATGACAAACACCAAACTTTTGGTCCATCCAGCCAATGAAATAACAAGACAACCAACGACAGTGTCTGCAACTTCACAAATATTCAACAGGTATAAGACACCATTGGACCACACTCTTTTTTTTTATCTCTCTGACATCATTTTGGTTGTTGGACACAGTTGACTGTCACGTCTTACAAGTGTGAAACGGCCTTCACCCAAACACTGGGTGTCGCAACAACGAAAAACTCATTCTGTCTCCCGCAAATACTCACTCACACACACACACACACACACGCACACACAGGCATACACACACGCACACACACTGGCGCGCGCACGCATGCACACACACAAACATACACACGCACGTGCGCACACGCACACACACACACACACACACACACAAAGCCTCTTGTCAAACACATCACCACCCTGAAATTTCTCAGCACCAGTGTTATCATGTCCTCTCAGGTCAGTCAAACCATCTCCATGTGTCAGGACTTTATTCCCTCTTTGTATTCTTAGCTGTCTCTCAAACTTCTGTACATCACACATGAGCTGATGGCCTAACAGCCAGTTCCATATTAAAGCATAGTAGCTAGTAACTGAAGGATAACAGTGACAGAATTTAAAGCTGTATGAGCAATCCGACTGGGGCATTTTGTGGGGTTTTGAAGAATAATGGTATCGAGAGGGACAATTTAAAATATTAGAGAGGAAGAATATTGATTCAATGTCTGTTGATTACAATTGATTTCTTTCTTGCATAATTTAAACTCATTCTTCTTACTATTTCTTTAAATGCGCAATGAATATTTATTCCATGAGACTGTGATTTAATGTGATTGGCAATGTGTTCATTTCATTTCAGCTTTCTGAAATTCTCTTTTTTTACTGGTATTTTTACTGTCAAATAAAGTATAAAATGGCAATAAACGCATATTTAATTCGATTTATTCACACAATGACACCTCTCACTTTGGAAAAATGTTTTTTGGTGTCGATGTCAATGATCTTGTTCGATCACTGGCTTTACGAGTGACATTTTCATTCAAAGGTAGGAGGCATACAGCATTATTACTGCTCCCACAAGGCAGAAAAACACTAAAGCAATACTTCTCAGAAATACAAACCCCTCTTTCAATGAAGTTGGGATGTTGAGTAGAACGTGAATAAAAACTGAATGCTTTGATTTGCAAATCCTTTTCAATCTATATTTAATTGAGGAGACTACAAAGGCAAGATATTTAATGTTCAAACTGATAAACTTTACATTTTTTTTTGTTGTTGTTGGAAGCATTCACTTATATTTTGAATTTGATGCCTACAACACATTCCAAAAAAGCTGGGACGGGGGTATGTTTACTGTGTTACATCAGCTTCCCTTTTAACTACACTCAGTAAGCGTTTGGGAACTGAGGACACTAATTACAGAAGCTTTGTAGGTGGAATTCTTTCCCATTCTTGCTTGATGTACAACTTCAGTTGCTCAACAGTCCGGAGTCTCCGTTGTCATATTTTGTGACACACATTTGCAATGGGAGACAGGTCTGGACTGCAGGCAGGCCAGTCTAATACCCGCACTCTTTTACTATGAAGTCATGCTGTTGTAACACGTGCAGAATGTGGCTTGGCATTGTCTTGCTGGGACACCCCTGAAAAAGACATCACTTGGATGGTAGCATATGTTGCTTCAAAACCTGCATGTACCTTTCAGCATTGATGGTGCCATCAAAGATGTGCAGGTTACCCATGCCATGAGCACTAACACATCCCCATACCATCACAGATGCTGGCTTTTGAACTTTGTGCTGATGACAATCTGGGTGGTCCTTTTCCTCTTCAGCCTGGAAGACACAATGTCCATGATTTCCAAAAACAATTTGAAATGTGGACTCATCAGACCACAGCACATTTTTCCATTTTGCGTCAGTCCATCTCAGATGAGTTTGGGCCTAGAGAAGCTTCTGATGTTTCTGGGTTTTGTTGATATATGGTTTTCACTTTGCATGGTAGAGTTTTAACTTGCATCTGTAGATGTAGCAACGAACTGGTTTTCCAAAGTGTTCCTGAATCCTCACGGTAATATCCTTTACTGAATGATGTCGGGTTTTAACGCAGTGCCGCCTGAGGGACCAACGATCATGGGCCTTCAATGTTGGTTTTCGACCTTGCTGCTTACGTGTTGAGATTTCTCCAGATTCGTTGAATCTTTTGATGATATATGGCCTGTAGATGATGAAAGCCCAAAATTCCTTGCAATTGAATGTTGAGAAACATTGTTCTTAAACTGTTGGACAATTTGCTTATGCTATTGTTCACAAAGTGGTGACCCTCACCCCATCCTTGCTTGTGAACAACTGAACATTTCAGGGATGCTCCTTTTATACCTAATCCTGACACTCACCTGTTTCCAATTAATCAGTACACCAGAGAAATGTTCCAAACAGGTGTCTTTTGAGCATTCATCAACTTTCCCAGTCTTTTGTTGCCCCTGTCCCAGCTTTTTTTGAACGTGTTACGGGCATCAAATTCAAAATGAGCAAATTTTTCCAAAAAAAAAACAGAAAAAACAATGAAGTTTATCAGTTTGAACATTAAATATCTTGTCTTTGAGCGTACTCAGTTGAATATAGGTTGAAAATGATTTGCCAATCATTATATTCTGTTTTTATTCACATTTTACACAAAGTCACAACTACATTGGAATTGGGGTTTGTAGATTTAACAGGATATTTGTAAAACTGAGGATACTTGGTCGCATTCCATGATGTTGGCTTTGGAGACAGAATTGTTTATCTAGTAGTTGACTGTCATGGTTTTTACCTGCTCAATTTCTTTCTCTCATCAAAGTGCTGATTCAGTAGGGCAGGGTCCTGTCAGAGCTCTAACTGAGTTAATTAGTGGCTTAATTGATTCTGGCTGTGTTTGGCAGTATTTAAGACTCACCTTAGCAGTGCTCTGCACTTTAATGTCACTCTGCTTGTGCACTACCAAGCCAGCAGTCAGCCTCAGAATAGGGTTAAGCTGCATATTTGAGGCTAGTATAGAATCCGTCTTTGCGTAGGAAGTTTTGCCTCCAATAAGGTCTCTATGTGAGGATTTACGAAATGGAGCACTCGTGAGAACCACTAAAATGCAAAAAGGAGGCTTTATTTCAGAAGGGGGAACCCCCCCCAACAGAGCAGGCAACAGTACAGAGTCCACAATCCAAAATCAGAGTCCAATGGGCGAAATCCAGAATCGTAACCAGGGCACCAATCACAAAAATCACGGTCAGACAAAAAAGGTTCAAAACACAAGAAGGCGGCAAAGTACAGGGAGGCAAAAATCGATAGTCAAGGACAGTCTAGTCAGAAAGATAATCACAATGGGTACAAGGCAAAATGAATGTGAGTAAGCATGAGAGAATGATTTGACAAAGCAGTGCTGTGAAGAGACATCTAAGATACATTTCAGGGAGGTCACATGATAACAGAACACAGGTGGAAGCAGTGAGACTGATTACAAGGGAGCAACACATTAGGGAGAACCTAATCACATGAAATTGGCAGAAGCCAAAACGTGGACAGGGATCACGGGACAAACCTATAGACAGAACAAACAGATCCGGTGAGGGATTTCTAAGTGCACAGAGTGAGCGGCAGAACAGTGATAAGACAGGTGCAGAGAATCTGCAAGAAACACAGCAAAGTAGATTGAGTGAAGGCGAGAGGCAGAGACTAGAACAGGGCGAGTGCTGAGAGCTTGTTAATCAATTAGTAAGTGCAGCTATACAATCCCGAGTGCTCGTTTATAAGTTAGTCTTATATACACAATGTTAGTCTTGGTTAGTAAATTAACAAAACAACAAACTGTTAGTAGGTGTTAGTAAGAAAAAGTAAGGGGAAGGAAGATTGAAACCAGAAACCATTAAATCACCTGAAGGAGTGGCATGCATTACTGGGGCTGTGAGCAAAGACAAGAACAAGTACCAGACAGGGGGAGACAAAGTGCAATGCATGGAAAATCAAAACATGGACTGAAATAAAGACTAAGGCTATAAGTAAAACATGGAAAAATCAAAACTAAGACAATGCATGAAATGAAAAGCAACCAAATACACAATACATAATTCTAAAGAATGGTCAGACATTGCAAGGAATCAAAATACACAAGGCAGTCAGAACATGGCAAGGCAAGGCAAGGCAAGGCAAAACCAGAATCACAACACTCTATTCCTTATCTGGACCTTCTTTCGGCTATCTGTTGTCACTCTGCCCTGACACAGCCTGAGTTGTGGGCTTTTGCGGGGCTTAGTGAGTAGTCTCACCTCTTTTCCAGCTCGTTGCTTCTAGAGCGGAGGTGCTTCTGTACCCCTCACCAAGTTATTTGAGTCTATTCTCTTTATTCTGAGCCTCTGTAAGTTCCCCCTCCTTGCCTGGTGTTGGAGGCTGTGTTTCTGTTCTTTTCTTTGTCCGGTTGATTCTATTTTCGAGGAATTTTTGCCCGCTTATCTGGGTTGTTTTCTGTTGGCACTGTTGCCGGGGAGTACATTCCCTTTTTGTGTTCTGTCCCCTTATTAGTGGTGTCTCACTACATGGGAAGCTTTCAGACCACTACACTTCTGTTGCATCTGGGTCTCCGTACCCATACCCCTGAGAGTTGCCATCAGTTTATCACAAAAAAAAAATAAAAAATAGACAGAGACTATGTAGCAGAATTTACCTCTTCTCGAAGGAATCAGATGCTTTGCATTTAAATGCAGAATTGCTCTAATGTCCTGGTTGGATTTCCATTATTTTCTGTTTTATGTCACGTGGTGTGTTATCTACAACAATATCACACAGATTAACTGTGTTCCTTGTGTTAGGAACTGCCACAAGTAATACATTTCCTGGATAACAAATGGTTTTGACCACAAATACAGTAACATGGAAGGGAAATAAATAATAAGAAGGGAAAAAAATAAATTAAAAAACAGAGCTCAAGTTCCATCAGCTTATCGGAACTTTAATTTTGTGTGGATTTAAGGTTCTCAGTGCTGTATTACAAATGAGTTATTACAGTGAAGATATGACAGAAAGATACACCAGTTGATCTCTGCATATCATTATAATCTCTAATACCAAATAATCTTTCAAAAAACCTTAATCCTCGTGTCAAATCTCAATTCTTTGAGGGATACTTTTCTGTTTTCCAGATGTGGAAACATCCTTTAATCTAAAACTGATATGAAAAGATGTTTTGCAATTGTATGCCATAAACAGATATGCACGTAAATGTGTATGAGGCAAATAAAAAAATAAATTAAATTAAATTCATCATGGCGTCTGTAGTCTTCATACCCTTCATAATCCACCTTGAAACACAATGTGAACTACTGTTTAGTGTATAAAAATTAATTCAAAAATTAGCCGCAAATGTATATCCGAAAACTTCCCATTAAACAAAACCTATGTATCTGGTTAATAGTTCATTGAAGAGTAATTGAGACAACTGAATTTCATATATATGTACATCTTTTTTTCTTCAAGTAATCTTTATTTTTATTTATGGACTAAATTGGAGTGGTATACATTCTGTGCTTGCTTATACATAATTATCAATGGTATGTTGTATTCTAAAATTGCATTCTATCAGATCTAAAAAGCTGGTTAACAACCACTGTTTACAGGCAAGAACATTCATTTAATTTCATTATAGTTTAGGATGAGAAGCAAACAGCTGATGCAGTTTCAATAAGCTCGTTACATTTATGATATATAACCGTAATCCTATTAATTTATTGGTGGAAGCAATATTAACATATAACAAATACCCTACATTTTATTACGAATTTTGTGTCATCCGTAAAATGCCATAGCATATATTAACAATATTTCCAGCAAGCCATCTAGTTACAAATGTAGTCAGCAAGTGCTGTGCATGAGCTTAATGGAATGGCCCTAGCTACCCAAGGCATTTGTTTCCGTTAGACGGCGACATTATCAAAGAAGTTGAGATTTCATGATTGGTTCTAACCAGTAGTAATTTGTGGCAGTCAGTGAAAATATGCACTGAGTCTGTGACACAAGTTTTATTGCTTTTGGTCGGCATTCCAGCGCATTGTACTACATATTAAACAAAACAGGATCTTAGAGTGCGTTATATGGTTAACTAATATTTTGACATTGAGAAAACTGTAGGTGTTTTAGCGGTGTAGGCTACCGCAGCACATTGAATTGCCGTTGGAAAACTGCGACAAGTGTAACTTATGCGATACAACAAATATGCGATACGAGCAGCGGCCGCGCTCTGAACTATCAAGCAAATTACACGCGTATCACGACAAAACCAATCCCCTTTATTTCAGCCCTTAAAATGCCTTATTTTAACCATAAATTAATTTCATAAATTATTGGAATCAAGTGGAAAGGTGCATGAGTCATTTTGGGTAAAATCTCTCAATTTTCCCTTTCATTTATTAGATTCGGCCAATACTTGGCTCTCGATTAGGCTGCCCCCTGATTTCACAACAAAGGAAACCGCAAAATCGATATTTTATGAAACAATGGGATTAAGGAGTCATACACTTATGCCGTAAATAACATTTAAAAACGAAAAAAATTAAGGGCCACTGTATACGAATTGAGTAATCTGACAAATGTTAGGGGTATATTAAGGTAAATGTAGGTGTATTCTCGGTACATTGTGTCTCAGTGTACGGATGATCGGGTACGATTATGTAAGTTCGTCGAAAAAAAAAAGTCCCAAGCTGCCCAGGGACGAGACTGCGCAGTGATCTTAGAGGGGTGGGTTTACACAGCACAGCACAGTACAGTGAGTGCAGTACACGCTGTTTTCAGTCTTCGGGAAATAAAAAATGGCCGCGTGTGCCGTGCGACGCGGCTTTCTTTCCACAGTCAGTAAATACAGCAAAAAGTACTGTTTTCGGGCATTGAATGTTGAATGTAACAGCAGACGTGAGCTGAGCAGGCTTCGCGTGCCCTGTTCAGCCTGCAGTCTTTTCAGTGTTCAGCAGGCCCGGTTTCTCTCCTCGCGGTAAGCACTGCTTGTTATTCCAGCAAACGTCAGCGAGATGCCTTGCAAGCTGCGTTTTTTTTTATTTTGCTTGACTGACTTTCTGCGTGCGTTTGATCTTTACTAAGCACTCTTATATAATCTCTTGATTAACACGGCGGTCTGAAAATTGAAATATTCATAGGTTAACGTTACCCGTGATGTTTATAGGACACGCTGCGCTAATGTGTTATTTAAACGTCAGTGACTGACGTAGGCTGACTCCGATATATTTCTCGCCGTTCAGCCTGTAACTTGCAGTATTGAAATTGATGTGGCGATTATTCAAAGGTCAGATTTTTTGAGGCCTAGTCCCACTTAAGCCGCTTTCACATTGGACGCGAAACGACTTTTCGTACGACAGATTACATTGAAAGTCAATGCAGAGTCGCGATTCGCGTCATTGCATTGACTTTGAATGTAATCTGTCGTGCGAAAAAGTCGTTTCGCGTCTGGCGTGAAAGCAGCTTAACTGTGGCCTGCCTATTTAATTAAACTTGGGTGACTAATGGTAGTTAAATAGTTTGATATGTCAGTTGCTGTGTTTCTCTAGCTGAATGTAAGCAGAATGCCATGTGCATGGGAAATCATCAGGCCAAGTAGGCTAAGTTACACAATTGGTGTAAACTATGTTAACGTATCCTCACCCAACTTCATCGTGAGCGGGGTAGGGCTAATCTTCTGAAAACATTCTCCTGGAAAAACTACAACCATCCATACTTTCCTTCATAATTTCTTATTGATAGTATACATCTCAAGATTAACTGGTGAAAATTTAATCGCAATATATTAGGAAATAAAGAAATTATGAAGGAAAGTATAGATGGTTGTAGTTTTCCAGCAGAATATTTTCAGAAGTTTGTCTGAGATGTAGATACATTCCCTGACCGGGTGCTAAGCAATAATACACGTTTTGTGTAGCGTTAATGTTAGCTAACGTTACATGCGGACACATGGGAAGTGATGTATGCTTTCCCTCGGCTTCACATCCAGCCTGAAAACGTAAGTCTAGCGGTGCAAGCGATTAACGTTCACGTTATTATTTACCATATGCTAACTGAAGACGTGTTTGGGAGGTATAGTTTACCATCTTATCGAAGACACTGGCTGTAACGTTATCTAAACTTAACTTGCCTAACTCTTGTTGGTACGCTTCTTGTTGCTAGCGTAACTAGCCGCAAACGTCGCACTCGGTTGATTTAAATCATCATTATTTCCCTGAAAATAATAATATGCCAGTTTGTGACGTGGGTGAATCAAATGTAGTTTTTGAACCCAGTTGATTATAAATCTGCCAAAAACGACGGATAGGACGTGTAGAATTGCATTTTATGAGATCCCCGTTTTATACTGCCGCGATTAACTTAACCCAAATGTCCCTGTGATCGCCCTGCTCTTAGCCTCAGTCTCATGGCCTGTTAAAGACGGGAAGCAGTTGGGTCCGGTGTCAGAAAAGTCAGTAAACAGCTTGTGTGTTTTCCCTGACTTCCATGGCAGCAGAGATCTGCCTTTGCAAATCCAGAACTGGCACTGAAAACTTCGGTCTATATAAAAACTGCTTTCTGCCTTTAAATTTCAGTGGCTTCGTGCATTCAGTATAAACAAAGACGTTGCAATTGTGCAGTTATGAAATGTTTGGCACTGCGTTTACTCAACGCAGCAACTTCAGCACTACTTACAGTTTGTGACTGACGGCTGTGTACAATGGGCCCTTTTTATGGCAACAGCAGTAATTATTTACAGTTGTCATGAAATGTAACTGACTTGAGCAAGATTTAACAGTGTTGTCATCAAGTGTGGTTTTTGTCGAAAAGGAAAGGCTGCTTAACATATTGGCATTTCAATGGCCAGTAAATATGAGAATTCGCCAAGGAGAGAGACGCTTTTTGATTTTCTCACCCCCTTTGTGCATGCACGCACACAAACATGCAAGCACTGTCGTATGTCCCCAGAATCCTCTCACTGACGATCGGGAAACCTGTAATCCATAATTGACTGGTGAATAGCCTTTATGCCACCTGCTGTTGATTAAGGTCACATCTGAAACAATATCGTAAACAATGTATTGCTGGGGGTAAAAGGTGAAGACGCTGAGCGTATGTGCAGATTATCTGTAATCATTTTGATCCGGGTAAGTTTTGTTCAGCTTTTAATCCGTATGATACATTTTCTTCCGGTGCCGAAAACGGTGTGACCTTGTAACCTTACCGTTATTCACAAACCTGAAGCTGCCTTCTTCTCCTTAGCTTGTCATAAACTGTTTGTTTTCCTGTTTGCTTCGCTGAATCTCTTTGCTTTGCGCACAGAGACAAACGGAGCCCATTGTCTTTAAGTTGCTCACCCTAGCCAATCTTAATGTCATCTGATCTTCCTAAAACTTTGGTTTAAGAGTAGGTTGCACCGTTTATTTTTTTTTGCGCCAACTTTTTTTCACTGTTTATTTTATTTTTTTCGAACTGACTATTCGCGCTTATTTAAGTGCGTCCAAGCACAAAAATTGATCGAAATTAGCGGTAGACGCATTTATAAGTGTGGCCAAGATGCACATTTCTTCATTGCCCACACTTATTTTAAGAGTGCCCAAAGAAAAAAAACTTTTTTTTCTTGTCCAAACTTATTTTAAGTGGTACTTTCTAAAAACTGGAATGGTCATCAACTGGCGCAGCGAGTAAGTGTGGCCAAGAAAAAAATTCAGCATTGGCCACACGTGCAAATCGGCCATTTTTTTTCTCTTTGTTTTTTTTTTTTTTTTTGACTGAGTGGGCACATGGTATTATGAAAGTTTCTTCTAGCTGGTCTTATCTGATTTTCACTGAATGAACGCTTATAGCCGAACAGAACCACCAACATAATAGATCAACTGGCTCTAGCCATTTTGGTGCCCGAGGCGAGATCAGGATTTGGCGCGCCCTCCAAGACTATCACTGCAGTATATGCACAGTTGCCATTAAGACACCACAACACTTTATTCATTCCTCAAAGAAACACACCAAATTAAATGAACAAAACAAAGCTCTTGCACAGGTTTGTGCAACTACCTGGGGTCCTAGAGTCAGCTTCCGCAACATGTATTGAAAAGGTGATATGTTGGAATGATGCAAAGTGGTGCAGTTAAAGACAAAAATAGAATATAAATAGATTATTAGTTCCATTGCAGGGTTAACTCAACTATTTACAAAGTTGATCTTTGTGAAAGCAAATATTTTTTCGGCAAATATTTCCTGAGTGCATCTGGACGGTTATAGAACAGGTACAGCTGCTAGGTTTATGTGAGAAAGAAAATGCCCCATAACGTTGTGATCAGTGTACAACAATGCTATTGAAAATGCATTCCCCTACCAATCAGACTTGGCAACTGTTGTTTATCAAGCACTGTAAACAGCGAGAAAACAGAACTTCTTTGCTTCATTGACAAAATCCCTCCTAGTCAGAAAACCATTAAAATTATTCCTCTTCGTTGAAGTTGCAGACCACTGGCTGTCTGTGTGAACTAAAAGAATTTGATTTTCCTCTTCTATTGGAGTGAGGGCTGATATCCATCTTTTTCATGACTTTGTGACGTTACCCATAAATCTTAGCGGCTATTGGTTCTTCTCTCCCGGTTAATGTGTTTGTTTACGGTTGCATAGCTGTAAAAGCCAGCTTTCAGCTAATGCAAATGGAAACAAAACGGAGGTGGATACACAGTACAGTTATTTTAAAAAGTCGTGAGGACGATTCCGTTACAGTGCCTCATCCGTCACTTCTCATGGACTGTGTAGATGACATGAAACAATGGCCCGATGTTAGCTACATCCACATGGTTAATTATTTACCTCCGCCATAGTTTGTTTGAACAATACAACTCAAAGAGAAATAAACGGATATCTATGAAATTTTGTGGATGGGTTGCTATTCCATCAGGGATGGACTGTATTGATTTTGACGGCGATCGGTCAAACAATATGCCCACCGCAGCAACCATCGCAAAATCCTATGTAGCAGATAGGGCTGTGCGATATGACCAAAATCTCATATCCCGTGTAGGTTACCTGATATCCCAATAACGATATAAATCATGATTTAGCAAACTTTCTATAATTTTCATGAATAAATAGTTTCTATAAAATCATCACATGGAAAGGGCTATTTCTTACGGCATTTAGAATTATGTACTTGACAAATAAAAGGTACTTAATCATATTTTATTATTTTTCTCCTTTCATTTGTAACCCTTGTGCAAATTTTCTCAACAATATGACTGTAAAAGAGAAGTGTAATGTTGGAAGGAGTTCATCTGCAATATTTATATGCTTCCTGGTGCTGGCACATTACTTCCCAGGCAACAATGGTGCCCTCAGTGCACCATATGGAGTGACACTTTTACTTTTCTGTCAAAACTTGGCCACAGCTCTCCTGCAGAGGGTCTCTGCACCTCTACAAAACCAGAGCAGCATGTAGGGAGATGCAAGGCTGTTTAAGTCCACTAGACTTTGTTGTGCGACCTCCGTGTTTCGTGCCAGTTGATGAAGACAACACGATGCTGGTCTGCGTATCTATTGTGATGTTGCTAGCCCATCCCCAAATTCTGCATACTGCTAGCAGTCACTAAATTTACAGTGAAAAATAAATCAAAACATTGCTTTGGAGTGAGCGGTTTGTGTTAGAGAATGCAGTCGTGACTTCTATTATCTGAGATTCATTAGCACGGTTAATAAAATGACGTTGCCGTCTTGTTGTAGTGATTGGTGAAGTGCGACTCTCAGAACAAACCATGTCAACCACTACGGCATAGCTACCGCACTTCCTTTCAGGATTGAACTTGGTGATAGTCCACCCAAAAACTATAATTTGTTTATCAATTACTCACCATTAGATGTCTCGAACGGACAAAGTTGTTTTGCACCTTGCACAACTTTATGGCCACTGGAGAGTTTAGAAAAATTATCGAAATTCCTTTTCTCTGGAAGCAAATGGGGTCACCAAGTAGTAACGGCAAAACTCCACGAAATGTCTTTGACAAACTTTCAAACCATAGTTGAATACATCGTCCAGTATAATCCAAATCTGCTTTGTCCACTCGTATCCTCAGAACTCCAGACACGCGGTTATTTTTTGCTAAAAAAAAATTAAACACTAAGCTTACGCTTCAAGCAATCTGGCGCATTCAACGGAAGTCCGGCCTGCTGGCTCGTTCCCAGTGACTAATAAAGGTTTTGAAACACTTCTTCTCCCTTCTCTCAAAAACTATTAGTCTCTGGGAACGAGCCAGGAGGCGGGTCTTCCATTGAATGCGCTAGATTGCTTGAAGCGTGTAGTATTTGTTTACCTTTTGGCAAAAAATAACTGCGTTTCTGGAGTTCTGAGGATACGAGTGGACAAAGCAGACATGGATTATACTGGACGATGTGTCCGACGATAGTTTGAAAGTTTGTCAACAGACGTTTTGTGGAGTTTTGCCTTTGCTACTGGGTGACCCCATTTGCTTCCAGAGAAAAGGAATTAGGATAATTTTTCAAAACTCTCCAGCGGCCATAAAGTCGCGCCAGGTGAAAAACAATTTTGTCCGTTAGAGACGTCTAATGCTGAGTAATTGATATACAAATTATAGTTTTAGGGTGGACTATCACTTTAAACTGTGTCATTATGTATGTTGGGCAGTCAGTTAATATGGCCTCTGCTCATAAACTCCCATAATAAATTACTGGGAACGACTTGATTTGTTACAACGATATAAACGATAGAGCCATTTTTCTATCTATAGACATTTTTCTATCATAGCACAATATATATCGTCATATCGCACAACCCTAGTAGCAGATATGCTGGATCTTACAAGAGTGGACGTGTCATATGAAAGTTATTCAACAAGTTTAGTGAGCAATAAACCAAAAATTTACTCAACGACTTTAAAAACTTTCTCATGTTTATCACGTAACTGAATTGCGTAATTTCATGGAAAGCAAATGCAATTTCCCTCAGCGCCCACTGTATGTTAGCACTGTGCTAACTACATGGCACTGCTTACTCAGTCTCTGAGTCACAGACATTCTTGGCTGAATTAGCAATGCTTAGTAAATTCACTCAACAGTGTAGCTGGCTAATGTTAGCCCGCTGGGTGACAAACTAATATTGGTTTTGCAATGCGAATAGAAGCCGCTAGATGGCAGTATTGACCTTTTCTTTTGATAAGCCCAGACTGGAGCTAGGTTTGGACATGTCCTGGGCATGTCTGAGATGGAAAGTCCCAGAGAACTAAAAAAAAAAAGTCTAAAAGGTGGGAGGGGTCTGCAAAAGAGTACATAAAGAGGAAAATTGAGAGAGTAAAGTAGTAGGAGAAATTGCTAGGAGAAGGATACATTTGGCCAGACCTGTCACTCTTTTCAAGACTTGTGAAGCTTTTTGTGGATTTTTGCCTGTGTTGGAGCATTTTCCTCACCCGGAACATCACCAAGCAACCCAACCAAAGGGACTGTAAATATTTTTTTTTCTTGTATATATCAATCTTGGTCAGTAGAGTAGTTAGTAGATTCGTTAAAAGTCTTTGTTTAGTTAAATGTGTTTAAGTTTTAAAATTGTGTCTGTCATCCCTTGCTGTCGTAAATGTAATAACAAATTGGAGCCATAAGAGTTTTGAAAAAGTATTACGTGCACGCTGCCTAGCTAAGTAACGTGACCTTAGTTATGTTAGTGGCGCTTAACTAGCCTCCTGCTGCGCCGAGCCAAAGCAATTCAACCAATGTTACTCTCTGTATTTAGTTTGGCTTCGTAGAAACAGTGAGACGTAACACTAAGCAATTTCTTTCCCCCCCACACTCTGAGCTAATGCGATTTTTGCAAAAGTGAAATAAAGGGTCATGAGAAAAATATGTCATGACATGGGCTTTGAGAAAAGTACTTCAGTTATATGATAACCCTTACATTTCCTAACAGCCATGTTCACTCAGCAAGATTACGACTGTGCTGCCTACGCGGAGGTTTGCGCTCAAGGAGTACCTCCAGTTACCTTGCGTTTTCAGAAAGCGTTGATGGCAAGGAATTGGGAAATTATAAAAGCACGGAGGCATATAATTACATGCATAGTAACAAAATGGGTAAAGCACTGCTCAAGAAGCACAGCAACTTCATATTTCTGAAGGCAGCTGTTCACCCCAGCCAGAACAGCAGTCAAGGTAAACAGTTTGGACAGTGGACTGCTCGTGGATTGCCGGATTACGGAAATCACGTAGTCATGCAGCAGCTATTCTGTGGAAGGCTGCGTCAGTTATCCAAACATCGGAACAATTAAATATATTTACTAAGACGTTATTGTGCTTTTATTGCCGAAGCTGTATAAGCTTATGTTCAGCGGTGAGTGGTTAAATGATGAACATCCTATTGATGTCATTATTTCTGATGTTTCTATTGTTTTGGCTGGCTGGCTCTGTTTGGTGCCATCATTGGCATCAAGGCTACCGGCAAAACCGAACAGCGGAAGTAGGTATTTTGTCATGGCAGCGCCCATGAGCTTCTGGTGAAACTTTTGGATAGGCTGGAACACTGAATGTTCTGTTAGATCAGCATATAATAGCCAGTGGGTTTACTTTGTTCCTGAAGGGCTATGGTACAATCTACAGCTCTGCATTATGAGTAATTAAAATAATTATAGTGAAAATCATTAAGACTTGCAGCAACTACTTTAATTTCAAAGTCGATTAAGTGGTGTTTATCCAAACTTGCTTGTTTTGCGGATTGAAACTTATGACAGGTTTTTATCTCCGGACGACTACCAAGGTAAGATCATCGATTTCAACAATGTGATACTATTGAACTTATGGGACTGCATAGTCAGGCTGAGGGTTACGATTTTCGCTATCGTATTTGCACCATAAAGCGGTTAGCACAGTTGTAAGTCTTAGTCATCAAATTTTCGTACATAATGCGGCTCCAACGTAGCACAGTATGAAAACACAGACGGCCCCCACTGGGGTCGATGCTTGTGAAAGGGTTAGCTAGTTTTGCTTAACTTCAACTTGGTTAGCTTCCACACAAAACTGAATTTTTGAAGTTATAAAAGATGATGTAGCTACCTCTGCATTGGCATTCGTTTTCCTCCTACCCCTTCCTCCGTTTTCTATATTGCGCACCAGACGGCTGGGACCTTTTCGTTGCGTGAAAATGAAATGCAAAAATAGCAATGCCATAAGTCTCTCGAACCCAACTCTCTCTAAGATTAAAATGCGCATCAGTGTCTCTTATCGCGCCCCTCCAGCATGTGGCACTCAGGGCCACCACCTGTATCGCCTATGCGAAGAGCCGGCCCTGCATGCAAGTGAGGCCTAAATCTCAGAGATTATTGTAAACATGGCAACATGCTACCACTCACGACGATAATTTATGATGGATGAGAGAGATCTAACTGGCGAATGCCTCCCCGTCAGTAAATATGTGTGATGCTGTCATTTATGTGTCATTGATGTCATTGTTGGTCTCTGTTGTTTTACCTTGTTGGGTGGAAACAGGCCCGAGAGTAAGGTGTTGGAGACTGTGGGGGTGTTTGAAGCACCTAAACAGCACGGGAAATACGAGACGGGACAGGTGAGAGGGCTCTTTACAGCAGATTTGAGAAAGTCTACGCACCTGTATTAAAATTGTAGACTTTTAAAGTGTAAAGCCAGAAATATCATCAGAAACACTGTAGACTTTTTACATCTTTAATCTGACATTTCAATGGGCAGATAAATTGTAGTTTTTTGTTTTATCTGGAATAATTTAAATCATGGTGGCTGGTGAACTGGCAATAGGGGTGGCTCAAAACAATCTCTTAAAATTAATTATTGGTCGCGACCTGTTTTCAATCATCCATTTAAATTACCATTTGAGAAACTATGATAACTCAACATTATCAGATGTGGCCAGTATTCATGATAACGGATACCGTTTATGACTCCGGACTTCTGACACTTTTCTTTATTCAGGGATTGGAAGCAATACATGTGTTTCATGATCGTTTGAATGAAATAAGATCATTTGAAATGTCTTTATGCGATTCCATTGCTTCCAAACCCGCTACTGCACAAGGACTTAAATTCCGCTCGAGAATATCTTACATACGCGTTGATTGAATAATTTCTGACTACAGCAGAGGAACATAAATATGCCACTTAAACTCACACCTAATGCGTGAGAGTTAACACGTATGCGTTATAAATGAAAACTGGCCACATCTGATAATGTTGAGAGTTTGCAGAGTTTCTGTAATGGTAATTATATCCCCGAATGGCGTTCAGGGGATATTATGTTTTCGGTCTGACCGCCGCCCGCCGCCGCACCGCCCTACTTGTTAACGCGATAACTTTGGTAATATTTCAATTAGAAATTTCAAGTTTTGCATATCAGTAAGTATCGTAAAGAGGAAGAACTGATTGGATTTTGGACAATTTACAATTTCTAGATTGGCCACCAGGGGCCAAAAACTGAAAAAAAATCACTGTTTTTATCATGTCTCTGGAAATATTTGTCAGATTGACCTCAAATCAAGTGCAAATGAAAAGTCATGACCTGTGGATGTGCCCCACGTTGACATTATTCCTGTTTGGTTCAAAATTTGACACAAGGTGGAGCTTTGTCACATAAAAGTCACCATTTTTGCCATATCTTTGGAACCATTTGTCCAATTGACATGAAACTATGTGCAACTGCAAGGTCATGACCTCACAATGTGTCACACGATGACATCATACCTGTATGGTTCATTATTTTGCCACCAGGTGGCGCTTTGTAATGGAAAAATTACCAATTTGGTAATTTCTCCGGAACCATTTGTCCGATTGACCTGAAATTAAGTTCACATTAAAGGTCATGACCTGAGGGGCTTTATATAGTATTGGGTCTGTTCATGGATTGGGGGCGTTCGGGGATATACCCCAAGTTTAAAGCCTAGTAAGCCTAGTTTAAATGAATGGTCAAGACCTGTTTTCAATTTTTTTAAGTTTTAAGGGACTGTTTTGAGCCTCCCCTATCATCAGTTCACCCGCTGCTACTGATTTAAATTCAAACTCGCTGACAAAGTCTGGTACGTATCTAGTTTTTTCTGCCTTTACAAAAACTGCAATTTTAATTGGTTTTTGTGGACTTAATTTCTACTGTATGTGGTATTGTACTTTCTCTTGAGCTTTCTGGTGTCATGTTCAACTTATGGCTTGTTCATCATCTTTTGAGCCAGCAATGAAAAATAGCCTTTTTGGCTAATTTGGGTAAATTTTACAAATGTACTCTTAGATTAATAATTGTACGTGTAGCACATTGGCGCACTGACTCACAGCACGAAGGTCATGGGTTCAAATCGGGCCCAAAACCTGTGCGTGTGGAATTTTTTACTTGTTTGCATGGGTTTCCTGTGAGTACTCGCATCTCCTGTCACTTTCCAAAGACGAGTATTTCATGCTAATTGGAGAAACTAAATTGCCTGTGAGTGACTGGTGTGTGTGCGCTGGAATGGATGGGCGAGCTGTCCAGCTGTCCCTGCCTTTCCCCCTTAGTCAACTGGGATAGGCTCTAGCTCCCCCACTACCCTCGTGAGAATGAAGTGCTTTAGATGGTGAATGGGTTAACAATTGTAGACTGCCAGCACTAATTTGGTAACTGTTTGCAGCTATAACCCCCATTTGTTTTCACCTGATTTACGATACATATTTGGACTGGTTTGAGAGATTTAAGTCTTAAATTTTATGCCCTTTTCAATAACACAGGTGCTCTTATATGACTGATGCTTGTGCTTGCGATGTGTTTGTGTGATTATTCGCACTTGAGACGTTTCCTGTGCCCCCGTAGCTCTTCCTGCACAGTGTGTTTGGGTATCGGGGAATAGTGCTGTTCCCGTGGCACGCTCGACTCTATGACCGCGACGTCACACCGCCATCCGGAGAAAGGTACCACACTTCTCTCTGCGCCTATGTGAATTTATCGAGGTGTTGGAATAGGATGTAGTTTGATGATGGAGTTGTTGATATGGTGAAGTACCTATGCACAGTACAATAGTTTGCCTGTGTACTGTCAAACTGAATAGCCCTTGTTGGACTAGGCAATATGTAGATATTATATTGATATTGTGATACAAGATGTCATCTGGTATTTTGGATAGCGTAATACTGTGACATGACATAAGTGTTATCTTTTCTGGTTTTAAAAGCTGCATTTCAATAAAGGGACGTAATTTTCAGCCCTTTTTAAGACCGTTCTAGCTGTTGCCTGTACCTGATTGGCCATTATATCCTCACCTCTTATGACTGTTTATCAAGATCTAATTGCGTAAATACTTAGTGAAAGAAGCAATGGCCATCTCTATGAAATCGGAACCGAGGTATTCAGGCAAAAATATTGTGATATTTGACCTTGTCCAAATCGTTCAGCCTGACTCCCTCAAGACTACCGTCCCACTAAAGAGGACCACTGTGGTATCCTGCATCTTCATTCAATTGTCCATTTCTATTCCTAAATAATATTGACAGCTTTAAAACAACCGCACAACACTATTGTTGTGTCTGTTTTTGTGCTCTTGATGCAGGCTTAGACTTATGGACCTCCCCTCTCTCAATTTGTCTTTCTGGAAAAATGAGGAGTAAATTGAAACAATTCTTTGAAGGAAAAAAACATTCATGTTAGCATATGACTACTATTTTATTAAAATGTAGGAACCAGGATTACTACAACATTGTCCGCTGACTTTCTCCATATCATATAATTCCTAAAACTTGGAAAAAATTGATTAAGCGCAGTGGGTAGTTTGGTGGGCGGAAAAACTGCGTAATGTTGCAATATAATGGTGTATCACTATTCATCTCTGATCTTTCCCTCGTTGTGTTATAATCTCTCCCTAGTAAGCCAGAGCCTCCAGGGGCCCACGGGTCGAAGGAGGTGAAGGGGAAAACACACACGTATTACCAGGTCCTGATCGACACGCGGGACTGTCCTCACATAGTGAGTAATGACCCCTGACCCCCCCCAGCCACTTCCTCTGCCGTGTGCCTGGCTTTCTTCTACTTTGAATCTTTAACGTCAGGAACAATATAACAAGTTCAAATGAAGTTCGTCCTGGGGACAATGGCGTGTCACTAGCGAGTGCTTGTGCAGGGTGGACGGGCAGGCCTCCTCTGCTCTTTATACTTACTTAGTCTCAGTTAATGCCTGCGCACTGGCATGCAGAATGCGCTTGTCACGTTTCATGACATAACGAAGGAGTATTGCTTCAGAGTTAGTGTCCAAACCAGGAAGAACAACAACAAGAAGAAGGAACTAGGTGAGTTTTTGGACCTCGTCCCAAGGACTAAAAAACTTTACGAAAAATGAACTTAAACTGACCTTTAGTTTTGGGTCCAACAAAGGTTAAAAATGTGCCCTGTCACAGAAAATGCTGGATGTTATGATGGCTCTTTGTCTGTTCTTTGTCTTTGCTCCCATTTAAGACTGAAGTGCCTCCATTTTCTTGTGTCCTTTGTTCGCTGATGGCTACCATTTGTCGTGTGTCTGGCGTTGTGCCACTTCTGCTGAACTCTCTGAGGGGGTATAAGTTTCACATTTCTCAACACTGCTGGTGTGGGACATGTCAAAATAGCACCTTTTTTAAAGTGGTCTTCTTTTGTGCCGTCAGTCTCAGCGATCTCAAACTGAAGCGGTGACATTCCTGGCCAATCACGATGACAGCAGGGCTCTGTACGCTATTCCAGGTATGTTTCGTGCCATGAGCGAGCTGGTATTCCATGTTTTGGTTTGGTTTAGCATGTTCGCACTCCTGTTTGCCAATATGCGATGTGTCCTTTATCAGGCTTAAGTTCCATTGTGTTTAAACTTTTAAAGCGAACCTTTTTTTTGGAAACACATTTAGCCTTTTTGGTGTTCCCAAATGAAGAACTTACATTTTAACAGATAAACTGTATGGGCTTGCATGAGCCTGTACATCGTCTGTTTCTGTAAATGTGCTTTTGTAGTATGTGACAAAAACACAGTTATGCTACAGCTCGAACACGAGGATTTACTTTTTTCATGGGTGCGTCAGAAAGCCAGTGGGTTCTGTGCATGTGTTGAACGTGGGAGGGTGAACTATGACCTAGTTTCACAACTCTCTTCCTTCCACCCTTTTCTAAAGAGTGTGTTTTTCATACAAAGCCCTTTGTATTCTAATCTCCCTCCTCTTCCCTTTTTACCCCCCCGGCATAGAATGCGGGGGAATAGGCATCACCCCGTCTGTCCGCCCATCCGTAATCATTTTAATTCCGGTCCAGAACTTGGAAACTATACAAGATATTAGCACCAAACTCAGTACATGTATTCTATGTATAGTCTAGATGTGCCTTCTGCTACTTTGGAAATTTTGGAAATTCCTATTTCTGTCGTTTCCATGGAAACAAATCTGGATTTAGTGCAAATTCCACTGTGTTTGTTTCCTGAGCAGAACTGAAAAATTGTGTAAGATATCAGCACCATACTTTGTATATGTATTTTATGTATAGTCTAGATATGCCTTTTGCTACTTTGGAAACTTCAGGATTACTGTTTTTGCCATTTCCATGGAAACGAATCTGGACTAAGTGCACATCAGGCCTAGTTTGTTTCCGGAGCAGAACACAAAAACCGTTCAATATATCTTACTGAAACTTAACATGTGTATTACTCACATACTGAAGTGGTGCCTTTTGATATTTTCAGATTTCTGAAAAAAAATTTTATTTTTCGTTTCTATGGAAACAAGTTGGATTTGGACTCTGTACAGAGAGGTTCGTTTCCGGAGGACAACTCAAAAACCATTCACTATATCTTACAGAAACTTTGCTTCTGTATTACCCACATACTGAAGTGGTGCCTTTTGATATTTTCAGATTTCTGGAAAAAATTATTAATTTTTTTTTGTTTCCATGGAAACCAGTTGCATTTGGACTCTCTACAGAGAGATTCGTCTCCGGAGCACAACTCAAAAACCGTTCGTTATATCTTTCTGAAACTTGGCATGTGTATTACCCACATACTGAAGTGGTGCCTTTTGATATTTTCAGATTTCTGAAATTTTTTTACGTTTCCATGGAAACAAGTTGGATTTGGAGTCAGTCGCAGGGCTGGGTTTGTTTCCGGAGCAGAACTAAAACACTGTTGATCTATGACCCTTGTTTTTTTATTGCATTTGCCGACGTGTGCTTCATAGTCTTTGGTAGATGTTGCCAGTACATACTTCCAGATCATTCCAGAGGAAAATCACCTCAACATTCTTTTTTGAATATCTTTGAAGGTGTAGGATTGACATGACTTTCGCAAATAATCAGGGGTCAGGGGGATATGTCATCTTCTGATGACTCATGTTCCTTTTCTGTGTTCCTTCCAATGTCTCTCCTTCCTCTCCCTCTATCCCTCTCTCCCCATCACTCTTTTCCTCTCCCTCAGGTTTGGACTATGTGAGCCACGAGGACATCCTGCCCTATAACTCCACTGACCAGATTCCCATTCAGCATGAGCTGTTTGAGCGCTTCCTCTTGTTCAACCCCTCGAAAGGTACAATGTTCTCTAGGGTGTGCGTCAGTCCTCATATCCCCAGAAACAATTATCTACATACAGGGGTCAGTTTATGTCAAAACATTTTGGATGTAAAACGTAATCGTATTGAGTATTTTGGTTTTTTTATAGTTTTTCACCTGTCCGTCTGTCTGTCTGTCCGTCTGTTTGTCCGCAGTGAAAAAAAAACTTTAACCTTGGCCATAACTTTTGATTGGTTAGTGGAAGGTCTTTGATACTTGGCATGTCCATCCCTTGTGACGAGACCTTTCAGATGAGGTCATTAAATTTGACCTTGTGACCTTGACCTTGGCGTCGGTGACATTCTCATAAAAGTTTAACCTTGGCCATAACTTTTGACTGGTTAGTGGTACGTCTTTGATACCTAGGTATACGATTCCTCTCGTTGAAGAAAGGTGATCTGGGCCTTGATCCTGTCTTCTTGACCTTGGCATACTGGGGCATTAGTGTTTACAAACATCTTGTTCTTCTTTAAATAGCAGACTTTAAGTACTCACTTTATTTTGGTTTAAATCTGGGGTCTTGTGCTCAGATTGTGCAGGGGTGGCTGTATTTGCTGGCTTTTGTCACTAATGGTGTGTAATTTCTGTTAAATGGCTTGTTTACTAAATTGGCTTCTAATGAAAGAAAATCCCAGAGATTATGGCCATCCAAAAGAGGACATTGTGAGCTCTGTTGTTAGTTTATTCTGAGGCTGCCTGTTGGTGACCCTTCCCCTGCATTAACCTTGTGGTTGATGGGTATGAGTGCTGTAACCCAGGACTGGAACACAGCCACTCTCAATTCATGGGCTAACTGCGGTAATAAAGTATGCGATTAACGTTGTACGTCCTTAACACTAGAACTGCCATGACGGTCATTTTGACCGTTTTGAAATTTGTTTGCGTTATAACTTTTCAAAATAAAAGAATGCAACCTTGAGGGTCGCTGACTTTTCCTAAAAGTGTCTATATGTTAACGTCCCGTCTGTGGGAATTTGCACCAGGAGAACGGAAGTCACCTACGCAGACTGTTGCGAGTAGACTAAATGCAATTCCGCGCCAATAAATAAAAGGGTAATCATAAAAAAAAGTTCAGCACCTACCTATCTTTTTCTAATTCAGTGTCATTGTTCCAATTATTTATTTCATCATAAATAAGATATTCCATATGGTTATGTTGTTATAAATGTTGAATCCGAATGTGTATTAATCAAAATAGATGTTTTTAATTGTTGTTTTTGTCTGGGCTGAATTGTGGAATTATTTCTTTACCCAAAAACATAGTTGTGAATGTTCACAATAAAGCTACTTTCACACTGGACGCGAACGAATTTTTCGCACGACTAATCACATTCAAAGTCAAGTCAAAGACGCAAATCTGCGTGAAACATTGCATTGAATTTGAATGTAATCCGTCTTGCGAAAAATTCGTTTTGCGTCCGGTGTGAAAGCAGCTTAATTCATGTTAATTATATATATTTTGATTGCCTAAATGTATTATTAAACTTGTTTAAATGTAATGCTGGTGTTTCGTTCTTTTGAGATGCATACAAGATTCATTAATTGCTTAATTAGGTGCTTAGAGAGACTGATTAAAATGTTTTGAACCAAGCGTTCCTAACGACCGTTCATGGCGGTTCTAGTTGTGATAAAATTCTGGGGCTTCTAGTGTTAACACAAAGCTTGAGTGTCATGGAAAAATCCAGTAAGTCTAGGACCATTTATATACTTACTAGGATGTGCCGCATCCCATACACTAAGTGTGTCTGGGCGTGTGTGTGCGTGTGTATATGTATGTATACATTTTATATATAATATATACCCTATTTTTTTTGTCACCTGCGAAGCATAGCGGCACATAGGGATCAATTTGTCCGGCGTCTGTCTGTCCGTCTGTCTGTCCGGTAGTCACACTTTCAGTTGGTAGTCGCACGCAGGCGACACGTGTTCACCTGAACACTCTAGTTTAATAATGGCTTTAAAAAGTACGTGTTTAAGGGTGGGAATATTATCGTAAACATATTGACCACACATTGAATGCCGCAGAAGAAAGGGTTTAATATTTGTTCATGGCATTGCGTTGGCTTCCTCTAAGCAAATATGAACCAACTTGCTGTATTTCGTGAGCATTTCAAGGTCGATGCACTCAGCAATAATGTTGTGGATGGAACCTGCACGCCTTTATGCTGTTTAGTCTTGTAAATTAGTTCATCAATCCTTAGATTGCTGATCAAAAAAAGTGTTAGAGTTATCGTTTGTTTAACGGTGAGGATTCTGCCTTCCCTAACTGACCTCTGACGGCACGTCACTGCTGTAAACAAGGCCTTCTGTAGACTTGAACAACTTGTATTCTTCACACTCGTATGACGAGTGAGTAGCCATTATTTTGTTCGATCAATGACGAGTCACTTTTATGATTTTATTTTAATGTTAAATACAAAACCCAAAACCAGTGAAGTTGGCACGTTAGGTAAATCGTAGATAAAAACAGAATACAATGATTTGCAAATCCTTTTCAACTTGTATTCAATTGAATACACTGCAAAGACAAGATGTTTAATGTTCAAACTGAGAAACTTTATTTTTTTTTTGAAAATAATCATTATCTTGGAGTTTGAAGGCAGCAACACATTGCAAAAAAGTTGGCACAGGGGCCTTTTACCAGTGTTACATCGCCTTTCCTTTTAACAACACTGGGAACTGAGGAGACCAATTTTTGAAACTTTTCAGGTGGAACTCTTTCCCATTCTTGCTTGATGTACAGCTTAAGTTGTTCAACAGTCCGGGGTCTCCGTTGTCGTATTTTACGCTTCATAATGCGCCACACATTTTCAATGGGAGACAGGTCTGGACTACAGGCAGGCCAGTCTAGTACCCGCACTCTTTTACCACGGAGCCATGCTGTTGTAACACGTGCAGAATGTGGCTTGGCATTGTCTTGCTGAAATAAGCAGGGGCGTCCATGAATAAGACGTTGCTTGGATGGCAACATATGTTGCTCCAAAACCTGTACGTACCTTTTAGCATTAATGGTGCCTTCACATATGTGTAAGTTGCCCATGCCTTGGGCACTAATACACCCCCATACCATCACAGATGCTGGCTTTTGAACTTTGCGCCTATAACAGTCCGTATGGTTCTTTTCCTCTTTGGTCCGGAGGACACGAAGTCCACAGTTTCCAAAAACAATTTGAAATGTGGACTCGTCAGACCACAGAACACTTTTCCACTTTGCATCAGTCCATCTTAGATGAGCATGGGCCCAGCGAAGCCGGCAGCGTTTCTGGGTGCTGTTGATAAATGGCTTTTGCTTTGCATTGTAGAGTTTTAACTTGCACTTGCAGATGTAGCGACGAACTGTAGTTACTGACAGTGGTTTTCTGAAGTGTTCCTGAGCCCATGTGGTGATGTCCTTTACACACTGATGTCAGTTTTTGATGCAGTACCACCTGAGGGATGGAAGGTCACAGGCATTCAATGTTGGTTTTCAGCCTTGTCGCTTACGTGCAGTGATTTCTCCAGATTCTCTGAACCTTTTGACGATATTACGGACCGTAGATGATGAAATCCCTAAATTTCTTGCAATAGCCTGTTGAGGAATGTTGTTTTTAAACTGTTCGACAATCAGCTCACGCATTTGTTCACTAAATGGTGACCCTCGCCCCATCCTTGTTTGTGAATGACTGAGCATTTCAGGGATGCTGCTTTTATACCCAATCATGGCACCCACCTGTTCCCAATCAGGCCGTTCACCTGTGGGGTGTTCCAAATAAGTGTTTAATGAGCATTCCTCAACTCTCAGTCTTTTTTGCCACTTGTGCCAGCTTTTTTGAAACACGTTGCAGGCATCATATTCCAAATGAGCTATGAAGCCGGGGAGCTAAAATAAAGGACTGTATTTTAGATTTACCTTAGAATTACACTGGCTGTGTAAAGTAATAATAATAGCAAAGAAAATGGTGGCTAACCACGGTGGGAACAATAATGACTGAACTCAAACACTCACACTACAATAGAGTTAACAATAAGAAACAATAGAGCTAACAATACAAACAGTAGAGTTAATAATAAACATGAGCATTTATTCACATACAAATCAATAACAACATGCCAAACCCCGCATACACACACACACACTCACCCACATTCCTTCCAAAACCACCCACACCCACCCGGCCCGGGCCAATTCAACTCCCTACTCTGGTAAGTACGACCTGTAGCCTGATAGGCTGGTAGAGAGTCTGATGTCCGTTGGAGGTACCCCGGTGGCGCGCTGTAGTGACTCCTGGGAGAGTCCAGTGTGGGCTGCGAAGGCAGCGGGCTGAACTGTAGCCAGCAGCTGGCTATTAGGTCCGAGGGGGTGGCAGCGGGGAATCCATTCGGGAAACCAGACGTCGCACTCCTTTGGCATTCAGGGAACCGTTGGTTTCTTACGGACAGATACGTTTAACGTTACGCGCCCGCAGCTTATTAAACGGTGTGGTTGAGCTAGCGCTCCAACTTTCGCTTTAGCCACAGTCAAATTAGCCCAGCGAGAGCATCTTAGCTGGAAACTCCTCATTTAACGAACAACGCTTCTTGCGGTGTTCACTCCAAACTAATCACTAGAAATGCAGGCGACCTCGACCCACAAACACGATACTGTGGCGATACAACCGTTAAAGCTGATATCTAACTGGTATGCGACTCACTATAATAAACCAGAGAGAAACGTAACTGAGCCTCTGAAGGTTAACGGACTCTTACACATTACGTTCTCGCGCACATCAATGTATCAAGTGCGAATTCTACCACCTCGGATTTGCTGCTGGCACATTCGACAACAACAACACACATTCATTGGCTGAGAGTAATTGAAAATGTGAACATGTATTTCGCCGTAAATTAAACACATCTCTGTATATCCCAGAACTTGACTTGTCTGAAAACGTAATACACTCCTGCACTGCAGGGACCGCTTAGAGGGTTATAGAAAATAATATACTCAGTAAAACAACACTGGAAATCAAATGAATAATGGACTAACAACAATGAAGACTAAATGGGACCAAAACAAGGGCAAAAAATAAGAACTATCACCCCATACAACAATACGTGGGCCTTCACAACAAACTAATTGCAAAAAATTACGAAGTTTAACTGTTTGAACATTAAGTAACTTGTCTTTGCAGTGTATTCAGTTGAATATAGGTTAAAAAGGATTTGCAAATCATTTTATTCTGTTTTTATTTACGATTTACACAACGTGCCAACTTCACTGGCTTTGGGTTTTGTATTTTACAAAGGTAATGGTAAGCAAAAAATGCCTGTTAAACTATACGATGATGCCCCTCTTGCATTTTTATTAATTTGCATGTCTTTGGAATTTACTAGAAATTTTATATGCAAACACGGCACACGTGTGGGAACTTTTACATGAATGTCATATTATTATTATTTTTTCAGAGCTCAGATGTGGAACTTACACATGACGTTTCTTCTTAACAAGACTTTATGTGCAGAGCACCAACATTGTGGCTACTTGTGCTTGCAAGTCAGAAAAAAATTGGGCCTGAAGCTCTGTGGCTAAACAAAGTTCAGTGCAACTGGCTGACTGTTGATCAAGGCCTTTAACCCACCTTTCTCTGGATTTGTATGGCTGTGCAGCTGTTTAGTCCAAGTCCTCCAAGTTCTTGTTGCATCGTGCATGTGGAAATTATCTTACCTTCATAATTAAACATAGCCATGAGGTCTACTGTTGGCTTTTATAAGATGAGACTTCACCAAGCATTTTAATGAACTCTGGTCAGCATTGGCCATGGTTTTTCTCCAACCCATTACTTCCAGGAGGTTGACAGGTCACCACTATCCATCCAGGTCTTAATAAATTTGCAGACAGTTCATGACCCAATTCTGGTGATTTCAGCAATCTCCTTAGCTGTTTTCTTGGCTTGATGCTGGCCAATAATTTGCCCGTGTTGAAACACCATAACATTTTTTCTACAACCATGGGACATGTCTTCTGATGTGGCTGTTCATGACTTGAGAAGCTTGACACTGAATCAGCAGGGTTAATAGAATTGTACTTGCTAAAACATATTAATCACTAACATAATGATTCAATCATAACCTCTTGAGTATTGGTTTATTTGATGGGAAACTGTGACTTCGGCAGTGTATAATGGAGTGTGAATATCAGTCTCAGTGTTCCTCTGTCTCTCCTGGTGGTGGGCCACAGTTCCCCCCTTTGTTCCGCGGGACACGCTCCGGGCGTGGCAGGAGAAGAACCACCCCTGGCTGGAGCTTTCAGACGTTCACCGCGAGACCACAGAGAACATCCGCGTCACCGTCATCCCCTTCTACATGGGCATGAGGGTGAGTGCTTGATCCTGGGCTGTAAAGTGCTCGCGAGAAGGGCCTGATAACTGTAGCTTTGGATCTCCGCGCAAAGAAATGAGTATGTCAAAACTAACATCTCCGCCTTCAGTGAGGTTCAGTATGCCAGTATGCTTCATACTCGGACAGTTTGCCACTTGCTACTTTTTAGGACAAAGTGCTTTGCAAATGGACAATAAAGAGGTAAAATAAATAGAGAGTATCCTATGGGCATTTTCATATCACACCCTTTAACAACCCTCAACCAGTATCAGCCCTCGAGTTAAAGCTGATACAGGATCTGATATGTAAATGCCGGTATCATCATCTATTTATTGTATAGTCTGATACAAGATTTTGTTCACGGGCAGGTACGGGTGATGCAGGATTTTGCCTGCGAGCTGATGCAGCCTCGTGCCTCACGCTTGTATCACCCGTGCAGATTGCCCGGTATTTATAAGGAAGTATGTGATGAAAAATACTTATAAATTGGAAACAGTTCTAGATTGGTTTTGTCAGAGAAATTTGGGAGTGGGGGTTTGAATCTTGAGGTTGCCAGTTCAGCTTCTCGGCTGGCATTGCTATTGTCGCCTTGAGCAGCTCTACGTGACCTGAAGACGCAGCTGTGCTCTGGGATTGCCCCTAAAGAGGTTGTAAGATCTGCAAAGTCCTTGAAATGAGAAGGTCTGATGAGCATTTTGTCAAAGTGTAGCTCACGCTTGCATCACTTTCGCTCGCTTTCCACTAACCATAATTACTTGGGTAGCAGTAGGCCATCTCAGGTGGCTGCAGGACATTTAGTGGAAGTATGACCTTTCACCACATCTCTTTGTTCCAACCTTCATCCTTATCGGAGTTGGTTTCTTTCCAAGAACAGGTTGTTCTATGATGACCACTAACTTGGCTATGCAACTTGTTGCGGAGAAGAAATTGATTAGCGTGCAGGAACCCTGGAAAAAGTAAATTGTTCCCATGGTGCGGTGTCCTGGAACTTTTGCTTCTGTGGAAACTGCTACAATTTTTATCTTAAGGAAGTTTTTTTTTTTTTCTTCTTCAAATGTCATTAACTGCTGCTTGGCCAGTGGCACACGTAATGGGTTACCAAACTCAGCGCACCATCTCAGTAATGCTGTTCACTGAAATGAGTAAGTTTATGTCACGTACGGCTGGGCGTTATGGACAGAATCTAACATCTCAATTTTTTTGACCAAATACCTTGATATCGATTTTTTGCCGATATTAAGGCAAATGTTGGGGCTTTCACAAAATATTTGCGCAAAGATATTTTTGATAACCATTTATTAGTAATGTTGACATAACAACCAAGCAGGTTCAGGCAACAGCTACAGTAGTGTAGGAATGGCAGAAAAATGCTACCGTTTACTGCTATGTAGCTTTTAAAACCAGAAAAGCTAACACTTATCTCATATCACGATATTACTATATCCAAAATTTGCGACAAGTTTTTTCTTTGCATCACGATATCGATATAATATCGGTATATTGCCCAGCCCTAATGTCACGCGTTGTTTTCAACTAACATGCTCAGCTAACATGTTCCCCTCTTCTTCATCTTTGGCAGGAAGCTCAGAATTCCCATGTCTATTGGGTGAGTAGCGTTTCCTTTTGTTAGCTTCATTAGCCTAGCTGTGCAGCTGGTTTTCTGTGCTGTCCCTCTCACTGAGCATGTACAAATCCGGCAGTGGCGCTACTGTATCCGGCTGGAGAACATGGGCTCTGAGGTGGTGCAGCTGAGGGAGCGGCACTGGAGGATCTTCAGCCTGTCGGGGACGTTGGAGACAGTGCGGGGTCGAGGGGTCGTGGGCCGGGTGAGTTTGGTCGCTAACTGAGTTTTATCGTCCGCCTTTGTGTGCGGTCGCTGGTTTCCCCTAGCCTCCATTGCAGACGTCTTATGGTGTTCGGTTAACTTCCCTCCATCAACAACGTCTGCGCACTCGAGCGAGGTTTTGTGTTCCACCAGTCAGAAACTAGCTCTTAAAATCCAGGAGCTAATTATATATGCATAAACATAAATCCAAAATGGCGGACGGTGGCGAACATGTTTTCTCTCGAGCTTTGGATAAAATCTGCAAAACCTTCAATATTGAAAATATGAATGGCTTACAAGAACAAGCAATGGACAACTTGGTTATCCAGAGGAAAGATGTCTCCGTAAATTTGCCTACAGGATTTGGCAAATCGCTCATAAGCATTCTGATTGGCTCATCAAGCACAATCACATTACGTCCCGAAACACAAAACCTCGCTCGAATGCGCAGACGTTGTTGGGGGAGGGAAGTTAACCGAACACCATAAGACGTCTGGAGCGGAGGCTAGGTTTCCCCCTTGTGTGTCTGATTGCTGAAGGACTATAAAAGCATTGGGATAAAGCAGTTGTGGAACATGCTTCTTCATAAGACTCTAAGGGCCTGATTTACTATGACCTTTAGCATATGCAAAATCTTTTTGCCCATGCAAAACCAGAAGCATTGCCCGTTTTCCTGAACATTAGTCCGTTTCTCTGGCATTATGCTGAGACGCTGAGGAAACCGTTCCAACATTAGCACAGCCGTTATGGCAATATGAAATGTAATTGAGACAGTACGTCAGGCAGATGAGTCCTCATTCATTCTTTACGCATTTTACAGTATGGACTTTAGTGGGCTATCCACACTGAAGAGTGACAAGCGAGTTGACCAATATGACCATTGCTAAAGTTAGTTGGTCATTAGTCTCGATCTTTTCTGAATGGAACACAACACTGTCAGAGCAAATCATTGATGTTATTGAAACGTAGCCATGGTAGCTCTGTGTAGTAGATGTTCTTGCTGGATCCGGAAACATAGCTGGCAACCTCTCGTCTGGGGGAGAGGAGGAGGGGATACTGCGCTCTGCACTATTTTGAATGTGACTGCACAACCAGTTTTGGCCACAAACCTACATATAGCTCCTTTAAACAAAAAGTCCATCAAAGGAGACCCAAAACTCTCTACTAGCTGGAAGCCTGTATTAAACAAGAGTGGGATCAAATTCCAATGGTTAAACTCAAGAAACTTGTCTCCTCAATGCCCAGACGCCAACACTCTGTGTTAAAAAGAAGAGGGGATGCTAGACCATGGTAAACAGGCCCCTGTCCCAACTTTTTTGAGAACTGTAGCAGCCATCAAATTTGAAATGAGATCATTTTGTGGATAAAATTATATTTCTCAGTTTCAACATTTGCTATGTTATCTCTGTACTATTGTGAATAAAATACTGGCTGGTGTGATTTGAAAGTAACTGCGTTTTGATTTTATTCACAATTTACACTTTGTCCCAACTATTTCGGAATTGGGGTTGTAGATTTAGATGGCTAGAGAGTGAAATCAGCTGGTAGAATGTCAAAATTGTTGCTTGAGGAGGGGTAGCCCGCAAAATCGGCTGTAGCTGTCTGCGTTCACCCTGGAAACAGTAACTTCACTGTGCGGCAACATAGTTGTTTCTACGTGAGGCAAAACAAAGCAAAAGTACAGTAACTGAGGTGAAACAAAGAATACAGTAATCGATGTTACTGTACTTTTGCTTTGTTTCGCTACGGCTTTTTGCAGTTACTGTACAAACGACTACCATTTTTTTCCAAAATGACAAACATTTGAGATAATGTATATTGTCACATAATGAAGGATGCCTTAAATGTCATGAAAATGATAATAACTCATCTTCAACCAAAAATGCAGTTACTGCCTTTTTGCTTTGTAGGGCAGAGTACCTCTGAGATGGGTGGGAAAAATCTCCGTTGCTATGGCAGACGTCAATTCTCATGCACGAGTCTTGGGACAATGAGCACGGTGATTGGTTGGTTGGTGGCAGGGCAGCCCATTGAAAAAAATATCCCTCATACAACCCATGGAGGAAAAAATGAGAAAATAGTCCAAGCGGCTGGTTGGTCCCATAACATAATGGCAGTTGCTACGAGTACGGCAGTTTTCCAGTGTCACCAGGTTTTCCAACCTTAATTATAACAATAACCTTTAAAATAACTCCTCCCTTTGCCCACTGTGAAACCCCAGGATCCATTTTCTCTCATCAGCTACTGTGGCACTCATAAATGCTGTTGATTAGATTCTGCGTTAAATAATATCACGCAGAGTATTCTTAAATGCACAATGCACGTTCCCCGCATATCGCACTCTTGGCAAATAAATAAACATAGGAAAGAGATTATTGGAAAAACATTACCAATAGAGTTATTAATGAAACGCAACATTTGCCCCAATAATTAGCAACTTATTACCCGATAAGAATCAGAATATGTTGCGATCATTTAAATGTCGAGCCGTTGAAGTTTGTTTGCCCTAAACTGTCATGGATGAACGTTCAAAAAGTACACGAAAGCTCAACTGGAGCCACGACCAGTTACTACTGCTGGGCCAGTAGGTGTTGGAGCGAAAGCATGTAGCCTAAATTGAGGGAAACGGATCATTGCTGCGTTACCCTCGGTGTCTCGGATGGCTGCTAGAAGCAGTGGTATGAGCTGCAATCGCAGGGGAGGTCCGAGATCGCAGCCTATAGGAAAGCATACTAAGCTTGGTTTGCAATTTATAGCCTACAGTTTAAATATGCATACAAAATATGACATAGGCTGGTATTATTATGATGATCTATTAAATGTAACCCTCGCTCAATGCCGTAATAAAATAATTAATGCATAGAAGGAGGAGGTACAGCACCAAAGCCACTGTACCCGAGCAAGTGGCATTCCACAGGCACATAATGCCTGTCAAAAAAATTTGTGACGTCAAATAACTTACTATCTGGGTGTTGATGGAACAAACTTTTTTTTCTGTTTACAAATACCTCTTCATCTTCGGTCGGAGAAATAATTTGAATATGGGTACCGTCAATAGCATCGATGATACCGGCCATACCTGAGATGTGCAAGAATTAAAGTTTGATTCTTTGTTGTTGGCGAATGTCCATTGGAAACTGGATAAAGTGTCGGATGATTTGGGGTTCACAGACTGTATTGATTGTTTGTTGAATTGAGCGACTGATAGATGATTGTGAAATCCCTAAATTGTCCGCGTTGCAAAGTTGAATTTTTCCGGTGGCCAAGTGTTGCCAAACATTTTATTTCGGGGCTTATTGGGTTGTCTCTCATGGTTGGAGACGTAATTGACGCACCTATTACTAAAACCCCAGAAGTCACACTTGACTCGATTTGTGGGGTTTTAGTAATCAGTGCTTCAATTCTCTCCCTCACCAAGTCAACGACCCTTCACGGTCGACTCTCTTTTCAATGAATGCGCATCATTCAGAATTTCCAAGTCATTCTGTCTTTCAACAGCAAAAGCCATTTTACGATTCTTTGTGAATAGGTTTTAGCGAGTTAGGAGTCCTCTTGACTACTTCTAAGCTCTCCCAGACTTAGGAGCTACTTTTAGGCCTTAAATGCTTTGTGAATAACACTTAGCAAAAATAATTAGGAGTCCTAAATTTACGACTGACACGCCCATTTTTTTTGGAGTTTCTCCTAAATCCGGCAGTTAGGACTTACTTTTAGCGCTAAAGATGCTTTGAATACGGGCCCAGGTCAACAAGTTTTCTTGGCTAACTCTACATTTTGATTATGGTTGTGCGAGCACACATCAGAATATCGGTAATACATAGGCCTATAGCCTATGTACTGACGTCCCGTTGTAAACGTCTGATGGCCAAATTAACTGTTGACATTTTACAAGTGCACACGATCTAAATATTCAACAATTGATGGGGAGTTGTTTAATTAAATCTTGTAAGTGGTTGACAGTGGTGGTGGTCATTTTGAAAAATCATTTACAACCTTATGACTTTCCATTTTGTTTCTGCTTTGGAATGGTGTTTAAAATAAGGTTTTAATTCGGTCGTTGGAGACACTGACATACGTTAGTCTTTTCACTAGATGAAGGAAGGAAAAAAAAAAAAAAAAGATTAAGGATGCTTCATAATCCCTTTTGGCTGACAATAAGCTGCACATATACAACTCTAAAACAAAATCAGATATATTTTAGAGCCCGGATTGTAGCGATTTGGGTGATATATTTATGAAAACTACATTTAACTCTTAATGAATGAATGAATGAGCACCAGGCACAGCGTGTGGTTTAAACCAGCACCCGTAAGTCCTTGGACTCATGTCGTGAAGTGAGACGACAACGAAGCATTTTATCTTACGGGTTGTCTTGTTTTGCTGGATATTTTGACATGGTGCCCTTTCTCTAAGGAACATGAACAACTTCCGTATAATGTTTATGAAGTAGTGGCGGGCGGTGGAAGGAAAACTGTGGGGGCGGAAAACATCCCTTGAAACGGATGAGATTACTGACACGATTTCAATTGTTCTTGGTCAACGTGTGAGTTTCCCTTATAATGAAATGTATAGGCGTGTAAATAGTAAATTCTCTAAAATGTTTAATTCACATGCCTTAATAGGAAACTGTTCATGAAAAAAACCACTGGATTTTTAGGTCACCTGAGCCGAAGACGTGACCTATTGCGATCCCCTTTTGTCCGTTGTCCATCGTCCGTCAACTTTTCCTTGTGAACAAAATAACTTAAGTATTTATGAACCAATTTTGATGAGACTTTGTATGCAGGCTTATATCCATAAGATCTTGGACGAGTTTGAAAACCAGATTGATTCGATCATGGTTGATGGAGTTATTGCCCTTTGTTGTATTATCATAAGCAACCTTGTGAACACAATTTAACTTTGCATGCTGGCTTATATCTATAACATCTCAAAGAAGTTCGAAAACCAGACCGATTCAATCAAATTTGATGGAGTTATTGCCCTTTGTTATATTGTCATCATAAGCCACATTGTGAACACAACAACTTAAGTAAGGGTAATTTAAGGATGTGTCATGTTTAGGTTTTGGAGGAAACTGGAGTCTACCTGGAGAAAACCAACAACCTGTGGTTGGTACTTGGCAACTGCCTGTACAGTTTGAGGGGAAAATGCCCCGCGGGATGCGGCAGGGGCTTAGGGGCAGGACCCAAGGGTCAAAATGGCTTGAGAAATCTTCTTTGCTTAAAGAAAATAGCCACAAGTTATATACATACAATTTAGAATACTCTATTGCTTATGATACTGGTTTCCATTAATCTGAACCCTGGGGTCAAAATTAGGGCCACGCCAGATGTTTTTCGCCCTCCTTGTTCTCTGTCCACCGCCCGCCAGTGTTACCAAGTAACCAGTCATCGAAGTGATTATCGAAGTTTGTTACAATTCCACATTAATTCGGTCTCTGGCTCTAGTGTCTCATTTTGAAAATTGTATGTTGCTCTGACTGTGGCCGATTAGCTTCCTCAAGTGCAACATCATAACATATTCTTGCTTGTGATAGTGTTGCTGGTTTTACTGGAAAACGCGCTCTCAGACAGCCGTAAGATTGCTGGGTATAGAGTTTGAAATCCGCAGACGCTGCCCGGTCACCCCCTCTGTCCATGTGGCAGCCACTATAAAACTGGAAAAAAAAATTGTGGAAAGTTGTTAATTATCCCACTCTTCCCCTCGTGTAACCACAAGCCTGTTTTGGTTCTGAGGCGAAACACAGCGTGGGAAAGATGCAAGTCCAGAACACGACTTTAGATGAATGACTTTAATATTAATTAAATACACTGCCCAGCCAAAAAAAAAAGTCGCAGACTCAAATATTTAGTTGGAACCCCTGTAGCTTTGATTACAGTGCATATTCCTCTTGTCATTGTTTTGACAACTATATGCAATGCAAGAACATTTATTTTCGATCAGAAATGCCATCTTGAGATCTTGTCTTCTCGACATAGTGGTTGAAGTCTTTCTTGAGCACCTCCCAGTAGCTTTTAATGCATTTAAGGTCAGTAATTTGTGGTGGCAAATTTGTTTGTGAAAATGATTCCTCATACTTATTTTTGTCTTTCATGGTTTTCTTTGCTAAATACAGGCCAATAACTTGCCCGTTCTGAAATTATGTAACATCTTTTCTACCATCAAAGGATGTGTCTTCCGACGTGATTTTTTTTAAGAAATAACTAGCGACGTGCTTCATCATTCAGGGTTAAAATGATTATTGCCAGCTGAAACATATTAATAACCGCAATAATTATCCAATTATAGAATTTTTTCAATAATTTCCAAACGGTGACTTTTTTTTTTGCCGGGCAATTTATATTCACTTTGCGGTGGGCCTTTTTAAACAACAACAACAACACACAAAAGCAACAAGAAATGTTGATAAAAGTTTGGCTTCTCTTACTCACATTATATTATAACCATGTTCTGAGAAAGTGATTTTGTGAGCGACCATTCAATGGAACGGCCGTCCGATGTGATTCCTAGCGCCAGCTGTATGCCTTTATTCCGGTTTGATGGTTGGGAGTCAAGTCGTTGCTTAACCAAACTTGACCACCGCGGATCAAAATCCCGCTATTTGGCTACATGGCACTTGGAAACCGGTAATTGGAAACTTGTGACAGTCACACCTGAAATATTGTGAAATAGGCCATTGATTTTCAGCAACAAATTGGATTTTTTTTCAAATGAATTTAGTGGCCACATTTGTACAGTGAATAAAATGTTAAGATCGGAAGTAAATTACTATGTGGCGTGAAATTTTCAGCCAGCCCATCGAGCAAGCGCCTCTTAATTTCTGCTTGTCCGACAAAGTTTTACTTGTCCCGGGTGCTCAGAATAGCGATTTCGCGGGCCCTGCAACGACAAGAGCTGATGAGCTTCAGCCAAGCAGTAAATCAGATTTCATTATTCTGGGTGGCCACTCCTCCTTGTGATGTCAGGAAGGGGAGTTTTTGAACTGGCTTATAATGGCTAATCAGCTGTGCACCTGGTGGCGTGATAGGCGACCTTTAAGTGGAAGCCACCGTTTCAGGGTGTTGCTGGGCCTCTGGTGTTGGGTCCACACTGTGGTGAGTGCACCTACGGGGGGCTCAGAATTGGGAGCGACATCATCCAGGTAGGGAAGAATTTCATTCAGCTGGGATAACCAGGTCCATGGCAAGAACCACCCAGCTGCTGTGTTCTCTGTGTGTCATCTTTGGAACATACTGTCAACTAGAAGAGCACTCAGAGAGCGCAGAACCTCCGCCGCCAGGGGGCAGCAAAGCCAAAAGCACGGCAATTGGAACTCTGGCCCATTGGAAAGACTTGAAATCTTTAACTTTGGAGTATATCTCAGCAGTACTTTGGCCTAGATATGCCAAAATTTAATCACCTCTTCCTTGACTTAATATTCACCTACCCTGAAAATTTCATAAAAATCCGGCCATTAGTTTTTGAGTTATCTTGTACACAAACAAACAAACCAACAAACAAACGGCACCGAAAACATAAACCTCCTCGGCGGAGGTTAATTATCTACTGCTCACCTGGATACAGAGTGTATGGTCTTGATGGTGTAAAGCCTGGATCATCAACTGGCGGCCCGTCTGCCTCATCCGGCCCGCCAAGGCTTCCCATCTGGCCGGCAAAACATTTAATTCAGAAAATGTGAATGTAGAAGTGTTTCTCTGTATTTTTAGTTATCTACAGTAGCATTTCTGCCTCTGCTATAGATTGAAACAACCCCAAAAGCAACAGCAGGTGAAAATAATTTTGTTTGGGGAATGATTTACGCATGGAAAGTGAATGCCGGTACAAAGTTTAACATTAGATCGTAACGCAGGAATATCTTCGCACAGCCACCATCAGTTCGCTCAGTTGCTGAGACTAATTGATTGAATGACTAACTAGTTCATTTCTGATTGCATTATTGCACATTGCATCACAAAGTTATTAAGCGTTTCCTATGCAAAGCAATGAAGGCTTGTCTTTCGAAAATTCCAAGCACATGTTGCTCATAAAACGGCATCGATTCCCATTTCTTCACTGCTTATTGCCATAAAAGCATTTTACCCGTCATCATGGTTTGATAAACCTAAGATTTCTCCCTCATGGAATGTATTTGTTACAATGTGAAAGACCACAGCCAATGATTAAATCAAGAGCCATCTATACAATAAATTATGATGCAGAAAATGCTAAAATGAGAAATTGAGATCAAAATTGAGGTATATACAGTACCAGTAAACAGTTTGGACATACCCACATTTTTCTTGCTATACATGTTAAAGAGCGCCTACTTTATTTATCTGGCAAAAAAAAAAATTACACTGAACAAAAATATAAACGCCCCATGTAAAATTTGAGTTTTAACAAAACACTGGAGCCGGGATTTGTCTGTGAATAGCACTCTTCTCCAGCGTGCCTAGGGCCATCGAACATGTGTGTTTGTCCATGCGAGTCTGTGCCGACACTGGACAGCGGTGAGATCCAGACCACGGGGAGGACGCTGAGCATGCAAGTTGGCTTCTCGCAGGCTGTTATGGGCTGTCTGTAGTGTGATACGTCTGTTGTGCAGACCAACAGTCTCATCCGCTGTGCGTGTCACTGATCTGAGCCGATCCCGCAGGTGGACGAGCCGGATGTAGCGATCTTGTGCTGGTTGGGTCCGACGTGGATGAGGTGGATTTGCAGTACTGCCCGTCTGTTGGAAACGAACTCTCAAACGGCCTGTCGTCCAATAGTTAACATCCAGCTGCACAGCAACCACTCTGGTGGACATCCCTGCATCCAGCATGCCAATGGCACGTTCCCGCATGACTTGAGACATCTGAGGCAGGATGACTTGACAAAATTCGACATTTTGGGGTGGCCTTTTATTGTCCCCAGTATCAGTGTTTGGGTACTGCTCATTCTGTCTGATCACTGTCTGGAAATGCCTCACCCATGTACTGAGTGAAATCACTGCATCACTGAGTAAATGCTCACTGACGGAGAGACGGATTAAAAAATGGTGCACAAATCAAGAGAAATATCCCTATTGTACAAGTAAAAGTCAGCATACGCTCACTTGGAGTGGTTAACTCCGTGTGGCATCAATATTTGACATGGGGCATTTATATTTTTGTTCAGTGTAATTCTTAACCCTATCCAGCTAACCAGCATTTGTTGTCATATTTGCGGAGCATAGGCCGACTCACTTTTTGTTTTTTTACTAGAGCAGTTATATGGCTGTAACAAGTTTGCTGCTGAGCGGCCGTCTAACCTGCCAAAGATGTGCTGCTCCTGTAGTTTGCTCTTCTTCAATCTTTTTTGCACAATAAGTTCCAAAACCTCTTGTCTTTAATTTAATTTGGCTGTTGGAAAATGTAAGGAGCTTGTTTGTCTGCTTACATTGCAAAATATGACTTCTTTGAGAATTCTAAAATTTTGGACACTTTTCAAACAAGAATATTGTTCTCTTTTGACTTCTGACTGTTGACCTCTTACCAGATTCAATTTGAGATTATATAGAGAAGTTGAGCCATTTAAATTTCTCAAAAAACAGAGTGCTGTGACTTTAGTAAAGTGTGTTCAAACTTGACTGTCACGGCATGTAATGTGTGTATGAATGAAAATCTCCCTCCCACCCCCCCCCAGTGTCTGTTTGGGGGGTAAAAAATTGGCCCTTGGACAAAAGTAGCTGATGACCCCTGGTGTATATAGTAAGGACATGGTAATTTCAGGCTTGACCACAGTTAGAAAAACCATGGACAAGCAAACATCATTTGGGTGTCCAGTTAAGCAACGGTCATCAAGTAAGCAGTTTCAGACACTGCACAGGTCTCTTCTCCAGACAGCGGCTCGTACTGCCGAATTGTATTTCCGCAGTATACTTCCTCATGCCTGTATGTGAATCATCTTCTTACTCGTGTCATTGACAAATATGCAAGCAAAATATGTCAGCCGCCATAAAGAGAGGGAATGTTCTGGAGGTGAGTGCATTGCTGTCTTTGCCCTCATTAATTAATAGCCAAAAGCAGCACTTCGCGTAAATGTAGTTCATGCTTAAGATCTCCTTGCTGATGTCATTTTCAGGAACTGCTGGCAAGTTGGCTTGCTCAGTAACTTCTTGTTTTCTGCCAAATATACTGCGTGGTTTCCGCTACATGTAATTGATTGTGGCGCACCGCCACGGCAAAATAAAAGCCGTCAGGCCTATGTAAAATGGCTATACATAAACTCCAAAAAGCCGAAGGACAATCAGATGTCGCCAGTGCTCTAAGTTAAAATGAGCGCTAATAATTCTTGACCTTTCGACAATCATTTTGCTTCATGAACATATTTTCCAATTAATAAAAGTTAGCCATCTGCAGTAAAATGTGCTGCTTTCTTCTTAATGCAATGTGTGCAATGATGAGAGAAAAAAATATTTTGTTCTCTTTGCAAAACAATAAATTACGATGTTAAATTCTGTTTGCTGTGAGCACAACCTGCTCTTCCTAATTGTATCTTCATGATTAATTCGGATTAATCCGGAGTCATTATCGGTTTCATATTATATGTGAAATCCACAATCCCACACGTGAAACTGATAAACTTCGTGCACATAGACTTCAATTATTAAATCGCCTACGTGCTGATTAATGAAAACTGGCCACACCTGATAATTCTGAGTTTTAACCTGACGTTGAAGCCCTCCGCCACTGTGACCTGTGAACAGTAATGACTCTAGCATATTTATAGACCAGGCTAATTATATGACTAAAAGTGTTTTGTTTTGGGTACTGCGATGATTAGTGGTTTAAGTCCCAATGCTGCCCCAATCCTAAGTGGCTGTGGGGTCCTTGAGCAAGGCCCTTAAACCCATACTGCTCCAGGGGGCATTGACACCCTACTCAGTTTAAGCCAGTGTTTCTGAACGCCAGTCCTGGGGCCTCCCTATATATTGAGTGCTGACTGCAATAAACGGTTAAGTACAGATGTCTTATATTGCACATAACTGTTTATTGTAGTCAGCCCTTGATATGCTGGTCATTGATTTGAACACGACTGCTAACGGAGGATTTTAACAAGCTATTGCTTTTTTCTTGTTTTGGTGCATTTCATTATCAGAGCAGCTGTTTTCTCTCTCAAGCCACTTTTGACTGCACACCATGAGACTGTGAATTTATAGTTTGTATTTTGCAAGTAATTTCAGGTAATGACCTTTTTAATAACATTGCAATTGTGGTTGGAACAAAAACAAACATCTGCAGGAGTGTGCCAGGACTGTCGAGGAAAAACGGTAGTCGAAGAAACCGTGAGTCGCTTTTGAATTGGTGTCGTAATGGTAATGGCGCCGTGAATGCGAGAAATGTTAGCACGGTTGTGTGGAAAAGAAGTGATGTGCTGTGAACGGTATGTTTAGGCCCATCCTCAAAGTGATGAGAAACTATATGTAGTGACTGGGTTTCTAATTCTGTCCTGTGCATCTCCAGGCCGTTGTTGCTATGGGCCTTGCTATGCAAACGTATGTGGCTCTTTGCCAGCGATTAATGGGGTTTTTGTGTTTGTCTCGCAGGAGCCCGTTCTGTCTAAAGAGCAGCCAGCCTTTCAGTACAGCAGTCACGTCTCCCTACAAGCACCCAGTGGCCATATGTGGTGAGTCCGAGCGATAGCTGAGAAATGCACAACTGTACACGACCAAACAGCAACCGAACGGAACTCCCCACCCACTAAACATGGCATACATTACCGCACACCTACCTAACACGAACATGCCGGGACTGGTCATGACCATACACAGCATGCATGAACCAAATACGACCATGCAGGTACTGAACATGAACTCATTGGAACGAATTATGACCAAACACAGAATACATTAACCAAATATGACCGCACAAGAACCAAACGCAACTGTGCAGGAATCAAACATGAACACACTGGAACTGAGTATGACCATACACAGTGCACATGAACCAAATACGAACGCACAGGAAGCAAACAGGACCATGCAGGAACCAAATCTGAACACACTTGAACGAAGTATGACCATACACAGTGCACATGAAGCAAATACAACCTTGCATGAACCAAATATGAACACACTGGAACGGAGTATGACCATTCACAGCGCACATGGACCAAATACGACCATACAGGAACCAAACAATTTTTCCGACAACTTTACCACTCTTTGGTTTATTATATAGCAGATGCACATACACTGAGATACACTTTCATATGCTCACCATGCAGTGCACCACACACACCCTAGCACACACACTCGTCCTATATCACAGGGTGGTGATAGTGTGGTTATGCAGCTAGATTGCACAGTATGAGGGTGGGCTGAGTGAATAAAGGCAGCCGTCTGCGTGTAAAATGCCATCTGCTGCGTAATCGGGCAGATCTGTGACTCATAAATGGTACTCAGAACAAGGCAGAATGTTATTAGGTACTTGTTCTGCGATTGAAGCTTACTGTCTTGCCATGTTCTTGCTCCTCTCGGTGTGCAGTTCAGCAGCCGAGTGTAACCTGTACTGTTGAATTTTAAAACTGCGGTGTCCCAAAGAACATGGAGTTCCCGGGCCCTTTAGAGCGAGCCTGGCCCTTCTTAGCTGAGCAAACTGAGCGTAAACTGGATCCGGAGTTGCATTGGCAGCAGTTTTTTCCTCAGGTCATTTTAGTTGGCCTTCTGGTCACTGTCACTTTTTAGCTTAATGGACCGATTAGCGACTGTCGTGGTTTGGCGTCTGTTGTCCGGAACATTTTTGAAAGTATTGAAGATTAGGAACGTGTATTGAACACTTTTTGGAACTTGAATATGAACTTTGATTTGGTGGCCCTCAACTTCACCTTTGGTGACCTTTGAGGGTGGAACTTCAAAGAGTGAAATTTCAGTGACATCGATCACCAAAACTAATACAGATAGGTATTAGTTAGGTTTGTATTGTGGGCATATCAGAAGTCATGTATGAAGTTTCATTTGATGACCTTGAACTTGACCTTCAGTAACCTTCAACAGCCAAACTTTACTGTGAAATTTCAATGACTTGCGTCAGCAGAATTGTTACAGATTGAGTGTAGGGTTATATTGGCGATGTATAGGAAGTCATAAATGAACTTTCATTTGGTGACCTTCATATCGACCTTTGACGGTTAAACTTGACAGAGTGAAAATTCAATTACTTCTATCACTGAAAAGGTCACTGGAGCCTAAATTTGTATCACAGACTTGAAGGAAGTTACACATGAACTGTCATTTGGCGATATTCAGCTGGACTGTTCGTGACCTTTGAAGGTCGAACTTGACATAATACAATTACAACTACTTATAGTGCCAAAATGGTCACAGATGGAACCTAATAGGAAGTCAGATATGAACTTTCATTTGGTGACCTTTGTATTTACCTTCAAAGGTCAAACGTGACCTAGTGAAAATACATAGACTTGTATCACTAAAATGGTCACAGATGGAGCCTAGGCTTCTCTTAGACATCTATACTTTCAACTTGACTGTCAGTGGCCTTTGAGGATCAAACTCGACAGTGAAATTTCAATGACTTGTATCACTGAAATGGTCACAGATTGAGCCAAGGTTTTTTTGAGACATTTACAAAGTCATATATGAAGTCCATTAGCTGACCTCAACTTGACCTTCTTTTTAAAGGTCACATTTTACAAATTGAATTATTTTTTGGGAAATTTTCCTTTTATTTGATAGTTATACAGTGTAGAGTGACAGGAAAGTTGGGGAGAAGAATGGGGGAAGACTTAGACCGATGAGCCACTGTTTCAATGACTTGTATCACCAAAACTGCTTCAGAGCTTAAGATTGTATTACAGGAGGTCTTATAAATGTATGTGAACTTTTATTTCGTGACCTTGACACTCACTTTCGATGATTTGAAGGTCAGACTTTCAAATTTTCAAACAAATTTTCATAACTTATATCATCACTAGAAGATTGCTTGCCGGTAAGCTGCTGGGCCCTTGGTCCTATTTTTGACATTTTCTGTCTGGTTTTTCTTTTTTATTCCTATTTATTCAAAAAGAATATTCATATTTTCCTACTTTTTTGAGAGCAGTTGGAACTTGACACTCAGCAGATGTCTTCAGAAGTTACTCATAAGTTTGTCAGCATTAGTATACAGAAATGGAGGTGGCAATTGTATGATCTCATTCAGGACCTGTCATATTCACTGAGAGATACAAGGCAGAAGGTGGCTCTCTGCGGTTTTTGGAGCTGTTGTTCAGTAATCTTCGGTGAGGTGCTCTCTCGGTAGGCTCCAGTGAAAAGCCAGCTTTACAAATGAGTCACAGGATGTACCATAAATAAGCTGGCCCTTTGGTCCAGCTTAGTCATAGACTGGGGATGGGTGCACTTTTAAGAAATGATGACAAGTCAAAGTCCCTGTTGCTAAGGGGTCACTAGCAAATCTGGAGAGGACTGCCTCAGCCCAGTGCTTCATTCATGTACAGTATTTTCTATTTTAATGTTATATGGTGTGCATGGGCATGGGGCCATATTCTCGAAGAATTTTAAGCCTGAAAGTACAACCTCAATTTCCAAAAAATTCAAAATGAGCAGATATTTTTCAAAAACACAATTTCTCAGTTTAAACATCTAATTTTAAATTAAATATGTATTTAAATGATTTACAAATTATTGCATTCTGTTATTTGCATTTTACGTAGTGTTCCAACATTTTTTGAAATGGGGTTGTAGCTCCGAACTGATCGATTTTGGTGTAAATCTTCATAAAAATGGATGCTGACCTCAGGACTCCCCTAATTTTTCATGAAAAAGGTAGGCCTGAAGTTTTAGAGGCGCTTGGAGTAGTCAAGTGGATTTCTAAATCGCTAAGAGCAATTCACAAAAAAATCCAATGACTGCCATCAAGAACCAGCTCTGTCATTGGGTGAACATCTATGAAAAACAAAGTCAGTGTAGGAGTTTGTCTAAGGTTGTGGTAAGAGTTGCTCTTAGCACCTTTCTGAATCACTATTAAGAGAACCAAGAGACTCTTGGTTCGGAAATTCTAGCACCGCGTAGGAGTACTCCCAGTGCTAGGGTAAGATTCTCTGTGCATAGGCCCACAGGTCTTTATTCGAAAATATAACTTGTACTTCCTTTTTATGGATGGGAAATCTGTTTGGATGCTGGTCAGGGCTCAGTGGGCAGCCATTTTGCTGCACCTGCGTCTTTAGAATGAGCAGATGGCTTAGCCTCAGGAGCCCTGTCTGAAGTATTACTTAGCATCCTCTGTGGATAGATGCAGACACACGGACAGACACAGACACCCGCACAAACCCAAGCGCACAGAGAGACTAAATGCGTCGAAACATGTACTTGCTGTCATTGTGGCGTGCGTGTGGAGTTGTGAGTACACACACACACACACAGTTGGTCTCAAGAACACACACTTGCACTTATTGAGCTACATGTTGAGAGATGCATTCACACTCACCACACACAGTTGCTTGAAGTTTCTGAGCCACAAATGAATGTTGGCTGTCTTGTGCTTCGCCTTGTCCCTTGTGTGTTGGTTGTAGGGTGGGAAATTATATTGATATTATATTGATTTTGTGATATAAGATATAATCTTGGTCTTTGAATATTGTAATATCATGATCTAAGTGTTATCTTTTCTGGATTGAAGGCTGCATTACAGTGAAGGGATGTAGTTTTCTGCACTTTTTACATTGTTCTGGGTGTTGCCTCAACCTGCTTGGCTATTACATGCACATTACTTATAACTTTATCAAAAATCGCATCGTGTAAGTATTTTGCTGAAGCAACAAGTTATCCATATAATATCGCCACAATATCCAGATTGAGGTATTCTGTCAAAAATATTGTGATATTTGGCTTTGCCCATTGTGCATTTTCACACTGATAGCCTTGTCAGCGAGATATCTCAAGAACAAATCGACGGATTTACTTCAAATTCCATGTGAACATATATTACGGTGATGCCCCAGCGCCAGTCGATTTCGGTCACCTTCGCGCCATTCTCAAGGTCACACCGAGAGATTGCATTTTCACACAGATAGCCTTGTCAGCGAGGTATCTAAAGAACGAATCGACGGATTTACTTCAAATTCCATGTTAACATATATTGGGGTGATACCCCGGCGCCAGTCGATTTCGGTGACCTTTGCGCCATTCTCAAGGTCACACCGAGAGATTGTGGATTTTCACACTGATAGCCTTGTCAGCGACATATCTCAAGAACGAATCGACGGATTTACTTCTAATCTTATGTCAACATGTATTAGGGTGATACCCCGGTGCCAGTCCATTTCGGTGACCTTCGCGCCATTCTCAAGGTCACACCGAGAAATTGTTCATTTTGACACGATTTCACATTTTCTGGCGGGGCACAAAGACACGTTAGTGTCAAATACTTGTTCTTGAATGATTCATTAGAAAAACTTGCCTTAAACGTAAAGACTTTTATTATTAATATCAAAAAAGCGAGACAAAGTGGGTGAAATCACCTTGATTCACACTGAAAAAATGAAAAGATGATGAAAATAAATAGGTGAACATATAAGGGTGATGAAAATACCTATCATATAAATTTACATTTTACCACATATAAATTACGTGTCAGTACTGTCTGGGACACTGGCAGCAAAACGGAGGCAGGTCCAGGTACGCAGGAGCACAAATTAAGACGCTCTTCACCTGCTGCAGGTGCCTCAGACCCGTCTGGGAATTTTAGCTCCTACCTGTTGTTTTCTAATTCCGTGTCATTGTTCCGATTAATTATTTCATAATAAATAGGCTACGATTTTCCATATGGTTATGCCGTTAGGCTATAAATGCTGAATCTGAATGTGTATTAATCAAAATAGATGTTTTAATTGTTGTTTTGTCGTTCTGAATTGTTTAATTATTTCTTTACACAAAAATATCGTTGTAGCTAGATGTTTACAATTAAGCTGCTTTCACACTGGACGCGACGAATTTTTCGCACGACAGATCACATTAAAAAGTCAATGCAAAGACGCGAATCCGCGCGAAACGTCTTTGCATTGAATTTGAATGTAATCTGTCTTGCGAAAAATTCGTTTCGCGTCCAGTGTGAAAGCAGCTTAATTCATGATACTTATATGCAATTCTATTGCCTAAATATTCATAAATGTATTATTAAACCAGCAAAAACGTAATGCTGGTTTTATTTCGTTCTATTCAGAATCATGGTAACATTGGTGCTCAGAGTCGGATTAGAATGCTTTGAACCGAGCGGTCCAAATGACCGTTCATGGTGATAAAATGGTAGTGATAAAATTCCGGCGCTTCTAGTGTTAAAACATAAAATTATTAATAAAAAAAGACTGTCATTACTGGTGTGCCTTAGCAACTGATCGAGTTCATCAAACCTATTAGTCTAGGCCTTAATATTGCTGATTTTTTTTAAAGAAAAATTAGGACTGACATGAAGGCAGTTCCTTACCTCGATCCGTTCACACGCTGACTCTGTCTTGTAGTGCATTGTTGTAGAGATGGTTTTTTGCTTTTGGCTGCTAGACCTACTCTGTTCTTGTTCTTGAATTCATCTTTTGTGTTTTGCTGATTTGGCATGGTCCTCGACTGTAGATTTTCTAATGTGGTCTATTAGCCTACCACTTTAAAGGGCCGACAAAAGAGCTTTCTGCCGTCCTTGTAACAGAAGGAAAACTGACTGGCCCTGTCCTTGGCTGTAATATACTTGGCAGTCTAGCCAACTGCTGGCTAGGGTCTCTCAAGAAATCGCTTCATTTTTAAATTTTCATACAGAATACGCCACGCAACTTAGGCAAAGAATGTAGATTTGTCGCCAACGATGCAATCACTGCCTGGCGGTCAAGTTCACACTTGATGAGATGAGATACGCGGCGGTAACAGATGTCTGTGAATTGACAAAATCGTGGTTTTGACCAGCTTGTGTTGGTATATTTTTGAATTCCGCGGTTTCCGCGGTGAAGTGTGGCTTCTGCGGAAAACGCCGCGATCGCGGAATTCCCCGGGGACTGAATTTCTATCTCTTCATAGACAGTGCAATCAACTTGCACAAAATTTGGTAGACAGCATCTTACGAAGTGAAAAGATTCAACCACAGTCAGCGAATGTGGGCATGGCCTCTATGGATATAATGAGCTGTAAATCCTGAATGTAATGAGCAATCCTCCCCTAACTTGAGATCTGTCATCCACAGGCCAGATCACTCACACACTGACTTTGGCATGTCTGTCCATAGATGGCGCAATGGCAGACAAATGGTCATGATTCCTAAACCATTTGTCTGATAAACTTGAAATTTTGCATGCTTCATGTTAGTAAGCGTTGCTATGAATGTCTAGAAGAACAACTTGATAAATGAAACAACATGGCCAACATCAGCCAATCAAATTTCAGTTGCCCTTATACTCACTTAAGCTGTCATCTAACTTTATATACTCGTTAAAGATGTAAAAAAGAGCAATCCATCTAAGCCACGCCCATTTTTGTATTTGAAACTTCCCGCCATTTTGAATTGTTTGTGAAACCTTTCATTTTTGTCTCCTCCTAAGCAGTCAGATCAATTCACACAAAATTTTAGGCCATGGCCTATATTGATATGAAGAGCTGTAACACCTTTATGCAATGTCCAATCATTACCTGACTTGAGATCACACATCTACGAGCCACGCAACCTTTTCACACCGAATTTGGTTTAAATCCGTTCATAGGTGGCGCCATAGCAAACAAATGGTCATAACTCTTAAACCATTGTGCAGACAACTTTAAATTTTGCATGCTTCATAATGGTGAAGGTTGCCATGGAACCCTGAAAGAACAAAGTAATAGTTCAAACTAGATGGCTGACATCAACCAATTAAATTTCATTAGCCCGTATACTCATTTTAACTGTCATGAATCATGAAACTTCATACTATTATTGAGGATGTTTAAAAGGGCAATCTTAATGCAAATTGGCAAAATGGTAGCGCTATACAGAGGTACAACAAATTTGATTCCAATTGCGCTGGAATAAGAAAAAACAATGCAAAATTGAATGTTTTTCAGTCATTTGACTCTGTTCCTAATTTTGCATATTGCATCTCTGGATGGTCAAATGGTCTTTTCAATGAGCAAAATAAATCTTTAATATCTCTTGATGCTATTTGCCAGTCTGGGAACCGTTGCCATTTCAAAGACATGGCAGTGATTAATCAATGTGAAACTTAGGGGGCAAAATGTACCATGCACAGTTATGTGCCATGAGCTGGAAATTGTTTGAAAACCTTATGCAATTTTTCACCTCACTGTTTCAAAGCTGTTTCTTGGACCCCATAGTTACCACTTAGTTATATTTTTATCCCCCACACAAATTACGAAAGGTGTCTTCATAGTCCCAAGCATAAAAATACTACCACTTTTGAGCTGAAATAACACTGAAGCCTGAAATAAACCAAGTGAGCTACAGTGCCCATGGCGCCATTTTTGAAGATTTTTATGTGCCTGTTTGTGTTTTCTGCCCCTTCACTCAAGATGGACCACTGATCTTGACACTTAAAAACAACAGGTGGTATAAGCCCTTGATTTTGGAGTTGAGTAAGACATATGGATTCAGCTTGGATTCAGTTTTTGGTTGTGTTGGGAGTGAGAAAATTGGTGCCAAACATTCTCCACATTAGGAGTCCCAAATGTTTTTGAGGGCGCACAGGGACCAGAGCTGGTCTTGAGCCCATTGTGGCCATGCCACCGGCCACTTTTCCCAGCCATCGAGACACACACTTCAGTAAAACGTAAAATGGAGGAGACACTGAGGTGGAAGCTGGGTAGCAGGGCAGGACTCTGGGGGCCATGGCTCAGGCTCTGATGCCGCCTGTTGTTGTGTTTGGCTCTGCAGGGGTTCATACCGCCTCGAGAGGTCCAATGGCACCTTCTTCGACATCCGCATCCCACCCTTCTCGCTTGAAAGCAAGAAAGACGACACGCCAAACGGCTTCTTGCCTGGGCCTTTCAGCTCCTTAGCCTGAGAAACCTCCCCCCTCCCCCAGACAACTCTCACCTGATTGGGCCCCATGCTCCAGATGGCACTTCTCAGCCACCAGCTGCAAGCCAATGACATGCCAGCATTAGTCTTGTCAGAACTTCTGTAGAGGAGCTTATCTTGAGCTGACCCTGGCGACAGTCTCCATTGTGTTTGAATGTTGCCTGACAAACGATTTATCATTGTTTTCATAAGAACCACAATATAGTCTACTTTCTTTGCATTTTCACCAGTTTTATAAGTTGTTTTGCGATTATTTAAAGGAGAATTCCGGTGTGAAATCAACTTGGTGTATTGAAACATGATAATGAGTACTAACTTTTGTTGAATACCCCACCTCCGTACACGCGCAACTTTTAGAAATAAATGGATTTTTACCCGAAGCTCCTAACAGGCTTACAATGGTTGTGAATTGAGCATCGCGTTGCCATGCAAAGAAATTGCTATTTTTTTCATCATTAACAAGACTCAGCGTGGCTCCACACTTCATCGGTAGAATTCCAAGGGCCCTGACATTTAAAACGAGGCACTGAGAACTTTGAAAATGCACCGGAAGTTTAAAAAATACTACTTATGCAAAAAGTACCTCGATGTAGTTTCCGGTCGCTTCCATCTTGAAAGTCATGATAAGTCGATTGAGCACGAACGAATAGGAAGGATTGGGGAACAGATTGCAATCTATTTGTTCGTGCTCCTCAATCGACTTATTGTGACTTTCAGGATGGGGCGCTTGGAAACTACATTGAGGTACTGTTTGCATAGTCTTTTTTAATAAACTACCTGTGCATTTTCAAAGTTCTCAGTGCCTCGTTTTAAATGTCAGGGCCCTCGGAATTGTACCGATCAAGTGTGAAGCTACTTTGAGCCTTGTTAATGATGAACAAAATTGTGATTTCTTTGCATGGCAACGCGATGCCCAATTCACAACCATTGAAAGCCTGTTGGGAGCTTCGGCTAAAAATCCATTTATTTCGAAAAGTTGCGTGCGTACGGAGGTGGGGTATTCGACAAAAGTTATTACTCATTATCATGTTTCAATACACCCCAAGTCAATTTCACACCGGAATTCTTTAAGCTTCACTCGACACAAGTTGTCCATATTTGCAGATTCTGGTCAGAGGTCTGGTAGGCTTTAAGGGAAGAAAAAGCAAATTAAAAACTTGGTCTCATATTTCTATTAAACCATGCGGTGCACAGGGGTTATAAACATATGGCTTATCAAATGAAAATTGTTCTCTAGCACTATTTTGGCTTATTTGCTTGGTGTATTACACTTTGCATGGGTGTAAACTTGATAAAATTATAATAAGCAAACTCTTCAACACTACTTGGCCATTGATGGTAATGTTGTTGAATGGTGCAGTTGAATTTACAAGCTTTTCTTGAAGCTCATGGCACTTAATGTGATATATCAGGTTCTAACAAGGACAAAAGTGGTCTGTCTGTGTCCTGTTCTCAATCAAAGTTACTGGCGACCAATTGCGTTGGTGTTAGCTATTGGGTTGCCTCAGTATTTCAGTGACGGAGGGGCCCTGCTGTTTTGGCTTTTCTTGGAAGCCACAGTGTCTCCCCATTCCCCCCCCCATTGATACTTGCCATGTAGCCATGATGTCTTGCTCATAAGTATTGTTTAAATGTCTTTAAATTAATTTTGGTGATGATATTTACATAGCTTATTTTTACTAGACTCATTTTCCAATGTACAGGCTGCTGATTCAGCATTTGTAAAATAGTCGTACTTTGTAATTTATAGCACTTCCGGTGTTGCGTAGTGCGTGACATGACGGCAGTGGATGCTTCCTCCTTTTGTAATGGGAGCTGCTTATGATTGATGCTGCGATAGTTGCCCAGTATTGGCACTAAGAAAGGCTTGAACTCAAGACACTGAATGTAATGTAAGTGAACGGGAAGTGGTGCAATTGAGTCGAAGTGACAAAATAAAGTATATGAATAAATAAACATTAGTGAACTTCAGTTGTGGTCTTGTCCCTGTCCTCATGGTTTATGGCATAGAATCTGTGTTGCATGTTTGCGCGAGTTTTTGCTTCAGGAGTTGTATTAGTTATTGGACCACACCATTCACAGTACTGTAGGCTGTACAGAAAGTCAGTGGGTCCTCCTGTTCCTGTTGCTTACACATCATAAATGTGAGGAATATTTAGGTTATCGGCCTGTGCATATAGTTTGAGGCCCTCCATGTAGACTTGCTGTCATTGTTAAGTCGTGATTTGATAGATTTGACTGACAGCAATTCTAAGAGAAATGGGTGCCTGGTGGCTTCTTGCTGAGAATTTTCTGGCAATAGAATGTGACCGTAGAGAAGAGGTATAACGTTAACATTACACATGCATAATTTGCGAGGTCCCAGAATAACAGAACCAAGGTGGTTTTAGAAGTCTTGAGCATAGTTGACCGTAGAATTGACTTTGCTCTGAACATAGTCATATACTGTTTGTAGCAATACTATTGCTCATAAGTGAAGCCTGTTCACTAGCTAGCAAGCAAGCTAGTTTCGCAAGATACTATGGACGGTTACAATGATTGGGTAGCAATGGAAATCAAGGGTAAGAATCTTTTTACAGAGAACATTGCGTAATACTGTTAGTGGCTATGCTATGTTCAGCTCAAAGAGCTTTTGTTAACCTCCAATTTTCCTTGTCAATTTAAGTGTTTAAGTGACCTATTGCCAAATCTTGCGAGCCATGTAAGAACAATTAGCTAGCTGGCTTGTAACTGAATCTCGATTTACTAGTTAGCAAGTCATTTAGTTGGCTAACTAGCTAGCAAGGTAGTTGGAACAAATGCATGATGGCGGGGTGTCCATACACCCGCAGACTGCATTTAACTACCTTATTTTGAAGGATTGTATGAGGTAACTTATCCATAGTTCATTCTATTATGCACCTAGCTAGTAAGTACCCAGCGACTGGCACAAATTCTTAGAGGCTGGCAGGAGTACCAGACATTAGCATGGGGAGCCAACCAATGCACTGCTAAAGACTAGGAAAGCAGCAGACGTATCCAGCCTCATTCAATCAAGGCAAAGTGGAGTATAGTAGGCTAGCAATTAGGTTAACAATAACATTGAATGTTCATGAACATGCTCCAGGGGTCTCTAGTCAAACTCTGAAGGAGCCAGCCAGGGATGTGCTTGTGACTGGGTTGGGCGGGACTGAAATGATGCACAGAAAATTCTTCAAATTACAAAACAATGTAATACATTAAAAATGGATACATTGACTTGTGATATACCCCCGATCTACATAGGCTTTGGGGCTGAGGTTCGGTAAGCCCAGGGATTGAAGCAGCCTCGCTTCTGATACAAATGAGGTTATAGAATATTCTAGCACCTTGGGCATGTCCGGGGACTTCTGATATTGTAGTTTAGTGTCTGGGTGTGAGATGTGGTGTGTTTGTGTGTGGGGGGGCTGTACGGTGTGTGTGTGGGGGGCTGTACTGTGTGTGTGTGTGTGTGTGTGTGTGTGTGTGTGTGTGTGTGTGTGTGTGTGTGGAACTGAGCAATATCAGGGAGATTTGGTGGAGTATGGCAGTTCGGGTGCTTCCCCTTCATTTTGAGCATAACAAGCGATTATTTCAGCGGGGGGGATCCAACTGTGTTGAAACACTCCATGTTGGCTAACTGTTAGTGGAATGGTGGAAGGAATCTGTGCTAAAGGTTGAGCGTGAGCTTCATCCTATACAGAGGCTCCCCTGTTACTAAATTCCCTGTTCCCCCCTCAGGGCCTCACAGGGGGGACAAATGAAGGCCATGTTGAGGCTACCCGATATTTTATTTATTTTTTTTCTCTCCTCCTCCTTCTTTCCGGCTGCTGATTGGTTGTTTCCGCCTTCCGCAGGGGGACGTTCTCCTGCCAGCGGCCCGATGGCACCCTGTTCGACGTTGCCATCCCGTCCTTCTCTCTCGACAGCCACGGGCATTCCGACGGACCCTACTCGTTCCTCTTCTGAGTGGGGTTGGCGCCATTAGCATCGTCGCTAATGAGTGTCCGAGTCTTAGAAAATGGGCCTTCCCAGGGATATTCAACTCATCGTTCCGTGCCCCTCTGGTCGAGATCGGTCCCGTCAACCAGCTTGTACTTTTTCGCTCCCGGAGTGGTCATTTCATCTGTGACCGTTGTTTTTAAATGGGGTCTTTGCTCTGTGACCCGTCAGGATTTTATTTTTTTTGAAACCTTGCCTTTTTCTCCTTTGCAGTTGTAGTTTTAAAATGGTCTGGACTTTACACAGTGACTCAATTCTTTTGATAAAGAGTACAGCACATTTGGCTGCATTTGTTTGCAGTGTAGTTCATGAGTACAGAAGCACTCAACTGCTGTCTGGGTGCCACATAAGTGATACAATCATTTGTCCATTATTAACGGTATTCAGTGCTTGCCTTAGTCGTACAAACGTCTTTGTTCTCAAGAAATACTACCTCTTTCAAAACAGTCCAAGAGTGTTAAAGCACATCAAAAGTCATTTCTGTTGGATTTTCTTTTGTGTCAGACAGTTAGAATCATGAATATGAGTTGACGTTAAAATATGGCAAATGTTTTTGTACAGACTTGCACATGTTCCAATGAAACACTGCTGGTGATGTCACGGGTGCTCGGGCTGGTCATTATTTTGAGTCATCAGCATAATTTTCATTTCAATAATGACCCATGTCTGACCGTGATGTATCGTATTACATGACACTCTGTTAGGTGCTCTTTCCCGGATTGTAACACTCGGATAAGTTGTTTCTATATTATGTGGAGTTTGCAAGACCATATCTTTGGATAGAATACTCATCATTTCTTTTTGACCTTACAGTTTGTGCTGTAGGCGCATAGTAACAGCGGTGCACTGGTGTGATTGGTGATCATCCAAAAGCCCCCCCTCCCCTCACTGGTGTTTGGGGTGGGGGTGTCAGGGCCAAAGTGAATCTCTATTGTGCCAACCAATCAGGACTCTTTCTGGGGCTATATTTCAGCATTAATTTGACGTATTTCCCACCATGCACACGGATGTGGGTTTATAACATTTCATGTGTTAACCTGATGCTTTTATTTAGTAAATAATAATAATAATAATTACAGTTAATTTGACTGGACAGGAGCCCCACAGAATCACGCAGTCATTGTGTAACCTAGGGTGAAATTCCTTGCTAGGAGACCCAATAGCATCGCTGATCATACATGTGGTCACTAGGGTGTTGTGTTAGAAGTACTGGCCTTTATTTCAATATCCATATATCCACTGATGGTGTTTTTCTCATTGAATAAGCTCCGTTGTTGGCGCGTTTTGACAATGTGATTGTGGTGTTTTTTCTTTCAATTTCTGTTTATAGCTTGATCCAGCCTCTCATGAACAAAGTAGCATATTTTAAGTTGTGCCACTATTACGTTTCATAATTTGTACAAATGATGTGAATCCCCCCCCCCAAATCCTGCGTTCATGCGAATGGGTTTATTTTAACTGGAGCCTGCCCTCGAGCATGAACTTTTGTCGTAACTTTTTTTTAAATTTCAGTTTCAGATGTTTTGAATTCCAGTTCTCCGAGATCTGGTTGTGTAGCGGAAGCCTTCATTTGAAATGTTATGCTGTTATGAAATTGTTGGATTTTCCGTACGATTACATAATTTAATGTAAATCCTGAAGGTTTTGGTTTTCTCCCATTCTTACTCCTATTTAACATTCTTGCTGACTTTTGGATTTATCGATAAACAATTGAAACAAAGTAGTGTCTTTCTACTCGTACTCATTTCGGCTTTTGTGAGCGATTATTAGAGGCGAAGTGAGCGGACCGTTGGAGCCAGTGTCAGTTAGTTTACATTCGTGTGCAATGCGGTATAGAACCATAAATCTGAAAGTGTTTTGTCAGTTCTGTGACTTCATTCGAGGCTTTTGGATTCTTGTTGTGTCGAAGACTTGGCTGGAGTTGCATATTTCACCTGGTGTTTGCTTTTTGACAATCTGGTCCGATTCACTCAGTTGGTGAAAGGTGCCAAGTCTGAACAGGAACTTGTACAATAAAAACTATAAAACTTATGCGCATGCTGTCTATTTTCTTCATGCATCCGGAAGCTATTTTAGTAGAATGGCAGTTGATTGATTACCTCGCTAAGGAGGTTGTTTTTGCTGGCATTGGTTTGTCTGTCTCCGTTTATGTACAAGAGAACTCAAAAATTAATAAACTGATATCTCTGGAATTTTATAACACGCGTTAACTGATCTTTGCCTCCAGTGATATCACTCTAATTTTGAAGGTTGATTGCTCTCGCATCAGGGACGTAACTTATCGTGAAATTTCTTCGAAGCCATGTTCACTCAGCAAGATTTCGACTGTGCTGCCGTGGCGGAAGTTTCGCTCTCCTGGGCTACCTCCTAGTTTATGATGCAATGATATATGCATTAGGAGCGATTTGGCATCGTCAACTGAATGACTTTAGAATAGTTTTGCGCACGTCCTTCAAATTGGATTGAAAGTGATGATTGACACCGCCGATAAATGTCCTTTTTAAAGAAGTATTTTAGCTTTCGGTGGTAATTTTTCACGGCTTTAGCATTTATTGCGCATTTCCTTTCCTTTCGCATATGAAGTCGGTGCGCGTCAAAACAAAGTACATTTAACGGTTTGGTCACTGGGTGGCGCGTGTACGTGACCGTAAAGAACGCGCTCTAACTCAGACCCCATCCTCGGGGCAAACCTGGTAACCTCTTGCCGGCTCCAACTCACCTCTTCGTCATTGATACTCCAACCCCCTGCATGTGGTCGGGACTTGTGCATCCCAAACACTGCCCTGTCAAGCCAGACGGCAGTATCTGCAAAATGGTGATCAGGCTAATTACTAAAAATGGATGGAGCTGGTGCTGTAGAGGGTCAATGGCGGATTTTCCCGATTTTGAGAAATTTGCAGATACTGCCGTCTGGCTTGACAAGGCAGAACAGTCGTAGATATTTTTAATTTATGGATATTCACTCGAGGCTGATTTCCACTTGTTTGTGGAATTTAGGAACAGTAATGTTAGTGGCTGGCAGAAATGGTGCAGCCAAAGGACCTCTGATGCTGTACCTGCTCCATGAGCAAATGAACATTTTTATAAAAACACTTTGCCTAAGTAAGGTATGTGTAAACAGAGCAATTATTTGAGTCGTGAAAGTGTATAAACAATATAAACAAACACACACACACTGTCTCAGTCTCTTACACACACACACACACACCCACACACACCCACACACACACACACAATTCTGATACCATCATAAAAAAAAACATAATGGGTGGCAAATTCACAAATGACATTTTCAAAATGTGTTGCATTCATTTTCCAGAATGTCTTTGTACATTTTTTTCAATTGTTACTTATTATAAAGGTTTCTGCATTAGGTAATGTTTTTGGAAAAAGCTATGCTTCTGAGGCTAACTTAATTGCTTCTAATTCTGGCAGTTGGGACTCTTTGTGGAGGTAGCAGCTCAGAAAGCAGCATAAGTCCCTTTTCAACAAATACACTTTTAATAGAGGCTATTTCTCAGATGTTTTTGAATGTCAACATAAGTAAGGTTTGCTCCCACCACTCATTTCACTTCCTCCAATTGTGACACTCAAATGTTAATTAAAGCCAAGTTGTCAATTTCTGTTTAATGAAATGCAACCGGAAATGTGCTTCATTTTGGTGAGTGAAAATGTGGCCGTCATGGATACAAACGCAGTTTTCCTAAACGGTAACCCGCGTCTTTGTCCAGGGGGACATTCCGCATCGAGAGGACGGACGGGTCCCATTTCGACGTCCGCATCCCGCCCTTCTCCCTGGAGAGCAACAAGGACGACAAGACGCCCCCTGCTGGCTACAGCTGGTAGAGCAGTGGTGACTTCAGTCTTCGGAGCAGAGACCCGCAATCTTGTTCAAGCCAAATTTATTTTCCTTCGCTTTTTGTTTTCCCTCCGTCCCTAAAATACCCAAGCGCACTGTATTTATTTTCCCTCAAGGTTTGAGGTCTTGAGTTTTGTGGGGGGAAAAAAAATGAAAGGCAACAAATAAATAGATTTGTAGAGTGAATATGATTGGGGTGGCGGGAATTGCTCTCCCAAAGACTGCAGCAATAGAAAACTTGTGAGCTTCCAAACTTGCAGAGTGCAATCCCAAATGGCTATGATGTAGATCTGCATTGGGGGGGGGGGTAGTTTGCAGATAAATTCTTCCGAGCTGCTCCTGGGGCTGTCCAGAGAGGAATTTCAGTCCTACTTGCCTTTTTTTGTGTGTTTTTTGGATGTGCAGTGGAATCTAAATATTTTTGTATCATCCATCAGTCACTCAACAGTTCTTCAGTGTCTTTGCAAAAAAAAAAAAAGTCCTATACTTCAAGTTGAATGCATCTCGCTACATGAGTGATTTTTTTTTTTTTTTTGTGCCCGTCTGTGGGACCTCTCACGAGCTCTGAAAACTGCGGAGTTGCTACTAAAAAAAAGTTTGGCTATTGTCATTTTGTACAAGAGAGATAATATTCACCACAACTGAGCTGTGATCTTTCAGATGCGATACACTATATACAAACTTGTCAAATAATTTTCTCTCTCCTTGTCTGACGTGGACCCGTGTCAGTATGGTGCATTTGGACAATGCCTCCTTTATTCTTTCCCTCGATTTTTTTTTTTTTGTTTTTAAATGCAGTTCATCTCCGTTGAAATTTAACACCCAGCCAATCACTGCTACTATTGACGAAGGCCTAATGATGATGGAAGGCCTTAAATGTCCTTTTCGTGGTTACGACTTAGGTCTGTTTTTTGTAGGGGGGTGGGGGGAACAAAGGTTGTGATTTAAGATGCGTGCCTGTAATGTAGCTCACTGAAATGTCAGTCTGATAGGAATTGCCCTCGGATATAAAAACGGTATCAGGCTTGGGATAAGAGCTAATTAACCTGTAAATTACTAGAATGTCACTGTAATGTTTCCTGCATTCAGACAAGTGACCGCACCCTCAATTACAGAGGAATGGGGAGAGGGTGCCAGACGAAAGACCTTTTTATACCAGCGGAGGGTGTTAATCATCCTCTGACATTTACTAACATGAAAACGGGCAGTGATATGTGTTCAGTTATGATGTGCATGGAAGGATTTCGCCCTTACCCAACGGGAGGGATGGAGGGGCGGGCCCTACAGGTTGATTGACGAGCACGTGGCAACGCCATGGTTTCCAGCAATGTGAATGAGGGTGGGCTGCCGCACAGTGATAGAGCCATTCGCTTAATCCATTTTATCTATGAGAAAATTCCAGAGGGCAACAGTTGGCCCTTTCTCAATCAGTAGTCTTAACAGGTGCTGGCAACAAACTCTCCTCTCTCCATTTCCTGTGAAGTGAGGAAAAAATGAAGCCTCTCTCATATTAATCAGGTTATCATTGGAAAAGACTGTCCTGAGGCGCAGGCAGATAAATACCTGGCCTGACCCAGACTGCTGTGGAAATGCATTTTTATTACGTTCCATTAAATGCGTCCCAGTTGTGTCAAGACTGGGGCACTGCCCCGGTCTTACTGTTGGCACTTGGATGTGCGTTGGTTTAACTCTTCTGATGACATTAGGAGAGCGTGCTCATTTGTTTTCCAGTTTTTATTTCGTGCTCCTCCCAAATAACAAGACTTTTGATAGGAGAATGAAGTGTAAAATGTGTGAAACTGGTGTCGCCATAGTGTTCCGTTTCTGTAAATAAAGATCCTATGGAAAAAAATAAACATTTTTGGAGAAACACTTTTTTGCAGTTCTTTACGATGTGTTGAGAGAATTTGTCATCCAACTGCATTTTTCCCTTCGAAAAGGAATAATATTGAGCCATGATCTCCAATTCCACTGAAATGCCAGCCCACCATCCTGCTCGTGACCCCTGCATGACCCTTTGGACTATGACCGGATGGCAAAAGCAGATTAAATATCTTTCACTTTGAGGGGTTGCCATGTACTGTTTGGCTGAATGGCATGAGATCATCAAATTTGAAAAGCATTTTTACTTATTAAAGCAAAAATTTGTATGCTTAATTGATAGCCTCACTTGCGTAAGTCATATTTTTCCAAATTGAAATATTGGCTGCCTGTTCTTTCGTGTTGGCAAAATTTTTTTCCCTTTCTTCTTAAAGCCTTAAAAACATCCATTCTCTTAAATGAAAAAAAAAAAAAAAACCTTAAAAAATGAGAGGCAATTTTGCTATGAGGCTAACGAAATACAAAGTGAGCATTTCCCCAGTTAGAAAATGTGTTTTCACTTAATTTGTTTTTCCGTGATCAGTTTGCTCCCAGTGTGCAGATTAGCTTGGGTGCTGTCCAGACATGAGTGTTCTGTGGACAAAAGAGGGACTGGTTAACATCGCTTCACTTTATGCCAGGGGTGTCCAATCTTATCCACAAAGGGCCGGTGTGGGTGCTGGTTTTTGTAACAGCCCAACACTAACACTACTGATTCTACCCATTAAGGTCTTGATTGAACCCCCTGATCAGTATACAAGTGGAATCAAGTGTTGTAGCACTAGGCTAAAAAAAAAAAAAAAACCCTGCTCCCACATCGGCCCTTCATGGATAAGATTGGGCACTCCTGCCTTATGTGCTCAGACTCGCCGACAGTTCTTTGAAGCCTGACTCCCGAAAGCTGCACTTACATGTGCTGAAATGCTTCTCATAAAATCTGAGTAAAGGAAATGGGAGCGATTCCTGTAGCCTACTCCAGGTGTGGTCTATGGGAAGGGTCTCCATCCCTGTTCTTGGAGAGCCTCCATCCTGGAAGTTTCTGCTGTTCTCCAGGTTCTGCACAGCTGATTGGGCTAATCAGCAGGCTCTGTAAGATCTGTAACTGGGAGATGAAGCGTGCTTTGCTCTGGAGGGAGTGCAGACTGACGCTGGTGGCTGAGGTTGGAGACCCCCGGGGAGAGAACGCACAGGGGTGCTGCGTGGTCACAGCAGGGTCCTGCTGTGACTACACTAAGACTATAGTTACTCAGACTTACCAATGTGGCAAATAAGCTCGGTGATCATCATGGCCATGGTAAACAGAGAATAAAAAATAGCCAGCCAGCTGGCCATTAGTAAAAACCAAAAATGAAGTTGCACTTACTCATAAAATTGGAATTCCTCTAGAGACCTAAATCTATTGGGAAGGAGGAACCCTCCAGTTTTGTTTCATTCAGAATAATTTCCACTGACCAACTCCTTATCTCATTTAAATAAGGCTTCAGTTTTGGAAGCCTTTTTTTCTATGGTATTGCATCATTTCAATTGTGCAAAAAGGGAATATGACCTAACTGCTTTTATGTAAAGGTTTAAATACTTTTCTGATGGTCCAATCAATGTCTTTTTATGCAGATGAGCCTTTGTAAGCAATTGAGTGAGAGGCTCATCAAGGAGAGTGCTTAGGAGGTTATAAAAGAGTGCTGAATTCGTTGATTGAGGGATTTATGCATAAATCCATGGTAGGGAATTACACATTTTTGCTATTTGATGACTATAATTAATAGTAGAATGACAGTATCAATATCATGTTGAATATTCGCTTCAGAAAACTGATTTTTGTTAAATACTTCATCTGGATACCATTGGCTCACTATAGCTGAAGTGGTTGCTACAATGGACAACAATTTCTTATGTCACAAGAGATCTTTTTTTTTTTTGAACTGCTGAATTGATACTCCAGGCAAATATATAGAGCCGTTTGCAGATCAGGCTTAGCTGAGGAGATTAATTTATGCAACTCCTGGGAAACCAGGATGGCACTGAACTCGTCCATATTCTAAACCATGTTCGAGCTTGGCTTGCAAGTAAATATTCAGTAAGGGGTCTATTCTCCCATTAGTGTGTAAGTCTTTTTTTACGCGCTTCGAGTTCAGCGATTTTGAGTTACAGGGATTTTGAGTTACGCGTATTCTCCCCAACTCGCTTCGATCACGCCCACAGCGCTTAACTTTAGAATGTAGGCGGCCTTATGAAAGAGGCGTGACTGATCCAAAAGAGAGGCAGACTCTGTACAAAGCTCATTGATTATGGCTATCAGGAAAACATGGAAAAAGGATTTTCTGATTAACCATGAAAACGCATTTGTGGTCCATGGAAAACGCAATCCAGACTTTAAATTTGAATATCGTCGGCCTGCTGATAAAACCTCGTATCTCCAAACTGATAAGAAACGAAAACTCGTATGTCCACTATTCTTACATGCAAAATTAAACATTTTTATTTTAAACTATATTTATCCATTTATATTATTATAATTATTATTATTTTATTTTATATTTATTTTTTATTTTCCTGTGAAGTTTGTCATTGTGAAGATACAAGGTTTTATATGCCGCTGTAATAGTAGGCCGTACCAATTACAAGACGTAATTCAGACATCTCTTTATTTATCCCCCGCCGCGCGATTAGCGCGAAGCGGGGGATATAGCATTGGGATCCGTCCGTACGGACACAAAAAATTGTGGCGGCGGGGGATATGTTAGTGACAAACACTTGTTATTTCTTACTCTAGCCACCATGGCATTAAAGCTATGCATACAAACAAATTGCCGCGATAATGAAATAATAAATAAAGAATTTAGCGCTTCTCAATCAGCGCAATCAGATCATTGAAAATGTGCCCCTCCTACACCAGCCTGTTGGTTCCGTGGAAGACAGGGAAGAAGACAAAGGGAACATTCTAGTCACAAAAAGACAATCAAAGACAGTTTATATGATCTCATTTAGAAATTGCGCACTTGAAAACTACTCCGATGTCAGGTTTGCAACTAAAGGACATGGAAACGCTTTAATGACAATTCTTTCCCCGCCCCGAAACCGCCTCAGTAATGACGGAATTCCATATCCATAGCCTATCATCCTATTTGATTTGAGCGACACATTCACTTGAACTTGTGCCTAATACTTTATTATAATCAATTATCCCATTTACTGATAATGATTCTTCCCATGTCGGCTATTCTTTAAAGGCTAAAATTGATTAACAAATGGATTGTGCTTTGGTATTTGCCTGGGTAGGGCTCAATCTAGAGTAGCCTATTTAATAATATCTTTATCCACACATTAAATTACACAGTATTACCAATGGTAAAACATTACTAGGACTCGAGTTAATTAATACAGATATCCTCAATTAGAAAAATCAATCCCCTCACTCGTGAGAATATCGCAACTTTTTAGATTATCACGAACATATAGGGCAGTCGCATTTGTTAATAGAACATGGAAGACAATGATGGCGACGTCGAGCCAAAGCCGAAAACCAAATTTCACAGATGTTGGTGTTGTATGGCAAGCAAGCAATGAAGGCTGATCCGAGGAATTAAGCTGCAAATCGTTCTGGATGTGGCGTCGGTGGGGAGATGCAAGCGCAGTATCCCCGATTTAAAGCTTAAATGGAGAGATCTGCGGGGTGCTGTAAAAGCCAGGTTCTCTGCACACCGGAGAAGTGTAGCTACATGCAACAGGTGGTGGGCAACCATCATCCCCCGTGCATTTCACTGCACAGGAGGAAGGGATGGCATCCACTCTTTCTGCAGTGGAAGTGCATGGAGAAGAACTTGAAGTGCCAACGAACTGCGTCAGACACCTTGACACAGACGCCTGTGATGTGTATGACATCACCAGCCACTCTCTGAAACGACCCAGATGCCAGGAGCGATAGCGCAGTTCTGACGTTGATGACCACGGGTATGTTTTGTGGATAATTGCTGCGGCTGGATAGCTGTTCATCCAGAAGTCGGCAAAGATAGATGATTGCCTCATGCACGGTCCAGGCGAAAGCGCTGGATGCCCTCGATGTTTGTTTGTCCCAGGATGTCCAAACGAAGCCGATATATGCGTGTTCTTAGGCTACTCTTTCCCAATCACGCAACAGTGCAAGCAAATGCAGGACTGGCATTTTGGCTTTAGATTTTGAGGGCATGGTAGAATGATGGTCTTATGTATACTCCTATTAATTAATTGTTTTGCGTTTGTAATATAACTGATTGGAGAAGAGGCTGATGTGTAATATCATAGGATGATTTCGTTTGATAAATTATCATGGCTTTGAGAAATGTAGTTTAGAAATAAGGAAGAACAATCGAATATTAAATATTAAATTAACCTTTACCATATTAAATAAAATAAAAGTAATGTTAAAATTTGGCCTATAACCGACATCAAACGCAATATTCAATTTCGCCTAATGTTGGCGCTTGACCTTAATACAGCCCTCAAAAGCGCTTAACAGAAAAAGCGCGTAAGCCAGGGGGAGAATACGCGTAAGTGTTATTTGCATGAGAAACCCCTGGAAACGCCCCGATATTGGCCTTGCTCCGTCCCAAGCGCGTAACTGCCTTCAAGGCGCGTAATGCACCGGCTTAAGTCGAGGGGAGAATACGCGTAGGCTGAAAAGCGCGTAGCTACGCGCTTTTTTCGACTTAAGCGCATGGGAGAATAGACCCCTAACTGATTTAGAGGTGCCATCTAGTGATAGAATAGTGTAACTGCGTGCATAAATAGAGCTGCTCCATGTTTGCTGGCGTCTATATCTGCACGGAGAGGTTAAGATGAAGAGCAACCAAATTCCAAATTTCTCCATTGGTGCCAGACAAACAATAATGTGTAATGTAATTAAATAATGTACGATAATTGCATCTTGTTTCATTGTATCCTCTTTGTAAATATAGTGCTGCTATTTGCATTCATAAATGTGCCATCAATAACAATGTGACTTAATTGTAGAGCTAATGTGCTACTTCTCACAGCTGGTTTCACCCTATCGCAGATGTACATGATTGCATGGCTGAAAAACACAAGACATATCAGTTGACCACCTAAAGTGAGGCTCAAAAGTTTGATTTGCTGAAATTTTTTCATAACTTGCTGAATTTGGAAGTTATTTTTGGCCTACAATTGTCTGCCTTAAAGCAGTACTTAAGAACTTTCAGTTTTGGTTGATTTTGGCAGTGACGGTGGACCAAAGCGGTTGTGTTTTGCCTGGAGGAGGACCACATTTCCCATGAGGACCAGCTGCACTCAGCGCAAGGTGCCATTGATCAGCAGGACTATGAAAAATCATAACTCAATGCACATTACGCGCAGGTATTGTTTTCCTGATTATTTAGAGCAAGCAACGCGGTTTGACTTCTTTTGCAATCACAGTCGTCAACAAAAATACGACAAGAATCCCGTTTTTCTCTGAAACTATTACATAACTATCATCAGAAACTACTGTCACGTACACTCAACAAAAATATAAACGCAACACTTTTGTTTTTGCTCCCATTTGTCATGAGATGGACTCAAAGATCTAAAATTCATTCCAGATACACAATATTACCATTTCTCTCAAACATTGTTCACAAATCTGTCTAAATGTGTGATAGTGAGCACTTTTGCTTTGCTGAGACAATCCATCCCACCTCACAGGTGTGCCACATCAAGATGCTCATCAGACACCATGATTAGTGCACAGGTGTACCTTATACTGCCCACAATAAAAGGCCACTCTGAAATGTGCAGTTTTGTCTCACAGCAAAATGCCACAGATGGCGCAAGCATTGAGGGAGCGTGCAATTGGCATGCTGATAGCAGGAATGTCAACCAGATGCTCGGGCATTGAATGTTCATTTCTCCACCATAAGCAGTCTCCAAAGGCGTTTCAGAGAATATGGCAGTACATCCAACCGGCCTCACAACCGCAGACCACGTGTAACCACACCAGCCCAGGACCTCCACATCCAGCAGGTTCACCTCCAAGATCGTCTGAGACCAGCTACTCAGACAGCTGCTGAAACAATTGGTTTGCATAACCAAAGAATTTCTGCACAAACTGTCAGAAACCGTCTCAGGGAAGCTCAACTGCATGCTCGTCGTCCTCATCGGGGTCTTAACCTGACTCCAGATCGTCGCCATAACAGACTTGAGTGGGCAAATGCTCACATTCGATGGCGTCTGGCACGTTGGAGAGGTGTTCTCTTCACGGATGAATCTCGGTTTACATTGTTCAGGGCAGATGGCAGACAGCATGTGAGGCGTCGTGTGGGTGAGCGCTTTGCTGATGTCAATGTTGTGGATGGTGGGGTTATGGTCTGGGCAGGCATCTGTTATGGACGAAGTACACAGGTGCATTTTATTCATGGCATTTTGAATGCACAGAGACACCGTGATGAGATCCTGAGGCCCATTGTTGTGCCACACATCCATGAACATCACCTCATGTTTCAGCAAGATAATGCACGGCCCCATGTTGCAAGGATCTGTACACAATTCTTGGAAGCTGAAAATGTCCCAGTTCTTGCATGGCCAGCATACTCACCGGACATGTCACCCATTGAGCATGTTTGGGATGTGCTTGACCGGCGTATACGACAGCGCGTACCAGTTCCTACTAATATCCAGCAACTTCGCACAGCCATTGAAGAGGAGTGGATCAACATTCCACAGGCCACAATTGACAATCTGATAAACTCTATGCGAAGATGATGTGTTGCACTGCATGAGGCAAATGGTGGTCACACCAGATACTGACTGGTTCTGAGTCCCCAGACCCTCAATAACGCAAAAACTGCACATTTCAGGGTGGCCTTTTATTGTGGACAGTCTAAGGTACACCTGTGCACTAATCATGGTGTCTGATGAGCATCTTGATGTGGCACACCTGTGAGGTGGGATGGATTGTCTCCGCAAAGCAAAAGTGCTCACTATCACACATTTAGATAGATTTGTGAACAATGTTTGAGAGAAATGGTAATATTGTATATCTGGAATGAATTTTAGATCTTTGAGTCCATCTCATGACAAATGGGAGCAAAAACAAAAGTGTTGCGTTTATATTTTTGTTGAGTGTACATACAAACTGACACGATGAAAGCACTGAAGTGCAAAACCCTCGGCGCGGCAATTGTGCTGAACGGAGATGATGCGCATATGTATTACGTTTACATCCGCCTGTCGTTGTATTACGAAAAGTATACGGAAGACTACTGGCCCAACTAGCAAGTGGCTCTGTACACTGCTGGAAGCGCTATAGCTTTGACCGGAGCAGTAGCTTGCACTCCCTCAGCAACCTCTGGTGCTTCGCTGTACAAACATATCTCAAATCAGCATTAAACACACAATTTAGCAAGTCATTGCTACACTTGGAATATTTAGCTGGGTTACATGGAACGACACTCTTGCTATACATCAAACGGTGGCAACATGTACAAACAAAATCAGGCCCATTCTTGATATCAGCATGAAATGACACAATAGCTTGTTCTATCGACACATCATTCGCTTTCTTAGCTGCTCTCACGCTTGCCATGTGCTCTTTGTTCTGCTGCTGTCTCTGCAATGTTTGCTCGCTAGACTCTGCTGCTCTTTTGCATGCCTTTTGTAACTTGTCTTTAGCCTTAATGACTGATTTGACGCTATCTGGCAAAGCAACTCGCAATCGCTTCATAGCTGTGGCTGGCAAAGAATGCTGTACTTGGCGCTTAGATCGGAACACATGTTGGCAAGATTTGCACACTTTCAGTCTTATATGTACAACAGCATTACATTGTGGACAGACCTTGCTTGGAGGCATGACCAATTGCAACTCACGAAACTACTCGCTCTTCTCTGCACACCACACAGGAAGAAATGACCAGTACCAGGCGGTATAGGACTATAATGCGCATGCGCGTTTTCGGCAGGAGAATGGCCGACTGTACGTATGGCCGTACAACGGAGAGTGCTGGATCTCTGCAACGGAACGGTTTCAGAGAAAACCCCACAAATTTTTGACCTCCGTTGCCTGCTGAGTACGTGACAGCATTTTCAGGATGAACAGACGCTCCAGAGGTGAGATGTGACTTAACAGACACACAGACCCAACTACAGTAACCCTCGCTGCGCATGCGCCGAGGGTTAATAATTAATAATAATAATACCACAATGATTTAGTATGACCGATCTTTCCACAGTAGATACCTACATATTTTACTCAAACTTTATATTTGCGGTATGCAGTCATCGCATTGGTATTTTTTTATACAGTAATTTTGAGTTTGTTGCGTGGCTGGTCGTGTCAATGTGGAACTGCGAACTATCAAGCTGGTGGCTATTTATTGCTACCACGCAAATTTCCAATAGCTAACATTGGCATTGTAATTTTGATTTGAGCATCGAAAGCTACCTATTAGTCCAGCAAGAACAGAGCCAGGGCAGCATCGGTCGGAAATCCCTCCTCGTCTCTGAGCTCATGCCAGCGAGTGAAAGCTGGGCCGATGTTGATCCTTGACTGTCCTTTTTTCCGGGTAGCCTTCTTTTTTTCTTTTTTATTGTCTCAGACAAAACTTCGCTTCTTTGGTTGTTTTGCAGCTACTGCCACAATAGCAGTAATTGCGCGTAGGCGTTCGCATCGACTTCCGTCTTTGTGACGAATGGGGAAAGGGGAAAGTGACGTATGCCGTAAAGCAGTCAGCACATTTGTAGTTTTTTTTTTTTTTGTGTGTGACAGGGTTCCTGCCACCCTCCTCAAAGTTGCCTAGTGCCAGTGAAAGCGATACAGACCCCCTCAGGTCATGACAGAGGTGTCATTCAACTAGTTGTAAGTCGATGTATCATCACAAACGTTATGAAAATATTTTATGAAGGTTGAAAAGTTACTCAGTGTTGCTTTAATTAATCATTAAAGAGTGACATTTTAAATTCAGGAACTGCATTTTGGTTTCAAGGGACCATGGTTACAGTCAAGGGCAGGCCTTGCGTTGGTTCAGGGAGCTCCCTTAACCTCCTAGTGGCCGGAGCCAAAAATACGTGTAGGGATAAATATTTTCTATATTTCTACAAGAGCACTTAATCAATAATTTATTGCAATGTCATGCTTTTTAATAATAAATACAAAGGGTAAACTGTGCGACTGTGAAGTTTTCAGAAAACCTTGTTTCTGATCTAATTCTGTGTTTTGGTCGGGGGCGATTCAACATAGTCTTAATCTCGCCATGTTGCATGTAGTTTCTGGCTCCAATCAGTGATTTCTTCTTGACTCTTCCCTTCCTCCAGCACTTTCCTGCAGTCATTGAATGCAGCTCGTCACATGGCTCCCCAACACGGCGACATATTTAGCCTGCTTGTCCTCTGTCTGGTGTCTGTGAGGCAGAGAGGAACCCTCAGGGCCTTCCACGCCTTCAGAGAAGGCTTAAAAAAATCTGGACCAAAAAAAGGAGTATTACATAATACATAATTATTGTTTTTAAAATTTTAATTTAATTTGATAAAATACATTTTCTCTCATCTTTGTTTATGGTTAAGCTTACTGTCAAGTCCTCATCAGCAATGAATGGGTTCTGTCCTGAAAACATGTTATCCAATCAGAATCACCCTGGCTCATTAATTGGTCAGGACTTCATGAATCCGGTGGAAGGCCAAGCTATGCTTAACGCTATGGGTGCGTTCGAGCGCATCTGCAAGTAAGCCGGCAGCGCGAGATTACCGAAAAATTACGCGAGAATCTTGCTGACAAAAACAGAAGATTTTAGGCCTTTGTGAAGTCCGAACATCGCAATCTCGGCAACTGTCTCTCACCCGCACTCACCAGAGTGAAATGACGGAAGTCGAGAGCCTGGCTAGCTTGATACCATCGCCTTTTTCAAGGCGGCCTTTCACAGAAAAACTTCAAATAATTAAAAAACGGAGACCAACACCAGAACTGGAATTAAAAGAAAAGGTTGAAAAAGTGGAAAGGCATTTCAAGATGGAAAATTATCAGCGCTATCCGTGGACATCGGGCTGTAAGAAAAAAAACTAGGTAAAAGTACCATAACTGAGAGTTACTTTGGTAAAAGATGAAGTCACCCATAAGAAAATTACTTGAGTAAAAGTCTTGAAGTAGCTCACATTAAATGTACTTCAGTATCAAAAGTATCTTGTGAAAAAATATACTTAAGTATCAAAAGTACAAGTGCAAAGTATTTTTCATAGTACGCATAGAAAGAAGCAAAACAACCAGACATTTTCCTCTCCTTGTTCTCTCTAATCAAATTTCAGGTGAATGAAAGTATTCAAAAAACAGGCAATCTCTGCTTTATATTCTTCTTCCTCTTCTTCTTCTTTGAGTTTACTTGTGGTTTAAAAAAACCTCTATAATTCTCTATTATTAATGTTAGAATGACACAAGATCAATACCATGTCGAATTTTCGCTTCAGAAAACTGCATTTTCTTTGCTACCAATTCGGATACCATCGACTCACTGTAGCTGAAGTGGTTGCTACAGAGGACAATGATTGTTTCTCGAGCAAGAGATAATTTTTTTAAACTGCTAGATAGATAGTATGGGCAAGTATATTGAGCATTTTGCACATCAGGCATAGCTGAGGAGTTAAACTCTGGCAATTCCTGAAATTCCGGGATTGGAGTGAACTCATCCATATTCTAAATTGTGTTTCAGCTCAGGCTTGCTTGTGAATATTCAATAACTGATCCCGGTGTGCCATCAAGTGATAGAATATTGTAACTGCATGCATAAATTTGCAGCTCCATGTCTGCTGGCAAACACATCTGAACAAAGATACCCTGCCGAGGACCGCTGTTCTTCACAAACACGTCAAATCCAGATAATCCTTAAATGATTGATACAAATTAAAATATGAATGTAATTAAAGTGGCCAGTGTCAAAGTAACAAAGTATACTTTTTATGTTTCAAATGTCGTAGAGTAAAAGTCCTGGTTAAAAAAAAAAAACTCAAGTGAAGTACAAATTCTCAACATAACTAAACCCTTTCAATTCATCGTAATGTTGCCTTTTTCCGTGATGACGTATTTTCTCGGCGGTGATGGCTGAGGTGAAGGCCCAGCTGTAGGGCTCACGGTTCGCCACTGAGGCATTGGTGAACTCCTCGCAAACACTTGAATTGCGTCATTGAACAGTTCACACATTGCAGTAGAGTGCCACACAAACGCTGATTTGCCTCTCATCTGGGGGCTTTTATCGGCGATCTCCAAAGACTGTTGGAGAGTGGAAAATCAGAGCTAAATTCCTGTAGTGTGAACTCAACATTAGGCCCAAGGGCTTGGACCTAAATGTAACCACCGCAACCTCTTCCCAAACACACACGTTTGGAAAAATTTGGCTCTACATTCACACTTTAGTACTATGCAACATGAAAAATTCTTTTGTCATTCTGTTTAAATGCAGCCTGCTCATTAACTTGGCTGTCTAATAATAAATGAAACAACATGGTTATCTTATATTAACCCTTAAAGAGCTTAATTCTTACTCACCTGTGAACCCTTCTGAAGGTCATTGGCAACAAAAAATTGACAAAATTTTTGACCTTTTGAAGGCTAAATCTGAAATTTTTTTTTCCATATATTTTGCGCCTTAAATGACTATAGCAGTGATTAGCAGTTTAAGGGTTAATGTTTGAAATACTGCTACTGAGTAGAACTTCCTAGCTTGCAGGGCTTGTTACATTGTCAAACCAGCTGTAAATATTACTTAGCAACTGAAATATTTTTGAGTAAAATGTTGCCTTCGCTTCACCTCGAGCTGAGTGAAGTTCCTTCAGATTATAAACTTGTCTAGAGGAAAACGAAACACTCTGAGTTTCAATCTGTAAAACATTGTGAAGGCCATCACATATGTAAACAAATTGTCTGACCTACAATAGGAGTTGTTTTGGGATACGTAGGCTAATGTCATTGCAATAGCTTACCTTAAAGGCTGTATCAGCGATATGACATCACTATTGTTGACAATTGAAACTTTCTCAAAAAAGTAACAGAGCCGCTCACCCCTCCCCTCCAGAAGCTTGGAACATAAACGCACTCCTCTTAAAGTGAAACTTCTGAGTAAAGCTGTTTTCACATCGGACGCTAAACAAATTTTTGGCACGACAAATTACATTCAAAGTGTATTCACGTCTTTGCATTGACTTTGAAAGTAATGTTGCGGGAAAATTTGGGTGTCAGAATTAAAACCATTCATCTCCCGGAATTGTCTCCAACATTGGTATGCTTTTTCCCTATTTTTATTCGGGACTTCACATAGCTGCGATCATGTTCCTTTTTCCTCGACATGCACTTGTTTGAGTGTCTCTTTTTCGGTTTAACTTCACCATGCTTCACTCTGCCGCATTGGTGGTGCCACTGGCACTGCCAGTTCCTTCCGTTGCTCAGTCGTACCCACTTGTCGTGCATGAGCACAGCACTGGTGCAGAAGACCCACCCCTGCCCTCCGATTCGTTGGAACACGTTTGTTGATATTAGGGGACGCGGGTAGGTCCCCACGAGTTTGTGCATCTTTCTCAGTGTATACCTGGCTGTAGGTGGCCTTCAGGGACCGGAGTTTTTCACCGCCCACTCATGAGAGGAGCTACTAACAGTTCGTGAGGGAAAATTTCCTGTACATGACAAATTATGTTTCGGCTCAGAATCGCTGATACAACTTTTAACTAGATCTTGGCAGGATAGCTACCTAAGCATGCTACTTTCATCGCTGCAGACAAAGAGCAAATAAGGAATGTAGACTTCTTCACATCTCACATGTCACATCTGATTGGAAAAATTGGGCCCAGTGTCTCAAAGTCAGATTTTTTATTAAAAAAAAAAAAAGTAGAAATGTTTCTGTTTCACCTTGAGTGTTGGTCAGTTTTTTATTTATTCATTTGAAGAAATGGCTTTGTCTATTTCACAGGGATTAGCTCACTTAAGGGACCTCAATTCAGACTGCTTCTGAAATTGAATCTGCAGGCCATCGTCAACTTTGGCTTCATTACATTGAACATGCACTGTTTTCCTTTACATGTTTTTGCAAAATGCTCTGTTCATATTTTATGAGGTTACTTTTCTTACTGAGGGGCTACCAAGTCAACGGTAATTTGAAAAATGTTGTTGTACTGATTACATGTTGATATATATAATTACATAGACATGGATAGTTATGCCTTCAGGAACAGATATATCTATAATACCACTGTCACATGCACCAGGCAGCCGTAATATTATGAGCGGTTACACGTCTATAATTTCTCAGTCTCAACTCGAGGAACCATTATTTGATTACGCTCAAGCCTTCACCACTACAGACACTAAGTTATAATTGAACCATTGTTTTCAAATATTGCGACCGCAACACGCTTCAGCAATTAATTACAAGTTTATTTTATTCCTGGGACGTTTCATGTGAAAATTGGGATTTCCGGGTATTTTGCTGTCTCCATGGAGTGAACCTCCATCAAAACTGATTAGTGGTATACAGTAGCCTATATAAGGAAGATGAATCACTTCCATTTCCCCCAAAGACGATGACTTAAATTGTCAAATTACTTATAGCTTCTCTGTTAAGCACTGGCGAAGATGAAGTCACAGCTGATTCAGACTTTTTTTACTCCATTTGTATTAAAAAGACCAATACCAGCCACGTAAAATGAGCAGGGTTTCTTATTAGTAGGTACACGTTGGATAGAAAACAAGTAAATTCATATCTCATGCTTTTTTTGCAGGAAGAGTGCCTTTAAAAAACTATTCTTTCCGTTATCTCTCCAGAGGATAGTACACCACAGTTCTGTAGCTCGAAGGATGCCTGAGAATTTTAGAGTGGCTTAACCTCCTCCTTTTATGAACCATCTTAACTCAACTGTGATGAAGACAGAGGACAGGCTTGGATAGCTTCCTGCAAACTGAGCAGAGAAGGAAGCACATTCGGGAAGAAATGACTATATTTGGTGCTGTAATGTATAATATACGACAGAAATAATCCGACTGGGCCGGGTATTTGAGGTTGTGTGGATACTTAGGCCACGTGGTTTAAAAAAAAAAATCTGTCCACTCGCGGGAACAGGTTCTTATTTGGAGCTACACTAGAATATCCATAGAAACAAGCTGAGTGGCCAAGATAAGCAACTCAAAAAAACGGAATGGCCATAATTGTTTTTTTTTTTTGGAAATTACATTCTCATACTTTTGGCCTCAATACCTTGTGTAATGCTCATCGAGCATAATTCTCGTGCTTTAGAAGCGCACTTTAATACATTAAACCTCTTCAACGGATTATTTTGGCTACGCAAAACGTAGTGCCCAAGTATTTTTTAATAAACATGTGAACACATATCACATTAAATAATTGAGATAATTAGGCCAATATTACGCACAGTTTGATTACAAAGTAGCAAACAATCCCAATGACTGTGGGCGTTAAATTATGCACTAGCAGGGGTGTGCAATCCTGGTCCTGCAGGGCCAGTATGTATGCAGGTTTTTATTTATCAATTTCCCTGACTAATTGAGCTAATTGGTTTAAAATGCAATTATAGATTTGAGTAAAGATTCGATCTAAGAAAAAATGTTTTATGTACGGAGACAAGAACAGTCTTTGGTCATTCATGATAATTTAAAGAAATGCGCCCGAAATGTCAGGTTTCATAAATAGTTTGTCTTATTTAGATAATTAACTATAAAGGGCAAAAGTTGGAGAGAAACCAGGGACAAATACGGCCCTCAATGCCCACCTGTTCGTAGAGAGAAAATATGTCGCAATAGGCCAGGTCCCAGTGGAGAATTTTCTCTCCAGAAAAGCTACCAACAGGGGGCGACCGCAACAGGTCCAATGAATCTACGCACCTCAGAATCCGTCTAAATCCCAAAGCATATTAATCGCCATCTGCTCGAAAAAGGTCCATTCCAGAATACAGTCGGGGAAATGTGGGTCAAAGTTTAGACTACGCACGTGAGAAGGAGCTATTTGTTCTTAAAAAGATTCGAGGCCTTATAATCTCCACTAGATTTTACGGCTGTGAGATAGCAGAAACATGCCGACCCAAGTTTTAAGTTCTGCAATTTGTTGCGTCAGCTACAAAAAAAGAGATGTCTCTTTTTCCTCATAAACCCATGTTTTTCCGCGTAATTGAAACACTGTTATCCTGCACTCATGGCACCCGTCGCTGATTAATTGTGTGTAGCTAAATTATGTGACGTTTCCAGAATCGATAAACGTTGACAACATAAAGATCTCAATCTGCTCGAACTCCGGAGGCTGGCGACCCAACCCAAGTATTGTATTCTATCGAGACTGAATTCGCGAGCAATATCCTCTTCAGTAAAATGACATCATTTGGAACGTGAAAATGGGTTCTTGATGCGTCCCCTGGAAGTTGGCATTCAAAATGGGAGGCGTGGTAGATAATGAGAGGGAGAAAAGTTAATATGGGATCATTTCTCCAGTGATCGCCTGAGTAAAAGTCAACATGTTTCGAAATATGTCCTCATCCAATTTCACTTGAGCTTCCAGGGCTGCAAAATAATCTCATATGTGCATGGAAATTTAATCTTTGCCGTGCACATGAACAATACAACAATTATCAGGCAAGAAAGCGTTAGTACCTACCGTGAGCTAATGAATAACAACAGAAAGGGCTGATATCGAGTAAACTCCCCTAACTCTCATCTCTATCCATTCTCCGTTTTTCTTGAGCTCCTCTCCTACTTCTCTCTCTCTCTCTCTCTCTCTCAGTTTCTATTTTCCCCACAGAAGGCAATCCCAGCGTTTAACTTGTGACAACCGTTGATGGTTTCTCGTGTTGTGAAACCGAGTGATCAGAACATTTGTGAATTGCAAAAAGGGCGGAACGACGGCAAAAGATGCTAGTTTTGTCTCCTACAGCAAGATCCTTCCGGAGCTCAAGAAGAGCAGACAGGCGTCATCCGTCCGATGGTTTGTGCTCTGGACCGGGAGAGGTCTAAAGGGATGGACACGACGGAGAAAACAATCTGTCACACTTCAAGGCGCCAGCTCTCTCTCTCTCTCTCTCTCTCTTTCATTGCCTCAATGATCTTATCTGTATTTTCGTTGCTGAACGCCCGAGTACAGACACATCGGGCCATCGAAGGATTTACAGTGGACTGTAACTGGATTTTACAGACTTAAGTTTCGTAATCCTTTCGCTTTGTTTTGTCGGTCCAATCCCATCAAATGTACGTGCCAGTAGCAATCCAGGAAAATAACTTGAAACTTTTTAGCGATGTGGTTGGTGGCAGTGACACCCCGCTTTGGCAACGCACAGGACTACTCTTCAGCACCCCAGAAGAAAAATGATCTTTGTCGCAGACAGCTTAAGTGACTACTCAGCGTGTGCTCTTCGCTTCCAGCAACAATAATTTGTCTTTTTCAGTTGCACGAGCGTATCTTTTATTAAGAGAGATTATCTGTTACCATGGGAAATAATTAAGAAATATCAATGCTCGTCGTCGGCACATCCTAACTGGATAAAACTCATCTTAAATAACGTGTATCAAAGTTTTCACGGCTACTTATGCAGGCAACAAGTCGATATATGGATTGTTCATATTTGTTACGCGGGCGATGTTGCGTGGGAGAATGTGCTGCAACGGCAGTCTGAAGACGATAAAGTTTGCATGTGATGGATTGAGTTCACTCTTGTATTTGTAGTATACCCAGTTTACGAACCCCTCATGGGCACTAAACAGACCAAGGCAGCCGGGTCGGATCCCGGGTCCAGCCCACAGCAGAGTGGACGGAAACGGACGCCGACGAAACAACGAGGCGATATCTTCGCCTCATTCATGCTGAGGTCGGGGGATAGGTTTGGTCGCGGGGGTCCGCCGCCCCCTTACCAGAGACGAGTCGGAATGATCCAAGAGATGATGGTGCTGGCTAAGGAGGGGAGGCAGAACGAGGCGACGGAGTTGCTGAAGACACTCCGACAGGTGAGCGAGCCCGACGGCTAAAACAGGCCTGCGAATATTTGTATCGGATGGATGAGCACGATTGGCGCACTCTTGATGCTGAGAGAAAAATTGACAGAAAAGGGAACTTGTAAATCCAGTGAGGCAATTATGAAATTTCCCCTCTTGTTAGTTGCCTGATAATGATTGCTATAGCTAACCATTCGTGAGAAAATTGTGTGTTTATGTTACCGTGAATGAGTGCATTTGTTAGACGCAACAATGTGATAATTTAATAAATTATTCATATAATTATGCATTGTGAGGAATTGGAAATGGAACAAAGGGTCGACAGAATAATTTTGTTTTCTCGCTAAAGACAGAAAATTGACTTCCATAAAATAGAATTCTTATAATTCTTATAATTATTATTATTATTATTAATAATAATAATAATAATAATATTGTATTTGCAGATTTAATGGAAATTTTCAAACGAGCAGTGACTGACATTTCAGGAGATTGGCATCCATCATGTAGGTACCTGATTAATGAGAGTCAGCGGTGAAAATTGACTTAATTAATCAATTTTAGGATGTGGTGTAATGGGAGGATAATTAATTACATAACTCTGTGAGGGTACTTGAGGGAGTACTGATGACTGGAGGTGCGTGTGGGCGTTTTTCTGTTAGAGTGCGTCTTGTGTGTTGTCGGGAATTTGGGGGAGGAGAGAATGGGTTAGATGTTCTGATTGCATCCAGGGGAGCAGGGCGAGCGGCAGCAGCACTCTGGAGGCCTTGCTCCTCCTGCTCTTCTGTCCCACAGGAGCGTTTGCGGGAGTGGTGAGGTGGTGTTATGCACGGGGAACACTGCATCACTGTCAGTGTTAACCCTTAAATGCCCCCCGTGAAAAATTTGTCACACGATATTGGTGGTTGTCAAAACCGCTGACCCCACATAAATTTTGCAACCTAATGCCAATGGTGACATATTTAGACCATCAGTGCTGCCATCTGATGCATAAAAGTGGAACTGACACTACACTGGCTGCACCAGCTAGCCTTGACAATATGGCCGCCCCCATTGTGGAATCTTCACGATAGATCAGCACCCATTCATCACCGGATAAAGTAGACACACAGGTAAGCTAATGAAAAATAAGCTATGCCTAATACTTCGGCTATATGTCAACTGTTTTATCATTCAAGTCATTTTAGCAATAAGGTCCCCGAAATGCCCATTGTGACATATATGTCACAAAACTTACATGAGGACAAAGGTCACCAAAAATTAAAAATTGCTATTGGGTTGTTATTAGCCCCTCCCCCGGACATATTAACAGAATACATAGATTTTTCTTTCAACTTTTACTATAGTTGGGTATTTAAGGGTTAAACTGATAAAATCTACAGACCCAAAGTCTGGCAAAATGCAGCTGCTGGATTCAAACCTGTGGAAATTCAGGCTTTTTAAAAAAAATTCTAATGGAGATCCCGAAGTTTCTAAGGATCCCAAATATGTTCTGTTGAATTACAGGGAAATATTTATAAAATCACGTGCAACATTGAGATACTTTCCATTTGAAGTAATCTGTGGCCTTGAAACAATGGAATCTTGGGTTTGAATATTTCACCCTGTATGAAAGTGATATAACTTCAAAGAAGCACTGCAACCAGCAGATACTGAAAATGTATGTGATCTTGTCCTTCAATAAAAAATACTTTCGCTGACTTTGAGCCCATTTATGGGAAAACTTAAGATAAACACTAGCGTTTAAGGGGTTAAATCAACTCTCACAAAGAACGCATGATAAGACATCACAATTTCATGTAGCGGAAGATTTTATACTAAGGAACCAAGAGTTGATGGGTCTTCTTCAGGGTATATTCTCCTGGAGCAATGTGGGATTGCTCAAGGGCCCAACAGATGCCCTGTTCTTATTAAGAATATACTGGTGGTTCGACGACTACCCTTCCAGGTGCCAGCCTGCACTTCAATCATGTGAGAGATGTGCTTTTGTTTGAGTAAGCACTCCTAGTGCTTACACTCACTTTGCTGTCCTCAGTGTCTAAAGCAAAGCTGCCCAATTCTGTTCACAGAGATCCACCATCCTACTGATTCTCACTCTGGCCCAATCAGAGCTCACCTCACTCAAATCAGACCGAGTGCACCTGCACATTGGGGCAGAGTCAAACGAGTCACAATTGGACTGAATTGAAAATTAAGAGGATGGTTGATCTCCATGTAAAGGATTGGACAGCCCTGATCGCAAGTTTTCATCAAGTGAAGGCATGACCGCATTTACCTTCCATCTCGGCAAGTGAGCCAACACCAGACTGAAACTGAGCCACCCCCACACACTGATGATCCGCTGGAATAGACAAGCTTCAATGAGAGGACACGCTGAACGGCAGCAGCGTGGGCAGTAGTGCCGGGCCACACACTGGAGGCACTTTTCGCTGTTTTGACATGTTTTTCAGCTCGCAATTCCACTCAAAATCGCGATTATCTTTATCTGCTTGACAACTTTGAACGTGTTGAAATGGCACGAACGCGCGCCACTGTTTTCACATTGTGCCTGAGTGTGTTCACGTCCTCACTTTTGAGCAGCGCAATCATATGCAAATCACTTGTCCACAGCTTGCTCTTGCATTCTCCTTCCTCCCACCCACTCTGTGATGCCTCAGCTTTTTGGTTTCCCTGCTTTCATTTACAGCAGGGAAGGGAGCTGCCTTTCTGTTATGGCTGAGCTCAGCTAAAAGAGCCGGAGATCGAGATGGTCTCCTTCTTTTACGACTTTGCACTACTCAAGGCCTGCATGCTCTCACTGCCATCCAGCTGCGCGTTAAGATAATCTCCAAAATGCCATGCAAATAAAAATGAAGGAATAAATCGACTCCTCGAACAGTTAGCTAAGTTTTATTAAAAATCCATAGTGATCCACTGGCCATTGCTCCCACATACCAGTTGTGTGACATCAGCATTAGAATGTCCAGGTGAGAACATTCTAATTGCAGATGTTTGATTTGTCACCTCTTTGGGTTAAAATGGTACACAGTATCTTTGTTGATGGCAAGAAAGAAAGTGTTGGTGGATTTATACATGCTGCATGGATATGTTTCTCTCACAGTAATGCCCGTATTTGCTGTGAACGGTGCTGTTTTTTAGGCCTGTGGTCTTCACAACGCTCATCCCTTTATTTGTCCAGTCTGCGTTGTTATGTGTCTGTGAGAAACAAGTGGCTGACTTTGTCAACGATAAAGAATATGCATTATGGTTGGTAGAGCAGATCAAGAGCTTTATTTACATAGATTTCATCATGTGCAAAATCCCTTTAGCGCTTTCAAAACCAATTGCACAATCCTTGATTGGTCATGGTATTTGTTTTGCACTCGTGACACGTCATGCCAATAGTTTTGCATGTGCGAAAAGCTTCTGCCTGTGCTAAATGACTTCATTAAATCCCTAATATTATTTCCAAATATTTTTTATTGTTTTTACACTTCCTTTCTGTTGCACTACTTCCTCTTTACTGTAATAAGTCTTACTTTCCCCCTCCCTTTCGAGATAGTGTCTCCCATATCCTATTAGTTAGACTGTTAGTATGGATGTTATGTTGTCATACTGTGACTTTCTCTGTGTTAGGATGGCTATTTTTACTGGGCTGTGGGCCTGTCCGCAATACTTCCTGTGGACTGGCCAGAGAGCATTATGGGGGATAAATTACTGTGGGAGAGGAGTTTGGGTATAGATGCTTCCATCCTCACTCAGCTAAATGGGAGACCTGATGACCACACTCTCGAGTGTAGCTGACCCCTGCTCGGGCTATAACGGGATTTGCCAGCTCTTCGAGGTGAGGCCGTGGGAGTAATAAGTACAACCTCTGGGTAGAACCAGGTCCTTTCACTTATTTTAGACATTTATTTGCACATACTGTGTCTGTTATAATGCTTTGCCATTTCCTGAGCTTTAAATGTATACACAGAAAAACGTTCAGTATTCATTCTACTCTGAACAGAATGAGTCCATCCTTTCGTTGCTGATCAACCTGTTTTTCAACATGAATTCTTGAACTCCCCTAATACTCATAGTCAATGCCCATGTTAACATAACATAACATAACATAACATAACATGAATGGCAAGAATGGGCCTTTCAGCCCAACTAAGCTCGCCAGTTTCTTTATACTATTGTGAATATATCCCTTCAGATACTAAATGACTCAATGGTATCTAGCTTTAGGTGAAGCCTGCTCTTGAAAACCCCAAGGTCTCTGCCTCAACAATATGGTCAGGTAAGCTATCCCACATTGAAATTACTCTTTGGGTGAAGAAATATTTCCGAATATCAGTGCTAAATTAACCTTTGGTCAACTTCCATTTGTGACCCCGAGTTCTACTCGCAACACTTGGTCGAAGGAATCCTACATGATTCACTTAGTTAATCCCTTCAACATATTTAAAGACCTCAATCAAATCACCCCTGAGTCTCCTTTTCCTAAGACTAAAGAGATTAAGGATCTTCTGCCTCTTCTCGTAGCTTTCATCTTTTATACCTGGAATAAGCTTGGTGGCTCTTCTCTGAACTTTCTCCAGAGCCTCTATATCTTTCTTAAAGTATGGTCCCCAGAACTGTACACAATACTCCAGGTGTGGTCTAACGAACGTGTTGTACAAAAGAAACATCACCTCCTTAGATTTGTACTCAATACTTTTGGCAATGTATCCTAGCATCCGATTAGCTTTTTTAACTGCTACGGCACAATGCCTAGAACCTGTGAGGGTTGACCCTTTGGGTTCCTATAAAGCCCTTGTTTTTATTACTCTGCCCTTCTTTCAGAGCTCAGTACTTTTTGTCTTCAGTCCTGTTGCCAATTCAGAACCCACCCTATGTGAATGTTTTCTGATTTTATCTTGATAATGTGTTCTTCGTGTGCGTTATCCGAGGAATTTTGGAAGCCCAAATTTATGATGTCATATTCTTGCAGTTGAGGAGCTTTATTTTCCATCAGCTGCTCAGAGATGACCTCACCAAGTGTTGCGAGAAACACCATCACAACAGATCTCAGGACCTGCCAAGCGTATTTCTATTTTTTATTTTTTTTTGCTTTATTCCAGTAGTTTTTAGCCCATCTGTGTTTTTAGAATATCTATGTTTAGCACTATGTCTCAATTAGGTGTTTGAGGAATTTCAGTTGGGCAGCTCTCTACAAAATAGCTCTTGAATATTCAGTATCTTCTATGTATTAGTTGGTTGCAAAATTCAGTTTCCTATTTTTAATACCTCTGACCTCATTTCTAGCTTCACTGCCTCAGCTACTTGACTTGGGAAAATGTGTACAGCCCTGCTTTCCAAAAATAGTTTTGGCAACCCCTGTTTATTTTTTTAACCCTAGAGTGCATTTCACATAAAACTAGCATGAATCGTCTTGCTTGTAAATAGTCGTCCTTTTTGTTTTAACACAAAGATGTGGAGGCCACAATCTCTCTGTAATATCTTCCGCTATGGAGTTGGACGAAGGTTGTTTTTGCCTGTGTTTGTTTGACTTTTTTAAGCAGGATTAAGGAAAAAGTTCTGGACCAATTTTGATCAAACTTTGTGGAAAGGGTATTTATGATAATGGAGGTAATTTTATGTTCATTGAGCAAGGTCAAGGCTCGAGTTCGATATCACAGAAAAGGCCAAAAGTGATTGTGCAGGCAGAGATATGCACTTCACCAGTGGCATAGCGAGAACTGAAATTTTGGTGCGCGCAGAAAATCCCTTTTAAACAATTTTTGTTCCTGACTTGTTCTCCATCATTTTCAAAATTAACAATGAATCACTATGAGAACAGTTCTCCCCGTTTTGGTAAGATGACAATCATTCATTTGAATGCATAATTTGGTGCATTTAAATCAACATTATTCAAAATTGCATACCTGTCAGTTCTCAGGGATATGGTGTGAGTCTCTCGCTTTTTAATGGCATATCACGTTCTCACACCATAGTCAGCAATCTTACACTTAAAAACAAAAGTGATTTTGAAAATTTTAATTTGGCGAACAAAATTGTATTTAATTGCCAAATCCCTTTTTTAAATCAACCCCTGCTGTACAGAGAGTGAAAGGCGATATTTCATCAGAACGTGGATCAGTCATTATTCAATCAAAGAGTATTTAAGAGATTCTCACATGGTATTGAAGTCCTTTTCCATGGAAGTTTTCAGTTTCACTTGTGTTATGGTAGATTTCACCATTAGTAACATGGAAACAGATTATGATTCCAGACTTCTCATGCTTATCTCAGGGTTTGGAAGCTTTGAAATTGCATAAAGATGTTTGAAGTCATCATCTATTTCATTTATACCATTTAAAATATCATGAAGCACAAATTAAATTCTCCTGATCTGCGAAAAAGGTAGCGCAGACGTTTTAAAGCAGTTTATCTTTTGTGGGGCCTATTTCGCCGGGCCTATTTTTGAATGAATTATTTTTCTGTTTTGAACTGAGCCAATTATTTAGTCGCTGATAGATTGCTTGTAGAGAGAAACTGTGACTTTGATTGCCAGTGGATTATTATAATAATTGGAAAACATGTTGATAAAGGGAAATGATTGAGAACAAGCCAGGACTAGTAATTGTTGTGAAGGGATGTTCCACCAATTTTCAGTTCTGGCTACACTACTGCTCTCCACTGAGTGCCTTGAAAATTTCAAAATGGTTTTTTGCTGAATGTTTAGAAACATTACTGTTTTACCTACCCCCTTCCTCATTAACTGTTCATGTGGTCCAATCAGGAATAGCAAAAAAAAGTATTCTACCAAATTAGAAGAATACTGGTTTGAGCCTTAACTTCACCTGCAGTACTTCAAGAAATGCAAAAGTGGGCGTGACAGCAGAGAGGGCCTTTATGGTTGGTTTTGATTGGTCGGATCTGCATGGTTGGCCAAGATCTATCTGCGCAAATTAACATGCCTGGTGAAAAAATGAAAAACTGAGCCACAGTGTATCATATCTGCAACTGACTAAAAGAGTGCACCCGGTAGAGTGCAGATCTCTGTCAAGTGGGATGCTGTTCTAGGCAGAAACATGATCCAAACTGAAGCAATTTTTGATCACCCGCGGTCCAGTTAAGAGGAGTGAGGAGTCAGCAATCAATGAGGGTATAAAACGGAGCAGTGATTGAAATAGGTTTACCAAAAATTGTGAATCACTGCGACCAGGAGTGGTTCTTCAGCAGAGAGTCATGAATGGGTACATATTAGGCTGATGGGTTCTGTTACTCCGTCAGATTCAGACGCAGACGCACGTGTACACTCAACCAAATGCATAATTCACTCCAGGATTACGCCTGGCGGAGATAATGAATGAACAATGCAAGTCAACAACTGCTAACAACTCGCGGTAGAGAATGTCTGGATTCAACTGCTCAGCACCACGGATCGACTCCCACACGAGTGGAATTATGTTAATAAGCGCGCACGGTGCAGACCCACGCCCTTTTCAAATCTAGCTCTTCGCCTCAGCAACGTGCACATGGATAATCATCAGTATGTAGGCAACGTTGGCGACTCTTTGCTTTTTCCAATCAGTAGATGCATGTTGAGCTCGATTCAGTGAGGTGAAAGCTCGTGTTAATATGCCGAAAATATGAGCCGCATCGTTCATTTTCTGAAGTGCGCAGTATCATGCAGACGAGTGCGGCGCAAAGATGATTTGGTGTTTAGTTACCCTTTAACATATTCTTTGAAGTTCAAAACAGCCGTGTGTATGACTATAAAATGCCTACAAACCTAGCTCCCGGAGCATAGAACGGAAGCGGCGCTATAGTGACTGCACACCAGCTGGATCCCACAGCGAGCTGGAACTGAACTAAGTGCGGCAGACAATTCCGTCTCCACGCTGCCCGCCGCTGCGTAACCATGGTGCTGGAAGGATGCCTGATTAAATGGGCATTAATGAGGGCTTTTCTGCTAAGCTTTGTCATTTCTTTGCCGCGAGCAGCAGTTCTGATCTCACCTCTCCGCGTACGAGGCGGGTGAGGACTGAGGAGCGCTCGACTGAGAAAAACATTTACGTGAATCATGCGCGCGCTGCTCGCTGCCTGGTTCGAATCCTGCTCCATATAGCTTTCAAGGGTTCAAATGATTTTTTGAACTTGTTTGTCATTCATATTTTATACTCCTGCCATAAAATATTTACTTAATACTTGGAAACGTAGAGCTAGTATTCTATATCACTGCGCTCTCTGTATTTGAGTCGGTTGGTCACCATATTTTTACCCTATTGACAAATTGAAGTGGCAGTTCTGTTTATCAGGGATGTTCTATTGTAGATAACAGGAGACTTCAGATAAAAAATATCGAGATTTACGCGTTTAGATCAGTGAGAGTCCTGTTTTCGCCAAGCGTACTCGCACACATACACACACACACACACACACACACAAGAATCCTTTTAACATGGTGATAGGGGTCGGTGCCCCTTCGCTGCTTTAATGTTCCAGGGTAAGCTTTGATTTCCAATCTGTTTTCATGTTCTCTTTCGCTGGCCGTCTCCCCGTATGAGTGCCGTTCTAATGGTAATGTAGTGATGGCTGGCTGTATCACAGAAACACCTTTTGCTTCAAAGGAAAATACTTCAAAATATGAATTCCTAATGCATTGGACATGGGCATTAATGCGCCGGTACAACTGGTCAAGCTTGGTGTCACACACTGCACAAACGGAAATCAGGTTTGTGCTCCACTGTGTGTTATAACAGCAATCACAACAGCTTATGGAGCTGATCCTCTGCCTAATTTGTCTGTCCAAGATCCTTTGATTTTTCACTCTGTTTCTCGTTCTGTGTGGTACGTTCGTTAAGGAGAATTTTCATTCTTTTTGGAACCATCAGGCCTTGAGAAGCCAAGCTTACTCGGGGGCCATATCTGGAGCATAGCGGTGACTAATTATAGTTAATATAATTCTGAAGAAACTACGTCTTACCAAGGTCTAATGATATGTGAATGGTCTTTGAAGGAGGGATACGCTGCAAATGGTACAGAGCGAAGTCTTACAGAGTCAAACGCAATTTACAAGTAGACAGGATGGCATATTGACCAACAGGATTTATTTATTTTTTTATTTTGCATCAACGAAACAAACTTCGCTTCACATTCAAGTATCTCAAGGCAATCCTATCATACAACAAGCACTATGAATGCATTTCCATGGATCATGTGACTTGCTGAATGGCACAGTGATGCAGTGGAAGCTCTGTTGCCTCAAAGCAAGAGGATTGTGGGATTGAATCCTGGGGCCTCTGTGTGGAATTTGCATGCCCTGGCTGTGTTCGTTTTTATCTGGTTTCTCAGTTTTCCTCCCACAGTCCAAAGACATGAATGTCAGGATAACTGGAGACTCATTGCCAATTAGTTATGGCTTTTACGTGATCCCTTGAATGAATTGCTTCTCTCTCATTCAGTGCTGGGATAGGCTCCTTGATGTGAATTAGCTGGTTACATGATGGATGTACTGATAAAAAACACACTAAAGAAGGTAAATCTTCTGAAAGAGGTATCAGTAATTCAGGCCACCGATAAGCTGAGTGTACAGTTTCTGGATAAAGAGAGTTGCGACATGAAGGTTCCAGAAAATCTGGCCATGGAGCCATTTTGTTTTCAATCGTTTTCAGGCACCATCTCAAAGCCAATTAGTTTTTTTCCGCCTTTTTTTTTTGTTTTCTCATGTCCGAACATTTTCCCTCTTACACTTGTTTAAAACATTGTTCATTGTTTTTCCCCACTAATCTAATGTGTCCCTCCCTTGTAAAGAACAAAAATTTCCAGCAAATTCCACTCTGCAAAACTGAGTAGAAACAAAATGGTTCCTTCACTTGTGTTGTCATGACTCTGGGGACTCCAGCTGAATGTTTAGGGGGAACTGCAGTAATCAGCAGTGCGTTTCTTCTTCACAGGATCTGGGCATGGAGTCCACCTCCCTGGACGATGTTTTGTATCGCTATGCCAGCTTTCGCAGCCTGGTGGATCCCATCACTCATGACCTCATCATCAGCCTGGCCCGATATGTTCACTGCCCCAAAACGGTATGGATGTGATACCTTGATATTGTATTGTACTTTGACACGACTCTAACACACAACTCATGCACACACACAAGGACATACGCTTATGTCCTTAAAAACACACTTCTACAACAAATACACCCACAATCACATTGTCTCATATGCAAGATCTTCCATGATCTGGCTGCTGGCGTTGTGGTTATTATTTCTAACGTCGTACAATAATTTAATGGTGTGTGTGTATGTGCGTGCGTGCATGTGCGTGTGCGTCTGTGTGTGTGCACGTGTTTATGCGAATGCGCACATGTGTGTATGCATGTCTCTGTATATGTGCCCGTGTGTGTGCGTGTGTTTGTGTGTATGTTTGTGTACGTGCATGTATGTGTGTTAGCCTATACTAGATCACTGACAGTTAAAGGTCAGTGTTAGGCTCATCTTCTATTTATTGGATTTCAAGAGCAGGGGAAGAGAGCCTGTCTCTTATCTTCCTCTGCAATCTCTCCAGGGCTTTGATCTCCCTCAGTCATGCTCTATCACTTTCACTCACTCAATCTCTCACTTGCCCATGTTCACTCATTCTTTCTCTCCCCCACTTTCTCTCTCTCTCTCTCTCTCTCATGTTCACTCACTCACTCTCTCATTTTCACTCTCATGTTTACTCACTCATTCTCTCCCCCACTTTCACGAACTCACTCGCGCGGTCACTGACCAACTCACTCATTCATTCACTCACCCACTCTTCAACTTCACTTATTCATTTACTATCACCAACTTCTTTGTTCATTCACTCACTCATTAAGTCACTCTCTCAGTCAGACACACACTCACTCACTTTCTTTCCAACTCCCTCTTTCATAAACTCATTCACTCACTCCCGCCCTCACTCTCTCACCTGTCCACGCATTCACTCCCCATCTATCCTCTCTCACTCTATCTCACTCGCACCCTCAGTCACTGTTTCCAGTTACCCATTTCTCAAAGGATATTGGTCACTCTCTGCCAGTACTAAACTCTATTTTCTCAACAGAAAAGATGTGGCCAACTTTGTAAGATGTTCATACTGAGATTTCCCTGCTTGCAGTGGACACAGTCTGTCATCTGTCGGCACTCTGATTGGCTTGTGATTGCCTTCCTCAGTAGCCAGGCTTCTTAATCCACACATTATCAAGGGTTTTCATTCATTTTATAGCAGCCATTTAAATATACCAGTACCCGTTAGCTTATATTTTTATGGTCAGATTGTGCATTTCCCCTTTACCACAGTTTGTCGTGCCCAGTGTTGGTGCACTTCTGTCTTATTAAAATAGTAATGCTGGGTTCCTGAGATCTAAGGGCCTTTGATGATGAGGGTGAATTGAGACTCAGGATTAGCTGGGACAGGCAACTCGGTGCCCCTCAGCTTTGGTTTTACAGGGCCTTGTTTTGATAAAGTGTGACTGGGGCTCATTTAGTGGACGTCCTCTCTGTTCTGCCCTGGTACGTCGCTTGTTGGTTTTCTTTGCTCATGCTGAACAAACCTCTGCCAGCAAGCTTATGAGCATCAGGCTTTGCAGTCCAATGCCATGAAACAAAATTGCTTTAGCAATGGCTTCAAGTAGATTAAATCTGCTGAGTGGTATTTTAAGTGCAATTTGTATCTTTATGGCTTAGAACGTCCTCTGTTTTTCTGTCCTTTCATTGCAATGTTGAAATACCTGAAGGAATTTAATCATTATTTTTAGGAAGAGGACAGGCTCGACTTCGCTTTTTTCCATCCTTAAACTACTTTCACACCGGACGCGAAACAAATTTTTCGCACGAAAGATCACATTGAAAGTCAATGCAAAGATGCGAATACGCGCGTAATGCGTGTATTCCTTTCGCGTCCAGTGCGAAAGCGGCTTTATGCAGGTACAGTAGAGCGAAAGCGGGCAGGTATGCACAGCGGTCTCTACCCCTGCTCCTGCAGATCTACCGTCCTTCATCCTGACAAAAACTCACCGAAACCTGATATCCTGTTACACACCTAATTGGTCGATTCTGGTATGTCAGATTTAAGGGACGCTCCATGCTATTTGCTGGTCTCAGGATGAATGAACCGAAGTCGGTGGACGAGGCGCTATTTGCATTTTTGGCTCTGGTCCATTGAAGTCTATTGTCATCACGCAGTTGGGAGTCTCTTAAAGATGAAAACCATCAGGATGGCAGATCTTCAGGGGCAGACTTGGTGACCTCAGGCTATAGAAGGTTGGTGACAGGCCAGGGACCAAGTCTCCCCGTGGAGGCATTACCATGTTCCTGAGGAGTTGCTGGTCCTACAAGCTGCATCTCGTTTCATCCCTGGGGAAGTTTTACGCCAAAACACTAGGAGTGAGCTCACTAGCCTATTTGTTGTCTTCTTCTGGATCTTTGTTTTTATTACTCCGTTGTTTCTCACTGCCAAATGACTCCTTCTTTGTGATTATCTGTGGCTTCCAGAACAGTGTCAAATATTCCTCTCACTCACTGCATTTGTATTGGGTCCATTTCACGGGTTTGGTAAATTTTACAGTCTACTAAGCCGACTGTGGAGGCGTCCGTGCCTGACATTTTGAGAAACGCCACAATTTGACTGAGTCTTATTTGAATACTTGAATAGTTTGACTGTAGATTTGCTTGTGTTGCTAACGGCCTTACATGAAAAAAATCTGGAAGAGAAAGATAATGAATAACACCTGTGACCATAAATTCTTCTGTGCTGCTCTGAATGACGGAGAAACAGGATTATCTCTTCGTAGAGTCCCCTAATGCCCCACCATCAGCGCAGCACTGGCCCTGGCTTTTACAGCGCTGTGGGCAGTCCTTAGCATTATTGTTTATCTTTGAGTCATTGCCGTCCCTGAGGGAAATGTTAAAATAGCCAAATAGGCTTTGACCTGGCTTTGAACTTGTCTCCGCGAATGCTGGTGAAATTCGGAAAAGATACCAAGATGAATATGTTTCCCTGGCCCTATAAATGGGGCATCTCTTTTTGTGACACAAGGGGGGGTGTTCCATGAGAAATGAAGAGGGGATAAACTGTAGACGGCATATATGAAAACATCTCTTACTACTTTCTGTCACAATGTCATTCACTCTTACGCACTTTCCATTTTTCCTGTCTCTCCCTCTATTTTACCTCCCTTTGACTGGGTACGTAAACTGAGAATTGAGTTCTTTTTTTCACTTGGAGTGCATTACTGCTTTAACCTGTTCATCTTGGCAATCTCATATTTGGGTTCTTTTAATGCAGCTACTGAATTCAAACCTATGGAAATTAGGCCGAATTAAATGATAGTGGAGATGCCAAGGTCTCCAAAAGTCCCTGATATGCCTGGTGGAATAACAGGGAAATTTTACACAAGATTTCGATTTTTTTTACTTTATGCAGCGCTGCAGATATAAAAATCCTGGCATCCTGGGTTTGAATATTTTACTCAGTATAAGTGTGGTGTAGCTTCACTGAAGAGCTGCTGCCAGCGGATACGGACTGTGTTTGTGAGATTGTCCTGAAACAGTGATCCCCTACATCAGTCCTGTGGGCTCACTGAGTATACTGGTTTTTGTTCCATCTAAAATTACAGTCTTTGGATTTTTACTAGCTGTGAATTTGTCTTTATATTTTGTTTCAAGCAGTTATGTAAGCTCTTCAGTCAGTTTGAGAGCGATACCCCTGCATGCCAAAAAAAAAAACTTGTATATTTTGTGATTTTTTTTCTATATTGCTGGTAATTTGAGATAATATTTTTAAGCAGATCAAATTAGCCATTGAGGAAAGTCAGTTTGCTCAATATGAGGTCGTTGAACACAAAACAAAACACTTTGCTTGAACTTCATTTCATCTTCATAAGACACTCTTGACTCGATCATTTGTCTGCATAACAACTGTTATATGGTTTGTTTCACACAGATCGCACAGCTCAGCCACCCAGGGAATGCCTATTCCAGGGTGTCGAAAGGAGACTTTGACCGTATGATATTACTTGGATCCAGGAGGGGTAATGTGGGTTCCGTTCTGACCATGAAACAGTGCACCAACTACTTACCCTTATATGGATCCTGGGGGGTGATGGGAGTTTGCTCACTCAGTCTACCTGTGTTTTGTGGGCTTGGTGAAGGCTTATGATTATGTCCTACAAGGCATCCTGTGGGTGGTGCTGTGAGAGTATAGGACTCCGAACCGTTAGTTTGAACCATCCAATCCCTGAAGAACCAAAGCAGGAGTTGTGTTTGCATTCTTGGCATTAAGTCGGACTTGTTTCCAACTGATGTTGGACTTTGCCAAGGATGTGCCTTGTTACCTATTTTGTTCATGATCTTCATGGACTGGGAGTCAAGATGCAGCCGAGGCTTGGAGGGTGTTCAGTTTGGTGGCCTCAGGATTGCATCTCTGCTGTTAGCAGATGACGGTGTACTGCTGGCACCGTCACGTTGTGACCTCTGACTCGCACTGGAGCAGTTCACAGATGAGTGTGAAGCATTCAGAATGAGAAGCAGCACTCACAGATCTGAGGCCAAGGTTCTCTGCTGGAAAAAGGTGGATTGTCCCCACCAAGTGAGGGGTAAGTTGTTTACCTAAGTGGAGGAGTTTAAGTATCTCGAGTCGGTTTACCCTATGTACTAGAGCTTCCCCCACCTGGAAAAACATGCATTACTCCTGCCAGAGCCCCTAACCAAGGAACTGGCTTTAGAGCCGGAGTTGGTCCCCGGGCGCTGCTCTGTAGCTGCCCACTGCTCCTAACTATGGGATGGGTTAAATGCAGAGGCTTCAATAGAATATATCTTGAGGGCTTGATCACAAGTGTGGGAATGATGGACTGTGAAATTGGCGGGCAGATTGCTGCAGCATCTGCAGTGAAGCAAGCGTTGTACCGATCCATCACGGAGAAGAAGCAGCTGAGCTTGAAGGCGAATGTCTCGTCTTAGTGGTCGCTCTAAGTTCCAACTCTCACATATGGTCACAAGCTCTGGGCAATGACTAAAAGAATAAGATTGCGAATGCAAGTGGCTGAGCATTCTCTGCAGCTCGAACATCCCGGAGAGGTTCAGAGTAGAACTGCCGCTCCTCCGTGTCGAGAGGAGTCAGTTGAGGTTGGACGCCTCCCTCGAAAGGTTTTCCCGGCATGTCCAACTGGGAGGAGGCCCTGGGGCAGGTTCAGGACATGCTGGAGGAACTCTATCTCCCAGCTGGCCTGGGAATTGCTTGGGGTCCCCTAGCAAGAGTTAGAGGAAGTAGCTGGAGAGGAGGACACCTGGGGTTCTGTACTGCTACCCCTGCGACCCAGCCCCGGATTAGCGGCAGAAAATGGGTGGATGAACGGAATTTAAAATTCATGCAGCTTTATATCCAAAAGTCCAGAACAAGAAACTCTGTTTGATCAGTATGAGGAGTTTGCTGTGGCTTTAAGGCTAATGAGTGGGTTGTCATGACATCACAATGTTCCTAAAATAAATTGTCATTATGATGGCCATTGCAATTATTATGATTATTATGTGACCTCCATGATTGATAATATTTTTTACTGTGTGGTTATTTTCATGTAGTTTTTATGCTTTATTAGGGGGGAAAAACTGAGAATTAATAAATTCAAATGAGCACCTAATTGATCAATAACTCCCCTGAAAATTTTGTTATTTCACATTATCAGTGATTCGGCTCATATAAATACAATGGGAAATGAATGTACTTAATCAGATGAAAATATACTCCTGGAAGTGTTGATCTAACTCTGTATTTTTGTATTGTCTTCCAACGTCACCCTTAAAAAGGGTAAACTGAGAATAATTGCCTGCTAGACTCATTATACTGTGTCATGTACAGATTACTTTGTAGTCATGCAGCACCTAAGGCAGCAGTGACACTTCGTCCTGTCTTTGCAATTTAGAGGAAGGAGATGAACAGCATGTCTTGAGCAGAGAGGCAGATGTTTTCTCCGTCATATTGACATCTAAAGAAATGCCCAAAATAAGTGGGTGTTAACATTATTTGTCATTACTCTCGTCGCCACGATGGCCGTTGTACACTCCTCGTGCAGAACTTGAGCGGAAGTTTTATTCAGTGTCGTGCGGTTGGAGGTTAGTGGGGTGAGGCAGAATCCTTCCCTTTGCTTGATTAGTAATCAGACGATTAACTAGTTTAGTAAGACTATTCGGCAGAATGACACGCCAGTTTAAGTTTCCGCAGCGTTATTACTCAGTATATCGAACCTGAAATGCTCACTAGACAGCAGATTTGTGCATACTTGCTTTGAGGAAGCCGAAGGAATGTCATCAACAAATATTGAAACAGTTCGACTTATGCAGAGTTCAATGCTTAATCAATATACAATGTATTCTCCTTTAAATACGCGCACCAAACTAACCTCCGACCGCACGTCACTGTTATTTATGATGGCGGCAGCGCCTTGGTTTTCTTGCGGATGATTTGCCGCCGAAGCGGTGCTGAGAGGCAGAGGCCACGGGGCAAGACTCGCTGACGTGTGAGACCGAGACGGGCTTGATTGCGCGGCACCTCTCGTCGCGAGGATGAGTCACCCTGCACAGCGTATTAGAGCCATCGGCAGCCCGGTGATGCGCTTTCGTTCACTGAGGAAAAAAAACGAAAAACACGACCACGCGCTGTGCGCGCTGGGGCTGCAACTTCATCTTTCCCTTACTAAAAAAATCTTTTTAGTCGAACATTTGAATGACATGAGAGGCTAATGGCTCAATTTAAGTGTCACAATTATGTGTGGTCACGCTCCATTTAGAGCACTTTTAGAGCACGAATTCAATCATGGAGGAGATTTGATGGCATCAAGCTCTTGAATGCGTGCAGTGCAGTTGTTTTTAAAAGCTATGTGCAGAATATGACTCATTCTAATGAGGTTCTGATGAAGACTTCGCTCATGTGATGGAGCTGAGTAGAGTACAGGATGTTTTTTTTTTTTGAAGAATGATTCAAATGATTTTTAATGGCATCATGGTTTGGTGACTGCCGAGTCATTCTTGAGGCAGGCGGGTGTTGTATGGAGAGGTGAGCGTAGGTGTAGAATAGAGAAACAGATGGGGTTTGTTTTGGCAGAAAATAGTGAAACCGATGGGGTGTGTTTAGGTGTTGAATAGAGAAATGTTTGGGATATGTGATTGTTGGATGGAGAAGGATATGTGGTCGGGTGTGGGATGGAGGGAGAGAGGTGTGTTTGGGTGTAGCTTAGAGAAATTGATGAAGCATTTATAGCTGCAGCATTTTCAAACAGATGGAGTGTGTTTAGGTGTAGCATAGAGAAACCAATCAGGCATTTTTGGTATAGAGAACCAGTTGATGGTATGTTTTGGTGTAGCATCTGGAAGCAGATAGAGTGTGTTTGGGTGTAGCATAAAGAAACAGTTGGTGGTGTTTTGGGTTATGGAATAAGGAAACAGTGTGAGCTGTGTTTTGGTATAGAATTGCAAAACAGCTGAGGTTGTGTTTCGATGTAGCACTGGAAGCAGATAGTGTGTGTTTGGTTGTAGCACTGAGAAAGAGCCGGGGCTGTTTTGGGATATGGAATAAGGAAACAGTGTGGGCTGTGTTTTGGTATAGTCGAGAGAAACATGGGGTGTAGAATAGCGAAACAAATAGGATGTGCTGTGTAGTGTGACATACAGCTGGGACTAGGTGATTGCACAGGGAACATGGGCTGTTGATCCTGCAGGAACTGTGACCATTGATTCCGTCACCTGGAACATGTTCATATGCCCTCGCCTTCGTAATGGATAACTACCGGGCAGATTGACAGGGCTCGTCTCTGGGGAAGTTAGCAGCCCTGGGGCCTTTGCAGTGTGTGTATGTGTGCGTGCGTGCATGCGAGTGTATGTGTGTGAGTGTGTGTGTGTGTGTGTGTGTGTGTGTGTGTGTGTGTGTGTGTGTGTGTGTGTGCTTGTGTGTGTGTGTGTGTGTGTGCATGCGTGTGCTTGTGTGCATATTTGCCTATGTATGCTCCTGGTGACTGGGGGTGTACAAGGAGGAAGATGTTAGGAATTGAGACATCAACTGATCGATTTCCTTCACATTCTCTCTGTAAATGTCAGTTCTGGAAATAGCTGGGAGAGAGAGAGATGGGGAGAGGGAAGGAAAGAGCATGAGGGAGAACATAGTTCCTTTATCAGAGAGCCAATGCCTCACTGCACACATCAGCACACATCTCACTAAGCACCTGACGTCATTCTGAGGCAAAGGACCGCCAGTCAGTCATTGCCATAATAAATCCCAAGTATCAATGTTTTTGCGTGGTCTGCCCATGGCTCATATTTTGCCAATATTGCCAAGCAGTATTACTTCATGGTAAATACCCCATGTTTATAGTCACTCTTCCTCTAAATATTGAATAGATTTACACCTGGATCATAACTGTATCATATATCTTTCAATCATTTTGTGATGCACCAACACAGAGCATGCGTTCCTGTGCTAGAAGCAGAACATCTGCAGCAATTTATGTTGCTCTCTAAATGTATTGCTAAGAAGTCCTTTGCTGTTTAAAATTATGACATCGTTAACTGACATATTTCAATTCTGTTAATTGAGGCCTCGTGTTAAATGTCCCACAGAAGTGCTAGCTCTGTTAGGTACGACTGCAGAAAAATGTATTTGATCTGATGAGTTTGTGCAAGGATTGCAGTTTTCATTTGAAGCCATGTAAACGATTTAACCATTTGAGTGCTGAATACATTTTCAAGGAATTAAAAATGCAGTTATCCTGAGCTGTTGAAAACCTATCATGTGGCAACTTGTTTAAAAGAGCCACATGATAGGTTTTCAACAGAGTCTGATTTTGATATCTTACATCATTGGGTAACTATAGCTGAAAGGGTTAATATTTTGTATTGCATTTTGAGTGGGGAATATAATTCCTGTGCTAAAAGAAACACTCTTGAGCCTAGATCTGTGGATGTGTCGGGACTCAAATATTAACCCTTTCAGGAGTGTGATCATTAATACGGTATGTGACGATAATGTTCTCAGCAGAACATTCAAATGCTGATGAAACAATCTCTACTAGTTATGTCAAAAAAATAAGATCTAGTACACTGGCTTCATATGTTGACAAAAAATTGCAATAAATCTACTCTTCAGTTGGACTGAGGTCTAAAACAGTGAGGACTATGGGAAAAAACCACTTAGCAAACCAACTCTTTGAAACGTTAACTAAAGTTAAATGTAAGATATTATTGTTGTCTTTGGATGTTACACAGGCAGAGATGTTCGTGGCAGCCGAGGGTGTCTGCTCTAAACCAACTCTGAATCCTTAACCTCGACCCATAACTCATAAACTGCATAAGTGACATAACTGCTTAATAGTGCGGCAATGACGGGCAATTCAACCAAACAAGGCTCACCGTTTTCCTGCCTGTAAACCAGCTCTCTATTAAAGCTGTCCACAAAGTATATTAGTTCTTGTCGCAAAAACTAAACCTCAAGGTGATAAGTCCCTTTATGCCGCTGATACGGTTACCTTTCATTTCTACCTGATTGACTGGTGTCTCTGTTTGGCAGTGGATTTCACTCTTCTTAATGTCCCAGGTCTATTTCAGTACCAGATTGGGGGTGTGTTTCCCAAAAGCATAGTTGCTAACTAAGTTAGCAACTTCCATTGTTTGTCTATTCACTGTAGTTCCAACTATGTAAGTTAGCATCTATGTTTTCGGTAAACACACCCCTGATGGGTAGAATGGCACTGGTATGAAGGCCCATTGTCAATTGATGATCTATTCATGCTGTTTTTCTGTTTATTGTTTGTTTTTTTTTGCATGCATTCAGTGCTTTTATTGTCATTGCATTCATTGTGTTTATCTTCAGGTGATTATTTCCAACAAGATATATAAACTAGAGGCGCTACGTTATTCGTTCCAGATCAGCCAATGTGTGGAGGGCTGGCCGCCACCTTATGATGAGCATGCCTGCCACTGGAACCGATGTAAACAAATACGCTCTGGTTAATATTTTGGTAAATATCAATAATAATCATTCAGCAGCATTTTGATATCTGGCCTTTTTCTGACTGATAACTAGAGAAGAGTTAGCTTGAAGCGCCATGTCTGTCTATTATCGCCCATTGCGTTTACCAAAAACACAGTTGCTTACTTAGCAGCTTACATAGTTTGTCCATTCATTATCAATGGTTCCTACGACGTTAAGTTAGCATCTGTGATTTCGGGCAATGGATGCCTGAGCGATTGATATTTTTCCATAGGGAATGTTTGAAAATTCAGTGGTATACATCCAGTCCATCTTAAAATACCTCCGGTATAGTAATATTATGACTGATCTCATTCTGTCAGGCCGGGTCTATTTCTCTAGCAGTATGATCTAGGACGGGGCACTTGACTTAAGATAAATTATCATCGTAAATGCCGGGATACTTGATAACAAGTGTCTTATTGTGACCGCAGCCAAGCCGTGAAACTAGTTTATTAGTTTAGAAAAAAAAAACACTGGTTTGTAATTGAATCTGACACGTAGGCCTGTCTATTAAAAAAAGAAAAACAAAAAAAATTGGTTTGTAATTGGATCAGACACGTATCTACGACCATTTTTTGTTTGATAGGAGCTGCATGGTGCAGACCCGGACACTGACATTACGATGGATGAGGAACAACTAAACCTATTTGCATCTATTGACAGCGGCTGCTGATTTCAACCAGTTGTCAGACGTGCCTAACTCTTAAGTCGGGAGTGATTTAAAGTACTGCAGTATTTTCGCTTGTTAGGACTGTATGGCACTCAGTGAAAATCAAAATTTCTGGAAATTTTTGAATCTTTGAACGTAGCGCTAATGTTTCTCTTGTCTCTATAAATGTCTACTCTCTCCCATTAGCTCAGTGACCTTTGAACCTTGTTAGGTTTACTCTCAAGCAGTCCTAGACAAGGCATTTTATCATCACTTGTAAATGGGGCTCCTCATTAAGTTCTGCATCTGGTTCATGGCTTTGAGTTAACTGAACAAGCCTGAAGCCAACGCTAAATAGCTGTGACTCCGAGCCGAAGATGGTGTTCTGCTCAGGTCAGAAGAAGTCAGAGAAAGAAAAATACCAATGAGGATGTGCTCTGTCCACCCCAGAGGGTCTTAGTCCAGGGGAGATGCATCGCTAATCAATGCTTCCTGATCAATTCTCCATCCTCCCAGTCTCTCCTGCGGTGACCTTAACAATCCCTGAATGCGGCAGGGACACTCTCTGCTTCATTATCGTGTAGCCGGGGGCGTGCAGGCCGCAAGACGCGTAATTGGACTTTCACTCTGAAAGGCCTGTCTGTGTTGCAGTACAAGATAATGGCTGCTAAAGCTAATGACTTCATTTGCTCTGCGTTGTCGAGCCTGTTTACTGCAGCTAGTTCTGTTAGTGGGTGTTGAGTGATTAAGGAGTGTAGCACTATTGGGTGTCCAGTCTCCTTTCCACTCATTGTAGAATCAGTGTAGGTATGTTGCGCCTGGGGGAAAAACACAATTTTCAGGCCAGTCTGTATTCTGCAGGATGTTTAGTCTGAAATCAACAGTCACTCAAATTCACACCCAGGTTAAAATTTGTTGAAAGTTCTGTGAGTAAAATCTGAATCACTGGAGACCTTTTTATATGCTCTAGCATATTAGTACCAGTGAGCTTGGTGAAATCTTGTGATCAGAAGGTGATACCGCATGCTTGCATTTGCCCAGCTGAGTAGCAATGTGTATAATCTTCGCATTGGTCGCAGTAATGGACTAATAGGGATTTCCCGGCACTGTGCTGTGTGCAATGCAGGTTCTGTAGCTGTTCTATGGATATGTAGATTGTGGATTTCTGAATCAAATACGGGCTCTAAATTGCAGTTTCTCATGATCATTATGAGTTGACAAGGGGAGGTTTTAGACACAGGACAATAATTGAAGTGTGTGCCAAGTTGCAGGTGTGTATGTTGTGTGGTTGTTCAGATTTTTGTGGAAGTCTGTTCCTTTAGTAGTATAGATATGCAGTCATCTTCCAGCCGTCTTGCGGTGCTGGTTTACTGGTCGTTGTTTGTGAGAGGTAGAGAGAGAGCGACTTGTATGACCCATTTTGAGAAAAATACTTCTTTTTTTCCCAGGGGAGTGACTTTGAAGACCCCTTAATCTGGAAATTATACGCATCTTTTCCATGCAGATTCAAAGATGCGGTTTGCCTTTGACATCACAAACAGATCGCTCTGCATGGTTTGCGCCTACCAGCTCCTCCTCTGTGCTCTGTTCCCTCCCACATCCTTGCTTGACCTTCCAACCTCTCTTTCCCTTGAAGCACTAACATTACCTTTGTTGTGTTTAGCTCTATTCACTAGCCAATCAGAGTCAAGCACTTGATCATAGAGGGCACGCCTCTTAAAAACAAGCTGTTCTTCAGAGGGCAGAGAATGATTGGCAACATGTGGCCAAGACATTATGGAATTTTAAGAGGATTTTTGTGGAAAAACTTACAAGACTTCCATTTTGACATACAAGAATATAATAACTTGCAAAACGTCAGCACATTTTGGGACCTTGAAAGTGGACAAAGGAAAAAAACAACTAAAAACGGAAGGGGAACTCTTTGATTGACAGGCAATTCCATGGGAGATCAACAGCTTTGTACCTTTTGCTGCGATATTGTTTGTGTGTCTGTGTGTGCGCGCGCGCGCGTGTGTGTGTGTGTGTGTGTGTGTGTGTGTGTGTTTACACCATGTTTCCCTACCCTGCTGGGGACCAAATGTCCCCACAGGATATGGAATTCCAGATGTCTTCGTACTTGTGGGTAATTACAGAGAAATTTAGCTATTTTAGTGTCAGGGGTTAAAGTTAGGGTTGGGATAAGGTGGGTTATGTTAAGGTTAGGGGTTGGGTAATGGTTGGATATGTACTGTTGAGGGTCTGGGAAAGGGGTTGGGAATGAATGTAAATCTATGGAGTGTCCTCACTAAACTTGAGAGCAAACGTGCGTGTGCGTTTGCGTGTGTGTGTGTGTGTGTGTGTGTGTAGGTGAGTGTGTGTGCGTGCGTGCGTGCGTATGTGTCTGCGTACCAATATGTGTGTGTTGGTGTGCCTGTAGGTATGTGAGAGAGTGTGTGTGCGTGTGTGTATGTGTGGTTGTGTGTATCTGTGTCTGTGTCCCAGTATGTTTGTGCTTGTGTGCCTGTGGGTGTGTGTGTGTGTGTGTGTGTGTGTGTGTGTGTGTGTGTGTCTGTGGTTGTGTGTATCTGTATCTGTGTCTGTGTACCAGTATGTTTGTGTGTGTGTGTGCTTGCGGGTATGTGAGTGTTTATGTGTGTGTGTGTATGCGTGTGTGTGTGTGTGTGTGTGTGTGTGTGTGTGTGTGTGTGTGTGCTTGTGTAAGTGTTTGTGTGCCTTCAGTTTCCTCTGCCAGTGAGGTCATTTTAGCTAAATTGGATCAGAAAGGACTTGCGGTTGCTCTGCCTGCAGGGTGGCCGCAGTTCGATTGCGAATTAAAAATTCAGGTTGCGCGTGCTCTCTCTCCCCGAGCTTGTAAGGTCTTCCCTGGTTCTGTTCTCACTACACTAAACTTATCACTACATTACATTTATTTGTCAGACTCTCTGTCCAAATCAAGCCATAATAAATGCCTTAAGAAGCCCGTGGTGAAGCAGTGAGTCACGCTGTCGCCTCACATTGAGAAGGTTGTGGGTTTGAATCCCAGTCCCGGTCTGTCTGTATGGAGTTTGCATGTTCTCTCTGCGTTTTTGTGACTTACCCTCAACGTACTTCAGTTTCCACCTGCAGCCCAAGGACATGCACGCCAGGCTAATTGGAGACTTGAAATTGCCCATAGGTATGAGTGTGTGCCTCTAGCCCATTGTATGCTGGGGTAGGCTCCAGCCCTCCCAGGACCCTACCTGGGTGTAAGCAGGCTTGATGATGAGTGGCTAGACAATCATTATAACAGCTACAAAGAAGAATAGTTTCAGGTTATCACAGGGATAGAACACTAGCAGATTATGTGAATGTGTGTGTGCTGGTGTGCGTAACATCCTGGTACTGTCCGGGTGCGCCCCAGTTTACCGGAAAACAGAGGTCCGCTACTGACCCACTGTCTACACAGCTGTCACTCTTCCTGTGCTTTGCAAACTCGCTGCTACAGCTGTCGCCACTGGTGGGATAATGGGTGTCTGTCTGCCTAATGGGCCTGTTTGTGTTCTTCTGATAGAGAAGTGTGCAGGGAACGCTCTGGTTTGTGGGATTGCGCTTTTGTGATCTCTCTCTCTGTCTCTCTCTCTCTCTCTCTCTCTCTCTCTGGGGATGTTGATTTTACAGGATTCTCTGTTGATTGCTTTAGATGGTTTTAAGAGCTTTGCCTTTTAAGGGTTTCACTGCCTGTTCAGTGTTCCCTGAGGCACTGAGTTTAAATCTAAGGCAGCCATAATGTAATACGTGTTTTAGGATGGTGGAAATTAAAGAGAGGAGAGGAGAAATGTCTGAAGTCCTCTGCTCCTGTTCTCTCTCTCCCTTCCCTTCCCTTCTCCCCTTTCTCATCCTCTCCCTCTCTCTCTCTCTTGCTCTTATTCTCTCTCTTTCTCTATAACCCTCATACTCTCTCCCTTATTCTCTCCCTCTGTCAAAATAATTAAATTCAGTTCAATTCTCAAGGCTTGGTTGGCATGACTGAATACAATACAATGTTACCAAACCATATTAACACAAACTATACAACAGTGATAAATATGAATAAACCATATATGCTGTAATAATACAAAAGGGCATGGAAAACAAGAGGGGCTATCTCTCTCTCCCTCTCATCCTCTCCCTCTCTGTCCCTTTCTTACCCTCCTCCTCTCGCTCTCTCTATCCCTCTTCCTCTCTCTCTGTCTCATTCTCTCTCCTCTCTCCCTGTCTCTTTCAGGAGGGGGATGCCCTGTGTGCCATGGAGAAGGTGTGCAGGCAGCTGACGTATCACCTGAGCCCTCACTCGCGCTGGAGGAGGCAGGGGCTGCTGAAGAGGAAGCCCCAGGCATGGTGAGCTGAGGGTGGGGCTGTATGGGGGTACACAGAGGGCTCTGTGGAGCTTCAAGAGGGAAGAGCACTTAAGGCTAATTCACGGTTTTCGTATCTGCGAAATGATCAGGCCGTGGACGCGTCGCTTCAATTTTTATATTTTTGCCCCTCAGCTCCGACCATGGGGCAGAGGGGTATTGTCGTCACGTGTGATGTCCGTCCCTCTGTCTGTCCATCTGTCCCGTTTGTCTTCCGCAGGATAACCTGAAAACGCCTTCGTCAATTTATATTCATTCCAAACAATCCAGGATCTGAGGGGTAATGCCCACTGCCCACTGTTACATCCCCATTGGTCTAGGGGTGAAGGAATTAACAAATAACCAGATGGTAATTGGTTGAAGTGACGGTGTAGGTTTAATGCAGGAGTTTTGTGAGTAAATTGAATAACAAATGAGTGGCTGGTACACAGTTGAGAGGGAAAACAAAGGACCGAAATGGCGCTACTCAAATGAAATAAAGAACCAAAAACGGGCTTAACCAAGTGTGTAAAAAGAAGGGAGAAAATAAACCACAGCAGTGAGTAGCACCACTAAACCAAGATTAACAAATTGCAAAACAAGTGCTTTTATCTAGTCCTGTCTCCAGAATAAAAACACAAACAACCGACCGAGTTATACTCTCGAATTACAGTTTCAAGTCATTACTGTATGCTTCGTACGGTTGTCTAACAACCGATAAAGCAACGAGTAACCACCAGCAAACGAGTTACAGGTTCAAGTCCTTATACTTCATATGATTGTTTAACAATCTGTGCTTCGTACAACTGACAAAGACAACGAGTAACCATTGGAGTGTAAGTTACAGATTCGAGTCATTATAATTCATATGACTGTCAAACAATCAATATTTCATACAACTGACAAAACAACGAGTAACCATCAGAGTGAAAGTTACAGATTCAAGTCATTATACTTCATACGATTTTCAGTAATCAAGGTAGACGAGACAACGGGTAATTGTAGAGTTTAACAGAACAGGATGGACTGCTCGCATTAAATCACAGCCGTCTCAAATGTGCCTTTGACAGATCGCTTTATAGAAGAAACGCGGTGTGTTGAGCGGGGATTGGAGGAGGACAGGAACACCGGACCAATTAGGCACGTCAGCGAGCAGGCAGCGGAGCAGACAGGAGGCTGGTGATAGGCTGGGCTGGGTTGAGCACCAATGAAAAACAAGGGCTCGTCCAGAGTAATTCGCATGAATGACAGATATTTGGAGGCAAAGGGAGATTAAATCACGGGGGAATGGAGACGGACTCACTGGGGTCGTAACACCACTTTGCAGGGCTATTTTTATGCTTTTGCCCTGTCGATAGCTATGGCAAGAGTCATGACGTTTTCGGGTTGTCCAGTCAGCCATACATCCATTTATACGTGCATCCGTCTCAATTCCTTCAAATTTGGCGCAAATTTCTGCTTGGACTCAAATTGAACTGATGAGTTTTTATTGGTCGAAGCTAAAAGTCGCTGTGACCTCAAATCCATCTTGTTGTTGTGAACGTGATGTGTCTGGGACTCCAGGAGGGATTTTTTTCTGAAGTTTGACACAAATGTCTAATTGGACTCAAGCATGATCTGAAAAGATGTTGGTGGTCAAAGCTTAAACATCAAGGTGACCTCATGCTCATCCCAATCTCAGTCCCGAAAAAGTTATTAATGGGCCATTTATTAAAACTGCTGTATTCATGCAATTTCATAGCTAGAAACTTCAAACATTCTCTGCAGCTTCATATTAGGGCAGATTCTTCATTTTTACTCCTGGATAAGCAAATGTCAGGGGTATTGTGATGAGACTCGAGCATCTCTCTCTAATCAATCAGTCAATCAGTCAATTTACCCTTAGCTCGACTACAGGCGGTAAGATATGATCTTGGCCTGAATGACCGGTACCTAATTTACAAGCAGCTTATCCACAAGTTAATTATAGGGTCACTTTGATTAAAGTTTTCTTGATGATCTCCCACTTCTATCCTTCCTTTATCATTTCTTATTTTTGTTTGATAGACTTCCATTCATTTTTGAAAGCCCTAAAACTCCCACAGTTTTATGGCCGGGCCCTCCAAACTTTGTAAACAGCTCCAGACTGTCCTAACGGATGGATTTCAATGTTTCTGTAACCCTGCCTGCCCTTTTTCTTTTTGCTTCACCCTGTCCTTCAGTTAAGTCCATTCATTTACCAAGTTTTACAACTTCCCAGCTAGAGCCTTCAAACTTGCTTCACATTTAAGACTTTCCTAAAGGATGGATGTTGATGTGACTGCCCTCTGTACCATACACATTCACCCAGAGATATGGAGCATTCTTTTCCTTTTTTTAATCTCTCCATCCCACATATGACCTGCATGGAAGATCTTTGAATGTCTTCTATAACATTTGAACTGTTCGTCATGGAGAGTTGGGGATTGGGTGGAACTCAGGAAAGAATCACCTGTTAAATGGTGAAGTCCCACCCCTTTTTCTCATTGGATTTTTATGATTTCATAATTAGAGGATCATTTTTCATGGGATGTTGGGAGCTGGGTTGGATTTGGGAAAAGGTCAAATGTTAATAGTTGAGCTTCAGGTGATTGTTGTTGCACTATGTGACCAAGCTGTCTATCAGTCCTCAAATAGAACACAAGCTATTATTTTTGGGGAAGCGCAGTGTCAATTTTTAAAGGTGACAAAAGGTGTACCCCAAGGTTCCATTCTTGGTCCAATTTTATTCAAAATTTATTTAAATGATATTGCTCGTAATGTAACTAATTGCAAGGTTCATGTTTATGCTGACGACACAGTGCTTTATTCCTCTGCTCCAACATGCTTACAGGCCCTCAAATACTTACAATCTGCTTTTAATATTATACAGCATGCTCTAGCTGATCTTAAACTGGTTTTAAATACTGATAAAACAAAGTTCACGATCTTTTCTGCACAGAATACAATTATGCCAGGTGACTCAATTTTCTCAGTGACTAGTGCTCAAATTGAGCAGGTTCAGTCTTACAAATATCTGGATATCTGGTTGGATCATGACTTCTCTTTTAAAACGCATGTGTCCAACCTGCCCAAGAAACTTAGAAAATTGGGTTTCTTTACAGAAGCAGGTACTCTTTTTCTTTGGACAATAGGAAGAGGATTGTCTAGGCAATATTACGCATATTTGATTACGGAGATGTCCTTTACAGACATGCCTCTATTAGCAAGATCCTTGGATGCAATCTATCACAGCGCATTGCGCTTCATCACAGGTGATGGTTTTCAAACCCATCATTGTGCTTTATATCATTCTGTAGGGTGATTTTCCCTTCATTTTAGAAGGAAGTTACATTGCATTTTATTTCTTTATAAAGTTTTGCTTGGCAAAGTTCCCTCATATCTTACGAAGCTCAGATCCATCAAAATCAGAAGTCAGCATACCAGATCACAAGAATGGATTAATTAGAGGCTCCCAGGACTAGAACAAATTTGGGAGGTACCTCTTTTAGTGCATTCGCTCCTTGTATGTGGAATAATTTCCAGGATACCTTGAAGCTAGACTGCCTTATCCCCTTTGTGTCATTCAAGAAATTAGTGTTGGATATATTGCTTCTAGAGGCCAGACATGTTTGCTTTTAGTTTATGGTATGATTTTTATATATATATATGTATATATATATATATTTTTTTTTTTTTTTTTTCTAGTTTAAAAGTTGTTATTCCTTTAATCTGAAATTGTTGTTTGTGACTTTATTGTATTTTTATGTGTGCTGTTTGTCTTTAACCTTCCATTGTAATCATATCCCCGAACACCGAATGGCGTTTCAGGGATATGCCGCCGCCGCCATCCTACGTTCTAACATGATAACTTCAGTAATATTTCTATCAGAAATTTCAAGTTTTGCATTTAAGTAAGTATCATAAAGAGGAAGAACTGATTCGATTTTGGACAATTTACAATCTCAAGATTGGCCACCAGGGGCCAAAAACTGAAAAATCACTGTCTTTAACATATCTCTGGAAATATTTGTCCGATTGACCTCAAATTAAGTGGAAATGAAAGGTCATGACCTGAGGATGTGTCCCACGATGACAGTATACCTGTTTGGTTCAAAATTTTGACACAAGGTGGAGCTTTGTCACATAAAATTCACCATTTTTGCCATATCTTTGGAACCATTTGTCCAAGTGACATGAAACTATGAGCAACTGCAAGGTCATGACCTCAAGTGTCACATGATGACATCATACCTGTATGGTTCAATATTTTGCCACCAGGTGGAACTTTGTGATGGAAAATTACCATTTTGGCCGTATCCTCAGAACCATTTGTCCGATTCACCTGAAATTAAGTTCAAATGAAAGTCTAGTCAAGGTCTATTCGAGGATTGAGGAATTGGAGGATTGGGAGCTTTTGGGGATATACCCCAAGCCGTTGCCTCTGGCGGCATAAGCCTAGTTGTATTTTTGTAATCAGGGCTCCCCTGCAAAAGAGACTTCTGTCTCAGTGGGACTTCCCTGCAATAAAGGTGACTGATTGATTGATTGATTGATTGATTGATTGATTGATTGATTGATTGATTGATTGATTGATTGAGTCCTCTGCACTCCCATGTAAAAATGGTCTCTAAGTAAAGACGGCATGTTTCTCCCCAGAAATTATTCTCTGGATTCATATTGTCCTTGTCAATGTAGTGCTGACTACCTTGCCGGAAAGTACATTTAATGCATTTTATCAAATTACATCAAAGTCCTTATTACATATGTCATATGACTCTAGACACACATGGATGTAAAATACTACTTTACCGGGGGACATACAGCAGTGAGGCAATAATTCTAGGTTCTGTTGTGGCAGACACGTCTACATAGAACCTCAAGGCATGTGTGCTGTGAGTGTGAAGTGCTATCCTGCCCGACCTAGTTCTGTGCACTCAGTTTTGCACAAGCCCCAGTGAACATGCTCAAGCCTACGGGGACACAGAATTTTGGAAGTGCACGGACAGCCCTCGTGGACCGTGCAGATAACAAAATTTGCGTCATGGGCACCATCTGCGTGCAAATCATAAATTAGCATATACTGTGCTAGCTACAGGGCATACCAGGACCATACCAGCCAAGACTCTGGTGGAATCCTGAGAGTGGGGTTTGTAGAAGCGTGACGTTTCACACATGCCTCTTCATATGAGTATACTCTATTCCTTTATCTTATAGATTTAGTTCCTGTTGGGCCACCTCAGCCACTGGGCCTCTGTTCTAAATTCTAATAGTTACTCTGCTGTTAGTTATTCTGTTATACTGCTCTACCATTGTTTTATTTCCCATTCATGTTTTGTACCCTGACTGTGTACAGTATTGTTATGTTTAATGTCACGTTCCCCTTGGGACATAGATTTTGATCTAAATGGGTATTCCATGTTAGACAGGTTAAATTAAAAGGTTGATAAAGATTTTGAAACCGGCCTGCAGATTCTTATGAGTTTTTAAAGACTAAGAAAAACCCTGAGATAGTGGTTTTTGTTTTTTTTTGCGGGAAATGTGCATTTCGGCATAAAATAGAGCGCTACAGTGTGCCATTTCATGGTCTTTATTGCTGAAACAACTCAAATAATGATACCATGCCTGCTTGCTTTGGAAATGCAGCCTGTTCAATGAACCTCGGGGCAGACCTGAAAGGGACCTTAATTTAGCCCAGCAGCTTGACAACAGGCCATCTCCATGCAGCTGACCAATAAAAATGAAGTCCTCAAAATATTCCATGTTTTTAAATCAAACTAAACAGCTGAGGCCTCAAACTCCAGTCCTGGAAGGCGGTAGTGTCTATGGGCTTTTGTGATTTCCATTCAATCAGCAGCATATTCCGGCCTCGCTAATAAGGTATGTGGACTCCTTAGCCAATCAGCAGCTTGAATCATGCACTTAAGTGCAGGAACAAACCAGAAGCTGACAGACACAGTGGCTCTTGGGAATTGGAGTTTGATATCCCTGGCCTCACGACAGATACCCCAAGATATCTCTGACATTCTGACTTCAGCTCTTTCAAGAGCTGCTTTTCTGAATTCGGCTTTTTCAGGAGCTGCTTTTCGGATGAGCAGCACGAGGACGGAAGTGTGCGCACGAGTTTTGTTTTTGATTTTGAGTAAACTGAACCGCCTTTGATGCAGTGGGGGGGTTGTCTTAAAGGCCATTATGGTGAAGTCGTTAGCAGTTCCTAATTCCTCGGTCTCCCCAGGTAGTCTCCGGAGCGCATCCGTCTGTGTTTATCGCATCAGCTTGTCCCAGAGGAGCCCCGACACTGATGCAGCCCCTCGCATGAGCTCCTCTTCCTACAGCTCCTCTAATGAAAATGCGCTGGATTAGTGCTGCCCACGCACTGCCAGGGAAGGGAGGGGGGAGATATAGCTGAGTCTCCTCTGTTGGTTTGAGTGAGGAGCTATCAGCCTATGAGACCACGGCCAGTCTCTTCCAATACAGAGATAGGACTGAAGACCTGCTTCCTTTATACCGTTCAGAATCACGGTCTCTGTCTTTGTCTCTTCCTCTCACTCTCTCGATCTCTCCCTCACTCTCTCACTCTCTTTGCATCTTTTCCCTATTCCCTCTTTCTATTTGTCTGTCCTCCTCTCTTTTTCTCCCTGCCTTCCTCTCTCTCACTGTCACTCTCTTTTTCCTTATTTTCTTTTACCCTCTCCCTGTCTTTATTTCTTCACCCTCTTACTCTCCCTTGTCCTCTTTCCTGCTCTCTCTGTCGCTCACTCTTTTTCCCTCTCAGTCATTTTTTCTTGGACCCTCTCTCTCTCTCTCTCTCTCTCCCCCTCAGTCTTTCTCTTCCTACTGTTCACTGGCAGAGCTGAAAAAAAAACTGGCAGATGTTAGTAAATTATTCAGCTAAGAAATGGGAAAAATGCTGCCCCTCGGAGCACCAGTCTCTCGTTCCTATTTGAAAACGGTGAACGGTCACCCTGACCGCCCACACAGAGCCGTCCGTATGTGAGTCTGTGAGATTATATCCCTCCTGCACCGGCCATGGTCCTGGTTGAGGACGCGTGGGTAATCAGGGCGGCTCTAGGGCTCTTCGTCCCCGGAGTTTTTATCTCCAAATTTTTCTTCCCCCAACTTTTCGTCCCCATGAACTTTTCATCCCCAGACTCTTCATCCCTGCATTGTTCATCCCCAGTAATGCTTTGCCCTTTTCCTGCATTATAACACTATCCCTAACCCTAACTCTTTTATCATGGTGATCTGTCCTTCGTCCGTCCGTCCTTCCATCTGTCAACAATGGTGGCACTTTTTTTTTTTTAAGCTTACCGGCCCTATGGGCGTTCTCTGGATTCATATAGTCCTTGTCTAGCGTTCATCGTCAGTCGTCCGTCGTCTGGAACATTTTTTTTTCATTTTTTTGGTTGATGAATTTTCGTGTAAATTTGCAATAACATACTACTAGACCAAATCTCCAGATGTTTTTCTCTGGCTCCAATGTTAAAGATAGAACTGAGAAATTTTAAAAAATTATTTTTGAAAACTGCGCAATACATTTTTTTCTAAATCAGGCAATCAACTTACCTTGGTACCGTTGATGTACAATGCGAGCACCATTTTGATTGAATTGACAGAAGTGGGTCTTGTGGGGGCGCTGTACTTTAACATTGGGTCTTATGGAAATGGGCCAAATTGCCTGTGGAAGCTAAATGGTTGCAGATAGAGATTAAGTTTGTATTATTGACATATAGGAAGTAATATATGACCTATATTTTCGCTGTGTTAAACCTTGAAAGGTCAAACTTGGGGTAAAGGAAAATGTTAGAATTTTCAAAGGTTTCTAGGCTTGAAAATATTGAAGATTGGACACTTGAACACTTATTGGAAGTACTTTCATTTGGTGGCCTTGAACTTGACCTTCGGCGACCTTCGAAGGTCAAACTTCTCGTAGTGAAATTTCAATGACTTCTATCACCAAAACTATTACAGATAGAGCTTAGGTTTGTATTGCAGCATACAGGAAGTCATGTATGAAGTTTCATTTGGTGACATTGAACTTGACCTTCAGTGACCTTGAATGCCCAAACTTCACAGTGAAATTTCAATGACGTATATCAGCAAAATGGTTACAGATAGTTTTGGTTTGTATTGGAGATACCTAGGTTTGTGTTACTGACATCTAGGAAGTCACATATGAACTTTCATTTGGTGACATTCAACTTGACTGTCAGTGACCATTGAGGGTCAAACTCGACAGTGAAATTACAATGACTTGTATCAATGATCTGTGACCACCAAAATGGTCACAGATTGAGCCAAGGTTTGTATAGAGACATTTAGAAAGTCATATATGAAGTCTATTTACTGACCACAACTTGACATTCTGTGACCTTCAAAGTTCACAATTGACTTATTGACATATTATAATGACTTGTATCACCAAAACTGCTTCAGCGCTTAGGATTGTATTTCAGAACAGTGGTGGATCCAAGGGGGGGCGCACAGGGGCACACGCCCCCCTTTTTCGCAGAGAAGCGAAAAAACTAACCACGCATTCTTCTTTGTATAATTCCAGATGTTGAGCATACATGCGAGAATTAGCTTCAGCCATCATATCAGACAATCTCCTGGTTCATAACCACTACCTTGAAACTTTAACTTCACTATTTCGGTTGTCTTGCATCATGGCAAATTTATTTGGATACAATTGTTTATATTTGCTTTATGCGATAGGAATGACCAAGAAACTCTTTTCTTGCAAATAAAAAGCGATACATGGACTTAAGCTATGTACAATTTATTTAATTTTGTTGTTTTCATCCTAAAGTTTAAGAAGGCAGGCTTGCTGGGAAATTTGTTCGACCAATGGCCTTGCTTGTCCCCTGTTGGGGTAAAACGCGTTTCAGTGACTACAGACGAAAATGTCAGAAAGCAATGGAAAGGTGGAAAAGCTTAGAGAATAAAGTAAACTCACATTTGAGGCTCAGCCTCTCAAATGCAAAAAAAAGACCAGCTGTTTGGCCATGATGATCCTCATTGCAAGCAGTTTTCATTTGCAGGGGCACATGGAAGTGGTAAGACTATCATTAAATTAATGGTCTATCGCAAGTATGCGTTCGGGTAAAATTTGCTTGAGCTTACAAAAGGACCCCACTGTTGGACCAGTTTTTCATAGCCTACTATTTGATGTATATTGATTTGTTGTTTTACGGTGCCCAATAAAATTTGTCCTGGAATACTTTTCACATTTTCCATTCCAAAACCCAGTCTTGACATTCAGAATCACCCGTCATCAAACTTGTAACCAGCAAGCACTGCGGTTCTGAAGCTAGTGAGCTATTCTATGCTCTTTAGAGTCTGTAAGTAAGATATGTAACATTATTTTACAAAAGTAAAATGGTTATGTATGAGTCAATCCAAATAGTTCAATTTTTTGAAAAAAAATCTAAATGGCCCTAAAGTCACATTTCTTTTTCACATTCATTCATGTAAATATAATAATAATAATAATAATAATATTTCCGTAAAAAATAGTTTATATCTTGTTAATGTCATGTTTTAATATAGGAAAGCATCATTGTATTAAATTTTTATCAGGACATCTTTTGGATGAATAGGATCTTTAACATAAATAAAATGGTTTGTTTTTGGACATTACCCACCCAACCACTGCCTCCAGATTAGTAAATTTACTCACGTGCAGAAATTCAACTTAATGGTGACTTGTATTATGTGTATGACAACACTTCCTACTCTCACAGCACTTGAGAGTATTTTGGAAACATTAAAGTCTCATCTTTTAGAACCATTTTGAAAAAAGAAAATCACAGCATTGTAATAACTTTTTACATGCTGTTGATGGTGGTATCTTTTACTAAACCTGGTTTAGGGACTGGGGGGGGGGATTTGGTGATCTGTTAACATTGAGAAAATCACAGATGCATATAGCCACTGGGTTTACATGTTAGATACACACTACAATTATTTTGTTGGAGGCTATTTGGTGTGATATAAACTCAAAAACTAAAAATATCAATTTTTTGTGGGAAATATAGTCAAACTCTTTCACTGCTTGTGGTGATTTTGTCAACATTTCTGAAACATTAAAACCTTTGAAAATCGCTCGAACCATAGCACATCGGTATTCACTGGAAAGCTCTCATTAAGCACATTCCAATGAATACCAACGATGAATACCAAAGATTTTCTCCTCTTTGAAATTTTGACTAAGTCACTAACAGCAGTGAAAGGGTTAAGGTCACAAACTTTGACAGTAAACTGAAAGTCTTAGGTGAAGGTTAAAGTTGTCAGTTTATGCAAAACTGCATAAACTGCAACAGCACTTTGAAAGTTTGTTAGCTTAATTTTTGTAACCTTGGGAGGAAAATCATTGAACACAGAGGCCAGATGTTTCTCCCAAGATACCAGGAAAACGTATTTTCAACACATTAATTTTTAAATTTTTTTCTGGGGGAGGGTCCCCAGACCCCGTCCTTTTTGTGCCCCCCTTTCAGCAATTCCTGGATCCGCCCCTGCAGAAGGTCTAAAAAATGTATGTGAACTTTTATTTCGTGACCTTGACATTGATTTTCATCGATACAAATGTCAAACTTCATCGCTGTATCATCGCTGTAAGACTGCTTGCTGGTAAGCTACAGGACCCTTGGTCCTATTTTTTATCATTAGGGGAGCAAAAATCGGGGATGAAAAGTCCGGGTACAAAAAGTCCTGCAACCAATCAGGGGCGGCTTCACTGACAAAATCAGCCCCTGACTCTCTTCTCCTTCTCCGACAGAATGATGTCATGAACTGATTTAGCAGCTGCACATGCTCCAAGTATGGGGTAACCGTTCCGAGGGTTCAATCGTGCTTACCGCCACGACCAGATACTAGACTGGTGCTGTGCCGATGTACAATAGCCTGTGTTTGTGCGTATGTGTGTGTGTGTGTGTCTGTGTGTATACCTAGAGTGTGTTTGCATTCATGCACATTTGTTGATATATTTGCACATGTGTTTTTTCAGCATGTGTTGGTGTGTAAGTGAGTTTGTATACGCATGTTTGTATGAGTATGTACGTGTGTGCAATGTACAATGTGTGAATATGCATTTGTGTGCATTTGTGCATTCTTAAGGTAAGTGTGTACGCACAAGTCTTTGTGCGTAGGTGTGTTTTTATGGCCGGAGTGTGAGCGCATTTCTTAGTGAGTGCGTGTGTGTGTGTGTACGTGTATGTGTGTGCGCGCGCACTCAAGTATATGAGAATGTGTGAAATGGGCAAATTTTTTATACATTCAACAGGAGGCAGACCCTGGGGAGTCGGTGAGCATTAGTTGTATCCTGGCTTCACTAATTCTTTCACCCTCCGCTGAATGAGGGGATCAGAACGGTGCATGTTCCACTTCACGGCCTCTGTCCCCTCTCCCCTCCCCTCCCCTCCCTTCTCCCTCTCCCTCTCTCTATCTCTGCATTCCTCCCATTCCCTGCTATTGTTACCAGTATATAGCCGTAATGGAATGCCAGGTCTTTTTACGGCGCTAATACGATTAGCATTCTGTTCCTCGTCTGGCTTTTGTTGCGCACCATCGGTTAGCCCTCGTCTCGCTTCATGTGAGTAGTCCTCTAAGAGCACTCATGCTCAATCAGAAAGTTCCTTTGCTGCTTGTGCTGTGCCCTGCCTCATCAATGATACTCATTCTCTGAGAAAAAGATTTCCATTACTTTATTCATCTAACTGAAATGAGGGCCAGCGATTCGATGTGACTCTCTCTTCTCCCTTGTCTGTTTAATGGGTGGTATTACAGACTCAAGATGATCTCACCGTTTCATATCCCAAACAAAGAACAATTACTGAGCCAGGACAGCTAATCAATCTCAGCACCGAGAACCGATTTCCCGGTGCTGGCAATTACCAAAGTGTGGACAGCAAATCAAACTCAGAAGTAAAAGGACTTGCCACTACTAACTACAGCACTGTTCATGAGAGAAGGATAAAAATTGCTCTGAATGGATCTGATATCCAGAAAGCCAACAAGGCAAGCTGTGCATGTGTTTGTTTGCTGCTAATGACTACAAGGATCTGGTTTCCTTTCTGTCTGTGGCAGATGACTTTTGACTGGAGGTTGGTCATTAAGAAGCACTTAATACAGCTTTCAGCCTGAAGGGAAACCCCTTATCTCATATCCGGTTCAGTTAGGTCTCAACCTCAGTGTAGATTACATCCTACTGAACCTAGGCTGCCTGCATCTGCACTTGTGTGCATTTTCTCATAGGGGAAGAACAGGAGGAGGCGTTGTGAAAATACATCCGTAGTTAGAATAAGCTTGTCCCTATCCTTTCCTGCGAAATGTCATCACAAAGCGGAGCAGAAATGGGCATTCAGATCAAGAAGGGCCGTCATTTTCCTGTCACAGAATTATCCAATTCATTTGTGAAATTGAAGTATTGGACTGTTTCTAGAACTGTGTCAGTTCTGGTCCTCTGGAGTTCCCCTAGAGTTCTTCCCTTTACTACATGACTTGGCGAGCTTCTCTTTATGACCCCTAATTCTGCCAACAGAATTGAGCCTACATCGTCTATCACATTTCACTTTGTTAATCCCTTTTACTCTTTCAAGAGCCTTCCATTCTATTGCCCAGCACATGACCTGTTGGCTTCAGCGGAGATACAGTCGGTTTTGTGGGCACAAGTACGGCTGCTGTAATTCTGCCCTTTTGACTTGATATTGGAAGCAGAGTCCCACATTACCTTCACTGAGAATGACTATTTTGTACTTAGGTGTGTGCCTGGGCACTATGAGTGTGATGGGCGTTGGCAGTAGGACGCCAAGGGCAGTGGCCAGAAATAAAAGGAAAAATCAGCAGCATGCTGAGAGACTAAAAGAGAAAGAAATCACGAGAGTCGCACTACCAACGGACCTGACGCCGTCCGTGGTCGACAAAAAGCGAGCTCGAAAAAAGACAAAAGAAAAGGGAAATAAACCAAAGGATCCCTTACTCACTAACACTTATCCTGTAATGCAGCTAAAATCCTGACAATACTCTCTCTCAAAAGACCTTTCCGGCTAAAGCACCAAGGTGAAAATGACACTCTAGCAACACGAGCCAGGCAGAACAGGAGCTTAAATAGAGACCGGGTAATGCCCCCAATTAATGCAAGATGGCCCAGGAATCCGATGGCAAGCAAAACGATATCGTCCCGGACGAGAGTAACAAAAAGGAGCTCTCAAAGCTCCAAAACCATGACAGGACCCCCCCCTCTAAGGGACAGCTCCAGAAGTCCCCAAGGAACCCCGGGCACAAAACTCCGAAATTAGTGAGGGGTCCAAAATAACACGCGCAGGGACCCAGCACCGCTCCTTGGGACCATATCCCTCCCAGTCTATAAGGAACTGGACCCCACGACCTACACGCCTCTCGGCCAGAATACGGCGCACGTTATAAACCGGCCCACCCACCACCGTTCGTGGTGGCGGCGGAGGTGTGTCGGCAGGTGCCAGGACACTGGTGCTAACCGGCTTAATCCGAGAGACGTGGAATGAGGGATGTATGCGTAAAGATCTTGGGAGTTGAGCTGCCGGATAGCTCACTCGGTTAAGGCATTGCGCTGCAATGCAGAGGTGTCTATCACGTTGCGGGTTCGAGCCCCAGCGTACCCACCGGCAGGGGTCGGCAGCTTTTTCAGAGTAGCGCACAATTGGCGATCGCGCTACAGGGTTTCAAATTGGGAAGGGACTGCCGGATTTGGGTTAAGAATAACAGCTTTGTTCGTTGCTCCAGCGCCTCCGGTTGGCCAGACGGGCGCTCGTCAGGAAGACTCTGGGTTTGTTCACGTCCGGGTATCCTCCGCCCTCGTTCGGAACTTACGAGGATTCGACCAATGAGTGTATAAGAATCAGTGGCTGACGGACACGTGCTTCGGAGAGCCGTGAGCTGTCTTCACTATCCTGAGTTGGCAGCAAGGGGTCGCATACGAGCAAGCTTTGTACATAGTTCACTAATTGGGCATTCCAGATTCGGGTGGGATTGGAGATGCCAAATTTTTAGAAAAAAAAAAAAAAGATCTCGGGAGTTTCAGCTGGACCGTGACTGGATTGATCTTCCGCACTATTTTGAACGGGCCGATATAGCGGAGCGCCACTTTTCAGGATTCTACCTTCAACGGGAGGTCTTGGGTAGACAGCCAAACTCTCAGCCCAACCCGATAAGACGGGGCCAAACGACGCCTTCTATCAGCAAAGGATTTTTGTTTGCGCCCCGATCGCAACAGCGAAGAACAGACTTTAGTCCAAACCGACCGACAGCGCCGAATGAACTGGTTAACTGAGGGAATTACAGTATCGTTCTCAGTCTCTGGAAATAATGTGGGTTGGTAACCCTCTTGGGCCTCAAATGGGGAGAGCCCCATGGAGGAATTACACAAAGAGTTATGGGCATATTTGGCCCAAGCTAGAAATCGACTCCACGATGAAGGATTATCCGACGTCAAACATCGAAGAGTGTTTTCAAGAGACTGATTCGTCCATTCTGTTTGCCCATTAGTCTCTGGTTGAAACCCTGAGGAGAGACTCACTGTGGCCCCCAGCTGCTTACAAAAAGCCTGCCAGGATCTGGCCGTGAATTGAGGACCTCGGTCAGAGACAACGTCCTGCGGGAGCCCATGTAAACGGAACACATTTTTAACAACGAGATGCGCTGTCTCCCGCGCCGAAGGCAGCTTAGGTAGCGCTACAAAATGAGCCGCTTTAGAAAACTGGTCAACAACTACCAAAATGACAGTGTTGCCGTCAGATACAGGCAGCCCCGTAATAAAATCGAGCGCGATATGTGACCAAGGGCGCCTGGGAACGGGCAAAGGTTGAGGCAGGCCAGAGGGAGGGAGGTGGGAAGTTTTATTTCTGGAACATATGCTACAGGCCGCAACAAACTCCCGAATGTCCTTCATCATTTACGGCCACAAAAACCGTTGGACAAGGAACTGCTTGGTCCGATGGGCCCCCAGGTGCCCAGCTAAGCGGGAAGAGTGTCCCCACTGAAGGACCCTCGACCTAACCCCAAGCGGAACAAATAAACAGCCAGGAGGCTCCCCCCCAGGACCAGGATCGGATTTCAATGCCTCCTGAACCACCGCCTCAACTTCCCATAGAATAGGTGCCACAATCTGGGCAGAAGGAATAACTGACTCTGGGGTAGGATCGCTATCCGTGCGATCGTATATACGTGACAGCGCGTCAGGCTTAATACTTTTAGAGCCTGGGCGGTACGTAAGCGTAAAATCAAAGTGGTTAAAAAACAATGACCATCGCGCCTACCTGGAATTACGCTGTTTGGTCTGCTGAATATATTGGAGATTTTTATGGTCGGTCCAAACCACAAAAGGGTGCTCAGCTCCCTCCAACCAGTGGCGCCACTCCTCGAGCGCCAGCTTGACCGCTAATAACTCCCGGTCACCAATACTATAATTGCGTTCGGCGGCGGACAAAGACCGGGAGTAGTACGCACATGGGTGAAGCTTATTATCCCAACAAGGACGCTGGGACAGAATAGCACCCAAGCCCACCTCCGAAGCATCTACCTCCACGACAAATGGGAGGGAGAAATCGGGCAAAACCAAAATAGGCTCCGAGCTAAATGTTTTTTTTAATTCCTGAAAGGCAGCATCAGCTGCAGGAGACCAAAAAAACGCTGAGGAGGAATTCTTTTTAGTGAGCGCAATAATGGGGGCTGCAACCACGCTAAAATTACGAATAAACCTCCTATAAAAATTAGCAAAGCCCAGAAAGCGTTGGACCTCTTTAACACTCTGCGGTGCAGTCCAATTCCTGACAGCAGCCACCTTGTTCGGGTCCATCCGCACTGACCCCTTAGAAACAATGAAACCCAAGAATGAGACAGTTTGGGCATGGAAAACACATTTTTCGGCTTTAACAAAAAGTTTGGCATTGAGCAGGGCTTCCAGTACACGTCTGACGTGTTGTTTGTGCTCCGACAGTGTTGAAGAAAAAATCAAAATGTCGTCAAGATAAACGAAGACAAATTTCTCCAACATCTCTCGGAGCACGTCATTGACGAATGCCTGAAACACCGAGGGGGCGATAACCAGCCCGAAAGCTTAGACCGATATTCGTAGTGCGCATCATTCGTGTTAAAAGCCGTTTTCCATTCGCCCCCCTCCCAAATGCAAATCAAATTATACGCATTACGAAGATCTAGCTCGTAAAAAATGACGCCTCCTGCAGATGTTCAAACGCGGAATTCATAAACGGAAGGGGGTATCTGTTTTTAATTGTGATTTTATTCAAACCCCTGTAATCAATACAGGGTCTCAGACCGCCATCCTTTTTCCCAACGAAAAAGAATCCCGCTCCAGCAGGGGACGTGGATGGCTGAATAAAACCATTGGCGAGAGCCTCCTGTTGTGATTCTGCTTTTTGCTCATGTTATGATTCTGCATTCTGCTGTCATGTTTAAGTTCTGTGCCTGGCTCAGCCATGTATGCTTTTTGTGTATAGTGACCACTGCCTGCCTTATGACTATTCTTAGGGTTGTGTTTTGTGTTTTGGCAATTTAGATTTCTTGTTTGTTTTTTCATGTTTAGATCATTTGGTTTCCATGTCATGTTTTCATTTCCATGCTTTGCACTTTGTCTCCCCTGTCTTGTCATGTGTGTATCTTTGCTCACGGTCCCTTGTCTTGTGTGCCACTCATTCGGGTGATTTATTGGTTTCTGGGTTTCAATCTTCTTTCATTATCTCGTGTTCTTCCTTCCTCTCTCTTTAACTGTCTTACTAACACATACTAACAGTTTATTGTTTTTGCTAGATACTAACCCACACTAACCTTGTATATTTGGACTAACTTACTAACAAGCACTTGGGATTGTATAGCTGCACTTACTAATTGACTAATGATCTCTCAGCTGTCGCCCAATTCTAGTCTCCGCCTCCTTGCCTATCACTAATTATCTCTGCTGCAAGTTTCTGTGGTTTTCCACTTATACTCTGTGCTTTCCTTTTCTTTTATCTTGGCACTTTAGTACTTCTTAACCGGAGCTGTTGTTTGTACTTAGGTTTGTCTTGTGATCCCTGTCTGCGTTTTGGCTACAGCCAAATTCATGTAATTAGTTTATCCCTCATGTGTCTCTCCCTGATCATTGTCACCATTGATTGCACCTGTTCTCCCTGGTCATGTGTTCTCCTGGATGTGTATATAAGATGTCTGTTTGCTTCACACTCTTGTCAGATCGTTCTCCCTAGTTTTCTCGTGCCACGTTTCTCGCCTTGATCTCTCAGTGTTTATCTTTCTGACTGGACTGTCTTTGATATCGAGCTTTGCCTACTCCCTGTACTTTTGCCGCATTCTTGTTTTTTGACCTCTTTTGTCTGACTACGATTTTTTTGTGATTGGTGCCCTGTGTATGACTCTGGATTTCGCCCTTTGGATTCTGATTTTGGATTGCGGACATTGTACTGTTGCCAGCTCTGTTGGGGGGTTTCCCCCTTCAGAAATAAAGCCTCCTTTTTGCATTTTACTGGTGTTTGCTCTTGGTTCATTTCGTAAAACCTCACACCTCCTGAATATACTCTCGCATAGCCTTACGCTCAGGTCCTGACAGAGAATAAATACAGCAAACCCCTCGGCGGACTTGTCCCCTGGATAAAGATTAATTTTGCAGTCGTACGGACGATGCGGGGTAACGTAGAGGCTCGTTGTTAACTGAACACCTCTGCCAGATCAGCGTAATCCCTTGGAACATTCGGAGGCAAGTCAAAGTTCAGGATGGCCCCAAATTCTTTACCCTGCTCAGAATCTAATGAATCCGTGACTGATTCCGAATTGCTAAAGTCCTCCAAAATGTCATCATCCTCTGGCTCTCACCAGTCAATTTGAGGATCCCAGTCTAACCCCTCCTCTGCCCCTTTTTCCAGTCTAGGAGGGTATGGAGCGATAACCTCCTCACACTTGCTCTCGGTGTCAGCCTGCCCCATAGCTTCACGTCCGAAATCATTATCATTAGTTCAAAATGAGTGCTACACTTGGGACCCCAACGGACGATAAGATTAATCTGTTCCCCCCAGCTGATACAAGGATCATGTATCCGTAACCATGAATGACCCAAAACTATTGAGAAAGTGGGGGACCTGATAATAAAAATCGAACCTCTTCAGACTGGCTACCAAAGGAGATGAACATTCTTAGTGGTTCTGAAACTTTGGTTATAACTCCCGTTCCCAGTGGGCGACCGTCCAAAGTTCTTACAGAACGTGATTGTGAAAGTGCAACAGTAGGAACGGAGTGCCTCCTAGCCCACTTAAAATCCATGAAACAATCAACAGCGCCCGAGTCCACGTACGCCTCAATGGTAAATCTTTAATCCTCGTAGAACTTACTGTTGGGAGTAAGTGTTCGGAAGAGAAATTCGGTCTGCCCCTCTAGCGCCCCCTGAATCGGTAGAGGGGTTTTCCGTTTCCCCAAAGCTTAGGACAACGTGGACGGATATGACCCGGCTTGTTTCAATTAAAGCAGATTACTCTTCTGCCTATGGGTCTCTTAGACTGACGGTCAAACGAACCGTCAACTTGCATGGGCTCAACCGAAGTAGAATCTTTAGTGGGTGGAATAGGAGATGCACATTTGCCACTAGCAATTTTAACCCCATTGTCAGCTAGCGGTGATCTATTTAGCTTTTCCCTTTTGCGTTCGCGTATGCAGTTGTCAATTTGTGCCGCAGTACGAACTAAAGAGTCTGAAGTCGAACAGGGTTCTAAAGTTGCCAGCACATGCTTAATCTCCTCCGTAAGGGCATGGCTAAATACTGTCACCAGAGGAGCCTCTGGGCAGCCTGTCTCTGTGGCCAGAGAACGAAAAGCAATAGAAAACTCAGCTGCGCTTTCTTTGCTCTGTTTTAGGTGCATTAAACGCGTAGCTGCGTCTTGACCAGAAATGTCATGATCGAAACAGACGCCATCTCCCTAACAAGGGCCTCTACAGAATTTACGACCGCTGAATTAGATCTAATTAGTGGGCCGACCCAATTGAGCGCTGTGCCAGCCAACAGGGATAATATAAATGCAACCCGAGAATCCTCATTAACAAAACGTGAGGGCTGTGCCCTAAAAAATATTTCACACTGGGCAATGAAGTCCTTACACTTTCCGGCCTCGCCACTGTATCTTTGGGGAAGTAACTTTGGTTCTCTGGGAGAATGTATGGATGGTGCTTCTGCTACTTTTTGTGGAGTTTGTAACATTAGAGATTTAATACTCTCAGACAAATCTAACAGGACGCTCTGCTGGTTCTGGAGAGCAGTCTTCTGCAGGTGTAATCTCTCAGCAAGTTCAGAACGCTGATTACAAAAAGCTGAAAGTGATTTAGCGAACCCAGCCAACATCTCTTGTTGGCTGGCAATAGCCCTCTTAATTTCAGCCACCGCTGACGCCTCCATTGTGGCTAGAGTGTACTCTAAGGGATTATAGTGCTGCTGAGTGGCACTTCAGTCGACATCCTGCTATGCAGGCGAGCCATATTTTTGAGCGTTATGATCACTTTATGCAAGCTCGTTGTGCGGAAAATGATGGGACCATGAACCCTAAAACCGTTCCAGCAAGTCTGTCCGAAGTGTTCGCTTCACTTAAGAGGTTGGTAGAATCGGATATTTGTTGGGCTCAATGGCCCAACATTATTTTATGGTGTGTCATGTTATGTTATCCTATGTTGTGTCATACTGTGATATGTTGCGTCCTGTCATTCGAGGTTGCTCTGTGTTGTAATTGTGTTGCGCTATATTAACAGCCACAAAGATCAGTTCTAATATCCACTAAGTTGTTTAAGAGCAGTAACCTACTGAGCATGACAGAGGCCAGTATTACCTCTCAGCAGAGTTCATTACAGCACATATGCGTCCTCCTGAGTGAGTCGAACAACAGGTCCAGACCTCCCTATTTGGCCGACTGGAGCAGGAGGTTTATAGGCCCCATTACAATGCATTAAATGCCGGTTTAGAATTAATTAAGTAATGAGTTCTGCCCACCGGGGTCCTGAAATGGCAGTGGTTTCTTGGCCAGAAGACATTACTGTTAAGCAATTGTCCCAGTGTGGAAGAGCTAATTTACACAATGTAGAACAATGGGTTGGAAATATGGGGAAAAAGCTGGCACAGTGCTCGATGCTTGGCTCTGTTTTCTAGAACATGCCTGGGCATAAAGTCATTCCACCAGGGAGTTTAGTTTCTTTGTGAAATTGGCAACATGTGTACAGTGACTCAGCATTATTCCATGACACAGTCCAGATACCGTAGCCTACATGCTTATGTACAGGGCCCTCCAAAATAAGAGGCACCCTTGGTAAACAGAAGTGAAAAAGGCAGTGTTGAACAGTAATGTAGATTACCATAATTAAAAACCTGGTAATACGCTGTACTGTAAACTTTTGTACTCTTTCTTGTAAGTAAGTTTGCTCAGATAAATTAGTTTGTTTTGCAAATAGGTTTATATCCCCTCTGTTTTCAGCACATTTCATTCCCTGCCTGTATTAGAGAGGCAGTACCGAACTGATACATGCTGTGCTTCATGACACTAGGGCATGTTTTGAGCTGGATCATTGACCATTCTTTGAGTGGCACTTTAATCTCTGAATCAATCCAGGGAGGGTTAAATCAACACAAAGTTCCTGTGAGAGGTGAACATTTGTTCAGTTTAGGAACGTTGTCAATAAATGTATCTTTGTTTGTTTATGGGTGTGTGTGTGTGTGTGTGCGTGCGTGCGTGCGTGTGCTTGGTAAAAGCAGGGCTTTCAACAATTGAAACACATAAGCTTTAGTCTTTTTTTTCTGTTCGTGTGCACAAGCATACACACACACACACACACACACACACACACACACACGTACACACACGCACTCCGCCCTCCCTGACAAACAATCCCTCCACTTCTATTCGTCTCCGTGCTAAAAATACACATCGGTCATAATGCTCTCTTGGTTCCTTTCATAGAATGAACTTCAATTCATTTCCTAAATTGAATTTGGATTACCCCGGCTCTGTACTGTAAATATTTGCTCTCAGTGTTAATTATCTTTAAAATGAAATGCCTGACACATTAAACAGATGCATGGACAAGCAGGCCCGTCCTCGTTAGCAAGGCAAAGCGAGTGAGGAGATGAGAGAAGGGGAAGAAGGGACATTATGGTCCCCCGGTTTTGGGGCTCTCAGCTAATATAGCACAAGGTTACAGGCGCCCTGCTCTCCTGTCACGAGTTCACCCGACGCGGCAGAGGGTGCTGACAGATTGTAATGAAGGTTACGCCATCTCATTCCAACTGACCTCTAAAAGAGCGTCCTTTGGAAGAGAAACGGTGAGGAAGAAGAGCAGAGATCAAAACAAGTCAAAGGTAATAATCCTTCTGAATAACTTGAACAGTGGCGTTTGCTGGTGGCACTTGTCAAAGCTCTTAATAGACGTCTTTGCCTCGTTCCTCTTCACTGCCTTCCCCAGTGCCTATGCCAGGATTGCTCAGGTTGTTTATGTTCTGCCAGTCATGTCTTGTGGGCGGGGTCCCTCGTGGCTGTAGTGTTTGCTTGGGAGGGGCACGTGGACTGCTCGGTGCTGATGTGTTAAAATAATGCTTTGCATGCAATAAAGCTGCCAGTCATATAGGTTCCCAGTTTTATGTGAGCGTATGTGTGGTAAGACACGTTTGCATGTTTGTGTATGTGTTTGTGGATGTGTGTGTGTGCCTGAACCTGCGTGACGTATGTACTTACATTTGTGTATATTGTGATGACGTGTGTACATCGATAGGTTTATGTTTGCATTTGTGTTTGCATTGTGGTTGTAGTTTTGCCAATGAAAGTGTTTATTTGTGTGAATGATTTTTCTTGTGTGTGAGTTAGTGTGTGTGTATGTGTGTGTGTGTGTCTGTTAGTCTGTGTGTACATGTTTAGTGGGCTTGTGCGTGTATGTGGTGCGTGTGTGTGTATGAATGTGATATGCGTGTGTCTGAATGAGTGTGTTAGGTGCACATATGTGCACATGTGTGTGCGTGTGTGTGTGGTATGTGTGTGTGTGTTTGAGTGTGTGCGTGTGGTGTGTATGTCTGAGCGTGTGTTTGCCTGTTTGTGGTGCGCGTCTCTATGTATATGTGTGTGTGTGTGTCTATGCTGCATCCTGTGTGTGTTCCTCTCCCTCCCTGTCACTCTGCGGTCAGTACTGTGTGTCACAGCGGTCTCGGGCAGTTGTGTGTGCAGTAGCTCATTAGTAACAGTCTGGGCCGTGCTGACAGGAGGAATATAAAGTGTGTCTCCTGACTGGTAGCTTGTGAGTACTTAGAGTCCTCAGAGATGGGGAGGATAAATTACTTAATGTATTGGTTTATGTAGCAGATTCTGTGCTAATTAGGGTGTTGTTAATATTCATATAACCATGGCAGCGGGCAGCAGGGTAGCCTTGAGATACAGTCGGTTGCTTGAATGGTATCTGTAGAGCAGCTGGTTTGATCCCCCTGTCAGGCCTACCAAAGAAAATGGCCAAAGGAAAACATGACACATTTCCACAAAACTTGGCACCAAAACAGTTTAAACCTGGGGTCATCAACCCTGTTTACTGGAGAGCTACCATGGTGTAGGTTTCTGCTCTACCTCCTATTCAGCACACCTGATTCAGCTCATTAGCTACTTAACAAGATCATGAGCTGGGTAATTAAGTAGCTAATGAGCTGAATCAGGTGTGCTGAATTGGAGGTAGAGCAGAAACCTACACCATGGTAGCTCTCCAGGACCAGGGTTGGTGACCCCTGGTTTAAAGTCTCTACATTTTCACCAGAAGCAAACTCATATAAATCGCATGGCCTGCAGCAAACCCAGAGATGAACTTATGCCTGAGTGTCCATGCGCTGTAACTCCGTCTCTGGGTTTGTTACAGGCGGTGAGTTTGCTTCTGATAAAAATGCATTGACTTAAAGTGTTGTGGTGCGAAGTTTAGTGGGAATGTGGCATGGTTTCGATTTTGCGTCGCTGGTGTTTAGAAAAAGGTAGACATCTGACAAACTTTTGTTACAGCTTGGTCGTTTTCTTTGGTCGGCCTGCCTGTGAGGCCAGGGATCTTGACACAAATCTGGAGAGAAGGAAGGAAAGAAAACACCTCTGCTGTCAGGCCCTTGGGCAACACACCCTTAACCTCAGCCCTGCCACGGGGCTTTACCCATGTTTCTCTCTCAATCTCTCCCTATTCGCCACTGTTCTATCTGCCATTTCTCCCAGGGTGCACCTGGAAAATGAAAAATGTCATCAAAAGAACATGGCTAAATAAAGCCAAAAAAAAAAAAAAAAACCCCGTTAAAACCTGAAGGCGTGATTTAAGACTAGCTGGTGCTGATTTATAAGCTGCGTCCGCTCCCATGCTGCTTCGACCACCATCATCTCTCCTGCTTGTACAGTATCTCTGCTGGTACAAAATGGACAATTCCTACGCAGGCGGAGACTATTGTACTTACATGGGAGAAAGAGATGAACGCATGATGACTGGCAAACAAAAAGAATGAAATTGAGTGAGGTTCCCCATGTTTCTTACAGTGCTTTTTCAGGGAGTGAATTCACTTAACAACACAGACACAAGACCTGCTTTTATGGAAATGTTTGCTGTGATTTAAAGCAGGGATAGAGGCAGTGAGGAGGTGTGATACTCAGGGGAGCCAGTATTATCGACCTTCCATTCCTCCTCTAACATAATGTTCACACGTCACTTCTAATTATTAAAATACCACCTTCTCAATCTTGGACCTCTCCCTCTGTCTGTGCAGTTGAGGTGAAGGGGAGGTGCTGCATTAACGTCTGTTGACGCTAACCTGTGAGAAGATGGCAGACAGGCACTCTGGAAGAAGTACAGCTAACGGCCGGAGACAGCCTGGATTATATGGGCCGCAAATAGCATTACAAGTGTCATGGTTAGTCAGTGAATGCATTGGCATAGTATTTTCGATTTTACAGTCTGTCTGGGGCACAGGGACCAAAGGAGTCAGGACCAGGACCAGCGATGGAGAAAACAGGAGCTTTATTTAAATGGTCAACACTCCAGAGTCAAGGAACAACAGCCAGAGAAACGCACGACTGGCAGATATCTGTCGCGGGTCAGACCAGCAGCATCCAGAGTCTGGGGAGATGAGTAGGCCGAAGTTGTACATTTATGCCAGGGTCCAAACTACGAAGTTAGTTTGAGAGGGAACAAGGATAGCTGGGATCTTGAGGCAGGTCGAGGAGGACACATGACAGTGGCAAACACGGACAAACACAACGGGCCGAAGCAGGAGTGTGGAACTACGTATCAGGATCACAAAAGTGCAAGAGTGCAGGCAACAAGTGCGAGGCAGGAGTGAGACAATCTGGCAGAGACATGCAGATGGACTCAACCTCAAGTTCAGAGAGACAGCAATGGGAAAGGACTGAGGAATACACACAGGGTTTGGTTAGGTGAGCAGACATGATTCGAATCAATCTAAAAACTAAACTGAAAACCACACGAATGGCCAGAAACACAGTGAGACTATTTAACTGAGGCGAGGGGCGTGACAAAAGCCGGGCGGTGAAATTAGCAGCACCAAGATTAGCATGAGTCAAAGTCCCCTTGGAGTTACGGAAGACTTTTATATTCTATAGTTAATGACTGACAAAGTTCATGCTAACTATGATTTTGTTTGATTAATTAGTGAAATCTCATTCCAAAATTAGTTTCTGTGCTTTCACACTCTCTAATAAGTCAAGGCTAATGAATATGTATCTCCCTATCTAGAGCCGTGATGGCAAAGGCCTCCAATTTGCTCTAATGTGTCGACCTTATACTTCACACAGATTAGTAAATGGTGCATCCAGGTACTCTGCTGCACTGCTAATTAGGTGACTAAATGGAGTCGTGAGTCTAACATGGTTGGGAATGAATTTGATTTTGTGTTCGGAAGTTGAAGGACTGTCTTCCCCTTGGCTGCATCCTGTATATTAGAAGTTATAGCACTAAATTGCGGTTTGCATGTAGCTCATCCTTTGTCCATTTGATATGGTGATGGAACTGGGTGTTTGGGAGTAGCTGCGCCTTTAAGAGGCCATCTGGCATGCATCCGTGTCCCAAATTTTCCGCTCGCTGCAGGTGGGGAGTGGGGAGAGATGAGGATGGCAGGGGAACCAGGGCATTCAAAGCTGGAACGTTGGTCTAACAGCTGGGCTCTGAATACTCTGGAGAGGCCTGGCTAAACTGGCAGGGGTGACTGTCGATAGGGAGCTCCTGTTGCCCATATGTGACAGTCCACAGGCCTGGGCCAGCACTTATGGCTGAGTAGGTGGTAAATACCACACTTATCCGATTGTGACCAAGGTGTCTATGAAAAATCTGGGGGCATGTATATATCTTTATTTTTAGTTTGTAGGCCATCGGCCCAAGTACAAATAGCTGCAACAATGCATGTCAAACAGATTACTTAGCATAGAACAAAGTTATTAAAGAATACATTCAGACCTTACTGAAAGGGTCACTGATATGTCATTCTAATTGGGCGACCTTTGAAGGGATTATAGGAAGGGTTTGGAGAGGAGAGATTTCGTAAAGAGCCAGCCGGTAAAATGTCTCTGCCTTAGGTGTGCTTGTTCTTCAAGTGATGAGCTGTAATTAGGGCTAAAGCTACCACAAAGTTTTCAGTTATGGTGCAGGGTTGTAGGCAGAAAAAAGAGAGCCTAAAATGGAGCCATAGGGGATTCCCTGAACTATAGATCAATGATAGGCATTGATGGAGAAAATAATCAGCTGTGATAATTGTGAGTCACGTGGTGTTAAGAAGTTGTAGAAGGAAAGGTTGTAACTCTGCTGCTGCTGTCAGATTCATCGACTCAGATTCAATGTCTTCGAGCCTGGAGAGAGTATCCTTGTGCTCTCTCTCTCTCTCTGTTTCTCTGTTTTTCTGTTTCTCCTGGAAAGTCTGCTGGTTATCGTGCTCCACAGTAATGAAAATGGGCCCTGTTCTAATACAGCTGATGTGCACATCTGCTTTAGCATTTTTAGCTCAGTCACTATTACTCAAGCTGTTGAGCTCCACCTTGCAAAGAGTTCATCTTTCATATTATTAGATGTGTCTTACACACATTGGAAAATGTAAAATTTGCTCAGGTGAAACACACACCCATAGGTGCATATGCTGGCAAGTGAAAACCGTGGAACTGAAATTCATTTCTGGATTTATGGAATCTCCATGTAGAAATTATGAAATCAAGACTGTAATTATAAAATATTAAGTGAAACTCCCCTGAAATTACAGCACTTGTGAAATTACAGCTCACTGCGTTTGCAGTGGTCTGTCACTGCAAGCAGTTGCCTTAAGTACTGGATAAGAATGAAAACCTTTGTAATAAGATGACAGAAAATGCAAGTGTCTGTGCATAAGTAAGTCCATTTTCTGATTGTTTTCAATGGCCCCATGTCAAACAATACTAGTAGCCTATGAAATAAGAAGTGGCCCCTCACTGTGAAGAAATACTCAGTTACGGTATGTATTGTTTAAAGCCCAAATTTTGCTTATATTTGGCCACCTTGATGAATGTGCTTTGATAAAGGGCAAAATGTAAAACATATTTCCTTTAATAGACTTTAGAGTGGGAGGTACCTGTTTAAATGTACTGGTGAGATATACAGATGGGCCAAATATTTAAAACCACTCACAGATGAAGCAAATCGTGTTGATCATCTTGTAGCAGTGGTGCATTCCTAGGCCTGTAGACAAGCTTTGATGGTCAGCAAACAGTTGGGTCTCGGTTTGTTGGTTTTGGGAGACAGGGGACTTGAGCAACTTTGAAAGGGGCCAGATCTTTGTGGCAGAAGTGGCAAAGCTTCTCGAGTGCTACCAGTCAGCTGTGGTGAAATGCCAACTAGCAGCAGTTCAAGACTCATCCAAACTGACAGAGGGGCTACTGTTATTCAAAATTAGTGAAAAAAAGTGGTACTCGCCAGTGAAATAGGCTATAAAAAGCATGCGGCTCAAGCTATTTGCGCAGGTATGCAATTTTGAATAACGTTGATTTAAATTCAGCAAATACGTGTCCAGATGAATGATTGTCGTCCTACCTAATCGGGGAGAGCAAGCAACACCTGTTAACTGTAGAGTGCTCTCAGAGTAAACCTTTTGTTAATCGTGAAAATGACTGAGAACAGGTCAGGACTAATAATTGTATAAAACGGATGTTTTGTCCACCCCAATTCTCAGTTTTACTGAATTTACCCCATGATTTCATCGCTGTTAGATCGCATATGGAGAGAAACCGTGTCTTCAGTTGCCAGTTACGATAATTGGAAAACGCATCAATAAAGGAAAATAATCGCGAACTAGCCAGGACTATCCTAATTGTCATAAAGGAACATGTCTGTGCCCCCCCAATTCCCAGTTGTAGCGCCGGGCCTGACTTTGGCCTGACTGAAGGAGATCACCTGGTCCTGTGACTCCCATTTTCTTTTACATCATGTTCCATTGTTCAGGTACAGGTGCAACAAATTTGAACTATTTTGCATTTGAGAGCAGTAAAAACACCTTAATTGACATTTTTTAGCCTGAAATTTGATATTTCTGAAATTGTCACAGTAAACCTTCAAAAATGGAATGCTTGCTCGATGGTTATTGTTTTACAGCTGTTCAACGTTTTTTTTTTTTTTAATGCGGTGACAATCATGGCTGGAGACATTATGTTATTGGGTTGTCCGTCTGGCCATCTGTCCACCTATCTGTACATCCTTCCACATGTACGTCCGTCCATCTGTCTGTTAATCCTAATTTTGTGAAAGCTTTATTTCCGGAACACATTGATAGAATTTCTTTCAATTTTGCACCAATATCCACTTAAACTGAAGGGTGACCTCAAATTTTGGCGGTCAAAGGTCAAGATCAATGTGACTGCCAGTTTGCATCATTGTTATGAACAGGATATCACCAGAGAGCATGGAGAGAATTTTTTCTGATTCGGCTCAAATTTCCACTTGAACTGAAAGATTAGCTCATTAGATTTTGATTGTCAAAGATCAAGATGACCTCACTTCGGCTCCATTCTTGGTCTGAAGAAACTTACAGTATAATGCTAGAAACATTTAACTTGTGCAGCTTTAAATTGGATCACATTTGTTATTTTTGAAAATGTTCTTAATGATCCTACCCTTCAATCCCTTTTTTATCTCTTCTTCTTCAGCAAGTAGACTTCTATTCATTTTCTAAAGCCCTCTTTCTCCCACAATTTGATGGCTAGAGTTTCCAAACTTTCTATACAGCATCCAACTCTCCCAAAGGTTGATGTTTTTGAAGCTTGTCTGCCTCTGTCGTTTCTTTTTCATCTTTCTATCCAACTTTCCAGCTAGACCCTTCAAACTTGCTTCACCCTTAAGTCTCTTCCAAAGGATGGTTGTTGATTTTTTTTTTTTTTTTCTCCCACCCACTATACCAGTGCTTCTCAAACCTCTCTTGGAGGACCACCTGTCCTGCATGTTTTAGATCTTTCCCTGTTTTAGCACAGGTGATTAAAACGATCAGCTCGTTATTGACCCTCTAAAGCTGATTGATAACATCCTGATTATTTGAATCACCTGTGCTGGGGCAGGGAAAGATCTAAAACAGGCAGGGCAGGTGGTCCTCCAGGAGAGGTTTGACAAACACTGCACTATACACACATGCGCAGATACACAGAGCATTCTTTTCTTTTTTCATCACTCCATCTCACATGGTAACTGAATGGACTATCTAAAATGTTTTATGACTTTTGAACTGTTTGTCATAGGGAGTTGGGGTTTCGGTTTTTGGACGCAGGAAGGGGTCACATAAAAATCTACCTAGCCCTGCCCCTTTGCTGATTAGCTCAGTTTTTCTCCTTTGCAACCATTCATCCATGTATCATAGAGAGTAGGGGGTTTGGTGACTGGATTTAGGAAAGGGTCGCATTATAATTGGCAAAGCCTAGCCCCCTTTGCTGATTGGCTTAACTTTTACCCTTCAAAACTGTTGAACTGTTTGTCAAACAGATTTGGGGATTGGATTGTTTAAAATGTTAGCATCACTCAAATGAAAACTATTTGGATTTGTCAAGTCAACGTAAACTTTGTTTGGAAAGTTTACAGTCTATTGGGTTTTGCTAAGATTGAGCTTCAGATGATTCTTGTTCCATCATGTGACGAAGGCATCTCTCAGTCCTTTGTGCCCCTGTGTAAAAATATTCTCAAAGTGTAGACAGCATGTTTCTCACTGTAAATTATTCCTAGAGTCATACATGTTGATATAGTGAACTTTTGCCGAAAATGCACTTAAAACCTTTTATAAAATTCCTTCGAAGTCTTCACTTTATACAGTTGCAATCAAAATTATTCAACCCCCATTGCAAATTGGGTTTAATAGCAAAATTTATAAAATTTCAGCTGTTTGTGATGAACAGATTAAATAAGAACATCTTAAATAGCTCAACACAGCTAATATGACAATTGGTTTCTCCAAATTTTACGCACAATGCCATTTGTAGTGACTACTGCAATCTCAAAATTATTCAACCCCCCGAGTAGAAGCCGTCATAAGAGCAGATTTGTCAGGTGTTGAGTCAGGTGTTGTCTCAAGCACACCTAATGCAGCTAATCAAGAGCTTAATTAGTTGCATCAGGTTTGCTTGAGATAGCACACACCAAATACCTGCAATCGCTAGGGGTTTGTTGACAGTGACATTTGATTGCATATTAGAAATATGGCTGTCAAGACAATTGTCCAACAAGCTAATAGATTGCTTAGCAGAAGCTAGGAGAAGGATACTAAAAGGTAGCACAGGCACTGAATTTTCGTAGGGATACTGTTGGAAGCACAGTTCGCTAGTTCAGAGTTAAAAGGAAGAGTTGCTGCAGTACCAGGATGTAGCAGAAAGAGGTAGCTATCAATGGCTGTCACCAGATTCCTGAGGTGACAGGTGGTCAAAAACCCTCGAATAACTACAGGAGGGTAGGCAGGAGGCATTGAAGTTTCAGTCTCCACAGTAGGGCGCATACTAAATGTTGAAGAACTCCAAGAAATACACCACAACTTATGTAAAAGCACACGCTCCAATATTCTAAAAATCATACAAATAAGCCTCAGACGTTTGCGGATATTGTTCTTTAGAGTGATGAAACAAAACTAGAATATTTTGGGCCTATGAATCAGTGGTATGTCTGCAGAAGGAATAAAGAAGCATAAGCTGAAAAGTACACTCTGCCTACAGTGAAGAATTGTGGGGGCTTTTTGATGCTCTGCAGCTGCCTAGCTTCCTCTAGCACTGGAAATCTGCAAAGTGTGGAGGGCAAGATGGATTCAGTCAAGTACCAGGATATCCAAGGAGAAAATATCCTGCCGTCTGTATGGAAATTGACGCTTGGGCATCATTGGACCTTCCAACAGGACAATGATCCAAAGCATGCCTCAACATCCACCAAGGCTTGGTTTCAGAAGAAGTCTGGGAAGATTTTAGAGTGCCCATTACATTCACCGCATTTGAACCCCATAAAAAGTCTCAGGTAGGACTTGAAGAAGACAGTTCCATGAGGACTGGGCTAAGATTCCTTGGGAATGCTGCCAGAGGCTGTTGTCTGCCTATGCATCACATTTCCTGCAGGTCTTAGTGGCAAAAGGGTGCTCTACTAAGTATTAAAGATTCTTGTCATGGAGGGTTTGAATAATTTTGAGCCTGCAGTACTTATTAAAAGTAGCTTTTTGGAGAAGCCACTTGTATTTTGCCAGTAAACCTAATTTGTAACGGGGATTGAACGATTTTGATTGCAACTGTATATAAAATCAAATTCAAAATGAGCTAGTATTTTTCATGAAATGGTAAAGTTTCACTTTCAACATCTGACATGTTGTTTATGTTCTATTGTCAATAAAATGTCAGCTCATGAGATTTGCAAATCATTCCATTCTGGTTTTATTTACTTTCTACACTACAGCATCCCAACTTTTTTGGGATGCGAAGGCATGCAACTGTGAGGTAGTAATTTTGGTTTCAACCTAAAAGCTGCCCCAAGTCAGATTTTGCTCATATTCATTTAAATTTATGTTTGGTTTACTTGAAGGGATCAAAGCAGGGAAAAGGGCAGTTGGAGGGGATCTTGAAACAGTGTAAGTGTGCATTGGCATGTGACAGTGGGGACAAAGTTAAAGGGGGACCTTGACACTGTCCAAAATGCTGCCTTGATTCCCACCATATTGTTACATCTGCCAGGGTTCTCAAGAGGACTGGATTCAGTAGGCCTTTACTCCATCATGGCTGGTACTCAAAACAGTGAAAGGATGAAACTGTTGGTTGATAAAGAATATTAGCATTTAAAGAGATATCTGAAGTTTAAAATCAATGAGGCACAGTCTTATAAGTGTATTCTACGCTCTGTCTTATCCGGCTCCCTTCGTTTCTCTTGCACCCAGCTCCAGATGAGCTGAAAATGCGAAGGTGTGCAATCTCGACACAGTCCGCAAATGTAATGAAAGGCAAATGTGATAGTGAACCCACAATTTTTGAGCCGTTAGACATGGAATAGAAAACAGCTTTTTTTTCCACAATAAAAACTATCCAAATCATCATCAAAATAGGCACCTTTTGCCCGAGCAGATTCATGGCAATCAAAGACATCACTTGAGTTCTACTAATGTTCCACATGACTGTTGTTCCCATGCAAGCTCCGCACTTTGTGATTTCTTGATTTTCTGTCCAGATTGTCCAAAACTAACTTGATTTGGCTGTTGTTGTTTTGGGGAAATAATTTGTTTCCCTGTTTATTTTGCGGCTGTTTTTATTATGCCGATTTTTCATCAACACAAAAATGAAGGCTGCTTTCTTCTGGAATAGCCCATTCTTTTTGACTTTAATATCACCACTTGCAGCTTTTTCATACCGTTTGCGGTTATATACATAAACCAAAACTGCTTATATATCAGTGAAAAACATGAATCAAAACCTGAGCAAGGTGGGCAAAACGTTTTGACTGGTGTTGGGCAACTGAGGCTCTGAGTTAGCTAGAGTTTGAGGCGAGAAAAGGACCATTCGAAAGGGGGCATAACATTACTGTGATGAAGCTGATGCTTCAATCCAAAATTACTTTCATTTCAGTAGAAAGAGCTGAGGCTAATCCTCTCCCCCAGGAGCTCAAACCCCCGCGTGTTGCTCTGATTATATTGCTGCAACACTGGCGCTTCAGCCACCTCTTACTCTCAGTTGAACACCTTAATCGCGAGGCTATAGACCACCCCCTACAGGAGAAAGCAGCGTGCTGTCGCGGACCGGTGTCCAAGTCACTAGCTAATTGCCTAGGTTATATTGTTGTTCTTGGCTTTCATTATTTTTCAAGCCAAATACTTTGCGGTTCGGATCAGATGAACGTCAAGTTTCATTTGCCGTAAGTGAGATGCTGGAACGGTTTGTCAGTGGGAAAGGATTTGCTCCCTTTGCAGGATTAATGCAGATTTTACTAATTTTCTTCGCTTTCATTGAATTTATTCCACAGTAACCCAATGGCTTACTGAATTATCTACTTGCTGTAGGTACGCTGCATCGCTGATATTTCTCACCATACATTTCCCATGATGCTTTGCTTATGTGCTGCTGCACCTTGCTTTTATGGAGGTCTTCACTTAGCACTGCGAGAAAAACCTTTGGAACACATCCTACCTAAATTTGCCTGAGTGCATTGTCAAGTTTGCCCCTTGGTGCTCAGACTGTATCAATACAATCTTATCAAGAATTCATCATGCTTCTCAATATATGGACCAGTGTACAGATTTTTACCCCTCGGCCGACTTAGGCCGGAGGGGTATTGTCGTCACCTGCGTGTCTGTCTGACGTCTGTTGTCCGTCGTCCTTCGTCTGTCGCCATCCATGACATTGTCCGGGCCAGTACTCGGCAACCAATGATTGCAGCTTCACCAAATTTTGTGTGGTAACTCACTATGACCCCCAGATATGCAACGTCAGTTTTTCTGCTGGATTTAACCTTTGACCTTAGCACTGTGACCTTGACCCTGGAAATATTGTCCAGGTGACTTTATCTGGGCCAGTACTCAGCAAATAATGATCACAGCTTCACCAAATGTGGTATGGTAACTCTCTGTGGCCCATAGATGTGCAACGTCAGGTTTTTTTGCTGGATTTCACCTTTGACCCTAGCTCTGTAACCTTGACCCTGGAAATCTTGTCCGGGTCAGTACTCGGCAACTAATTATCACAGCTTCACCATTTTGGTATGGTAACTAACTTTGACCCATAGATGTGCAATGTCTCATTTTTTGCTTGATTTCACCTTTGACCTTAGTGCTGTGACCTTAACCCTGGAAATCTTGTCCGGGTCAGTAGTTGGCAACTAATTATCGCAGCTTCACCAAATTTTGAATGGTAGCTCATTATGATACATAGATGTGCAACGTCAGGTTTGTTGCTGGATTTGACCTTTGACATTAGGTATGTGACCTTGACCCTGGAAACCTTGTCCGGGTCCGTACTCAGCAACTAATTATTGCAGCTTCACCAAATTTGGTGTGGTAACTCACTGTGACCCATAGATGTGCATCATCAGGTTTTTGCTGGATTTGACCTTTGACATTAGGTCTGTGACCTTGACCCTGGAAATCTTGTCCAGGTCCGTACTCAGCAACTAATTATTGCAGCTTCACCAAGTTTGGTATGGTAAGTCACTGTGACATATAGATGTGCAATGTCACGTTTTTTGCTGGATTTCACCTTTGACCTTTACGCTGTGACCTTGAGGCAAGAAATCTTGTACGGGTCAGTACTCAGCATCTACTTATCGCAGCCTCACCAAATTTGTTATGGTAAGTCACTGTGACATATAGATGTGCAACATCACATTTTTTTGCTTGATTTGACCCTTGACCTTAGCGCTGTTACCTTGAGGCAGGAAATCTTGTCTGGGCCGAGGGGTATAGTTATGTTTACCTTTTTCAGGTATAGCAATTTAAAAATATGCATGAAAAATATGCGACCATTTCTTCCCTGATGTCCACTTATTGACTGTGTCTTGCAGTTTATCTTCTTCTAATGAGTATGTGCATGTTCTTGATGTCTTGCTTGTGAATCAGCACTTGCTGAGCTTGAATACATTATTATTGTGTTACTCATTAGCTAATTTAGTGGGCTGCTTGCGAATACATTATCTGAATTAAAGCACACCACAAGAGAGTTGGCCTGACTCCTGCAAAACCACAGCAGTGACTTACTTCACTATGAAAGCGAGAGTGAGGTTGGGGGAAGGGTCCGGCCATCAGTATCATCAAGTGAATAATGTTTTGTTTCAGTATACTGCAGTCCGCAAAAGTACTTTTGCTAAAAATTTCAATGCGATTCTCTATCTTCACCTTTAGTTATAGGACTCAGTCTCTCTCTCTCACTGTCTTTCTCACACACGCACACAAAAAGCAGAGAATGTCTGTAATTTTACAGTATCCCCATTTTACAGTACATAGTTATGGGGCGTGGAGCGAAACTCACTGCTAATTGGTAATGACACTGATAATTAAACCCAACAAGGGCTGCTCTCTGCTTCGCTGGCTCTCACTCGTTCTCTCTCCCTCTCTTCCTGTCCTCCTCCTTTCCTCCTATGCTGTATCTTCAGCTGTCCATCTCTCTTGAGAATAGGAGAGGGACGCGAGAGGAGGGGAGCGCACGTCGTTTCTGCTGCACGCCTGCTGTTAGCGTGATAAGTTTGGCTTTGTGAGATTCACATGGAAGAAGGGAGCAAAAGATGTTGGAAGGAAAAAATGAAAAATGGAGATGGGAAGAAGAGGGGGGCAGCAATTCTTGCTTCGTATAAAATGGATAATCGGCCTTTGGCTTGAATAGCTGGAATCAGGCCAAATGGGGAAGGCAAAAATCCTAGCCAAGAGGTTTGGAGTTGGGCTGGGGTAGGCAGGTCTCTCGCTGCCCCCAGAATCCCGAGGGTGTCGTGGGATTTTGAGCTGAGGCCAAGGGGTGGCGGGGGTTGGGGGTGGGGGGATGGTGGGCTGTATTGGATTCCTGCCTCGCTTTTTCTTTTATCTGTTTTTGTTTACGCTGAATGCTAGCTTCTCATTAGCTCTTTTCACCACGGGGGCATTGCATCACGTGGCTGAGGAACCAGAGGGAGAGCTCACTAATGTGGGGACAAAATTATTCTCTAAGAATGAACTTGACCATTCACATATAAGCAGGCATGCACAGAAACGTGTGCATCGTACACACAGCAGCGCCACTTGTGAATTATGAGGACTGACTGGCAAGAGGAGGGATAAAATCTTCCATAATTTGTTTGCAGAGCTGTGAGGTGCAGTATAAGTGCCGCTAGTGCATTTTAAATCATCTAAATATGCTTCCTGGATATCACAGTAGCCGCAGAACCCAGTTGTCAGGTTGTATCAGCTCATCTGACATCAGAGTTAACGTTTGGGCTGAGTTTTGCATAGTGGAGCATGGTTATAAAGTGAAAGCATTCATTTTTCATTCCTGTTTTCCAATATATTGCCTGTGCACAAATCGATTTGCTGCCAAAAATGGTTTTCTCCTTCAAAGTTGAATATCACAAGTACCGAGAAGGATTTTTTTTTCCCGCGCAGAAAATCGGTGAAAAGGTAGCATAGCTTTATAACAGAAGCCTTAACCTTCCTTGCTTTCACACTCAGGATGAACTCAGTTGAGGATACACAATGTTATAATCTCTATTACCTCACCGTACTTTCTTGAGTCTGGAGTTCAAGGATTTTAAGGTAAAAAAAATAAGAACTGCACATTCTGTGGAGGCCTAGGTGGGCGTAAAAGCATGTTCTTATCCTTGTGTGAGCATTTGTTGGCGTTATCAGATCTAAGTAAGGATGGTCTGGGGAGTGAAGATCCCTTGAGAACTGGTCTGACAGGTTGAGTACGTCAGTGTCGGTGGACTGTGTCATCGTGGGCAGGCCCCATCCGGTCTACAGTCTGTCATGTCGTTCACTCGTTTTTTTTTTCAGCATCCTTTGATAGGAGATGCAATCTGCTGCTGTCTTTCTCCAGTTCTATTTAGCATTTACCTGAGGCCGTTCGCTCGATGTTCCCCTCAAAATATCGACTAGTCACGTCGGTGTTCGCTTCCTCTCTCTCTGTGTCGCTCTTGCGCATGCTGAGGCCCAGCAAACGCTTCTGCGAGACGTTGCTGAGAACAATGTCAATGCAATTCCTGCCTTCATGAAATGCTGAGGTTTCAGATCCGAGGGCCTTCAACCCAGGGTTGCCAGATCGTGGTCGACTTTACAGCCAAACTCAGATCATTTGATGGCCAAATGCTTTTTTCCTCAGGGCCAAATTTTTTGGCCAAATTATTTTGGCATTACGACATGGATACATAATAAAAACGACTTTCCAATTTCCATCTGCTGGCCATTAAATAGAATGTAATTTTAAAATATTTCCGCATTGCCTTCACTTTTCACACCTGGGTGCTGGGTCCATCTTTTTATACAGTCTATGGTTTAAACCACAGTGATAGATGCTGTGATATTCTGATATTGTTAACTCTGTCAGAATGTGTCCGGTGAAGCTTCTCTCCCTTTTCTCCCCACCTCCTCAGCCTAAAAGCCCTGCTGTCAGGCCCCCCCGTGGGTGGGACGGTGGATCTGTCGGGGATCCCCCTGGGCATCCGGGACGTGGAGCGCCTGTCGGCCCACCTTCAGCGGCATACGGAGCGGGTGACCAGCCTGGAGCTGGGCTTCACAGAGCTGACGGATGAGGCCTTTCTCCTGCTGCTGCCTGCGCTGGGCTCCTTGCCGCGGCTGGAGACGCTGGCGCTAAACGGCAACCGACTGACCCGCGCTGTGCTGAGAGACCTCACCGACGTGCTCAAGGACCCCGCCGCCTTCCCCGCTGTCACATGGATCGACCTGGGCAACAATGTGGACATATTCTCCCTGCCCCAGCCCTTCCTGGTCAGCCTGCGCAAGCGCTGCCCCAAGCAGGGGAACCTCCCCACAATCCTGGAGTTCGGGGAGAGCCAGGCCAGCGACCCCGAGTGCAGGGGCGGCATGGAGGGGACCGATGAGGGGACTGGGATGGAGAGTGCCGAGGAGCTGGGGTCCGACTCCGAGGGACAGGCGGATGGGGAGTTGCAGGCGACGGGGATTAGGGAGGCGATGGAGCTCAATGGTGACTCTTTGGGTGGAGAGGAAGAGCAGGAGGAGGCAGAGGAAGTGTGGGGAGAAAAGGAGCGACAGAGGGAGGAGGATAATGGAAGGGAGCGTGGGGGTGATGGAAATGAACAGGGTTATGAGGAAGCGGAAGAAAAGGAGGAAATACCTATGTGCTCTTTTCAGCCCATTTGTTCTCTCCAATCACAGGAGACCAGTGGGCATGTTCAGCCAATAGCAGGACAGGGAGGGAGGGGCTGGGAAACAAGCAATCAGACCTGAAACTGTTTTTTTGGGCTTTGTTTATTTTGCCAAGTTCCTTCGCGAGAAGAAAGTGAAAACAATAGTTAATAAAAGAAGGTGGGGATGATAAACACAAGGGATGATTTTAAACGCCGTGTCCTTTCCAAACCAGCCCACACCCTGGACTACTTCAGTCAGTTGGTCAAGGATGACAAGTTGAAATCTCTCTCACTCTGTGGTATATGAATAAAGTGAACATTTGGCATGAAGATAATGGAGTCGGGAAGAAGATCAGACAAATTATAACTATTATTATTACTGATATATTAATACACTAAGATTTTGAACTGTATATTATAAAAATAGTATGACAATATATGAAAAATGTATTTTTAGATAGGATTATAATACATCCACTATTCCACTGAAGATTTGTACTCTTCATCAAGGTGTTAACTCTTGCTGTTCGACCCTGTGCTGATTCACCTGTGCTTTACAAGCATCTGTGCCTGCATGTATGGGAGGGACAGTGGTGTTCAGCCTGTTAAAGTGGGTTCCTACCCAATTACCTGAAGGGTTTGGTGACTAATGCCTGTCAAATTGTTGGAGTGTGTAAGGCCTCAGTCCTGGCAGGAGCGCGACATTGTGTGTGTGTTTGTGTGTTGAACTTGTGTATGTTGGAGGGGGGGGGGGGTTATGGGGTTTACATTAGCAAGATCAGGGGCTGTGCAGGGATGGTCTGGTGGGGCAGTACCACTGTCTGACATAGAGAAGGGGTTAAGGACCTGAATACTGCACTTCAGATGTTTACCCCCGCATCATCTAATTCTTGCCCTGCTGTTAACTCTGTTTACGCGCATTTAGTGCATGAATCACTTCCTGTCCTCGTGTTACCTGTTTCCAGTTAAATTACGGCTTATTTGTGCAGCTTGAATGTGTCTATATTTTATTCATTTAGATGTCTTGTGACATTGGGATTTTTGAGAGGCACATTTTGGAAGTTGATTTTGTTTTTTTTTTGTTTTTGTTTTTTTCTCAGTCTGCCGTCATTTGTCAACCATATGAGATTCAATCAATGATGAGGTTATCGGTTCATACACTGTCAACAGATTGTTCACACTTTACACCCATACATTCTGTAAGAGGACTCATATGTGCGCACACGGCGCAGTACATTGTGTGCATGACAAGAATGACAGGAACATCGTTTTTCTGAAACACTCACAACCCACCACATTGAGGACATGGCTAAAATATATTCATAGACTGTGCCTGTGACCAACGTGAATTAAAAAAATGAAAGTTTATTTCATTCGAGAGGGACTTGGTGATTGGAAAGTTGAACCAATTTTTGGAAAACCCAACGAAATCGCATTTTGTCTGGTGCAGTGTGCGCTCATGGATTCACAGTGGTGTTTATGGGTTGGTCTCAGAGGACGTGGTCATGCCTGGGCAAGGATGCTGATTTATCCGCTTACCTCCAACTACTCTCCCTCCCTCACTCAAGTGGTGCAAAATTGACAGAAGGCTGTCAGTGGAGGAGCCGAATACGCTACGGTTTTCTGAAAAGACACCTGGTTGTCTAAAGAAGCCAAGCAAACCAAGAATGCCACTCAAAAATTTGGCTTCAGAACACCGAAGTCGCCCGCCAACATCTATTCCACTGAGCCTTTTCACAAACCCTTACACTGCGGAAATGAATTGCCTTCAGTTGGCAGTAACAACGCCGTTGTATTGTGTTGAGGTCAAACCTTTCCCAGTTTACTGCTGGCATTGAATCCTGTAAAACTGTATTAACAAAACAAACTAATCAAAAGACCATTCAGGAGGACAATCCTTTTCATGCTCAGGCATATGTTATATTTCCCATTTGTATCTGGCAATTTACGTCTCTCAAACATGCCACTAATAATTTCCCTTACTGTCATCATCTGCAGGCGTTAATTGACCGAGAACACCTGTTCTTGTTGACCCTATAGTATAGACACATTCCTCCATTTAGCTTATTATCTTACTGCCGTCCTGTTAAATGTCTTTCTTCCTGCTTTAGTGCATCCTGTTTTTGTCATACCCAGGCCTCCACCTCCCCATTACCGCCTTGTCTTCGCAGATTCAACGGTGTCACAACTTCATTGGCCTCATCAACTTCACTGGCATTTGAAGTCATCAGTCACCAGCACCAACAGTGTCTGCATTCTACGGTGGGATTAGATATGCTGCTGCTCGGGGCCGATGCCTCTCGATTACTAATCTCTCTGTTGAGTTTAAGCGCCAAAGACTTTTCACATCAGGGAAAAGACTTTTCTTCATCATCTCTAAAAGAAGTAACAGACTTTACTTCATTCACTTGGTTCCACCTGATTGAAATTGCTGAAAGCCACCAGTGGAGGTATTGACTCTGGTCCCTGAGGAGGTGCTGTTAGATGGGAGACTACACACAGCAGAATCTGTCTGAAAAGCAGAATATATATGCGATCCATGTACGTGTCTGAATTATTCAGAATAATGGCTGAAGAGATGAACTCCGCGAGGCAAGGAAAATAAGCTTTGGGTTGGAATAATTTCTGCGCGGCATGTGTTTTTCTTTGTGTGAGTGTGTGTGCTTCCTTATGTATGCATGTGTGTCCAACTGCGTGCGCGTGTATGCATGCTTATGTATACATGTTAATGTAAGTATGCATTTGCGTCTGATTCTGGAATTTTTGTGCTGAATCATGTGTGTGTGTCTGTGTGTGTGTGTGTGTGTGCAGGTGTGTGTTGGCATGGTCTTGAAGAGAGGGGCAATCTTTGCCTCACTCTGTGATAGCAGTGTTACAGTATACCATAAGAAGATGAGTCAAAGAAATAAATTAAGCAGGGAAAGAAAATGAATGCTAGCATTATATTTGTGAAGAAATGGAGTGCTGTGACTTGCTGTTATATGAAGAACACGCGAGAGGAAATCCAGGCTGTGTCTGGCCACTGTACCAGCTGTCCTGCCCTTTGCTGTTATCATCATAAGTTTGTTTACTGTCACATTCTACATGGGGCTGTTTTCATTTAGAGTGTGTCTGCAAATTTCCCCAATTATAATGAAGGGCAGCCCTGCAGCAGGGTTATGGAGTTAATCTTGTACTGACTCCTATCAGCCTGTCATCTGAGAGGAAGCAGATATAACTGCGTGGTGGAGGAGTCATATAGTGTATTATTATTATTATTATTATTATTATTATTATTATCCTTAACTGAAATGAACAGCCTGTACTGTGTGTGTCTATCTATATTTGTGTGGTGTGTTTAGATATGAGTGTGTGTGTGTGTGTGTGTGTGTGTGTGTGCACGCACATGTGCATTTATGTGCATATGTGTGTGTATGTATATATGTGTGCATGTTTGCACGTATGTGCGAGTGCTTTTATTTGAGCGTAAGTGGGTGCGTGTGTGCATGCATTGTCAGAAATAGGGGTACAGCAGGAGTCCATTTTTGTTCCACAAGGCACATTCAGCACTTATCTACCCCCTAGGGCTAATTATAGGACCTCAAGGTACCTGTGTGAAAAACTTTTTTGGGTCTAAAAGGAACTTTCATGTTCCAAAGCAAATAAGGACCAACTTTTGAGGGTACCGCCCCAGTGCCAAGTCCTTTACCCCCAACGGCACAAATAGGTGAATTTTTTCTGAGAGAGAGAGAGAGAGAGAGAGAGTGTGTGTGTGTGTGCATTTACACTGCCCTCCATAATTATTGGTACCCCTGGTTAAGTTGTGTTCTTTACCTTCTGATAAATTCTTTTTTTTTTTTTTTTTTTTTGAGGAAAATCCAATCTTTAATTCAAGTGCATTTATTCAGTGGGAAAAAAAATCCCACATTTAGAAATAATTCTTTTACATTAAATCATGTGTGTCACAATTATTATGTTTTATTATTATTAATGATGTTAATACTTTTTAGAACCTCCTTTTGCCAACAACACAGCACTCAATCTTCTCCTACAGTATCTCACAAAAGTGAGTACACCCCTCACATTTTGACAATTAATTTATTATATCTTTTCAAGGGACAATGCTACAGAAGTGAAACTTCTATATATTCTAGAGTAGTCATGGTACAATATGTGTAGCATTGCAGATTTAATGCACTGTCCAAATACCTGAACAAAAAGTCACTATTTCCAAAATGGATGGCAACAAAAGTGAGGACACACCCCAATTGATAATGGTCAACCAAGCAATGAAACGCGACTTGTTCATCATGTTCATGCTTTTGTCTGTTCGACTGGGCCATATGAGGTTGTGTAACATGTTTAAGGTTAAATTGTGGTGCTTTGGGTGCAATGCTCTCATTCTGGTCACTGGATGGTCAACATGGCACCTCATGGGAAAGAACTCTCTGAGGATCTGAAAAAGAGAATTGTTGCTCTCCACAAAGATGGTCTAAGCTACAAGAAGATCTGTGAAACCATGAAACTAAGCTACAGCACGGTGGCCAAGGTTATCCAGTGGTTTTCCAAGGTGAGTTCTGCTCGGAACAGGCCTCGTCAGGGTCGACCAAAGAGGTTGAGTCCTCGTCCTCTGCGTCAGGTGCACAAGTTGGCTTCAGAAAACAGACGCAGGAGTGCTGGCAGCATTGCTAACAAGGTTGTAGCAGTGGGATAACAGCCTGTCAGTGCTCAGACCATACACCATGCTCTGCGCAAAGTTAGTCTGCATGGCCATCGGCCAAGATGGAAGCCTCTTCTGAAGCTAGCCCACAAGAAAGCCCGAAAACAGCTTGTTGAAGAAAACCAGTCCAAGAACATGAACTACTATAACCATGTTCTGTGGTCTGACGAGACCAAGATTAATTGTTCGGCTCAGATAGTGTCCAGCATGTGTGGCGGCGCCCTGGTGAGAAGTATCAAAACAAGTGTGTACTGCCTATAGTCAAACATGGTGCTGACAGCATCATGGTCTGGGGCTGCATGAGTGCTTCTGGTCCTGGGGAGCTGCACTTCATTAATGGAATAATGGATCCAACATGTACTGTGAGATTCTGAAGCAGAACACGATGCCCTTCCTTCAGAAGCTGGGCCGCACGGCTGTTTTCCAACATGATGACAACCCGAAACACATCTCCACGATGACAACTGCCTTCCTGAAGAAGCTGAAGGTGATGGTATGGCCAAGTATGTCTCAAGACCTAAATCCCATTGAGCACCGGTGGGGCATGCTCAAGAAGAAGGTGGAGGAGCAGCAGGTGTCCAACATCCACCAGCTCCGTGATGTTGTCATGGAGGAGTGGAGGATCCCAGCAACAATCTGCAGCTCTGGTGAATTCCATGCCTCGGAGAATCAAGGCAGTGCTGGACAACAATGTCGGTCACACTAAATATTGACACTATGTGCACAATTTGGCATGTTGACGGTGAGGTGTACTCACTTTTGTTGCCACCCATTTTGGAAATAGTGACTGTTTGTTCAGTTATTTGGACAGTGCAGTAAATCTACACTGCTACACCTATTGTGCAATGACTACTCTAGAATATATACAGTTTTCATTTCTGTAAAGTTGTCCCTGAAAAAGATATACTAAATTAATTGTCGAAATGCGAAGGGTGTACTCACTTTTGTGACATGCTGTATAATGTCTCACAAGATGGTAGAATACAGAAAGAGGGATCTTTGACCATTCCTCTTTGCACAATCTCTCTAAATCATCCAGCGACCTGGGTCCTCTCCTCTGCACTCTCCTCTCCAGCTCACCCCACGGGTTTTCAATGGGGTTGACGTTTGGGGACTGAGATGGCCAAATGGTGGTTAGTTTGATGGAGATTTTTTTTTTTTTTGCAAATTAAAGGCTGCTTATTTCTTTATTTAACGTATATTGTAAGAAAATGTATGTCCAAACTTTTAACTGGTACTGTATATGTGTGTGTGCTTGTTAGTATATACACGTGTTTGCGTGTTGTGTATGTAGTGAATGTGTGCTTTTATGTGTGTGTGTGTGTGTGTGTGTGTGTGTGGGTGTGTGTGTGTGTGTGGGTGTGTGTGTGTGTGTGAGTGTGTGGCGGGCAGCCTCCCACTAAAGAATATAAGGAAACCGTGAAGGTTGTGGAGTAGAGGGGTGGAAGAGGAGGCAGCTAAATACGCAGAAATGGGAAAGACAAACCCTCTCTCGACCCCAGACAACTAAAACACTAAAGAGGAAGCTGAACAAATTAATTTTCACTCTCCCTGTCTGCCGCGGGGATTAAGTTACGCACCCCATCGTTTGTTTACCCGCTTCATACTGCGCGTGTTCGTTATTTCATGTAATTTATGTTCCGTAGGTCGCCCTTGGCAAGACTGTCGGAAAAATACAGTCACAATAAAACTAATATGTGGAACGCGGTGGTAGATGCTGTAAATAATCCCTCTGTATGTCCTTTGCAAAGCGAAGCAGTTGGCTTGGCCTGGAAAAAAAAACCTCCAGCCTCAATGATTACGGATTTCACTAATCCATTTCCTCTGCAAATACGTGTTCGGAGAGAGCTTAAGCTGACAGACAATGTTTCCCGCTCGTGGAACATCCTGCCTGCCGCGTTTGAATAGAAAGCAAACGATTAGTGCCGAAAACGGCGTTCGTGCCTACAAGAAGGCTACACGCACAAACTGGAGGACATGGCTATTCCGCTGTCATCCAAGATAAAAACAGTAGCCAAATAAACTGCTGAAAGCACTCATGATCTCAGATGTCACGTGGTGAAAGGAGACACAGGTGTGGAGAGGACTGAATAATAACATTTTCATTATTGAAAATTCGAGCAGGATCATTTTTGTTTATGCTGTTGTAAAGGCTTTCGGTTCATTAAAAAAAAAAAACTTGGTGGAAAAGTGATAGCCGTTTTCGGTTAACCGGACATCGCATGATAGCCATGCACCGTTGTTTCTGAATCATATGTGAGTTATGAAATCTGTAGCGGCTACTGTTCTGACAATGGACTGTATATAAAGACGTATCTCTACATACAGTCCATGATGCTTACTCGGTTTCCTGGTACAGGGCCAATGCTTACTCAGGATCTCCTCTCAATTTTGATTCCGTAAAAAAAAGTCAGCGGGTAATATCCACGTGTCATGCAATGAAGTTATAGGTAGACTTACAGGTGTTTGCTTGTAATGCTGAGAAACACAGGAAATATATATATATATGCACAGACATTTACGTTTGTGAACAAACATCGCAGCTCTTAAAGTTATCTTTGCTGATTGTGAGAGATCCTGGTTGTCAAGGCCACTGGGGAACGGTGGGTTACCAAGCGAGGCAGTTGCTGTGGAAACAAAAAGGACTCACTCTACCCAGGTTCTGAACAAGCTGAAGTTTTCATAGGAGTGAGCAATGCGGGCATGCCCCAGTGAACGGGAAACTGGAATCGGAACTCGGTGCGCTGTGATGTGCTCAGTGTAAGCCACAAATGCGGTCCAGGGAAAAGCAAAAGAAACAGTCCTTTATTGTACATCCCTGTATCCCGCGATACACGGACATTTTGTAAAGATCGTTATTCATCTCCAAATAAATGTTTTGTAGGCTACACGCAGTTTTCAATCGACTGGTTTCTTTTTCATCAATTCATAATTGACCCAAATTCCGAAATAGTTGGGACAAAGTATAAATTGAGAATATAATCAAAACGCAATGACTTTCAAATCTCACCAGCCAGTATTTTATTCACAACAGAATAGAGATAACATAGCAAATGTTGAAACAGAAAATTTACAATTTTATCCACAAAATGAGCACATTTCAAATTTGTTGACTGCTTCAGGTCTCAAAAAAGTTGGGACAGGGGCCTGTTTACCATGGTGTAGCATCCCCTCTTCTTTTTAACACAGAGTGGAGGCGTCTGGGCATTGAGGAGACAAGTTTCTTGAGTTTAGCCATTGGAATTTGATCTCACTCTTGTTTAATACAGGCTTCCAGCTGCTGGAGAGTTTTGGGTCTTCTTTGACAGACTTTTCGTTTAATTATGCACCAAATATTCTCAACCGTTGAAAGATCAGCACTGCAGGCAGGCCTGTTCGGCACATGGACTCTTCGATTACGAAGCCATGTTGTTGTAATAGCTGCAGTATGTGGTTTTGCATTGTCCTCCTGAAATACACATGGCCTTCCCTGGAATAGATGTCGTCTGGAGGGGAGCATATGTTGCTCTAGAACCTTTATATACCTTTCAGCATTCATGGTGCTTTTCAAAACATGCAAGTGTTCCACATCATATGCACTAATGCATTGCAATACCATCAGATATGCTGCCTTTTGAACTGAACGCTGATAACAGGAGGGGTGGTCTTTCTCCTCTTTAGCCCGGAGGACATGATGCCCATGATTTCCAACAAGACTGTCAAATTCGGACTCGTTTGACTGCAGGAAACTTTGCTGCTTTATTACAGTCCATTTTAAATGAGCCTTGGGCCACAGAACACGGTGGCACTTCTGGTTCATGCTCAACAATGGCTTCCTTTTTGCATGATAGTTTTAGGTGGCATCTGGGGATGGCACGGTGGACTGTGTTTACAGACAGTGGTTTCTTGAAGTATTCCTGGGCCCATTTAGTAATGTCAATGACAGAATCATGCCGGTGAGTGATGCAGTGGCATCTTAGGGTCCAAAGATCATGGGCATCCAGTAAAGGTCTTCGGCCTTGTCCCATACAGAGATGTTTCCAGTTTCTCTGAATCTTTTGATTATGTTATGCACCGTCAATGATGAGACCTTCAAAGCCTTTGCAATATCACGTTGAGGAACATTGTTTTTAAAGTATTCCACAATTTTTTTTACGCAAGCCTTCACAGGTTGGAGAGCCTCTGGCCATATTTACTTCTGAGAGACTAAGCCTCTCTAAGACATCCCTTTTATAGCCAATGATGTTATACACCTGATGTCAGTTAACTTTATTACTTGCTAAATGTTCTTTCAGCTGATTCTCTTATATATTGATTGCTTTTTCTGTTGTGATTCTGCCTTGCCATGTTCCTGATCTGATTGCCATGTGAGTATTTTGATTTTTGCTATGTCTGACTATTCTTGAAATGTGTATTGTGATTTGGTTGCTCAGATTTATTCATGCATTGTTTTCAATTTTGTTTTTCCATGTTCTACTTTTTAACCATAGTTTTACTCCGGTCCATGTTTTTTTTATACCATGCTTTGCACTTTCTCTCCCCCTGTCTGGTCTTTGGTCTTGTCGTTGCTCACAGCCCCAGTACTGCGTGCTGCTCCTTCGGGTGATTTAATGGTTTCTGGTTTTCAACCTTCCTTCCAATCTCGTTTACTTCCTTCACCTTGCTTTTTCTATATTACAAACCAATACTAACAGTTTGTTGTTTTTGTTTAATTACTAACCAAGACTAACATTGTATATTGTTGTGATTTACGAAATGAACCAATAGCGAAAACCAGATGAATGCAAAAAGGAGGCTTTATTTCTGAAGGGGGAAACCTCCCAACAGAGATGGCAACAGTACAAAGTCCACAATCCAAAAACAAATTCCAATGGGCATAATCCAGAGTCAAAACCAGGGCGCCAATCACAAAAATCGTAGTCAGACAAAAAGAGGTCGATAAACAAGAATGCGGTACAATACAGGGAATAGGCAAAGCTTATAGTCAGGCGGTCCAGTCAGAAAGATGAAATCACTAAGAATCAAGGCAAAAACCAAACGTGGCACAGGAAACTAGGAAGAACGATCTGACAAAGGAAGTGCATAAACAGACATCTTAAATACATATCCGGGGTGAACATATGACCAGGGAGAAACAGGTGCAATTAATGATACAATAATCAGGAGTGACACATGAGGAATAATCTAATTACATGAATATGGCAAAAGCCAAAACGCAGACAGGATTCACAAGACAAACCTATGTACAGAACAACAGCTCCGGTTAAGGAGTACTAAAGTGTATAGATTAAAGAAAGGAAAGCACAAAGTATTTGTGGAAATCCACAGAAATTCATAGCAGAGATAATTGGGGATAGGCAAGGAGGCGGAGACTAGAATAGGGCGACTGCTGAGAGATTGTTAATCAATTTGTATGCGCAGCTATACAATCCCGAGTGCTTGTTGGTAAGTTAGTCAAAATATACAGGGTTAGTGTGGGTTAGTAATTAGCGAAAACAATAAACTGTTAGTATGTGTTAGTAAGATAGTAAAAGAGAGAGAGGAAGGAAGAACACAAGATGAAAGAAGGTTGAAACCCAGAAACCAATAAATCACCCGAATGAGTGGCACGCAAGACAAGGGACCGTGAGCAAAGATACACACCTGACAAGACTGGGGAGACAAAGTGCAAAGCATAGAAATAAAACATGGCATGGGAACTAAGAAACATGGTCAAGACTATGAAACATGGCAAGGGATCTAGGAAACATGGCAAAGACTATGAAAAATACAAGACATGAAAAATAATAAACCAGGATTTCTAAAATATCAAAACACAATACACAATATTAAGAATGGTCAGAAAACAGGCAGTGGTCACTTCACACAAAAATCAATCAACATGGCTAGGCCAGGCACAGAACTTAAACAAGGCACAGGGCAGATACAGAATCTCAACAGTAAATAATACTAACTTACTAACGAGCACTAAAGGACTGTATAGCTGCACTTACTAATTGACTAACAAGCTCTCAGCATTCGCCCTGTTCTAGTCTACGCCTCTTGTCTTTCCCTAATCTTCTCTACTGCGTTTCTGTGGGTTCTCTACACCTGTTCATGCTATCCTTTCTCTTAATATCTAGGCACATTAGAACTCCTTGACTGGAGCTGTGTATTTGTCTATGGGATTGTCCCGTGATCCCTGTCTGAATTTTGGTTTCTGCCAATTTCATGTGATCAGGCTCTCCCTAATGTGTTGCTCTCTTGTAATCAGTCAGACTGCCTGCACCTGAGTTCTGTTATCGTGCGATCTCCCAGAAGTGTATATTAGGTTTCTCTTCACAGAACTTCCTTGTCAGATCGTTCTCCCTTGTGCCACGCTCATTTTCGCCTAGTTCTCATTGTGATTATCTTTCTGACTGGACCGTCCTTGATTATCGATTTTTGCCAACTCCCTGTACTTTGCCGCCTTCTTGTTACCAAACCCTTTTTTGTACAACTCTGATTTTTGTGATTGGTGCCCTGATTACGATTTTGCCCTTTGGTTTTTGATTTTGGATTGTGGACTTTGTACCGTTGCCTGCTCTGTTGGGGGTTTAACCCCCCCAGACATAAGGCCTCCTTTTTGTAATTTACTGGTTCTTGCTTGTCGTCCCTTCCGTATTCCTCACATTTTCAGCTCTTTTTTGCATGTGTCCCAACTTTTTGCTGCCAGAAAATTTGAAATAAGCTCATTTTGTGGATAAAAATGTAAAATGTCTGTTTCAACATTTGAAATCTTATCTATGTTCTATTGTAAATAGCATATAAGCTCATGTGATCTGAAAGTCAATGCATTTTATTCACAATTTGCACTTCGTCCCAACTATATCAGAATTGGGGTTGTAATTAAGTTCACCTGCAGTTTTTTGAAAGAACTTGAAACAGTTGTGTCCAGCAGCCTGACTTGGGGTTTACTGATTTCATCAGTGCTTAATTTGATCAGTTTGAAATGATTACTTCAAATTTCTTGCAGTATAGAAATAAACACCATTTTCTAGGGTAGGATACTTTATTCTTCATACAAAACCAGTGAAGTTGGCACGTTGTGTAAATCGTAAATAAAAACAATGCAATGATTTGCAAATTCTTTTCAACCTATATTCAATTGATACACTGCAAAGACAAGTTACTTAATGTTCGAACAGGTAAACTTTGTAATTTTTTTGCAAATATTAGCTCATTTGGAATTTGATGCCTGCAACCCGTTTCAAAAAAGCTGGCACAAGTGGCAAAAAAAAAAAAAAAAAAAAAAGAGTTGAGGAATGTTCTAACACTTATTTGGAATATCCCACTGGTGAACGGGTTAATTTGGAGCAGATGAGTGCCATGATTGGGTATAAAAGCAGCTTCCCTGAAATGCTCAGTCATTCACAAACAAGGATGGGGCGAGGGTCACCACTTAGTGAACAAATGTGAGCTGATTGAACAGTTTAAAAACATTCCTCAACGAGCTATTGCAAGAAATTTAAGGATTTCATCTACGGTCCGTAATATCAAAAGATTCAGAGAATCTTGAGAAATCACTGCACGCAAGCGACAAGGCCGAAAAACATTGAATGCCCGTGACCTTCGATCCCTCAGGCGGTACTGCATCAAAAACTGACAGTGTAAAGGACATCACATGGGCTCAGGAACACTTCAGAAAACCACTGTCAGTAACCACAGTTCATTGCTACATCTGCAAGTGCAAGTTAACACTGCAATGCGAAAGCCATTTAACAGCACCGCCGCCAGCTTCGCTGGGCCCAAGCTCAAAGATGGACTGATGCAAAGTGGAAAAGTGGTCTGGAAAAAAAAAAAAAAATCCACATTTCAAATTTTTGGAAACTGGACATCGTGTCCTCTGGACCAAAGAGGAAAAGAACCATCCGGACTAGGCGCAAAGTTCAAAAGCCAGTATCTGTGATGGTATGGGGGTGTGTTAGTGCCCAAGGCATGGGCAACTTACACATGTGAAGGCACCATTAATGCTGAAAGGTACATACAGGTTTTGGAGCAACAAGTTGCCATCCAAGCAATGTCTTTTTCATGGACACCCCTGCTTATTTCAGCAAGGCAATGCCAAGCCACATTCTGCACGTGTTACAACAGCATGGCTCCGTAGTAAAAGAGTGCGGGTACTAGACTGGCCTGCCTGTAGTCCAGCCCTGTCTCCCATTGAAAATGTATGGTGCATTATGAAGTGGAAAATACATCAACAGAGACCCCGGACTGTTGAACTTAAGCTGCACATCAAGCGAGAATGGGGAAAGAGTACCACCTGAAAAGCTTCAAAAATTGGTCTCCTCCAGTTCCCAAACGTTTACTGAGTGCTGTTAAAAGGAAAGGCAATGTAACAGTGGTAAAAAGGCCCCTGTGCCAACTTTTGCAATGCATTGCTGCCTTTAAAGTCGAAGTTAATTTGCACAAAAAAAAAAAAGTTTGAACATTAAACCGAGAGTTATCGTTCAGGAACCACTTGCGAGATACTTTTTTTTGGATTGCCATGCCTTTATTGGAGTCTGAGTCAAAGCCAGAAAACACAGGAATTGCCAAGCCACAATACAAAATCAGCATCAACTAGACAGGCCAGGGTCAGAAATCAGTAAGACAGATGGGCAGAGATACAAAAACGATAGGCAAAAAGTCATAGTCGATGGGCAAAGCCAATAGTCATACACAGGGCATCCAAACGCTGAACCCGTGGTCATACAAAAATAGGTCAAAATCCAGAAAGACAAAAACAGTACAAAAAGGGCAATGGTAAGAAACAAGGTCAGACTATCCAGTAGAAGTAAAACAATAATCTATGGTATACGAGGAGCTCTATACAAAGAAATATTGATCAACGTTCTTACAAAAGCTGTGAGTGAAAAGACCCCTAATATACGCACAGGAATGGTCACATGCTATACAGAGATCGGCTGTGGGGAATGAGGCTAATTACATCGGGAGAATCACATGAGGGAAACCCTTACCACGAAAATTGGCGAGAGAGAAAATACGAACGAGAATCACACAGACAGCCTATGACATTTAAACAGCTCCGGTCCAGGAGTTCTACGCGCACAGAATAATGAGCTGGAGAGTGATTAAGCACGTGCGAGAGATTCTCGCTGAAACATAGGGAGAGGACGGCGAAAAGCAAAAGGCGGAGAATAGAAAAGGGTGATTGCGAAGAGGTAATTAGTCTATTAGTAGCGGTGCGGTTTTACAACTTAAACTGGAGTGCTCATTAGTAATTAGTAATCGAATATATATACCTGGTTAGTTGTGTTAGTAGACTATAATACAAAATACAAATGTTAGTCTTGTTAGTAATTAGAACAGAAGTGTGAAGGGAGTAAACTAGATACGAAGGAATGTTTTAAACACCAGACTTCATTTAAATCACCCAAAGTCAGTGAGCACAAAGACAGGGAAGACGGACTGAACCAACTAGATCACAAGACGGGGAGACAAGTGCAATGGAACTGACACATGGAAAGAACCAAAAACCTGAATGTCATAAAAACCAAAAAGAATAAATAAAAGACAATACTCATGAACACAAAACCAGCACATAAAACATGATCAAAAACCAAAACCATGACATAAACATCTTGTCTTTGCAGTGTATTCAATTGAATATAAGTTGAAAAGGATTCGCAAATAATTGTATTCTGTTTTTATCTACGATTTACATAATGTGCCAACTTCACTGGTTTTGGGTTTTGTAGCATGTATGGATGTTTCTTTGTAATATTTGGCTAAAGAGAGTAATTAACAACTCCTAACATGAAAAACGCCTCACGAAGGCATTAACAACTTGATAAAATCCTGCGATACCAGCTGTGGTTGGAACAAAAACTAGCATACATTGTGGGTCCCCAGGAACCACGTTAAAGACCACTGTCTTAAACTATTTCTAAAAACAGGAAATAATTGGCTGTTGTGTTCTGGGGTCGTATTATTGATGGTTTTAACAGTTTCATGTTCCAGTTTCTGTAGTTCATAGCCATAGTTCATATCACAGTTTTAACAGTTTCTTGTATCAGGATTTTGCGTTTCACAGTTCACATTTATTGTTCATGGTTTTTACTTTTCCGTGTTTTTGTTTTTGCCAGGTCTGCCAAGCCACTCCACCGCTTGTCTGCGTTCCGCCCCGTGCCTTCGTTGTTGCACATATTCAGAGCTCTGGTTGGCTTTGGTATTTCCCCCTTCCTTCTGTGCTGTGCTGGATTTGGGGCTGTCTAAGCATAATTGACAATTAACTGTTTTTAAGTTACTAACATTTACTAACATTCACAGGGTGGTGTCATTCTTAGATAGGCACATTACTAACATTACTAATTTAGACAGGGAGTTTATTTTCATGATTCCTGCTTTGCTATTTCAAGATCTTGCTGTGCTTTTCTGTTCTAAACATTCATGCAGCTTTCAAACTGCATACTTAATTGGTACTTAAGCTGAGCACGCTCATTCTCTTAATGAGCAAGTCTTGTCATCCAATCTCTGTCCATGTCCAATGATCTTGCCATGTCTCTTGGTTCTCCTTCTCCAGGTGTTGCCCCTCATGTCTTGATTTCTTACCTTTTATCTGGATGCGGTGGAAGTTGGCTGGCAGACAGTGTCTCAAGCTCATGGTCAAGTGTTGTTACAAGTTCCTGCTCAAGTTTTGTTGCCTAGTTTCTTTGCTCAAGTCTCATGTTCATAGTTTTTGTCATTTTGTATGAAGCCTTTGCATTCTTAACATCTTTCTTCTTTCCTGTTTATGAATTATCTGCCTGGCGTTTCCAGTGGCTTTTGTTTTTGTCATTTTTGATCCTTTGTTATTAGATCTGTGAAGTTCTCTTTAGTTCGTTTTGCAACCCTTTGGGCCAAGGTGTGGTGGGGTTTTTATTTTATTTTTTTTTTGTTGGCCCTCGTGCCAGTTTTATATTCAGTAAATTCCTCGCTCCTGGTGTCTACCTGATCTCTCATCAATTGGCCATGGATTATGAAATCTTATTGGCCCTACTGTGGGGCAAATGGCAGGAGTGATTCTTATTGTGGTGCGACTTAACTGTCTCTTGTCAATTCCGTTGTGGGGCAGATCTCTTACCTCCAATTCAACCCCTGCAGCAGGACAAATTACTCCTTCCTTTTATTATCCATTTCATGGGAAAGCCTGGTTGTAATGACATTTGTCTTTCCTAACAACAATCTTTCCCGAGGAACTTTTTGAAACCTGTTTGAGAAATGTTAGTCAAGAGTACTGCATTAGGAATGCTCTGATTCTGGTCATTCTCTCCCTGTCTGACCCCCACCGCAGCTGCCGTCTCCTCTGCCTCGGTGAAAGCACGTGTGGGTGGGGACTGGGGCTAGTCTGCTATTGCAGCTCCTTGGTATTCAGGTAAAACGCAATCCACTACACATCGGCCATCTGTATTGTCTCATATGTAAAATTAGCAATGATTCGGAAAACTTCAGAACTATTTGAAAACATTACAAAATATTTTGACATTTAGCCCACTATACGTAGCCTATACATGACTAATGGTTTCTTAATCCTTTTTTTTTTTTTTTTAACTACTGCCCAAATACATAAACCTATTTTCATCGTTTTAGTAATGTGCGCTCCTGCAATGGATTTGAAAAGAAACAATCAAGATATGCTTGATGTCCAGACTTCTAACTTCAATTTAATCATATTGTCAAAACAATGAAGGAATTACACTTTTTTTTACACAGCCCCTCAGTTTTAGGGGCTCAAGTTACTGGAAAAAACATACAATCATCCATTGAATTGTCGTTTTAATACTCTGTGACAAATCCTTTGCAGTCAGTAGGTGTGTCTTCATTACCACAAAGTTTCAAATTAGCAAGCTAATTTGCAGTTTTGAAATTAGCCCGATGTCAAATTAGCTGGCAATTTGTAGTGAAGACGCAAATAGCCCGCAAATTTGATCGGAAATTTTCCGATAACTCTTGGCCTAGTTCACGAAATGGCCAGCTAATTTGTGAATTAGCCTGCTATTAGTGTTGCGTCTTCATTTCTCGAGCGGAGGGCTTTCAGGCTAATGGAGACGCAAATTCATTGGCTATTATCGGGCTAATTTCTCTAACTGCAAAATAGCTGGCTAGTTTAACTTCATTCTGATGAAGACACACTAGATTGTCTGTCTGAAATATGGAATCCGTGGACATCACAGATAATGTGGCCTTCCACCCTGTTGATGCACTGCCAAGCCTTTACTGTCGTCAGTTTCTGCTTTGTCAGGGCATTTTGCCTTCAGTTTTGCCTTCAAGAGAAATTAATACTCTATTAGATCCAGATCAAATGCAGTATTTGACTTATCCATTGTAGGATATTCCACCTCTGCTAAAAAACATCTTGGGTTTTTGTAGTATGCTTCAAAGTCATTGTCTGTCGGCACTGTGAAGTGTTTTTCAGTGAATTCTGAAGCAGTTGGCTGAATCTGAGTAGATAATATAGCCCAATACAATTTAAGGTCTCAATACAGGTGACATTAAAAAAAATAAGGACATATCAAAGCAGCAATTTTCAGGTATAAATCTTACCATGTATAGATGGCAAATACACATGTATTTTTCTTACTCTCAGTCAGAGACCGTAGAGGTGGGTTCTAATGCTCTTGTCCCAGCATCACAAGCTTCAGACCCAACGCAGAAAAAGTTGAGATGGTACAGATTGATTCTTTGACTGATGACACTTTCAGCAATTTTTCAGCTGTCTCATGTTCATACCAATGGGCAATGAAGAGTCTCCAATTAGCCTCGCGTGCATGGCTTTGGACTGTGGGAAGACACTTCCTCATAGAAAGGATTCGGACCCACGTCCGTCTTGCTGTGAGACGGCAGTGCTACCCACAGACAGTATTGGAAATGCACATAAAAACAGCATGCAGTAAGTTCTAAATATACTTTGACTTGTACTTCATTGCTCTCAGTATGAAGAAAAGATATAGCCTACAGTGCTTTGTCTCATCAAATTCATTTTTTTTGTAAGTATGCATTCTTTGCTGCCATTCAGGCCTGCCATGTATTCCAAAAATGTTGGGATGGGAGAACGTTGGCTCTATTAATGAGGTGAAAAAAATGGCTAATGATGTGACTTGAAATAGCTGATGCCAACAGATGTCTGTAATCATGATTTGGTACAAAAGCAGCATCAAGGGAAGGCCTCGTCCTTCAAGAGCAAAGATGGGCTGAGGATCGCCAATGTGCCTTCAAGTCCGAGAGGAGAAAATCATTGACATAACAATGTTCCTCAGAGAAAGATGGCAAGGAATGTGGATATTTTTCCCTCTGTGGTGCGTTACATAATTAGAAGATCCAAGGAATCTGTAGAACTTGCGTGTGAAGACCTAGGACGAGAGCCCAAGGTGAATATCCAAAATTTGCTACCATTCAAATGGAACAGCATCAGGAACAACCATTTACCCATAAGTCATGTGACCAAATTGACTAAGGATTACATTGAACCTTTGTCAAGTACTACAATACATAGTTACTGTCATGTCTTGTGTCTTTATTAATTAGTTTCTCCCACATCTGGATTTCTACGTTAGTTTTGGTTTCATTTTCTTAATTGCTTCCAATATTTTAATCATTATCTCCTTACTTCCCCTGTTCCTTGTTTGCATTTGCCTGGCCTTGCTAGCACCAGTTTCCCATTGTTATTACTTGTCTCTGTGAATCCTGCCTTTCTTCGTCTCATCACCAGATTGTTGAGTCAAACCCAGAGTATCGTGCTGCCTTCCTTGCATTCTCATCTCTGTTCTTGAACTGCTCCCAGTTTGTAGTTTTTGTGTCCCTCTCTGCTCCTGAACTCCTCCCAGTTTGTAGTTCTTGTGTCCCTCTCTGCTCCTGAACTCCTCCCAGTTTGTAGTTCTTGTGTCCCTCTCTGCTCCTGAACTCCTCCCAGTTTGTAGTTCTTGTGTCCCTCTCTGCTCCTGAACTCCTCCCAGTTTGTAGTTCTTGTCTGCTCCCTGGTGTTTTGTCAGCATCTCTTCAGTCTTCTGTCTTCGCATTACCCAGTCTCAAGATTCTATACCTAACATAACATAACATGAATGGCAAGAACAGGCCTTTCAGCCCAACTAAGCTCGCGTGTCTCTATATAAATTGTGAATATACTAAATCAATATACCTATACCTAAATCAAATCACCCCTGAGTCTCCTTTTCCAAAGACTAAAGAGATTAAGGATCTTCAGCCTCTTTTCGTAGCTTTCATCTTTTATACCTGGAATAAGCTTAGTGGCTCTTCTCTGAACTTTCTCTAGAGCCTCTATATCTTTCTTAAAGTATGGTCCCCAGAACTGTACACAATACTCCAGATGTGGTCTAACGAACGTGTTGTACAAAAGAAGCATCACCTCCTTAGATTTGTACTCAATATTTTTGGCAATGTATCCCAGCATCCGATTAGCTTTTTTAACTGCTATGGCACAATGGCTAGAACCTGTGAGGGTTTGGTCGACAATCACTCTCAGATCTTTCTCGTGTGCAGCACATTCCAGTTTTAAACCTCCCATGAAGTAATCCCATCTAATGTTTTGTTACCTACTTGTGAACTTTACATTCTCACTTTACATTCTCATGATCTCACCAACTTCCCTGAGCACTCTAGGATATAAGCCATCAGGACCCGCCGCCTTATCTGCCTTTATTTTATGCAACATGTCTAATACTTTGTTATCGCGAACCTCAATTTCCGCTAAATAATCTTGAGCATTTGACATGCCCTCTGGCCAAATAAAGACCCCCTCTGAGGTAAAATTTTCTACAAAGTAACTGTTTAAGGCATCCGCTTGTTATCATATAGCAGCAATCTGTTTTTATTCTTTATGCACTTAACCTGCTCTTTAACTTTCCTTTTTCTGCTACAGAACTGAAAGAAGCGCTTAGGGTTAGTTTTTCCCCCCTCTGCAATTCGTCTGTCATACAGTCTTCTAGCATTCCTCAGCTCTTTTTTGACCACAGCCCGCATTTTACAGTATTCAGCCTTAGTGTTCTCATTGTTATCCTTTATGTGCATCTTATAAAGATTCCTCTTTTCTCTCAAAATCCTATGAATACTTTTGGTCATCACCTGAGGATTCTGTTTTTTAAGCTTACTTTTGGACACCTTTGGAATGAATCTGCATTGTGATTCAAGTAAAACCCCCTTAAATCTTTTCCACATCTCATTTACGGACTCAGTCCAGGAGTGTCTCCCATTTTATTTCACCTAGATATGAGCACATGCTGTCAAAGTTTGCTCGCCTAAAATTGAAAATAAAGACTGGGATGTCCCTGTTTCCTCCTGGACTGGCCCTTTGGCTTGCCCCAATGCGGAACATTCACTGCCTACCCCTAAAATCCTGATTGCCACTGCCTGACTTCTATGGAGGTAAATCCCTATCTTTATTCAAGAGCGTGGTATTTCGATTCATGTGTAGACTGTACACCAAAATTCTGCTCTTGCACTCAAATTGTCCTCGCTCACACTTGGATTTTCTCTCCTCGCACTCAAAACTGTGTGTGCGTGCTCGCAACATTTCTGCTTGCACCTGGAACATTGCTGCTTGTGCTTGGACTTTTTCTCCTCGCACTCAAAACCGCCTCTGCGCACTTGAAACATTTCTGCTTGCACTCATAACATGCTGCTCGGCTTGGATTTTTTCTGCGGTACATTACTATCAAAAATCGCCAACCAATAGAATGCCAGGTACCGTGTTGACCAATGAAATTATCACTGCCTCGCTGCAGGCCCATTCGTTTAATTTCATACAGTGTACCATGGGAGCGGGTGGCGCTTACACCGACCCACTCCGAAGATTCTGTGGAATGTGTGGCTATGCCGCAAATGCGCGACCGCTTTTTGGACTATGTTACTCTGTAGCTTATGTAGCCATCTAGCTAGCTAGTTAACGTTTACTATGGAGAATCTTTGTAAATAATCATCACAACTAAGCGTTGTCATTTGTTTTTGCCCTTACTTCACTAGCTAGTTTGTGATACCAGTGATTGCTTTTGAGCTAGCCGGCTAACTAGCCAACGTCCCCAAAAAAGTGGTTTGGACGCACGGAAGCTAGCTAAGATAGTAAAGTCATGGCCAAATCAAATCATATCGCTTAAATAGGATTTTCCAGTGAACGTTAGTGTGACAAAGTGGTTTTCAAATCCATTGACTCTCAGCAGAAGGTGTAGATCTTTCACCATTATTGCCTTGCAGTTCCCTTTCATTTTTGCTGTTTTTCCCAAGCTATGCTTGTAATGCAGCTTATAGCAATTTGTATGGAAGTTGCTTCCATGTGAGACACAGTTGTCTAAGTTTTGAAGCATTTAATTGGACATAAAGATGCTCACTCAGTTATATGTTAATTGGAACGATTGCATTTATTCCCTCTCGATAGTCAGTCTGCTATGGGATGCAATGAGAGCAGGAGATATCCGTGAGGTTGAGAGACCATTTGGCTAATGCCCTCAAGCTGATATGGTTATATGCAGCAATGAATGTGCGCCTCGGGGCCGTGTTTGTCATTAAAGCTGAGGGGCAAATAACAGTCGTATGCATTTGAGGTGGCTGACATCCTTCTGAGTCAGTTACATGAGCTAACTAGATGGCTAAATAATCAAAAGAGTACCGTACTTTAATAAGTGATCGGTCATACAGCATAACCAATGATACTGCAGTGTCTTTGTGAGTTGGTCTGAGAGTCACCACCCCCAGCCCCCAAGGTATGCTACCTGAAGAGCAATCACTGGTACAGCTAACAAGCTGGTGAAATTAGGACAAACACAAATGACACTGCTTAATTAGCTAATTAGCTAGCTAGCTAGCTAGATGGCTACATAAGCTACAGAGTAACATAATTCAAAAAGCGTTCGCACGTTTGCGGCGTAGTCATGCATTCTGCAGAATCTGCAGAGTGGGTCTGTGTAAAAGTGTCACCCGCCCCCATGGTACGCTGTATGAAGTTAAACGAATGGGCCCGCAAGGAGGCGGCGATAATTTCATTGGTCAGCACGGAACCTGGCATTCTATTGGTTGGCGATTTTTGATAGTAATGTACCGCATAAAAAATCCAAGCGCTAGCAGCATGTTTCGAGTGCAAGCAGAAATGTTTCAAGCCCGCAGAGGCGGTTTTGAGTGCAAGGAGATAAAAAATCCAAGCGCAAGCGAGGGCAATTTGAGTGCAAGAGCAGAATTTCGGGGGGAAATTTTGTACAGTCAACGCACGAAACGAAATACCACGCTAATTTCAGCAATTTCAGCAAAAAATGTACAGTCTATGCACAAAACGAAATATCACGCTTATTTCGGGGAAAAAATTTGTACAGTCTATGCATGAAACAAATCTCCACGCTCTTGAATAAAGATAGAGATTTACCTCCATAGATTTCTGCCTACCTACCTACTGACTACGCTGTGCATACCCTGCAGGGTACTGATTACAGGCTCTGGACCCCTGATTGCAAACCTTGCCAATAAAACTCTGTATTTCCTCACTCCTGGTTTTGGAAGTGGCTCCTTCCCTCCAGCTAGGCCTGACAGTCGTGTCCACAAATGAATCTTAAAATTGTATTGTTCAAAAAAGGAGGCCTCATATTAGCAGTGTCCAAAAGCACCAAGACATTTTCAGTTCACATACGAATCTGCAATAGTCCATCACGTACTGTTGTCAGACAAATCATAGTTTCATGTAAATTTTGAAAAAATTGGAAAACGCTGCCAGTTTTTGACGAAAAAAAGAGAAGGACCATTCAGATTATTGGCAACAAGTCCGAAAAGTCATGGTATGGGGTTGTGTCAGTGCAGTTAGCAAGGGTACCTTGTACTTCCATGCAGACAAAGTTTATGCTGGAAAGTACACTACGATTTTGGAGCAATATGTGCTGTCATCAAGCTGACTTCTTTTTCAGGCATGCCCATGCATATTGTAACGAGAATTCAAAATTGCATTCTGTACCTGCTGTGACACTCATGCTCTTACTTTCAAGGCTTACATTTGCAGTTTATTACTGCAGAGGACAGAGACATATGAAGTCTGTACCAGTCAAAAATGACCATATTGACTGTGCTTTTTGCAGAAGTACAATCTATGGGCAAACAAGTGTTGCCGGGCAAAACAAACCTTGCCTGCCCTCTGAAAATTCACAACCTTGAGTTTGACCTTTTAAAGTCATTGGAGGCCAAAGGTCATAGTGCCAAGTGTAAGCACATATGGGAGCTCCTATATGTTGATAATAGTAAATATCTTTCAACCATGAACCGTTACAGTCCTCTGAGAGTCTGTGACCTTGAGTTTGACCTTTCAAGATCATTCAAGGTCATAGGTCATGCTGTGAAATAAAAACCCATATAGAAGTTCTTATATGCTCATAATAATGATCACATGTCTATCTGCAACTGCTTTTGAGTTATAATGGTAAATGTTATTTTCACCGATTACCTTGACCCCCTGACATTTTACCCCAACTACTGCGGAGAATATCAAATTTACCTCATCATACAGCATATGGTTGGAAGCAGAATTGAAAGATGCACATTTTACTTTTGGTTTGGAATCAATGTGATCAACTTGAAGAAAGTTATTGCACCAAAAAAAAAAAAACAAAACAATTTTGACTGTTTCCTTGACCTTGACTTGATCACCCTCAAAACTTAAAAAGGTAATCTATGGACCACTGCCCACCTACTCTTAAAGTTTTGAGTCAATCAGTGCGACCATCTAGATGCTAGATTGTTAAACAAACAGACACACAAACAAACAAACAAACTGATTACAAAACCTTGCTCCCCTGACTCAGTCTCGGATGCAACAAAAATGAATCTGTTACGTCCTCTCTTTGCCTGGATAAAATAAACCACGCTTTTTGATGAAGTAATTTGCATATTAAATTTTTATATTTTCAAAATTCAAAATTCAAAATTCAATTTATTTGTATAGCGCTTTTCACAGATAAACTGTCACAAAGACGCTTTACAGTCAGAGATGAGTTACTGAAAGGGCAGTGCCCAGCCTATTCCCCACTACAGCAAATGAGGCAAAAAACTCCCGGTAGGGAGAAAAATCCTAAAACAGTGGTGAGAAAAAACTCCCCAGTGGGAAGAAATCTCAGGAGGAACCCGGCTATAGTGGGGAAGCCCATCCTCCGCGGGCTAGCTAGTTAATAAGAAGATAATGACAATAGAGTTCCATAAAAGTCCATCTAAACAGTGCTATCAGTTGCTGGAGGAAGTGGCATGCCAAGGATGGTGCAGGACTGGATCAGGACAGCAGCAGCCAGCGCTCATGGTGAGGGACAGGGCTCGGATGGTCCAGGAGTCAGGGTTGTGGAGGGAAAGATCCTCGGAGAAAGACAGAAAAAAGTGGGGTGAGGCACTGGATAAAACTACTGCATATTAATAAAAATACAGTCCTGTGTCATGTGCCAAATGAGAATTTAGGAGCTGACTGGTCAGGAAACAGTCAACACCGCTCCATCCACTTCCAGCAGCACAGAGGCCCTACACTTATTCCAGGAAGATCACTTCAGATTTTCTAGACACTAGTACCAAATGGACCTCCCCGGTGACTAAGGCTGTAGCAAGCCCCACTGGCACCGTTAATGCATGCTCAGTGCCACCGGTTCCACATGGATTTGCTTAACAGTACACCAGTACCATATGGACCTCCCCAGTGACTAAGGCTGTAGCAAGCCCCACTGGCACCGTTAATGCATGCTCAGTGCCACCGGTTCCACGTGGACTTGCTTAACACTACACCAGTACCATATGGACCTCCCCAGTGACTGAGGCTGTAGCAAGCCCCACTGGCACCGTCAATGCAGGCTCAGTGCCACCGGTTCCACATGGATTTACATAACACTGGCTTCCAATATCGTGAACATGTCATAAATCAAGGTTGTAGTCAGTCCCACCAGAGCCAACACATAACTAATCATGAACTAATCATAGGCTTGACTAAAAAGATAAGTTTTCAGCCTACTCTTGAAGACAGAGAGTGTGTCCGAAGCCCTAATTTGTCTTGGGAGATTGTTCCATAGAATTGGTGCTTTATAAGAGAATGCTCTGCCTCCAATTGTAACTCTAGATATATTTGGAATTTTCAAGTAGTCAGCACCTTGTGAACGAAGTAATCTTGGTGGGGAGTAAGGAATGAGAAGACTGCAAAGATATTCCGGGGCCAAGTCATTTAAGGCTTTGTAAGTTAGTAATAGTATTTTGTACTCAATTCTAAATTTTACAGGCAGCCAATGAAGATTTTTGAGCACCGGGCTAATATGATCATATTTCTTAGTCCTAGTCAGAACCCTAGCTGCAGCATTCTGCACTAATTGAAGACGTTTCAGGGCTGAGCTAGTGCAACCAGACAGTAAGACATTGCAATAGTCCAGCCGAGAAGAGACAAATGCGTGAACCAATTTTTCAGCATCTTTAAGAGACAACATTTTTCTAAGTTTAGATATGTTTCGAAGATGGAAAAAAGCCACTCGGATGATATTGTTGATGTGAGCCTGGAAAGAGAGTTCTGAATCAAGAGTCACACCAAGGTTTTTAACGACAGCTCTGGCAGAAACAGAGAGGTCATCTAAGTTAAGAGAGAACTTAACGAATGAGTCTCTAAGACATTTGGGACCCAGTACCAATATTTCAGTCTTATCTGGGTTTAGTGAAAGAAAATTTTGCGTCATCCAAGCTTTAACAGCTTTCAGACACATCTCTAATCTAGAAACCGGATCATTTTCACCCGGTTTAAAGGATATATAGAGCTGCGTGTCGTCTGCATAGCAATGGTATTTAACATCAAGTGTACTTATGATATTTCCAAGCGGAAGCATGTATAGTGAAAAAAGCAAAGGGCCCAGAACAGATCCTTGAGGTATTCCAAAGTTAACCCTGGAATACTCTGAACACTTGTTATTTACCCGGACAAACTGAGATCTATCAGACAAATAAGACTTAAACCAAGAAAGGGCAAGTCCAGAAATACCAGCTAATTTTTCCAACCTACGAAGAAGAATATGGTGGTCTACTGTATCAAAGGCGGCACTTAAATCGAGAAGGACGAGAACAGAAATGCGGCCTCTATCCATAGAGAGAAGCAGATCATTTACTACAACAGTGAGGGCTGTTTCGGTGCTGTGATGCTTTCTATAGGCAGACTGAAAACTGTCAAAAACCTCATTAGTTTGCAGGAAAGAAGAGAGCTGTTGGGCAACACATTTTTCAAGGATCTTAGATAAAAATGTGAGGTTTGAGATTGGCCTATAATTGGCTAGGACTGTGGGATCCAAATCTGGTTTTTTAAGCAGCGGCTTGATTTCTGCCATCTTAAATGAAGTGGGAACAATACCTGAAATCAAAGAAGAATTAATTATGTGAAGAATTGGGCCGCCAAGAATGGGCAGGAGTTCTTTCATTAGCTTTGTGGGAATGGGATCCAAGATACAAGTAGATGATTTGGAAGTAACAACTAATTTGGCTAGTTCACTCAGGGATATAGGAGAAAGGGACTCAAACTGGTTTGTGTGTAATGTGCAAGACTCCATATCACGAGAAACGCCATCGCAAACTGGTAAGGAAGCAGTGATCTTCTCTCTAATTCCAAAAATTTTGCCATTAAAGAAATTTAAAAAATCATCACTGCTGCAAGAGACTGGAATTTGAGGGTTACTTGCAGCATGATTGTTAGTTAACTTAGCCACGGTTTTGAACAGAAATCGAGAATTATTTTTATTTTCCTGCATGAGATTTGAAAAGTAACAGGACCTTGCACAAGAAAGAGCATGCTTATATGCAACAAGGCTCTCTTTCCAAGCACTATGGAATACCTGGAATTTAGTGGAGCGCCATTTCCGTTCTAGATGACGAGATTTTTGCTTTAGTGTCCTTGTCTGGTCAGTGTACCATGGGGCTGGCCTCTTCTTCTGAGTAATCTTTTTATATTTCAGTGGCGCGACTACATTAAGGGTACAACGGAGAGCATCAGCAAACTTTTCTGCGGTATCGTCAATAGAGGAGGCACTGACTGGATGCTCAAAATAAGATGGGAAAACCTCAGTGAATTTTGTAGAAGTTGTTGCAGTAAAAGTACGACCAGTGTACATCCTAGTTTCTAACAATGCAGGGTGGGTCAATTGTAAGCAGAAGGTGATAAGAAAATGGTCAGACAAACTGGGATTATGTGAATGAATCCTGACCGGCCCAATGTTAATGCCAAAGCTTAAGATCAGGTCTAAAGTATGACCATGAAAATGAGTTGGGCCAACAACACTCTGAGCGAAGCCAACTGACTCCAAAATGTTAGTGAATGCGGATGTTCGAGAATCATCTGTCCTCTCAAAGTGCAGGTTAAAGTCGCCCAATATAACTATTCTATCATAGCTTAAAACTAAGTCTGAAAGGAATTCTGAAAAATCTTGAATAAAGGCAGAGTAAAGGCCAGGGGGCCTGTAGACTGTCACCAAAGCTAAAGGGTGATCAGAGGCAGGGCCGGCACCTATATCCAGCACTGAAAAATTCATCGCTAAAACCTCAAATGTATCAAATTTATACTGTAGTTTTGGCACTGAGTGAATGGAATCACTATAAATAGCTGCAACACCACCACCTCTCCGGCCCAGGCGGGGGTTTTGAGTGTATATAAACCCAGGTGGAGATGCTTCATTCAAAGATACGTTTTCATCTGGTCTCAGCCATGTTTCTGTGAGACATAGTATGTCAAGATAACAATCAGAGATTAATTCGTTCACAAGAGCTGCTTTAGAGTTCAAGGATCTAATATTTAATAGACCAATTTTGAGAGAATATTTATTCATTGGTAGATTGATACAGTTGGTGTTAATGCAAATCAAGTTTTTGTGATGTACTCCGCGATTCTTCTTTCTTAATTTAATTGGAATTCGAGGAACAGACACAATCTCTATAGGGTTTGACCTAATCAACGGTTTATCAAAGCTGAATGTCAGGAATTTAGATTTAACTCTCTGCAGTCAATTACGACAATTTAAGTCGTAGGCCAGATTTCTCGACAGAAGTGCAGTGCCCTCACGAGATGGGTGAACACCGTCCCTCCTCAAAAGACCGGGTCTTCGCCGGAAAGCTCGCCAATTGTCCACGAAATATTTTAATTGTTTCTGCTGGTATATTTTTATCTCAATTTTTGTGTAGATTTAATTTTTTGTACATTTTTCAAGCATCCTGCATGCTCTGAATAAACCTGAATCGTCAGGTTGCTTCAATACAGTTATCTGAAGTACTTTCACTGTATCAGATCACCATTACATAATTGATTGAGTTTTAAACCCACTGAATAAATATTAATCTATTAAACACGATGAATAAATATTAAAATACAAATAAATATGAATAAATATTATCAGCGTGAGCTTTAGGACTCTTGACGGTCCCTCCGTTGAATTACGTTTGACTGACACCTGGCGATACATTTATGCAACTACGCTTATGTTTCAAACGTGCAATGCCTGTGGCTGCAGAAAGGAGGTTGGTCTGCACAAAGAAATCACGCTTCTTGTCCGGTTATTGTGTGCGAGGATGTGAGCGCTTGGAGGTGCGAATGGGCGTGGAGTTGGCAAAAGAACGATGGAGTGCATTCAAGCATGTTACTGAAACTTTAGAAAATAACCTCGGATGTTCGTTAAGTCATCTGACTTCTGTTCATTCGTAACATTGCCTTTTATTTTTGAAAAAAAGCGAAAAATGACACGCGATTTAACGACCTTCTCTTCATGGGTTCGCCGTTACACCGCTCCAAAATTCATTTTGACTAACACACTAACGTCATATCCGGTGAATGAGGTCAACTTTTCTCCCAGCTCCGCCATTTCAGTTTTTTTGAAGTTTCTGTTAGAACTTCAGAGATTGATTTTAAATACCTGGGAGGTTTTAATTTAGCCATTGATTAATTGCCTTCCTCTGCGTCTGTGGTCAGTTGTTTTTATTTGCCGAGAGATCCTGAGTATTACGTCTCAGAAACGGCGGCGTGGATGTCGTGCATTTTCTGAGCGTGTTCCACAAGGAGCCAAAGTTTTTTTGTATGAGTTGAAATCCTGGTTGCGGATAGGGAGAGGCGAAGGAAGGCCTTGAAGCCTCGGTGTTGGATTGGCAACCATGGCCGGTAATTTTGACGCCGAGGATCGCGGGAGTTGGTACTGGGGGAGGCTAAGTCGTCAGGAAGCGGTCTCCCTTCTCCAGGGACAGAGACACGGCGTATTTTTGGTCAGAGACTCCATCACTTGCCCTGGTGATTATGTGCTGTCTGTCTCGGAGAATTCTAAAGTCTCTCATTATATCATCAACAGCATCAGCAACAATCGACAGTCAGGATCAGGTAAGGAGGTGCGGTCGGGGGAAATCGGCGTTGGGATTTGAGTAACGTTGTACATCCATCGGAGTGATGATGATGATGATGATGATGATAATGATGGATGGTAATCTGAATCCCCTTCATTGGAGCTTACCATGTAGGCTAACATTAGTTATCATTGGCTAACGTTAACTGACCGGGGTTGGCTAATAATGAGTATTATATCCAGTGCTAAGCCTACCTAGCGCAGGTCATGCTACTGTCTGAAGACTACTACCGTCTAGCGCAGGAGCGGGCAGTTCCGGTCCTGGAGGGCCGGTGTGTGCAGGTTTTAATTTTATCAATTACCCTAACTAATTGAGCCAATTGGTTGCATATACAAAAATAGATTAGATCAAAGAAAAATGTTCTATGAAGGGAGACAAGAATCATCTTTGGTGGTCATTCGTGATAATTTAAAGAAATGCGTCTGAAGTGTCAGATTTCATAAATAGCCTATCAACTAATTAAAGGCCAGAAGTTGGTGTGAAAACCAGGGACAGATACGGCCCTCGTTGCCCACCCTCTGGTCTAGCATGACCGACTAACCCAAGAGCAGACGCGATCGAGCTATTCGTAGTCTTCTGCTTTAGTGTAGTTTATGTTTGCGTTAACTGTTACCTAGCTAAATAACCGAGCAAGCTTGCTAACGCATTGGTAACTATGGATTAGGTAAACTTTTTATATGCCGTTATTGAACAGTTGACCGGATGTTCGCTCAGTCTTGGCCGACAGTCGGCTGCCAAGATATCGATGGGAACAAACCTTCCCTGTTAGCCCCTGAACCCCAGTCCCAAGCAAGTTGTCAGGCGAAACTTGGCTAACGTTAGCGTCTTCTGATAAGAAAATTACGTTAACTTGGCTAGCGGTGGCTAGCTGGTCTTACATACTTGGTATCATTGTCCAGAATGCAGCTGCAGTGCACTGGATTACTTTGGTAGTTTGCCGTGTTTGTTTTTACCGGGTGAAATGGTTGGTTTCTTGAAAAGATGCGCTGAACTAACGTTATAGCTCGGGGGGGCTGTGGGTAACTTAGCTAGCGGGGGCTTCCATGGCCAACATCAAATTAGCATGGGCTGTATAGCCAAATAAATCGCTTGGCCTTTTAGTAAGGATCCCATATCTTTAACATTTTTGGGATCAGTGGATGGCAAGTTTGCCGTGTAAAACTGTCGGACTGATTTGGACTGAGCCAGAACTTTGTGACATCTTCGGAAAGGAACGCGGCAATTGTAGCTAGTTGATGGTATTTCTTGGGCCTACCCTACTTCCGATGCAAGAAATGAATGGCTGCACTCCTCTTTAAGTGGTGTAGGGCTAATCTGATGAAAACATTCTGCTGAAAATTCGCTTAATAATTCTTCTTTTTTCATCACCAACTCAACTAGATATTGATAGATATACATCTCAAGAATAACTGGTGAAAATTTCATAATAATGTATTAAGAAAGAAATAATGAAGGAAATGGTTGTAGTTTTTCAGCAGAGTTATCAGCAGATTAGCCCTACCCCTTATAGGGGCCCTGAGGCAGTTGGTGCTGTGCAAGATAACCACTCAGGCAAATTCCCCCTCGTCTCCAGGTAGATTTTGTCAGTTTTGGATGGAGTCTTGGCCATGTGTCTCGGCAATGAATAACGGTTGATTCTGCTGTCTTGAATGAACTGTTTCCATTAACTCAAATGCTTTTAACCCTGATTGATTCCTCATAAAATTCCAACACTATGTACTAACATTAACCAATTATTATTTGGACAGTTTTACAAGAATCTCTTATCGTGGAATGATACTTTCTTTAAGTCGTTCTCGCGCGGAAGTATAAAGTTGCTTTCACACCGGACGCGCAACGAATTTTTCGCTCGACAGATTACATTCAAAGTCAATGCAAAGATGCGAATACACGCGAAGGCTTAACGGAACCGATATCTGCGGGTCAAATTGAACATGTGGGCGTGTGCAGCAGGTGGGGTCCACCATGAAATCTGTTTTGAGAGATTATGGGATCCCCCACTAGACCATGTCGAGCTCGGCTGGTGTGTGCTGCGAGTTGGGGGGGGGGGGGGGAGAAAAAAAGAAAACTTGAGCCATTGCTAGGAAGAGTGCGTTGAGAGATGGATTTAATCGCAACTGACACCAGTAGGTGCCCCCGTTGTTGGCACAAGTAACAAATAACCCAAGCAGCCATTGATCTTGAGCGGGCAGGTGGTAAGAGTTCAAGGTGTGGTGGTGTTGCTTTTCTCCCTGGCTTCACTCTGAAATGAGGGTAAGACTTGGCCTGTGGTGAGTCACACTCGCACCCAGTGATTGGAGCAAGCCGTCGTGTCTCTCGGATTTTAACTGTTCATTTTTATAACTGCCATTGAGAAAATGGGAAACGCTGATAAAAGTCGTTCAACTATCGGAATGTCTAGTCGTGTGTGTGTGTATGTATGAGAGAGAGAGAGAGAGAGAGAGTGGGGGGAGTATCAGGTAAATCCTTAGATAAACAGAGGCAGAGGAGAGGGCGTGGACAGTCTAAAGTCTTCATGAATGGACTGGTAGGCTGTAATGAAGGGTGACTGTTCACAATGGTGTGCATGGAATGTGTGTCATCCGTTCTGGTTCCCCTCTCACCGCTTGCACTGAGTCACTGTAGTATCCGTACTGTGGAAAATCGACGTCTTCGTTCAGATGCCCGTCTTCCAACTCATGCTGCTGCTCCCTACAAACTCGCCTGTGTTGCTGCTTGAATGGAGACCCTTCATTGGCTGATATCGGACGCCAGGGTGCACAATGTTTTGTTGTTGGGACTGTCGGTTTGTGTCTGCGCTGAAAATAAACCCGCTGAAATTACGACAGTAAAGGCAGACATTCTGTTGTGCTTTTGTGCATTTTTAGGGTTAATGTTGAGAAAACAGTTGGTACACCTCACAGTAACCAACTGATTAACACCTGGGGAAAAAGGTGTTTGATGGCTCACATTGAAATATCAGTCTTCTGTTTTTTGTTCAATTTATTCTAACAAAATTAACTGTTTGTCTGCAATTAGCCTCAGTTTTGAAACTGAAAATTCCTTAAAAGCCCTGACCTTGCCAGTTGCCACGATTAGTCAGTTAAAATAAATGTTTCTGATTAACTCATTCAAGGTTGCTGAACTTAAAACTTCTTTTGTATCCTTCCAATCAGCAGTAGTTAGATTTGGCACAAAGAAAATTCATCAGGACTAAAAAAGGGACATTGAGCTGTATTTCTGAGAAGGAAAATGTGTATGAAGCTGTTTGCTGGATGTCTGACAGGCTATATGCGTGTGCATTGCCCATGTGGTTGGTAGTATGATGGTCAGCCATTGCACTATGGGCCCTTCCAATCAGTCATCGGTAAGTTTAGATTTTAGCTGATTAGGTCTTTTTCTGCCTGGAGGGAAAATCTTTTATCAAATTAGATTCTTAGCTTAAGCTGCATTGATTTTCCTTTTTGCAGTCCTTCTACTTTTTCCCCTGACTACTTAACCAGAGGTTGTTGGACTTAAGCACTTTCAGAAACCTCCCTGGCAAACATAAGGCCAGTGATCAGATTAAGGGAAAAGAATTTGATTAGCATTTTTTGCAAATCATTGTATCAATTGATTATCAATTGTTTAGCAATTAACTGAAAAATGATTAGCAAAAATTAGAAAACAGTATATCAGATTTTAAATGACAAAAGGATTTTTTATTCTTTCCGAATGACAAATTACAATTACAATAGAAATACAACTGAACTCTGAAAGCCAAACAAATTATTTCCAAAAGGAATCAATTTTACCCTGAACAATCATAATGTAATACAGCACACTTCTGTTTCCCAATGAAATTTCTGTAAACTACTTGTAACCGGAAGTACAGCTGTCTTATCTCTACCTTACTGTAGCATAATGTTGTTTAACGCCTGATCAGAGATGTAAAAGGATCCATTCCCATTGAAATCCTGTCACACAAGACACTTTCCAACTCAATCACATTTTAACATCACAACATCATGTATTTGAATGATCAGAAATCATTGTGCATGTTTCGAGAGAGACTTGCGATTCCCTCAACCACATGGCAATGGGAAAAGTTTTACTGACTTTGGGCGTACCATGAGTTGGATGGCTGGAGGAACATTCGGATGTGTAAAAACCTAAAGCTTACATCCAGTCTAGGCGATACAGAGTTAAAGCCGAAAGGGGGAGGTCTGATCTGGAATTCTTTCCATTTGGGCAAAAACCAAATCACAGTACAGCAATGATTACAAAGTTTTCCCCTTATGGCCAATGTTATAATCAGAAGAGTAACGTAATACGCAATAGCATGCACAAAAAGATAATTCACGTAAAACTAGCTGTGATGTAACAAGTTTCAGCCCCGAACTGTCTATTTGCTCTTGAGATAAAATAAGCTGGTAATCAACGTTGAAAGAGAGTGTCTTCATGCGATGGTGTTGAAACTGACAAATCTGAGCTATAAAAACTTCTCCATTAGACATCATAACTACCGTAGATTCACTAGCCAGCTTGCTGTACCAAAGCGATTGCTTTTGAATTAATCTGCAAACTAGTTAACGTCCCTGAAATATGAAAGTTTAGTTGGGTCACGTGAAAGCTCTGATAAATACACGCCTATGACAGCTGGCAAAGTTAGTAAAGTTGGGGCAAGAAACAAATCATATCACCTTGATATGATTATCATTTACAAAGATTTTCTTCAGTTAACGTTTGGATATCCAAAGAGCAATGAGCGCGATGGCCCACACAGCTGAGTCCTCCCTTCACGACCAAGGACGATGGAGTGTATGAGCGTACCAGAAAGCCTCCTGAGTCCCAAGTGCATGCATGCACTCCCCAGAAGCCGATTGGTTGGTATGCAAAGGTGGTGCATCATTTTCCAGCCAATCAAAGTCGTGAAAACTTCTCTTATTGCTATGTAGCTCGGGAATTCGGAAGTTCACTGGCCAGTGAGTCAGGATCCATGAAATATCATGAAGATTTTTTGAATCACATTTTTTGCAAAGGGATTGTTATGATGATTAGCATTTTGTCAAAACTGCTGAAATTTGATTTGCATTTTGCGATGTGAATCTGCCTAATCTCATCACTGATAAGGGCCATTCAATACAATTCAATTTCATTTATTTAGCGCTTTTCACTATTGAGAAGGAGATTGACCAAAAGCGCTTTACACCCGACAGGGTCTGAACCTCGAAGGAGCCTTGTAATCCTGGCTATATGTTTGCCTGCCTCTCTACAACAGTTGGTTGTGTATTTTGAATGGAATTAATGATATGTGAGGCGGAGCAGAAAAGCATGAATTTGGTTTTATGGCTGCTTGGAACGTTTGCAGGCTTTTGATTTGCTGCTTGGCTCTCATGATTCCCAAACTGTGCAGTGATGGGTTGAGTCCTCAGTATGATTACCCCAGTTACACAGCAAGCAGGCTGTTCATTAGTGTTGGCCTGAAAGGGCTTTATGATGCTTTCTTGTGCAAAGGCCCCCCATCATGTCATTAGGTGCACAGCCATTACAGGTAATTTCAAAATCAGTTTTATTTTTTTTTGTGACATCACATGGAGAAGTGACCGCTCAAAAGCGAGAGGGACTGATCATCTTCTGTTTACCCGTAACCAGTTACTTCATTATTCTGGATGGTCCTTCCCCCTTGTGATGTCACAAAGGACATATTTTGAAATTACTTGTGGCTGTTAATTGGCTTTGCACCTGGAGACATGATGGGAGACTTTTACTTGCTGGCTGGCGGGTGGTCTCTACTACACCATCTGCAGTGGGTAGGTTAAGTCCTTCTACCCACTGCACACTTTCGTACTATTTCATAATAATGGCCACTAGGTCACATGATCACAACCATCCAATCAGCGCACTAATCTTGCCTTAATATTCAGAATCTATGACATCTTTTGTCATTGGCTCCGGGCGACCCACGTGATCGAACATTGACGGTATTCGATGCGCGTCATTAACGTCCGATGTGGCCATATTGTTGACATCCCCACTAATATTTCTGACTAGACTCTATCGAGAGGCTTCTACCTCACATTCTTTAGCGATCGTATCAACCCTGGTTGGTCCAACATGGTTGGCTGTGTGGTTCACGGCTGTTCTAATAACAGCAAAAAAAAAAAGAAAGAAACCGCGTTAGATTTCTTTGCAATACCCACTGTGAGGAAAAGAGAGGGGAGAGACAGAGAGGGGTTGACCCAGCGGAGGAGAGACCTGTGGCTCGCTAGAATCAATAGGAGAGACTTCAGGCTACTCCTTATAGCAAAGTCTTTTCCAATCATTTTACCTCGGGTAACTTTGGAGTTCGATAAGCCACTTTCCTCAGTAAAGTGTGAGCATAGCATTTAATCACTGGTAGTTACAGAGACCGTTTTGTAAGACAATGAATGTTGCTTGATGCGATAAATGATGCGAGGTGTAGCTACCGGCGCCTGACATCGTTTTGGTAGGAGGCGACATCAAGACGGCTGATATGACAGTCGATATTATTGACTTATGAGATTCACGATGAGCTAAGTTACTGTTGAATGTAGTTAATGGCTGCATCCAAAAGCACCAAAATTAAATCCTCATTCTGTAGCTACACTGGCAAAACGTCGGGTTTGGCGTCAGTATTAAGATTTTGTCTTTGTGTCTTAAGACGCAATAAAATGCCCAGTTAGCACTCTCTTATTGTACAACAGAAATAGCCAGTTAAGACGCCATAAAATTCCCAGTTAAGACACAGATATACAAAATATTAATGCGGACGCAGAGACCGACGTTTTGGACCAAACGCAAGTTTACAGAACGAGGATTTAATTCAGGCGCTTTGGGAGGCAGCCAATGTTCGCTTAGTTACGTTATATGAGATAGTTATACGACTCCTTACGCCTTCAGCTCCTGCGCCGTGTAGGCGTACACTGTGAGGATTAAATAGTGGCAAATATCGGGGTAATCCACGGCTGGCAGCAAAGATATATCTCGGCTAAATACTGCCGAGTCCAATTTATATGGATCGACGCCAATCAAACAAGTTTTCTCGTCGTAGCGCGATGAGGATGCCTTGACGGCTCGTTTAACTCATAATTAGCGCGCCATTGTATTTAGCTACATGGCCAACTAGCTAGCGAGCTTAAAGGCGAACAGTTCGCTCACAATTGAATACTCGTGAGCAAGCTGTTTTGCTAGAGACATCGATAACTATAATATACTCAGCAACAAAAGTTTCTGTGACACCATTTATGTGTATGTTATAAATGACACGCAAAGATCTCAATGCAATCAATATGTTTATTTAACAGGAGAAACACTGACTTTTCAGTGCCAACGTCACTCAAAACGAAAAATGTCATTTTCATGCGTCATGAAGCACTTGTCTGACGTCTAACCAATTGTGACCTTCACACTTCAATACCGGGTGTGACTTCCTCGTGCCATGATGCAAGCAACGCATCTCCGGCGCATGGACCGAATCAGATGTGCCAGAAATTGCTGTGGGATGTCATTCCAAATCTGACGTAGACGTTGTCGCAATTCCTTGAGTGTAGCTGGCGGGTTATCCAACCGCCGCAAACGTCGATCCATCTCGTCCCAAAGATGCTCGATTGGGGACATGTCTGGGGATCTGGCTGGCCATGGCAGGACATTGACATGTTGTTGCATCAGATACTGCTGTACAATCCTTGCAACGTGTGGTCTGGCGTTATCATGTTGCAGCGTTATTCCGGGACCATGTTGCATCAAAAACGGTACCACCAATGGCCGTAGCACTTCATCGCGATATCTTTGACCTGTCAGATTTCCATCAATAACAAGCAAATCTGTTCTGTTTCTAGCCGTGATCCCGCCCCAAATCATGACACTACCACCTCCAAAACGATCAAATTCCTGAACACAGTTGTTGGCATAACGTTCTCCACGTCGACGGTATACACGTAAACGACCATCACATCGGTTAAGCATGAATCTTGATTCATCAGTGAAGAGTACAAGATCCCACTGACGTTGGATCCACCGTCGATGTTGTTGTGCCCACTGTAGACGCAGTCGTCGGTGTTGTACTGTGAGTATTGGACGTCTTGCTGGCTGACGTGGGACAATGCCAAAATGACGGAGACGGCGACGGATTGTCTGTGCAGACAGTCGCCTCAAACCAGGTATCGTTCTTGCAGTTATGGTTGCAGGTTGGAATCGATTTCGGAGATGGGTTGTTCGAATCCAGTTGTCCTGTCTGGGAGTGGTTACTCGTGGACGGCCGCTGCGAGGACGGTCTCTGACATGTCTTGTCTGCTGATGACGCTGCCATAAGTTCCAAATGGTGTTTCGGTGGACATTCAGGCGATGAGCAACTTCCCTCTGCGAGGTTCCGGATTCAATCATCCCAATGGCCCTCCACCGATCATTTTCAGACAGTCTTGGCATTTAGAGGGTAGAGTTCCTGATCCGAAATGGCTGTGTTTTCGATAAGTGATGCTTCCGTCGTTCATCAGGCACAATGTGAACATTCCAAAAATTCTCCTCTTTTATTGCCATCCACAAGCATGATTTACGCACATTTTCACGTGCAAAGTCATTTTCTCGCATTTTCATGATTTCCATTTCAATGTTGTGTTTACGTGTACTGTTTCAGTCTGATATCACCATGTATGACAATTTCATAATTCCGTTATGAAAAATAATTAACAATATTGGTGTCACAGAAACTTTTGTTGCTGATTATATTTTAGCTAGCATGTCAATGTTACGTTATTTAACATCCTAGAGTCGCTTTCACACCTGACGCGAACATATTTCCTAATCTTATATCGCACTGACATACCACGCAGAAGCATAAAAGCCCTTCGGCGCACATATCCTTTTTTTGGGAGTATTTTCTGCCGTGATCATCGCGGATTGTTTACCGTTTACATGTTGCTTCCGCTATTCCGTCTGCTGCTGGCGACGCATTTGTAAGCTAGGTGCTGATTGGTCCTCAGTCGTCGTCGACTTGCGGTTGACACCTAGTGGCAATTATTATAAAAGAATACGAAAGTGTGCAGTGGGTAGAAGGACTTAACCTACCCACTGCAGATGGAGTGTAGGTCTCTACAGACTTGTAAAGTTTTGGGCTGGCTGTGTTGTCTGTTCATCCCTGCATGATAAAGCTGTGTGGATTTTGGAGTTCAGTCAGTCAACCCGGATTACCAAGATTGCCACTTGGGTCCAATTTGCTGTGAACTGTAGTTTTGCCCAACACAAATCTATTCCCTTATAGTCTGGCTATATTGTAGCCATTGCCTTGCAGATCGCACTTTGTCCATTTTAACTCTCAGCTTTGTATCTGCTAATGTACCACCCAATCCCGTTCTTTCCCAGGCATTATGTCAACCAGTGCGCCCGACTACTGCCAAAATTGTAGAGAGACCTTAATCAATTCATTTACAAATCACATTTCGGAACTACTTCAGTCTGCCTGCCATGGAGCCTCTTCTCTCTCTGTGTTTATTGAAAATATAACAGACATTGTTTAAAATGGCAGTTCCTGTCCTGAGCAGTTGCCGCCATTGCAGACTTTGTTTGTAGCGAGCTATTGTGTTCTGCTGAGAATGAGAGTGAGCTGCGTGCTGAAATGGGTACACAGAAGGCAGTGTCATACTAGGAAAATAATGTACTTTGCCACTATTCTTTTGGATTAATTATTTTTTGCACAAAAAAAAAGCTATTCTTGGTTCTAACTTGCTGATCGTTTTCAGGTCTGCGACTTGTATATAGTGCTGGTTACAAATTATTCACTGTTTGGAGGTTAAAGATCATGTTCAGAAAGTGGACGGCCTTCTCGGTATTCTGTTCCCGTCTCCTGTACTGCCACAAGTTTTCAGCCCAGAGGTTGAACTATTAGTTGAAATCTGCTCATTTAGTTGATTGATGGCAGAAATACATGGCCAGGCCCTTACTGAGGGGTATAGGTCATTTGTACCTCAGACCATTTGGACCCAAAGCAGTTGGATCCCTTACATATTAGACCCTGGACCCTACCCAGTTGGACCCCATGCTGTTTGGTGCCTAGACTCTAACTCAAGGGGGCCGCCAAGCCAATGATGACATGGAGATTAAAAAAAAAAAATTGAAGTATGTATTATGATTGGTCATTATAAGTGGAAAACTCATTGTAATATATTGCTAAACTGTAAAAATGTAAATAATTATGTATATATTTATAATATATTGAAATAAATACATTGAAACTAATTAATACTATTGTCATTCCGTGACAATTTGCCTCTTGTAATTCCGTGACATTGACTTTTTGAATTTTCATGGCCATAAAGCAGGGTTGAAGTCAATATTTGTTTCTATAACTTGCAGTATTAACAAAAAACACCTTAAATATGAACATATTGAAGTTTCATAGCTTAACTATGACAGGAACATCACTTTCTGGATAGTTAAACACAACATTAAAAAAAACCATGTCAATTTTGTGTAATTTCGTGACGGAGTAGTTTTTGCTTGTGTCTTCTATGAAAATTTCTCAAAAAATATATTTTCACTTAATGATATTAAAGAACAAGTTAATACCTTCAATATGACATATCATACTTGATTTTATCTTATTTAGTTGTAGAGTTACAACCCAAAATGCAATGGGACTGTAATTCCTTGACAGCTTGGCGGCCCCCTCAACTAGTCTGGGGTCTAACTGGTCTTGGGTCCAACTTGCTTGGGGTTCGAAGGGTATGGGGTCCAAACGGTTAGGGTCAGGGGTCCAAGTTCTGGATATGGTCCAACTTGTATGGGTCCAACAGGTGTAGGGTGCAAGTGACCCATTCCCCTTACTGAACCTTCTGGACCCCTGAACCTTCTGGACTCTCCAGGTCAGCTATTTGTCCTCCTGAAGTGGCCGAGTTTGTCGAAATGTTGTGAGCAGCACCGATGGCGAGTTGTGTATTCAGTGCTGATGCACAGTTTTCTCTCCACGCGCCCGCTCTCCCTTCCAGGTTTGGCACCTCCGCGATTCCGCATCGGGGACCAGGAGTTCGACGCCCTCCCGGCTCTGCTGGAATTCTACAAGATCCACTACCTGGACACCACCACTCTCATCGAGCCCGTCAGCAAGGCCAAGAACTCGGGTTTCGTCAGCGCGTCCGCTGGAGCCCCCCAGAGGCTGGAGGAGGCAGAGTATGTGCGCGCCCTCTTCGACTTCCTGGGAAATGACGAGGAGGATCTGCCCTTCCGGAGGGGCGATGTCCTGCGGGTGCTGGAGAAGCCTGAGGAGCAGTGGTGGAATGCGCAGAACTCCGAGGGCCGAGCCGGGATGATCCCCGTCCCGTATGTGGAGAAGTACCGGCCCGCGTCCCCAACGTCCGGCGGCGGGTCGTCCGCGGCGACAGGGGCGGGTGGGCCCGGGGCCGCAGGGCCGGGAGGGAATGCTGACGGACTCGGTGGCCAGCCGCCGTCGCTGGTGGGAGAGCCTGGGCAGTACGCCCAGCCCAGCGTCAACACGCCCCTGCCCAACCTGCAGAACGGGCCTGTCTACGCCAGAGCCATTCAGAAGAGGGTCCCGAATGCCTACGACAAGACCGCCCTCGCTCTGGAGGTACCGCACATTCCTTCCCTCTTTCCTCCTCTTTCCTCACATTTATCTCTCTAAATACTCACCATAGTAAAGATGAACTCTCATATGGTGGAGTTTCTGCAAGCAAAATTACATTATCTCTTCTTTTCTGGCATCTTTTACTTCAGTGTTTTTCTGAAAGATGGAAGATGCAAGCAGTAGAATATTTAAGTTTACATTCATACTGCTTTACTATTTGGTTCAGACCGCAGGAACTCTCTTTTATGGTAGGTGCAATGAGGTCAAACTCGACAACAATAGAAGATTTAATGTTGCATTCCGTCCGGTTTCTTTAATTCCAGTTGCTGTTCCAGAAGGTTAAGAGCCACTAGCAGTTGAATATAATGTTTAGGTCAGTGGAAGGATATCGCTTGTTTGTCTGCTGTTGTCAGGTTGTGAAACGCAGCTGCGGTCAGGTCTCTGCTGATGGTTGTAGGGGGAATACCCCGGCTTATGATGCCCTCCTCCATGCGGAACTGCTGTGGAGGTGGGGAGGGAGGCAGCAGGGATAGCTGAGAGTCCATAAACCTTTAAGCCAAAATTTTAGCCAAACAAGATTTTAATTAGCCAAATTCTACCTGTCTTAGCAAAATGCAAGGCGATTTATAAATTATTACAAGTCGCTGTTCGAATAATTAGACATATTAATAAATACGTTTTCAGAGAAACCTTCCGATCTCTGACACGAACACCCAAGAGTCCCGAGCATTGGACCCGTGTCAGTCTGAGCGCAATTGTAGAGGTGCTAAAGGAAACCTTTATTTATTGCTTTGCAAATATATTTGGGTGGAATTTGCTGCATGAATTTGCATTAAACTCTCTCTACTTAGAAAAGGTCAGATTTCCTTTAAGACTAGTTAACGCAAAAGAAAATAAAATACATTGGTAAAATCCGGTCCTGTCAATGACTGTAGTCAAGGTGAAAAAAAAAAGTCTGGCCACCAAGCGAGCATATTCAATTACTGGCACATGCATGACGTGAACAGGCAACGAACATGAGGGTCTGGTTGGATAAGGGGGGACACGGTCTTTTGATCCTAGTTTATGCATAAGAGACTGCAATGTTGTTTTAATAATAATGATAAAGAACCTCGGCGTGCAGGGTGTGGAAGCGATAATTGGGTACTGATGGTAGGTTCCTGCCAGTCTTGTGACAGTTTGCTCCCATTTTGCGCCTATATTGTGGCGCAGGGAACCAGCATATGGCCCAACTATACCAGCGGGAATCCCCAAGTAGTTCTGTATACCACACTGCGGCGCTAGCAGTTTTTGCATAAATTATGATGAGCGGAAAGCATCATGCAGTTATGGAGAGATTGAGAGCGGGCGGCCCGGCGGAGTGCGTATCGGAATATCACTGAGGGGAGGGGCTGAAGCGGACTTTTTAAAGTGGAATGGGGAATATGAGAGGCGATGCGCATGACAGACAGGAAGATTGATTCTATGTACCACTGTAGCAAAATAATGCTCTTCGCCAAATTTTTGGTCACCTTCAGGTTTTTAGTCGCCAGATTGGAGCAACGTTCACCAATGGCGATTTGGGGAGCGGGTAGCGCTATCCGTGAGGCAGGGCAGTTAATGTTAATGACCACACTGGAGGCATCTAAGATCTGTCATCATGTCATTTTCATCTAAGCGTAGCAGTTGTCCCATCTGAGCTGATGGCCTTCATCTTTCACCACGTTCTATCGACTGTAGTGATTTGCAGCTCTACTTACTGTGTGCTATATTTTTTTTTCGTAGGAGAAATTTCACACTCATTCATGAGGTGCCGTCATCTGACTGGCCGTACTGTCCAGTCATAGTTGCTATGAATTGCTGCACGTCACTTTGTTTCTTTGTATTTTGCTGCTGCTGACAACTGCAAATTAGTGGGAAGATTCACCCCTGCAAAAAATGCTCTTCTGGGCCTCAGCATTTTTATTCCTCGCCATGAACTGGCAAGTGGATAAAAGATTGAATTTGGTCTGTCCATCCTTCCGTCCATTTGTCTGTCACACTTTCAATGGAGACAAATTCCCTCAAAAAATGTGACAATAGCAGGTCAAATTTTGTATGCTTAATAAGCTATTCATGATCTACATTGACAGGGCTCAACAATAAGGATTTCCCGATGGCCTGGGGCAAGTAAAATGTAACCCAGGGCATGTAAACCTAGCGACTAATTTTCACAATCGGGCCAGTGCCTAAAAATAGTAAAAGTGCAATAGGCAGCAAAACGCTGAGGAAGCGTCTACCTGCCAAAACCAACAAAGAAGTCTCGGACAAGATGGACCCAAAACTGAAATATGAACAAAAGCTTAAGCGAGTGTTTCAGGAGTCGTGGAGAAAGTTTCGCTGGGTGGCATCAGAGTTGGGTGAAACTGCAATTATGTTCTGTGCAGTTTGCCACAGGATTTAAGGTAAGGCTGACAAAACGGGCAAATTTTTTAAAGGAACGGCTAGCTTTTGCAAACAAATGCTCGAGAGCCAGAAGAGAAGCCAGCAACGGTTGGCTGGTTAGTTAAAAAGTTCTGTCTAATGGAATATTGTTGTGACATTAGCCAACATTACTCTATTTCACATAATTCAGTCAAACCTTGCACACTTGGCTGATTTTAAAGGGATAAAGTAGTTTACTTTTTTGAAGTGGAGTTGGACTTTAGTTGTACTTGGTTAAAAATGACTACAAACAGATCGGAGCGCACATTTGTTGTGAGCGTTAGCATGTGGCTAGCGAACTTAATGCTGTTTAGCTAGCTTTAGGCATTTAGCTAGCTAGCTTCATTGGTTATGTGGATTTAAAGTTAAGCATTTTGTGTTTTCACAGAAAATTGATTTTGTATTTTATCCATAGTAAATGAAATGAAATGGTAACTTCTGTACTGTTCTTTTCTTTGAGACATGAGATATTAGATGCTGTTGTATGGAATTTAAAAATGGCAGTCATCGATTTCTGTGCGGAACTTGTTCTACAAAGGTGGCTGTCAGCATGGCAGAGAGCAACTTGCCCAACAAGGCCAGTGAAAAAAATCCTTAACGTTGAACCCTGGTTGAGTTTGAAAATGGATGTGTAAATAGCCCTTAAAGGGGGTCTTATTTTTCCAAGTAGGAGTATTTGTTCCAAGTTTGATTGTTGCATTTTGAAGTTCTTTGAATTAGCTTTAATTTGAGGCCAACTTCTTGAAAATCAAAACAGGCCCACATGGTCAAAAAGAGGGTCAAAAAGTGCACCGTTTCAGTAATTAACTGGAAAGGGGTTAATGTTTCTCCAAACTGGATGAAGATAGATGTTTTTACCTTCATTTGAAACTTCGTCAGTTATACTATCAACAATTTAAATGGCAAAGGGGACATTCTGAGGATACTTGCATAATATTTCATTTGAAATCGACACCATGTTTGGCACCAAATTTCAATGTTTAGGGGTTAATTGCAAAGCACTCAAAGGGTTAATCACTATATTAAAAAGGTTGTTGCATACTATTAAACAGAATAAACATATCCAGAAAGAATGAAATTTGAATCCTTATTAGTTCATTGGTTATTACCCTTTGAAAATGGTCACAAACTGTGACCAGAGGGTTAACGTGGGCCACGCCCTCTTTTTCGGGGGGCCCTTAATATGGGAACAGAAGGGGATATTAACTTGAAACCACCTGCAATTTAATTTGCTCATCATAGGCAACAAAATATTACCAAATGAAGCATTTCTGAGACCCATCAAGATGGGAGCTTGGGTGATTTCATATGGAATGACCCGTTTGCGATTGGTCATATAGTGCTAACACCGCCCCTTATATTTGAATGCGCTCATGTCTAGATTAGGGAAATAGGGTTGGCTTACTGAGCTGATAACCACCTTCAAGTAACACAGCATGATTGCAGCTGTTTGGTTAGGTGTTGTTGGTATATTGAACTTGCTTTGGAGGGCAGGCCTCTGGCCTGTTGATAGCTATTGCGCTTCGCAGGCAACGACCCCACCTGATTGGACCTGGGCCAGACAGCAGCTCCGCCCCCTCCTCTGCTGAGCTGCAGCCGGCTGCAGGATGCACATTCCTGTAACGAGCAACTCGAGGAGGCCGACTGTGCCAGGCGGCCCCGCCTACTTCGTTTCTCAGGCGCTGTGTCGTTGCATTGCGCCTTCTCCCTGGCTGTCTGCCCTAAGCGTCCACACCTATTCTCCGACACACACACACACACACACACACACACAACCGGCGCTCCCGTCTTCTCAGCACGCACGGCTCTCGCTGTTAAAAAGGGCACGAAGCACTCAGAACTTTGCTAAACCAGAATGTTTTTCTTTCTTTGTCACTGGATTTATCTACTATCAATTGGTGAATTTCAGATTTGTTTGGGTCAGGCTGTGTACTTGAAAGGACTACAGGTTATTTTTGGGCTGGCGCTGGGCATGTATGTTCCAGGTTCTCCCATGACTCATGGTAGAACGGTGCTGCTAGTTTCAGACTTTCCCGTGTGAAGTGGAAAAGGGGGGTTGAGGGATGGGGGTGGTTCCTTGGGAGGAGGCAGCTGTGGAGAGGAAATGCTTTGTGTAGCAGTAAGTTTCCTAGCGCAGTATGCTACACCCAGCTGTAAGTGCTACTTTTCACCCAGGGGTCACTTTGTGAACTAAATAATGCTCCTCACCCTAAGAATTTCTGTTTCTTACCCAAGAGGTACTGTTTCTGAACTAAAACTACTCATCGTCCAACACGAGTTACCGTTTATGAACTAAAACTGTTTCTCATGCAACAGATACTGTCTCTAAACTGAAACTACTCCTTATTTAGGTGTCACTGTTTCTGGTCTGAAACATCTCCTCAGGAGTTACTGTTTCTGAACTTAAGCTACTCCTCTTCCAAGGGATGATATTATTGCTCTGACTTGACTCTTCTCACAAGAGTTGCCATTTCTGTACTAAAACTACTCCTCACCATAGAGTTTATGTTCTTGAACTAAAGCTACAGCTCACCCCTGGAGTTGCTGAGTTTGAACTAAAACTACTGCTCACCCCAAAAGTGTTTCTTACCCAAGAGGCACTGTTTCTGAACCAAAAACCAACCTGAATAAAATAGAATGCAGTGATTTGCAAATCTCATGAAGCCCCATTTTATTGACAATAGAACATGGACAACATATCTGATTTTGAAAGGGAGACATTTTACCATTTCATGTGAAATAATGGCTCATTTTGAATTTGTTGGCAGCAACACATCTCAGAAAAAGTTGGGAGAGGGGCAACGAAAGGCTAGAAAAGTAAAAGTTACTATCAAAAATCAGCTGGAGGAGCATTTTACAGCTAATTGGCTCAATTAGCATCAAGTCAGTGACATGACTGGGTATAAAAAGTGCATTTTAGAGAGGCAGAGTCTCTCAAAAGTAAAGATGGGCGGAGGCTCCCCAATCTGCGAAAAACTGAGTCTAAAAATTGTGTAACAATCTCAAAAAATGTTTCTCAATGGAAAATTGCTAAGATTTTGAATATCTCACCATCTACAGTACATAATATCAAAAGATTTCAAGAATCTGGAGAAATCTTTGTGCAAGGGACAAGGCCAAAGGTCAATATTGGATGCTCTTGATCTTCAGGCCCTCAGGCAGCAGTGCATTAAAAACTGGCATAATGTTGCACTGGAATTCACTGTGAGCACTCAGGAACCCTTCCATAAATCACTGTCTGTGAACACAGTTTGCCTAGCAATCTACAAATGCTAGTTAAAGCTGTGTCATGCAGAGAAGAAGCCACATGTGAACACGATCCAGAAACGCCGGCATCTTATCTGGGCCAAAGCTGATTTAAAATGGCCTGAGTCAGAATCGAAAACTGTTCTGCAGTCAGATGAATCAAAATTTGAAATTCTTTTTGGAAACCATGGACACCGTGTTGTGTGGTCTAAAGAGGAGATGGACCATCCAGCTTGTTAGCAGCGCTCCGTTCAAAAGCCTACATCTCTTAGGTCTGAGGCTGCATTACTGCCTATATGGTGTGAGCAGCTTACAGATCTGGATAGGTATTATCAATGCAGGGAAGTGTATAGAGGTTTTACAACAACGTTTCTTTCAGGGAAGGCCTTGCATATTTCAGCAAGACCTTACTAACACACATTCTGCATCCATCACAACAGCATGGTTTCGCTGTTCAAGAGTCCGGATGCTGAAATGGTCTGCTTACAGTCCAGACCTTTCACCAGTTGAAAACATTTGGTGCATCATAAAATGAAAATGCTGGCTTGGAAGACCCAGGACTGTTGAGGAGCTAGAATCCTACATCAGACAAGAGTGAGACAACATCCCTTTTCCAATACTCCAGAAATTGGTCTCCTCACTTCCCAGACGTTTACAGACTGTTAAAAGAAGAGGGGATGCTACACAATGGTAAACATGGCCCTGTCCCAACTTTTTTGAGATTTGTTGCAGCCAAAAGATTGAAAATGAGCCAATATTTTTCATGAAATGATAAAATGTCTCACTTTCAACATCTGATATTTTGTCTATGTTCTATTGTGAATAAAATGTGGGTTTATAAGATTTGCAAATCATTGCATTCAGTTTATACTCATGTTTTACACAAAGCTCACTGGATTTTCTTCATATTTGACACCAAGCTTCATCTGTAGAAGGCAAAGGGCCCAATCGATTTTGGTGACCTTGGCGTAATTTTCAAGGTCACAGCGAGACGTTGAATATTTCAGTATGTTTACCTGCATGTTAACTTTTTCAGCGAGATAGCTCAAAAACTTTTTAAAGGGTAGTCTTCATATTTGACACCAAGCTTCATCTAGTAAAGGCACTGGGTCCAGTCGATTTTTGTGACCTTGACATTATTTTCAAGGTCACAACGACGCATTGAATAGTTCAGCATGTTTACCTGCATGTTAAACTTGTCAGCGAGATATCTCAAGATCAGTTCACTGGACTAAATTCATTATCGACACCAAGCTCCATCTAGGGAAGGCGCAAGGCCCAGTCGATTTTGGTGACCTTGGCGTGATTTGCAAGGTCACGGCGACACATTGTATATTTCACAAGGTGACTTAAATGTTTTTTTTGACATTTTTGACAATTCCAGTGAATCTTTCTTGAGATATCTCGCTGACAAGGGTATTGTCAGCGAGATATCTCAAGAAAGATTCACTGGAATTTCTCCATATTTGACACCAAACTGAACAGTTTTTTTTATTACTATTTTTACTATTCATACACTGTGACATTCATGTCCAAGTCACAGTAAGTCTTGAAAATATTTTTGCGTTTCACAACCACAGTGCAACAGATGTTGACTGAATCATGTTTCTGTTGACATCTAGCTTCATCTTAACCTCATCATCATCACTTCATACCTCTTTCATTTTGAATTGATCACTTGCGGCAGGGGATGATGTCACCATAGTGACAACACTTGTTATTTATAAACCTAAAGTACTATACTCCCATGTGTTTTTGTTTCTGAACTAAAACTGCTTGCCTAAGAGTTACTGTTTTTGAACTAAAAGTACTACCAAGAGTCATCATTTCTGAAATAAAACTACTCACCCCAAGAGTTTGTTACAATTTCTGAACTAAGACAAATTCACTGTTGAATGACTTTCTGTTCTAAAACTACTACTCGCCTAGGAGTTGCTGTGTCTGAACTAAAACTGCTTCTCACCAAAGATTTACTGTTTCTGATCTAAAAGGACATTTCACCCCAAGAGTTGCAGTTTCTAAAATATCCCTCTTGCAAGAGTTGAAGTTTCTGAACTAAAACTGCATACCCCAAATGTTGCCATTTACAAACTAAAATTACTCCTCGCCAAAGAGTTACGGTGTCTGAAGTTAAACTACTATTCCCCCCGGAAGTTCCTGTGTTTGAACAAAAACAAAAAAGATTGATTTGTGTCCGTATTAAAACTACTGAATGAAAGCCCTTACTTTTGTGCTGTTCAGTTTTTTTTTGTTTTTTTTTTCCCCCCTGAAAGGGTCAGAGCTGGTTTATGCAAATATACCTGATTCTCTTTGCCCAAGGTCTTGATTTATTATAACCCTTGTTAGTTAACGATTTGGATCAGGTGAATAGCAATAGGATTAAACAAAAAACTTAACGGCTTGTTACAGATAAGATTGGACACCCGTCTGTGTTGAATCTGGCACTGAGTTGTAAATTTAGTCTCGAATTAAGGTTGCTCCCATGACTCGGCAGATCTCTGGTACAGATGAAGTGTAGTGATGCACTGCAGGCGCAATGAAAGATGCCTGAGCTGCAGTTAAGATGCGGTGGCATTTGCCGAGATGAGCAGCTGCCTAGATAACGCTGCGGTTGAGAATGTGCAATCCTAGGAGGGGAGCTACCATCATCCATTTAGCAGCAGCAAAGCAGTGATGAGACATCTGCCAAGGCATGGTAATTTGCCAAAGGAATACGAGGACGCAACCTCAATGTCCGAGAGCCGCCGGTCAACCGGATGACAGGACTCCGCCTCGCGTCCTCGTTTCCTTCTTCAGATTCCTGGGCCATGTTCTCCACTTCCTGTTAACCACATTGGCTTGGAGCGTGCAAGTCAGAAGTGCAGCCAAACGTATGCTGGTGCCAAGTTTCTTGTTTTGCATGCGAGTGAAGCTGACTAAGTGTAGTTCGCTCGCCATTTTAGAGTTCAGCCAATTATGCATTCGGGGGCGCAGTGTTCATACAGGGCACCTGTGATCGTATCTGTGAAACTGAAGTTGGTTTGTGAGTGCAGTTACATAAAAGTGCTGCTCATGCGCCATTCCTGCACTTATGGGCCCCACCAGCCTCGAGCTCCAAATCGAGTCACCCAGCAGTGCTCCCAACTGATTCTCCCCCCCAATGAGTCTCTCTGCAAATGATAAGAGTAGACATCCTCAAGTCTGGCCTGCAGATCCAGCCCTGGTTTCCTTTTAACTGAATCTGACTTACTGCTCTGGTCTCATTGCTCTATTTGAGGCCCATAAAAAAGACCTCACGAAGGGATTTTTTAAATATATATTTTGGTGTTATAAGTTTTAATTGACTTATCCTTGGCTGTTGGTGGCTTACATATGGCCTCATGCAAGAAGGATGCAAGTGACACGTCGGTCCAAAATGATTTTTTGGACGAGCCCATCTCCTGACCAAGTCTGGAATCTCAATACTTATCCTACACATGTTATAAAGCCTTTTTAACATTGGTGCAGCTGTGATCGAAATGGACATCTCCGCCCATGCAAAATGGGCTTAAGTGCATTTTGCTAATTATCTCCAAATTACCAGGAATTATGAAAATGTCTCGTCGGCATCCTAATAGGCTACCTAGTACTATACTTCTATCATGAATAGTTCAGCATATAGCTAACAGGTGGTGCTGTGGCAATTTTTTGGCTCTCCTATAAAATTTGTAAAACGTCACTCACACCCTTCTTGCATGAAGCCATTAATGTGTAATTGCCAACTCAAAAAGAAAATCTGGATTTTACAATTCTTTCCGAAGTGACTGAAGGTCTGAGATTTTTGTTGCGTCATGAGTCAAGCAAGCAGGATTGGAAATGTCTGTGTTGCAGCACACTGAGGCAGGTCTAGATATGACTGGCTTTAGTGGCCAGGTGAATCACTCCACCTCCTCCGAACTTCAGAAGAACAGCGCCTTGAAGTGAGGCCTTATCCCTACCGTTGAATAATCGCTGGCTTCGTCGAGCAGTGGTGCCCTCTGGTGGATTAAGTAGTGAAGTGCAGTTGGTCTTTTAGTGTTGAGTGCACGGTAATATCTTCAGCAGACTACCTCCGTTTGGAATGTTGGGCGAAAGCCCACCCGCCCGACTCGGTGAGGGCTATAGCATGTTATTTATGTGCACACCTCCCCCCCAACTTACAAAAAAGAGGGGAAAAATGTTGACTCCAGATGTGTCCCAGGGAATTCTCTCAACGTTGGCGGGAAGATGAGGGGAAATTTGGTTCATTCTTCAGTCAAAATTGCACAGATGGACCTGTGCTTTGGACTTGATGACTTTGAGTAATTGGTTCTTTCCAGAGAAGGTGTTCTGAAGTTAACTCATCTTTGGAACAGTGGTATTAAATCACATTTATCACTAGAGAGGTTGATACTCGACAGCCAGGTGTTAGTAATAATGTTAAATGACCAAGTACCCTGACTCAGTCCTGGTCTGCTAGGCCTCACATCTGAGTTGGACATTCAGCCAAACTTTAAAGTTCAAACAGTTTTTATTATGACTTCACCTCTCTGGAACTAGTAACACTTTGAAATGTATGCTTGCATCTGCTCATGACCTTTAAGGCTGGCCTCAAACATTTAGCGTCATTCTGGTAAAATTATTCCATCTGTCTTTCAATTGAAATTCTCCATGCAAAATTCAGTTGACTCCAAGCGAAGGCTTTATCTGCCTGTGTGCTGTTACCTTGTAATCCTGTATTGTACTGTGTGTGTCAGTTAGAGCAACGGAAAACTGGGGTTTTTAGTACCTTTGACAAGGGGTCATTTGAGCTTGCTACGCGAGTGCGACTTTGACCACAAATGTTTGCTCTGTCTCCGCAGGTGGGCGACATGGTGAAAGTGACCAAGATCAACGTGAACGGCCAGTGGGAGGGAGAGTGCAAGGGCAAACGCGGCCATTTTCCCTTCACTCACGTACGGCTACTGGACCAGCACAACCCCGACGACGAGCTGAGCTGAGAAAGGCCCGCAGAGACTCACTCCTTCCCTGCTGCACACGCACGCGCACACACACACACACACACACACACACACTCCTATTCGCAATCCTGTACAACCACATCAGCCCCGTGTTGCCACTGCTTTGAAGTTAGCTGTTAGCATCTATCATCCTGCTCGTTCTGTGCTCGTCCCCTGGATATGTACGCACTGGCGGTAGAACAGTGATTGCTTTTCAGATGTTGCCGTTCCAGTATTCAGTGCCTGCAACACACAACAGAGCGCTCCCTGACTCTGAGCTGTCCATACTGGTCTGATCTCCTCACGCATGTGTGCATGCGCCCTTCCTCTCTCTCTCTTTCCTCCCCTCTCACTCTCTCTCCCTCTCTCACACTTCCATGAACTGCTCTCTCTGTCCTTGCCTAACCCCTCATGAGTATATACATACTCTCTCTCATGCTAACCTCATCACCAGTCCCTGAAGGCATGTGTATAAACACTATTCCTCATCGAAACACGCTCACGTGCACCACAGTATTCCGCTTCCCGGAGGTAGCATTCCGACCGATCATGGGTTGACACGGTTTTTACACACAAACACACACACACACAAAACAGCTTATAAAGATCATGACAGCAGTGTAATGCTTACCCTCCGTATCACTCTGCTCACGCACTGTTTTGGTCCCCAACCTCCCCTACAGCAATCAGTGCAAACGTTCGGTATGCCTTCACACCGAAAGGAACGGGACAGTGGTGTGTACTGTCAGAAGGATGAACTATCAGGGGCTTCCCCACTGCCTACACCACAGAGCCTGGAACAAGAGCCCAGGCTGGGGCCACAAACGCTTCCCTGGAGGGCCATATTGAAGGCTGACTCTTTGCATCACTGTACAGTTCTGCCCTCCTCCCTGCAGAATCCCTCTAGACCACTGGAGGGCGGCACTCAGATCTACAATTGACACTACAATCTACATCACGTGTCTCCAAAACCAAGTTGAATTAATCCATGTTCTCTCTCTTGTCTTTGTAATTAAGTGGAATAGAAAATACTATGATTCAGCAATGATATAAATATATATTTGCCATAACATCATGACGTGACATGCAAAAAAAAAAAAAAAAAACCCATTTTCACCGTTTTTTTTCCTTTCTGTGCACAGTTATGTTCTCATGCGTTTTTTTTTTTTTTTTCTTGTTTTACCTGTCAGGTTACTTGTGTTCTCCAGAGCTCTTAAATTTGGCTTTTTGACGCTGTTTATAGTGCTGTAGCAGGGTAAGGAATGGTTGCTCACACCCGCAAGCAAGCTGTAGAATTCGATCGAGAGGGCACTGGTCTCTCGCCTTTCGGACGCCGAGACAAAAGGATGGGAGAATCAAGGAGAAAGGCTAAAGGCTAATATCACCACTAACCTACCGCCCCCCCACTCACCCCCAGCGGCTATTCGATAACGGAGAGTAGAAGAGGCGTTCACAACGTCTATCGCACCACGCTTGGGAACCTGTTTGTTGAAGCGATCGCGGCTGACGGGGCTGACTGTTTGGAGCTGCGATATTGGCCCTCTGTCACCCCATGTTCACTTTGTATTTTAACTGTTTTATGTACTTGCCGGTATTGAAATGAGAAGCATTCAGGGTTGTGAACAGACTGCTCTGATGTTGTGTAGCTGGTGGTGGTATTATGCTGCTGTGCGCATTTGTTGCTGGCTGTCCTCCTGTGCACTGTTCATTTTCTTGCATCTCTCTGCTCATGCTTTTGGTCTCCCTCTCTACCTCCTCCTCTCTCACTCACTCCTGCTGTCTTCCACTCTCGCCTCTCTCTCTTACTCCTGCCCTCCCTCTCTTCTGCCCTTCCTCTTTTTCCTCTCTGTCTTTGCCCCTCCCTTTCTCTGTCTCCCTCGCTCTCTCACTGACATCAGGCCGTTGGCGCGGCACACCCTGGTTTGCTCGTCTGTCGCCGTCTGTTCTCTGCAGCTCTGATACACAGGAGACTTCTGCTTCCTCATTCTCCACCTGCCCTCTCTTGTTTGCTCACACACCACCCCCCCCCCCCCCCCCCCCCCCCCCCGGGAACCACACACGTCCTTAATGTCGTCACAAGGCAGGCAGGTGCTCCTTTGTCAGTTTGCCCTTTACTCCCTTTGGCATTGGCTGGTGCCGTATAACCCCGCCCTCTTTCGCCTGGCTTCTGTTCCACACTAACTCATAAGTTTTGCACTAAGAAAAGTTCACAGTAAACTGTATACCTTGGACAGTCCTGAGACATGGTGGCGCAGTGCCAGCATTTCAGATCGGATGAGGTCGTACCTTTTTCTTGAGCTGGGGCTCATGGTTACTCCAGACAACTCCAGCTTTGCTCACTAGGGCAAAAATTCATGGGACTCGCCCTCCAAGTGTTTCTCTGTGTTTTTCAGTAAAGGTGGGGTTTGATGTCTACAGAGAGAAAAATGCTTTGTTTCTGTATTGGTGCCCTGCCTGTGATGAACTGCAGTTTACTTATATCTTTGCAAAATGCAAGAAAAATGATTGGATGGCAGAAGGCTGGCGTGGACAAAAAAAATCACGGCCAAACTTCGCAGTTTGCCAAAATTAAGTTGCCAATTGACAATGCAGCGGACGAGCGTTTGTGGAGGGAATCGCGACGTTGGCTACAAACCTCTATTTAAGCGCGCCACTCTTCCTCAAAGTTCGTTCAACACTTGCGGTGCCCAATAAGTCCATGCACTCGGTGCATGTTGCCGTAAGGCAAGTATTCACCAATCCGCCTTGATCGAGACTCCAGTTCACCAATAGCACTGAGCCTGTAGCTCCCCCTTCCTCCCCTCAGTCGTTTATTTCAATAAAAGAAAGCAGTGCAACTGATAATGCAAATATAAATGCGATGCTGGTGAGATTTTGAGGTGAGCATCTCGTTGGGCACCGTTTCTGATGAGGAATAATTATGATTATGTGCACCAGTGTGAGATATGCATGGATACTGGCGTAATTACACAGTGTGTTGTATCTAGTGTCATTTATGTGTGACTAACCAGAGAGAAGCTTTGGGGAACTTTTTTTTTTTCTTTTCCTTTTACTACTACGTTTTGCATTTCTTGAAACGTAGTCAAATAAACCTACTCGGTAACACTGTCACGTCTGAGAATGAAAAAGAACTAAGAATTGATTTGTCAAGAAAAGGAGTATCTGGTGCGGGCCTTTGAAGCCTGGAGTTACACAACTGGGCTCTACCTTGTTAGCCTGAGTTTTATAATATACTGTAAATACACTTGTAAATGAGTAACACTGAGTCCATTCATTGGCTGCGATATGAAGGTGTTTGTATGAACCAATTATGTGGTTGGATTTTAATTATCCTGGCATTTGGTTGGCTGAGGGTCATTTGGGGGGGGGGGGGGGGGGCATTTCATTTGTCTGGAGGAACCTGCCTTGTGTCTGGTGGTCCATCTGCTGGAGTTGTTCTCTCTGCATCGATCCTCTAATGCACCAGGACAGAACCGCGTGGCTCGGTCAGGCACCTCGTCGACTAAAAACCCGTCATTCGCGGCGTGTGTAGTCCCACGTTGGATATGGACGTAGATTTCGATCATCGTTCCGGATTATTTTTTTTCTTTCAGTGTTGCCTGTTGTGCTGTGCATGTGATGTCCCGTGTCAAAGACAAAAGAACAACTAAATCCAAATTAAATTTTGCTGCCTTAAGGTGCCGAGTATTTGACCTCAGAAAGGGACGGTACCATTCTGGATGAGATGGTCTTATCTCCTTATAGACATGGTATTGGTGAAAAAAAATTCTGTGGTCTAACTGCTTATTGCACATAATTCATTTTTTTAAGAATTTCCGTTTCTTTGTTGTCATTGTTGTCCAGAAAGTTATCCTTGGAGTTGTCAATTGACCAGCAATTTGTCTATTTTTTGTTGCTTCAAGTGTTTGCTTTGCTAATGAAATTCTGTATCATGCGAATTGATGTACTTTTCCCTGAATAGTGCAACTTTTGCTCAATCATGTATTTAAATGGCAAGTTCATTTGCTTCTTTGCAAGTTACCATGACTTTGTTCTTGGCAAGTTTCCCTCTTTGTTGCATCCACTCATACTTTTTAAGATTGGAAAGGCTCTCCAACTTGATTAAAATGAAAAACTTCACTGGATATGACACAACATGATCCAAGAACATCGCCTCTCGAACTCTGAGACTTCAACTCTGTTTGCTGTGACACTGTTTTAAAGGCCGATGCCGGCACAGTGGTTCATTTTGTAACCGTGCAGTAAAGAGGCCTGTTATTTTGCTGAGACAATGGCTTCTCCCGGCGCCTCCGTTATATGTTTTGGTTTTCATTTGCAGCGATGGCCATTTCATTTCTCTTTGCACTTCAGTTGGGGTTTTAGGTGTAAAACAGTCTCATGATCATACTGATGATTGTAATATATACTACATTTCAACTTCCTGTAACTGTTGTATTGAGATGTAAATGATGTATAGGAGAAACTGTGTGACACCCTACAGGCAGGCCATAAGTAAGTGATCGCTAATTAACGGAGATGGAATTTGGCAGAGGTCAACTAGGTGGCCTTGTGGATTAACTCTCATTTAAAGCCAGCATTGAAATTTGAAACAAGTTTCAAATAGCCTTCTATACATAGTTTAAATGTTTTTGTATCCTGCTGGTGTAACCCATGCAGTGCTGAAAATCTTGCACACTGGATAAGCAGTTAGATGTACTACATTGCAAATTGCGCCTATGTCACAGTTCAGACACCAGGAACTTCTCTTATTTGAAGGGTGCCGCGCGAAGTAGCACTTTTAATCAAGTGAAGTGAGTATCGGGCCCAAAATGGCGGAAGTTCCAGTTGCTCTACTCTGAACCCACCACCCCAAACATTTTGAATAGCATTGCTCCTTGATTTCATCCTGTCTGTTTCCCACAATATGTATTGTTCTTTAATCCTTTTTTTCGACATCGATGCCTAAATATTATTAAAATATATTATTTTTGTAATACCCAATACCCTCGGTAATTCGTTAGCATTGTTTTATTTCTTGTTATTTTTTGAAGGGGGTGGGGGGGAGGGGATGGGTGATTTAAAAAAATAGTGATTAAACTGATATCAAGATGTGCCATTGTACTATAACACTATATTCTTTCAAGACGATTGAAATTTTACATTTTATTTTCCGTAGCATGTAATGTGTTTATAATATACTTAGAAAAATAAAAGCCTGATTGCAGATGAGCAACATTATTTTTCTTTTTTTTATTGGAGTGCTGGATGCTATTTGAACTTTAGTCTGCAATTATGTGGGCTGTGTGCAATAGATTTAAGATGAAACCCTCACAAGGCAAGTGATTGCCATTTTTATTGATGAAAGTAAGCTTTGGTCCTACATTCTGAGCTAGATAGGAACACAGGTCATATGAGCCCAAAAATAGGCGGAGCTTCAATTTGACCTCTTGCCAGAACCATTCATTGTGTTTTGCTGTGGAAAGCCAGGACTTCATTTGCTGTCACAGATTTGATTGAGCGCGAGTAACACTGCCTATCATTTGGGTTTATGAAGCCTCTCTCACAGTTGACAGTTGTACTAATTGGCTTACATTTTTCCTTCACATGGATGCGCTGCATTGGTAGCTCTTAAAATATGAGCACATTACTAAGTGTTTCACAGGAGATCATAATTAAATCCCTGAACATTTTGAATGTAATTGATTGTGGAGAAAATTAAAATTCAAGATTTTCCTGGCACAACATTCCTTGCCCAAAGGAGACATTTTGAACAATTTTCGATGACCTTGACTTTATTAGGTCCAAAATTTAATCAGGTGATCCTTCGATCATTCTACACCTTTCCTGAAAATGAAGTGTAATTTGATTGAACTTGTTGTGCTGAACTGTATGACACACAAACAAACCAAGAAACGCCACCAAAAGCAACAACTTCCTCCGGATGAGGTAACAGTGTCCAGAAAATGCTGATATTGTCGGATTCAAACTCATTTTAAGGTCTTTGTATTGAATCGGCGCCAAGTGGATGCACTTTTTGTAATGGGCAAGTCCAATATTTCATTCATCTTTCATTTCCTGTAAAAAGTGCCTGGAGTCAGCTTGGCATCGACAGTCCAAGAGCTTTTATATCTCTCTGGGAAATCATTATCCTCTCAGCAGGAAGTGCCTCCTGCAGCTTTGCTAGCATATGTGGTTGTGGGCAGGAAGGCGTGCAGCTCAAAGATGCTCTTGAAAGGAGTGTTCTTGGCTAATCCTACCACTGGCTTGTCCATAACTCGCAGAAGGAAAGTGCCATGGAAGTGTGACTAGCTGACCATGGGTGGTTCTGTGTTGCTGTTTGAAAAGGAGATGGAGTGATTTAGTACATTGTAGGTCATTTAACAGAGAATGGTTCTTAATAGCTTTTGATTGTGTCTGAGACAATGGTCATGAGCAGAATGAATGGCACTCAACCAAAAAAAATAAAGAAAAATTCTGCATATAATTGACAAAATACTTAATAGTTAATCTACTAAAATTTATACCATGACTATATATTTGAACTGAATAGTTGGATTATTTGCTGTGGCATGTGTAACATTTTTATATGAGTACAATAATTCTGCTCCAGTCTGGATGTGTGTTTCTGCTCTTAAGCTGCTCTCACACCGGACGCGAAACAAATTTTCCGCACGACAGATTACATTCAAAGTCGATGCAAAGACGTGAATACATGCGTTTCGTCTGAGAACGGATCATGATCTGTTGAGGAGACGGCTGCTTGACCGGAGGATGATCATGCGGAGGGTTCTGTAACTGACACGCCCTCCCGCTGCCTTAGAGTGTACTGAGCTTAGCTTCACCGCGGCCAGCAGTCGAGCCATTATCTTCAACAGAGGGCTCGTTATCTTCTGAAAAATCTCTGTATGCAAAGGCACAGTTTTCTATGATCTGTGCCAGCTTACCAATTAAAAGCATGATCTGCCAGCTGTCTTTCCTGTGTCAATGAATGAAATGTGCAGCAATTTGCTAATAATACAAAACCCAAAACCAGTGAAGTTGGCACGTTATGTAAATCGTAGGTAAAAACAGAATACTGATTTGCAAATCCTTTTCAACTTATATTCAATTGAATACACTGCAAAGACACAATGTTTAATGTTCAAACTGAGAAACTTTAATTTTATTTTTGCAAATGATCATTAACTTAGAATTTAAAGGCAGCAACACATTGCAAAAAAGTTGGCATAGGGGCCTTTTTACCACTGTGTTATATCGCCTTTCCTTTTTACGACACTCAGTAAACGTTTGGGAACTGAGGAGACCCATTTTTGAAGCTTTTCAGGTGGAACTCTTTCCCATTCTTGCTTGATGTACAGCTTAAGTTGTTCAACAGTGCGGGGTCTCCGTTGTCGTATTTTACGCTTCATAATGCGCCACACATTTTCAATGGGAGACAGGTCTGGACTACAGGCAGGCCAGTCTTGTACCCGCACTCTTTTACTACGGAGCCATGCTGTTGTAACACGTGCAGAATGTGGCTTGGCATTGTCTTGCTGAAATAAGCAGGGGCGTCCATGAAAAAGACGTTGCTTGGATGGCAACATATGTTGCTCCAAAACCTGTATGTACCTTTCAGCATTAATGGTGCCTTCACATATGTGTAAGTTGCCCATGCCTTGGGCACTAATACACCCTCATACCATCACAGATGCTGGCTTTTGAACTTTGCGCCTATAACAGTCCGGATGGTTCTTTTCCTCTTTGGTCCAGAGGACACGACGTCCACAGTTTCCAAAAACAGTTTGATATGTGGACTCGTCAGACCACAGAACACTTTTCCACTTTGCATCAGTCCATCTTAGATGAGCTTGGGCCCAGCGAAGCCGGCGGCGTTTCTGGGTGCTGTTGATAAATGGCTTTCGCTTTGCATTGCAGAGTTTTAACTTGCACTTGCAGATGTAGCGATGCACTGTTGTTACTGACCGTGGTTTTCTGAAGTGTTCCTGAGCCCATGTGGTGATGTCCTTTACACACTGATGTCAGTTTTTGATGCAGTACCGCCTGAGGGATCGAAGGTCACGGGCATTCAGTGTTGGTTTTCGGCCTTGTCGCTTACATGCAGTGATTTCTCCAGATTCTCTGAACCTTTTGACAATATTACGGACCGTAGATGATGAAATCCCTAAATTTCTTGCAATAGCTTGTTGAGGAATGTTGTTTTTAAACTGTTCGACAATCAGCTCATGCATTTGTTCACTAAGTGGTGACCCTCACCCCATCCTTGTTTGTGAATGACTGAGCATTTCAGGGAAGCTGCTTTTATACCCAATCTTGGCACCCACCTGTTCCTAATTATCCCGTTCACCTGTGGGATGTTCCAAATAAGTGTTTGATGAGCATTCCTCTACTCTCGCAGTTTTTTTTGCCACTTGTGCCAGCTTTTTTGAAACATGTTGCAGGCATCAAATTCCAAATGAGCTAATTTGCAAAAAATTACAAAGTTTATCTGTTCGAACATTAAGTAACTTGTCTTTGCAGTGTATTCAATTGAATATAGGTGGACAAGGATTTGTAAATCATTGTATTCTGTTTTTATTTACGATTTTCGCAACGTGCCAACTTCACTGGTTTTGGGTTTTGTACCATTTTCAAGTTAGGCAGTCATGATTGAACATGATGGTAGATCAACCATGTTTAAAATAACTATGTTGTTATTAAGTCTTCACTCTACACAGTGGGCTGGAGGCATAATGTTTTGCAGGTGTTCGTCCACTCGTCCGTTGCACATATCTTGTATATGCAATATCTACTGAAGGAGTGGAGGAATTTTGACCGACAGGGATATTCCCCACAGAGAGGAGATGAACTGATTAGGCTTTGGAAGTCATTGGGTCAAAGGTCAAGGTTGATTTATTTATTTACTTTTTTATTTCAGCATAAATTCATGTAACAACCAATTCAAACATATACATTAAAAATAGTGTAAATAATTGTTAAAATACATAAAGTTTTCTATGTTTGCATGTAATTCTATCAGGAATAACTCAAAAAAGTCCTATAGGGGACTTCTTTCCATTGTGGTCCCTTGAATTGCAGAAAGCCAAGAGTGTACTATGTGAAATAGCATGAAATAATTACTATGATACTGATAAACTAAATGCACTTGAAATTTTTTGTGACCAAACTGGAATGTCAATTAATCTTAGTAAAACTAAGATTCTTGTGTTTAGAAATGGTGGGCCATTAAGGAGTTATGAAAAGTGTTTTTACAAGGGAAATGTTATTGAAACTGTATCCTTTTACAAATATTTAGGACTTGTATATACACCAAAGCTTGTATGGAGTAAGGCTCAAAGCTGTCTAGTATCTCAGGCCAATAAGGCAATATTTTCAATAAATGGTTTGCAAAAAAGGATGGGAAGACTTAATTGTCAAGACTTCTGTAAAATGTTTGATTGTATGGTCTCACCTATTTTATGTTATGGGTCTGAGGTTTGGGGTACTAATTATTGTAAAATCATTGAGTCTGTTCAGGTGAAGTTTTGTAAATATTTTTTGCAAGTTGGAAAATCTACATGTAATAGCATGGCTCTTGGTGAATGTGGCAGACTCCCTGTACAATTTGTTTATATGACTAAGGTAATTAAATATTGGTGTCGTTTATTGTATATGCCACAAAATAGATGGGCAAAACAGTGTTATATTATGATTAAGTTTTTAGATGATGTTGGTCGCTCCACCTGGGCAACATCTGTCAAAAATATCTTATTATACCCCCTGCAATGACGTTTTGGGGGGTATACTGGATTTGCTTTGTCCGTCCGTGTGTGCGTGCGTGCGTCTGTGTGTGTGTGTGCGCGTGCGTCTGGACCTAGATCTCATAACCTACTCATTGGATTTAGAAAATTTTTTCTCTTTCTGGAAGGTCTATTGACTGTGGTACTGCCCGACTACTTATTTTTGCGGGGGGGTATCCTGTAAGCCATGCTTACTGACTAAATCTAGTTTGAGTATGGTTTTGGGTATGCTTGGATATGTCAGGATGTGGGTAATGTAGATTATTTCATATCCTTATTTAAGCAGAGACTGTCCGACAATCTTAAACAGTGCTGGTTCTCTTCAATCCAGAATTCTAGCAAATGTTTTCATTACTTTCAGTTTAAAACACTCTTAAATGTGGAAAGGTACTTAAATTGTGATATTCCATTATATCTTAGATCATCCTTTTCCAAATTTAGATGTGGTAATTTTAACCTAGCAGTGGAAACTGGGAGATATATTAAAGTTGACCACAAAGATAGATTATGTTTATTTTGTAAATTGAATAGTGAAAGTCATATTGAGGACGAATTTCATGTTTTTTGCAAGTGCATACGTTTTGATGACTTAAGACAAATATATTCAGATGTACAAAACCCAAAACCAGTGAAGTTGGCACGTTATGTAAATCGTAGGTAAAAACAGAATACAATGATTTGCAAATCCTTTTCACCTTATATTCAATTGAATACACTGCAAAGACAAGATGTTTGATGTTCAAACTGAGAAACTTTTTAGTTTTTTTGCAAATAATCATTAACTTAGAATTTAAAGGCAGCAACACATTGCAAAAAAGTTGGCACAGGGGCCTTTTTACCACTGTGTTACATCGCCTTTTAACGACACTCAGTAAACGTTTGGGAACTGAGGAGACCAATTTTTGAAGCTTTTCAGGTGGAACTCTTTCCCATTCTTGCTTGATGTACAGCTTAAGTTGTTCAACTGTGCGGGGTCTTCGTTGTCGTATTTTACGCTTCATAATGCGCCTCACAATTTCAATGGGAGACAGGTCTGGACTACAGGCAGGCCAGTCTAGTACCCGCACTCTTCTACTACGGAGCCATGCTGTTATAACACATGCAGAATGTGGCTTGGCATTGTCTTGCTGAAATAAGCAGGGGCGTCCATGAAAAAGACGTTGCTTGGATGGCAACATATGTTGCTCCAGAAACTGTATGTACCTTTCAGCATTAATGGTGCCTTCACATATGTGTAAGTTGCCCATGCCTTGGGCACTAATACACCCCCATACTGTCATAGATGCTGGCTTTTGAACTTGGCGCCTATAACAGTCTGGATGGTTCTTTTCCTCTTTGGTCCGGAGGACACAACGTCCACAGTTTCCAAAGACAATTTGATATGTGGACTCGTCAGACCACAGAACACTTTTCCACTTTGCATCAGTCCATCTTAGATGAGCTTGGGCCCAACGAAGCCGGCGGCGTTTCTGAGTGCTGTTGATAAATGGCTTTCGCTTTGCGTTGTAGAGTTTTAACTTGCACTTGCAGATGTAGTGACGAACTGTAGTTACTGACAGTGGTTTTCTGAAGTGTTCCTGAGCCCATATGGTGATGTCCTTTACACACTGATGTTGGTTTTTGACGCAGTACCGCCTGAGGGATCGAAGGTCACGGGCATTCAGTGTTGGTTTTCGGCCTTGTCGCTTAAGTGCAGTGATTTCTCCAGATTCTCGGAACCTTTTGACGATATTACGGACCGTAGATGATGAAATCCCTAAATTTCTTGCAATAGCTTGTTGAGGAATGTTGTTTTTAAGCTATTCGACAATCAGCTCACGTATCTGTTCACTAAGTGGTGACCCTCGCCCCATTCTTGTTTGTGAATGACTGAGCATTTCAGGGAAGCTGCTTTTATACCCAATCATGGCACCCACCTGTTCCCAATTAGCCCGTTCACCTGTGGGATGTTCCAAATAAGTGTTTGATGAGCATTCCTCAACTCTCTCAGTCTTTTTTGCCACTTGTGCCAGCTTTTTTGAAACATGTTGCAGGCATCAAATTCCAAATGAGCTAATATTTGCAAAAAATTACAAAGTTTACCTGTTCAAACATTAAGTAACTTGTCTTTGCAGTGTATTCAATTGAATATAGGTTGAAAAGGATTTGCAAATCATTCTATTCTCTTTTTATTTACGATTTACACAACGTGCCAACTTCACTGGTTTTGGGTTTGTACTTTGTTGCCTTTCATCCCGAGGCAAACTTTATAGACATTATGAAAACTAATAATGACTTTGTCATAAAAAATGTTTGTATTTTCTTGTATCTTGTAAATAAGTGTATCAAACATTTTCCAATATAACAGCATGTGCACTATATATATTGTGTAAATGACTGTATTATGGGCCTGTGGCCTTTTTACTGAATAAATGTCTGTCTGATGAACTTGATAACAGAAATACTGACCAGAAAATAATAAAAGATGTCTAAGATTTAAAAAAAGCTAATAATTACAATTACTGTTATTAACATAAAAAATTAAATTCAGTCCATCATGATTTACTTAAATGACTTAAAATTTTGTATAGTGTGGATTGAATGAACAAGTTTTTTTTTTCACTGAAAAGAAGCTGTGTATTTAAAAGACACTCAATACAGCCCTAAAATGAGGTAACTCAATGGGAGCACCACAGGAACGTGTGTTATAGGAAGGAACAAAGCTAACATGGTCTAGATTATGCTTTAGTTAATGTGGCGCCTGACCATGAGCAATCTTTTGCATATGACAATTAGTTAAAAACGTTCACTGTTCTCCACCGTTAACCAATTGAGAAGAAAAAAATTAAATAGATCGAAAGGAGTTCTCGGATTTGAGTACTACCATAATAAGCTTGTTTTGAGATATTTGCAGTTAATATTTGAAAAGCCGGGACAGACCTGGATACCAAGAACAATTACCATCACTACAGGGCACTTGGAGCGTACCTCTGCCATGCTGTAGATCTGTTCTTTTGGTTATAGAAATTGTTCCGGATCGCTTCCTAAATGAAATCAACTCTTCCTTAACCCCTTAAGCCCTACGCCCCAGTACCAGGGGCTGGTTATTACGCATAATGAATACAACATGTTTCCAAATCGCAACATTGTCGTGCGGCTTATCCACATTTCGCAAAGAAACTAGGCAAAAAGCTAATGTAGACCATTTTTACCTGAACCGAACGCAATTCAAGCACCAAGCAAGTAAATAAGCTTGTTGCAAAACATAGGATGAAATCATATCAGCGCTGAATCACTAGAATTTCTCCTGAATTTGTGCTATGCATAAAAACAATACGAGGAAAGTCCACAGAAACCAACGATATGAGCCCTGTTATTTTAATCCGACACTACACTCAAAGAAAAGCAGGCATACACTTGGCAGGCTACAGAGATGACCAAAGAAATTTCTTACCTTTGATGTTTTGTCATAAAAAAACTGTTTGAGGGTAAATCCATGCTTGCTATTGTTAGCTCAATGTGTTCATGTTCTAATGAAACTAGATCTGCGAGTCTCAAAGCATGTTTTTCTTCTCGAGCATTGCTTCAAAGATCTCATTTCCTCAGCATTCAGTTTGCTTGCAATGTATTTTCCTCTTTGCGATTGGCTTGTAATGCTGTCAGTAAGACTTTGCTGGTTGCCATTTGATTCTATGGCTTCTGACGTTTCCAATGAGCCCTAAAGCACCTTTATCGCACAAAGCTAGCCTGAGTTACAGCCTTGCATTCCCAGTGCGTCAAACCGAGTCCACGGGCCATTCGAATGTACTTAAATAGCGTGACAATATAAACACATAACAGGTTTGTGTGTGGTATTTTCAGTGGAATTATCTGCTCAATAGTCAACCGTTGTTTTCAAAGTCATTTTCTGACAGAAACCCGTGAATACTGAGGGTACAACAGTACAAACAAGGTGAGTGACTTGTTTTTTTGACTCATTCTTTATATGAGCAATTTGAGAGCACCACTACTGGCAAGTGCTATAGCCTAGTGGTTAGGGTATAGGGCTACAGCGCAGTCCCTGGTCAGGCGTGCATTAATAAGACAAAGGTACCATTTTGCTTGTATAAGTAATTGGTCGGGTTTATATTCTTGTGACCTTTTCTCTATTTTTTAACCCTTTTTATTTTCATAATCTTATTAATTTGCTATGGAGCCAAACTTCATTTTCTTTGTATGTATTGTCTTTGAATGGGAAATTGTATAGGCTATAGGACTGGCAGAAATAATCATTTAAAAAAATTATAAATTCTAAAATTTTAAAACTGGTTGTATTTGGGTGGAATATATACCTGTAGTGACATATAAGTGAAATTAGATGAGTTTTACAGTTTAATATCTGAGAAATCTGATTTGACACACAAGGTACCCGAGTTGCCAATTTGGAGAAGCCACCTAGACATTCCTTTCTAATTTTGTTCTGATTGACTTGATTAGAATAAACTTTGGCACAGATAATGGTGAGATTCTGTGCTGTTAATTTTTAGAGGTTTCAAACTGCAAATAATTAAGTTTACAAGCATAGAAGTTAAATTTTGTTTGGTGCAAAATGAGGTCTTTGACTTATACTGTGTTCCATCTTCATTTACTCTGACTCAGTGACATATACACTGATTTTTACACCATAGCAGAGATCCCAAATGGTTTTACCTTTATTTTGATACCAAGATTATTTAAATGGACCAAAGAGTTGCAGAGATATACTCATTTCATTTTGGGCTCGCCATTATCTATAAAGAGGCTCAGGGCTTAAATAACCAACTTTCATCCTGCAAAATTTCCTGGCAAACCATTCATAACTTTTGGTGTTACCCTGTGAGAAATATCACACAGACCCTCATTAGACAGATATAATTCTTCGGGGTCCAGAATCTAGAATTTATTCCAGACCACTTGTTAAATTGAATGATGTCATCCCTGGACTACCACCTATTATCCTACCAAGTTTCCTGCCAAACTGTTAATTTCTTTTTGAGTTATCTTGTTAACAGACAGACAGATGGACAGACAAACAAACGGGTGAAAAAATAACCTTGGCGGAGGTAATCAAAATGTTACTGACAAAATGACAAAAAGTCGCATGAGGTCAGCTGCATGATGGAACCGAAGATCGACTTTTAAGACGTGTAACTTCACGGTAGGCGGAGACATAGCAATCAACGTTTTGTGTTAACTTCTGCATTATTAATCATTCCAGCGCATTGCGCTCACACACACACTGCTATCAGTCATGGAAATGGGCTCATCAGTTTAGTGTTATCCCTGTCCCTACCTTTCCCAGCTCAGTTGCACAATGTCTGGAAGGCCAGTACTCTTAAGGTTTGTCTTCATCAGAAGGAAGTTACACAAGCCAGCTATTTTGCTGTTGGGGAAATTAGCCTGATAGTACAATTTGCGTCTCCATTAGCCCAAAAGCCCTTCACTTGAGAAATTAGCCCAAAGTTGATGCATGCACACATTGCATAATTTCCAGACAGAGCACGCAGTTCAATTTGGCTTTCACGGTTCAATTTCGGTCAAATGAAGAGGCAACACAAATAGCTAGCTAATTCACGAACTAGATAAAGATTTATTGGGAAAATTTCCTGATCAAATTAGCGGGCTCAAAACCGCAAAATAGCAAGCTATTTTAAAATTTTTTTCTGATGAAGACAGGCCTTTAGTTCCAGACACACCTCCAAATGGTCTGTCAGTCATCTGCAGCATGCCGGTTGCCTATGAATGTTGAGCTGAGTGCGAGGAGTCATGCAAAAGCCACTTAATTCAAACATGAACTTTCCTAATAACTACTCCCAGCAGGGCACAATTACTTCTGCTGCGTTGTCTGGGTCATTATTAGCTGCGACCAGCAGCTCTGTTGGTTGCTCAGTCGTTCCACAAAATCTCCCCACCCTTTGGTGATCAGTTTTGCCCTATGATGGATAAAGGTGGCATGGAGGTCAAGAGTGCGTGTGTGAGGTTGTGTGTTTGCCAATAGGCGGAAAGAGGGCACGGCAATGGGAATGGCCCAAAACGAAAAGGCGCATAACTTCCACGTGGAGTCGACAAGTTTTTTTGGAAAAAAAAGCCAAAAAACAGCTGATGAACTGTTCATGCCAAGTGGCCTATGACTGAAATGGCCAAAAATCTGCATACAGACACACACGAGCACACACGCATACAGACGGACCATTTTGTCAGATCCCCTCAACTCATGAATCAGTTGTTGAAAACACTTGTAGGAGGCATCATTGGAGTAGACGGAGATCCTTTTCCATTGGTGATGTTTTGCCCCACCCCTATGCTTTGGCCATGCCCCCTTTAATAACATAACTTATGAACCGGTTTTTGTTCTGCCCCTCACATTTTAGCCACACCCCCTTTCATCACCCATAAACCATTTGTTGTAAACCAGTGGTCTCCAACCCTTTTCCTGGAGGGCTACTATCCTCAATTTTTTTCACTCTACCAAAAATGAATTGCGCCAAATTTTCCAGTTACAGATTTTGATAAGCTACTAATTAGCCAAACCAGTGTGCTGAATTTGGATTAGAGTAAAAGCCTGGATCGTAGCCCTCCAGGGACAGGGTTGGAGAACCCTGTCGAAGACTCTTGATGGAGGCTTCATTGCACTCTGCTGGGTTTCTTTTCAATGGTGATAGTCTGCCCCACCTCTTGCACGTTATCCACTCTCCCTTTCATTTCTCATGATCCGTTTGTCATATACAGCTAGTGCATTCACAAAGTAATTGTATTCTGTAAATGTTTCTGAATGATTTGACTGGTATCAAAAGCGCAGTTATGTGATTTACTCACCAGCGAGAAATCTGTATGAAGTTTGTGATATTCGCAGAAATCCTAGCGGAAGCGTGTGAATGGCAAATTGTAATTGGATGGTATTGTGGGTAATATGGGGAAGAAAATTTACTCAAGTAGTTTCTGTATTCTAGCTAGATGACTGTGCTGCTTCAAAAGATCTTCCAAATTGATTGAAATTTTATGATGGGCAATAATGTGGGTGATATGCATTAGGAATTACAGCAAACTGCAGCAAACCAGGAAAAATTCGCAAACCATCCCCCTTTCTTTGCTTCTTGTTCTTTTTTTACGGCAGGACATGTTTTCTCTACTTCCTCTTTCTAGGGAGATTCCTCAGGTGTAGGAGCACCACTGCGTAGATCTCAAAGACCAGCAGTCCAGCTAACATTGACAATCTGTCACTATGCTGGTGGGCAGAGAAACTTTTTTACTTCTCGGTAACTACCTGTCAAATACGGCCATAAACTGTTGTGGGAGCCATCACTACACTCAGCAGAGTTCCTTTTCCATTGGTGGGGATAGCCCCGCCCCTTTACTTTGGCCTCGCCCTCTATCAGAATTCATGAGCCATTTCCCCGAGACACTTGTGGGAAGTACCACTGGTCTTTGTAGAGTTGTTGTTTTAATAGTCAGACCCCTGTTTCAATCCCCGCCTGTATACTTAAGCCACACCCCCTTTCGAGCTCATCAACTGTTTGTTTCAAAGATAATGGGTGCATCTCATTCTGGAAAGAGAAGCACTTCATTTCCCTGACCATGATGTGCTATTTTTTTTTTTTGGAGAAAATTTTTTTTTAAATTTTTGATGCTCTTGGAAGTTTATGCATGTGATGCTGAAGAGGAGTGAAACATTTTTAGCTACAATCAGCAGCCATGTATCTCATTTTGTTGGTCCATCAGTTGATTGGTCCTCAAAAATCTATCCGTTCATTGGTCTATAAAGCTGTACTCACCCCACAGCAACCGCAACTTTCTACCCATGAGGCACAGAGGACATGTGTTTGTGAGGTTGTGTGTGAATACATGCACGTACATACTTGGCCACAGCTATTGTGAATTTGCTGTTTTTCCAAAAGAGCTATTGTACAAACCTATGTGAATGTGTGCTTGATGCCTTCTTAGAATAAACTCAAACACTTAAGCCAAACTAGATTAGAATGAACGGCTCAAACTTAGCTCGGCTGCTATTCTCCGCAGTATTATTCCAATTAAATGCTTGATCAGCCCATAAGGATAGGTAACAAATTGTGGGCACTCACTAATCCATTGGAATTTTTGCTACCTACACTGTACTTGCATAGGCCAATTCATACATTTAAACACAATTTGATAAAAAGGTGTCTAAATTCTTTTTACACTAAATACTTTGGAATTTTGAGGATATTTAATGTTTTACAGGGAAAAATAATGTAGCTTGCTAAAACATTTGCCCCTCCACAAGCCATTTGCTCCCCTATAGCAGTTTGGTTGACAGCCTGATGGAGACTCCTTTTATCCGCGATGTAACTGTCACAGGAAGTGGCAGGACCCAAATGCTACAGAAATTGAGACAAGAGGAGTATTACAGGCTTTGAATGAGCTCTGGACAGGTGCAACAGAACACAGAGCAGGGTGAAAAGAAGCAGGCCAGAGCCCTGTGGATCTTGAATGGAGCTCTTAAGAAAACTCAAGGGAGCAGGCACCAATGGCATGTGTCAAACCCAGGTCTCCCACTCTGCAGGTAGGAGTGTTACCACTGAGCCACCAGGGCAGGCTGATATCGGGCTGGGCCACCTGGACAGTATCCACTCACACAGGCAGGGGAGCGGTGAGCCGGATGGCTTGGACAGGGGCACAGGAAACTGCAGACAGGAACCCGGAAGCCCACAGAAGGCAATCAGGTTTATCGGGGCAAGAGCGAAGGGATGTCGTCAGAGGCAGGCAGAATCACTTCCAGGAAGTCAGACCAAAGATAAATGCTGGAGAGTAGTGCATGCTGCAATGACAATCTGGCAAAGGGTTAGTGAAACAGAGCTGCTTATATGCTGGATGGGTACCGAGACTCAGCTGAGAACCATTGCAGTGGAGGGGGTGTGGTCAGCAGTGGAAGGGGTGTGGCCAGGCAGAGGCGGAGGCAGCAGCAGAGCAGATTGTGACAATAGGCTCGTTTGAGATGAGCCAGGTCTGCGCAGATTCGACCAAAGGCGATCAGCGCACAATGCATGCTGGTTAGTTTTGTGTTTGACTTCATCCTGCTTTTCTCTGACGTATCACAAAACTGGATGGCGATAAAATCGCGATAGCGAGGCGGCCGCAGTTATTACAGCCAGGCGCTGCAGTTGCTCTCCACTGACTGCACTGCCTGGCTTCTAACCTGATCTAACAGCTGATTGGTTTAGACTTAGAGGTTGGCTCAACAATATGACGTTTTTATATATGCTCTCTACTTTTGTTGAATGGGAGTTTGATTTTATTTGTCAGATTTGAAGGTTTAGTCTGGTTTCAGAAAACGTGGCTGATGGTGACATTTAATTGGGATTCATGTCACAGATCATGAACTGAATATAGTCTATTGTATATGAACACTGCACTGTTTTAAATATTGAGTAGGCCTATTTAGTAGCGCAAATATTTCTGGGAAGTGGGATGTGAGGATTTTTTTTTTGGGGGGGGGGGACACCCAGGGTGAATAGGATGTACGCATTTCTGTGACCTCCTGTATATTCTCTCAAGGCTGCTGGAAACTGTCCGACTTGATTGCAGCTTGTTGTCACCGCCCCCCACCGAAGCCGCCTGCTCTCATCTACTGTCCAGGCGAGGTGCAGTTAATCTCGAACGAGCCAATTAAATTGTTTCTTCCTCACTAGGGGAGCTAGGGGACTATGGCTGGAAGGTAGGGACACACCCTAGCCAGCTTTGCCAATCCATCACAGGGCGCACCCACGATTCACTCACACACTCATACCTATCAGCAATTTAAGAGTCTCCAATCCAAATCTTGCACTGTGGGAGGAAACTGGTTTAACCGGAGGAAGTTCTCATGAACAAGGGGAGTGCATGCAAACTTGACACAGAACGGCCTCAGGCCAGATTCAAGCCCACAATCTTCTCGCTGAGCGGCAACAGTGCTACCAACTACACCTCAGCGCCTCTCCTTACACCAGGGGTGTCCAATCTAATCCACAAAGGGCCAGTGTGGGTGGTGGTTTTTGTTACACCCCAACAATAACACACCTGATTCTACTCATCGAGGTCTTGATTGACCCCCCTGATCAGTTAATTAGTGGTATCAGGTGTTGGGAAAAAGCACTGGAAAAAAGCAAACATCTGCACCCATACTGGCCCTTTATGGAGAAGATTGGACACCCCTGCCCTTACACAAACTCTGGGCCCGTATCCATAAACTGTGCGCAAGTTCTGCTGTGCGTAGGGTTGAGTACGTCGGAGCTCAGTACACGCGTAGAGGAGGTATTCAAAATCGACGCACAGGGCTCCACTTAGCTCAGACGTGCGTAAGCGCCAAGACTGGGAAACACCCTCAGGCTATTCCCTCTGAACATGTGCTTTGCCCACTGGAAAAGAAAGAGCACAGTGTATAAGGCTGCAAGAATCCTATCACTTTAAAGTGGGGGAAAAAAACTGTGGAAACACGTGAAACGTTTCGCTTCAAACACTCTTTGTAGGTCTAGCCAAATACTGTACAGCGCCACCACGTCCGTCCACCGGTTCAATCCACTTACTGACTTCTGTTTGTCGACTGAATCTAAGATATCTCGCCTTACAAAACAGTACCAAGTTTAGCTCCACATCATCGAGTGAGTCTAGACTAGCTCGACCCCAAAACAACCTTTCTCTTTGCAATTGTTGACGAGTGCGCAATCAGTAAAATGCTGCCGCCAATTTTGATTCTTCTAACGAACGGGTGTTGTACTGGTCCCTGGCATACTATGACTCACTTAGCGCTTAGAAGCATTTATGAATACCAACATTTTGGAATGATGGCACAAGGGTGGTCCACAGTTGTTTGCCAGAAGTGGGCCACAACCAAAACCAACACAGTGCCAAATGTCAGCCGAGACCAAATAAAACAGCACTCAACCTAATGTGGGCGACCACAGTACAGTTTTATTCTGGCCCACATACCACATGGAATGATGGCCCAAGGGTGGTCCACAGCTGTTTGCCAGAAGTGGGCCGCAACCAATCCAACCCAGTGCCAAATCTCAGCCAAGAAGAGACCAAATAAACCAGCACTCACCCTAATGTGGGCCACCACTGTACAGTTTTATTCTGGCCAACATACCACATGGAATGATGAAACTTGGGTGGTCCATAGTTGTTTGCCAGAAGTGGTCCACAATCAAACCAACACAGTGCCAAATGTCAGCTAAAAAGAGACCAACTAAACCAGTACTCACCCAAATTTGGGCCACTGTGCATTTTTATTCTGGCCCACCTACCACATGGAATAATGACACTTGAGTGGTCCACACTTGCTTCTCACATATGACCCACAGCCTAGTCATTATGCTACATATCAACCAAGAGCTGAATACATTAGAACTCACTCAAATGGGTGCCATAGTTGGCTCTCAGACTTACCCAGAACTGGTTTACTGTCTATGACCTTGTCTAGCCTGCACTTAGGAGTCACAACCAAACCATGATTAGGTTGTATGACAAATATGAACAAATACAAAACCCAAAACCAGTGAAGTTGGCTCGTTATGTAAATCGTTGATAAAAACAGAATACTATGATTTGCAAATCCTTTTCAACTTATATTCAATTGAATACACTGCAAAGACACAATGTTTAATGTTCAAACTGAGAAACTTTATTCTTTTTTCGCAAATAATCATTAACTTAGAATTTAAAGGCAGTAACACATTGCAAAAAAGTTGGCACAGGGGCCTTTTTACCACTGTGTTACATTGTCTTTCCTTTTAATGACACTCAGTAAACGTTTGGGAACTGAGGAGACCAATTTTTGAAGCTTTTCAGGTGGAACTCTTTCCCATTCTTGCTTGATGTACAGCTTTAGTTGTTCAACAGTCCAGGGTCTCCGTTGTCGTATTTTACGCTTCATAATGCGCCACACATTTTCAATGGGAGACAGGTCTGGACTACAGGCAGGCCAGTCTAGTACCCGCACTCTTTTACTACGGAGCCATGCTGTTGTAACACGTGCAGAATGTGGCTTGGCATTGTCTTGCTGAAATAAGCAGGGGCGTCCATGAAAAAGACGTTGCTTGGATGGCAACATATGTTGCTCCAAAACCTGTATGTACCTTTCAGCATTAATGGTGCCTTCACATATGTGTAAGTTGCCCATGCCTTGAGCACTAATACACCCCCATACTATCACAGATGCTGGCTTTTGAACTTTGCGCCTATAACAGTCCGGATGGTTCTTTTCCTCTTTGGTCCGGAGGACACAACCTCTACAGTTTCCAAAAACAATTTGATATGTGGACTCCTCAGACCACAGAACACTTTTCCACTTTGCATCAGTACATTTTAGATGAGCTTGGACCCAGCGAAGCCGGCGGCGTTTCTGGGTGCTGTTGATAAATGGCTTTCGCTTTGCATTGCAGAGTTTTAACTTGCACTTGCAGATGTAGTGACGAACTGTAGTTACTGACAGTGGTTTTCTGAAGTGTTCCTGAGCCCATGTGGTGATGTGCTTTACACACTGATGTCAGTTTTTGATGCAGTACCGCCTGAGGAATCGAAGGTCACGGGCATTCAATGTTGGTTTTCGGCCTTGTCGCTTACATGCAGTGATTTCTCCAGATTCTCTGAACCTTTTGACGATATTATGGACCGTAGATGATGAAATCCCTAAATTTCTTGCAATAGCTCCTGGAGGAATGTTGTTTTTAAACTGTTCGACAATCAGCTCACGCATTTGTTCACTAAGTGGTGACCCTCGCCCCATCCTTGTTTGTGAATGACTGAGCATTTCAGGGAAGCTGCTTTTATACCCAATCATGGCACCCTCCTGTTCCCAATTAGCCCGTTCACCTGTGGGATGTTCCAAATAAGTGTTTGATGAGCATTCCTCAACTCTCTGTCTTTTTTGCCACTTGTGCCAGCTTTTTTGAAACATGTTGCAGGCATCAAATTCCAAATGAGCTAATATTTGCAAAAAATTACAAAGTTTACCTGTTCGAACATTAAGTAACTTGTCTTTGCAGTGTATTCAATTGAATATAGGTTGAAAGGATTTGCAAATCATTGTATTCTGTTTTTATTTATGATTTACACAACGTGCCAACTTCACTGGTTTTGGGTTTTGTACATAAACTGAATAATAGTAACGGTTAACCATTTCAACGTTTTTCCATATTCCATGTTAACTGTTTTCTTGTCTGAATGCAACATCTATGTCATGTCTGTTTGTCCTGGATGAGGGATTCCTCCTCTGTTGCTCACTCTGAGGTTCTCCTGTTATTTCTTGGGAGTTTTTTCCTAAGTGGATGTGAGGGTCTGGGCAGAGGATGTTGTTTTGATGCTATGTAAAGCTATTTGAGACAAACTGTTTTCCTTGCCTTGTATACTAACTATTACGGCTGAACGATTTTGGAAAAACATCTAATTGCGATTTTTTTCCCCCAATATTGCGATTGCGATTTAATATGCGATTTTTTATTTATCTTTCATTTTACCCTCTTTTTTCAGTAAAACGAAATGAATGATTTTAATATGACCAACAAAATGTTAGATACATTTTGTATAAAATGTTATTTCCCATTGGCTGGGCCTGTTTGTTAGAATTAAATTAAAAAATGTATAACTTGAAATAAATGACACTTTTATTTAATTGCTCATAACTAGTGCTCTCAATCAATTGAAAAAATTAAGCTGATTAAAGCCAACGCTTATTGAAGGGTCCATGAATTTCTTTATTCCTCTCAACACTTTTGGAGTTACAAAGAAAAACAGCATTGAAAACAAATCCAAATCAATTGAAGTCAACTGAGACCACTTTTTCAAGCGAAAAAGACAGCATTTAAAAGCCACAAAATGCCTCCATACTGCTTGCGGCATAAAGCAAGTGTCTGAAAGCCCCGCCATTCAAATTTTTTGCGATATTTTTAGCCTTAATGTCAATGTAGCCGCCTTGTTCATTTTCACGTAAGAGTATATGTAATTTGAGTTAAGTCAGGCATACGAACTGTAAATTCCATCACTGATGATTTTCTATTTTGGAATTTTACAATAAAAATTACATTGAGACAGTAAAAGATCGCCTTTAGCACATTTTTTATGTTCTCTCGCATCAAATAATGAATTGCATACTGTATGCAGACTTTTGCACGTAAAACTCACTAGCAGAAAATATTGCACCGGTAGTATTGAACTATAAGAAGCAAGACAGTTGCAGAGGTATGTATAGCTTTTAATGGGTCAGTTGGGTCCTGGAGATGTGGTGACAACAGCTGCCCAGGGGGGGCCCAATGTGATTTTTTTTTCATGGGGCCTAGAATTCCTGGTGGCGCCCCTGCATGTATGCATGACACAATAATAAAATTTAATTTGTTCATTCAATTCTTTCATTAATGAGTGTCAGACTGATACTCGATAACAACTCTGAGAATTCACCATCCACTTGTGTTGTAATATCTTTTTTTCTCTCAGATATGAACAGTTGTGTTTCTCTTTGCATCATGGGTGCAACAGACGGCTCACTATGGGGATGTGTTGCTAGAATGTCAAGATAGACATTCTCACTGCTTCCATTGCCAGCTCCAGCAAAGAAGGTGGCATATGCTGCCACTAGATATTCACATCAGTGCCTTGCACACTTGAGGACATGGTCTCAGCAGGTGGGCATATTTTAAGCACCATATGACCTGCATTATTACATCAGGGATATATATTTTTACAAATTGACATTACCTAACATCAGCATACATGACAATCACTCCCATTATATTAGGGACATCCTGGCTGGACGGGGGCTCCATTAGGGACCAGCTTCTTCACCCAGAATGAGTGAAGGAGGAATATTGCAGGTCATTCTTGCTGCAACATTGTCAATTTCTTTCTTTTTGCCCATCATGGGACCGAAAAAGGAATATCTGCTCATATTATCTTATCTATTATCTTATGTTTAGGTTTATTTATTTACCACAAAAATGCATTAACACAGAGTGCAAGGAGGGAAGGAAGTCCTCACGGACTTGTACAACGTTCCACTCCTATCAATAATATCAAGCAAAGACAAAGCAGGCAACCACAGATAATCTAGACAAAAGAAAAGCACAAAAAAATTAATAGCAGCGGAAGTTTATGTGGATAGATACAACTAGAAGCAAGGAATAGTGAACAGAGCAGTTCAATGAGAGAAGCAAGCTTAACTAAACTTTACCTGTCTTGTCTTGTCACATTGTGTCCTGGCACATTTGTACTTCACAACGGACCCCACCATGTTCTATGTGGGCCACTTTAGGCTCACATCCAGATTAGTCGATGCTAACTTGCCATATTTCAGCCAAAACTGGCCCAAATATGTTTCAGCAAAGGTGGGCCACACCTTTTCTAATATGTGGGCCACTTTAGGCTCACATCCAGATAAGTTGATGCTAACTTGCCATATTTCAGCCAAAACTGGCCCAAATATGTTTCAGCAAGGGGGGGCCACGTGCGTTTTATTAAATGTGGGCCAGTTTAGGCTCACATCCAGATTAATTGATGATAACTTGCCATATTTCAGCCAAAACTGGCCCAAATATGCTTCAGCAAAGGTGGGCCACGTGCGTTTTATTAAATGTGGGCCAGTTTAGGCTCACATCCAGATTAGTTGATGATAACTTGCCATATTTCAGCCAAAACTGGCCCAAATATGTTTCAGCAAAGGTGGGCCATGTGCGTTTTTTTATATGTGGGCCAATTTAGGCTCACATCCAGATTAGTTGTTGCTAACTTGCCATATTTCGGTCAAAACTGGCCAAAATATGTTTCAACAAAGACCAACAAAACCATTTGTGGCCCAGCCTTGGTTCACTTAGGGGTCTATTCTCCCATAAGCGCGTAAGTCTTTTTTTACGCGCTTCGAGTTAAGCGCTTTTGAGTTACGCGTATTCTCCCCTACCCGCTTCTATCACGCCCACAGGCTTAACTTCAGAATGTAGGCGGCCTTATGAAAGAGGTGTGACTGATCCAAAAGAGAGGCAGACTCTGTACAAAGCTCATTGATTATGGCTATCAGGAAAACATGGAAAAAGGATTTTCTGATTAACAATAAAAACGCATTTGTGGTCCATGGAAAACGCAATCCAGACTTTAAATTTGAATATTGTCGGCCTGCTGATAAAACCTCGTATCTCCAAACTGATAAGAAACAAAAACTCGTATGTCCACTATTCTTACATGCAAAATGAAACATTTTTATTTTAAACTATATTTATCCATTTATATTATTATTATTATTTTTATTTTATTTTATTTTACATTTATTTTTTATTTTCCTGTGAAGTTTGTCATTGTGAAGATACGAGGTTTTATACGCCGCTGTAATAGTAGGCCGTACCAATTACAAGACGTAGGCTAATTCAGACATCTCTTTATTTATCCCCCGCCGTGCGATTCGCGCGAAGCGGGGGATATAGCATTGGGCTCCGTCCGTACGGACACATAAAATTGCGGCAGCGGGGGATATGTTAGTGACAAACACTTGTTATTTCTTACTCTAGCCACCATGACATTAAAGCTATGCATACAAACAAATTGCCGCGATAATGAATTAATAAATAAAGAATTTAGCGCTTCTCAATCAGCGCAATCAGATCATTGAAAATGTGCCCCTCCTACACCAGCCTGTTTGTTCCGTGGAAGACAGGGAAGAAGACAAAGGGAACATTCTAGTCACACGAAGACAATCAAAGACAGTTTATATGATCTCATTTAGAAATTGCGCACTTGAAAACTACTCCGATGTCAGGTTTGCAACTAAAGGACAAGGAAACGCTTTAACAAGGATTCTTACCCCGCACGCAGTCATCTCCCCGCCCCGAAACCGCCTCAGTAATGACGGAATTCTATATCCATAACCTATCATCCTATTTGATTTGAGCGACACATTCTCTTGAACTTGTGCCTAATACTTTATTACAATCAATTGTCCCATTTACTGATAATGATTCTTCCCATGTCAGCTATTCTTTAAAGGCAAAAATTGATTGAAAAATGGATAGTGCTTTGGTATTTGCCAGGGTAGGGCTCAATCTAGAGTAGCCTATTTAATAATATCTTTATTCACACATTAAATTACACAGTATTACCAATGGTAAAAAATTACTAGGACTCGAGTTAGTTTATACAGATATCCTCAATTAGAAAATCAATCCCCTCACTCGTGAGAATATCACAACTTTTTAGATTATCACGAACATACAGGGCAGTCGCATTTGTTAATAGAACATTGAAGACAATGATGACGACGTCGAGCCAAAGCCGAAAACCAAATTTCACAGATGTTGGTGTTGTATGGCAAGCAAGCAATGAAGGCTGATCCGAGGAATTAAGCTGCGAATCGTTCTGGATGTGGCGTCGGTGGGGAGATGTAAGCGCAGTATCCCCGATTTAAAGCATAAATGGAGAGATCTGCGGGGCGCTGTAAAAACCAGGTTCTCTGCACACCGGAGAAGTGTACACGAAACAGGTGGTGGGCAACCATCATCCCCTGTGCATATCACTGCACAGGAGGAGGGGATGGCATCTACTCTTTCTGCAGTGGAAGTGCATGGAGAAGAACTTGAAGCGCCAACGAACTGCGTCAGACACCTTGACACAGACGCCTGTGATGTGAATGACATCACCAGCCACTCTCTGAAACGACCCAGATGCCAGGAGCGATAGCGCAGTTCTGACGTTGATGACAACGTGTATGTTTTGTGGATAATTGCTGCGGCTGGATAGCTGTTCATCCAGAAGTCGGCAAGGATAGATGATTGACTCATGCACGGTCCAGGCGAAAGCGCTGGATGCACTCGATGTTTGTTTGTCTCAGGATGTCCAAACGAAGCCGATATATGCGTGTTCGTCCTCGAGCTCGGTGCGCTCCTCTTACTCTTTCCCAATCACGCAAGAGTGCAAGCAAATGCAGGACTGGCATTTTGGCTTTAGATTTTGAGGGCATGGTAGAATGATGGTCTTATGTAGGCTATACTCGAATTAATTAATTGTTTTGCGTTTGTAATTTAACTGATTGGAGAAGAGGCTGATGCGTAATATCATGTGATGATTTCGTTTAATAAATTATCATGGCTTTGAGAAATGTAGTTTAGAAATAAGGAAGAACATTCGAATATTAAATGTCTCAACCTTTACCATGTTAAATAAAATAAAAGTAATGTTAAAATTCGGCCTATAACCGACATCAAACGCAATATTCAATTTCGCCTAATGTTGGCGCTTGACCTTAATACAGCCCTCAAAAGCGCTTAACAGAAAAAGCGCGTAAGCCAGGGGGAGAATACGCGTAAGTGTTATTTGCATGAGAAACGCCCGGAAACGCCCCGATTTTGGCCTTGCTCCGCCCCAAGCGCGTTAGTGCCTTCAAGGCGCGTAATGCACGGACTTAAGTCGAGGGGAGAATACGCGTAGGCTGAAAAGCGCATAGCTACGCGCTTTTTTCGACTTAAGTGCATGGGAGAATAGACCCCTTACAGAATAACCATTCCCAACTCTGCCACATATTTTCCAAAGATGGGCCATATTTGTCTTGTGATATCTGGGCCAAATGTACCATTTAATACATGGGCCAGTCTAGGTTCACATCTGTTTTGTCCGAGCCAGAAGAATGCCTACAGCGCCGGATCATTGCCTAAAGTGGCCCACATCCGTATGCTATCTGGGTCTTATTCTGAAACAGGTCTTGAGTAATCCGGCTCTAATGTAGTCAGTGCATATCCATTACCCTGTATCTAAATATATTCCGATTCTAATTCTCTTAAATATTTTTCCCGTTACTTCGCTATAGGCTATCTCTCGGAAAGTAGTTTTGAGAGGATTTTTTTATGGATCCTGTCAGGCGTCAGCAGCCAAATGGTGCAGTTGTTGTCCCCTGGCTGCGGCAGAACTGATAGGCCTCTGTGACGACGGAAATGGATCGTAATTGGTTTCAGTTTTGGATGACGCGTTTGACGTCTGTTACAGTTAAATTTGAGGAACACTAATTCTACTTTACTTACTTTACTTCACCCCATAGATATTTTATTTTGAATAACAAAGATATTCTCAACAAAAATAAATCACTGTTTTCCGAAAACTGGGTCAACAATGGCTTCGATTTCGTCCATTGCAAACAAAGCAAAAGCCGCGAGCTTGGCCATGTTTCCGATGCGACGGGAAAGTGTTCGACTTGACGGCAGACCTTTTATATTCCTCCCCTGAAGTCGGCGGCAGTTCTCGTTGGCGACACAATTAGCCACAGCCAGCCAGCAGTTCAATCCGAATGAGCCTAATAAAAAGATGCGAATAGACGCGTGAAGGCTCGAACTCAGGTCTATTTTCGTCTTTGCATTGACTTTGAATGGCCGCGCGAAAAATTCATTTTGTGTTTGGTGGAAACGTAGCAATACACTTGTTCCCTGTTTTATGTTGTGAGTCCATGGCATGCCTGCATTCCATTATTAACAAGTTTATGCTAATTGCAAAAACTCTAGTCATAAAAATTGACAATGTTTTAAGTACACTAATCTGGTAATAATTGATTATTATGTTGACCATGAGTCGACAGTCGTCATTGACATATCCACGGGAAGATAGTTTTTCGTCTTTCAACCCATTGTTTGGAGCTCTTCCCATCGTAATAATATGTCATTTTTGACAGTTGATGTCTTCCAATGTGAACCTGTTTGTTCCAAAATGGGGTCCAGAAATGGGCAGATTATGCACATAAAGTACTGCAACCTCTCCTTTGTGTATATTAAAATGTATTAAAGATTTCCTTGAATAAAATTTGAAAATTAGCACTATGACCACATATTTTGATTATAAAATGAGTTGAGAAGAAGGCTGTCAAAACAAGAAAAATGTTTTTATTCCAAAAGTTATGGGGTTCGCAAAGTCAGGTTTTGAATTACAACCCCAATTCCGAAATAGTTGGGACGAAGTGTAACTTGTGAATAAAATCAAAATGCAATGACTTTCAGATCACATGAGCCAATATGTTATTCTCAAAAGAACATATATAACATTTCAAATGTTGAAACTGGGACATTTTACATTTTTATCCACAAAATGAGCTTACCTCAAATTTTCTGGCTGCAACAGGTCTCAAAAAAGTTGGGACACAGGCAAAAAAAAAAGGCTGAAAAAGCAATTAATATATAAGAGAATCAGCTGAATGAACATTTAGCAAGTAATTACATTACCTGGCATCAGGTGTGTAACATCATTGGCTATAAAAGGGATGTCTTAGAGAGGCTGAGTCTCCCAGAGGTAAAGATGGCCAGAGGCTCTCCAACTCATGAAAATTTATGTAAGAAATTGTGGAATACTTTAAAAACAATGTTCCTCAACAACAAATGGCAAAGGCTTTGAAGGTCTCATCATCGACAGTGTATAAAGTCATCAAAAGATTCAGAGAAACTGGAAAAATCTCTGTGCGTAAGGGACAAGACCAAAGACAAGACCTTTACTGGATGCCCGTGATCTTCAGGCCCTCAGACACCACTGCATCACTCACCGGCATGACTCTGTCATTGACATTATTTAATGGGCCCAGGTATACTTCAAGAAACCACTGTCTGTAAACGCAGTATGCCCTGCCATCCACAGATGCCACCTAATACTCTATCATGCAAAAAGGAAGCCATTGTTGAGCATGATCCAGAAGCGCCGCCTTGTTCTGTGGGCCAAGGCTCATTTTAAATGGACTGTAACAAAGTGGCAAAGTGTCCTGTGGTCAAACGAGTCCAATTTAGACATTCTTGTTGGAAATCATGGCCGTTTTGTCCTCTGGGCTAAAGAGGAGACAGACCACCCCTCCTGTCATCGGCTTTCAGTTCAAAAGCCAGCATCTCTGATGGTATGGGGATGCATTAGTGCATATGGTGTGGGACACTTACATGTTTTCACCATGAATGATGAAAAGCTATACAAAGGTTTTAGAGCAACATATGCTTCCCTGCAGATGACATCTATTACAGGGAGGGCCTTGTGTATTTCAGCAGGACAATGCATAACCACATACTGCAGCTATTACAACAGCATGGCTTCGTAGTAGAAGAGTCTGTATGCTGAACTTGCCTGCCTGCAGTCCTGATCTTTCACCGATTGACAACATTTGGTGCATAATTAAAAGAAAAGTCCGTCAAAGGAGATCCAAAACTCTCCAGCAGCTGGAAGCCTGTATTAAACAAGAGTGAGATCAAATTCCAATGGCTAAACTCAAGAAACTTGTCTCCTCAATGCTTAGACGTCTCCACTCTGTGTTAGAAAGAAGAGGGGATGCTACACCATGGTAAACAGGCCCCTGTCCCAACTTTTTTGAGACCTGTAGCAGCGATCAAATTTGAAATGTGCTCATTTTGTGGGTAAAATAATAAAATTTCTCAGTTTCAACGTTTGCTATGTTATCTCTGTTCTATTGTGAATAAAATGCTGGCTGGTGTGATTTGAAATTCATAGCGTTTTGATTTTATTCACAATTTGCACTTTGTCCCAACTATTTCAGAGTTGGGGTTGTACATGTCTTTGGTGTTTGCAACTAGGAAATGCTGAACTGCACTATATTTGAACCCAATTTTAATACAGTTTTACAGAGAGTAAATTATTTAATGGTCTGTCATTATAATGATAAATTACTAATATCTTACTGCCAAAATCTTACACCAGATTATTTTTGTAACGTTCTGTCAACATGATCATCCTTAGTAAAAATGAATTTATTAATCTTAATAATAATGATGAATAAATAAAAACAGCATGAAAAATAAGGCAGGATCTGAAAATATGAAAGAAAATTTTCACATTTGTCTGTTATAAGACTCTAATCTCTTTGGTTTGTATTATGAAAAAAAATTGTCAGGAAAAAGGTAATATTGAGGAAAATATAAACATGTTCTTTTATATGGGATGAGGGCGAGAGGATAGTTGGGGGTGAGAAGGTAGTTTGTGTATTGAATGGTTTCCATGGTTTTGCGATGGAAACAAAGCAGCTGTTACACACCCGCCCCTTCCCAGATAATATTCCTTTGTTCATTCTCATTTTCCTGCCTTTTTTGCTCATACATCTAAAAAGTGGGCTCCTAAATGGGTCACAGTAGTGCCCTTGATGAAAGGAGAGCCAGCTTAAATGACCAGACTCCCACATTATATACCAATGGAGATCACTGGAGTAAATTCACTGAAACTCTCCCTAGGATTTTGGTAAACTATTTTGATATTTTTGCAAGGTTAATAATGTAATATTTCTGTAGCATATGATAATCCATAAAGAATAATATGATTGCACTTGTGTTCCACATGGACCACCATTAGTACTCTTCAATGTTCAGCTTCAGGGAAACATGAAAAACTTCCAAAACCCAGCAGAAATGCAACTGAGAGTTTTATTTCTTCTTACCGCTTTAAAGCAGGGGTGGGCAATCACGGTCCTGGAGGGCCGGTGTTTATGCAGGTTTTTATTCCTATCAATTACCCTGACTAATTGAGTTAATTGATTGCATGCACAAATATAGATTTTCGCAATTATTCGATCAAAGGAAAATGTTTTATGAAGGGGGAGACGAGACTAGTCTTTGTAGTTTCATGATAATTTAAAGAAATGCGCATGAAACGTCAGATTTCATAAATGGTTTGGCTAATTGAGACAATCAACTAATTAAAGACCAGACGTTGGTGTGAAAACCAGGGACAGATACGGCCCTCGCTGCCCACCTCTGCTTTAAAGTGATATAACTCTAAAGATGGTCACAATCATTGTCGCACAAACTAGTACAATTAGTGTTGTCAACCGGAGGTCAAACTTGAGTCATAGAGCTGATTTGTCTAAGCGCTTTCCATCAGGGTTAAACTAGAATAACCAAGTACACGTGAAGTAAAACTGGCAATATAAAAAAATAAACAAACATTAAATTATAGTAATAGTAATAGTAATAATAATAATTATAACTATAATAACTATAATAATTATAAGTGTTGTCACCGACAACAATTACGGTCTCCAAGACGCGCCGCCTTACGCCCTTACGTTAACGACATGACTGTCCTTTGCGTACATTCCACAATGGAAGAATAAATAGTGAAATATTATTTATGTATGGTAGAAGAAAGTTTAGTCTTATTTTCAGGAAGGCACAGTTGAAGCAAAATAATGTTGCATTTTCACTGTTTTCACTTGAATGAGACTGAAAATATAAAACCGGACTCCTTCGTTCACTGTGTTAGGTAGCATTCTTACATCCCCGAAAAGTTAATTTAATTTGGGCCAACGGTTACCCCAAAAGAGTCCACACAAAATCGATCACTTTTCACTTTTTTCACTTGACTGAGAGTGAAAATGCAAAATCAGGCCTCGTGATTCACGAGTTTAGGTAGCAATCTATCATCCCTGAAGAGTTAATTAAATTTGATCCAATGATTACCTCAGAATGCTATTGACACTTGAAGTTGTTTGATGCTTTTTCACTTTTTTCACTGGACTGAAAGTGAAAATGTAAATGAGGGCCTCATGATTCACATACACATTCACAGTTACATTCTCACATTCACAGTTACAAAACAGTCATCATCCCTGAAAATGTCATTCAATTCAGTCAAATGGTTACTATAGAGTAGTCCACACAAATCCAGTGAGTTATGATCCTTTAAAGTTACAATGAGGTGAACAGCAATTTTTTTCCAATTTCCGGACCCCATCATGATATTTCTAAATTTTATGGCTTAAATATCAACATTTTAGTAATGGGGTATAACATAGAAAATGTAGAGCTTACATTGGTGTATGTGATGATGTTAACAATACTTCGATTGGATCATTAGTTAATGAGTCATGATCCTCCGAAGTTCCCTCAAAATTGAGATTTTCGGTTTTAGGGGTTCTTCAAGCAAATATAAGAGCAGAACACCGTGACTGATGATTTTTCAAGTAATTTTCCTAAATTCCTATATGTATCTTCTTCAAAATGAGCTATGAAACACTGTTATTGTTATTTGTTGCTGCAGTAGAAAATTAGAAACACAACCGCCCTCAGAAAACCTGAAAAAGATTTTAATTTATACTCAATTTACAGCTAAACTATTCACATTTATATAATAAAGTATATCAGAGAAATGGTAGATCTATATATTAGGAACATTTGATACCATTTAATACGAAATATCATGTTTTGTTACTGAGCCACAAGCATTGGAATATGACACCAGAAATTTCACCTTCCGAAAAGAGCCATTTTCAAAGAAAGATAATTCAAGTTCTAAGACGAAATTGGAAAAGTGCCTTAATAACTTTGTCGAGAATTCTATCTGCTTTCATTTGAGCTATTACACATATTTTTCACTACAGCTGTTAGTGAGAAGAAGATTTTTAAAGAGGACCTTCGTCAAATTTTGAAAATGTCGAAAGATTTTCAGTTTTTTCGGAATAGCGAAAAATCTAGTCAGGCACTCAGAAACAGCTATGGGTGCAATCGATTGGGAATGATGTCCTCTACATTTTGGTGAAAGTTTTGTGAAATTATCTTGAATAGTTTGAGCTATTGAGGTTCAAAGATTTTTACGTTTTGAGTTATCCCCTTTGACGCAAAGTGAAAATGAATTTTTTTTTAGGTGACGTGCCGACACCTCATTATGCTCCATCATCCCCTGAAAATGTAATAAAAATCAGCCGAGTAGTCACTTCAAACGACAGCACACAATAAAGTACAAATAAGAATAAAAACAGGACGATAACGATAGGTCTCCACGACTTTCGTCTTGGAGACCTAATAACCATAAATGTCATTTTTAAGGTTCCATAAAGTTGATTAAGCCAAACAAATCAGCAGGACTAGATAATATCAGGACTGAGATCCTGCAACACATGGGACCTGGGGCACATAGGTGGCTTCTTGACATATTTAACATCTGCTTGGCAACCAATACCATCCCACGAGCCTAGTGGAAGTCAAAGATCATGGCATGACCAAAAACTGGCAAAGATGCAAACTTCCCCAGCAGCTACTGGTCACTGCTGTGCCACACATACAAACTGATGGAAGGATGCATCCTGAACCGCATCACTCAGGATGTAGACAGCATACTGAAAGCAGGGCAGGCAGGCTTCCAGCATGGAAAATCCACCACAGGACAACTGTTGAACCTAACATAGTATATTGAAGATGGGTTTTGAAAAGAAGCTAATCACTGGAGCAACATTTGTTGACCTGTCAGCAGCATGCGACACTGTGAACCACCGTATCATGAAGACGAAGCTGCAACAGACACTTCAGGACTCCAAAACTGCCCAGTTCATCATGACCATGATGCAGAACTGGCGTTTCTAAATTAGCTTGAGGCGTCCAAAGAGTAGATGGAAGTGCCAGAAGAATGGCTTTCCCCAGGGCAGCGAACTTGCCAACACAGTGTTTAACTTCTACACCAACGACTAACCGATCTCCTCACAAACCAAGTCATTTGTATATGCTGATGATCTGTGCATTGCAACTCAAGCATCAGACTTCAGAGAGATCAAGACAGGTCTTGAAGCTGCCCTCCAGAGCATAACAGGGTACTACCATGAGAACTACCTTCGTCCAAACCCCACAAAGACACAGATTGCAAATAGCTCCTTCGGAAGTGATCCAACAACAATTCGGACCACTGCTCTAGCACTCTGCTTTTCGGCAGCTGAATATGCAAGCCTTGTTAGGAGCCACTGTACTCATGCAGAAAAAGAGGACTCTGCTTTGAATGCTGCATACAGGAAAGTAACCGGATGCCTGAAGCCTATGAAAGTTGAACACCTCTATCAGCTGGCTGGTATTGACACACCGAGTGAAAGACGCAAACAGGCAGCTACAGTCAAATGATTCGAGGCAGAGACAGACCCCAGACACCCCTTGCACAATCACCAACACGCCAAAAAACGGTTAAGAAGCCGGCACAGTTCCATGGAGCTGGAACCAATCAATCCACCAAAAAGACCCAATCTAAAGATGGTTGCAGCACACCGCCAGCCATACGTTACCTGTAAGGCCCTAAACTGACTCTGTACGGGTGTAGGAAGGTGCAAAGCCAACCTAATGAAGTGGGGCTTCTCAGAGACTGACTTGTGCAACTGTAGAGAAATTCAGAAAATGGCCCACCTACTGAAATGAGGTGAAGCAGGAGAGGAATGCACGGAGTACGACCTGTGGGAAGGAAACAACGTGGCCCTGGCTGTGGCAAGGCACTGGCAGGATGTCAATTTGACACACAAATGAACGAACGAAGTGAGGGGCTGGGGGCATATTCAGTGGTCCTCAAACTTTCCCATGCAGTGCGATGACTGTGTGTAGGCTTTTGTTCCAACCACAATTGCAACTGGAAAAGCACTCAGAGAGCGGAGATCTTCGCCAGGTGGCAGCAAAACCCTAAAGCACAGCGATTGGAACTCCTGCCCATTGCACAAAAAATGAAATAGAATGTCCGAGTTGTCTGTAGCTATCTTTCCATCCACTTGTCAATCGAACTATCTGAAGTTCGTGAAAAATATTCATGCAAAATAAGCAGGTGAAAATGCGTTTCCATCTAACGTCATTAAAGCGAATAAAAAGTTGTGCGTAATGACGTCACATGCTGTTATGCGGTCAAATTGGTTTATCGAATGGATTTCTGACATTTTAAGCTGTTTCCATTCATTTTCGCACTGAATCGCAGAACCTTCAAGTGAACTGAAGTGGTGAGTTAGCCGACTAATTTAGCTAGTAAGCCAAAATGAATTGCGTCTACCATTGAAATGATGATAATTTGCATAAGTTGTACGTGCTTATGTGCCAGCTATTAGCAACATAGCAAACCGTTATCAGAAGGCAACGAGGGCATCATAACACCGTCACAATGCAGTTGCAGATTTATTCGGCAAATAACGTTTCCATCAGCATTTATCGCATAAGCCTTTGACCGATCAAAAGAAAATCCGATCAGACCAACTGTATAACCTTTGTGTCGATATTCTTCAAATCAAGTCGAATGTCACTGTTTCCAAAAGCATTTTTAATTCGATATGACTTCATTCGCATACGAACGTGTGGATGGAAACAAGGCTTCTGGTGAGCGAGCATACTTAGGGTGAATTCTATCCAATGTGCTATTCTAATTGGCTATGTGCACAAAATGGGAAGTAAATTCTGAAATACACTGGCTCGCTTAACTATTTTAACTTTGCTTTTGTCATTTATCAGTCTACATCAGGTGCTGAGCAGGTGACAGGAATATAATCCCGAAAATGTGTTTTTAACTATTGCCGCTGTTCCTAAGATTTGGCTTAACCCCTTTCTGCAGATGTAGACTGCGTCTATAGACCAGCAAATTTAAGCACGCTGTTACTGTACTCGATCACTAGATGGCACCCCCGGATCAGTTATTGAATGTTCACAAGCAAGCAGACCTCGAACGCGGTTCTGAGTATGGGGAAGTTCACTCCACGCCCTGTTTTTCAAGAGCTGCATGAATTAAACTCCTCAGCTAAACCTGATGTGCAAACTGGTCAGTATCCTTGCCCATAGTGTCGATCCAGGAGTCTAAAAAAAAAAAAACGATATCTTGACACAGAAAAAATCGTTATCCTCTGTAGCAACCAGTTTAGCCACAGTGAACCAACAGTATTCCAATTAATGGTTCCGAAAAATCAGTTTTCTGAGGCAAAAAAAAATCGACATGGTATTGATTCTCTCACATTCTACTGTTAATTACAGTCGTCACATACAACAACAAAAAAATCGTAGTTCCGTACCATCAGTGGCGTGCACAGACATTATGGGGGGCAAGAGCTCAGGGGGGAGGGGGAGGGCACTTTTTAGCACACGTGGAACATGTCATTATAGTGTGAGATTAAAAAAATAAAATAAACATTACAGGCACATGTTCAATGCAATTCATGACTACTGTCATTCATCACAAGAAGGCAAATGGGTAGCCTTTATGGGGATATTTTTCTCAGGCAATGGGGAACTGCCTGATTCTTCTTTATGTGTTCATTTATGTTGCCTAACAAAACCTACACAAAAGAAAACTGTCAGCTTAACAGATAGATTTGCAAAGTCGACCGACATTGTTTGTGGTGGTCGTCCTCACGTTATCTATCATTGTTTAAGCTATAGCATTAAACTAGCTAATCAGGCGACCAGTCGGCTAAAAAATGCTCAGTTGTTTGGTGCTGTATGAGCAGTGGCGTACCGTCAGATGCCAGGAAGGCCTTCAGTAACATCACCCTTTCTCGGATATTTAGTCTTAAACTGTTTGCGATCAGGTTTGATTGATTAACAATCAAACAGTTAATTAACAGAATAGCCACCACCAATGCGTGACACGTAATGATTAAGAAATGCTAATTACAAAGCGATTGCCTGTTGGCTATGTTGATGAATCCGCAAGGATGACAATCTGCAAAAAATCCGAAACTTTCGCAGACTTCACAGCAATTATTTTCGTCTTCACTCAACTGTGCTACTACGCACTTTGGCTGTCATATTCAGATTACATAGAACGAATTCTCATGAGTAATTGCTCAATGAATGTCGCGAATTAATTTACGCAAATTCAGAAATTATAAAGACGAAGGCTATTGATATTTTTTCCGTAGCCATTGGTGTGCGGAAGTAAGTTAAACGCCGTATAATTTCGGAGTGCAATGTATAACACGGCTTTCAAAAACAAGTTAGATTCTCGTTGGTTCCTCCAATCAGTCTGAGCAACAGTTGCTAAATCGGGGAGGTAAACTGCGAGAGGTGTCTGTCATTAAGAAGTGAAAGGTGAGGTTATTGCTGGCCCTGTGTGTCTGCCGACGGACCGTCACTGTGTATGAGACATGCTACTGCACACCAAATGATTACAGGTTGGGCTTGGAGGGCAAACTGTACGAATTCACTTGATCTGTGTGTTACCTGGCTGGTGGACAAGACTGTGGCTTCCAGTCGCTCAGCTAATATGCTCCTGCAGCGCATCTATATGCACTGCGCGCGTGTTCACGTGACAAAGGAAGAGAGGTCGGAAGTGCGTGGGGAGGTGGCCCATTTCGGGGCATTTTTTTCAGTAGTTTTTAATCACACAGCTTTTCTAAAAGATCATTTCAACATTGGCCCCACTAAAGTGTTAATAATAAAAAAAACGAAATTTCAAAAGGGCACTTTCATTGATAAAGGGCAAAGGGGCAAGTGCTGTAGCACCACCTAGCCTCTATTTGTGCACGCCACAGCCTACCGTGGATTTACGCGTAGATTCCTTCATTGACAAATTCGGCGCTTCCTTATATCCACCCGAGAACTGGCGTTGATAGCCAATCACTCAATCATACACTCAGGCTCTTCTGCGTAATTGTAGAGTTACACTTCATGCCCTCGTCAAGCTACCCTGGTAACAATGTATTGATTGGCTCGTTTCTGAAAGGAACAGGCTTAGACTCCAAGTGCAGTTCAGCATCGGCAGGGCGTTTATTGGGATTACCAAAGCTCATGGTCAAACAGAAACAGATCGATAGCCAGGCAAACAGGGTAATGCAGAATAGTCAGAATCAGAGTCAGGGGAGAAGCAGAAATAGTCGGTAACCAATAAATCAAGCCGCACAAAGACAGTAACAAAGGGGCTGAGCCAAGCGAATGGAAGGGGAAGGAAAAAAAAGGAGTTGGATGGGATAAGGGAGAACAAAGGAGAAACTAAACAGTTGGGTACAAAATGGGAATTAGGGAGAACGAAGTACTCAGCAATCAACCAGCAATCAACGTAATACAAACAATCAATAACAAGACTTACGGGAGATATAACAAAAACGAGCAATCAACAAATGAAACCAAGTAAGCGCAGAAACGAGACTTAACCAAAGCGAGCTATGGGAAGAAACAAGTCGACAAGAAGCAGGGGAAAAAGTGGGTCTTTTAAACACAAACTAATTAAGTGGAATCCCAGCTAAACACAGGACAGCTGTAGAGAGAGGCGGAACTAGAAAAGCAAGGACGGTGATTGGAGAGAGAGGGGAAACAGGTGGAGTTCTAACTCTGATCTAACTAATCACCCTTGCCTCTCTAAACTACTCTCAGGTGTGGATAGTCAATGAGAACAGCAAGAGAGAAGGAAGTGGAATGACCTGTGGAAAAAGACACCGCGAGACAGAAACGAGAGAAAAACATTCAAGACTAAAGACAGCGCAATCTTACAGAAACATTTATTCTCTAAGGGGTCTATTCTCCCATTAGCGCGTAAGTCCTTTTTTACGCGCTTCGAGTTAAGCGCTTTTGAGTTACGCGTATTCTCCCCTACTCGGATCGATCACGCCCACAGCGCTTAACTTCAGAATGTAGGCGGCCTTATGAAAGAGGTGTGACTGATCCAAAAGAGAGGCAGACTCTGTACAAAGCTCATTGATTATGGCTATCAGGAAAACATGGAAAAAGGATTTTCTGATTAACCATGAAAACGCATTTGTGATCCAAGGAAAACGCAAACCAGACTTTAAATTTGAATATCGTCGGCCTGCTGATAAAACCTCGTATCTCCAAACTGATAAGAAACAAAAACTTATTCTTTAATGCAAAATTAAACATTTTCATTTTAAACTATAATTATCCATTTATATTATCATAATAATAATAATTATTATTTTATTTTATTTTTTTATTTTCCTGTGAAGTTTGTCATTGTGAAGATACGAGGTTTTATATGCCGCTGTAATAGTAGGCCGTACCAATCACAAGACGTAATTCAGACATCTCTTTATTTATCCCCGCCGCGCGATTAGCGCGAAGCGGGGGATATAGCATTGGGCTCCGTCCGTACGGACACATAAAATTGCGGCGGCGGGGGATATGTTAGTGACAAACACTTGTTATTTCTTACTCTAGCCACCATGGCATTAAAGCTATGCATACAAACAAATTGCCGCTATAATGAAATAATAAATAAAGAATTTAGCGCTTCTCAATCAGCGCAATCAGATCATTGAAAATGAGCCCCTCCTACACCAGCCTGTTTGTTCCGTGGAAGACAGGGAAGAAGACAAAGGGAACATTCTAGTCACACAAAGACAATCAAAGACAGTTTATATGATCTCATTTAGAAATTGCGCAATTGAAAACTACTCCGATGTCAGGTTTGCAACTAAAGGACATGGAAACGCTTTAACAAGGACCCCGCACGCGGTCATCTCCCCACCCCGAAACCGCCTCCGTAATGACGGAATTCCATATCCATAGCCTATCATCCTATTTGATTTGAGCGACACATTCACTTGAACTTGTGCCTAATACTTTATGATAATCAATTATCCCATTTACTGATAATGATTCTTCCCATGTCGGCTATTCTTTAAAGGCTAAAATTGATTAACAAATGGATAGTGCTCTGGTATTTGCCAGGGTAGGGCTCAATCTAGAGTAGCCTATTTAATAATATCTTTATTCACACATTAAATTTCACAGTATTACCAATGGTAAAACATTACTAGGACTCGAGTTAGTTAATACAGATATCCTCAATTAGAAAAATCAATCCCCTCACTCGTGAGAATATCACAACTTTTTAAGATTATCACGAACATATAGGGCAGTCGCATTTGTTAATAGAACATGGAAGACAATGATGGCGACGTCGAGCCAAAGCCGAAAACCAAATTTCACAGATTTTAGTGCTGTATGGCAAGCAAGCAATGAAGGCTGATCCGAGGAATTAAGCTGCGAATAGTTCTGGTTGGGGATTCGATGGGGAGATGTAAGCGCAGTATCCCCGATTTAAAGCATACATGGAGAGATCTGCGGGGCGCTGTAAAAGCCAGGTTCTCTGCACACCGGAGAACTGTACACGCAACAGGTGGTGGGCAACCATCATCCCCTGTGCATTTCACTGCACAGGAGGAGGGGATGGCATCTACTCTTTCTGCAGTGGAAGTGCATTGAGAAGAACTTGAAGCGCCAACGAACTGCGTCAGACACCTTGACACAGACGCCTGTGATGTGAATGACATCACCAGCCACTCTCTGAAACGACCCAGATGCCAGGAGCGACAGCGCAATTCTGACGTTGATGACAACGTGTATGTTTTGTGGATAATTGCTGCGGCTGGATAGTTGTTCATCCAGAAGTCGGCAAAGATAGATGATTGCCTCATGCACGGTCCAGGCGAAAGCGCTGGATGCACTCGATGTTTGTTTGTCCCAGGATGTCCAAACGAAGCCGATATATGCGTGTTCGTCATCGAGCTCGGTGCGCTCCTCTTACTCTTTTCCAATCACGCAACAGTGTAAGCAAATGCGGGACTGGCATTTTGGCTTTAGATTTTGAGGGCATGGTAGAATGATGGTCTTATGTATACTCGTATTAATTAATTGTTTTGCGTTTGTAATTTAACTGATTGGAGAAGAGGCTGATGCGTAAAATCATGTGATGATTTCGTTTGATAAATTAGCATGGCTTTGAGAAATGTAGTTTAGAAATAAGGAAGAACAATCGAATATTAAATGTCTCAACCTTTACCGTGTTAAATAAAATAAAAGTAATGTTAAAATTCGGCCTATAACCGACATCAAACGCAATATTCAATTTCGCCTAATGTTGGCGCTTGACCTTAATACAGCCCTCAAAAGCGCTTAACAGAAAAAGCGCGTAAGCCAGGGGGAGAATACGCGTAAGTGTTATTTGCATGAGAAACGCCCGGAAACGCCCCGATTTTGGCCTTGCTCCGCCCCAAGCGCGTAACTGCTTTCAAGGCGCGTAATGCACAGACTTAAGTCGAGGGGAGAATACGCGTAGGCTGAAAAGCGCGTAGCTACGCGCTTTTTTCGACTTAAGCGCATGGGAGAATAGACCCCTAAAAGAATAAATATGATATATCAATAAATAGTAACTAAAATTACTAAAACATACTAAAAACAAACATACAAATCACCGATTCTCAACAGTTTCTTATCCAATTCCTGAGTGTTTAACCATTTTTATCCCCCCGGCGTCCGTCCGTCCGTAATCATTTGGTTTCCAGAGCATAATTCAAAAACCGTTCAATATTTCTTCACGAAATTTGGTGTGTACATCTGATATGCCATGTAGATGTGCCTTTTGGCATTTAGTAATTTATGACATTTTTATTTCTTGAGTTTCCATGGCAACAAGTCCCATCACACTGGTGTGTGAAATTGAAACTTCTGCTTGTTTTCTGAGGGTGTTATGAATCTTTGATGCATGTACAGTCAGGAAGTTTGCTAGGCATGCATCTTTTTATGCATCTTTTTCTTTATGCATCTTTTTATGCATATCTTTTACGGACGGACAGAGCGATAGCTATATCCCCCCGCATTATATGCCGGGGGGATATAGCTATCGCTCTGTCCGTCCGACTCTCCGTGTGTAAACATGAGTTTGTCCGGGCCATATCTCGGAAACTATATGTGCTAGCTTCACCAAACTTGACACACATGTCAATCATTATGTGTAGACGTGCCTTTTACTATCGCTCTGTCCGTCCGTCTGTCTCTCCCATCTGTAAACATGACTTTGTCCGGGCTATATCTTGGAAACTATACGTGCTAGCTTCAACAAACTTGACATACATGTTAATCATGATGTGTAAATGTGCCTTTTAAAGGTTGTTACACAACCTACAGCCGTGGGGATCTGCCATTGCCAGATGGCTCTTGTAGAGTAAGTGAAACACATTGATTGGACAAACCCTGAGCATGCAAGCCTATGTGAATCAGCAGGCTCGGTTGTATCCTGTCTACGTTGTGCTCATTACGCGGCTGAAATAGACACAATTTATAGAAAACACGTTTGCAAAACTGGCCTTGGAAGTGTTCAGTTACATTTACTGGATTTAAATGAGATAAGGATATGGTCAATTGGAATGATTTAGAATGAAACAGGACTGGAGGGTTCCTGCTACTGGATACATCGGTCTCTGGAGTTGGGATTCATGAAAAAGGTGAGGCTGCTACTTTGTTTTTTTTTTTTTTTTGGAATGTATACGTACTCAACAAAGTCGAATGTCGAATGTTTTTTTCCTGTTTAAAATGCGAACTGCCCGTGCATTTGGGTGGACCCACTGGTATGTTCATTGCACTTTTCTTTTGAATCCAGGGAGGCAATGGATTGTTCCCTGAAAGTGGAGTGTCTGTTCTGTTAAAATAAGGTATATTTCAGAATTCAGATATTACTGAGTTAGTGAGTTGTACTTGTTCCTTATAAGTGTTGAAATGGGTTCGTGAGCTTAGAAGAGGAGACTGGTATCTATAATTACAGGGTGAATGTTCTGACCGTTTAATAAGCAGTTTATTTAATGTGTGTTTGTGCTAGCTTGGGGGACTTTGAAGAAAAATGGCCAAAACTCTAAACTTTATTATGGAGAAAAGGCATGTTTTGTGTTTCAACTGCACTGAGATTGATAAATTCATACTAAACTCAACCAGAAAATCATAAAATAATTCTAAATGCTGTGAGTGTCTTTTCTGAATTGAGCCACATTTTTCCTCTTTATGAAGCTTAAATCTTGAATTATACAACATCAAAGTGGTAACCCCTAAATAGCCAAATTTGGCTTCTGCACAAAGGGGTTAATTAACCGTTCATGATGTTCGTATGATTTGTCTTGATTAGCTGCTACTGTTTGTTCATTGGCACTGTTAATGAGACATTAGCTGTCCCACTGATAAAGAGGGTTTCCAACGCTTCTACCTAGCATCATTTCCAGCCGTTTGCTCTGGCGGCTGTCATGAACTGGCTTTAAGCGACAAACATCCAGTGTTGCATGACCCAAATTTCCTCATTAGATTAATATATGGAGCTAGCTTTCATTTTTTCATCGAGCAGTAGCAAAGCTGAGTAGCTAGCAAGGCTTGCTAGAGAGCTACCAAGATTTTCTGTCTAGGTTTTATATTGAGTTTACTTTTACATCTTCTGATGCAACTGGCTTGCTAGTACTGCGATATTGTTATGGTTTTCTTAGATGTGCTCAGCTAGCCATAGCTCCAGATGTGATGGTCTTGAGAGTGCAACTGGCGCCGAGTGGGAAGGGAAACAAAGTATCAACAATATTAACATATGCATGGATCGAATGTTAGATTTATGAAACAGCATTTCGAAGTTATGGATTATTTACACATTAATTATCAGATATTTTCACGTATTTTATCTGTTGCTCAAAGCCAGTTCATCACTCAGCAGTGAGAACGGCTGGAAATGTGTTGCTATTTAGAAATCCTCTCGTTTCTCGTTGGGTTTCTCGTTGGTACGGCAAATGCCTCATTAAGAGTGCCAATGAACAAACATCAGTAACAGGTAATCGAGACAAATCATGTGAACATCATTCATGGTTAATTAACCCAAACCCTGAGAATAGCTAAATAGCTATAATCACATTTTTGGGATGATATACCTGTCATCTGCTCATCCTCAGTAGCAGAAGCAAACCGGAAATAGTTGAATTAAGCTTACCAACGTATTTCAGAATGTACACAGCGCCATTTTGTGCAACTAGCCAATCGGAAAGACTTAATCTTGAACTTTGGCGTATATCTCACCTGTACTTTGGCCAAATATGCCAAAATTGAATCAGCGGTTCCTTGACTTTATACCCACCTTCTCTGAAAATTTCATCAAAATCGGTGCAATACTTTTTGAGTTATCTTGCTAACAAACAAACAAACAAACAGTCAAACGCTGCCGAAAACATAACCTCCTGGTGGAGATAATCACAGAATAAGTAGCTGAAATTGTAATGAGTCAAACCTCCGGGGACAGGGTTGGAGACCCCTGTCGAAGACTCATTGCACTCTGCTGGGTTTCTTTTTCAATGGTGATAGTCTGCCCCACCTCTTGCACTTTATCCACTCTCCCTTTCATTTCTCATTATCCGTTTGTCACATACAATTAGTGCTTTCACCCAGTAATTGTTCTCTGTAAATTTTTATGAATGATTTGACTGGTATCAGAAGCGCAGTAATGTGATTACTTTTCTCACCAGCGAGAAATCTGTGTGAAGTTTGTGATATTTGCAGAAATCCTGGCGGAAGCATGTCAATGGGAAATTGTTATTGGATGGTATCGTGGGTAATATGGGGAAGAAAATGTACTCAAGTACTTTCTTTATTCTAGCTAGATGACTGTGCTGCCTCAAAAGATCTTCCAAATTGATTGAAATTTTATGATGGGCAATAATGTGTGTGATATGCATTAGAAATTACAGCAAACCAGGAAAAATGTGCAAACCATCCTCCTTTCTTTGCTTTTTGTTCTTTTTTTACGGCACAACATCATGTTTTCTCTACTTCCTCTTTCTAGGGAGATTCCTCAGGTGTAGGAGCACCACTGTGTAGATCTCAAAGACCTGCTCGACTGGCAGACTCGCCAATCTGTCACTGTGCAGGAGGGCAGAGAAACTTTTTTACTTCTCGGTAACTACCAGTCAAATATGGCCATAAAGTGTCATGGGAGGCATCACTGCACTCAGCTGAGAGTTCCGTTTCCAATGGTGTGGGATAGCCTTGCCCCCTTTTCTTTGGCCACGCCCTCTATCAGAATTCATGAACCATTTCCCCGAGACACTTGTGGGAGGCACCACTGGTCTCAGCTGAGCAGGGCTATTCAACCGTGTCCAGAACGGGCCAATTTGGGTGCAGGCTTTCATTCCAACCAGGCACTTACACACCTGACACCACTAATCAACCTCAAGAGTCTTTTCTAATGAGCTTGATTAGTAGTATCAGGTGTGTAGGTACTTCGGTGGAATGAAAGCCTGCACCCACACCGGCCCTTGGAGGATGATACTTAATAGCCCTGCAGTAGAGAGTTTCTGTTTTAATGGTCAGACCCCTGTTTCAATCCCCGCCCCTATACTTTAGCCACACCCCCTTCCAGAGTCATTAACTGTTTGCTTAGAAAATAATGAGATTCAGGCAACTTATGATTCATTCCACTCATCTGGAGAGTCACGTCCTAGATCTCTTCCACACCAACTGCACACATCGTATCTCATACTGAAAAGAGAAGCACTTTATTTCCCTAACCATGATGTGCTATTTTTTTTTTTTAGAAAAAAATAATAAAGGAGAGCAAGCTTAAATTACCAGACTCCCTCAATATATACCAGTAGAGATCACTGGAGTAAATTCACTAAAACTCTCCCCAGGATTTTGCTATACTATATTGATTTTTTGCAAGGTTAACAATATAATATTTCTATAGCACATGATAATCCATAAAGAATAATTAGATTGCACTTGTGTTCCACATGGACCACCATAAGTACTCTTCAATGTCCAGCTTCAGGGACCATGAAAAACTTCCAATACCCAGAAGAAATGCAACTGAGAGTTTTATTTTTTCTTCACGCTTTAAACTGATATAACTCTGAAAAGGGTCACAATAGTAGTCGCACAAACTAGTGCAATTAGTGTTGTCAACCAGAGGTCAAACTTGAGGCATAGAGCTGATTTGCCTTTGCGCTTTTCATCAGGGTTACACTTGAATAACCAAGTACACGTGAAGTAAAATTGGCAATAATAAAAAATAAACAAACGCTAAATAATAGTATTAGTAGAAGTAATAATAATAATAAAAAAAATAATAATAAATGCCATTATTTAGGAGGGGCTGGGGGCATCAATCAGTGGTTCATACTTACCCATGCAGTAGGATGACTGTGTGTGTGGGCTTTTGTTCCAACCACAATTGCAATCCCAGAATAAACTGCTAAAATTGTAGTGAGTCAAACCAGTTTTGTGTTATTTCTATTTTAATTTGTCGGCAAAACATTTTGAAAGAGAGTAAAAACCTATGCTCAGAGAACTACTGATTCACAACAGCTCTGAATTTGTAAATTTTGTTACCTCAAATTGAATTATTTGGAATATTGCTGAATCAACGCAATATAAATATTGGTTTTTATTCTTCATGGAATGCAAGGGTATTTCTGTCATAAAGTAATTTAAGGGGTACATAATCCATCTAAACTTGAAAAATAACTGTGCATTTAAAACTAATGGCTTGTTCAAATTCCGGGATTACTGTTTGAATGAAAACCAGTACACCCAGTGGTTACCAAGGACTGATTTTCAGAAATATGGACTATTACTATCCAACCATTCAATCCATCTCCAGTTATCAATGCCATGTCCAATTCAAGAAACATGAGAAAGGAAAGAATGAAATCCTGATAATGCACTAAAGATATGTAAATAGTTTGAATGGCAAAAGATGGCAAACTCTGCATGCATTAGTGAACATCATTCACCCTTACACTTATATAGGCAACTTAAAGTCCATTAGCCTGGGATGCATGTCTTTGCACTGCAGGAGAAAACAAGGGAAACCAGACAAAATACACACAAACTACTCTGCACAAGGAGGTCCTAAACTGGATATGAACCGAAGATGTCTTGCTGTGAAGGTGAGGCCAGACCCTGGTCAAAGCTGGAATTTTTTTTTATAGCAGAGGAGCCCTGCCATGCCACCTTTATCCATTTGAATTGGCACGATTGTGTAAGTTATCAGATTTTGACAGTCAGGCTTGGAATTAGTCCCTCACTTCTGACAAATTTGTATCTCATTAGTGTCATGTATTTCATTTCATGAGTCATGTGAAAGAAGATATCTTATTGCAATGTGGTTCTGCTTGCCATAGCCTTACACTAACACCTTGTTTTTGTTTCTTCCTTCATCCACAACTTCTCCAACCCAAGACCAGTCAAACACTTATTCTCCTCTAAAGGCTGCCATCAACCCAGTTTGAGATCGCAGTTTCATTGGATATCTAGTTTAAACGAACAGCCCAAATGATGCCGGACGGACTTCTTATTCAATTTGGAGTAAAGTATGCAGATGTTCCGCAATACAGCCTGCACCTCTCGTGCTGACCCCCGCTGCAGTTCTTACCCCTTTATTGCAGCACAACTTCATAACGTCAAAAGCTAACATCCACGCTGCGAACTAACCACCAATATCGTGACTGGATGCCAAGCTTGCCTTAAATTGGACCGCTTCAGCCTGAGTGTTTTCCTAAATAAAAAGTGACAAATATCTGTGAAAATCGATGTAACTACGCAGTTCGTACACTAAAAATAACAGCTACGGTTCGGTTCTCCACGTTCCTCTAGTTTCCATGGAGTGGTTGCTATAGTGTCGAAATGGCGCAAGAAAGGGAGGGGTGGAGATCTGTGTGCAGAAAGGAGGGGGAGGGAGGTCTGTGGCGAGGACTGGGTTAGTTTCCCGGATGGAGTTCCGTCGCCATTTTTAGTTCTGTGCTACCGGTAGAGTTGGGACGTTGAGCCACTGTTGCTCCGCTAGGAATCGCCGACTGAGACAGACGCGCCTAACGTCGAGCCCCTGTTCCTTCGCCCGGGAGAAACGCCAACGCCGGCACCGAACACCATGGCAGAACGAGAAACGTCAGTATATGGGGCAAAACTCTCCGAGCAGGCTGAGAGATATGACGGTAAGGACGGAAATAAGTGGCTTTGCCGGAATGGTTGAGGTTGTCGACCACATATCGCACACATTTACTCGCTCCGCGTCCCTTCACCCTCCCTCTAGCGGGGGGGCTGGGACAGAGGGAGAGGTGGTGTGAAGATGGATTCGCTTTGTGAGGGATCGTGGAAGAGACAAAATGGCGGGCATTGAGAACGTTTCGGGATGGTTGAAGGGAGACACTGCATGTTCGCCCATGTAACGTTAAAGAAAATCTTGCTCTCAATGGTGGCGCGCCGGGCGTGTTCTTCAGCTCCGCTGTGTTCGGAAACGGACATAGACCGCGCATGCAGTTAATACGTGTAAGTCTGCTTTCACACCGGACGCGAAACTAATTTTTTTCGCACGACAGATCGCATTCAAAGTCAATACAAATGCGAATACATGCGTTTCGCGTGTATTCGCGTCTTTGCACTGACTTCGAATGCGATCTGTCGTGCAAAAAAAAAATCGTTTCGCGTCCGGTGTGAAAGCGGCTTAATAACGTAATGCATTGCGACCAAACGTGGTCGGTTTGGTAATGGAATAACGAAGCTACAATTAGCCAAAGGACTTGTAAAATGGCGGCTAGCTAGCAATGCAACAAAGGACTAGCGTTAAATTCGGTCCGCCGGCCAGTATGTCAACTGTTGACGGCCGGTATGCTTGAAACGAGGACGCAATTATTGTGCCGTTAATTTCACGAACGTTAACTGGGGACAGTTTGACGTTTCCTTGTTAGCCCGCTAGTAAACGTGAATCACACCTCAATTTCTCATCATTGCCTGCTCATGCAAGCTCGCCAGTATCATTTGAACGACAGCGTCGCAGCGTTTCGACCAAGGTTTGTCCCTTTATTTACTCATTTGAAGCCATAATGCATGAGTTGGCAAGCTAAGCGTTTTGCGCTCACGGCAGTTTCGTTGCAGGCTTGTTGGGACGGCAAACGTTAGCTGGCTAGTAACGTCCGATTACTATCCGGCCGGCTAGCATTCGCGATCCAGCTATCTTTAGCTAGTGCGTTGCAGGTAGCGAGCATGGTAATGTTAACACATGGCTAATATAACGAGGTTGACGCTGGACTTAATTTGTCACGCCGAAAGCTACCCGTTGCATGTGGTATTACACGTTTACCAGTTAAGTTAGCTCGTAACTAGCGTTTGTTCTGGTTCTGAAGCGTGCCTGCCTAGCTAGCGTGTCTGACGGGTGTGTGTCCAGGTCAATATGGCGACAGCGGCGAAATGGTGCCTAATGCTAACGTTAGCTGGTATTCGTATTTTGAATTTTTTCTCTCTCTCTCTCTACCAATACAAGTGAACTGGTTAAAGTGAAGACGTTGGTCTGAACCTATTCTCGCCCATTTTCTCAATACACTCTTGTTGAGCAAGGTCTTCTTCTTGGGAGTTTTCGGCAGTGTGGACGCATCAAGGCGTATTACTGCCCTCCACTGAAAGAGGCTTCCACGTAGCTGAAACCGCTACACTAAAGCAGCACTATATTCTATTATATAGCTCCGTCTCGTGCAGGAATTGTAACACTGCTTCCATTATCAGCTGGTGATTCTCCCTCCGACCAAAAATGAAGCAAAAGGAAAACGAATGAACTCCTAGAGTAGACAAATTTTTGTAAAAATGGACCCTTTGCTCTCTGTACATGCTACAATCCAGGAATACATGACTCAGTGTTTCAGGACTACCACACTCTCACAGCCCAGAATGATGTTTACCCACAACATACAAAGTTTGATTAAGCCCACAATGGCCTAGCCTTATTCTGCAGATTTTCACAGAATCTTTCCTGTTTCTCACAAAATGAGTATCTTTTTTTAACATGAGATTGCAGAGAAAAATAGTGCCTCCCCCTAGACTCCTCCCTCATTCCCTGCCATTCTTTTAGAAGACCCTCCTTGATTTTTTAATAATAATAATAATAATAATAATAATAATAATAATAATCATCATCATAATACATCAATTTTATATAGCGCCTTTCTGGACACTCAAAGACGCTTTACAATGGAGGCATTATTCATTCACTCGCACGTTCTCGCTCTGATGGTAGTAAACTACGTTTTTGTAGCCACAGCTGCCCTGGGGCAGACTGACGGAAGCGTGGCTGCCAGTATGCGCCTACGGCCCCTCCGACCACCACCAAACATTCACACACAGCCATACAGGAGGGAGGGTTCCTATATTGCATGTTTTGTGGGTGGGGGAAACCTTTCCTTTTGTTCCACTCTCCCCAAGGATACATACATATCTACTACATCTTTCTTTAAAGCTTCTTTTGCTATAAAGTCAACTATTTCATTCCCCACATGGCTTGGAACCCAGCAGAACTTTACTTCGCAGCCTGCTTTCTCAGCTCTGTACTGGACAAACCAGATCTTTTGAACAAGGTCAGGCCGGGCCTTTGAATTACCCTCCCTTAAAGCCATTAATGCAGCTGCAGAGTCTGAACATATGACAACCCTCTCTGGTTTTACATCTTCCACCCACCACAATGCCCAGAGAATGGCCAACAGTTCTGTCACATAGACAGAGCTCCCGTCTGAGATTCGAAGACCAGACCAATGGTCCAGCTGTGCCACATAAACCCCAAACCCTGCCCTTCCACTCTCTGGGTCTTTAGACCCATCTGTAAAAATTCCTTAGTGAGATGCCATTTCTTTCATAAGATAACTCTCAACATCTTCAGTGATCCCACTTTTATCTTCCTCAACTAGAAAGGACAGATTTATATCTACCTCTTTCATTAGCCAGTAAGGCACTGATACCCAGCTCATATGGGATGCTGTCAGCTCAGACTCCATTCCCAGTCTACCAGCCCACTGATTAATACAACTAAAATATGATTTGGATTTAACTCTGCCACCTGCTTCCCATGACTCTTGCAACAGACACTTGGCTGGAAATGCATGACTAGAGAAACCTAATTTAATCCAGTACTGCAGGCCTAGCTTAATCCGCCTTAAGGATAAAGGCATTTCCCCCATTTCAATAAGTAGAGCAGGAACTGGCGAGGTTCTAAATGCCCCACAGCATAGTCTTCACGCCTTAGCCTGAAGGACATCCAGTTTGTTGAGTAGCGACTTGGCAGCAGAACCATAGACAAAACAACCATAATCAACCGTAGACCTGATCATTGCTTGATATATTAAATACATGGTCTCTCTGTCTGCCCCCCAGTCACATCCAGCCAGACTTTGCATAATATTCATCGCTTTCTCACATTTATCAATCATACTAGCTATGTGAGCCGCCCATGTTAAACGCTCATCAAACCAGACACCTAGAAATTTAAAGACTTTTACCTTCTCTGAAGGACATCCGTACATGTTCAGCCCATGACTTGGTAGTTTTCTTTTATATCCAAAAATCATGTGCTGAGCAAGTTACCTGCCTAACCGTGCTTAAATCTGGCTAGGTAGCTTGGGAGCCAGCTGTATATGGCAGTCTATTGAATACTGCTATCCAGCTAGCTTTCTCGTCAAGCGACTGGCTCATGTTGGCTAGCGAGCTAAATGTCACATTTTGGTAGGGGCACGCTAAGCCCTGACAGTCACTCAGTTACCCGAATGTTGCCACTATTCTTGGGCGGAGCTAACAGTTACACGTTTAAAAACCATCGCCATTACAATTTATCTGCAAAGATGGCGAGAAAGCCAACTTTAATTCGAATTGAGTCCGTTCCTTAGTTCGCTATCGGGGTAGCCCTGCGTATAGTTAATGCATTGTAACTGATACTAGGGCGCTGTTACGACTAAAGCCGCTTTCACACCGGCCGCAAAACGAATTTTTCGCACGACAGCTTGCATTCAAAGTCAGTGCAAAATTCGCGTCTTTGCATTGACTCTGAATGTAATCTGTCGTGCGAAAAATCCATTTCGCGTCCAGTGTGAAAGCAGCAATAGGTAGTAATGGTGGCAAATGGAAACTTCACGTTGGTTAATGATTCTAACTTTTCCAACTAGCCTACGTGTAAGTTACATAAATGTAGCTTGATTTATGTCAACGGCTGCCGCTGGTTTATATGGGTCATTTGTACAGGGAGCGGTGAATCTCGATAGTTTTGTACTACAGAATGTGGGTGTGGTAGTTGGCCAGGAAGCTATGGTTGTGCGACCACGCGTGCTAGCAACATTAGCAGGCTAGCATTGGCCATGCGTTTTGTATGAACAAAATTAGGGATGATGCGCTGTTTGCTGACTTATAAGCTGATTGTGTGATTGCGTGGCAGGATTGCACTTGCGAGTGCATGTTTGATGTTTTAATAACCATGTTGAGTTGAGAAGTTTATGCGCTAACTGTTCCGAAACCTTTTGTATTTAACGTTATGCTAAAATGGCGGTGTGGAAGTTAACCAGTAGTGGCTTGTCCGGAGTTACTGGAAAGTATATTCAGGTAATGCAGTGAAATGGCGGATGTGATTTAATACATATGTAGGAACAAGTAAGTTATTACACATCTCTGCTGTAAGCTGCAATTCGTCTAAAGAAGAGAGATTTCTCAGGCCCCTCCCTGTTCCTGTCCGACCTACAGAGTTCATTCGTGAAACATAAGCACGAGGTTGGATACATGTGCAAAACCGCACTTTTAGCTTTTGAATGCTTTTAAAATTTCCCAGTTTTAACCTTTTAAGCATGCCATTTTGCTAAAAGGGCAAGCATTATGCCGTGATATGGTGTAGGTATTCCTTTTATTATTGCATACATTTTCGCTTTAACAATTAGTTCCTTTTAGAATCCTTCAGAGAAGTGAACCATGGTGAGGTTGTTCCAGTGCATATTCTGAAGCCGAAGGGGAGATTCATTTATTCATTGTAGCCCAGTGTACTAAATTTGAGTCCAGTCCTTAAATTGGTAAAACAAACTGCTATATTCACTGGGGCAAGAGAGAAGCTGGACCATGACTCAATGACTGATCGTGGTGTCTGTAATATGTTAACAGGGCATATCATATATTGTTACATTCTTCAACTGCTGTATAAACCAGCCACTGTAGTGTGAAAACAATGCTGCATCTAATGAATGTACTATTAATACTGATTGCCATACTCATGGATTTATGAAAACTTGCACCTTGATTATTAGAGATTTTCGCCATGTTCTGTTTCTATCAGTATTGCGTTTTTTGCATGTGAGTAACCCAGATTGCAGTGGAACACACTTTGATTTCGAGTGAAGCTTAACCGTATGAAATGTAGACTGAGTCGGGCAGTTTTAACTCTTTTTCCACCTTATCAGGCACAGCAGTGGTGATCCTGGTCGGCCGGATTGCCATCATTAGAAAGGGCTTTGTCAGCATTATTGCCCTGATGCCAGCCAAGCCTTGTCGGCCTCTTTTTCTTTTGTGGGATAAATTTTGCAGTTGAAGGTTAGCCCACTTGTGATTGGGAGTTCATGCCACGTAATTTGGCATCCATTACAGGTTTATACTATACCACATTTTCCTTTGTATGTGGTTAGTACAGTACATCCTCCCTGGGTGTGAGCTTGCCTAGAATTTGTCAAGGTCACATGATGCACTTGAAATTTGTGTTTGGCTGAGACTGGAGCCATGACCTGGCTTTCCCAGGTACTCTTGAATGCATTTTTATAAGAGGCTTCATAATGCATTTCAGTAGAGGGATAGCTGAACTTGCAAAGGGAAATGCTTGTAAATGCAGTTTTCCAGCCTGGGTTGAAACACCCCCCCCCCCCCCCGTTGTCTTCAGATTGATTGACGCATGTGCTCAATGTCCCAGAGGGAGAATGCATGCGTGGTGATTGCGTAACCCCACCTTTGTAATTAAAAATGCCTCCATGGGGTCAATGAACTTAGTTGGCTTGGGTGTACATTTGCATGTATGTGCACAGTTTTATTTTTCGTTTCCTCCCATTGCCTTTGCAGTGTTTTTGAGTTCACTTTTTCTTGTTTCTGAGCTGTGACTCACTCCGCTCTTGGCCTCTGCTGCAGGGAGTCCTAGCAGCCCGTGAATCTTAAAAGAATTCCATGTCGTATCGTCATGGCATCTCCTGTAGGCGACAGCCATTAAACTGCCAGTCAAAGTCAGTGTCCGGCTCCAAACACTTCAATCTTGGATTTTAATGGCAGAAGAAGCGGCACAGAGGCACCTCAGAGGGTTTTTCATTCGTGCAGTTGAGCTCACCTTGCATAAGGAGCCATACTCATGCTATGCTGTGGAAAATGCTGCGCTTTCTCAGTCCTGTATAAACCAGTCTTACATCTGCAAGAATGCGTTTGCTAAGCAGATGCATTGTGTTCAGGATTTGTGTGGAATTCTTCCCAGCCACACTTGCATATCTGCTCAACTGTACCTCCAGTGGGATTCTGACACTTTGTGTTGAAGGTGTGGGTATTGCTTTGGGCAACAGCTGGGCTGAGTCCTTCATATTAAGTTGAATTCGGATGTCTCGTCGATCTGGAATTGGCTTTTGCTCCCCGACTATCGCTCACCAGGTCTAGAAACTTGCCCTGTGGAGTGATTGAAGTGTCAAATTCTGGTTTGATTGACTTTGAGACGGAGAGAAGTAAGGATGACCTGAATAAAGGCCTATTGTCCAGCAAAGATTTTGATGGTGTTCCATTTGATTTTAGGTTTGTATAGTTCTGGAACCTGCTTTCCTGTGAAGGGCATGTAGAAGCATGTTTTTGAGCTCAGTTTGACATAATTTCAAATGGTGCCCAATTTACTTTATGAAATGCATGCATTTCCATGCTAATGAATAGCAGTAAATGTGAGCTAATGGAGTATGAGTGTTTTGCTCTCCTGTCAATGTTAGGGGGAGAAGTTAAAAATGATATTGGATCATAAGGACACAATTGGGAATGGTTTATGACCCGTAAAGGTAGCCTATTATGTCACCAGTTACAAAGCTAATTAGTTATTTCAAGCCATTTCAAAATCTTTTCCCTCCTGACATCACATGGGGAAGTAACCAACCAGAGGCAACAAGAACTGATCACATTCAGCCAAGCAGTCAATCAGATTTTATTATTCTGGGTAGCCACCCCCCCTTATGATATGCAGGGGAGACATTGACTTGGCTCATAATGGCTAATTAGCTGTGTACCTGGTGGCATAATAGGGCACCTTTAACGGTTGATGTGTTCTTAAACCTAGCGGTGTGGGCTGTGGCAGTGACTAAATTCTGTTTGTTTGCCCTTTTTTAATTGACAAACAATAGGAAGTGCATAATTGCCTGTCATGGCTAGTGATTTCTTTGAGTGCAAGGTCTTAATGTATGTAAGAGCAATTGCTCTTTTTGTTTTCCTTGTGTTCACAGAAGATGAAACTAGTGGGACAGAACTTGTAGCTTAATCTCCATATAACTGGTGCTATTCTGAGGGAATCCTTCCATGTAAAATCTCACCCATTTTAAGAGGGGAAGCCAGCACCTTGTACCAAATAAACTAGTGAAATGTTCCCTCAGGGCGATGTCGGTCTTGCTGTACCCCCATAAGCGTGAAATGAATCTGCCCTTAGCCCAGAGGTGGGCAGCGAGGGCCGTATCTGTCCCTGGTTTTCACACCAACGTCTGGTCTTTAATTAGTTGATTGTCTCAATTAGCCAAACCATTTATGAAATCTGACGTTTCATGCGCATTTCTTTAAATTATCATGAAACTACAAAGACTAGTCTTGTCTCCCTTCATAAAACATTTTCCTTTGATCTAATCAATGCGAAAATCTATATTTGTGCATGCAATCAATTAACTCAATTAGTCAGGGTAATTGATAGGAATAAAAAACCTGCATGCACACCGGCCCTCCAGGACCGTGATTGCCCACCCCTGCCTTAGCCCCTTAAGGGTCACTGAATTTATTTATTTATTTATTTTTTAATTCTGGTACTGGTTGTTACCGCCCCCATAGAGGTTAGCTGAGGCCCCCTTGGACACTGTATTTAAATGTGTATATACAGGAAGATATTGGGAGTCCCATGACTGGTGATTGAACCTCCGACTGTTAGTGGTTGGATTAGTTCAAGGCCTTTGAGCTTGCTGCTTAACGGACAAGACCCAAGTCACTCCAGGCAATGAAACAATTCAAATTTATGGCCTGGGGAGTTCTAATGGTTTGCTTTTGGTAGGAGGCACCATTATTATTTTTATCCCCCGCTGCGCGTTTAGCGCGTAGCGGGGGATATAGTACTCAGCTCCGTCCGTCCATCCGTCCCGAACATTGTCTGCGGGATATCTCAAGAAGGAGTCTACCTTTTTCAATTCTTTTTGGTACCAACCTTCCTGCTGGGAATGCGCAGACACCAGTCGGTTTTGGTGACCTAACGGCGGGGGATATAGTCACTTTAGTGACAAACTCTTGTTTTTTTCCTTTTCAGTACAAGGCAGATTCTATTTTCACCGGTACCAAAAATGAACCTTGAAATAACGATTGTTAAAGGTCCTTATCTTTTTGTGCAAACTCCTATTTTTATTGACTAAAGCAGAAAATGAGTTTCATTTAAAATGAAAGAAATACAATTTTCATTAACGGCAGGGTCTGACGGATTCAACCCCTGTTTTCGTTTTACTATAGTTTAGCACAGTTGCTGTCGTCATCTAATTCGGTCAGTTTGAATGACGAGAGAAACATCAATTTGTAATACTAAAGGTAATTTCATTTTTTAAGAAATAATTGAAGAGGGCCCTAGCTTAAAGCGCTTAAAAATATAGGCTACGTGAAGTGGAAACATTTTGTGAAGCATATCGATCAAACGTGAATGCAAGAGTATGTTTGCATTGCACGCAATAGTCAAATGCAAGGAAGATTTGGCAATGCTCGTTCAGGCGAATCTTTGTGGCATTTTTTATTAGATAATTGAACGAGAGTAATTAAAAATGAAATCAATTGCTAGGAGTAACTTTATTTACATTTGAGCTTCTAAATAACCGTAAAGGTGGAAAACATTTTGTTTAAGCATATAGAACACAAGTAAATTGTTAACACATTCGCACGCAGCATAAAACACATTTCGGCAAATCTGTCGTGTTTCATGGTTATTAAAATTTCTAAATGTGACAAACAAAAATTATGTCTAAATAAATCAGACTGACTGCCAATTTAAATTGTTAGCCTAATTGAGCGAATCAACTGTTTGATTGCAAATTGAGCAAAGTAATTGGGAAGGGGGTGAGAGCAATTGTCGTGATGACTTTGCGGACCTTAACTTTACGTTGTTCAGCACGTAATTTGCCTGAATATGTTTGCTAGATTAGCCTCTAATTTTGCGTTTGGCCGCGCTGGCTGCGAACAATTAACATGTCCCGTTCGATGGGCTACGCTTATTTTTCCACCTTCACTGAAGGCTATGTAGTCGCTCAAAAGTAACCAAAATCAAGAGATATGAATTACTTTTTCAAATTAATCTTAATCGATGATCAAATTAAAAAAAAAAAAAAAAAAAAAAGAAAAATTCCACAAATTTGCGTTTGCCTGAACATCTTTGCAAAGTTTTTGCTGAATTTATCCATTTGGATGCAATGCGAAAATAATTTCTCAATTTCACATTCAATATGCCTCACAATGTTTTCCACTTCATGCATGTTTTGAAACGCTTAAAACCAGGGCCATCTTAAAATGACCTTATTTCTAAGAAATCTTTTTAATGTTTTGTAAAAATTCTACGAGAGGTGGAATTCAGAGGACTGCTATTTATTCAGATTATTATCTAACACAGCAGCCTGGTTCGGTCGGTCTGCTTCTCATCATTTCTTTATCATTATAGGCCACATTTTGGTTTTGATTGGTCAGTGGGCTGAATAAATGGCTAGATTGCAAGTTGGGCAAAGTACGCGGGAATTGATTTAAGGTAACCTTGCTGGTAATTAGCAGACTTCAAATCAGTTTTCTTCCCGGAAGCAGTTCAAATGACCGCATTAGGCATGTGTCATAGAAAAGGTAATAATCAAGCACGTCTGTCTGCCTCATGGTGGCAGTTACTTTTATTGCGCTTCGAATAATTGCAATTAATCTATTGTGACAGCCCTAATTGTAATAAAACATGCTTTCAACTGAAGACTTAAGCATGTTATCTCTGAAAAAGGTCATAAAAAGGTGGCTAGTTTTCACATTTTCTTGTGCTTTCGTAAGTCTATCAGAATGCTGTATGTGAAGGTCGTGAAATTCCGGGAAAGTTTCCTGCATAATTATATCCTCGAACGCAGAATGGCGTTCCGGGAAACTGATGTTTTTGGTCCGACCGCCGCCGCGCTGGCCTACGTGTTAACGTGATAACCTCAGTATCATCGTAAGTATCATCGGGAAGAACTGATTTGATTTTGGACAATTTACAATTTCTAGATTGGCAACCAGGGGCCAAAAACTGAAAAAATCACTTTTTATCATATCTCTGGAAATATTTGTCTGGTGGACCTCAAATCAAGTGCAAATGAAAGGTCATGACCTGAGGATGTGTCCCACGATGACAATATACTCGTTTGGTTCAAAATTTCAACACACGGTGGAGCTTTGTCAAATAAAATTCACCATTTTTGCCATATCTTTGGAACTATTTGTCCAATTGACATGAAACCATGTGCAACTGCAAGGTCATGACCTCACAATGTGTCACATGACGACATACCTGTATGGTTCAATATTTTACCATCAGGTGGTGCTTTGTGATGGAAAATTACCATTTTGGCCATGTCTTCAGAACCATTTGTGCGATTGACCTGAAATTAAGTTCAAATAAGAGGTCATGACCCGAGGGGCTTTATATTGTATTGGGCACAGAGATATAAGAAAACTAGAGTGGACAATCCCGTTGTTTCCGTAGCAGCACGCCGCAACCATCTTGTATGTATACTGGCAGACGTTCAATTGAAAATGCAGTATAATTGGCCTAAACCGTGCTCGAAAAAAACGAAAACTCGCTCATACGGGACAACAGCTGAAGTTCCGATTTCTCTGTCTTCTGATTAAATAAACATTGAATGCACCGGATTAAAAAAAATATATATATATTTTTTAAAAAATAAATTTTGTTGTTTGATTATAAATCCTTATTTGTGTCCATTTTAAGTACAAAAAGATAAGAAGTACACGGAAAACAAGTCTAAGTTGTAGACACCCTTGTTTAGCCTACTGTTTACATATAACTCATTGGACATTTATGCATACACAAGATGGCGTAGCTATTCTGCCGTTTCCGCTTTGGTCCAGCCCACACATCGTCCACTCTAGTTTTCTTATCTCTGTGGTATTGGGTCTATTCAAGGATTGGTGAATTGGAGGATTGGGGGCGTTCGGGGATATGTGAGAAATGTGATCTTCTGCCGAAGTTGATTTGATGAAGTTTGTTTGGGGATTCTGACCCCATCAGCTATCAAAAGGTTAAAAGATGATCTCCTCTTGGGTTTTGGTAAATTCGGGAATCTGGGAGTTGAGTGTTGTGAGTTGCAGTACAATCTGACAGAAATGAATCATCCCACAAGTTTGGGAACTCGGAAGAGCAACTGCTGCAACGTTCTGCCGGGGAGGCGCTGCGTCTAGTCTGGCTTTCTGCAGTTTGGAGACTTGTTTTTCTCCGGTAGATGGCTTTACCCTTTTGGCCCATCGTTAATGATCGTTCCTCACTCACTGGGCAGTGAATCACATCAACCATCGCAGTAGTTGATTGCAGAAGTGCATTTAAGCGCGTCAATGCATCAAACATTTATGCAGAAATATTCAGTTATTAATTGGGTGCTGTCATTGTTACTGATAAATTATATGACCGTTCATATGTATTTTTAAAATTTTGCTGAAGACCTCATTAGGGCCGGAGCACCGACTGGAACTCTCAAATTATTTTTGTGCTTGGACATGCCCCGGTGGCTCTATAGCGCCACCAAACACGTGGCCATTTTGGAACGCAATTGCTTGGATTCTTGGCCATAGTAGTCATTATGAATTTTTTTTTTTGCCTCACAGGAAGTGAGCTATGAGCCATTTCCTGCGTTTTTTTTTTTTTTTCTGATTTTACGAACACATTTTCGAGGGTCTTATCATACTGAAACTCACCCAGCTTGGCTCATAGACTAAAAATGTTAAGTTCTTTGATTTGATATCTCATTTGGCACTGGGTGTGACACGGTGGATCTATAGCGCCCCCCCCATAATTACAATTTTGAGGGCCTCTGCATGCTCGAAAACTCACAAAATTTTGCAAACTTATGCCTGTCATACATTTTACCAGGATATAGAGTTTACTGATGGATGTGGCAAAATTGCTTTACAGCGCCACCTAGAAAATTTCAATGAAGCAGCCCTCGCAGCATGTTTTGTACATGTAGGTTAAATTCGGTGGACATCTGGTTTATGACGAGACCTAAAAAAAGGTCTCTTGGTGCCATGACCTAGACAAAACAGGAAGTCCGCCATTTTTAATTGAAATTTCAACATTTTAAAATTTTTCGCCATGAACAGGCGTCATACTTTAACAAACTCCTCCGAGAGATTTTATCAGATCAATCTAAAATTTGGCTTACGACATCTTAAGACCTTACTGATGTTAAATTGCAGTTTTTTTGAATTCATTGAACAATGTATCCGCGGCGTTGCGGTGAATTTCGATGTTCCGCCATGAAATGGGAAGTTGGTTTTACTCCCACATACTTCGTGGGATTTGCCTGAAACTTTCCATGCTTAATAAAATTGTCCTCCCAGGTATAAGTATATGCTAATATTAGACCGGGAGTGGCCAGGTGGATCCACAGCGCCCTCTAGATACGGCCACGTTAAGATAAAAGTGCTTGAAGGTTCATGAAATTTGGTCTGCTAATTGCATTTGTCATATCGGGCTATGGTTATTTTTATTTTTTTATTTTTGGCCAAACAGGAAGTGAGCTATGAGCTACAGTATCTCACAGAAGTGAGTACACCCCTCACATTTTGATAATTAATTTATTATATCTTTTCATGGAATGTTACAGAAATGAAACCTGAATATATTCTACAGTAGTCATTTTACAATATGTGCGGCAGTGTAGACTTACTGCATTGTCCGAATAACTGAACAAACGGTCACTATTTCCAAAATGGGTGGCAACAAAAGTGAGTACACCTCACCGTCAACATGTCAAATTGTGTCCGTAATGTCAATATTTATTGTGACCACCTTTGCTGTCCAGCACTGCCTTGATTCTCCAAGGCATGGAATTCGCCAGAGCTGCACCGGTTGTTGCTGGGATCCTCCTCCACTCCTACATGACAACATCAAGGAGCTGGTGGATGTTGGACACCTGCTGCTCCTCCACCTTCCTCTTGAGGATGCCCCACAGGTGCTCAATTGGATTCAGGTCTGGAGACATACTTGGCTACGCCATCACCTTCAACTTCAGCTTCTTCAAGAAGCCAGTTCTTATCCAGGAGATGTGTTTCGGGTCGTTATCATGATGGAAAACTAACGTTTCCGAAGGGAGGGAACCGTATACTGCTTCAGAATGTCACACTATGTCTTGGAATCCATTATTCCATCAATGAAGTGCAGCTCCCCAGGACCAGAAGCACTCATGCAGCCCCAGACCATGATGCTGGCACCACCATATTTGATTGTAGGCAGTACACACTTGTCTTGGTACTCCTCACCAGAGTGCCGCTACACATGCTGGACCGCATCTGAGCCGAACAAGTTTATCTTGGTCTCGTCAGATCACAGAACATGGTTCCAGTGATTCATGTTCTTGGACTGGTTGTCTTCAGAAAACTGTTTTCGGGCTTTCTTGTGGGCTAGCTTCAGAAGAGGATTCTATCTTGGCCGACGGCCATGCAGACCGATTTGGTGCAGTGCACGGCGTATGGTCTGAGCACTGACAGGCTTTTCTCCCACTGCTGCAACCTCGTTTGCAATGCTGCCAGCACTCCAGCATCTGTTTTCTGAAGCCTACTTGTGCAACTGATGCGGAGCACGAGGACTCATCCTCTTCAGTCGACCCTGACGGGGTCTGTTCCGAGTAGAACCCATCTTGGAAAACCGCTGAATAACCTTGGCCACCGTGCTGTAGCTCAGTTTCATGGTTTTGCAGATCTTCTTGTATCTTAGACCATCTTTGTGGACAGCAACAATTCTCTTTTTCAGATTCTCAGAGTTCTTTCTCATGAGGTGCCATGTTGACCATCCAGTGGCCAGAATGAGAGCATTGCACCCAAAGCACCACAATTTAACCCTTAAACATGTTACACAACCTCATATGGCCCTGTCGAACAGACAAAAGCAACGCGATGAATAAGACACGTTTCATTGCTTGGTTAACCATTACCAATTTGGGTGTGTACTCACTTTTGTTGCCACCCATTTTGGAAACAATGGCTGTCTGTTCAGTTATTTGGACAATGCAGTAAATCTACACTGCTACACATATTGTCCAGTGACAACTCTAGAATATATTCAAGTTTCATTTCTGTAACGTTGTCCCTTAAAAAGATATAATCAATCAATTGCCTAAATGTGAGGGGTGTACTCACTTATGTGAGAGACAGTATTTCCTGTGCTTTTCCAGATTTTACGAACACGCGTTTGAAGGAAGAAATCAACACTCATGGAGCCCGGTATTACGATTACTATGTTGTAGATTTTGCGCACGGGCATGTCAAAATGGTATCATAGCGCCCTCCAGAAAATTTTTGCACTCCCCTCAGGAAAACACATTGTCCACAGTCTTGCGGTGTCCAATGGCTGTGAATGGACACCTGCACCCATTAAGATCTTGCTGCCACCCCAACATGCGAGAGGGGTGCGAGGGCCCTTTCAACGCTGCTTGCAGCTTTAATTCAGTTTAGTTTTCCAGGCCCAGTCCTCTTTGTGGATTATCAGTTAAGATTTGTTACTTAACTGAAAAAATTAAGGTTAAAAGACCATGGCCCAATCCCAATTCTCTTACCTTAACCGTTGATTTCAAGTGCACTAAATACTAAGATTTCCCTCAACGATGAAGGGGTAGTTTTGAGGGGGAAGGGAATTTCACCTAAGAATTGGGACGTCGCTTCATGCAAATTGGCGTTAACGTGTGTCCACGTACGTCACGCACGTGGCCGACAGGCGCTACTTGCACTTATTTCGAGGCGTTTACATTCTATCACGTAATCTGTGTCGGTTTTGTACACTGAACAGTAGCCAACATTATACAGTTCCGACTCATTGCATGTCTTGCCAGGGTGATCACTGCAACTTTGAAAGTTGAAATGCACAGCTAAAACCAGGTAGCTGTCGTGATTTGTTCACATTCACAATCGCAAATCAGGTCATGTCACAACACAAATTTCAAAGAAATTGTAATAACATGTTGCAGCATTACTGCTATACAGATAACTCGGTGGATATCATGGTGGCTACAATGTGAATTGGCGATTTTCAAGCATTCATATTCTACATCGACTTGCAGATATAGGTGTATACCCACAAACACAACTCATTTTGACATGTTTTGGATTTTTTGCATGCATGCTTACGGAAATGGTGCTTACAATTGTGCAACACTTTTTTCATTGCAGCTGCCATCTTCTTGGAAAACTCGTCAGGGTTAATAGTCTCGCACTGCGTCCTGTGAAATTCATTCTTCCCCTCAGTTCGTAGTGAGCATCTCCCGGCCCTTACAATTAAGTGGGAGTTTTAAGGTCTAAAAAGCACTTCTCAATCATCTTAGTTTGGGACACCATTGCTCTGCGCAGGAATGCGCGAATATTAAGGCTAGGGTCCATTTTGAGTGGAAGTGTGGGTTTTTGGACGGACCCAATGTTTCTCTCCCCTAATAAACTTATTGAGCTTAAGAAATTTTTAGCTGCATCCAAGCAGCTCTATGGACGCTTCTGTCCGTCCGTCTGTCCGTCTGAGACACCTTTTTGACCATGTTCCTGTCGTTGTATCATCATGACATTTACAGGAGTTATTGACCTTTACCAAAGTGATGTCCATGCACAAGGTCGAGTTCAAAGGTCAAGTTCACAGAGGTCACAACCTTGTTTGCGGGTTTTCACGCTGTAACTCCAGTTAGAATTCATGGATTGCTATGAAATTTTGGAAATAGCTTCTAGGCATAGAAAAAGGTAAAAAAGGTAAAAAAAGTGTCAATTTTGCCCGATTTGACTGTTTTCGCACCGTAACTCAAGTTTAATTCTATGAATGGCTATGAAATCTTATAACACGCTTCTTGGTATAGAGGAGGGGTTCCCTATTGATTTTCAAGGTCATCTGTCGAATCCCAAGGTCACACCGGTCAAAAGTGTCGATTTTGCCCCGATTTCACAGTTCTCGCACCGTAACTCCACTTCAACTTGATGGATGGCTATTATATCTTAGAACAAGGTACTTGGTACAGAGGAAGGGTCCCCTATTGATTTTCAAGGTCATTTGCCAATTTCGAGGTGACACTTGTACAAGAAACCACCAGTCATGGACACTAGGCCACGTGACGGATGCTAGGCGAGGTCGCAGCTATTAGATCCTTCTGACCTACTATTATTTTTGTGTAAATTAAAGAAAAAGGGCAATATTGAATGGTACAGGCCATTGACTGCTATAGTCTGAATTCTATTCTTGCTGCTGGGCTAATGCTTATCAAAGAGCGGTATACAGGGAATTGGCTACCATGGAATGATATTGATGACTGGCACACAGGAAAAACGAGTGTGGGTCCTCTATATATTGGCAACTGTCAGGACTAGGGTTAAAATCATTAACTGATGCCTCTTGTGTTGGGAAAATGTGAGGTGGTTCTTTCAAAATTTTGATGAAATTGATGAATTTCCTCGCAACTGATGCTCACTGTTTAGATGAACTTTAATGGAACTGTATTGTCATTATCCTATTTTGCTTTGTCTTATTAATTAGCTAGCCCGCGGAGGATGGGCTTCCCCACTATAGCTGGGTTCCTCCTGAGATTTCTTCCCACTGGGGAGTTTTTTCTCACCACTGTTCGAGGATTTTTCTCCCTGCTGGGAGTTTTTTGACTCATTTGCTGAAGTGTGGAATTTGCTGCCCTTTCAGTAACTTCATCTCTCACTGTAAAGCGTTTTTGTGACAGTTTATCTGTGAAAAGCGTTATACAAATAAATTGAAATGAAATTTCCTTTAAGCGTATGGGCTGTTCATTCATTGAAAGTTGGCTAGGATTCGTTACGTACCGTAATGTGGATGGGAGAACAGTAAACTAGTCTGTTCTGTTCTCTAGCCAGCTGGCTTTGGTTTATGTAATTGATTGTGGATATGTTGAAGATTAATATCGATTCCATGAAAGTTAATCGTTTGAAATATCATCTGGTATGCAAGTTATTATTGAACTCTGCTATGCTTGCCATCGCGAGGCGAACGTGCCGGTAAACATTTGAAAGCAGTTATAATTTCAGAGATGCTCAAATTCCATGTTTTGGCAAGTAGCTAGCTAGCATGATTACAAACACCCCCACCAAGTTAGCTAGGTGACTAGGACAGCAAAAACTCGTCTCTCCGCAGCAAAACCCATTAACAATGAGTCCGATCAGCGGCTAAAGTTGCTTGCTTCTTGACATTGATCGTTCGCGATGAGACTGCCAATGCATTACGAGGCTCGCTTAAATAATGTTTGAAAGACATGCCACTCCTCCTTAAGATCGAACGAGTGAACGTCTCGCGAGTACAGGGACAGGCCTGCGGCGCGTACTAGTGCACAGTGAGTAATGTAGTATAGCCATGGTATCATGAATGCTAAGAGAGAAATGGAGCAGGACAGGGAACTACGAGCTTTTGTGAAGTCCTAGTACGCCCTAAAAAGTCCCGGTACAATGGGGCTAAAATCTAGAAGTGCCGGTACCCTGTACCGGTGCGTATTGGCCCACTTGAAGCACTGGCTATAATTAATAACATTAATGGTAGTTCGTCAGAAGTTCCGAGGGCATTTTATTTTATACCATATATAGAATTGAATATTATGTAATTACTGTTGGTTAGTTTTCACTAACCGGTGTCTCTGAATCTGACTCCATTGCCCCGTTTCAAGATGCTTTCACACCGGACGCGAAACGAATTTTTCGTATTGCGTTCAAAGTCAATGCAAAGACGTGAATACGCGAGATTGGCGTCTTTGCAGTGACGTTGAATGTAATCTGTCGTGCCAAAAATTAGTTTCGCGTCTGGTGTGAAAGCAGCTTCATTCGCACTGCTTACTTTCTCACTGCACGCGTTAGGGGAGGAGGGCAGCCTCAGAGGTCAGGCAGGGGGAAGAGAGTGGGACTTAGGAGGGAGGCGGAGTTGTTCATATTCAAATTTCTACTCAGTGCGGTGCCGCATGCCAGAAAAGTAAGAATAGCTTTAAGAGCCAGTTTTTCTAAGAATCAGGCAGAGGGTGACGTATGATGGTCTTAGATTTGCCTAAAATTTTGTTGAAAGATGGTTGGTTCAATAGAAAAACTGCAAATTTTTGGGTGCCACTACCCTTTTGTTTCTTTTTTAGCGGTACCAGAAGGGCCAAAGATTTCGCGATGAGAAAAAAAAATTCGGTTTTGAAATTTGGCGTTTTGGGAGGTAAAAAAAAATGGCACTGTTTACCATGTTGAGCTCACGTTTAATGTTTCAAAGCCTTAACAATTGTCTTGTATCGAGTTTCGAATGAAATTCAGATGGATGTTTATAGCTTTGCAAAAACGACAAAATTCATGAACAGTAAACGAAAAGGAAGGATTTTGGAAAAGGAGGATTTTGCACTTTCTGAGGATTTGGATATGATAAACGTTAATGGAGTACCTTATGACAGGGATTTGATTTTTCCGCTAATTTGCGGAATTCCGCTTTTTTATCTTCAAAATTAAAAAAAAAAAAAAAAACCTCAGTTTTTAAATTGGCCAGCTGAGGCACTTCTGGTCAAACGTCATGCTGTGTGGGCGGTGCCGCGGCGGCAAGTTTCAACACTGCGGAGAAGAAACGAGTGAAATATTGCGGATATTCGAGACGACAGATAGCTTGTAGTATAGTAATAACAATTAATAGTCCGTATACCTGTATTTTGTGTAGCCCATTGGGCTGGTGGAGCGAGGATGAAGCAGTCTTGTCGCCTAAGGTTCAGCGGCGTGAGTGGTTGATGGCTGAACACTGCTGCGTCCCTTTATGTAACTCGTCGAGACAAATGCTGTACACCGCGGGAAAGTTGCGTGGTTTGTTCAGTGTGTATCAGTATCCCCCCGGGAGTGCGAGTGGGGGCTCGGCTTAGCTCTTTGACGCACCTTCGCCAGCTCCCATTAATGGTAGTATGGCCAGTGAAATCATAACATTGCATTACGTAAGCTAACCAACAAACCTGATGGACCTTTATTTTCCTACCTCACTTTCGCACACTTTAATATGAAACATTATCACCCTACATTTTCACCTGGTGATGCTGAATTAATTGGTTACTGTGGCCAGCATACGCACGGGTTATCAGTGCTACCGCAGCTGGGCGTCTCGCTCCAAAGCCAAATCACGGTTATTTCATCAGCTGCCCAGCTAATCCATGACCTTTAGCAATATTCGCGAACCTACGACACGCAATTTTTCTATCATGTCGTATAATTAAAGGTGCTTCAGGACCTCGACGAAGGAGCCCTTCCTTGTAGTTTCACTTTTGTTTTTTCATGTAATGGAGCGTCACTGGACAGCGAATATAGCCGAATGTGGCTAGTTAGTGTCACTGTTTTCCGTTGTCGTTTGGCTTATTAATCAGGTTAATATGTATTGCATATTTCCAGGAGTTCCATCAGGATCGTGTTTTTAGTCAATAATTGGAAGCTGAAAATACTCTCAACTCATAGATGGTTTCTACAGATGTTTGGATAAAGGAAAAAACATTTATTAGTGGTGTATCTACAGTGATTGTTCTTATTTTTCATTTTTGCTATTACTCAGTACATTCAGGGAAGTCTAAATTCATAAAATCCCATGAGCATGCGACTTTGTGATATGATTTTGGAGTTGACTAAAGTCAATGATTTTATTCATATATTAGCTATATTCAATGAATGTTATTTGACTTCTATCTGAGTGCAATAGTGGCAGATTAAATTCTTTACAAGCTTGGAACTTGTGACTAATTTTGACTTTGAAATCAAAGATTGCATGTGTTTGTTGGCTTGAACATACACTGAATAATAATTCTGTTTTTTATTATTTTATTGAATTCTTAGTACACTTAGGGCACTAAAAATCACTAAAACCTCTGAGGTTCTGAGTTTCCCCCCACCAGGGCGCTACCCCCAGACCCCCGGCTAAATTTTCAGATAATTTCACTTCACCCAAATCACATCCCTGCTTATGAAAATCAGTAGTTACTGTGATAATGACGTTGGTGATGGCTGTAAATGATCATCTTGCACTTAAGATAAATCACAAGGTCTTCATATGACTTGTACAAGTTTTGTGATTCAAGTCACTTGCTGTCCCCAAGACTATAGACATCTGAGTATGGTGCCGCCAGTACCCTGGAGTGTTGTAGATGTCTAAGGTTTTTATATTTTAAGGCAAATTTTACTTAATATTTTCTTAATGCTGCTCTGTTGCCATCGCCTCTCTTCATTTGGGGAGTGACACTTCGATTTTGGTGATTCAGCCAGCCTCAATTGGTCAGGTGGTCTGATATTCTCAGGCGTAGTGCCTGGTTACATAACCCACTCCGCCCCGGCAGGTTTAATATTCTGGGCTCGTTCTGGGAAACTTCATTTGGACCTCCCCTTCTCAGCCCCCTTGAGGGCTGGCTGTGGCCCCCCTCCCCTGAAGCGGTTGCCATGTTTGCGTTTCAGGTCACCGGCATGTTGCACTCCGTGAAGGACTCGACTGCTATCTCCACCTCTGATAAAACCAAAGTTCTATTACTTTTGGTTGATGACATTTGAGGTCATATTTAATAATCTGCTGATTTGGATCAAACTGGTGTATTATATATTTTTTTTCTTTTTTCCTTTCTCCATATCTTGGGCTGGAAGGAGTAGGATGAGCTATGCCATCAATATTTGCATTCAATCCTCCGGAGTAAATTGGTGATTGTTTAGTGTTGTGGGCAACTTCTATACACAATTTTGTGATTGTGATCAATTTGGTGTGCATTATTTCAGCTGGGCCATTGAAGCCACTGGATTTATGGAGTTAGTGCAGGACACTTGTTCCTAGTTATGCTTGTTTAATATCCTTTTTTAATAAGAAATTTTAATTTTAAAGGTTCCCTGTGTAATGGACAGCCAAAAATTTAATTCATACTCTACACACTCCAAAGAAAAAGGGGGCGGAACACCTGCAGAAAGTGAGTTGGTCTACCCTAACGTAACAATCGAGAAACGGCACAGTCTCTCCTTCCATCAAGCCTACTGTCCATGATTCGCCCCCACCTTCCCAACGACCGCATAGCCGATTATCCGCAATCCAAACAGGGCCCCTCTGACTCCAAAACTCTGAGATATAAACACATGAACGAACATCAGTTGATGTCAAGTGATTCTGTACTATGACATCTTCAAGCTACTCCACTTCACCCGATCCAGTAAATATGTCCAAATTACGTGTCATTGTTAATTCGAAATAAATTCATTAGCTAGATAACATTCGCTGCCTTTGAGCATGGTAGCGTCAACGGAACGTTAGCTAATTTTAAGTGCTAATGCTGAACCAACATTTGCGTGAATAAATCTAATGCCGGACTTGACCATAACCAGTCTCTGATCCCAAAATCAGCTGGCCAGTCGATCGCCACTGTTGGTTGATCATCACTTTACCGTACGTCGTCAAAACCGTTATAGCGGAGTTCAAATTAAGTAAAACTAGGGACAAGGTCATTTTAGAACATTACGTATGCCGCCCGCCTGATGATAATTTCACAGTATGCGACCAGTTTGCACGATATGCAGTCTTCATTAGCAAGACCTCTTCTAGCAATCGTGTCATTAGTCACAACTAAACATTGTCATGTTTCATTACATTATGCAAAGTTTTCCATTACATCTCGTGCATTCATTTGGGTTCATTATCATCAAAGCCATTTCATGCTTAACTAATGTACCTTCCACACAATTGACATCAGCTTCCAGAACGCCCTTAAGCCATGCCATTTATTTGTGCACTGCAGTTTTGCTGTCTGTTACGTTGCACGCATACCACCACCCATGGCAGAAATTGGTATTATGACACGGGACGGTGCGCAGCTAGTGATTTAGCGTGCTAATTCAGGTTGATATCTCTGCAGCACTATACCTTGTCATCTTTTTTATGACATCAGTGCCCTTATTTCTTCTCATTCTTTTGTTGTGTCTAGCTCTTTTTTTGTATATTTTCACCTCAATTCTGACACAGGACATCTTTAATTTTTGAACTCGCTGCGACCAATGTGACCCCAAAATTTGTTCTTAAATGAAAGAATGTTTTCGGCAGATGGTGGGATATAATTTTGATTCAGAAATATTTGCTAGCTTGATTTGAATACGCTGGTGAGCTATGCCTGGAAATGTGGTTGATGGGTTCTTCGCTGAATTAAATAGCACATTATAATTGGCTAATAGTTACTGGCAAATAAACCTCCCCACCCAGCTCAAACTGTTCTTGTGGGTGAAATTAATGACAGTATTCTACACAACATATCTATGCACAAAACGGTGTAAACTTGACTCGGGTGCATTCTAACAGCCTTGCACTGGCTAGGCTTGCAACTCCCTGAATCTAAAAGTAGATTTTGTGTTGCAAATGCCTGTATGCAGTATGTTTAACCCTTAATTATTTATTTATTTATGTATACATATAATGCGAAATGTTTTTTTAGCTGCGACCAAGCAGCTCTATAAACGCTTCTGTCTGTCCGTCTGTGACACCTTTTTCACCATGGACCCCAAGCATGATGATGTAGACTCCAGGCATTGTGGGATTGAAGTGGGATCTTGCTTTCTTGCTTTGCCCATTAACATCTACAGTATAGCAGATGAGCTGACTAACTGGTTGAATATGTGAAGTTGCATCACAGGGTTCTCACCAGAAATTTTTGACAGTGTAGTGGGGTGGGACATCACCCAAAACAGTCGGGGGTTTGGGGGCGAGGCAGCTAGCCTTGGTGTTGGGGCCCCGAGAGGAGGGGGGGGGGAGGAATGCTCATTGGAATCTCTGGCGATTTTTGGTTTTTGAGGCCTATTTTACAATCTCGATAGCCCAATTTAAGTGTGTGTGTGATGAATACAAATCTTGCCTCTAAAATCTCTTGAAATAATACCTGGGATCACTGTAGCTAAAGGTAAACTTGCAAAGGCTTTGGTTCTGATGTGAACTCAGGGGTTATGCTAATGCAGGGTCTCGCGCAGTGAGCATGATTGTCACTCATTTCAGTTGGATGTCATGCACTTATGCCACACACTGTATTTCTCATGAAAAAGAAGATTAAAACGAAAACAATTTCCAACAGTAGGCTTTCATGTGCAGCAGCACTGCTATAAATGCAGAAACCGGCAGGAATCGAACGTCTTTCCTGATGTTCTTGGTGGCAGCTTGCCACCTGCCAGCCAATCAAAAGAAGGAAACGGGCTACACAATAGCCAATCAGACAATAGCACTATTGTATCTGGGTAAGATTTAGGGCAACAATGAATGGGGGAAAAGTTATTCTGTATTATGTGCGTGATCCTGCTACAGCAATGTTCTGAAAGCTGCATTATTTATTCACCCACGGTGGAAAATGGGAACCCCCCCAGTTCTTTCCTTAACAGTCTCATATCACGTTGTGCACGTGGTTGTTTCTGTCAAAACAAACTGTACGCTATTCGTTTGCAGCGAAGACGATGGTAGAGAAACAAGTTTTTTTAGGGAAATTTGTGCATATTTTACTGCAAAATGTGTGAGACTTTCCAAGCACGCAGCTTGAAGGACAGTGTAGCGGGCCAAGGCACACTGTATTCTTTCGCAGGTGTAATATGCTGGTGAGAACACTGCATCATACTAAATTAATATGCAAAAATGCACTGCATCACACGTTCCTGAACAATCCAGTGGGAAGCTAGCTAGCACATTAAAATTGTTTAGTGATTCAGTCAAAGCTTCATGAGGGCTCGATGGCACCAATAGTCAGGCAATCGATGTTCGTTTTATGTATCTGGCTCAGTTTAATTGTTCCGTACCAACGTTACTTGCGCATACCTTCATTTCACATCTGCTTGAAGCCAAAGTCATTCCATTATGAAGTCAACCTGAGGTCCCCAGATCACAAACTCAGATTTGGCTCAGTTTTATTTTGGGAGTACCTCTATATTCATAATGAACATATGCAAAATTTTAGGCTCCTACTCCAAGGGGTTTCCGAGATCTAGTCCCCCAAAAATCAGGGGCCATGCCCCAAGCTAATCCCAAACATTAATTTATAGGCGTTTTGGAGGCCAATATCTTTGGAACCAATCTTGGGTATGGGCTGCAAAAGGCACTCCAGGGTACTTTGGGTGTAGGCTTTCAGTCAAAATTTATAGCATTTCAAGATATTGGCTTCTCAAATATGAACATTTTTATGGGTGGAAATCAAAATTTTAGTTTTCAAGGGCCCCCCACAAGGCCAGGATTGCTTAGAGGCTAAATTGTGCTGTATTCCTTATACACTTAACAAAAATATAAATGGGGGGGCCCCCAAGCCAATGTTGACATGGAGATTAAAAAAAAAAAACATTTGAAGTATGTATTATGATTGGTCATTATAAGTGGAAAACTCGCTGTAATAAATTGCTAAACTGTAAAAATTTAAATTATGTATAGATGTATAATATATAAATACAATTGAATTGAAATAAATACATTGAAACTAATTAATACTATTGTTGTCATTCCGTGACAATTTGCCTCTTGTAATTCCGTGACATTCACTTTTTGAAATTTCTTGCCCATAAAGCAGGGTTAAAGTCAATATTTGTTTCTATAACTTACAGTATTAACAAAAAACACCTTAAGTTATGAAACGTCATTATGTTCATATTTAACTATGATAGGGACATCACTTTCTGGATAGTTAAACACAACATTAAAAAACCACATCAATTTTGTGTAATTCTGTGACGGAGTAGTTTTTGCTTGTTTCTTCTATGAAAATTTCTCTAAAAATATATTTTCACTTAATATTAAAGAACAAGTCAGTACCTTCAATATGACATATTATACTTGGTTTTATCTTATTTAGTTGTAGAGTTACAACCCAAAATGTAATGGGACTGTAATTCCGTGACGGCTTGGCGGCCCTCAAATGCCCCATGTCAATGCCACATGGAGTTAACTCTAAGTTAGCATATGCTGACTAACTTGTACAATAGGGATATTTCTCTTGATTTTTATACAATTTTTTTTTTAATCCATCTCTGTCAGTGAGCATTTGCTCAGTGATGCAGTGATTTCACTCAGTACATGGGTGTGGCATTTCCAGACTGTGATCAGACAGAATGAGCAGTACCCAGACACTCCTTATACTGGGGATAATAAAAGGCCACCCCAAAATGTCAAATTTTGTCTAAAGTCATCATGCCTCAGATGTCTCGGGTCATGTGTGAACGTACCATTGGCATGCATCTAAAAAATTTGACATGGGCCATTTATATTTTTGCTCAGTGTATTTGAGGACAGGTCTGTCTATACAAGGAAGATTGACTGCATCCAAGGCATAATAATGGAGTTTGGAGACCCTGAAATGGGTCTTTGCTGAAAGTCACACTTTTGCCAATTTTAGATAGTCAAGTTTGCCATGTGGGCAGTTACCCACGGTATTGAAACTTGTTCCTTATGAATGTATATGTCCTGGCTTTATTTGATTGAAATTACAGCCTGTCTTCTCATCTCTTTCACCATTTAGTCATGCTATGAAGTATATGCCGCCCCCCCCCCCAAAAAAAAAAAATTATGGCTTTTGTTTTTGTAGCCATTTCTTCAACAGTTTTCATAGATTCTGGAAAAAAGTACATCACAGTGTGAGAAATGTACTTCCTTATGTTAAATTAATAGCATCCGTTCTCTGTTATGCAAAAAAGAATGCAGGATGATGCCACCGTGAACTTACTTGTGATGTGCTTCTTAAGATGGTTAAATGGATCCGCACAGGACTGCTGTAGACTTTCACAGCGTGACAAAAGCACTTTTTCATGATGGAAACGGATTCGGTCATCTTCATTCAATATGACATCGCGCCACAAAGTCAGAAGTTGTCTGTCGGCTGGTTTAAGGTCACCGAATGAAATTCGTCCTGTCTTTCAGCTGTATGTATGTTTGTCGCAGTCCTCATCCAAGGAAATCCCAATTTTGCACCAGTCGGAAGCCATGCTGAATCTTCAATTAATTCATTAATTAGCTACCCTATTGTTTTTAACCAGAGGTGATGCTATAGCCATGAAGATGATGCAATCGGGCGATCTGATGCAATACGTATGAAAGATGATGCAATACGTGGGATACCCTTGGGAGTGAATGCAATATCATGTCAGATTATCTTAGGAAATGTAGTGACTTGTATCAAAGTAGACAGTCGCCAAGAGGCTGAGGTTATGGGTTAAACTAATTGTCCGACACGCCATACTAAACAAAAAATTCGCTGAGCTTCGAAAATGCGTTTCACCGGTTTATTGGAAAAAAATAGACTACTCAATCATAAAGTGCTGGATGAATTGATGGAAAAGAAAAAACACCGCGCTTAACCAAAGAAAACAGCGGTCAACAAAAAATACGGCCTCCCAGTAGCTCACCCCCTCTCTCTCTTCTCCCTACTTCCTACTTCCGCCAAATCCCCAGTGAATATATCAACTAAATGTTAACGCCCCCAATTAACTTGTAAACAAACAAAAAAACCAAAAAGGTAACAAAATATAAACCTAAATAACTCAAATATAATCCATTAAATTCCCTATTTAAACATGGTATTGATAAAGATATTCATGGCTCCTACGGGAAATGATGTAACTTATTTTTTATGAGTAGGCACTGTAGTTAACTTTTTGTTGCAGAACAAAGGGGATAATAATGGGCTTTTTTACCCCAAAATGCCTATAATTGATATGAATCAATATGATATGGTCAAGGAGATGAGAAAAAAACTAGTAATTTTGAACAAATCAAGATGTGTATACATTTATGTGGAACAAGTTTCACTTCCATGGGTAACTGTGCCCACATGGTGAACTTAGCGATCCAAAATTGGCAAAAAAGTGACTTTTTCAGCTAGGACCCTTTTCGAGGTCTCTTAACTATACTATTATGACTTGGGTGCAGTCAATCTTCCTTGCACAGACTGACCTGTCCACTAATATAACGATTGCAGCACAATTTGGCCTCTGTAAGGGATCCTGGCCTCATACAGGGCCCTTAAACTGAATTTTTCATTTCCACCAATGTTCATATTTGAAAGGCCAATATCTCAAAAAGAGTTGCATTTTGACGAGATTCTGGAAGCCGGCGCTCAAATTACCCTGGATGGCAATTTTCGGCCCATACCTATGATTTGTTCCAAAGATATAATGGCCTCCAAAATCCCTATGAAGTAAAGTTCGCTATTCGCTTGGGGCCTGGCCCCCCCGATATCTCGAAAACCCTTTGGAGTAGCAGCTTGAAATTGTGTTCATTATGGATATAGAGGTAATCCCAAAATTTGAGCCAAATCTGAGTGGGTGACTGGAAGATTCTTGTACTTTGAGTTCATATGGAATGACCCGCCTGCAAAATGGCTTGGGTAGGAATAATTTAGGAGTTGTCTCTACTTGCTAGCTAAATTTACATTCTCTGGACAAATCTTTGCTTAAGCGGCTCTTCAGCCGCGTTGCATCATACTTGAGTAATATGCAAAAAGCGCCATCGTAGAGCGCTATACACTCCAGTGAGATCGTACCATGCTTTTGATACAAACAAGACTGAATGGAGTCTAAGGCAGTAATGAGTATCAGTATGCGCATTAAACTATACTCAGCAACAAAAGTTTCTGTGACACCAATATTGTTAATTATTTTTCATAACGCAATTATGAAATTGTCATACATGGTGATATCAGACTGAAACAGTACACGTAAACACAACATTGAAATGGAAATCATGAAAATGCGAGAAAATGACTTTGCACGTGAAAATGTGCGTAAATCATGCTTGTGGATGGCAATAAAAGAGGAGAATTTTTGGAATGTTCACATTGTGCCTGATGAACGATGGAAGCATCACTTATCGAAAACACAGCCATTTCAAATCAGGAACTCTACCCTCTAAATGCCAAGACTGTCTGAAAATGATCGGTGGAGGGCCATTGGGATGATTGAATCCGGAACCTCGCAGAGGGAAGTTGCTCATCGCCTGAATGTCCACCGAAACACCATTTGGAACTTATGGCAGCGTCATCAGCAGACAAGACATGTCAGAGACCGTCCTCGCAGCGGCCGTCCACGAGTAACCACTCCCAGACAGGACAACTGGATTCGAACAACCCATCTCCGAAATCGATTCCAACCTGCAACCATAACTGCAAGAACGATACCTGGTTTGAGGCAACTGTCTGCACAGACAATCCGTCGCCGTCTCCGTCATTTTGGCATTGTCCCACGTCGGCCAGCAAGACGTCCAATACTCACAGTACGACACCGACGACTGCGTCTGCAGTGGGCACAACAACATCGACGGTGGATCCAACGTCAGTGGGATCTTGTACTCTTCACTGATGAATCAAGATTCATGCTTAACTGATGTGATGGTCGTTTACGTGTATACCGTCGACGTGGAGAACGTTATGCCAACAACTGTGTTCAGGAATTTGATCGTTTTGGAGGTGGTAGTGTCATGATTTGGGGAGGGATCACGGCTAGAAACAGAACAGATTTGCTTGTTATTGATGGAAATCTGACAGGTCAAAGATATCGCAATGAAGTGCTACGGCCATTGGTGGTACCGTTTTTGATGCAACATGGTCCCGGAATAACGCTGCAACATGATAACGCCAGACCACACGTTGCAAGGATTGTACAGCATTATCTGATGCAACAACATGTCAATGTCCTGCCATGGCCAGCCAGATCCCCAGACATGTCCCCAATCGAGCATCTTTGGGACGAGATGGATCGACGTTTGCGGCGGTTGGATAACCCGCCAGCTACACTCCAGGAATTGCGACAACGTCTACGTCAGATTTGGAATGACATCCCACAGCAATTTCTGGCACATCTGATTCGGTCCATGCGCCGGAGATGCGTTGCTTGCATCATGGCACAAGGAAGTCACACCCGGTATTGAAGTGTGAAGGTCACAATTGGTTAGACGTCAGACAAGTGCTTCATGACGCATGAAAATGACATTTTTCGTTTTGAGTGACGTTGGCACTGAAAAGTCAGTGTTTCTCCTGTTAAATAAACATATTGATTGCATTGAGATCTTTGCGTGTCATTTATAACATACACATAAATGGTGTCACAGAAACTTTTGTTGCTGAGTATACATAACTACAATGAATATTTTCAGTACGGTAATTTGGCACAAGTGCAGCTAGGGCTGGGTGATATGGAAAAAGTCTAATATCTCTATTTGTGACCGAATACCTCTATCGATATTTTGCTGATATTATTGAGACAAATGTTGGCGCTTTCACAAAATGTTCACACAACTATATTTTTGATAAGTTTATTAGTAATATTGTCATAACAACCAAATGGGTACTGGCAATAGCTACAACAGTCTAGTAAGAGCAGAAAAATGCAACCCTTTACTGTAATGCAGCTTGCAAAACCAGAAAAACCAACAATTATCTCTCATCACAATGTTACGATATCCAAAATCCATGACGATATTTTACTTTGCATCACAATATCGATAAAATATCGATATATTGCCCAGCCCTATATCATTTAACGTACTTGTGCGCAAAGAAAGCTTACTTTTTCAGTTGAGCTGTTTATGATGCATAATTTCACAGAACAGGTAGCCTATTCATAAGGTTAAAGACATTCATTTATCTCGAACAAAAAAAAGTAACGTTGGCGATTTCCCTATTTGAAGCCAAGGAGTTTGAAAACGGACCATTTAAATTTAAAATAGGCATTTAGTTTCATTTTTCCGATTAAATGCGTTGGCGAATGGGTGGGAGGACATGTCTTGCGATATGGCCCAGGGCAGTGAACACTGTAGGCGCCTTTTTTTTAAAATCAGTTCTGGGAAAAAAAGCAGATCAAGAGGTTGGCCACAGAATTTTTTCCATGTTGACAATATTTTATTGGACACTCGGACTAGTTTGAAGACAAGTTTACGAGTCCGCCTTAGTTTTTAATTTTGTGTGCATTGGCGAGCTACCGCGAATTTCGAACCCTGTCATCTTGTAGGTGCAACACTGAATTTCACCATAAGAACGAATTTTTCTAAGGATAGGACAATATCAGACACTTTGGATTGTTGACCCCCCCTGGATTTGGCTGAAATGTTTTTTGTGTGATGGTTATGGTACCGAAACTTCATAACCCAAACCGTTCCATAGTTGACCTCTTATAACCAAAGTTACAGTGCCCCCTATTTTGGACCCCCAGGGGCAGTAACAAAAAAGTTACAAATTCCCACCCCTCTAATTCATAACTTTGAGGGTGTCCCAGTTCTTAGTTTTTTGATATAGAGAGTACATGGAGGGTGCAATACAAAAATACTGTTATTTTACTGGGACACCTTCAAAGTTGGCCAATAGGGGGCGCTCAAAATGCTCCAGACTGAAAATGGCTTAAATTAGGCCTCCCATTATTTTGAAACATTGAGGGTAGCTCACCAATTTTATTGCAGGTATTGTTCATTTGGGAGGTGTCTGATAGGTTTGTACTGTAAATTCAGTGGGACACCCACAAAGTTGGGAGAAAAAGGGGTCCAAAAAGGGTTAAAAGGTCTTTTCAAGACCCGATTTCTCAAAACTTTGAGGGTGAATTCATAAACGAGTTACAGCATTTGAAAGGCATAGACCTAAATAATTAAAACAAAACAAGAACATAACTGGGATCTCCTGTTATGAACTTTTAGTAACAAACAAAATTGCACTTGGCGGTCGTCACTGTTCAAATACTAGGGCACCGTAAAGCCTACCGATGGCCAAGTAGCCTACTGTTGAGCCCAAAACAAAAGCAACTCCTTTTTTTATTAGCTCGCCGGGACGAATGTTGGAGAGCTATTGTCGTACCCCTGGCGTCCGCGTCTGCGTCCGTCCGCGTGCAGAAAAACTTTAACCTTGCCCATAACTTTTGAACCGTGAGAGAGAGGGCTTTCATACTTTGCATGTGTACTCCTTGATGCCAGACCTACCTACCAATGCCAATATTTCTGACCTCGTGACCTTGACCTTTGACCGACCTTTAGAAAACTTGAACCTTGCCCATAACTTTTGAACCGTGAGAGATAGGGCTTTCATACTTTGCATGTGTACTCCTTGGTGCAAGACCTACCTACTGATGCCGAAGTTTGACCAAATGACCTTGACCTTGACCTTTACCCGACCTTTAAAAAACTTTAACCTTGCCCATAACAAAAACTTTAACCTTGTCTATAGCTTTTAAACCATGAGAGATGGGGCTTTCATACTTTGCATGTATAATCCTTAGTGTAAGACCTACGTACTGATGCCAAAATTTTGACCTGGTGACCTTGACCATGACCTTTACCTGACCTTTTTTACAGTTGAATAAGCAAAGATACTGCATTTCTCAGCAGATTCTGCATGAAAAGAGTGTTAACTAACAAAACACATGTTGTTTTCCAGACACTGTATACTGCAATAATTATGGGTGAAATTTGTCTTTTCACCTAACAGTTCTTTTGCCTTGTTTTTTTCACCTAACATTTTTTTTGCCTTGGCTCAACAATTACTTGTCTGATAGTTTGAAAATAAATTTGAATTACAATCTCAGTAATCAAAAACTGAGTCTGGAATACATCTATGTCATAACTAAAAAAAAAAATCAACTTTACAATATTCCATACGAAGTAGTATCCTTTTTAAAGCACTGGTAGTAAAACAGTAAATAATGATGGTTGCCCCCCCCGGCGAGCTTTGTTGTCTTTCTGACAACTCTTGTTAAAAAGAGTACCTGAGGTTTTCTAGAGTAGCTGTATCTTAAATTTTGCTTCCATGCTGTTTGAGACTTCAGGAGTCACATGGGTGCAGGAGGTCACAGAGTGCAAATGCACAAACAAGTCAACATTCACATCCTAAAGTCTCTTTCACACCCGGACGCACTACAGATTACATTCAAAGTCAATGCAAAGACGAGAATACTCACACAAACGCATGTATTCGCGTCTGTGCATTGACTTTGAATGTAATCAGTCATGCGAAAAATTCATTTTGCGTCAGGTGTGAAAGCAGTTCTACAAGAACATTTGGAGAAAGTATTTCTGGAGGGTGTCAAGACATTTATAAAATCGTATATGAAGTTAATTTACTGACCTACACTTTACCTTCTGTGACCTTTTAAGTTCACAATTGACAAATTGAATTTTCAGTGACTTGGATCACCAGAACTGATTCAGAGCTTTGGATTATATTTAGGTCTTATGAATGTTGTGAACTTTTATTAGGTGACCTTGGCATTGTCTTTTATTGATTCTAATCTCAAACCTCACATGAAATTGTCATAACTTGTATCATCCCTATAAGATCCCTAAACTTGCCGGAAAGCGACAGGACCCTTGGCCCTATTCAAACCCCCCCCCATGCTAGTACACTTTTATACCTGCTGAGTGGTCTGTGTGTTGGTCGTTGCTAAAGAGCATTTGCTAAATGTCAGTAATGCAGGGTAATGAAATGACTGGGTTCTCACTGGTCTCTCCCCCTCCCTCCCCCATTCTGCAGAAATGGTGGAGTACATGAAGAGAGTAGCGTCTTTGGATGTAGAACTGACGGTGGAGGAGAGAAACCTGCTATCCGTGGCTTACAAGAACGTGATCGGCGCCAGGAGAGCTTCCTGGAGGATAATCAGCAGTATTGAACAGAAGGAGGAGAGCAAGGGCAGTGAGGAGAAGCTACAAATGATCCGGAGCTACAGGATAATGGTGAGGGGGCCCTGTGAAATACGGGCTTTTCCGGACTGACGTTGAAATACCTACAGTTAACCCATAAAACCTATGCACCCATCTGTGGGTCCATCAAATGCAGCTGCTATTTTTAGACCAGGGACCTTCAGGGCCATCATAAATTTTAGTGGAGAGTGGAGACCCTGAGGTTTCTAAAGATCCCAAACATGTCCTGCTGAATTACAGGAAAATGTTTATAAAATGATCTGCAAGATCTAGATATTTTCCATCTGATATAATGCTGTTGCCACAAACATGGTGTCCTGGGTTTGAATATTTCTCCCAGTGTGAGTGTGATGTAGCTTCAGTGAAGCACTGCTATGAGCAGATGCAGAATACGTCTAACATTGTCCTGCAATATGAAAAATTTATTTTTTTAAAGGAGAATCTGGGTCAAACCTGGTTTAGATTTGCCTGAAAGGAGCAGATTTTGAACTTCAGTGTCATATATTATCCCCTTATGAAGCCCTCACCTGTTTCCCTGAGGAGTTGATGGAGAATCCAGATTGCACAGGTAGATGCGTCGTCTGATCCAAATGGGAGCGGACATGTTTCTCTTCGAACATAGATGCCCCAAGTAGTTTTGACATTTCAATGGACAACTTGTCCTGGGTATCGAGAGACTCGTACGCCGCCATCTCCATACAGCGAGTGGGGAAAATTGGAGTTTTTTTTCCCTGGCTAACAGCTGCATATACCAGGGCGGAAAGTGCCCTAGATAGACATTTCTTCCCCTGCTGGGCCTGGAGAAAAATCCAGAACCCTTTCAGAATTGTATGGAGCCTGGGAAGTGCAATGCCATGAAAAACGTTTTTCATGGCCACGAGATATAACTCGTTCCCCCAGCATAATTAACTCATGGCCACAAGCTGGCCAAATCTTATGAACAAGTTATATTTCGTGACCGAGAGAGCCAAATGCAGTGTTCCAACTGAAAAACTACACATCAATCAACCAACGAACACACAGTCCACAAAAACATCACCGAACCGCAGCAACTGTGACTAGATGGTGTGCAGCTCCACGAAGAATGGTGTAGCGGTTCAGTTTTTTATTTTTATTTTTTGCAGTTTTCCTGTTAGAGATGTCATTGAAAAAATTAGCGAGACAGATGGAAGCTCTGTGTGCTCTTTCAGGGCAAATCTCCTTGAGGTTTGACCTGGGATCCCCTTTAATGTTGAATTTACTCAGGGAAAACGCAAGTGAAGAAGTCAGTTAATGAGATTAATTGTGAGCTAATTGTTTCCCCCTTCTAAATTCCAATGTTTCCATTATGCTGATTTTTTTTTTTTTTCCCTGTTTTCTACTATATCATGCAGGACATTGGTATTGCACGCATGAATGTGGGTTATTTAGAGTAAACGGTGGTAGACTTAGAATTGTTACTTGCTGGGATTGTTTTTTGTGTGTTAGAGATGGGGTGGTGTATAGTGACCCTTAAAGGAGTTGTTCACCATTTGTTACACTGTGGCTGTGCGGCTGTTTGAGTAAATGATGATGCAGCTTGTGCTCGCGTGAGTTTAGGAGACGCTCTCTTCCGCCTTGCTAGCAGTTAACCGTGCCCCGTGAATGTGTAATTCAAACCCTGATGGTAACTGTTATCCCTTTCCTACTTCAAACTGCGTAACCCAGGGATATGCCGCCCCGCGTTAAGCTTTTCCTACCCCGGGGCTTGTTAACCCCGATATGTGTTCCCAATACTACTCGTTACTCCGCCATTCCGGTGTTCGGTTGGCGCCTTGCGATTTACCATTTCTGCTACATTCATTGATAAATGCCAATTTCTGCAAATTACTTCCTCAGTTTTGCTGGTAATCATTCACCATCGCTGGCATTGGCTTTTTCGACAGTTTATTTAAATATGGAATTAAATGTAATTTCCAGGTATCAATCCTGCGATCAAATTCCTCGCGGTTGGAAAAAAAAAAAAATGTTTATCTCCTAATTCAGTACATGACGGTAGTAAGGTTTCCATTGCACTATTTTAATGTGCATTTTTTTGTTGCTGATCAAATCGCGACCTCCTACTGTTTTAGGCAACTGTAAGGCCTATATATGGTACACAGGTTACAAGTGATTTTTTGCTATCTTGTGGAAAACCTGGCTTAATACATTGGAGTTTATTTGCTCCAAGCCGGTTGATGGAAACGCTGGTCATTCGCATTTCCTTTGAAGTGAATTGTCTAAAATTCGCCAAAAAATCGCTTGATGTAAAATGGAAACTCGACAATTGCCATAAAACATAAAATACGCTCATGCATGTGATGGGAGCCTTTCATCAAAAGTGAAAACATTAATTCATGTCATTGTCCCCTCCATTTCTCAAAACGCACTCATTCTGATAGTTATCGTCCCCCCCACTTTTCAAAACAAAATTACGCCCATGGGCATATGTACAAGTAATACATGTTTTCTTTGTCTCCTGTTGGACGGGATGGAGGTGATTTGTCTTGTCGGCCCCAGGCACTAAGTAAATTCAGGGCCCGTCTACATGGGAACGATTTTTATGAAAACGCGTAAATATTTTATTGTTTCGGAGATGAGATACGGAGGCGGCGAAAATGTAGCCTGAAAACGGTATTTTTTGAAAACGGGTTCCAAATTGACAGAATCTGAAAACGCCACTCCAACACATTTGTGTGGACAACCGAAATGGTTTTTTTTTAAATTAATATTAAACGATGGCTTGATAGTAGGGATGTAACGGTACGAAAATTTAACCTCACGGTTATTGTGACCAAAATGATCACGGTTTTCGGTATTGTTTAATAAACGCGTGTGTGCATCCGTCTAGCTAAGGTTAAAGTGTCCAGCAGCTAGCGCCACACTGCATTACTGAACGAAAATGTGGATTTTAGGAAGAATACTTCTGGTGCAATGTCATTCATTTCAGCAAGTGTTTGACATTGGTGATAAGTTGTGTTAACCGTTGTTATTATAAACAAATCTGCTAGCGTGATCTACCTGCTAGCTCGTATTTGGTTGATTCCAACGTCCATTTCATGATATACGGTAATATACACGTAGTCACTGTCAATTAAATTTCAACAAAAAACGAAGTTTATGGCATTTTTGATGCCTTCAACTAGCGCTAGATAATGCCTTGTTTTCACCATTTCACCGTCTCTTCGGGAATTAAAGTTTAGCGGTTTAGCTTAGAATATTCGTCTCCTCCTTCTGCCATGATTCCATTTTCAATTTAAAGTTCAAACCCAAGTTGTAGGCTACACGGTGTGCCTGCACGGCTACTTCAGGAGACTTGGATGAGGCTGGGCAGGCTTAAACACGCTGTTTCCACACCTCGGTAATCCACCGAGATAAAAACTTTTATTTGAAATGAAAACTGTAATTGTTGTCGTCAGCATTTTCATCGGTTTTCACCGGTAATCGTGACATCCCTACTTGATAGCCCCCATCACGGCCCCCTGCCCCCTACCGGTCTGTACACAGTGCAATCTTTATACGCATGCTCACTGCCGCCACCTATGTTTTTGGTCTATTTGCGTAGAAACGCTACAGGGCCATACAATTTACTACAACGTTTTGGGTCATTTTGGGCATCTCCCTGTGGACGCAGATATTTTTAGAAATGATGCCGTGTGGATGGGAAGTTATTTTTTTCTTTTTATTTATTTTTTTATAAGAAACGAGAAATAAAAGACCATTTTTTGAAAATTTGTCTTCGTGTGGACAAGGCCTCAGGTTCAACTATGTTTGGTATGCAGCTTTGGGCTTGTAATGCATCCTTCAGTGTATTGTTTGCATTGTTTGTAATGGGGAAACACCCCTGAACATGAATGTTTTCTGTGCAGGTTGAGAAAGAGCTGGGGAGCATCTGCAATGACATTCTGGATGTACTGGATAAGCATCTCATTCCAGCTGCACTAACGGGGGAATCCAAGGTGTTCTACTACAAAATGTATGCCTAAAAATCCTCCTCACCTGCACTACATCTTTCCGTTTGTGTTTGGAAAGTTCACACGTGGAGAAATGGTTCACAGTGCATTTACTGTGATTTCAGAGCTGCCGTTTTGGCTGTTGTGTCAGTCTTAGACTTTGGCCGCAAGTTATTTGCGTGAAACAGATTTCTTGGTGCATGAAGCCCAGAGAAAGTCCTCCTGCATAGTGTCGCCACTCAGCCTAACCGGGGCAACAGAATGTTCTCACAATGTTACTAGAATGTTCTGTAACGGTCGTAATATTGCCTCTATGTGGTGGTAACGTTGTGTGAATGTTCAGTCGACTGGGAGCATGTGAAAAGTCGTGCCCGGTGAGTGGGGGGGGGGGTGTGGGTGTGGGGCCTTGTGCAGGGAGTGGAGCCTCACCCTTTCCTGCTATTGTTCCCCCAGGAAAGGTGATTATCACAGGTATCTGGCAGAGTTCGCCACAGGGAACGAGCGGAAGGAGGCAGCAGAGAACAGCTTGGTAGCCTACAAAGCTGCAAGCGACATCGCCATGACAGAACTTCCACCCACGCATCCCATTCGCTTAGGTCTTGCACTGAACTTCTCTGTATTTTATTATGAAATCCTCAATTCCCCTGACCGTGCGTGCAGGTAAGATCTTGAGCCTTTCTCTCTTCTTTGGTGTCTGAAGTTTTGTGGGTTTTTTTTTTTTTATTATTTTTTCTTAGTTTCAGCTTTTCACTTGGTTATTAAATTGGTAAAGTGTTGGGTATGCGAAAATATTTGTTTGCAGGTATTTTGCAGGGGTGTTGCCCTCCTCTGCTTCCTGTTCTTCACGAATCACCTATTCAAAACTCCCTTGTGCAAACAGTGACATTGTTTCCTCCCTGTAGTTTTGGTCATTCGCTGTCTTGGCAGCTTTCCTAACACAGCCTGCTGTTCTTGATTGGGGATTTTTATCGGTAATTTGTTAATTAAACGATTATTTGTCGACCAGTAAATTAATTGGCGACTATTTTGACAATTGGTCTGAGTCGACATTTTTCACAATTTTCTGAAGTTTTTATTGGCCACAATAATCAAAAGATCACTCCACAATGAAAATCATTTACATGCTGCCCTACTTGATGTGAATTGACACCTGGAGTTGTACTGCAGTCAATCAAATCTTTCAGCCTTCGGTTTTTGGAGTTACGAGGGGTTCTTCTGTCTCGTTTCCCTCAGGTTGGCGAAGGCAGCTTTTGACGATGCCATTGCAGAGCTGGACACGTTGAGTGAAGAAAGCTACAAGGACTCTACGCTCATCATGCAGTTGTTACGCGACAACCTGACACTATGGACTTCAGACATGCAGGGCGATGGTAAGAATGCTAGAGCTTCGGCCAGATCCTTAAAACGCGTATTTTTGTTCCAGTGGTGAAGTCCCCATCACTGGCTTCTCTCACTGAGTGATTGCGGAAAAGGATTGTTTGTAGATGGTGAGCTCAATAGGGGGAAAATTGTATTTCCCATCCTGTCCAGTTTTCGGCTGGTAGCAGACCATGGATGTACTCGACTATTGATAGACCATTCAGCTGTAAGACCAAGTAGATAATATTCAGAGACCGGCCAGAGTGGCTGCTAGTACACAACACCTGAATAGAGAAGGACCACCGTGTGTTTGAGGGGTTACCAGCTGAAGTAGCAGGTGAGGAAGATGAATCTACCCGCCATTGATATAAATTAACCAGCATTTGGCGAATAACTGGTGTTCATCTCCTGCTGTGGGACCCCCAGTCGTTTACTGCCCGAAAGTACATACCTGCTAATGGTTATCTAACCTCAGCACATACATGGCGATGAGACCCCTGATTGTTCTGTAGTTTGACTGCACTCTGGGGCTTTTTCCTTCTAATTACAGCTGATTGCCACATCACTTGGGAACTCTCCTCGGCGTAGTCATAACTGTGATTCTATGGATGAATCCAAATGGCTGCTCTCCGCTCTAGTGGATTTCACTGTTGTGTACCCAGACATTGAGTGCAGTGCTCAAAATTATTACTTGTAGCCTGCTAGGGTAAAATTGCCAATGGGTCTGGCCAAGGGGTTACATCACTACAATTTTGATGATCATTGGGTTATAACTTTTTAACCAGATAACTTGTATAAACTTGAAATACAAGTTTTTACAAGTACTTTAACATGGTATACTCAGTGGATTGTTAGAATAATTTTTAAATGTGAAATTAGCAAAAATGTGCTCAGTTACAGCATTACGAAAAGAGGACATCAGATTTGACAAGGTGTACGCAAAGATGCATAACATGCTGTTCTCATTACAAATTGGAGTCAACCTGGTTTCAATATTGCAATAAACCTATTAAACTATGTTCTCAGCAAAATTGTTGCAAAATATGGAATTTCTTAGATTTAATAGGGAAAAGAATATGAAAGAATCACTTTAATGGTGATTCAGTGGTATCTGCCTGAAAGCCCAGCTGTAGTTCACGTCGACGTGAAATTCTCCTGGTAATTACCAGTTGGTTGACATAATTTTTATCCAATTGCAGACAGTATAAGCTTTCCTCAGTAAGTGAAAGACATTGACTGGACCTTAAACTTATTAAAATACTTGCGTAATAGGGTTACGTGGTATTGAATGCACTTTATGCAGCTCAGACTGAAGTGATTGCATGGGTACAAAACCTCCATAACTAAGCCTGGAGAGCTGAGCTTATTTACAGGACAGAAATGTGATTCTGAGATGGAAAGTAGCAGACAGGAGGGCTGACAGCATTGATACTTTTGAGCAGCAGCTCAATAATTCTATTGTAAAGTGAGTAAAGCTGTCTTTGTATGGTGTAGCTCTCTTACTTTCAACCTGCTAGCTAACTAGCCAGGTATTTCTTATTTTTGGTTTACCACCATGATCACAGAGCTAGTTTGTCACACTGGGTCACAAGAATAGTCGATTCTGCATTGTGCTGGCATTTTTCTTAACTAGGTGATCAGTTTTAGAATCTGTACCACATTCAATGAAACGGAATGCCTTGCTTTTTTGCTCTTTTAAAGTGCGAACAGTTATTACTGTGACCTGAGTTATACTTGTTCCATAGTGGATGTGAACATTGTTACAAGCTTGTGTTTCACTGGGATGATTGGAATTGTAAACCGCAAGCTTTCTGCCTGCGTGAACATTCTGACCGTAAAATATGCAGTTCCAGATAATTGGACGAGACTGAACTTTATCAAGGAGAAAAGGCATGTTTTTGGTTTGTAGAGGTCAGTGGAGACCATTAATGTCCAGCTGCGCCTATATTGATAAACTCATGCCAAATTAATCTTCATATTGAACTTTGAGTACAAAGTTGATTTGTGTTTAAATATAATTATTATTTTATGAATTGAATGTGCAGCATTTTCAAGGCTCTGGGAGTTTGGGGAGGCACCTGGATAGAAATCTTATTTGGTTTATAAAAAGTGGATGATTTAATATTTTATGTTCAGGTGAGGAGTACTTGTGGTCTTGGAGTTTATTATCCCAGAAATGTATTGTTTTAACCCTCAGCCATTTTTCAATCCTCGGAATTTTTTTTTTTGTGCGCAGTTTCAATAGTGAATTCTCATTAAGATTTTTTTTTTTTTTTTTGCAGCCCATTTTCTGTACCAAAATCATGAAAATAAACTGAAATACAATGTAATTCTAGATGATGTAAGTGTCTTTTCTGAGTTGAGCCACATTCGTCCTCTTTATGAAGCTTAAATCTTGAATTATAAAGCACCAAATTAGGTAGCCCATAAATACCCAAATTTGGCTTCTGCGCAAAGGGGTTAAACCTTAGTCATTGTCATGTATATGAACTCTTGGGGCAATTCCAGCAGGTGTTATGACTGGCTGAAAATTCAAACTTGAAATGGCAATACAATTTATGTATGGCTGTATTGTTATTATCTAGGTGTATGGTTCAGAAGAAACCGAAGGTCTGAGACAAACCAAAATTTTTTTTGGTTTGCATATTAAATAAAGGTTTGACATCATTCACGTACTGAAGTTGTGAAGAGACTACTTGCTTGGTTGAATTATGGAAAAAAAGGTTACTTGTTCTGAGAAACTAAGGGCCACAAGTGTGACATTTTTCTGGGGGGTAGGGGGAACTAAATGAGTGGAGAATCGACTTGCTGATTGAGGCCTGAGAAATTGGAAATCGTGGAGGCCTCTTGAATAGACATGGCTGAAACATTGTGATGATCAGTAAAATGCAGTATGGTGAGCCTCCAGATACTTAACCTACTTGTAACATGAGTAACAGGACCTTTTTTGATTTTGATTTTAGGGCCCGTTGCAGAAAATTACTGTTACAATAAGTTGAAATCCTGGTTGTTAGAATTTTCAGTAATAAAGGTTCAAACATGTATCATTCGGATTATTCTGTTATGCATCATTGCGTTGATCAAAAAGATTAGACCAAATATAAGTGGGGGGAAAAGCCATGTTACTTTTGAGTAGGCCTTGAAAAATCCAGTCTGCCAGCATAACCATTGAGAGGTTCATTCTGGGTTTTCTCTAAAGTTGATTATGGTCAGAGGTTGCCACAATCTAGAAGTTTTGAAGTTCTGTCCATTGAATTAGTAGAGAAACAATTTTATACTATAGCCTAATGCAATAAATGTAAGGCAAGTTACGCTGGAATCGCCCTTTATCAATAATTAAAATAAATTTTATCCGAAAGGAAGAAGAGGTTTAGCCCTTATAGGCCTATCTCACGTTTCTGTGCCTCTAAAACTCATGTGGGTTCCTTGTTTATCCGGTTAGCTTCTGTAGCTAGATTATGCGACTCGTCATGGCTTCTTTCACTCCCAAAGCGTTGCACCACTAATCTGGTTATAATTATTGAAAACAATTGAAAAGTTAAGTTCGGTGGAATAGTGATGCAAGTTCTCTTTCGAGCAGTTCATTTTTTATCATGATGGTTAACGAAAGGAAAACAGATGGTGTTGCTGAAGCAAAGCTAACAGGTAGCAGATGCATATGTAAGTCACTCGCTAGTAACTTTGATCCTAATTAATTTATTATCCAATGTCAAAATGTTCTATTAAGTTTTAAGGATTTTGTTTTAGTTGTATTTTGAAACTTGCCGTAATTTGTTTATTTGCTGTGTCTTGATGCTGTGAAATGTCTCTTGCTGGCTGTCCATTAAACCTGTATTTGTTAACATTAATGTTGCCTGGTAGTTTCCGTTCTATACCATAGCTATCAGGGACCTTGGTAGCCAATTCTAACCACATCAGTGGTGTGAAATTCTGGGAGTGAAAGAAGGAATTGCATGAAATGTACCATCTAGATGCTGACGAGCCATGTAGCTACAGGTACGGAAGCTAACCGGGAAAAATTAGGAACCCACATCCGGTTTTGAGCTCCGTGTGGTAAGATAGGCTAATTAATCACACATTACTGAATTATTATCCCCCGCTGCACGATTAGCGCGAAGCGGGGGATATAGCATTGGGCTCCGTATGGACACAAAATTGAGGCGGCGAGCGATATTGCCATGTTAGTGGCAAACACTTTTTTATTTCTTCTCCCTTGCAATGAATGCTTGATAATCCCGCTGGCTGGAATCGATGGAGTTTGCGTGTGAGCGCACTGTTGGTGTGAAAGTTTGTGTTAACCCCACTACAGACTCGAGTGATCATAGAATTTTTTTTTTTTTTTTTGGAAGCGCATTAATCTTCCAGTTATTCTGTAAATGTGACTGCGGTGTGATTGTGGGGGCGGTGGCACTGCCTGGATGCTGCAGAGCCGGCACTCCAGCAAAGTACTTTCATCGCCATCCAGACAGACAGGGCCGGTTCTTTGGAAAGAAGTGAGCCAAGATGGCGCCTCCCTTGCATTCTCTCGGGATTAAACTGATCTGTGCCAAGAGCCTTGAATTTCTCTTCACTTTTAACATGATTGAGTGCCGAGGCCTGTTATCAGGACATTAATGCGTGCGTATTGTGTATTCTTTCGGGGAAATTCAGGATGGCGGCTTTTTTGCCGAAAAATAGGAGCACTGTCATATGAGGACACAAGCATGGTATCCATGCGTGTCGGGTGAAAATGTGTCATGATTTACATTTAAAGGCTGTAAAAATAAAATGAGCAATCATCTGTCACTACACATTCATGTTCTAAAAATGTTGTAATGAAATTGTTTAAAATGAGAGGATGATGTATACAATTGTACTCCTAAAAAAACCGTGATTGTACAGTCTTCATCTGGCATTGAATATTTGGTTGTGTTCCAAGCACAGTGTTGCTAAGGAACTCTGTCACATCTGCAAGCTCATTTGACAGCTTCTCCCTGGGGAATCCTGCTGGTAAGGCAGCAGCTTTATGGGGGAGAGGGCGTGGCTAATGAAATGAAAGCTCCTCCCCCCTCCTTTCCCCATTGTCTTTCAGTCCCCATTTCCGGTTTCTCTGGCTTCTCCAGAACCTTCAATTAATTGTAGCAGCTGCTGTTCTCTGTCGTCCCCCCCCCGTGCATGTCTTATACTTCTGTCTTCTCTGCTCTAATGTCATTTTCTTCTTTCCCTCTCTCATTTATCCTTTCATCCCTTCTGCATAGATTCCTAAGGAAACCGTCATTCCCAGTAAAAAAATACAAAAAATACAAAAAACAAAAGTGTACGTTGTAAGTCATTCTTTCCACTTTCAGTGCCTTTATTTCATTTTTCCTCATTTACTCACCTCTGTGGGCTTGCCTGTCACGGAGGGCTGGCTGACCGGGCTCCTCGGCCGCAGTCTGTTAGCATAGCCCTCTCTGGTCGAGGTGCTCCGGATCGGGCAGCCCTGTGCACCAGTGAAGGGGCCCTTTGGCGTGACACGTTTCTGTCCTGCCCTGTATTTTGTGCTCGTCTGCAGTAAAGGTGCATCCCTACAGAGCTGCTGTTTAACAAGGCATGGTGACTAGCACTGGTCTCTGCCTGGACTTGCAGCTTTGACTATACCTGCTTGCTATATTAAATGGGCTCGTAGGAGTGTACCTATTCTCTATGATGGTAATGGAGTAAAGTTTAAAAGGTAAAATGTGTTCAGTTTTTATCAGTACAAACATTTGATACAGAGTGCTTTGACGGTATATTTTCATTTCATGGAGCGGTTCTAGTGAAATAACTTAATATGGCCGCCAGTAGGGGGTAGGCCGGTAGGGCAGCCCAGATTAAGCGTGAGCACTTCTCCCTCATCTCAAAACTCATAAAACTGGTCCGGTTAAAATGATTGTACATGGAGACCCTCTCGGTAAAAACACTTAAAAACAAGGTGCTAAACTATTAGAGATGACTTTGTTCTCGAATTTGTCAGATCACTCAGCTTGAGGACTCCAGCAAGGTCAAACGCCTCATCGTTGGGCTCGGAATTGAAATTTTGCCTGGGTGCGGTAAATGGAATGATTTGAAAATGTAGAAATGAAGGGTAGTTATTTCACACAGAATTTGTAGAGGTCATCGGCGTGATCCTCGTCCTTGGCCTTGATTTCTCACTCTGCTGCAGGCTGGAGTGGTTCCTGCATCGACTTTCAGTTACTGCTGTAAATTTTTCCGCATCAAGTCCTTTTCTTGACTGCCATGCTTTTCAGAATTTGACCGCACAATGGACTTTGTGTTGGAGGCAGAGTGGTTTGGCAGCCATTGCATACTGGCTTAAAATTTAAGATAAATGCATAAGCGTCTGGGCACAGTTTTGACTGACTGACTATCTTCGCACGGTCATGCTCGCTGTTGCTGGTGCCACTTTCTTCAAAAGGACCACGCCCGTTTGCTAAATTGAGACCCTCCTTTTCTAATCTGCCATATGTCGGCATGGAGAAATTGGTCCACTTGGCCTGCTTTTTCCAGTTTTCCTAACGTACTTCGCTGATTTTGAAACTTCCCGTTCGCACTGACATGACTTCCAGAGATGGCTTTGGTCCCCCCCCCCCAAAGTGTCCACTGTGGCCGTAGTAGTAATAAAATTGTCGCTTGAAACGCATTGCCATTTACTGTAATGGTGTTTCATCATATCTTCTAAAACTGTTAATCCCTGACATCCTTTCCACAGTCAGCTGTAGACCGTATGTTATGGAGGCTGTGCTAAGCATGTTGGGTTTTTTTTTTTTTTAACATGCATAAAATGCCATATCAAATTTATATAGTTGAATTCTCAATCTTCCAGTCTTCCATTAAGATGGATTTTGAGCCCCAAATGAATGTTTTTCGTTTTTACCAGAAGATATTGGCTGCATACAAGACCCACATCCTCATTGACAAGGAGGCCGAAGGGATTCAAATCATTTTTGTTGTTTGTTCGTTCTGGACTTGCGCGAAAAGGGCAACAAACCCATATGTGGTGACTGAAAGGAAAGTTCCCCGGAGGGTTTTGCTGCAGGATGTCACTTTTATGATGCAATATTGCCTTGTATTTAATGCATAATTAAGTTCCCTGACACAAAGTGCTTAAAGTTTGGTGAATGAATTCTGGGTGTTGGATACGCTTTCCAAATTTATGTAGAATGCCTTTCTGCAGTAAGAGTATGGATATTTAGCACATTCCCACTGAGTGTATTTATTTACTCTGCAGTCTGATGCTGCTTTCACACCAGACGCAAAATGAATTTTTCGCACAACAGATTTCATTCAAAGTCAATGCAAAGTCATTTGCATTGACTTTGGAAGTCATCTGTTTTGAGAAAAATTCATTTCTCATCCAGTGTGAAAGTCGCTTAAGTCTGAGGAATCATGAATTATTAGTGACTGAAATTGGGGCCCTGAGTGCCTTAGTGTGCGAGGATGATGTATATTACGTCACTATTAGTTTCCCAACGTACACTTTCGTTTCTCTTCAAGAAGAATTAATTTTTCCTCGAAGGGCAGTCAATTTTCCAGAGTCGACTGTAAACATAGCTTATTAGGGCTTGGCAATATGGACGAAATCGAATGACGCTTAATCTTATTGAATACTTCTGTCAATATTGTGGACATATTGGAGGGTTAAATATTGGTGCCTTCTCAAAGTATTTGCACAGTGATAGTTTTGAAGAATACCATTTAGATGTACTGCCCAGCCTTATAGCGCACACTGATTCGTAGTCTGGTTTATGGTTATGCAGTTATACTAACCACGTTTTTACATGCCTCTCCTGCATGGCTGTTTTCGCTGTCTGAACAGGGGCACTCTGCCTTTGAATGAGAGTGCATGGACAAAAGCCTGTGTGCTGGACTGCTCCTCTGAGGGCTTCATTGGAGCATATGCGGAGATGGGTGGGGGAAGGGTGGGGGGGCTAGAAACGTGATGACAGGCTCAGCCTGTTGGGGTTTGCCCAAACACTTGCACTTAAACTGGTCTTGTCTGCCTGGAGCCAAACGTCACCAGGTGACATTCTGTCTCTGCATGCGTGCAACAAAGAAAAAGTAAATAAATTGACCCTTCTAGGCACGACCCCCCCCCCCCCCCTCCCTCTGGACCCAGGAGCCCCACTTCCTCCGGCCCACCTGGCCCTGTCACTCGGAGCACTGCTCTGTGGGTCTGTGTTGAATGAGCCGCCCCCCTGCATTTTCAGCAACAGTCTCCCCCGGCCATGTAATTCTGTCCTCCAGCGCAAGCCAGCCAGCAGCTCGGGCCCCTGCCTAACCCCGCGCCTGAGTCATCCCTGGGGCTGCTAGCGCTTAGCGATTACGCCCACGCCCGCATCCGCCCAACTTCGCCAGAGGCCGTCAAGCCACGGCTACCCATGCTACGATATATAGCCTTCTGCCAATGTATGGCATTAACACTTATGCTCTTTGAAATGGCGAATTTGGTCCTGACCCGTTCTCATTAACAAAGGCTGTAACAATCCCAGAGGTATCTGACTCATTTCCAGTGATTGGTCGGCCATATAAAATGAAGTTCTGTTGCTGATTTGGTCTGTTTAATTTTGAGTAATTATATTTACAGTTATTTTGTAATGTATAAGAAATGTCTCAGCAGTAGGGGAGAGAAATTTCAGTTAGTGTTTGGTTGGGTTCTTCGTTCTGGGAACCGAGCCATTTCGTGACCGTGTACCCCACAGGGTGACAAATTTGGCCGTAGCGTAGCAACTGATTGTGGAGGATTCGATTTAATGGCGCCTCTACTTCTCAGTTTGGTGAGACCCTGCTGTGTGCTCGCCCGCCCGCCTGTTAACCTCAACACAGTGACTTCCTCCTTCTTGTCTGTCTTGCAAGTGGTGCTATAACCAGCGCCGAGCGCCTACTGGTCTGTGCTCCAGTGGGGTTTACAGGTGTTAACGTGCGTCTGTCGATTGTGTGGTCCCAGTTAAGTGGCTTGGGCAGTTTCAAAAGGCAATAGATTTACTCCGCAATGGTTTAATATGCGCGCACTTGGAAGTGAATGAAGATGTTGGTCAGGGTTGGAATTGTTCAGCTCCGAACTGAACGTTCACTTATTGAGAGCACTGATCTCCGACCCTGTTATAAGAGGGCTGTCGCCCTGGCAGTTTTCTCTCGGACTCTGACAGTCCGCACCTCAATCAACGGACTGCCATTTTGTTGAGCTTCTAATTGAGAATTGGGTCTACTAATTTAGGGCCGGAGTGAAACCCTGCAGGGCTGCTGATATTCTGGTCTTGAGTTCGTGTCAATGATTTAAGAGTCTAATAATTGATAATTGCTCGGTATTCGCAGTTGCTTGCCACTTGTTCACCCAGTACAGCCGCAGAAGCATGTAGCTCATGGCAATGTAAACGGAGGCTGCTGAAAGCTGGTCGCTAAAAACGCAAGGGGGTTTGGATACATACCTGCAGTGGAGCATTCGTACACGAGCATGTCTGGCACAATCACGAGCAACACGTCTGCGCTGTTAGACTTATCTTTCATGTTTATTTTTTCTTCTCACTTCCTCCAGGCGAAGAACACACTAAAGAGGCGCTGCAAGATGCAGAAGATGAAAACCAGTGAGACGTCACGGCCAATGAGAGACCCCAGACTCCTCCCACCTCTACCCGTCCTCCTCCCACTCCTTAGCCCTGCCTCCAAACCCCTTCCTTAGTCCATGTGTCATCGAGAGCCCCGCCCCCTTCCCAAACCGGCTTTTACCAAGGCTCTCCTCATTAGCTCTGCCTCTTATGGGTTAAGATTTTTTTTTTTTAATTTTATTTTTCTTTTTTATTTTTCTTTTTTATCACCCCACTTCATCACTTGGATACATTAACTTTAAAACTGAAATAACAGATGTTGGAAAGGCAAATCTTGAGTCCCTGGGTTTTCCGTTTTTCCCTCTCCTCTCCTCCCAGGCTGACAGGCTGTCTTGGTAATTGATAGACTCGGATCCCTTGGTTTTCATTTCTTTTTTGCTTTTTTTTTCCTCAGCATTTTATCGGTTTGCTGGATGTATTTTGAGTATTGTTCATGTAATTACAGAAATTAATTTTTATTACCAGAAACATCTGCTATAATTAGATGTGGGAACTGTAATATTTCTGTGATAGTGCGAACATCAGTTGGATAAAATTAGAGAATAAAATTTTTACTGAGGGCATTGGTGTTTTTAAAGGAACAAAGTGCCCTTTCTTTCGTTGTTTCTTTCTGTTACAGTTTCGGTTGAAGTTGGCAACACTGAATATCCAAGCGGAGCGAAAAATGCCTAAAAACGATAACAGTTCTAGTGATCATGTCCTGTAGTGATTTGGACTGTACATTGTGCTGAAATACTGTATTGCGCGCACACTCGCTGATTTCAGGAAATGGCTGGCAGCATTCAAAAAAAGTTAAAAATTTGATGGAGCTTTGTTGCTTTGTTCCCCAGTCTCTGAGAAAAGCAGGCTTGTATCTGCATTTGGAAGATAAAAAAATAAATACATAAGTTCAAACATAAGTATACTCCTTTTTTTTTCTTCCTCTACCCCTCTTTCTCTTCTCTCTTTACTGTCTCATTCTCTCCTCTGTTCTTTTTTTCATTCAATATATGTAACTTGAAGCTAATTTGTACTACTGGATATCTGACTGAAGCCACAGATAAAACAATCTGTATTCTGACTGAAACACAGCATGGTATTAACATTAAACTGAAAATAAAAACAACCTGAATTAAAATTTGCTTCCTTCGTCGTTTTGATATAGTCCCCTAAGCAGCTCAGGAATTCATGGCAGTAGAATATCTGTAGTATCAACAATGAAACTGGTTTATTGTTCAAATATGCACTGCACCAATAGGAGGGGGAAAATGCATGTCCAGAATAGAATGAAGGGCAGTTTGATGTGTCTGGCTTGCAGAAGCTGTCTTCAGGGGAAGCCGTGAGGGTCAAGGATGTGTAGCAACTGCTTGTTGGTTAGCTGAGGGGTTGGTCCGCCGTTCGCCATTTTGGTTTCAGTACATGACTTGTCTTCTGCAATATAACGAAAGGATGCAATGGATGTAATGCCTCGGAATACCTGTGATTTATTTTTTACATTTTGACTTGCCTTTTTCTTTAATCATCTAACCTATCGCGTGCAGTCCAGTATTGTGGACGATTAAGTTGTTTCATGATGGTACGAATCTTTCCACTGTCCATGGCCCGGCATGGCTGCACACAAACATCTCTAAGTTCATGCTGGGACAATGGATGTTCAAAAAACCAAACGTCAGTCCTGCTCAAAGAGAATGATTTGTTTTTGGGAAGAACCGCTATGATCAACTGCAGAACGACAGACTAGCAATTTCCTTCTGTGACAAGCTTGAGAAAATTGGGATAATTTTTTTTCAGGTTTACTACATATGCGCAGTCTTGATGGTGCCTCTTTAATCCTCTGTTTGTTCAAGAAATAAAGGGCATAAAATGGGTGTTATTCCCCACGTGGTTCATGGAATATTTTTTGACAAACCCTTTAAATTGAAGCTGCAAGTCTGCACTTCAAGCACATCTTAATGTTTATAAATCCATTGTAGTGGTGTACATGGCTAAAAAAATGAAAATTGTGCGTCAAATGCTCATGGACCCAACTCTGTAGCAGTGACGATGAATGCACATGAATTTGCTTGTTTAAGCCATTGTGGTATTGGCTGGTCCTTTGAAGAGCATGATGAATTTAAAAAGTTCTTTGGAGTATGTATGAATGGACACTAGGTTCAAAAATGCAGAAATGGTTCTAGAGGTCCCATTTTGTAAGAAAATAAAATGTCAATATTTCTTGGCCTTTGCATGTTAACTTGGGTCCTCCCTCAGCTTAACATCTGACAAAACGTGACTGCAGATTACCTCTGCGCCAGACTGCCCTGCTGCCCTCAGGAAATCATTTGCTTAAATGGCCCCTTTTTGATCGCTCGCTCCAACCGATGTCAGAAATTCATTTGCATAGTACAGCCCAGAATGAACTGGTTCCTATTTCAGCTGCCATTTGGTCATGTTTTGCCACAATGAGGCAGCCAATCAGAGCGGACTGTGATTATGCCTCTGCCTCCCTCAGTAAGATGCAGTTGGCAAGAGGCAGTGTTTTCTGGTCGTCTCTTCGTCACCCTGTCTGTGTCGCGCACATCTTGTGTGAGCGATAATATCTACTGACCAAAATCAGATATGGTAACTCCCCACAAAGGGCAGCAGAACTGATGTGGTTTTGGATGTCCTAAGGTAAAAGGTAAAGGTCACATATGGTCAGCTGTATGTAAGACCGGAGGTGAACTATTGGGGTGTGAGAAGCAATAGCAGGCAGGGGCATAGCAATCGATGCTTGATGCAGGTTTTACTTTGTTTTCATTGATTCACTGCCCACTCAAAGCTTATAAGTTTGTGGGGAGAGAATTGGAGGCTGTATGTGAGCTGCAAAATCAGCATTTCTCAGGGATTCATTTCTTTGCCTCAAGCTTCTGAACCTTGTTTCACAGAAACAGGGATTTGAAACTGACAATAAATGTGCAAGGGGACATTCAAGCCAAGAGTTTTTGGATGCCTTTTACCACCATAGGGGGGCAGCACACTCCACGGGTTTTTCGAACGCAAAGGCCTGCTATTATATGCTTCAATTCTGTTTCTTCCGATTCACCTTGGAAAACTGAAGCGACAACACAATTTACTCCCCCCCCCAGTTGTGGACATCCGTGGTCACATCTCTGCAGTGTTAGAGGTGCCCAGTGTTCAGGCTGCTCCCCTACAGCCTGTCCGAGATCAGAATAGCTTCGGTCCGCAACGTAAACAGTTTGGAATGCAGAGCAGTGCAGCCAGTCGGACTCCAGGTTATCAGGTTTCGCATCACCTCTCACGTCGCTTTTTGCCGCAGTGGGTAATATCCGTTAAGCTACGTTAAAGGGACAAACCTTGGGAAGAGTTATTTCGAACTGAAACGCTTGGTGCCCGTTCAGATATTTTCTTATCTGGAAAAAGGGTGAACGCGAAGAGAATTCCGCGCAAGGAATGTCTAGTATTGGCTAATCGCGGGGGGAGAGAGAGAGAGAGAGAGAGAGAGAGAGAGAGGGGGGGGGGGGGGGGGGGGGGGCGCCGTGTCTAGTGACACGGCAGTCTTTATTGGTATTGGTAAGGATTATGGTTAGGGTTGGGTTAGGGCAGGGCTTGAAATGGGAACTTCCGTACCTCTGCACATTGAAATGCATTGAAAAACTTCCGTACCCGTAGCAAATGGCAAAAAAAAAAAACCTGGTTAATTCGGGACTTTTCCCTGAGTTCATCCTTGTTATCGGGTGTTTTGTTTCGAGCCCACCCAAAGGTACATGAACTTGTGAAAAGTACTGTTCTGCAACTTGGTGTTATAAAAAGTAGCTGATTTAGTCCTTTGTCTACAAATTTTGCACAGATGACCCGTTGGCAACACTGGAAGAAACGGTCATCGGCAAGCTTTCTCAAAATTTTCTCCCAGCAATGCGAACGACTCACACGCTACTGGTGTCAGATCAGGAGTGAATTATAAGCAGAAAAGGAACACAATGGTTGCTATGCCTTTCGCTAACGGAAGGTCTGACGGCGGCACATCCAGAAATACGGCCTTCCGTAATCGATTTTGATAGGTTTGTCGCACTGCCCCGAAGGTCACCGGTTTCCGCAGAGTTTAGGTGCTTTTTGCGGCCAGTGACAAATTTAAGTCAGAGAACGGCTGAAGGGGCCAGCACACTTTGTTAACAAGGCATTAATTGGCTGCTTACTGAAACGAGATCTCAAAAGCCCGATTGTTGACACGGGTTTGTCACCCCTGGATCGAATGATCTCCTGGTTGTGCTGAAACGAGCATGAAGGGCGGGAGGGGGTATTTTTTGGAAGCGGATGAGATGGATTTGGGGCCACTGCATGGGGGAAAGCTGCAGGATGTTCGCTGGCAGACCAGAGGGCAGAGTGCGGCTCGCAGGATGAAGAGCGGCAGCTGTCCGCGTCGCGCGGGACGCGCCCTCCCAGCAAATCTGCCCGACTGCTAAATTTGCACTTTCTATTTATGTACCAGGGTGGTTTCTCAACTTGTTTGCACTCTGCTCAGTGCATTTGATGCCATTTCCTTTGTAAAAAAATAAAATAAAATAAGGAATCGTGTTGCAACACTCTTTGTTCTTGTAAGCAACATATTCCATTTTATGCATTAAAATGTATAATGTACCAAGCCCTCTGACGTTACGGTTTAAATGTGCAATTTATCCAAATTAAAAGCTGCAAATTATTTCGTTATCTTAATTTTTAACAGTTTATGATGATGATATTGTTATTATTGAGAATGATTTTTTTTTTTTTTTTTTTTTACGATTTGAGGAAAAGAACGCAGTTTTTCGCCAACACGAAAGAACATGCAGCCGATATCTCAATTTGACAGAAATATGACTTGGGGAATTATCCTAATAGACTAACGATATGATGGTTTGTTAGTATCATTTTGTAGGTTACTAAAAGTAACTTTCAGAAGGGCGGTCAGCTAGGAATCGCATTTTGGCCCTTTGGTTCTCAGAGGCTGGAAAGGCACCGTTTCCTGTTGACAAGAAATTCTGCCGTGGTCAACAGGTCAAAGGATATGCACCGGGATCCCATCCCTTCCCTCAAGAGCACTCCCCTCATATCATATGAGCTGCATAATAGCACGTCCATCTTGTGCTCTTACATCAGCCCAGATCCCTGCTGCGCAATCGGCCAAACGCATTGCTTACCGACACTGAATTACAAATATTCGTATCTGTGGCACACGCGTTGCCAGAGGACTTTGTATAATCGACACAAAAACAAATGAGTCACATTGAAACAACAGTCATGTACAAGTCCCGGGCAGATGGGGCAGGCCGAGTGTAGAATTTCTTCCCACATCTGGGCATTGGAAATAATAAAGGAGACACTGACACTACAAAGCAGATGACAGAATATAATTGTGCGGACGTGGAGACCGTAGCCCGCAAATGCCACCCAGACAGCCCTGTGCAAGCAATCTCTGCTGCTAACTTGTTGTCATTCACATTCTTCGACCACAGATTCTGCCTCAGCGAGACCAAGTTCCTGCCTCTCCCCATCTTAGTCGCTCCGTAGCTACCTGTCATGTTTATCATTTAACCATACGTCAGGCATGTCATTATCTTTTATTTACTGCTTTGCGCTAGTGAACTTTTGGACTATGGTGGTGCAATAAATACAAAGCAGTACTAATAAAGTAGTTGTCCCCAACTTGATTCCTCCCGATTTTTGCATATTTGTCACACTTTGGCACCATAATTACTATGTGGATTAAAGAAATGTAATTGGTAATTGAATTAAATTTCATTAGAGACACCTGGGCATGATTGCTCCCAGCCCTCTAGAATCTAAACATCACTTATACTGCTTTTTGCCTATGTCACAGTACCAGGCAGGATCCATATATGATGCCATGATCCAAAGAAATTCAAGAACAGATGAGACACAAAGTCATTGACATCTATCAGTCTAGAAAGGGATACAAGGATATTTCTAAGGCTCTGGGACTCCAGCAAACCACAGTGAGAGCCATTATCTAGTCACAGAAAACTCAGAACAGTGGGGAACCTTTCCTAGAGTAATCGGCCTCCCAAAATTCCTCTGAGAAAACATTGATGACTCATCCAAGAGGTCACACAAGAACCCAGACTAACATCAAAAGAACTTCTGGGCTCACTCGCCTCAGTTAAGGTCTGAGCCAACCATTCCACATTAAGGAAGAGACGGGGCAAAAATGGCATCCATGGGACAGCTGCAAAACAAAAACCACAGCTGACCAAAACGAATACAAAGATATGTCTCACTTTTGCTTGATGTAGGTTTTGAATGACTCTTCACCTTCAATAAATTAAATGACCATTTAAAAGCTGCATTTTGTGTTAACTCTTGTCTATGTCTTATTTTTATATTCGTTGGATGATCTGAAACTTTTTAAAATGACAAACATGCAACAAAAAAAAAAAAAAGAAAGAAATTGGGAGGGGCGCTGATACTTTTTTTCTCAAAGGTACTGCTGTTGTACCTTAAAGGTGGGTTTTTATTTGTTTTGGAACATAAAAGTAACTTTTAGACCCAAAAAAGGTTCACACAGATACCTTGAGGTCATATAATTAGCCCCAAAGGGTGCATAATACCTTGGAGAACAGAAATGGACTCCTGATGTACCCCTATTTCTGAGACTGTAGGATATATTTGGGATGGTTGGAATCTCCACTAGAATTCAAAATAGGCCTGAAGTTTCACAGATTTGAATACAGCAGCTGTATTTGACAGACCCATATATGGGTCTGTATGTTTTATGGTGTTAATTTCATCTGACACATGAGTTAGTTAATGAATGTCCTCACTCAATTCATTCAAAGTTTTCAGTCCCAGTATGTCCTGTTTTATGGCCTTAGACACTTCTTTCATCCTAACTTTGAGAGACACACAACAACCTCTAAATATTTTGGTAATTTTATTCAAACTTAATGCTCTCAATTTTTACAATGACCATAACTATGTAAATTCTTCCTCTCTCACTCCCTCCACATTTCACACCAGTCAGGGAACTAACAGAAACACACATCTCACAACGCAAGTACAACCAAATGTGAACCAAAGCCCAGCAGTGTTTCAAAAATATCCCCCATTTTGCCGAAACAAAGGGTGGGCACTTAAGCGAGGCCCTTAATTCCAAAAATTGCTCCAGGGGCTTTACCCCTGTCTCTCTTTCTCTGACCCTCCTCACTTGCAATTGTTCTATCTGGAATATCTCACAGGGAATCCTTGGAAAAGAGAGACATGTTCTCAATGAAATTTTCTTTGTTCAGTAAAGGTTTAAAAAAGTTCAACTGCAAATTTGAAATTTTTTTTTAACAACTTCATCATTCCTCAGTTGTAATGCATTAGATGTGTTGTCTATTGCAAGAGCACTGCCAAGTTGGCATGATATTGGAGGTATTATTATCAGTGGGGCAGATCCCCTGTTTCCAGCTTAACTAAGGCACAAACAGGAGAGCTGGAGTCAAAAGGCCATCTGCCTCAGAACAGCGTTCGTTTGTGCACACAGCCCGAGGTGGGAAGGTTCCGCAAAAATCCTAGCTTTTCCTTATCATTCTGTCTTCCTCATACCTACAATTCTAAAAAGGGAAACAGAAAAACAACTTATGTGTAAAGAAACTGAATACCAGGGACTGGAGAGTGCCTGAGTTTCCCATTGTATATCAAGGGGAAGTGAAGCCAGTTCCTCCAGTGTTTACCACATTAGGACTCGAGACAGGATGCAGGGTGCAGTTGTGCGGGAGCTGCAAGGGAAACCAAGAGAGAGGGAACATTGAGTTCACTGCCCAACTGGCTGTCAGGAGGTTGTCTTTCTCACTCTCCGTGGCTGAACGCGTATCGTCACCCACCGCGATCCTCAAGTTTAGACTCCAGCTTCTTCTTTCAGCAACAGGTAACACAACATGTCTCTCTCTTTTTACGTCTGACGTCAAAATTTCCTCGCCTCGAAGACGAAAGGTTCTTGGCTGTGCGCTGAAATTCCTCCACTTTCAGATCCCATCTCTGTATGTGTCTCTCTGTCTATTGTCTGTCAGTCTCTCTTTCCCTCTTTCTCTCTCTCTTTCTCTCTCTCTCACCATATCACCCTCTCACTGATAGAGCCCAGCTCTCTCCCCACAACAGAAGGATTATTGGCACCAATGCGGGAGGCTACGCCGAGACTGCCTGGCACACGCAGACGGACAGGGACCATGATGGAGCTGAAGGTCCAGCTGATTCCCACTGGGGAGATCATCCTGTCTCCAGGGCGGAACGGCCACAACTTTGGCCCGGTGAGCACTCCCGGATCCTCCACAATTTTCACCCCTTTTCCAAAGCTGTCCGGAAACATTCCTCCAATCCTTACACTTCCACAGTGAACTTAGGAAACATGTTAATGCCACTTTAACACCGATTTCATTTTACCAATAACACCTTTAAATTGGATTACATGCCGTGTATTTCTACAGATCATCACCAGGTTATTTGTAGGGTGACTTTTTTCATCATTTAAACCAGTTTGCATTTTTTATGCTGATGTCACTGACGTTGATTACTTCAATGCCAACTTATGTCAGAAGAACTATTGGGGAAAAAAATCTTGAATCCTGCATGAAGTCACATGAGTGAATGGATGCATTTTGTTACTGGAGCTCTGGTGGACTCGTTGTTCTCTCGTGAAAGCAGGAGAGCAGACAGAAAGACAATGTGTGCTCTGTTGAGACGGATTAATTAATGAAGACAGCTGTGATGAAGGTCAGGGTGAGAGCTGAGAATTGATTCTGAAGAGTGTGATCATAGGAGAAATGATACAACACCTCTTCTGACAGATATTCTCTGTTACAGAATAAGATCTTGTGTGTGCTTATATATATATTTATAGCGAGAGAGAGATAGAGAGGAAAAAAACTATAATTACCTGTGCTTCAGTATTAGCGAAACATACCTTGTGTTACTAGTTTTAGGTGCGAAGCAGAGTATGGGTGACTTGCGATAAGACGATTAGAAGCTGGGTGGGGTTATTTCCCTGTCACAATCCGAAAAAAATTAATGACTCTCACCCCTGAATGATTAGATTAGGCGAAGTTTGTCACCGAAGAAGTTGGGATGGTTGATATTCATCTTTGAATCTCAAATACCCTCCACTCAGTGCAGAGATAACGTTGTTCGACAGTGTTAAATTGTTTCTGATTAGCAAATGACTATTATGGCTTAAGGGAGATCAACTTTTTCGATAACTCCACAATTCCTCACAAACTAATTTGTCCGTAATTAAGGCTGTGTCTTCAAGCTATTGGGTTTGCATATGTAGAGTCATGCGAGTCTGTTAAATGTCACAATAGTGGTGAAGGTTCAGGAATGGAATGTAACCGGGCGTCGAGGAAACAGCACGGGAATTCCGGCACGAACAAGCTTTTTTCCAACATTCCCTCCTGTTAGAGTCACGCAGACAGTGAGTGCCTTGCATTTACCATATGAAAGGAGGGAGGGGCGGAAAAAGGAGAGGCCTGCAAAAGAGTGAACGGAGGGCTGCGGTCCATAAGGCAGTAGTGAGGATATTGCGTCGGAGCTGCAGGGTGGGCCGCCGTGCAGTTACACTTTGTAAGGGCGCTGTGACTTACTGGGAATGGGTCTGTTGTCTCACCGCGCCATTGTTTTTAAAGCCAAAATACTGAAATTCGTTGAGTTTGAAGCTCTCTTATGATCTGAAAAAATCTAGTAAGTTTGTCACTTTTGGGAGAAACTTAGTTTGACCCTCATTTTCAGTAATTAAGAGTAGTGAAAATCTTAAAACACTAGCTATGAGTGTTATTTGAGCTGTCAAAATTAAGTTTCAATGACTGTTTTCAGTTAGGAAAAGTCTAGAATCCAAAAGCTTTGGTTCAGTTGTGAGAATTCTTGCCACTGATAAATTCACTAGGTTTTTCCAGATCACAGGAGAGCTTCAGGCCGCTAATGACTATATTCAATACATTTTATTCTTGGTTTTGATGAAAATCAAGCACCAAAATTTTGACCCGTAATGGGCTGGATTTCATTTCGATCATTTATTTCATATTTATTACAGTTTTTCAGGATGCAGGACCTTTTGGAATCTCTGACATACGATATTGCACCATATGTGCAATTGTTTAAGATTGATTAACCTTTGCTGAATTATAGACTATAATAAAATTACATTTAAAAACCCGAATCCTGCAATAAGTAACAGTTATCAGAGACATCATGCTGAACAGTCGTATCGAGATCGTTTTTGAATTAGAATCAAAGTGACACAATGAATTAGGGACCGGTCATCCATGCCAAGATCATATTTATCTTACCGCCTGTAGTCTTGCAAACTGGAAATTGATTGATTGATTGATTGATTGATTACTGAGTGACGCTCGAGTCTCATTACAACACTCCTTCTTAAACGGCCTCTAAAGTCGATTCTCAGACGGGACGTTGAACATCCAATGTTTAAAAACAAATCACTTGCTTTTGTTGACATCTTGCATTGTCACATGACCAATTTCATTCAAATAAAACAAAGTTGTGTGTACATGCGTAGTTAATCCTTCTATTTCGGCTCGTTTGCGCAGGTGCGGCTCGCTGATTGGCCGATAAACAAAAACAATGGGAATCGACTTTAGATGCCCTTTTAGCTTTTCCGGGGGGTATACTACGAAACTGTCTTTGCGATTAAGCCTGACCTCAGCACTGAGTAAAACCAGGAATCTCTTCAATTCAGGAACAAGGACTAAAGTAAAAGGAGCTGCTCCAGGTTTTACTTTAGCTTAAAGGTAGGCTTAGTCAAAAAGCCAGCTTTGTAGTATACCCCCCAGGAGTAAAAATGGTAGCATTTTGTTGCACACAACTTCCTTCGCCTTTAAGATATGCTTTAAGTCGGAGGAGAATAGACTCCCCCAACTTGGCTTCTTACCACTGAACTGACTGATGAACACTGGCCGCTATGCTTGTGACGAATTTTGACCAGCAGATGGTGACATAACCTACGTTTGAGACTTGCGGCGCACTAACATCCCGAGCGGAATGCTTGCATATGGAAGGAAGTTAGCCCATCACAACATATATAACGGAACTTTTCCCCAACATTCAGGGTCTCATTATGCAGTTGCCTCAGATTTTGCGTCTGCTGCCAAATTTAGCTTACGTGACGTAACCTTCATTCATCCACACTCAGTGATTGTGAATTGAAGGGCGTTGCCGGCCAGGTGTAGTAGGCTACCTGCAAAATGATAAAATACAGTAGGAATTCGCCCACAATATAAATTCCTTTGTTTGTAGGAACATATTTGGCAACAAATTTGCCTCATTTGATGCCGAGCATTTGTCGGAAATGGCTTTTTCACATTCAGCCTCATGCTTAAGAGATCGACTTGCTGCGTAAATCCTTGTAAGGTTTCGTGTTCATGTTCGGCCACGAAAGAAAAAAATGGCCATTGAGACGAAAATGGATTGGCACGTCAATAGCGTAGGCCTACATCTGCGACACTTCAGATGGGAAACGATTCATTAAAGCTTATAGTAAATATGGCCAACTGAAATATTGATGATATCACCCCTGCGCGACTTTGGTTGGGATTGGTTACAGAACTTCCTGGTAGTTAAGTCGTCGTGTTTCAAGGTGGAGAGAGTGTGAGACATGCTCGCAAACATTCGTTCCGCGGAGCTTCACTACTTCTCACCGGCATCATACACGATCTAACAACTGGGAGTGAAAGGATCATTTGACTTCTACTCAAATGGACACGCGAAACTGCTGGCAGTTGATTGTATTTTAGGCGTAATTAATCGCAATGGCCAATTACAGAAATTAAGGCACGCAAGCATGAGGGTAATATTAACTATCTGTAAGTAGACAGCCAAATTGACGCAAACGGTACAGTTCGCAGGATTAATAAAGTCAATTACTCAGCCGTGAAATATCCAGGGCAGCAAAGGAGAGACACTTTAAGTGGACATACACCCGGGGATTAAATCTGGAAAACACCGGCATTTGAAGACGACTGGATTCACGAATTGCTGAATTGTTGATGACTGGTGCAATTAGACGTATTTTGGACGAAGTAGCCTACTTATACGGCGAAATACAGCAATAACTCACAGGTAGGAAATGTTTAATGCGTCTGTATACTGCTTTGAACCTCAGCCTATGTGTTATAGCCCACTAGCCATTGTAGCGTTGCAGGGTTTCGATTAATGTCTGTAAGGCAGAAGTTAGAAAATGGTGCATTTCTGGTGTGTAACGCATAATTCAGACTTTAATGCGGCTGCTCAGTTCATTTCTGACTCACCGTAGGGGTGCCAGTTAAAGTGCATGAAGGGCAGCCACTGCTCCGCTGATGCGTTACGCAAATTTACGCCCTGTCGATTTTTTCCGTCGTCCGACAGTAATTCTATGTAAAGATATAACGTAGCGTCATTAAATTGAGGCACTCTTCGACTTCATTTTGAACGCGACTCTGTGAAATCCAATTGGCTACTGTATAGGAAAAGCTGGTGTGCGTGCCTTCATTAAGAAACTACATTCAAAGCACGCTTAATTTCTGTCCCACTGGGGAGATTCCACTTACTGTACATAGTGTTACTATGAGAGTCTTGATACGTGCATGTCGGTGGTCCACCGATTTAAAATCAGGCACTGCACGCCATCAAGGTCCCTTTCTCTTGCTGCACAGGGCTCTGATTTTCCCTCTGAAAACATAACGCGCCGGAGTGGTTCACCTGAAAGTGGCTTCAGTCCCAAACCACAGCTTTGGAATGTTAATTGTACTTAAGGCAGCGTAGCCTACGGCTGCGGAAAGGCGAGGGCAACCTTGTCCTTGGTCAGGTCGGCGGCGAGCACAAAGATATGGCGTGCAACTATTTTTTATTTGTATTGAAGTATATTTGAACCGGTGAACCCGGGACCTGAGTGTTTGTGGTTGTGGTCCTGAAAGGCTATACATTACTCTTGGGGGGGATGGTCAGGGTAAAAGAAGGCTCGACAGTAATTTGAATAGTTAGCGTTCATACACACATGGTTAAAACACTGCCCACTGATATGTGTTATTTTCCGCCATGTATTATGCCATGAGGTTTTTGCAGTGTACTTGTACATGGATAGACCCTCAATTTATTTCTCATGGTGATTAGTATGAGTAGTACTTTAAGTTTGAATGGGCAGCACTGTATGCTTGCCTCTATTGAAGAGGTAGTGCAGGGATCCTCGAGTCATGGTCTGAGAACTGCTGGTTTTCCACCCTCCCTTCACCTGGGAGTCAGAAGTAAAGATAGTCTGGCCCATCAGAAGCACTAATTGTTCAGTTGATTATTGGTTTACCTTGGAGCAAAGAATATTTCAGGATTCAGATTTGACCATTTCTGCCATAAGGTATCAGGTTGTGAGGGGACTAGAAATGAACAGGCGTTGCCAATTGTGCTTCAGTCTGTACTCTGAATTTGTTTAGAAATCTGGCAGAAGTAATTGGCGGCATTTCCCTTGGAAAGCTCCACACTTTTATTAATTAGCTAATTGCATTTTACCGGTCAGTCTGGCGCACCAAGCGGAAAACGTTTTCATTTACACGTTGAAGGTTTTTAACATAATTTTGTGTATTTAAGGACAAGTATTATCATTTATCTCTTCTAGATATAGTTTTCCACACGTTAATGTACTTCTGCAAATTTTTTTTGCTGAATGAAGGCTTATATTCTGGCAAACCTTTCTGTTCTGATTTGCAACTTTTTTGCCAGTTTATTTTGGCGACTACGCTCTCTCTACATTGGTCTTATCAGTTTTGAATTCCTCTGTTTTGTCTTGTGCTTTCCCTGTCTCAATGCTGCTCGGTTTCTTAATTAGAAAAGACAACTTTTTTTTAAAGGCATGGCCTGTTTGGGCTTCTGTGAAGTTTGAAGCACGTTTTTTTTCTACACTCTGGGCAATACATTTTTTGTGCTGTTCTTGCACCTGGATGCTTGATTTATGTACCCGCCGACAACTAGCTTATGTAACCACTTCACCATTTAGTTGATCTGCGTTTGACACGACAGATATCACCATCCACAGATCATTTGTTGACATAGCTTTGCCTTCAGTTTTGGCCTCAGTGAAGGAATGTTTGAAAAGCACACAGTATATACGTCGCTTTGGCTTTGCATATTGTGTTGGCTTTTTTGCCGCAAAGGTTGTTTGAAGGTCGTGTCCTCTCAGTCTAATCTGTCGCCTTCTCTTTCTCTTCCAGTGACACTGAATGGGTGTCAGGGTGCCCTCCTGACTCAATGTGACGATGCCAGTTTGTACTTGAAAACCTTTCTGAGAATTTATAATGTCAGAAATCAAATATAATGAAGTAGGGAAAAGGGGAGCAGCCTCTGATTGGCCACAGGTTTACGCGCTGTCCTGTGGGCAGGAATAAGATGTGCTTCACGTGATGTGAGGAATTCTCACTCTCCGGGAATAATGTCTCCTCTTCTCCTCTTAATGTTTGATTTCCCTTTTCAAATCTTTTCAATCTGCTTGAAAGCCAAAATGGTGATATAATTAGCTATATCAGTTGGCGAAGACTGATAAATTTTGTAGACTTTTTTTGTGTTAGCCTCAAGCCTGGCTGTAGACTATCATAGCTGGTTTTTTTTTTTGATGACCGACACACGGATAGAATTTTGGATTTCTCCTGCTTACCCCAGGCTGTCACTGAGAGGCTTGGATAAGAGCCAGTTGTTACACAGCTGATTTTAGCTTCAAATAAAACTGCCATGAATGATCAATGTGTTTAATATTCTCACCGTTTTCATGGTTTCCGCTGCTGGTACTGATATGTTTCGACAGATAGTTTGGCAGAATGGATTGAGTTTTTGAATCAACGTGTGCATTATAGTTTTTCTTTGCTCACTAATTTGCTCACACCATAGCTCGGGGATCTGTCCTATCCTTGGGTGAAGTGGTTGTTGACTCGTCTTATTCATAGTGGAGCTTTTGGCTGCAGTTCACACCTTTGGATTCCAACTAATCTGACGGTGAGGGTCATCCCTGTATTAGGTATAACATGACATAACATGAGTGGCGAGAACAGGCCGTTCAGCCCTACTGGCTCACCGTTTTCATATCACTACAGTGAACCTAATAATTCAGATACTTAAGGACTAAATGGTATCCAGCACTGCATCGAGCCTGGACTTGAAAACTCCCAGAGTTTCAGCCTCTACGACAGGGCTATTCAAACCTTATCCAGAAATGGCCGGCGTGGGTGCAGGCTTTCATTCCAACCAAGCAGTTACCAACCTGACACCACTAATCGACCCCAAGAGTCTTTGTTAATGAGCTTGATTAGTAGTATTCGGTGAGTAAGTACTTGGTTGGAATGAAAGCCTGCACCCACACCTTGCAGGATAATGTTGAATAGCCCTGTTCTATGATATGGCCGGACAAGCTGTTCTACGCTGTGATCACTGTCTACATGGAAAATACCAGACCCTCGGCACAACGGGATTGGCCATTCAGCTTCCCTGCCACTCTACCTGTTCTCACTCCTCAGTCCCCCTGCTGTGTGGAGATTTATATTCGGCAGACTGTAGAGTGTGCACTATTGATGCCGGCCGTCTGCAGGATCTGCACGGCTTATAGCATCGTGTAAAAGTGGACTCTAAGGTGAGCTGAGACGCTTCTCATTCTTTATTATATGCCAGCTGCAGGGCGTCTCGATTAAACTGCAAAGCACCTTTTAAAAGACAGGGAGAGAGCATGTGGGAAGCAATGGTGAGCATATATCTGCTAACTTGGCTCATTTTATCATCATTCTCACCCATTTGCTGTACAGGGGCCCTGTGCTGTACAGTGTGTAACATGCAATAGGCCATTTCATGCATCCTACTGCTGTTGTTTTCCACTTTCGTGTGTATTCGCTACCCCTGGGGAGATCGATAGGGAGGATGCACCTGTCATCCCTGCCTATTGGTGTCACTGTGGCAGGAAATGGGTCAGGGTTGGGGGCGGGGCCTGTGGGTGTCTCTTCCTGTGGGAACGACCGCGTCAAGGTCCGGCCTCAGCGCGCACGGTGCCGCTCGCCATGAGTGCTGTAGCAACTGTGCGATGACAGAGCAGGTTAAGGGGGTGGGGTGAGAGGTATTGAGAGATTCTCTGGAAGTATACTTCTCGTTTAATGTTGCGCTAATAGAACAAGGACACACCTGGTGTCATTGACTATGAATGGCGAATTCAGCCAACGTCCTTGTGAAATGTGTTGTGGCATGTGTTCTCTGAAGGTCTACCTGAGTGATTTGTTTATTTAGCATGTGCAGAGTAGGGAAATGCCCTGTGACTCAGACCTACCGAGCTGGAACTGATGGCTTGACTAGTGCAGTGTTTGACAAGAATGCAAGCAAGCTAAGCTCATTGGCTAATTTAAGGGCAATTTCACACTAACTTAGGCCATCCATGTCTCATGGGGTCAAAATTTGAAATGCATTTTGTCATTTTAATATCCACTAGAAGTAACATAACAGATCTTATATTTATGGAAAATTAATGTTAGCAAGCTATAGATGTTATGACAGTTTTGCAATGACAACAAAAAGTTGAGTTACTTGTGAAAAATGATTTATTCAAAAGACTGAGCACCTGAGTATATGGTATGTACCAACATGCTGTGGTTTGCTTATCTGTAATAACACCAGAGCATCAAAATTTGATACATGTAGACATGGAAGTATTTTTGTATCATAAACGATTGAGAAAATTTAGTTTTCAGCAAGTTTAGTCCATAAATTTTGAAAATGCTCATGCAGACTGTTAGAGTAGGAAAATTACACAATAACTTGCATTAGTGATGTCCAAAGCCAAACACCTGACCCATCTGTAGATGTTGGTGCTCCTACTTTTGTCATCGGCAAAATTGTTGGGCATCAATTGCCTTAACAACAATTTTAGGTAATTTATGTCAGAGTGGACATTTTTAGGACATTAGCAAGAATTATATAATAAACCTTTTGTTGGCTCATCTATATTACAGAGTAGGTTCACCAAATCATATTTTATGCAAATGCCAAGTATTGTTAATTAGGGAAAGAATTTTGCTTCCTTACCAAATGTAATAAAATATGTACAGGCGCTAATGTTATTCTTCCAAAACGGGCAAAACAAGTCGATATGGTCTACAACATCCCCCGCCAATCGTGCGCTTATTATTTTCGATCAAGGCCTTTATGGTCTGAAGCAACACACCAAATTTGGTTACTGTAGTATTTTCTGAGTAAAGCTGTCCCCTTTATCATGGATGGACGGACGGACGGAGGTCAAACCTACATCCCCCTCCCACTTTGTGTTGGCGGGGGATAATAATACTGCAAAGACCGTTCTCTTGCATCTCCTTAAAGTTACTAGTATTATCTCTAACATCAGAACCCTTAACTAAGGACTTGAATGTCATTAACACGGAATATTTGAGCATGCTCCATGTGTGTCGGAGTGGACAAACATTCATACCATCATCCATGGTATCTTCGACTTTGTCCGGAGATACAGTTATTTCATTAAACTGGCCATAGTGTCTTCAGCAACCTTGTGTTTTATCTCGAAGACTAAAATGTCCAAATATGGTCCTAAATTGCCAGTCCGACCCCTGTATTGCTGGCTATGGTCCATGGACCTGTGTCACGGAGACTGGTCATACGAGTGAAATAAAATTAGTTTTAATGTTTGGTACCTGAGAAATATGAAAATATGAGTAGTAATTGTTCAAAATATTGTGTCTGAGTGGTCAATCACTGAACATTGTGCTTGGCCTGCATGTAACAATGAAGCATGTGACCTTTCAGAAACTTAAAGTTACTAAAATTATTATTGCATATTTGCCTGTGTATGAAACAGAAAATGTCTTGTATTTAGCGGCTCTTTAGACACGCGACAAGCAGAAGAACAAATGTGTCGGTGAGGACACATTTGGACAGAAGATGTTTGGTACCTTGGCAACAAGTAGACGTATCAACCATGTAAAATATTGAACTTTTATTGAATATCTCTTCATAATGTCTGTTACAGTGGCTTGAAAAAGTATTCAGCCTCCTTGGAATTTTCCACATTTTGTCCCATTATGACCACAAACATTAATATATTTTATTGGAATTTTATGTGAAAGACCAACAAAAAGTGGCACACAATTGTGAAGTGGAATGGAAATGATAAATTATTAAAAAACATTTTTTTTAACAAATAAAAAAACTGAAAAGTGCAATGTGCAAAAGTATTCAGCTCCCTTTTCTCTGTCTGCAACCAATTGCCTTCAGAAGTTGCCTGATGATTGCTGAATGATTGAATGTTGACCTAATGACAAAATAGAGTCTAGCTGTGTGTAATTTAATCTCAGTACAAATACAGCTGTTTTGTGACGGCCTCAGAGGTTTGTTAAGAGAATATTGGGGAGCAAACAAGTCCAAGGAACTCACCAGACAGGTCAGGGATAAAGTTGTGGAGCAATTTAAAGCAGAGTTAGGCTATAAAAAGATTTCCCAAGCTTTGAACATCTCACAGAACACTGTTCAATTCATCTTTCGGAAATAGAAATCGAATGGCACAACTGCAAACCTACCAAGACACGGTCGTCCACCTAAACTTCCAGGCCGAACAAGGAGAGCACTGATCAGAGATGCAGCCAAGAGGCCCATAGTGACTCTGGACGAACTGCAGAGATCCACAGCTCAGTCGGGGGAATCTGTCCACAGGACAACGATTAGTCATGCACTGCACAAATCTGGCTTTTCTGGAAGAGTGGCAAGAAGAAAGCCATAGTTAAAAGAGAACCATAAAAAGTCCCGTTTGCAGTTTGCCAGAAGCCATGTGGGGGACACAGCAAACATGTGGAAAAAGATGCTCTGGTCAGATGAGACCAAAATTGAACTTTTTGGCCTAAATGCAAAACGCTATGTGTGGCGGAAAACTAACACTGCACATCACTCTGAACACACCATCCCCTCTGTCAAACTAACACTGCACATCACTCTGAACACACCATCCCCACTGTCAAACTAACACTGCACATCACTCTGAACACACCATCCCCACTGTCAAACAAACACTGCACATCACTCTGAACACACCATCCCCACTGTCAAACAAACACTGCACATCACTCTGAACACACCATCCCCACTGTCAAACAAACACTGCACATCACTCTGAACACACCATCCTCACTGTCAAACAAACACTGCACATCACTCTGAACACACCATCCCCACTGTCAAACAAACACTGCACATCACTCTGAACATACCATCCCCTCTGTCAAACAAACACAGCACATCACTCTGAACACACCATCCCCACTGTCAAACAAACACTGCACATCACTCTGAACACACCATCCCCTCTGTCAAACAAACACTGCACATCACTCTGAACACACCATCCCCACTGTCAAACAAACACTGCACATCACTCTGAACACACCATCCCCTCTGTCAAACAAACACTGCACATCACTCTGAACGCACCATCCCCACTGTCAAACTAACACTGCACATCACTCTGAACATACCATCCCCTCTGTCAAACTAACACTGCACATCACTCTGAACACACCATCCCCTCTGTCAAACTAACACTGCACATCACTCTGAACGCACCATCCCCACTGTCAAACAAACACTGCACATCACTCTGAACACACCATCCCCACTGTCAAACTAACACTGCACATCACTCTGAACACACCATCCCCTCTGTCAAACTAACACTGCACATCACTCTGAACACACCATCCCCTCTGTCAAACTAACACTGCACATCACTCTGAACACACCATCCCCTCTGTCAAACTAACACTGCACATCACTCTGAACGCACCATCCCCTCTGTCAAACTAACACTGAACATCACTCTGAACACACCATCCCCTCTGTCAAACTAACACTGCACATCACTCTGAACGCACCATCCCCTCTGTCAAACTAACACTGCACATCACTCTGAACATACCATCCCCTCTGTCAAACATGGCGGTAGCAGCATCATGCTCTGAGGGTGCTTCCTTCAGCAGGGACAGGGAAGATGGTCAGAGTTAATGGGAAGATGGATGGAGCCAAATGCAGGGCAATCTTGGAAGAAAACCTGTTGGAGTCTGCAAAAGACTTGAGACTGGGGCGGAGGTTCACCTTCCAGCAGGACAATGACCCTAAACATAAAGCCAGGGCAACAATAGAATGGTTTAACAAAACATATTCATGTGTTAGAACGGCCCAGTCAAAGTCCAGACCTTAAGCCAATTGGGAATCTGTGGCAAGATCTGAAAACTGCTGTTCACACACGCTTTCCATCTAATCTGACTGAGCTTGAGCTGTTTTGTAAAGATGAATAGGCAAAAATTTCAGTCTCTAGATGTGCAAAGCTGGTAGAGACATACCCCAAAAGACTTGCATCTCCAATTGCAGCGAAAGACGATTCCACAAAATATTGACTCGGGGGGGGGGGGGGGGGGGGCTGAATACCTTTGTACACCACACTTTTCACTTTTTTATTTGTAAAAAAAAAAAAAAATTAATCATGTATAATTTTCTTTCTACTTCACAATTGTGTTCCACTTTGTGTTGGTCTTAAATTCCAATAAAATATGTTTGTGGTCATAACGTGACAAAATGTGGAAAAGTTCAAGGGGTATGAATACTTTTGCAAGTATATATACATCCAAAATAATGGGCTTCCCCATTCTGTGGCAATAGGTAAAGACCAATGTGTCATGTTGGACGGAAAAGAATAGCTTAAAGTAAACAACATGAAAGGTTAATAAATAGGTGCTACGCACTCAAGGCAAATAGCTGTCATTGTCATGTCACCCAAATCTGTTAGTTGATAGAAAATGCATGTGGGCACGCACAAACAAGAGCTAGAACAGTTCGTGTAAAAAATACATTTTGAGACACAAAATTCAGTCCAATATTTGGACACATTTGGACATTGTAGAAAACGTACTCAGCCGAATTCGTTGAAACTTGGCATGATGATTGCTCATGAGGTGCTTTTCCATATACATATCAACATCTCCAGCCATACCCAGTATAAAGTAGGATTTACTGCTCATTTCTGAAGTATTGTTGATGGCATAAGTTAGCATAAAATTTCCCTTAAGTGGAAATAGTCCTTCATTATCGATCCACCTAATAATTTACTGACAGTTAGGGCTAGGCAGTATTGACTCAATTTAATATCACAATACTTTTGACCGAATGCCTTGATATTTTGATGAAATTGCAGGGATAACTGTGGATGCTGTCACAAGGTAAACAATGACATTTTTGGAGAATAGTCATTTGTAATGTGCATATAATTACAGAGTAGGTAAAGACAACAGCAATAGTCTAAGTTCAGATAACTGCATTTCTTAACTTTAATCCTGCCAGTTCAACCAGAAAGGATGCCACTTCTGTCATAATTGCGAGATTACGATATCCAAAATCCCAGACAATATCTTATCTTGTACCACAATATTGCCCAGCTCTACCTCCAGCCTGCTGAAATTGGGAGTGTCAGTCCGTCAGTATAACATCCGATTTTAAAATGGTTTGATACATCTTTGAGCGAATATTTCGGTCTGTGTGTACAGGATTTTTGTGTTCGTTTTTATGTAGGTTTGCGAATACGTGTGTATGTGTGTGTCTGAAGGTTTGTGAACTGGTGACACATTTTGGTCTATAACTTCTGTTGGCTGTAGCATTATGGCAGTCGTGTGATTTTTGGCTGTGGCTTTTCTGTGGGCTGGGGTACAGCCACGCCCTGATGCCTCGTATCATTAGACACAGCCTGCCCTTCCGGCCTTGTTATAGACTGTCTCCTGCTTCTCCTTTCCTCAGTTTAACTCTGAGTACGTCCCTGCGATATTTTTAAATTTACGCATTATTTTATGTAAAGTTCCGCGTGTAGAACTGATATATAAAAAAAAAAAAAATCACTCAGGCTGTCTTGTTTTCACAAATATGGCAGAGTTCAGCATTTTTGTTCCTTGAAAGACAAAAGAGTTGCTTTTGTTCATGAATTGCTCCACTGCTATTGAAATAGATTTTCTGTGCTGTGATTCTGGTGCCTCCCAACGGTCGTTACACATTTGCTGCTCTTATAAGTTTGGATGTATTGAAATGAACCACAAAGCGGCGCTTCCTGTCATGCAAATTTGCCCTTGTCTGGAAAGCTGCAGGTGCATTTTCTCGGCCTGGGTCGCGGCGGTCGGCCTACGTGTTTACACATTACACTGGAGACACTGGAGATTACCGTAGTTGCGTGCTGACTGGCTGTTTTGAAAATCTCCTACCTCGCCCCCTCCCCCGTCTGTGCTCAGTACGAGGTGACTGTGCGATTATCCTCTGTAATCTTGCCCAGTGCTCTATCAGTGAAAGGCAATGAGTAGTGTGGCCTGGGGAATCCCCCTCAATGTGCTCCTCATCCTTGGCTGAGCTGGCGCATCAGTTCTCACAGGCGCTATTGGGAGGGGGGTCAACTTTCTGAGAAGCTGATGGTCTTTTTTTTTTCTTTCACTTTCTCTAGTTTCTCTCTCCATTTCCTTCCTCCCGCCCCTTTTACTGTGTCTCTCTTGCCTTTCCCTCTCTACGTCCCTCCCTGGTTCATTGCTGTCAGTTCTCCCTCAGTGTATTCTTAGGTGTACAGCTTTGTAACTGTGTCTCCTCTTAAAAAGTAATATTGCTTGTGTTCAAACCACTTCCTATGGGTTATACTTTGTATTATGCCTCTCAAGACTTTGTGTTGAAAGTTACTGAGGCAAGTTTGTGGGGAAAAATGTGTTGTAAGGAGGCGTTGTTATTGTTTACCTGGCTCTTTGCTTGTCTGAAATGGCCTGTGTTGTGAAGGTGATCTTGTGCTAATGTAGCACAAAATGTGCTGTTTTGGCTAGAGTATCAATAGGGGCGTCTTCAGCCCATCAGATTACATTGAGTGGCAGTTTTCCCGTCCTTAATTACAGCCAAAATTACATCAGGTTAAATGTTATTAATTACACATTTAATTCATACATACTGGAGCATAGCTTCTCAAGGTCACATTTGATGGATTTTTCCTTTTGCGTAACATTTGTTTAAGGTACCTGGAGAATTTTTTGGGTTCCTAATGAAAATCTGATGTTCTGGTGACTGAATGAATCTTTTGGCAGAATTGTGTTGAGGTGATGAAGGAAATGCTGTTGACCTGAAACTACTGGAATAATAATCAAAAGACCAAGTGGAAGATAATATAGAAAAAATGAATGTTTGTGGCAAATGTAATTGATATACCTATTTCTATTTAAAAAAAGAAAAGTGTTGGGGGAAAAGTATGAGACCTCTGGGTACAGCTGGGGAAGCCCCTGTAAAACATGAAGTTCATGGACCTGGGTTTGTGGAAACTGTGATATTTGTCGAATTGATTCATAATCACATTTGTTATCTAATCTCAATAGAACTCTTTTGCTTGAAATGGACAATAAAATTATAAAGTTTCTGACCTTCTGATCTCATTCAACAAGGAGCGATGTGCTTTGCAAAACTGTTTCACAATATGGCGACTGCTAAAATGTGGACCGCCCAAGACCCCCTGACCTTCACAGTAAAACCCAGCTGTGTAGATGTGTTGTCGTTATCATTGTCATTAAACTGCACAAGACTGCTGAGCAGCTAGCTGTAAATTCTCTAAATACAGACGGCATTTGGCCGTAGTGTAGAATGAGAAAGAAATGTGTTTGTGCAGGTGTGTGAGATCTGACCTTTGCTCTGTCACGTTCTAGCCCTCCTGCCTAGCCAAGATGAAGGTGAGTTTCGGGCCTGGCCCTTGTTGGCATGTCGTGCGTGGTGCATGTAAACCTGTGTGCAGTGTGTGTCCTGACAGACAGACGGCTGGCCGAAACGGGCAGCGCATTAGCCGACCAATGCCTCCATTTCTTAGCCCAGCCCGGTCTAATTGAGATCAAAGGTCAATAATTAGTGTAGCCATTTTGGATGACTGCCTTCCATTTTGTTGCTGTCAGAGTTGCCCTGTTAAAATGCATCATTTTTACAAATTGAGAAACAAAAATGTAATCCTAAATTCCTAAAGGACATTTATATTTTAAATTTGTTATTTAGTAATTTAAGAATGACTATGAAAATTTTATCCTCATTTATCCTTGTGTCCCAAGAGAAATGCTATAGAGTTCCATAGTGACCTTTAAGAATCCAAAATGGCTGAATTTGCCATTGGACTTCATTTCATCTTACCGAGTAGATTCGGAGTGGGCATGATTATTAAAGAATGAAGTTTCTGAATTGAAAGGAGGTATACCCTTTTAAAATACTAATTCCCTTCATTGTTCATACATGTTTTGTTTGGAAAGTGGCCCTCCTTTCGGCCTGCTTGTAGATGTGGTGTTATTTTTGAGCAGCACTGAGGCTGAATAATGCTGCATTAGCTGTGTTGTTATAGCCGTGTTAGCTAACTGTGGAGCGGTACTGTGGAATCCCCCATTGTGGTAGGTCATGTAGGATAGTCAGTGCATATATTGGGCCTGTATTGTGGAGTAGTGTTTGATTGCATATATTGCTTGTGTGTGTGCGTGCGTGCGTGCGTGCGTGCGTGTGTGTGTGCGTGTGTTTGTCTGTCAAGGAGTGGTGAGTATGCTTCTCCCCTTTTTTACAACACCCAGTGCTGTGAAATCCATGTTAATAGTTAACTCACCACCTCGGTTGATTCTTGCATTGGCTGATTAGAGGCCGGAGCTAGAAGTGGCCTTAGCAGTGATAGAAGGAGGGGTGGGAAGGCATTGACTGCTGTACAGTGAGAGGCCTTTGCCGGACTTTAGATCCAAATCCCATGTTCATGAATGAATTCCTCTGGCCTGTTGATCAAGGGTCAGATTTCCATTTCCTACCTCTGCTAAAGCAATGTTTCCTGGATTGTTATGTCAGTGTTGTAACACAGCCAAACACAGGCGGTGTTGTCTTATGTTTACTGTGTACCATAGCCGCAAATGTATATCTGATCCCAGGTCAGACTTTGTGGCCATAAAGACGTCTCAGAGTCACAGTGCTCGTTTAGTGTCAGGTTTCTCTCGGGCTATTGGTGGCCAAATGAGGTGTCAGGAAACTACAAATGGACAAAGGTACGTCAAGCTATCAGTTACCCTCTGATTTAGTCCTATTGTTCCTCACTGTCTGCAGGTTGATGATTGACAGCTCAAGTCAGCTTCACCCACTGTGGAGCTTAGAAAGTGTTCGCTCACGTTTTCACATGTACCAAAGCCATAGACTGGCATAGACATTTATGAGCTTGTAAAGGCCAGCTCAGCCTATATATGCTGGCCTGAAGAGCCCCTTACTGTTGGCATACTGACCTGGGATCCGGTGTTTGCTGTTCTAATCCATTGTGAGTTTAATCACCAAAGCGTCTCGTTCAAGTCAGCATTCCAAGTCCAACACGCCATATAGATGTGAACTGATGCAGATATGAATCTTGCGCCTGTTAACTTATAACAGATGCAACTGTGATGTGATCAGGGGCATTATTTATTCAAATTTGTGCAGATTTCGTACCTAAATATTGCATATGGCATATTGCAGAAAATTACTTAATTTATAAACCTGTGGGTTAAATAAACTGCATACAATTTTCATTTATCTTATCAGGATAAACTTAAAATTTGATATGTGATTAATCTTATTAATTTTTCCTTTTTTAATGTCAAGTTTGTTTGTATAAATCGGGAATCTGCAAATAAAGTGACGTACGCATCTTTTCTGTGCCTACGCATTGTTTATAAATGAGGCTCCAGAACAGTTACTGGTGGTAGGAGGTTTGATTAGATCAGTATTCTGTAGTGGCCGTGGATGAACAGATGAACTAGCTGTTGGCTGGAGTTATTTTAAATGCCTGGAAAAGCACAGTTGGCCCTGAAGGGCCGGACTGGAAGGCTTAAGGGCGGAATCCCGCTGGAATTCCCTCAGATAGGATTTTGGAATTCTGCCACAATACTCTTCAGTTTTGCTCTCCTGCAATTTATTAATCAAACTATCGATTTCTTCCTGCCTTAGAACAGCAGATCTTCACAGAATGCAGAGTTAAATAGATACTAATGCACTCGCATGTGCGCTTGCACACACACACACACACACACACAGACACAGAGTCTGCCCTCGTCCTTCCAATGCAGAGATATGGACATTAGTGCACTATTCTATGTGACGGGTGCACACGTACACACACACACACACGTACACACGTACACACACATTCACAAACATTCATACTGTCTTGGGAAAAACAGGTGGGCCCAGCCCTGAATGCAAAACATTAAGCTTTTAATGGTCTTAACAACACACCATTGGTCAGAAAATTAGCAAGAATTACACAAATGCACTCCTGAGACCTTCTGCGCCACCATGTGCCTATAAAGATTTTTGCAGTGAACTGTTAGGGGAAAAAGCTGGAAACTGCCTTGCTATGAGACTCTGCTACTTCACTGAAAAGTCGATTAATGCTTTGGATTACTATTGCAGAGGTGCTTGCTTCTCATAATCGTCATGTTTTATTCTGAAGCAGAATGATAGGCTGAAGTTTACATGTTTAAATATCTAAGCCCATGAAACATATGGACCCACAAGTACGTCAAATCCTGCTGCTGTATTCAAACCTGTGGAACTTTAGGCCCATTTTAAATCCTAGTGAAGATCCCGAGGTTTCCAACAATCCCAAATATGTCCAGCAAAATTACAGGGCAATGTGTATAAAATGATGTAGAAGATGTAGATATTTACCTTTTCATGCAATGCTGTGGCCATAAAAACATGATGTCCTTTCTTCGAATATTTCACTTAGTATAAGTGCGATGTATCTTCAGTGAAATGCTGCAACCAGCAGGTACAGAATATGTACGCAACATTGTCTAACAACATTTGACTTTTTCTGACTTTGAACCTACTTAAGTAGAGTTTAAGGGGTTCAAGAAATCTTAGGGACAAGCTATGTTATTCAGTTAGTGAATCTGGTGGTTTAATTATTGCTAATGTCCTGGCCAATATTTTGTTGTTAAGACCAATTAAAGCTTCATATTTTGTAATTTGGGGCTTGGCCCATTTCTTTGCCTTGGAGTTTACACACATACGCACGCGCACACATACACGCATGGACGCACTTGCAAACGCGCTCGCGCAAGCACACACACACACACACACACACACACACACACACACACACACACAGGAACAGGCCTGAGCTGTAGTGTTTACACAGTAACATCTGTCTCTTCAGTCTGCCTCTAACAGCAGGATGCAGGCAGGGATGAACACGGGGATATCATGAGGCCATGACGCACTGAGTGCTCCCGCCTCTGAGCCACCGAATCTCTCACATCCATCCCCCTGAGGATGTTGGATCAGCTGACCTCAGAAATGGCCACACTTTAGCTTGCGGACCGTGAACTCAGAAAATAATCCATCATTGTCATTAGATGGTCTGCCCCTTGGAACAGTGACTTGTCAAGGCTAGTTGGAAGTTAAACAGTGACCATTGCTCGTTAATCATTGGTCCGGCTTGTCAGTATAACAAACGCAGACAGATTACTCCCAAATTTGTACATGGAATTTTAAATCCTGAAAAGTTTCCTTGCCTGGCATGATGCCTGCTATGGAAATTGTACCAAAACAGGAAGGTTCTTGTTTTTAAACTAGCTGAATGCCATTATTGTATTTTACTGAAGTGCAGTCAATGGAACATGGCCATCTCTGCAGACAGGGCTGATCTTTATATCTTGCAGATATGGTATGTAGGTGCAGCTATCATTATGGCATGTGTATTTGAAAAGAAGTAAAGTGAATCCCCTGCACTTCAATGGAGGACCGGCGGTTGTGCCACACCTGCGTTTGCACACTGTGCGTGTGGGAAGCCTGTTGGGTTCGAGCTTTTCCTCCGCCTTTCTGCGGCCCTCAGGAGAAATAATCCCAGTGCTTTGATCCTTCAGAAGAGTGATGACGGTATTATTCGGGTCCGTGATAAAAGCGAACCATGACCAGCTCCACATCTGCTCTATGTCCACTGACCTCCCTCTGGTTCCATAATAATAAATAAGAGCTCAGCACACGTACGGGGCACATGATACATTTTTTTAATGCTGCTTGCGCACTGTTTGGCGGTAAACACTTTTTAAAAGGAGCTCTCTTGAATTCAGTTTTTTAATTGCTTTTATTTTATTTGTATTATTCTATCCGTTTCTTCGTTCTTTTAGATGATGAAAACCTATGGCATGTGCCCCAAATGCAGAATTTTCTAGAAAATCGTTGCTCCGCCAAGTGGCAGTAGCCATGCAGTTGTGTGATTGGCTTGTTCTGCTCTCCAAGGCCCAGAATGGCCGAGCGTGTTTACTGTCACGGCGGTGGCTAAGCTTATGTCCTTTATTCCTTCATGTGAATCCCCATCAGCTGCCGCAAATGCAGCAGCTACTCTTCCTGGGGTCCACATGCTACAATCCTTGGTGTGGAGACGCACTGTGTTCTGGAGCTTCTCTCTTGATGTGAAATGCTAGCACTAGCCGCCATATTCTAGCGCTCAGGAGATGCCAGCAAGGAGATAAGGGGAACCGGTACGGAGCTCAGACAAGCCTGGCGTGTCGGGACAAAGGTGAGAAGGTAGGACTGTGCCAACAAGCATATTTGATACGAACTAAACATGCCACCTTATATTACGCGGAACACACACACACACACACACACGCAAGCAAAACTTGGCATCATGGTACACACTGAATTTTTTTGTCTTCGTTTTTGTGTTCTTACACACTACCTCCAAGGCCTACTGACGCACTTCAGGCAGGTATCTCCAGAAAAAATTTTTTTCATATATTTTTATTTCCCTTATATTCAACATAGCTTTTCACCCGAGTGTGGAATATATCTGGACCCATTTTATCATTGTAATGCCATCCATCATTTTGGGAGAACGCCCATGGAAACATGCACCTGCTCTTTTTTGGGCAGTGTTAGAAGCCCCTGATCTATACCATATTTGCCTGACTACTTCCAAGCCTGAATGTGGAATCTTTCTCTGACTTTAACACATTTTCCACACGTGCGTGCTCTTTTGCCCGAAAATGGATGCTGTACTCATACTTGGGTCTTCATCTCCTTTGGCAATGTAGGAGCTGATAATGCCACTGCGCTGTCAAAGCTGAGCATTTAAAACATTCAAGGTGTGTACCACCAGACTGCTGTTTGCGAAGCTATTGCTTACCATGCATAACTGCTTGATATTTCCTTAGCCATGAGAGGTTGAAATCTATGCTTTCTCGGAGCATGTCATTGGACTGTTGCGTTTACCAAGCTATCACTAAGGAAGTGTATTTGTTTGACTGTTCCTTACTCATTTGATGCTGAAGTGTGACTTGACTTTCCTTTGTTGTTCCACCTGACTACTGCTATGGCCAAACCGTAGCTAACGGCCTGCAGTTGTTACCTGCCGAAATTTGAAATTTTGAAAACCATACTAGTCCATTGAGTTTGTTTGTTTGTTTGCTGGCTTGCTTGTGTCTATTCTATAAATTTCAGTTGAACATCATTCCCCACGAAACTAAACATGCGAGTTGACTATGGTCCACAATAGAAGAAGTCCACTATTGTTTTTCATGGTAGTGGGACAAAGTTCAACAAATATAGGCTCAAAGGTCAAAATGAGTTTTTTTTCTGATAACTTCCCTCAGAATCGTCCAGGTTAGCCCAGAAATAAAAGTAATTTGATTATCCTTTATGCTGCACAGATTGATGTGAAACTTGGCCGTAACATTAGTTGAGTAGTCAAGTTGAGTAGAAAATTTTCGAATGTCCACAAAATTGTCAGTATTGAGCAGACTCTCTTCAAATATATTGCATGAAATTTTATCATGGATATATTAATGTCCTTGAAATATGGCTTTTGTCCATTCATTAACTTCTCGTTTCCACGACAACAAAATTTTCCCATGGGAAATTAGCTGATTTCAATCATTTTTCAGTAAAGCCACAATTCAGGAGATGTTTGGATATAAATTGGATGACAGATAGGCATCGGTCAAAGCAAAAAAAAAAAAAGGCGAGCGACCTGGTGACCATGTGCATTTCCTCCTTGTCTCCCCTGTACATTTCTCCCTGATACACTCCTCCCTCCCACCCATCTGTCCATATTTCTCTCCCTCTGGGAAAGGTTGCCCTCACTGCACATTCCTCTGAATTTTGGATGTGTGCGCGCTATGAGAGCAATGTCTGGAATGGGAGGGTGTGCTGCTTGGATGAGCTGGTCCGTATTGTGCTGTAATGGCCACTGACCTGTCAGCCATTAGCCGCTAATTCTGCCCCATGACCCTGATCGGAGCGGCTTGCTTTTCAAAAAAAGTTAAATTAAATTAAAAAAAAAAAAACCTTATCTTTGAGTGTGACTATAGCTGTGTACGTGTGTGTGTGTGCGTGCGTGCATGCGTGTACGTGTATGCGTTTGTGTATGTTCGTGGGTGTGTGCACATGTGAGCATTTTCTACCCTGTCTTCGTCAAATACTTGTGCACATGACTCAGTTTACTGTTTTATGTAGGTGTTTGTGAAGAATAATGGGTTTGTGTAGTGTAATAGTCTTGTGTGGCGTAATTACTGTATCTCAAGAGGTTTTGTTTAGACTTTAGCCCACAGATAGTCTCTTCGGCTGTGTGGAAAGCGCTCACTCTTGTTCTAGTTCCTTAGTCTGGGAACTCTGTGTGGAATGACCCGCTAGCTTTTGGTCAAGGTTAGTTTTTAGGGCCCTGCCACTAAATGTTTGTGGACAAAATTGTTCAAGCATAAACCTTTTATAAATATTGATACTTGAACCTTTTATAACCCTTTAATCTGTGTCTAATCTATGTAAATGTGAGCACCTGTTTGTCTACGCTGTGAGTGTGCGTGTGTCTTTGTTTGTGTGTTTGTGTGCGTGTGTGTGTGTGTATGTTTGAACGTGCTTGTATGTGTCCGTGTGTGTGTGTGCATATATTGCCCATTGCTCCCATGTGCTGTCTGGTTATTGCCATTTGAGTCATTGCCAAAGGCTCTTGCACCTGTTGCCTTCGAGTACCTTTCTCTACCATGTCCCTCCTCAATATTTAATGCTGCCAGTTCTGTGTATGTGGACTGCACTCTTAATTACACCGCGTGAAAGTGCACTTGTACCTGCTTACTTTCTCCAGTACACTAATTTGGCACACTCATTTGAAGCCTGATTTTGTCTACAGGTTTGTGTTTGTTGTTCAGAGCATCTTTTTTTCAGGGCTATAATCTTTGGTACTCATGCAGGGTTCCCTGGGATGTCACGGCGAGGATGTTAAGGGAGGTTTTCTGATTTTGCTGTAGCAGTTTGCAAATCCCTAAAGCACTTGTTCAGTTTAATGTTGTCTCTTAAATGGAGGGAACAACATAAGTAAAATGAGTGGAGTGATAGAAATATCTTTGAAAATATTTTACATCCAGTTTTTTAAATGACAATGAAATGTACAATCTGAGTAAAAAACTTAAGGGCTTTCTTCTCAGCTAGGATACAGGGCCCCCTAAATAAACGGGGAAAGCCTCAGTTTTTTGGGGGAAACTACCACATCCTTCCACAACAGAGAAAGGAGAAAGGCATGCAAGTACCCCTTTAAGGGCTTCCTTATGGGGGCGATGCCCTAGGGGAAGGCCCTTTCTCTGGGGAAAATCCCTGCAGACTGTGGGCTGAGCTGTCCTTTCCACACTGGCCTGACCTCGCCTTATATGGGCGTATGGGTATGAGGGGGCCCAGGTGGGAGGGGCTAACAAAGACATTGTATTGCTTAAAGATGTTACTCAAGCTAGTGCTGGGCTGTGAGAAAAAGGATAAGGGAGTGGGAGAAACCGGAAGTGTTGGATGATTGATTTTGGTTCCTCTGCTGCAAGTCCCATCTCCTTGGGGTTCATGAGAGCTATTCCGCTCTTCATTGCTGAGGGTGAATTGACATGTAAACGCATTCCGTACTTGGGTTTAGTACAACCCTGTGTTTTGGATATGTTTTGAAAACACAGTATCTTTCTATAATTTTAAAATTTCATTTTAAAGTAAAAAAGTTTTTTAATTGGCATGCTTAGAATTTGGTGGTTCATGTAAGAGTAAAAGGCATAAATATATTTTTGCTTGTGAATTGAATTCCAGCCTTTGAGTATATTTTATGATTGAATTGTGAAATTGGATGTGACGTTTATTGGATTGGTTCACACTGTTTTGCCTTGGAGGAAGGTGATGTATCTTCTCTGATGAGCGGTAGCATGCAGATAATGAATTAAACACAGCACTTAAAGTCATGTACTGTCATGCCCGAGCCAGCTGACAGGAGAGCAGTTGTATTATTCTGTTAACATGAAACCTTCATTATTCACACAACCACCTCCACACACACACACACACACACACACACACACACACACACACATATGAACTAGTCTACACATACACACATGATTTATGTACTCTCACACTTATACCCAAATAAAAGCACTCCAATTCACACAGGCATGCACGTGCGCACACAAACACTTGCACACTCTCATATACACAAACACCCACTCATATTCACACACATTCACACACACAAACACTTGCGCTTTCGCACTTTATTACACGAACGCGCTCGCGCGCACACACACACACGCTCACTAAATGCTCAGTTTTGGGCCCTGTACAGCGCTCAAGAATCACATGACTCATCCTACTCACTGTAGAACATGGTCATTGAGCATGTTAAAGACTACTCAGTTTTCATGCTCGAATCTTTTAATGAACGGTTGTATATCTTCGAAATAATAATTTGAAATAAACAGCGCGGGAGTAAAGGATGTTTCCTAACTTTGTATTTCAAACTGTGGAGCATCTGCGTGAGTGAAAAATCTGGGGAAGGTTAGTACCCTCAGGCAGCGATTATTTCTGATGGATTCATTGCCGAATTCCACGTGTACAGTACCTGGATTCCTTTGGTTTACGTAATTCAATTTTAACTCAGAGGCATTGACATAACTGCCCGTTCCTTTCCCATGTAAATAAAAAAAAAGTATATTGACGTTACTTTGTATTTCCTGGCACGGTGGCCCGTAGCGGAGTGTAGCGATGAAGTTGATCTTCGTAGTCACTCCCAAATTAGCTCTCACTGTGGCGATGCTGCTTTCAACTCGGGGTAATGAGACTGGCATGCCCTCAGATAATCAGTTCCGTGACGAAGGCACAGTGCCAAGAAGTTTAGTCTTTTAGCCTCGTTTAAGAAAAAGTACTGGGTGGATCTTTCTGGAATGCAGTCAGTTAATGCACACGGCTGCTAGGAGGAGTGCGGGCTATAGAAGGTGCATTTGTCCGGGTGACGGCTCGCGGTGGAATGCCACGCATTTCCTGAGGTTTAGCATTAGCCTCAGCGTGGGCATGCTGAGGGCCGCTGGAATGCCGTTTGGGTAAATGTGGATCGGCTCAAAGCCGCTTCGCTTCAGTCAGTTGTCACAGCCCAGCTGGGTCGGTCTGTCAGATAGACGGGTGTGTTTTACTGCCGTCGCGTATTACAACTGCTGAACCGCTCACATCCAGCTGTTGTGCTGTCAGTCAAGTTCACAGCGCCGATTTACGAAATTCGAAAAATTTATTAGGGGATCCGTTTCAAATATTTCCTTCAGCTATGATTAAAAGTTAAGAGGATTTATTAAAAATTTTTGATTAATAGGATCTATGTTCCTACGTAATAGATTTGTATGCGCGTATTCCAGCTTGGAAAGATGGGTAGAAACGTCGGTTGATAGATATCTGATGTAAAATTAGTTCAATTCGAATTGGCGCGATAACTTTCCCTCCTAAATCTTCTAAAAATAATCCCAGAAATCCTTTCAATGAAATTTCAGAGATGAATTAGGTTTCTGGATTATTTGGATTTAGCGTAGATATGATGGTTTGAACAGTTTTTGTGGGCCCCCTTAGTTTTTCCTGCCGTGAACACAAAAGAGTTCTGTTCAGCCCCAGTGGATGACCATATGGAACAATTAGGGAGCGTCTAGAAGCACACGCGCAGGCATGCTGGAGAAGGGTGTGTTTGTAGGCGGGGCAGTAGAGAGTGTCCTGTCCGCGAGAGGGAGTTCCGGGCTGCGTTCCAATCCAAAAAAAATGCTTGTTATGTTCACTCGCCCTCCAATCGAGGGGGGAATCCCCAAAAAATCCCGGATGTAAGATTGCTGCCACTTGTAGGGTCGTTCCAATCCAGTTTTGTGGAGGGAAGGGCGCATTTTCATTTGCTCAAGCCCTCGATTATTCTCCCTCAAACGAAGCCAACAGCGAAAATCCCTCCGAGCTTTGATATTGCCCAGAATGCTTTGCTCATTCTCTCTCGGTCCAAATCTCTCATCCGCCATTTTTTTCAGATGGCAAAAGGAGGAATTGTGGCAGGGAAATTACCATACAAAATTAAGATTTGTGTTCGAGTATTGTGCAATTTATGACAGAGTTAAATGCAAATGGCGAAGTTTGGGGGTGAGGGGCATCGGTTTCGCATTATTTTAAAGCATTTGTGACTTAACGTTCATTTTTGCTGTAGCTAGTCTATATCCGCGAGGACTGTTGCGGAGCTAAAAGCCACTTTCACACTGGACGCGAAGCAAATTTTTCGCGCGACAGATTACATTCAAATGTAAAGACGCGAAATGCATCCATCGCACTGATCATGCAACCTGTCTGCGAAAAATTCGTTTCGCGTCCGGGGTGAAAGCAGCTTTATTTTCCCATTAAACAGTCTCACGTGCCGCAGCAGTCAAACAAGCACGCTGTCTTCTACTTGCCACGAACACGCTTCCGTGTGAACTGTATAAGGTAGAACGTACACAATAGATATATCTATGGAACGTACAGGCAACTAACTCACTCGGCTCCATGGCAACGCAAACTTCCGCTGGCTTGTTGACAGATGTAGAAGTGCGGAAAAAACGCGGCGATGGTCGTTCCCCTCTAAGTCCCCTCTATTGCTCTCCCTCGCGCGGGAAGGGCTTACTCGCCTGCTACGTCATTCGGAGGGCTGAATGAAGGGAGTTTCTTATTTCGGATTGGAACGCAGCCCCGGACCTTCTCGGAGATGGGCTGTCCTGTTGCGCGCCAGTGTTAAAGGGATTTGCGAGCCGATTGGTTCGCTATAGCTGGCTGTGGTCTGTCCTCTCAGCATGGAAAAGCTGACTCTTTCCCCCTGTACAATCAGCCCAAGACAGAGGTGACTCACACAAACTGGGAGGAGGAAGGGGCTTGGGTCAAGTTTGTAACTAGTGCTGTGCCCCCCCCCCCCCCCACTCCGCCTTCTCTCTCTCTCTCTCTCTCACCCTCTCTCTCCTCTCCCACTTCCTCAGTCCCTTTTCCTCCTTTCCTTCTTTCCTCCCTCCTTTCAGCATCTGCGTTAACTTTGATCTTCTTCTGCCAAATCACTGAAGGGATCACTGTGAAATTTGGTGGAAAGCCGAGGTACATATGGATTTACAGATTAACATTTGTTGGATTGGTGTAAATTTGTCCATAGGTGGCGCTATAGTAAACACATGGTCTTAACTCCTAAACCATTTGTCCGATCAGCTTGAAATTGTGCTTCATGTTCTTCGGGGTTGCTATGATAATCTATTCAAACGAAAGGATAAATTAAGCAACATGGCCGACATCAGCCAATCAAATTTCCGTAGCCATTATACTCACTTTAGCTGTCACCTATCATTATAAAACTTTATATTCTTGTTATGTAACATGGATGCTTCGTGAAGGTTGCCATGAAGATCTTAACAAAGTGATAGTTCAAACAAGATGGCTGACATCAGCCAATTAAAATTCATTAGCCTCTATACTCACTTTAACTGTCATCAATCATGAAACTTTTTTCTATTGTTAAAAATGTGTAAAAGCGCTGTCATATTGCAAGTTACTTTGATTAGCCTGATGGTGGTGCTGTCGAGAGGGACAAGTTGGATCTTGTAGTTACTGCTTGCAGTTATATTTTTTTTTTCTACCAACACACATTACAAAAGGTGTCTTCATTGTCCCAATGTTGCACCCAAGCATAAAAAATCCTGCAGTTGGGTGCTTACATAACACTAAAGCCTGAAATAAACCAAGTGAACTACAGTGCTCATGGCACTATTTTTTCCTCTCTGCTTTTATCTCCCTTTCTCAATCCTCCTTTCTCTCCTCTTTCTCCTTCACTCTTCCTCTCCCTCCTTTTCCTCCCTCACTTTTCCTCTCACTGGCCCTCATTTATCAAACGTGTGTACACCAAAAAAATGGGTGTACGCCAAATCTCCTGCAAGGATCGGCATTTATCAATCTGAACGTGATCGAACGGTCCGCAAAAATCTCACGCCAGGTGTGACCAGGTGTACACAGATTAGAAAGCAGCGAACAACATGCAGGAACGAGTGTTGCTGTCAAAATGAGTTATACACCATATGCAGCGATGCGGACATCATGCTGTTGTTGCTCCTATAGTAAAGCGAATAAATAGGCTCAATAGATAAATAGGCTAAATGAATGAATGAATAAATAGATAAATAAGACGCCTGTGTTGAGAAATTAATTAAACTTATATTTTGAGACAGCCAGCTTGTCAGGCCAGACGACTGACAATTAGGCTGCAATCAATTTGATTAAGCGCAATGCGTGGCTTGGCAGATAAGCATTGTGGTATGTCAGATGGTCAACCAGTCTGAACAACAAAAGAAACGAAACGTAATTAAAGGCAGACTATTTGCACGTAATTAGTTTAGGAAATCATATTACTGGGCTCCCTTTCTGCTACTCTTAAGGCTTCCAAATAAAATAATTTAGTTTTTCCCCACCTCGGACATGATAATTTATATTTCCCACTCAGTGAAGTCCTTTCTTCTTTGTGAACTTTTGAGAGTCCATGTCGAAAAGTGGGCAGGACTATGCCTCCCGGAGCATGAATTTATAGGGGCGTCATGTAAATTACGATGGTTTCAGCCGCCAGATTTATCAACGCCACGCCAGTTCTACACCGAAATCAGCGACATACACACTTTTAGTAAATCCGATGTGACACCTGGCGAACGGTGATATTTGCACCAGAATCTACACCAGATCCTACACAAGTTTGATAAATGAGGGCCCCTGTGTCTGCCTCTCTTTCTTGGTCAGGTTGCCAAATCCTGCACACTGCACTTACATTTCTTTCCTCTGACATCACTGGGCCCTTTGCATTTTTCCCTCTTTGAGTGTACTGCTCTTCTCAGGCCGTCGCCTTGCCACACACCTCCTGCATTTTTCTGCACACTGTCTTTCTCCACATCGCACCATTATTTACATCTTATCCCCCTGTGCCGGTTGACTACTTCAAGTCCTCTTCATCTGTAGTGCCACATTAGCTCCGCCAACAAAGTTGAATGGAGATTATGTTTTTGTCCCCATCAATTTGTCTATCTATCTCTGGAATACCGAAAAGGTTTTGGATTAATTTTGATGAAACTTTGTGGTAAGGTTATTTATGACGACATTATGAGGCGTTTTTAGTTTCTCAGCTCAAGGTCAAGTCGATGGCCTCATGCGAGAAAGGCATAAGTGACATTTTACAAATTTTAGAGGAGAGCCAAAAAACCGCCACAGCACCACCTGTTAGCTATACGCTGAACTATCCATGATGGAAGTATAGTGCCTTGCTAACCTACTGTGATGCCTACTGGACATTTTCATAAATTTTGGTAATTTGGGAGATAATTGGCAAAGTGCACTTAAGCCCATTTAGCATGGGCGAAGATGACCATTTCGATCACTGCTGCACCAATGTTAAAAAGGCGTTTTTACCCCTCTAGGATAGGAATTTAGATTCCGGACTTGGTCAAGAGATGGTCTCAGTTATTCCAAAACAACCAAAAGTAATTTTCGACCGAAGTGTCACTTATGCCCTTCTTGCATGAGGCCATCGAAATGTCTTGGTCACTATTGCGGGAAAGGTAAAAAATGATGGTGCAGGTGGAGTTATGCGCTCTATTGACTGCCTTTCTAGTTTTACATATTTGTTTAAAGATCTGTCTCTCTCGTGACATTCATCTTATTCCTCTGTGCGTGCTGTATGATGCTGTCTATCCCTTGCGGGTCATCACTGAGTCGACTGTTGCAAATTTAAGATTCAACAGTTGTTCCTATGACCACAGCTCATATTGCGCATCACTTTTGATAAAGACGGTCAGCCAAATACATCTAACATGCAGAAATGAGCTTAACATTTCATCGTTCATCCCTTAACTACAGCTGCTGGTTTGTACTCTTCATGCTCTCAAACACCGGATATTTTCAGCACTTGGAAGAAAGAATCGTTTATAAGCAGTTGCTCATAATGTTTTCTTCCTGCCCAAACGCACTGACAGGGACATCCTTGTTTACTAGCCTCCGCGGGGAAAGAAAGGGGGGGATTGTGTTCGGCTGATCTGAGTGCGTGTATCTGATGTGGCTTCGTCACTGCAGATCTCCACACTCCAGAGAGCTGAGCATGAATTCTCCTGGTTGTACATTTTTGGTTTTGTTTGTGTGGGGACCCGAGAGGGTAGCATATGGATGAGCAATGAATGTATGATGGCTCATCTCCCACTGAGTGAATTCTGGTGCTTGGCCATGAGCACTGGCGACCCCAGCCTTTTAAACCCTCCCCTGATGGCTGTACTGCACACAGCACTGAGTCAGTCTTTGCCAGAGGTTATTCAACCCAAACCTGAAAGGGCTGGTGTGGGAGCAGGCTTTCTTTCTTGGGCCTGTGTTCATTAAGCCCCAAAAACCTCTGCTTCACGTCTCATCACATTTTCTAATCTCAAGAACATTGATATTAATACTCTCTCTCATGGTATTAACTCTCTCCCTTCATTTTATTCTCTCTCCTCCCCTGATGATCTGGTCTGTCACTACTGGTCTTCACCATCTTAACTCCCTCGCCCCTCTGAAAACTCGCTCTGCCTGAATTTCCCGTTCTCCTCCCTGGTTCACACCTGCTTTACGCCAACTAAAGGCTAAAGTCGCCGGCTGGAACGTCTTTATAAGAAAACTGGACTTAACGGTGCATAAAGAAATGCTCAATAACCATATTCTCACGTACAACGGTGCCCTCTTCTCTGCTAAATCCTCATATTATTCTGCTCTCATAACGTCAGGTGATGGCACCACACGATCACTTTTCTCTCTGGTCAACAAGATCCGACATCCCCCTGACCTTCTGACCTCTCACTTTTCCTCTACTGCGCTCTGTAATTCCTTAATGTCCTTTTTTTATTGCCAAAGTAGACAAGATCCACCAACTATTGTCCCCGATCACTCCTAATTGCACCTACCCCTGGCCCTCCCCTCCACTTTCACTCACTCATTTTCATGCTTCGATCTTCCCTCTGAAACGGAAATCTCAGCTGTCATTAGAAAATCCAAGCCTGCTACCTGCCATCTTGACCCTCTCCCTTCCTTGTGAAGGACTGCCTTCCTTTCCTTGCTTATCTGATCACCAATATCATTCACTCCTCCCTTTCCTTTGGTGGTGTTTCCTATTCTTTCAAATCAGCTTCGATTACTCCCATTCTCAAAAAAACTTTGTACTCACCCTATTAATTTCTAGTGTTATGCTGATACCGATACCAGTAGTGGGTATCTGCCTGATACCTCGTTAATATACTCGTACTCGTTGACACATCTACCGATACCACACACGGATACCACTTAATGTAAGACGCAAGGTAACTGCCTGCTCACGGTTGCATAGGGTACAGTATGTTGTACTATCTGACTCAGCAAGTTAGAAATAATAAGAGAAAAAGAGCTTTATAGGCCTAGTCATCACCTCACATGCAGGCATGCACGCATACACACCAGAGGTGTATAGCAATGAAGTACATGTATTTCGTCACAGTACTTAAGTAGTTTTTTTGAGGATTTGTGCTTGAGGTTTTTTTTTTTACCGGGGCTTTTACTGTACTACATTTAAAAGATAAAAAGTCGGCCTATACTTTTACTTTGTCACTTAGACACTGGCCACTTCGTTACCCGTTACAAATTACAATATGAATGTAATTCATCATTCAAGGATTATCTGGGTTTGGCATGTTCGAGAAGAACAACGGTGCTCCGCAGGGTATTTGTGCAGATGTGTCCACCAGTGGACATGGAGGATCTGCACTTTTAAAAACGGAAGGAACATGAATATAATGAATAATAAATTCAGTTTTTTTCTAAATAATATAGGACCACAATGAAAGAAAGAGGAAAATCCAACCTTTAATTCAAGTGCATTTATTCAGTGGGAAAAAAAATCCAACATGAAGAAATAATTCTTTTACATCAAATCATGTGTGCCACAATTATTAGCACCCCTAATGTTAATACCTTGTATAACCCCCTTTTGCCAACAAAACAGCACCTGATCTTCTCCTATAATGTTTCACAAGATGGGAGAATACAGAAAGAGGGATCTTCGACCATCCCTCTTTGCACAATCTCCCTAAATCATCCAGCGGCCTGGTTCCTCCCCTCTGCACTCTCCTCTTAAGCTCACTCCACAGGTTTTCAATGGGGTTGAGGTCTGGGGACTGAGATGGCCATGGGAGGAGCTTGATTCTGTGTCTGGTGAACCATGTCTGTGTAGATTTGGCCACATGTTTAGGGTCATTATCTTGCTGAAAGACCCAGTGACGACCCATCATCAGCTTTCGGGCAGACGCCACCAGATTTTGATTCAAAATTTCCTGGTATTTGATTTAAAATGTCCTGGCGTTCATGATGCAATGCACCCTAACAAGGTTCCCAGGGCCTCTGGATGAGAAACAGGCCCACAGCACCAACGATCCTCCCCCATACTTCACAGTGGGCATGAAGTGCTTTTCTGCATACTCATCTTTTGTGTTCCGCCAGACCCACGTAGAGTGTTTGTTGCCAAAAAGCTCTATCTTGGTCTCATCTGACCAAAGCACACGGTCCCAGTTGAAGCCCCAGTGCCGCTTAGCGAACTCCAGACGTTTGCGTTTATGATTATGAGTGAGAAAAGGTTTTTTCTATGCATGCCTCCCAAACAGCTTGTTGGCATGTAGATAGCACCTGATGGTTGTTTTGGAGACTTTGTGACCCCCAGATGCTACCATTTGTTGCAATTCTTTAACAGTGAGCTTTGGAGAACTTTTTATTTCTCTTACCATCCTCCTCACTGTGCGTGGTGGAAAAATAACCTTCCGTCCTCGTCCAGGCCTGTTTACCACTATTCCAGTTGTTTTTAGCTGCGACCAAGCAGCTCTATGAACGCTTCTGTCTGTCCGTCCGTCTGTCCGTCCGTCTGTGACACCTTTTTCACCATGTTCCTGTCGTCGTATCATCATGAAATTTTCAGTAGTTATTGACCTTCACCAAAGTGATGTCCATGCACAAGGTCGAGGTCAAAGGTCAAGTTCACAGAGGTCACAACCTTGTTTGCGGGTTTTCGCGCTGTAACTCCAGTTAGAATTCATGGATCGCTATAAAATTTTGGAAATAGCTTCTATGCATAGAGGAAGTGTTCCCTATTGTTTTACAAGGTCATCCGTCAAATCCCAAGGTCACACAGGTAAAAAAAGTGTCAATTTTGCCCGATTTGACGGTTTTCGCACCGTTAACTCAAGTTTAATTCAATGAATGGCTATGAAATCTTAGAACAAGCTTCTTGGTATAAAGTAGGGGTTCCCTATTGATTTTCAAGGTCATCTGTCGAATCCCAAGGTCACAACGGTCAAAAAAGTGTCAATTTTGCCCCGATTTCACAGTTTTCGCACCGTAACTCGACTTTAACTTGATGGATGGCCATTAAATCTTACAACAAGCTTCTTGGTACAGAGGAAGGGTTCCCTATTGATTTTCAAGGTCATATGCCAATTTCGAGGTCACACTTGTACAAGAAACCACCAGTCATGGACACTAGGCCACGTGACGGATGCTAGGCCAGGTCGCAGCTATTAGATCCCTCTGATCTACTTGTTAACTTCTTAATGATTCCTCTGACAGCAGATATGGGCAGGTGCAGGCAAGTGGCTTGTAGCCATTGCCTGACTTGTGAAGGTCGGCACACATCTGCCTTAGGGTCATTCCACGGCAAACGTCCGAATGCCCCTGCTCGACTATCTCAGATTTGACTGAAAAAATTCCAGGATGTTCACAAACTTCCCAATAGGAAAAGTCCCAAATTTTAGCTCCCACCTCCGTATACTTTTGTCATAAAAAAACATTTTGTCAACTACCCCCTGACCTGTTTTGAGCAGTTTTCTGGGGAGCCACATTCAGATTGTTGTATCTACAAAACTATTTTAGGTAGGTCCTTCAAATTTTCAAGGGTTGAAATCTGGCAAAAGTACTTGTAGAATATGGACTTTTATACATGTGCTTTTGGTTTATCACAGAATTCTGGGGGCTTGAATTTGATCGAAAATTCTACTCTTCAAATATGACTGCATATTTGAAGGACTGTGGAAAGTGCAATTTCAAAGACAGAGGTTTGATATTGAACATACACCATCTCACACATGCTGTGTACTTCGTGTTTTAAAACTGGCCCTCTGTGATGAAAGGTCTAGAAGATATTAAGGTTTAAAAATTGAAAAAATAAATTTGGTGCCATCTTCGCCATGTTATACCAAGAAAATGACTGCACCCAACAATATAAAATTGACTGTTTTAGAAAGACTAGATGTCTGTTTTTAACATGTCCAAAATTTGTGATGGTGTTTTGCCTTATTTTTGCAAAATGAATTTTTGAAAATGTGGTGTTTGCATACACGCATAGCATTCATGGCCTATGAAGGCACTTTCAGAAGCTAAGAAAACACTCTAAATTTATAACAAACAGCTTAAACTCAACAAAATGCTTTATTTTATTCTTGAAAAAATAGTTGCCTCTCCGCTCCATTCCCACTAATCTAACAATAACTTGTATTAACAACTCCAATCTGGTTTCCACCCCACCACAGCACAGAAACTGCTCTCGTTAAAGTCACCAATGATCTTATGGCAGCAGATTCTGGACTGTTATCTATTCTTATCCTTCTTGATCTGAGCACAGCATTTGATACCATTTCCCACAATATTCTCCTTGACAGACTGTCTTCAAAGCTATTCACAACTTCATGACTGGGACCTTGGTTATTAGCATCTGGAGTGTAACTGGGTTTGTTGTTTTTAGCATCTGGAGTGTAACTGGGACCGCGGTATTAGCATCTGGAGTGTGACTGGGATGGTGGTTATTAGCATCTGTAGTGTAAATGGGTCTGTGGTTATTAGCATCAGGAATGTAACTGGGACCGTGGTTATTAGCATCTGGAGTGTGACTGGGTCAGTGGTTATTAGCATCTGGAGTGTAACTGGGACCGTGGTTATTAGCATCTGGAGTGTGACTGGGTCACTGGTTATTAGCATCTGGAGTGTAACTGGGACCGTGGTTATTAGCATCTGGAGTGTGACTGGGTCAGTGGTTATCATCATCTGGAGTGTAACTGGGACCGTGGTTATTAGCATCTGGAGTGTGACTGGGTCAGTGGTTATCATCATCTGGAGTGTAACTGGGGCCGTGGTTATTAGCATCTGGAGTGTAACTGGGACCGTGGTTATTAGCATCTGGAGTGTAACTGGGATGGTGGTTAATTAGCATCTGGAGTGTAACTGGGATGGTGGTTAATTAGCATCTGGAGTGTAACTGGGATGGTGGTTATTAGTATCTGGAGTGTAACTGGGATGGTGGTTATTAGTGTCTGGAGAGTAACTGGGACCGTGGTTATTAGTGTCAGGAGTGTAACCGATTGGCTGGAATGATGGGCGCACCCACACTGGCCCTCTCTGGATGAGTGTCAGTTTCCCTGGCCTCTGCTGCAGGACTGTGGCACTGGCTTCCATATAAAAATCTTTAGTTCAGAACAGATGTGGTTTCACGTCTTTTCCTTTGTTCGATCTTTCCTTCTTTTACTCTTTCTGCTCTTTTCGCCGTTCTTCCTCCTTTCTCCTTATTTCCACATTTCCTGCTTTTTTTGCTCCTACTCTCTTTGTGTGTTATTTTTAGCGCCTGTTGTAAGACTTTATTTTTTTGTCGTCTTCTTTGCTGCTCACTCCATCTTTTCTCTCTCCCTCGCACTCTGTCTGTGACGAGGTCTAACCGCGACACTGCAGGATCCTGTGCAGGCTCCACAAATAGCCCTGCGAGACAGAGGGTGTATAAATAGCCCAGCTGGAGAGAGGGGGCGGCGGGAGGGAGGGACTGAGACAGAAGGAAGGAGCAACTGAAAGCTGGAATGAAAGAAAGTGAAGACAAATGGTCTAATTCTCCTGAAGGTGTGGTAGACTGTCAGAATGTTTATGTCGCTGGAACGGCGCGGCGGTGGCCACAAATGCCTCGCACAAACTCCCAGAGCGTATAGCTCTGCTGATAAGATGGTGATTGTGGAGAGGGAGAGTCATCTCAATGGTGTAGCCTGCAGACCATATTATGATAAGCAAAGTCAAATAATCAAATCCTGGCATCGTCAGACTCGACGAGCCCTACTTTTGACACTTGTTGCACCCAGTCCCGATAACGTCATCCTAGTTGAAGATCAGAATTTTGATGTGTTGTAATCAATTAAGTTTATTACCAATACTCTTGATAACAGTATTTCAGATGACCATTGTGTGGTTATATCACATAATCCATGATTTTTGCTGACTTGGAAATGGGCCCAGCTGCAATTCTTTAAAACTGAGCCTTGAAGTCTGGCAGCTCAGGGAACGTCATAGTCAGGTGACCAAGAGGAGCCTGGGCTTTGTAGTTCTGGGCTCCTTGATGAATTGGATCTTCCTCCTTCCATTTCAGTACTTTAACTAAGGCTTGGAATGCTCAATACTTGAAAAGTCACAATGCTTCATACTTAAAAATGTTTAATGCTTAAGTTATAACGTATTGCTTCATGTTTAACTCAAATTTCTTAACACTTTGAATATTCTTATTGCCGAAAACCTAAGTCGTATTGCTGAATCCTTAAAAACACATTATGCTTAATGCTTACTTGCAGTTCTTAATACTTAAAAACTCAATTTTTAAACTTGTCTGCTGCTGGTCTTGCCTGTTCTCTGTCACAAGAGGCTGTGAGGTCAAAACAGGAAGCCTTTTTGGGACATTGCACAACATTTGATTTTTGGCATTATTTTTGTTTTATATGATAACAAACATGCCATGTATATCCAGTAAAGAAATATCAATACAAGTAGGCTATTGACAGAGGTATTCAGTCCGTATACTGCTCTTTGAGTTTAACATCAATTTCAACGAAAAATGCATTATAGTCCTGACAAAGCAATTTTAATCTCGGTCAGACTAATCTGGCAGATAAAAGGTTAAATAAATGAAATGAAGCTCTCTCTGGTGGTTGGCGGTTAGCACATGCGTCTCTGCGGATGGCGGCAGGTCCTGCTAATTGGAGCCAGGCCCGGCTGGCCCGGCTCATGCTGTGAGAGAGCGGGAGGAGTGCAGAGCGGGTCGGGAACGAGAGCAGCAGTGGGCGGGGGAATGGGAGGAGGGGGAATATGAAGGAGAGAAAGGCGAAGAGCTCAATTAAGGGAGAGAGAGAGGGAGAGAGAGGCACACATAATGTGGAAGAGGGAATAAGAAATAAATAAAACGCAGAAGGGATTCCATGTCTCTTATTTTTTATTTTTTTCCCACGGACCTTTGGCCCTGCAGCCTCGGCGGGGAGTCAAAACCGCTCTGTTTTTCCTTAAACAGTCCGGTACGAGGTAGGAAATTTCCAGAAGAGTTGTGGCTCCTCGTTGCAGATGGGCGGGGGAAAGGGGGCTAGATATTTGAACCTCTTCTTGGAGCGCGTCTCCGACTGTTACTCTTGCCAGGTCGGGCGCGGAACGCCTCTCTCTCGCTCGCATCATCGAACACGTCTCACCGCTGTCGCGTGCGGTCTCTCCGCCTCTCGCGTGCGGCGTGCTCATTGTTACGCCGCTGCCCACCGACCCTCATCCCTGCTCCTGTGAAACTCCCTTCTGCACAGGCAGGGACTCTCTTCCAGTCCTGCCGAGTTTTAATGGAGTTTTTCGCTGCTCTGGCGCTTAATGGAGAGCCGCAGTGGTCCGAGTAGAATCATCTCAGAATTTTTCATAAGGAAAAAGTGCTTAATAAAAATAATAAGAATCAAAGGTTCAAATCAAAATCAAAGTTGTGTTGCTTTTTGCTGATCACTTAATACTTTTTTTTTATTCACTATAAGACTGAAATGTACAACATATGTAAAAATGTAATGTAAAAACAAAAACAAAAAAAAGACAAAAAACTCAAATGTGGCCCTAATACTCCATCGTAGAAATGCATAGCATGAGAATGTATTTAATTTTGAGAAATGCAGCTGCCCTTAGCCCGACAGAGGGCGTTCTTCTCTCCTCAGAGACAGGAGGAGATCTTGGCCCCAGCTGTACCTGTGGAGGACAGGTGGTGTGGTTTCAGGGGGTATGAGGTGTGTTTGTGTCTATGGGTCTTTAGCTTGTGTCAGCGTTCTCCTGATACGCAGCTCTTACTGGCAGCTTCTGCTAATCTAATGCTCGCCTTATGTAGCCTTTCTATGAGCACTGTAATCTAGCGTTAGCTAGTATAGACTCTCAAAATGCAGTGCTGGTTCTCTCTCTCACTGTCACACAAACACAGGCACACACATTGAGTGGTTTCCAGTTTATGGAAAGCTGCATTCATTCCAAAAAAACCTTTACCCTGGTATTAACTATGAACACTTTGTGTCAAACCCTAACCTGCACCCCATTCCTAAAATAGCTGTTACCTTGTGGGGTTCAGAAAGTGTCCCAAGAAAGATGAAGAAATCTAGTGTTCCACCACTTTTGAGGACATTTCCCCACTAGAGGTCCCCACTAGAGGTTGGAATACCTGCCCATATGCGCATTCATGCACGCATACACACACACACACACACACACACACACACACACACACACATTCATTTGCATATAAATGCATGTGCTCGCAAATGCACAGAAACGCCGTCCTTCTCAACCACTCTCCCATGTGCATGTGTGCTCTTTCATACACAGAATGAATGCTGGAAAACCTCTGTGTCATGTTATAGCTGACTGCGGGGGAGCAGGATACAGTCCTGCTTGTGGCTGTGAGTGCTGTTTTTCTACTGTAGCCTGGAGAGCTTGGAGAAGAGGAAAGGGAGGCAGAGAGAAGAGAGAAGGAATGCACTTGGCCTCAGTCCTGTTACATTTGTTTTCATTTTTAGAGGACGTATTAATGGTCATGAGCTATTAGTGGATTTTTCCAGGCCTTTCATATTCTTCCTCTCGCTTTCTCTCTCTCACTGTCTCTCTCCCTGCCCCTTTTTTTCATAAGCCAGTCTTCCCACACTCCACACAAGCAGACGGCCTATTTCTAACCCCCTCTCCCCTTCCCCCTCTTTTTTTGTATTTTTTTTTTTTTTTGTTACCACTCCGTGAGCAGTGGTCGAGGCCAGATGTGCAGATGTGCAGCGCACAGGCAGTTTCCTGTCATCCGCGTCCTCGTTTCAGAAGGCGATGAGAGGCACATTGGGACGGGGGAAGGCGATGCGATTGAAGGGTCCTTTTACCTGTAGCTGTGGAAGAGCGTTAGGGGTCGGGGAAAGAGTGACTGACTGATCCTGCTGCTCCCAGCACAGTTAGGAGGGCGTGTGTGTGTGTGTGTGTGTGTCATCCTGCAGAGGCGCTGCTTCATCCGCTCAGAGCGACTCGCGGGAACGGGACAGATCAGGGCAGCTGGGTCTGTCCCACACATGGACGTACAGAAGTTATAAATATGGGCTCTCCGGAATCTCCCTGACGTGAATTTATTTATTTTTTTAATTTCTGACGAGGAGAGACCAGTGGTGGGAAAAAAAAGAAAGAAGGAATAAACGGAGAATCATGAAGTATCGAGCTGCGGTAAGAGCTGCGCTCCGCGCAAATGTGCCGTTTTCTCCTCGCGCCAGTCGGAGTTTGTGTTTGTGGGTGTTTCTGTGCTATTGCGGTGGAAGTTTGGACCTAAGAGTGCAGGGTATGGGATCTTTGGGCTGGAAAATCAGAGAAATGAGGAGGTGTAGAGTTTTGGTAATGTTCGTGGAATGTGAGAGGGCAAGAGTCAGGGTACGCTGAACTATTAGGGTGTGTTTATGGTGTGTGCAGTATTTTATGGGGTGTGTGCGGGGAGCTGCAAGCGCGTTGGGCTGCTTGAGTCTCTTTGTACACTGACTGTCATGCGCTTGTCTTTGTTTTCCTCTGCTTTGTGAGACGGCAGCGTCAGTCTGTCATTAGCTTGTCTTCACAAGCACAGCCTGTTCAGAGTCTGTCGTAGCTGTGCCTTAAGGGTATCTGACAGCTGTTTATTCTGCATATCTGTTGCAGATGATCACATTCCCTGTTCATATTTGCAATGACAAAGGAGTTGGTTTATCCAGAGCTGGATGACTAATTAAACCACATGATCATTTCCTGGGCCTAAAACCACTAAGCAAACAAACTTGAATCATGACAATCCAGACATGATACGGGCCATTTGTGAGAACAAAAAAGTCTGTCGCTGTGGTTATGGAAATGTCCGTCACAATCTGGCCTCCGTGGCTCCCTTCGTCCCTGATTTGGTTCTGATTAGCCAGCCACTCTGGGCCAGTCCTATAGAGATTCTGGCCCGAATTCATCTTTAAAACAGCTGTAAATCCAGCCCGAAGTCGTGTGTGCTCTGGAGAAGGACAGCCACAGGACTTGATTAATAGGGAAAAGCTGGTTTTCTGATGCCAAATGTGTCAATCGGAGATTGAGGACTTGCGTGCCTCACAAGGCATATACATAAAGCACTGTCACACTCTATGACTGGAAGTTGTAGGAGATGTGAGCAATAAAATTGAGCAGAAGCGGCCTGTAGAGAGGTTTGGGATTGAGAACAGTCTGGAGTACTTGATTCATTTGGAATATGGGGTGGTACATCACATTCCTGCATGTTTTGGAAGTTAGCCTGGGAGACCTAGTGGTGATAATCGAATGTGCTCCGAGGCGGGCAGTGGATTTCTTTCAGTGGCCTTTGCGTGTTACGCTTTTGTTAGCATTGCTAAAGCGTCACACTCCTCAGGCAGACACTACTCTCCACTTCCACCAGGAGTCGTAGTCACCTGAAGTACACTCTCATGTCCTGAGGGAACCTGAGCGCTGTTTGCCAGGCAAAATTACTGATAGAGCAAACATAGCCTATTAGCACAATGTGAAGCTAACTGTTCCTTACGCCATTGTTTTGCACTGAGCTGTTTATTAATAATTTTGTCCTACTATAAACATTCAATTTTTCTGGTGAACTTTTCTTCCCTGCTGGCAATGTTTTTGATGCATATAATTTTTAGAGAAATAAGGCAGTCCAATGGCCCTGAGCTCCAAACGCGTTTATTAACTGCAGGCTTCGTCCTATCGGAATTTAAAACCCTTATTTCCTTTGTTTTATTCCACATTTGTAAATTCATTTTATTCGACCATTAGTATTGATATATTTTTTGTTGATTGGTGGCAGTTCTGTTTGGTGTGAAGGTGCAATATTCCAATGTATGGCATATTAAAGTGCATAGAAATACTAACACAGATCGGTGCATTATGATATAGTCACATTTACAGATGTAAAGCTGTTGGTTATTTGACAACTGTGGTTAGTGAGTCCACATCTCCTTGTCTGTTGATAATTTACAGCTAGGATTGTATCTTGGTATCTCAGAAATGTTTTATCATCTCTAACTATGGCATATGTTTAATGTCGGTCTTATTTGATTTGGCTTGTTTTAAAGCCCTTTTTATTTATATTACCTTCTGGAAATTTCCTCCAGCAGGCTCGAGGTGAACATACGTTTCCATTTTTTTCTCGTATAATGTGCAGTCTGTGTAAATAGTTTATAAGTCCGTTGTTAAAAGTAGTCCGTTGCGGTTGGAATATAGTGAGTCGAACACCAGGGCAAGAAACAACGACCTTTCAATTCAGCCTTTTTCAAATCTGGGAAGGAAATTAAATTCTTTGCACGAAAATCAACTTAGACTAACGCGCACTTTTCAATCACGGAGCACTTTTTTTTAGCCTGTGCGGGTTCAATGCAAAGTCTTTTCTTAATGTTTAGTCAACAGCACAAGTTTTCCCGTGACTCAGACAAAAGAAATGCCCGATCTTCTCTGCAATAATTTGTCTGACTAGGAGATTGAAATTATCCTTAATTTCACAAAATTGGTATGAGAATGCACCCGCCCCCACCCTTCATTAGAATGTTGCTGCTGCTATGCATGGCGCATGGTGAGAGAATGTTCCGGGTCCGCAGGCCTGCGCGCCGAGGGAAGCCATATAAGGAAGACGCAGCTCGCGGAGTCTGGAACGGGAAACCCGTGCCAAGTCCCACACCAGCAGCCCTCGCGGCACTCCTCGGAAAACAGGAATGTGCCTGCGGTGGATGCTCGCGTTAATATTTACGGCTAACAGTGCTGCTATTGTTTAGGGTGGACAATGGGCAGAGCGCGGCCGGGCCCGCGTTGTTTTGAGCTGCTGTGTCGATGCTCAGATGTGTGCTGACTGCTTGTAGGCATTGGGTTAACAGAGGTTTGGTCCCTGCGTGGAGCCTATGGTATGGCTGTTGCTCATTTTTGCGCCATGATAGGATGTTTTAAACTTAAACATTTCTGGAGGTGCACATTCCAAGGGGGCAGAAAGTGAAAATCTGGGCCTTGTTTTGCTTCCATCCTTGAGCTTAGCCAGCTGTTCCCACTAATTAGTTCAATAGTGCAGTACCTTTTCAGTTGCAGCTTGCGTCATTTTGGTGCTTACAGCTTCATCCATTTCTCGAGGACTGCTTTGCCAAGTTACTTCAAACTGAACACTGCCCTTCCTTGGGTCTTGAGTAAAATACCGATTAAGTTGGACGTTGATGAGGGACTCAGCTCTGGAGAAACGCTTATATATATATACACACACAATGTTTAAAGGAAAAAATGTATTCTATATTTATGCTCTTTATTCTGTCATTGGCAGGATCCTATATTTCACCCATCGTGTGCTGGGATTGCTCCTCCCATTACTCTGCCTGGGATAAGTGGGTTCATAAACTCTTAAAGTGCTAATTTGAATCATTGAGTTTCCAAAGGGCCCAACAATGAATTAGAGGTCTGCATATATTATGACAAAAAGGCAGACTTTCCTATATTTCAGCCAAAAGTATGAAAACGTGTGTCCTTGGGCCCTTTGGAAATTTAGGAAATTCAACTACTGTACTTAACTTACTACTATAGTCACACAAGACGCAAAATGTAAGAAGCAAAATCTGTGATTCCAGCCTTCTAAATGACAATTTTTTTTTGTCAATTTTTAGTGGCAAATTAGTTAGCAGTGACCTTGAAGGGTTCACAGGTACCTTTGAATTTTAAAGGTCTTTTGTCAGGTAAATAATGAATGATTAACTTTTGCAGGGATAGGGTGAGTCAAAAAATTAAGCACTTTAAGGGTTAATGGAGGGATGGATATTTGCCCTTCTGATATTTTAGTTTGGTATGTAGCATTAATGAAGTAACAACGGGCGTGATGTGTTCTTTACGTGTCCTTAATGCGAAGTGAAGCAGTGTGGTTTATGTTATGTTGTCCTTAGACATGATGAATACTACATGCATGTCCTTCATGGGACAAAAAAATTATGTTGGTGATGTCACAGTGTCCTTTTACCTCTGTCTTCACTATATAATCAACAGTTGTGCCGGAACTTTCCATGAGAAAATGATTGTGGCGTCCCTTTTTTCTGCCTAAAGCAACTCAGTGTCTTAGCTTTATTTGCGGAGATGGTATAAAAGCTTGAAAGGGCACATTTAGTACGTGGCTACTGCAGACATTGTTGATAACTTGCTGCTTGTATATTTTTATAATTGAAAGTTAAGGTTTGTCTGCTTGGTCGCAGAAGGATTCTATCACCCTTTTGACAGCTTTGCAATGCTGCAGCTGCTCAGAGTGGGGGGAATGTTTGACAAAGCACAGCACAGTCTTCTGCTGTCAACTCTGAGTCGATATTTTAAACTCCACAATATCCCCTCTTCCTCGTAAAAACTGCCGAATAAATACATTCGGTCAGGTGATTCTAACCATTAATGACGGGAATTTTACACCCTGGTCTATTTTTCATGTAAATGTTGTTCTTGCGGCACAATAATGTCTTTGTTTCAGCGTTGGATAATTTCACTTGCAAAAACTTCACCTGAGAACCAGCTCACCGGCCTATTCCCAGATTACCATGGTTACACTTCAAACCCAACCCCAAGCTCACAGCTGGCTCAGGGATAATTATTTTATTATTACTAAACACGAAAGAAAAGTCTTTCTTTTATCAACAGTAGCGTTTGCCAGTAGCGGCTGCATTGTGCCCGTGTGAGAGCCTTCTGAGGTCACAGGGAGCGAGCTTTTATAATGCATTGGAAGCCAGTGATGACCGTAATGCAGTTTCTTATAAATGCTGTTTTTGTACGCTGAGGGAATATTCAGACAAAACAAAACAAAAAGAAATCTCACTGGCTAGCTGCCTAGCATGACCACTGGTAGGTAACATAAGCTCTGTGTTTGTGTGTGGGGATATCTGTATGCTGAAGGAATTAAATGTGGAAACATGGTTCGGAAATTGTTTGAGGGCAGAAAGAGATGGAGATGGGGGAAGAAGGTGTTGGAAAGACAGAAATGTGCGTGTGCGTGCGTGTGTGTGTGCGTGCGTGTGTGTGTGCGTGCGTGTGCGTGCGTGTGCGTGTGCGTGCGTGTGCGTGCGTGTGCGTGCGTGTGCGTGCGTGTGTGTGCGTGTGTGTGTGTGTGTGTGTGTGCGCGTGTGTGTGCGTGCGTGTGCGTGTGCGCGTGTGTGTGAGGGGGTGGCTTCAGCGAATCGCGCCCTGTCCCAACCCTAACACCCATCCCGCCCCTTAAATACATATTTGTTATGAGCCGGGAATCTCGGAAAACCTGACGGTATTGCAGTGTAGAAGAGACTCGACAGGAGGTGGGGTGAAGGAGGCCAAAAAAGCACGAATGCCTGTTGAGGAACAATGAATTAACTGCGAGGGATGGGCCTGGCGATTGTGACAGGAAGTTGAGGGAAAAGGGGGTTCCTCTCCAGCCAAAGGTCCATCTCTGGCCTCCAACTTTGGCTCTGCTCCACTGTTGTGTTGACGTATGTGTTTTCCATGCACACAAGACACCAAGATAAGGCCCCCCCCCCCCCCCCCCCCCCCCCATTCTTAATGAGTTTAACGAGTATTTAACGAGCCCTGAGAGGATGTTGCATCTCTCCTAAGGCCCTGGATCTCCGGCTCCATTGTTTCTCGGAGAGCTGGAGAAGGGCAAAGTGGAGTGAGGGCACAGGACGTCAAGCGTGGACGCCACCAACTGAGCCATTTAAGGACTCATTGAGGTGGGAGTAGATAAACAGAAGTCCTCACATCGCAATCAAGGAGCGACGGTCACTCAGGTGTTTTAGGTTGATGTCCTGAATGGACCGTGAGATTGTGAGCCTTATGAAGTGACGAGTTGAGAAAGTCACCGTTTGGCTTTCAGTGCGGGCCTGAGAATCTCAAAACCCCACCCTCATCTGGAATGTCCTGTGTAGATATGTGTACCTACTGCAGCGTTCTTGTGAAAGCCCATCGCCAGTTTTGGAGAGTGAAAAAATCTGTGGTTCTCGTCGCAGTCTAACAGTGCCCAGCAGGTGTCAGTATAGAGCACTAAAATGCTGACCCCAATGTAAATTCGTGGACTCAGCTACCGGCTCTACCCTGAGTTTAATAACTTATCACACTCAATGAGAACTGAGTCCTTGTGTGTTTCCTTCCCTGGGTTCTCTAATAACTGGCCACCACACACTTTGATTGCTCGCACCTGATTGGTGGGGTACCACAATGTAGGGCTTGCGATAAACCATTGGAAGGGAAGATTGAACTCAGTTCCTAGGGCCTTCCACAGTTTACTGCAAAGGCCGACCTATATGACAGACCGACCAATTGCAGTCAGTTTCCCCATGTCGTCATGTAACAGCTGATGGAATGCAGTGCGAAAAGACGAAAATCCATTTCCTTACCAGTTCGGCCCACACTGGGGCGAACAAAATCCCATTCGCTCTCCTTTAGAAGTCCAGTTTCTGTGTGTGAATAACACATTTATGCGCTCACACACATGCGTTCAGGCACAATCATTATTGCAATCCCTGTCTCCAAGGAAAGGATGGCCCCCACTCTGGGTCAGTTGAGGTATGCAGAGCCCTGACCAGCTCGGTATAACGTGGATGTTCTGGATGTGGTCCGATAGTTGAGCCGCTGGGGCTTTCTCAGTGAACCGCTGAAAGCTTAGTTACTCTGAGGCCAAGGCTGTCATGTTATCTTCTGCACTGCCAGTTTCTCATAGATTAGGTGCTGCTGCTGTCACTAGTACCAGGCACTCCAAGCTATCTGTAATTAAGTTTGTCACTCATCTCATTCTTACTAGTTTCTGGCTTATTATCGTGCTGTCCTATCCTTTATATTAACACAAATGCCACAAAATGTGGTAATTAATTTATTAAATTGCCAATGTTTCTTTTTGGTAATGAGGGACGTAATTACTCCACAGCCAACATATAGGGGAAAGGACACAGGTGCGGGTGGTATCAAGAGGGATGTCGATAATCATATGTACTTCCTGTGCATTTGTTGGTACAAATGCTATTTAAAGATCATTTATTAAGCAGAGTCTAAAATAATACCTAAAACGGGGACATGCTACTACTGAAAACAGCTAATTTAAAGGCTGAGAGTCTCCATTTCAACTTCATTGTTATAGAAAGTTTATGCCGTAGAGTGCAAAATGAGAAGGTGCTGAGCCAAAGTGCTGAACCAAAATGAAAAAAATCCCGCTGTCCAATAAATTATGGTGTTCCCCGCGGCACTGTCTGCCTACGATACCAAACACCTGCTGGCACCTGGTGTTCATGAGGCATTTGTCAGAGTGAGAGGGGAGATGAATGATCATGTTGAATCCGAGGCCTGAAATGTGTTTTATTGATGTTTATGCCGTGGAGGACTGTAAGCCTGACTGACGTGAATGAGGTAAGCGGTGATTACATCGCTTTCCTCTGGCATTTCTACAAACCAAAATGTAAATCATAAATTTCAATATCAATGTGTGTTTACACAGGTTCAATAGGGATAACGCGTCAAGAGTAAAATTTACTCAACCGGTGATGTTATAGTTTGCTCTCTGTCACAGCAGGGAAATGGCCTGAACTCCTTACCCTCTATGGTCTATTTTAAACCCAGAGAAAATCCTTGTGCAAGTACTACCCATATTGCACCCACTACAAGGGTTGGAGCATCTGTTAAAGGATTTCGCAATAATGACTAGTGTTAGGAGTGCACACCGCTACTAAGCTCACACGGCGAGGAAATGACTGGGTTACCAGCGCCTGAAGGGCAGGGGCACACCAGAAACTCCCAGTTGCAAGTGACTGATAGTCTGGTGATGTGGTTATTACTTTCTTGAAATGGCAAGAATGTTCCCTCGCTAAAATATACTTATTATATTTTAAATTTAGTCATATACTTGCATACTTATGCAGGTTTATTGAAACGCCAGCACTTGCACAGGCTCTCGCGGAGGGACGTTTACAGATAATACTCAGGGGAGGAAATATGTTGATGTGCCTACACACATGCTCACATGCATGAAAGGGATGAGGCTGATTCTGGGGTTGGTTTTGGAAACACTTGAGTTCACTGGGGTATTTATCATTAGCCAATTGTTTACCGTTACTTTCCTTATTAAAGAAAAAAACCATCATTGGAGCACAGTACTCCATGATTTTTAAATTATCTTTGTCCTGCATTTCATTGAAAACAATTCCTAGCACATTATTTGATGTTGCACCGCATAAATTTCAATGATTTTTCTAAATAAATATTTAAAGTTTAATTCCTGAAACTTGCAACAAGTTTGAGAAGAATTGGGACAGATGATATTTACCACTAGTAATTCGCCCGTACTTACAGTAATAAATGTATGGGGATTGGAGACAATGAGTGAAAAAGGCATTATTTTGACCCATTCTCCTTACAAATAGGTTTCAAGGTATGCAATAGTACAGGGTCTTTGTTTTCTCATTTTGCAGTCCAAAATGTCCCCAATAGAGAACATGCAGCACAAGTGGGGACAGCAGGCAGGACAGTCCAGCACCCACAACCCACTTCTTACGCAGCCCTGTCTTTGTCATGCATGTAGAACGCAGTTTTTCTTTGTCTCATTGTAATATGCATGCATGTCTTAGGGTATTTTCTTGAAGGCAGCATATTTTGCTCCAAAATATTTGTGTACTTCTTGGCATTAATGATGCCTTCACTGAAAAGATAGGTACCGGTACCCCTGCCAAGGGCACTGACACAATCCCATACCATGACAGATCATGGCTTCTACACTTGGTTGCTGGTTGCATTTCGAATGAGTGTTTGTTTTTTTGGCCTGGAGGACATGGCGCCCATTTCCTGGAAAAAAAAAAAAAATACAAAAACACCTCAAACTCTGATTTGTCTGACCACATCACACGTTCCCACGATGTGATAGTTCATTGCTGATACCTCCAAGTCCAATCAAGCCACTTATGGATGCTGTTAATTAGGCTTTTACTGTGCACAGGAAACTTTCAACTGATGTTTGTGCATGTAAGTATATATTTTAGTGATTGAGAAATGTTAACAGAGATAATTGTGAGCCCATGTGGTTATATAACCTGCAGATATTGGTTCATGATCCAGTCTGTCTGAGTGATAAGAGATCATTATTATTCAGCTTTGTGTCCTTGCCCATTATGCACCAATTCCTCCAAATTCCTTGAATCATTTAATTATGTTATTCACCAGTGTGAAACATCCAAATCGCTTGGTATCTTTTTTTTTAGGAACATTGTTTCTTAAACATTTCAATGATTTTTTTTTTTCTTGCATTTGTGGGCAAATTGGGAATCCTCCGCTCATCTTCGTACCTGAGGACTTGGCCTTTCCTGGATGCTGCTTTTGTGCCAAATCATGATTACAATTATCATTATTTGAATTCTTTTGGGGTGCCGCGGTGGCACATCGGTCCAAGAGCGCACAACATGACCCGGGTTCGATTCCGGCTCGGGTCATTTGCCGCATGTCTTCCGCCATTCTTCTCCCCAACCGTCTTGTCACTCTCCACTATATAACTGTCTAATAAAGGGAAATAAAAATCCCCCCAAATTCTTTAGCTCATGACTACTCATAAATTTTCCTCATTTGAACTTTTATTGGAATGTGCTGCAGGTCTGAATGGTAGAAATGTATGTATGTTTACTGATAACATGAGGTTGATTGGACAGAACACTCAACATCTTGTGCTGGTACTGCCTGCAGTTGAACACAATAGAGGTGGAAAATCCATGGGTCTGAAAGTAAATGTCCAGCCATGTTTTACTGCCAGACCTGAGGGCAGTCAGGTGACTTGATTATGACTTCCTGGTTAAAAATGGTGCCAATTGGCTTATGCATGTGACTGGAACAAAAGACGGGAAAGGATGTTTACTTACTGGATCTGCATTTGCCACCTCTGAATGCTAGTCAAAGTAAGCTCAGCAAACGCTGCTGTCTGTTTTTATGTCCATTTTCCACACCTTCTCATTTTTCTGTAGGTTCTTAGGTTGTACTGTCCTCAGAAAATGGAAATTATTTCATGTTGGCAAATGAGAATCCACTCTAAAATGCAGGCCACTTCCTTGTAATGTTACAGGTTATTTCCGATGCCTTACCTATTCACCACTTACCTTGTAACAGTTCTGGTCATGTGCAAACTTCACTTAAAAACTTACAGAAAAACATCCGCAAAGCATTATGAAAACATTTGACTGGCAGTGCACATGTTGTAATGTTCGTGTCACCTGTGCCACAAGCATTAATTAAAAGCCTGTTTAAAGGAGACATGCTCCCTCTTTTTCCCAGGAGTGCTTAGCACCATGTCAATAACACAAAAACAGTACAGGTAGCAGCTGTGTGTGTGTGTATATGTGTGTGCGTGAGCCCATGTATAAACTGGTAACCTAGCGCACACTTGCCCACACCCACCACCTGTCACGCACATTCTGGCACACATGCAAACAGACCAGCACAAACTGGTCTGTCTTTGTCTCACTTGTGTGTATTTGTGTGCGTGCGGGATTGTTTGCGTAATTGCCCTAAACATTTGTTGCGCATTTTTGTCGACGGTCAGACAATAGTTTTGGGGCTTCACTCGTCAATGTTGTGACTGATCCGATCATTGGGGATCAGGAGACATGGATATAGACAATATTCGGAGTCTTGTGCACGAAACGCACAAGGCCATCACAGAGAATGGCTTTCTGGAGAAGTGTCTGGAAGAGGTGATGTTTTGAGCTTTATCTTTAAAATCCTGCTTCATGCGACTTCATTTCAATTACGGGATGAGTGTTTCTGCTTTGATAGTTTTATAATATGCTTTGACTGTCTTCTGCTTGAACCAGGAATAATGTCCTGCCTTCAGGGATGTTATCTTTCTATATACTGCATCGGCACTTCGTTAAAAGAAAATTTCGTTTTTTTTTTTCAACTTGCCACCATAGTGGTATTTCTGTTGTGTAATATTTTTGTTTTTGTAATAAATTTTGATTAACTTGACAAAATTCTGCAAGAGTTTAAAAAATGAATCCCAGAATTAAGAAATGCCTGTGTCTGTGCGTATTTTTTTTTAAACGATCAGTTGAATTTTGCTTGAATTTGTGATTTTCTTATAACATTGTGCGGGTAGCACTTGGTGTATTTGTGTTAGTGTGCCGGAACACTCGCACATATACTTAAACATATCTAGGTAGAACACAGTATTTATCTTGCGTACTTGAGCATGTATGTTTGTAACTCATTGTGTACATTTGTCCTCATCTCCACCTGTGTTTAGACCGCAGTTTCGAGCTTGACCAGTCTGACCGGGGAAGGATCGGGTCAGTCGGATAGTATGGGTTTAGACAACATGCGGAATCTTATTAGCAAAACACATGAAGCCATCACGGAGAATGGCATTCTGGGAAAGTGCCTTGAAGAGGTGATGGTTAATACTGTAGCTTTCAAATACTGTTTCCTGCTACTTCATTTCAATTACGGGATGAGTGTTTTGGCTTTAGTAGTTTTTTTAAAATGTTTTGACTGCTTTTTGCTTGAACCAGGAATGATGGTCAATCTTGATGGAAGTTGTTTTTCAATATACTGCATCAGTACATTGTTAAAAGAAAATGTCAGTTTTTTCACATTATCTCCATAATGGTATTTTTGTTGTGTAATATTCTTTTTTTTGTTGCAAATTTTAATTAACTTGACCAAAGTCTGCAAGTGCTTTAAATATTTATGCCAGAATTAAGAAATGCCTGTGAGCATCTGAGCTTATTTTTTAAAATAATTAGTTACATTTTGCTTGAATGCATGATTTGATAGAGCTGAAAATTATCTCAACTATGAATTCCCAACTGTATTGTGCAGGTGCCACCTGGTGTGTGTGCCGGAACACTCTCACATATATTTAAACACACCTACGCAGAACACAGTATTTATCCTACTTACGTGTACATGTATGTTTGTGATTCTTTGCATACATTTGTTGGTATTCCCACTTGTGTTCAGACCGCAGTTTCGAGCTCAGCTAATCAGAGTGAGGAAGGATCCTATCAGTCGGGAAGCACGGGTTTAGACAACATGCGGAGTCTTATTGGCAAAACGCACGAAGCCATCACGGAAAATGGCATTCTGGGGAAGTATCTGGAAGAGGTGATGGTTTGAGCTTAAAATACTGCTTCCTGCTATTTCATTTCGATTCGAGCAATCGTTAATACAAAAGTAAAAATGGCCAGATCTATCTTTTTCACCAAAATTTCTTCCACTTCCGAGACTACCACACTTTCCAGTGCGTTACTTGCTAGTTCTTAGTTCTGTTGCTTGCGCATAATAACATTGAAAGATAGCCATCTTATTATCTACATCAGGGCTTTTCAAACCTCTCCTGGAGTACCTCTTCTCCTGCATGTTTTGGAGCTCTGCCTGCTCCTGCACAGGTTAGTCAAATGATCAGCTCGTTACCTGTGAAGATGCTTCATAATGAGTGAATCATTAGAATCATCTCTGTCAGCAGGGAGAGATCTAGAACGTGTGGGAGGGGCGGTACTCCAGGAGAGGTCCGAGAAGCACTGATCTACGTCTTCTGTGGTTGTTGACAGAAATGCCAAAAAATTATATTAGAAATGAGATTAATCACCCGAATATTGCCATGGAAGTCCCTCCTCAAAACTTTGAGAAAATGACCGTTCCCCAGCTGAAAGCTTCTTAATACGGCCAAGTATCTGTAAACACGTGCGCTGTAGTAACTTTCTGCAGCTTCACGTGACCCGAAGCGACTCAGCCACCGAACTATCCCATAAAGCATCGGAAATGGGGCATGACTGCAAAATCAGGGAGTTTTTTTTTTTTGTTTGTTTGTTTTTTGTTTTGAAGATTGCTCGAATTATGGGACGAGTGTTCTTGCTTTTATAAAATGCTTTGACTGCCTTCTGCTTGAACCAAAAATAATAATCTGATTATTGGAGGTTATTTTTCTGTATACTGCAACAGCATTTTTTTAAAGGAAAATGTCAGTTTTTTTTTCCATCTTATCGCCATTAGCTATGGTATTTTTGTTGTGCAGTATTTTTGTTTTTGTGGCAAATTTTAATCAACTCGAGCAAATTCTGCAGGAGCTTTAAAAATGAATTCCAGAATTAAGAGATGTCTGTGAGCATCTGTGCTTTTTTTTTTAAAATGATTAGTTGCATTTTGCTTGAATTTATGATTTGATGGAGCTGAAAAATATCTAAGCTATGAATTCCTTACTGTTTTGTGTGGGTAGCACCTGGTGTATTTGAGTGTGTGTGTGCCTGACCACTCACACATATACTTAACATATCTACGTAGAACACAGTATTTATCTTGTGCACTTGGGCATGTATGTTTATGACTCTTTGCGTCAATTACACATTTCCACTTGTGTTCAGACCGCGGTTTCGAGCTCAGCCAGTCAGAGCGGGGAAGGATCCAATCAATCGGGAAGCATGGGATTTGACAACATTCGGAGTCTTATGAACAAAACACATGAAGCCATCACAGAGAATGGCATTCTGGGGAAGTGTCTGGAAGAGGTGATTGTTTGAGCTGTAGCTTTAGAATACTGCTTCCTGCTACTTCATTTCAATTACGGATGAGTGTTTCTGCTTTGATAGTTTTATAAAATGCTTTCAATGCCTTCTGATTGAACCAGGAGTAAATGTCCTGACTTGATGGAAGTTATTTTTCTCTATGCTGCATTGGCTCTTTGTTAACAGAAAATTCCAGTTTTTTTCCAACATTAGCTATGGTATTTTTGTTATGCAATATTTTAGTAGTTGTGGCAAATTTTAATTAACTTCAGCAAATTCGGCAAGAGCTTTAAAATGAATTCCAGAATTAAGAAATGTCTGTGAACATCTGTGCTTATTTTTTATTTTTTTTTTACGATTAGCTGCATTTTGCTTGAATTCGTGATTTGATGGAGCTGAAAATTATCTTGACTATAAATTCCCAACTGCATTGAGCAGGTAGCACCTGGTATATTTTTGTGTGCGTGTGCCTGAACACTCACACATGTACTTAAACATATCTACGCAGTATTTATCTTAAGCACTAGCGCATGTATGTTTGTGACTCTTTGAGGACGTTTGTCCACATCTCCACTTGTGTTCAGACCGCGGTTTCGAGCTCGGCCAATCAGAGTGAGGAAGGATCCTATCAGTCGGGAAGCACGGGTTTAGACAACATGCGGAGTCTTATTAGTAAAACGCACGAAGCCATCACAGAGAATGGCATTCTGGGGAAGTGTCTTCAAGAGGTGATGATATTAGCTGTAGCTTGAAAATACTGCTTTCTGCTACTTCATTTCAATTACTGTGTTACTGCTTTGATATATTTTTTTATTATTATTATTGTCTCTTTTTTTAACTGCCTTCTGCTTCTGCTGCATCAGCACATTTTAAGGGAAAATGTCAGTTTTTTTTTTTTAATTCTTTACCATTATGGTATTTCTGTTGTGCAACATTTTTGATTTTCTGGTAAATTTTAATTTATTTGACTAAATTCTGCAACAGCTTTAAAAATGAATTCCAGAATTCAGAAATGCCTGTGAGCATTTGTGCTTGTTTTTTTTTTGGTTTTTTTTTTAGATTAGTTGCATTTTGCTTGAATTTGTGATTTGATGGGACTGAAAATTAACTAAGTTATGAATTCCTTGCTGTATTGTGCGAGTAGCACCTGGTGAAAAAGTATTTGTCCCCCTCCTGATTTCTTATTTTTTCGCATATTTGTCACAGATCATCAAACAAATTTTAATATTAGACAACAATAACCCGATTAAATACAAAATGCAGTGTTTAAATGATGATGTCATTTATTGAGGAAAAAAGCTATCCAAACCAACCTGGCCCTATGTGAAAAAGTAATTGCTTTTTACTTTTTTTTTTGAGACAAAAGTTGAACTTTTTGGAAGGTGTGCGTCCCGTTACATCTAGCGTAAAACTAACACAGCATTTCATAAAAAGAACGTCACACCAACAGTCAAACATGATGGTGGTAATGTGATGGTCTGGGGCTACTTTGCTGCTTCATGACCTGGATGACTTGCCGTAATTGATGGAACCATGAATTCTCCTCTCTACCAGAAAATCCTGAAGCAGACTGTCTGACCATCAGTTCGAGACCTGCAACAAAGCTGAATAAAGGTTTTGGAGTGGCCAAGTCAAATCCAATTGAGATGCTGTGGCATGAACTTAAACAGGCCGTTCCTGCTGGAAAACCCTCCAATGTGGCTGAATTAAAACATTCTGCAAAGGAGAGTGGGCCACAATTCTTCCGCAGCGATGTGAAAGACTCATTGCCAGTTATCACAAACATTTGATTGCAGTTGTTGTTGCTGAGGATGGCACAACCAGTTATTAGGATTTAGGGGGCAATTAATTTTTCACATAGGGCCAGGTAGGTTTGGATAGCTTTTTATCCCTTAATAAATAAAATCATCATTTAAAAACTGCATTTTGTATTTACTTAGGTTATCTTTGTCGAATATTTAAATTTATTTGATGATTTGAAACATTAAATTGTGACAAATATACAGAAAAAAAATGAAATCGGGAAGGAGAGCAAATATTTTCTCACAGCACTGTATCTATGTATTACACAGTATTTATCTTGCACACTTGTGCATGTATGTTTGTGACTCTTTGAGGACATTTGTCCACACCTCAACTTGTGCTCAGACTGCAGTTTTGAGCTCGGCCAATCAGAGTGAGGAAGGATCTGGTCAGTCGGGAAGCACAAGTTTAGACAACATGCGGAGTCTCATTAGCAAAACACATGAAGCCATCACAGAGAGTGGCATTCTGGGGAAGTGTGCGGAAGAGGTGATGATATGAGCAGTAGCTTTAAAATACTGCCTTCTGCTACTTCATTTCAGTGATGGGATTTGTGTTTCTGCTTTCATAGTTTTATAAAATGCTTTGACTGCCTTTTGCATGAACCAGGAAAATAAAAATTTTTATTTTTGTGGCAAATTTTAATTAACTTGAGCAAGTTTTGTAGGCGCTTTAAAAATGAATACTAGAATTAAGAGATGTCTGTGAGCTTTTTTTTTTTTTTTAAACGAATAGTTGCATTTTGTTTGAATTCGTAATTGAGCTAAAAATGATCCTAAGTAAGAATTCCCATCTGCATTGTGAGGGTAGCACCTGGTGTATGAGTGCATGTGCCTGAACACTCACACATATACTTCATGCAGTGGATATTCAGCTGTCCGACGGTTCCGTTTTTGTTTTAGCTATATTGCCGTCTCTTCCAGTTGACATGCGCACTACACTCTGGAAAATCTGGAGAGGAAAATCGCGGCAGCATGACGTTTAGTCATGTGCAATTATTAATGCGTTACATCCCGTGCTGTTTTATTACATATGTCGCGGAATTTCAAGTGCTACATGAACAGATGACCTTGGTGATGCGGACTTCAGAATAGCTAGGAAGGTGTCTTCTGGCTTCAAATAAATGTCTCAGGTATTTAACGAGTAGACACAACATAATGGGAAGCTACATGACATAGCTAAGTCATAGCCTCAACCATCCAAATCGTCATGGGTGAATAATTTTACAATTTATTCTGAAACTGAGTATATGCCCAGTAAAATCTGACCTCGAGTGAACATCGAATTCACGACTTGAAAAATACCACTCTAACTGGGCTACCCAGTCCAGCTGAGAACTGCTCGCTTGTTAGATCACTGTTGAGGAGGTCAAGCCTGAGAATAAGAGTGGCTGATCTATTTCATTCACTCGCAAAATATTTGAAAAAGCATTTGGACAGGAAGGTTCCTATCCATCAACATTATATGTGGCTTTTTTTAATGGCCTCTTGGTAATTAGTTGAAAAGAATAGTGCTTTGGTATTTAAATACGAATAGATTTTATCATGCAGTCAGTGCAAACGGCAACCAGAAATGAAAGAATTTATAAATACAAAAATTTTATTTTTTTCGGATGTTATTGTTTTGGGAGCTTTCTGTCAGCACGAAGTGGGTAACATCCTGGAATTGCTGCTTGAAACAAAGCTTTGACTCAGGCTATGCGGAATGTGATTGTCAATGACCACTATGAACAAGTTGGAAGAGTGACAAGTGCGCAGGTCAGCAGCAAGGTACAGCTAAATAGCAAAAAACACATCAAAACCGTCAGATGCTAAATATCTACTGCATATACTTAAACATGTATACCAGCGACCTGCGCGGAGTACAAGATGTACACTATGTCCGCGCCACAGCCGCAGGTTGCTTCTCTGCATCCGCAGGAAATAGATCAAAATCCACACTGCTCTGCGGTGCGATCGCGGTGAGCGGATAATGAGGTGGAGCTGCGAACTCCACGACCGCATCGCAGAGTAGTGTGGATTTTCATCTAATTCCTGCGGATCCGGAGAAGCAACCTGCGGCTGAGGTGCGGAAATGGTGTACATCTTCTACTCATCCCAGGTCACTGATATATACGCAGAACCATAGACTGTATAAAAAGATGGATGCAGCAGCAGCACCTGGGTCTGAAAATTGAAGCCAATGCAGAAATCTTTTTAAAGTGCATTATATTTGATGGCCAGCAGATGGCGATGTTGGTGATTGCAGAAAGAAGTTCAATGCAATAGAAGTCTTTGAGAAAATCACCCTACTTTTCCACCTGATTTCAGTAATGAATTTCCACATTATTTTATGGTATCTATTGCAAGTTTCAAATCTCCTTCGATATATCATGATGTTCATTTTTTAAAATTATGGTCCCAAATAGACTAGAAGAAATAAAGTCAGATATGCTTTAGGGGCGTGGCTATCCTCTGGTCCCTGTCAGATACGGTCAGATCCACTCATAGATCTGCCCCTTACTCTTCCCCGGGGCTTCAATTCACGGTCTCGTCCAATAGGAATCACATATGGTTTCAAAATGACAAAATAGCGCTGTTCAAATTGCCAAATCGAGGCTTCCTAAATGGTGTGCTGAAACCAATGGTTGACCTCACAGTTGCTTCGTCCATCTTTTTATACAGACTTTGCGCAGAACACAGTATTTATTTTACGTACTTGTGCTTGTATGGTCGTGATTTTTTGCATACGTTTTTCTGCATTTCCACTTGTGTCCAGACTGCGGTTTCAAGCTCAACCAATCAGAGTGAGGAAGGATTCAGTCAGTCGGGAAGCATGGATTTAGACAACATTCAGAATTTCATGCGCAAAACGCGCGAAGCCATCGCGGAGAATTGTTATTTGGGGAAGTGTCTGGAAGAGGTGATTTTTTTAGCTGTAGCTTTGAAATACCGCTTCCTCCTCCTTCATTTCAATTATGGGATGAGTGTTTCTGCTTTGATAGGTTTTTTTCCTGTCTACCTTCTGCTTGAACCAGGGATAATGTCCTGACTTGAGGGAAGTTATTGTTTTATATACTGCATTGGCACTTTCTTAAAACAAAATTTCAATTGTTTTTTTTTTTTTTTTTTTCCCAAGCTTATGGACATTATGGTATTTCTGTTTTGGGCAATTCCACAGAAATGGTCAGCAGGTGCAAAAGATAAAATTTACAACAAACCATTCGTATACATCAAATGAAAGCTGAGAAGCTATATTTTTAGGGACTATAGCGTTTATGAGGATAGTGTGCAAATGTCAGAAACCCTCGCATAAGGTGATATTTAGTATCAATAGTAGGTTCACCCTTAGCCTTCAAAATCATTAGTTTGATTTCTATACTGTGGCTGGTGGGATATTAGCCCATTTTTTCAGGACAGTTTCCAGTGTTGTGCCATTTAGAGATTGAGGAAATTGACTCATAGCGCCACCTGCTGTTGCCGAGGGCGAATACCTTAGCTAGACGTTTGTTCGCAAATCCTTCAGACATTTTGGAATAAATCAACACCACCATATCATCGATAGAAATATGACAAAAGTCACGTTTTTTTTTTTTTTTAGCACCATGTATTTGTGATAGGTACGTTTGGTATTTGTAAAACAGAATATATTAGTTTGTCAGTGGTGTTTTGTATTTGCAAACTGCACTTTGTTTGCATGTGAATCAGTTTCGTATTTGCAAATCACATTGTGGTGGATATTTGTTAAACTTTCTGTTTGTATATTAGGTTTTGGCTGTCATTTAACTCCATTGACAATCATAATGGATCAGAGACCAGTTGGACACTTGCTTTTAATAAAGTTAATGCTTGTTCGCTTGTTCAAGAGTATCCAAGGTTATGTTTACTTTAGTCTTGCATAGATAGCTTTTGAATGTAACTCGTCCCTCCATAACAAAATTTTTGTCCCTCCACAATGCTAATTTAAATGTGTATAGCAAAAAATTAGTCAAAAGTCAAAAACTACTTTCTTCTACATTTTTAGAATGTCCAATGTGTGTGTTATCTCCCACAGAAAAGATGTCAATATAACTAAAGGCAGAGCAGACTTTCTGAAAAGTTCTCCTGATGTCCAATTTACTGAATTTTCCTTGGCCCTCTTCTAATGCTGACTTCTGACCTCAGCCAACACCACAAAAATGAAGAAAAAAGTTTTTTTTTTTTGACTGGACTATGCCTAAATTACCAAAATACTTAAAATGAAATAGTTGTCTGGAAAGCCCAATTTATTTTGTTTCAGGAATGCTCTTCGGTTCCAAAAACCTGTCACTTTGTCCCTCCATTACGTGTGGAATTGCCCTTTTGTAAAAATTTTGTTTTTCATGGTAAATTTTAATCAACTTGACCAAAATTTGCGAGAGCTTTGGAAATGAATTCCAGAATTAATACATGCCTGTGAGCAGCTGTCCTTATTTTTTGAACGATTACTTGCATTTGCTTGAATTTGTGATTTGATAAAACTGAAAATTATCTCAACTATGAATTCCCGACTGCATTGTGCGGGTAGCACCTAGTGTGTATATATATGTGTGTGTGTGTGTGTGTGTGTGTGCCTGACCACACACATATACTTCAACATATCTACGCAGAACAGCATTTATCTTGCACACTTGTGCATGTATGTTTGTGACAATTTGAGGACATTTGTCCACATCTCCACTTGTGCTCAGACCGCAGTTTTGAGCTCGGCCAATCAGAGCGGGGAAGGATCCAGTCAGTCGGGAAGCACGAGTTTAGACAACATGCGGAGTCTCATTAGCAAAACACATGAAGCCATCACAGAGAGTGGCATTCTGGGGAAGTGTCCGGAAGAGGTGATTGTTTGAGCTGTGGCTTTAAAATACTGCTTCCTGCTACTTAATTTCAATTACAGGATGAGTGTTACTGCTTTCATAGTTTTATAAAATGCTTTGACTGCCTTCTGCTTGAACCAGGAAAAATGTCCTGACTTGATTGAGCTTATTTTTCTATATACTGCTTTGTTAAAAGAAAATGTGTTTTTTTTTCAACTTATTGCCATTTTGATATTTGTGCAAAATTTTTTGTTTTTGTGGCAAACTTTAATTAACTTGAGCAAATTTTGCAAGAGCTCTGAAAATGAATTCCAGAATTAAGAAATGCCTGCGAGCATTTGTGCTTTTTTTTTTTTTTTAAACGATTAGCTGCATTTTGCTGGAATTTGTCATTTGATGGAGATAAAAATGATCTCAACTAAGAATTCCCAACTGCGTTGTGCGGGTAGCACCTGGCGTATAAGGGTCATTCCATATGAAATCACCCAAGCTCCCATCTTGATGGTCTCATAAATGCTTCATTTGGTAATATTTTGTTGCCAGTGATGAGCAAATTAAATTGAAGGTGGTTTTAAGTTGATATCTCGTTCCGTTCTCATTTTGTGGGCCCCCGAAAAAGGGGGCGTGGCCCACGTTAAGATAGAAAGATATTTTTACCTTCATTTGAAACTCCGTCAGGTATACTATCAACAATGTAAATGGCAAAGGGGACATTCTAAGGATACTTGCATAATATTTCATTTGAAATCAACATGTTTGGCACCAAATTTCAATGTTTAGGGGTTAATTGCAAAGCACGTAAGGGTTAATCACTATATTAAAAGGTTTGTTACAGACTATTAAACAGAATGAGCATATCCTGAAAGAATGAAATTCGTATCCTTATTAGTTCATTGGTTATAACCCTTTGAAAATGGTCACAAACTGTGACCAGAGGGCTAACGTGGGCCACGCCCCCTTTTTCGGGGGCCATTAAAATGAGAACGGAAAGAGATATTAAATTGAAACCACCTGCAATTTAATTTGCTCATCACTGGCAACAAAATATTACCAAATGAATCATTTCTGAGACCAACAAGATGGGAGCTTGGGTGATTTCATATGGAGTGTGCCGAAACACTCACACACATATTTAACACAGTGGATATTCAGCCGTCCAACGGTTCCATTTTATTTTAGCTATATTGCGGTCTCTTCTGGTTGACATGCGCGCTACCATCTGTTCGGAAAATTTCGCTCTTGGGAGGTGTGGCTACCCAGTCCAGCTGAGAATAGCTCGCTTGTTCGATCACTGTTGAGAATGTCAAGCCTGAGAATAATAGTGTGGCTGATCCATTTCACTCCCTCGCAAAATCTTTAAAATCATTTGGGCAGGAAGGTTCCAATACTTCAACATTATCTCTGGCTATTTTTGTAATAGTCTCTCGGTGATTCGTTCAAAAGAATAGTGCTTTGGTATTAAAGTATATTTTTATTCAATCATGCAGTCAGTGAGAAACCGCATCCAGAAATGAAAGAATTCATAAATACGAACATTTTCTTGTTTTCCAGTGTTATTCTTATGGGAGCTATCTGTCAGTACGAAGCGGGTAACATCTTGGAGCAGCTGCTTGAGATGAAACTTTGACTATGTGAATTGCAGACCACATACAAGTTGGACGAGTGACAAGTGCACATGTGAACAGGAAGGTACAACTAAATAGCAAAAAATAATGGCAAAGCCACTGTGCCCGCTTGGCCAGACATGCCCAAAATTGAACTTGGCCTAGATTTACATTAGGGCTGGATATCGTCAAGGAGGTCACGATACGATACATACCTTGATACAGTGCCGGACGATTCGATACATACCGCAATACAGTGCCATACGATTCAATACGATAACAATACTGATATGATAACGATATAGGCCATATATTGCAAAACTCATCATTTTTTGAAATGGTAAAGGCTCTCTTACATCCTGTCGTGCGTGGTACTACGAGTGGTGTGCGTGCCAAAAATGGGCCAAGTAGTGAGATGCACGCAGGTGGAAAGTACTTTTTTTGGTGGTCGCAAACACGACGCATAGCACGCAGCCTGAAAACTGGCCGGCCAGTTTTTCGCTACAACCTGGCAGCGACAATTAGCTCGCCTGGAGCACGCTCGGAGTACGCTAGACAAAAGTGCTGAGTAAGTTCGATAGGCTTGCATGTAACGCAGGCAACACCTGCAGCAATTTCGGGGTATTTACCCACAAAGGCGTACTTACCACGCAAGAGGCTCTACAGCTTGCAACAGCAGCTGTAGAAGACGATGGCGCATCCTTCTAGGTAGTGCCATATTGGATGCTGAAACAGTGAATGTTGAAGAGACTCAGTGCACCCTTGTATTATTGTGATTATCCGTGCGTTATTCCAATTTGACGCACAATTGTCTTGCTTAACACTTTCGTGCTCCTGACGTTTCTCTTACGTTTCTCTTACTTCGTAAGTACAATTTCTGAAAACGTACGCTTCACTTGCAATTAACGTTAGATTATCCCACTCATTGTGTGCGACAGAAGTACAGATCTTACGTACTCCTTAGTACTTCCTACTTACAAAAAGGCGTACAGACCACTTGCGGGCCTCACTTTTAGAGCAAGACACACCCACTCATTACTTACTACATACTGCCCCTCCGATTTAATTTTCACCCTGCGACAACGCCACGCCTGACAGGAACTCTGAGTCCGCACGATCTCTGACCATGCATGAGGGGATGGAAGAGAGCCTTAAAAATGGTGCTGAGAACACAACTTTCTGTGTATGACTTAAGTAATTTAGTTATAGGTTGGTACATCTCAATATATTGGTAAGTGAGTCGACAAACTATTTTGATTAATTTGTTATGTTCAAATTTATTGAAGGTAAAGTGCATATTTCTTATACACGATGAACATTGCATTTGTTTTTCACTGTAAAAATGAAAAGTGCATGGCATCTTCAGTAACCTAAACCATTGCAGCTCAGGGAAAAATTTCCCACTAAACTGAACACTGAATAACATGAAAATTAAGTGCATGTTAAGTATCATTCTCACATTCATATGAACTGTGAACACGAACAAGGTCACCACCAAAATTATGGCCATTAATTGCCATTTTGGCCTACATATGGCATTAAAATAGGTGAAATCAAAAACCCATCTGACGTACGATCTTTAAAGCCTTCATGCATCCACAGAACAAATCTGAGTGTTGTAGCTGATCATTAGTGCTCAAATTTGGCTGGAAATCGAACGCTGCGTACATCTCATTGGAATACATGGACAAGACAGAAATAAAAGGGATCGATCAAATACCGAAGGTGATAGAGTGCTAACAAGATCATCACCAAAAATTACAGCCATCGGTAGTCACTTGACCTACATGTATATTGCATAAAACTTGGTTAAATAAAAAATCTTTCATAATATATGATGACCCCTTGCCATGGCTACCTTCCGTAAAAATATGAGCATTCCAGCGCAAAGGATAAGGGACTTATGGTCATTTTTGTGTTCTTGATTAAGTGCCCCCTGCTGGCCAAAGCATTGGGCCAATTTGACTCAGATTTGAACATGGCCAAGATCGTATGCCCTTCCATACACATGCAATATGAAACGCCTCTATCAAAAATGGAAGGTGCAGTAGTGCTGACAATGTTGCAGGCAAAATCGCGGCAATTGACTGCAATTTTACCTATGTACCGCTTAGAATTACGTCAAATCAAAAACCCTTCTGAAATGAGATGGTCCCTTGCCATAGCTACCTTCCATAAAAATTTGAGCGTTCTAGCTGAAAGGATAAGGGACTAATGGCCATTTTTGTTTTTCATAAAGCACCCCCTATTGGCCAGACTAAGTCTAAGAAGCAAATCTGGACGATTAATGAACTCCATCAGCGTCTCACGCCTATACAGCCATGCACCGCCAAGCGGGCTAAAAATCTTGAGTGGTCTAGCTCAAACCGTAAGGGACTTATGCCCATTTAAGTGTTTTGTAATGGCCAAAGTAGGGGGCTGTTCAGGCCAGAAATCAAACTCAATCGAGATCTTATGGTCATACGCCCACATATAAAAAACTAGAAGGCTATGTCAAAAACTGAAGGCACTAGAGTGCTGACAAGGTCAAGGGTAAAATTGCGCTGATTTCCCGCCATTTGACCTACATCTCGCTTAAAATTCGGTCAAATTAAAAAACCAACTAACATGTGATGACCCCTTACCATAACTACCTTCAGTAAAAATCGTAGCATTCTAGCTCAAATGGTAAGGGAGTTACGGTCATTTTTGTGTTTTTTCACAAAGCGCCCCCCATCAGCCAAACTAAGAAGCAAACCTGGCCGATTATCAAACTTGATCTGCATCTTAGGCCTATATAACCATGCACGAAGTTACATTTGGTTTCACAGAGAACTGTAGCTGCTATCGCACTGACAAGCCAAAAGTTAACAGACCTACGTACTAACGAAGAGACGCGCAACAGACCACCACAAAGCATGCCCTTCATGGCATTAGACCTTTTGGCCGTGCGGCCAAGCAGGCTAAAAAGACAAAAAAACCGTCGGACGGCTAAACATCCACTGCGTATACTTAAACATATCTACACAGAACACAGTATTTATCTTACATACTTGTGCTTGTATGGTCATGATTCTTTGCATACGTTTGTCCACATCTCCATTTGTGTTCAGAATGCGGTTTCAAGCTGGGCCAGTCAGAGCGGGGAAGGATCCAGTCAGTCGGGAAGCATGGATTTAGACAACATTCAGAATTTTATGCGCAAAACGCGCGAAGCCATCGCGGAGAATTGTTATCTGGGGAAGTGTCTGGAAGAGGTGATTGTTTTAGCTGTAGCTTTAAAATACCGCTTCCTCCTACTTCATTTCAATTATGGGATGAGTGTTTCTGCTTTGATTGTTTTATAAAATGCTCCAATGCCTTCTCCTTGAGCCAGGAATAATGTCCTGACTTCTGGGATATTATTTTTCTGTATACTGCATCTGCACTTTGTTAAAAGAAAACATCAGGTTTTTTTTTTTTTTTTTCCAACTTCTGGCCATGATGGTATTTTTGTTTTGTAAAATGTTTGTTTTTCTGGTAAATTTTAATTCACTTGACCAAATTCTGCAAGAGCTTTGGGAAAAGAATTCTAGAATTAAGAAATGCCTGTGAGCAGCTGTGCTTATTTTTTGAACGATTAGTTGCATTTGCTTGAATTTGTGATTTGATGAAACTGAAAATTATCTCAACTATGAATTCCCGACTGCATTGTTCAGGTAGCACCTGCTGAATATGTGTGTGTACGTGCGCCTGAACACTACCACATATATTTAAACATATAATCGCAGAACAGTATTTATCTCACGCACTTGTGCATGTATGCTTGTGACTCTTTGAGGACATTTGTCCACATCTCCACTTGTGCTCAGACTGCAGTTTTGAGCTCGGCCAATCAGAGCGGGGAAGGATCTGGTCAGTCGGGAAGCACGAGTTTAGACAACATGCGGAGTCTCATTAGCAAAACACATGAAGCCATCACAGAGAGTGGCATTCTGGGGAAGTGTCCGGAAGAGGTGATTGTTTGAGCTGTAGCTTTAAAATGCTGCTTCCTGCTACTTCATTTAAATCATGGGATGAGTGTCTCTGCTTTGATAGTTTTATAAAATGCCTTGACTGCCTTCTGCTTGACCCAGGAATAATATCCTGACTTTTTCTATATACTGCATCGGCACTTTGTTAAAAGAAAATTTCAGTTTTTTTTTCAACTTGTCACCATTTTGGTATTTTTGTTGTGTAGGCGAATATTTTTTGTTTTTGTGGTAAATTATAATTAACTTGAGCAAATTTTGCAAGAGCTTTGAAAATTAATTCCAGAATTAATAAATGTCTGTGGGCATCTTTGCTTATATTTTTAAACAATTAGTTGCATTTTGCTTGGATTCGTGATTTGATTGATCTAAAAATGACCTCATCTATGAATTCCCTATTGCATTGTGCGGGTAGCTGGTGGTGTATATGTGTGTGTGCGCGAACACCCCCACATATCGTTAACACAGTGGAGCCATCCGATGGTTCTGTTTTGTTTTAGCTATATTGCCGTCTCTTTTGGTTGACATGTGCATTACCCCTGTTCTCAGAAGATTTTGCTCCGGAGTGGGGTATTGTGGCAGCAAGACGTCGGTGTCATCCTGAGTATCAGTGTCACCACGATCCCGTGGAGTTTTTATCATACGTTGCGCAAGTTCAGTTGCTACAAGAACCAATAAGTTTGGTGGTACGGACTAAAGAATAACCAATAGGATACTTTCTGGCTTCAGATAAAAGTCCCAGATATTAAACTAGTAGACGCATAATGGGAAGCTAAAAGATAGAGCTAAGTCATAGCCTCAACCATCCAAATTGTCACGGGGGATTAATTTTACAATTTATTCCGACACTGAGTATATATGGTCAGTAAAATCTGACCTCGAGTGAGGATCGAATTCTCGAGTTGGAAGATACCGCTCTAACCAGGCTACCAAGCCCAGCTGAGAACAGCTTGCTTTTTCGCTCACTTTTGAAAAAGTCAAGCCGGAGAATATCAGAGTGGCTCCCTAGCAAAATCTTTGTTTAAGCATTTGGACAGGAAGGTTCCTATCATCAACATTATATGTGGCTATTTTTTGTCTCTCAGTAATTTGTTAAAAAAAAATTAGCGCTTTGGTATTTAAATAAAATTTTTTTTTATTATCACGCAGTCATTGAAAAATGGCTACCTGAAATAATTTACAAATAGAAAAAATGTTCTTGTTATCCAGTGTTATTTTTGAGCCATTTGTCAGCACGAAGCAGGTAACATCTTAGAACAGCCACTTCAGACAAAGCTTTGACTCAGAATCACAAACAGTCATGCCTAAAATTATTAATACCCCTATCAAATTTTGGGTTTTATTTGAGATATTTTATTGAAAAATCAAATTTATTCTCGCTCAAATTACAAAGGAAGTTGACAAAAGGCTGTAAAAAGTACAGCAGCATGGTTTTTCAAGCAATGCAATACTTGGTTCTGGTATTTTATTTGACACATTTTACAAAAAATGCCATGTCTAGAATTATTCATACCCTTTTCGCAGTAATCTATGGCAAAGGCTAATCGTGATTACTGCCTCCAGATGCTTCCTGTAGTTGATCACCAGGTTTCTACATGTCTGCACTGGGATTTTGGCACACTCTTTGTTTTGGCCAACTACTCCAGGTCCTTAAGTTGACTGTTTCCTTGTCATGACCTTGGTCTTCAGTTCCCTCCGCAGATTCTCAATAGAATTGAGGTCGGAGCTCTCACTTGGTCACTCCAAAACGTTCACGTTGTTGTCCACCGACCATTTCTTGTCGGATTTGGCTGTGTGTTTAGTATCTTTATCCTGTTGGAAGAAGCATTCCTGCCCAAGACCAAGTTTTTGCGGCAGGTTGCTTGATGTTTCAACTGAAGATCTGGATATACTGGTCCTGTTTCATTATGCCTTTGACTTTAGCAACCTCAGAGCATGATACTCTCGCCTTCGTGTTTGTCCGTTTGAGTTGAACGCTTCACCTTTCTTACGCCAAACAAAAGTAACATCTCTGTGCCCAAACAGCTCTATCTTTGTTTCATCAATCCATAACATTGACAGCCAGAAGCTTGTATCTTCATCCAGGTGAGCTGTTGCAAAGGCTAGAGGATTTCTCTTATGTCTAGGTTGGAGACGTGTAGCTAAGTGGCCTAAGAGAGGTGAGGCGTTTAACCCGAAAAACAGGGTTAAACATGGTGGTCAAACACGGTAGCCTGGAATCCATTCATATCGAGTGCTGGTCGCTCCCAACGGTCACTGACTGTTATCAGTCTGGCCTCAGTCATATAGCCAGTGTTTAGCCCTTACGTCACTAATGAAGTGAATATATTAATTGTTTTCTGCTCTTGGCTGATTGGTTGACCTTTTGGCAAGAACCACCAATCGAATATGAGTTAGCTGGCCAGCAACTGCATTCGTGGATGTTATTTGACATGAGCTTAAAAATTAGATTGTGGCTTGCTTGCGTTTACTCTTGGAGTGGTTGTTAGATTTTGAACAGTATAATATTTGGCCATAACAGCATTTTGTTTATTTCAGTGGGATTCCCCGGTATAATAAAGGCTAAATTAAATAAAACTCTAATTATATAATGTATTTCACTGTAATTGGCATTAGCTGTAGCTCGAAGGGCATGATTGCATCAGCTAGATTAAAGTGATACTCAGCCCAAAAAGTATAATTTGTGTATCAATTACTCTGTCTTGAATGGACAAAGTTGTTCTTCACCTGGAGCAACTTTATGGCCACTGGACAGTTTTGAAAAATTATCCAAATTCCTTTTTTGCTGGAAGCAAATGGGGTCACCCAGTAGCAATGGGAAAACTCCTCAAAACGTCCGTTGACAAACTTTCAAACCATCGTCCAACGCATCGTCCAGTATAATCCAATCCTGCTTTGTCCACTGGTATCCTCAGAACTCTAAAAATGCGGTTATTTTTCACTGAAAATTATAAAATACCACAGTTATTCAAGTAAGCCCACGCATTCAACGGAAGTCCTGCCTCCCGGCTCATTCAGTGCCCAGAGACTCTGCTGCCACTCAGATGAATACTCTATAAACACGAGCTGGGAGGCGGGACTTGTGTTGAATGCAGAACCCTGGTATTTTTTTATTTTAAGTCTGTCTAAAGGGGCGGGGCACCCACGCGACTGTGAGCCACTCACAGATCTCGCATGGATTTTGTGCGAATATTTGAAAGTCAAACACTGGCCTACCGAGTGAGGCCAGAGATCTAAGCAAGTGACTGTTGCGAGCCACCAAAGCTTGATATGGATGGATTCCAGGCAAAAACACGGTGGCAGGAGCATCATGCTTTGGGGTTGCTTTTCAGTGAATGGGCCCGTAAACCTTATTTAAGGTAATGGCATTAGGAAACTGGACCAGTATATCCAGATCTTCATTGAAAACATCAAGCAATCTGCCAAAAAAACTTGGTCATGGGCAAAAATGGATCTTTAAACAGGATAATGATCTTAAACACACGGCCAAATCCGTCAGGTAATGGTTAGTGGACAACAACGGGAATGTTTTGGAGTGACCAAGCCAGAGCTCCGACCTCAATCCTATCAAGAATCTGTGGAGCTAGCTGCCGGATAGCTCACTCGGTTAAGGCACTGCGCTGCAATGCAGAAGTGTCTATCACGTCGCGGGTTCGAGCCCCGGCGTACCCACCGGCAGGGGTCGGCAGCTTTTTTAGAGTAGCGCACAATTGGCGATCACGCTACAGGGTTTCAAATTGGGAAGGGACTGTCGGATTTGGGTTAAGAATAACAGCTTTGTTCGTTGCTCCAGCGCCTCCTGTTGGCCAGACGGGCGCTCGTCAGGAAGACTCTGGGTTTGTTCACGTCCGGGTATCCTCCGCCCTCGTTCGGAACTTACGAAGATTCGACCAATGAGTGTATAAGAATCAGTGGCTGACGGACACGTGCTTCGGAGGAGAGCCGTGAGCTGTCTTCACTATCCTGAGTTGGCAGCAAGGGGTCGCATACGAGCAAGCTTTGTACATAGTTCACTAATTGGGCATTCCAGATTCGGGTGGGATTGGAGATGCCAAATTTATTAAAAAAAAAGAAGAAAAAAAAAGAATCTGTGGAGCGACCTGAAGACCAAGGTTATGATCAGGAAACTGTCAAAACTTAAGGACCTGGAGAAGTCTGCCAAAGAAGAGTGTGCCAAAATCCCCATGCAAGATGTGTATAAACCTTGTGATCAACTACAGGAAGCATTTGGAGACAGTAATCTCGATTGGCCTTTGTCATCGATTAATGCAAAAAGGGTATGAATAATTCTGGACATGGAAATTTTTGTAAATTTGTCAAATAAAATACCAAAAACAAGTATTGTATGTATTGAAAAATTGTGCTACTGTACTTCTTACAGCCTTATGTCAACTTCCGATGTCATTTGTGTAAGAAATAAATTTGATTTTTCAATAAAATACCTGAAAAAAACCTAAAATTTTTAATAGGGTATGAATCATTTTGGGCATAACTGAACCATATGGCCAATTGCCACGATGGAAGAGTGACAAGTGTGCATGTCAACCTAATGATACAGCTAAATGGCAGAAAAACACAACAAAACCGTTGGGCAGCTAAATATCTACTCCATATACTTAAACATATCAACGCAGAACACTGTATTTATCTTTCTTACTTGTGCATTAAAGGTTGTGATTCTTTGCATACATTTGTTCGCATTTCCACTTGTGTTCAGACCGCGATTTCAAGCTCGGCCAATCAGAGTGAGGAAGGATCCGATCAGTCGGGAAGCATGGATTTAGACAACATTCGGAATTTTATGCGCAAAACGCGCGAAGCCATCACAGAGAATTGCTCTCTGGGGAAGTGTCTGGAAGAGGTGATGGTTTGAGCTGTAGCTTTAGAATACTGCTTCCTGCGACTTCATTTCAATAATGGCATGAGTGTTTCTGCTTCAATGGGGGTTTTTTTTTTTGACTGCCCTCTGCTTGAACCAGGAATTATCTCCTGACTTGATGGAACTTATTTTTCTATAAACTGCATCGGCACTTTGTTTAAAGAAAATGTCAGTTTTTTTCAGCTCATGTCCATTATGGTATTTTTGTTGTGTAAAAATTTTGTTTTTGTGGTAAATTTTAATTAACTTGACCAAATTCTGGGAGAGCTTTGAAAATGAATTCCAGAATTAAGAAATACCTGTCAACAGTTGTGCTTGCTTTTTTAAACGATTAGTTGTATTTGCTTGAATTTGTGATTTGATGAAACTGAAAAGTATCTCAACTATGAATTCCTGACTGCATTGTGCAGGTACTGGTTTATACATGTGTGTGTGCGTGTGCCTGAACACTCACGCAGGGTCATTCCATAAGAACTCAACAATAGTACAAGAATATGCCATGGTCACTGACATATATTTGGCTCAAATTTATTTTGAAAGTTCTTCTATATTCATAATGAACACATGCAAAATTTTATGGCCCTACTCCAAGGGGTTTCCTTGATAAGGCTCCCCAAAAATCGAGGGCCATGCCCAAGTGAATTGCAAACATTAATTTATAGGGATTTTGGAGGCCAATATTTTTGGAAGAAATCATAGCCGTGGCTGAAAATTGCTTCCCTGGGTAATTTGGGTCCATGCTTTTGGAATCTCTCAAATTTTATCCATCTCTTTTCATTTTCAAGATATTGGCCTCTCAAATAAGAAACTTTTAATGGATCAAAATCTAAAATTCAGTTTTCAAGGGCCCCCTATGAGGCCAGGATCCTTTCCAGTGGCTAAATTATGCTGGATTCCTTCTATTTGAGGACAGGTCTGTCTATTCAAGGAAGATCTGCATCTGCATCCAAGGCATAATAGTGGACTTAGGAGACCCGTAAACATTGTCCCAGCTGAAAAAGTCACCTTTTTGCCAATCTGGATTGGCAAATTCACCATGCGGGCAGTTACCCATGGCAATGAAACTTGTTCTACATAAATGTATATATCTTGGCTTTATTCATTCACAATTACGCAATTGTTTTCTTTTCTCCTTCACTGTTAAATCATGTTATCAAATATTGGCATTTTGGGGTAAAAACGCCCATGATTATCCCCTTTGTTCTTCAACTAGACGTTTTAATCAACAGTGCCTACTCATAAACTCAAGTTCCATCATTTTCTAAGATAATCTGACATGTTGTTGCGTTCCCGCCCCAGGGTCTCTGCATCATCCTCCATTGCTATTACATCATCCAGTTAAAACAAAATGGTAGCTAATTAATGAATTCATTGAAGCTTCAACATTTCTGAAGGGTGCAAAATCAGGATATCCTTTGATTAGGAATGCGACAAACATGCATACAGTTGCATTCCTCATCCAAGGAAATCACAATTTTGCACCCATCAGAAGCCATGCTGAAGCTTCAGTGAATTTTTAAATTACCTACCCTATTGCATCATCTCTGGTTAAAACAATATGCATGGAAAATGATGTAATACCTGGGAGATCCTACGTAGGGAATACAACATCATGTCAGATTATCCAAGGAAATGATGTAATTTGAGTTTATTAGAAGGCACTGTATATTTAAAATTTCTACGTTGTAGTTGCAGAACAAAGGGGACAACAATGGGCGTTGATAACATGATTAAATAGTGATGGAGGTGCAAAAACAAGTTGTAATTTTGAACAAATAAAGCCAAGATATATACATTTATGTTGAACAAATTTCATTACCGTGGGCAACTGCCCACATGGTGAATTTGCCAATCCCAAATTGGCAAAAAAGTGACAATATCAGCTGCTAGGACCCTTTTCCGGGTTTCCTAACTCCACTTTTATGCCTTGGGTGCAGTCATTCTTCCTAATTTCGACAGATCTGTCCACAAATAGAAGGAATCCAGCACAATTTTGTCTCTGTAAGGAATCCTGGCCTCATGAGGGGCCCTTGAAAATGTAGTTTTTGATTTCTGCGCATAACAAGTTTAATATTTGAGAGACCAATATCTTGAAAATGAAAAGCGATAAATACATTTTGACAAGCATGGACCCAAAGCATGGACCCATATTACTCTGGGTACATGGACCCAAAGCATGGACCCATATTACTCTGGGTAGCCATTTTCAGCCCATTACTAAGATTTGCACCAAAAATATTGGCCTCCAAAATAACTTTCACTTAGCATTTGCAATTCGCACGGGCATGGCCCTCGATTTTCTGGGGGCCATATCATGGAATCCCCTTGGAGTAGGACCCTATAATTTTGCATGTGCTCATTATTAATATAGAATATAGAAGTACTCCCAAAGTAAATTTGAGCCAAATCTGATTCGGTGACCCGGGGACCTCTGGTTGACTTCATATGGAGTGACCCCACATATACTTAAACATATCATCGCAGAACAGTATTTATCTCACTTACTTGTGCATGAATGTTTGTGACTCTTTGAGGACGTTTGTCCACATCTCCACTTGTATTCAGACCGCAGTTTTGAGCTTGACCATTCAGAGCGGGGAAGGATCTGGTCAGTCGGGAGGCACGAGTTTAGACAACATGCGGAGTCTTATTAACAAAACGCACGAAGCCATCACAGAGAATGGCTTTCTGGAGAAGGGTCTGGAAGAGGTGATGATATGAGCTGCATCTCTAGAGTAGTGCCTGCTCTGTGGTTTCTCACTGTAATGGGATAGATGTTGCTGCATTCATTTATTTCCCTTCTTATGGCCTTTCGCTCTGTCCTAGGATGTAGCCCTGACTTTATGAGCATAATTTTCATGCATAAACTAATTTGACACTTTGTGAATAGAAAATGTCTCTTTTTATGAGTTTTTTTCCTGCGCTTAATCATTCTTTGTCAATATTTATGTTTTTGATAAAGTATTTCTATTTTTTGTGTGACCGTAATCATGAAAATGCACTATGGAGGATTTCTAATGTTACATTGCAGACCAAGAAAACTGCTCTACCCTCTGGGATGTAAATGCGTGAAGTTTTTGAACCCAAAAAGTCCATCAATCTGTCAATTTCTTAAAATATTTAATGAAACCTGAAAAGTAACTGAACCCAGCCATTATTTATTGTGTACTCTGTATGTTGCGTAAAGTGTCCTCACTCAGTTCATATGTGACTAAAAACTCTGTTTTTGAGCTGGATAGAATCTCTTGAATAAATGGATGACCTCTTGTGCATACAACTGTGTTCTGGGCTCAGTAAGAAGCTATGTCAGGGGAGGAGGGGAACGGACGGAGAGGGAGGTGGAGTTTGAGATTATAGCTGGAGTAATGCTGGAGGAGGAATGAGGAAGAGAGATGGAATGGAGAGAGAGAGAGGGAGAATTTGAGGGAGAGCGAGCACCTGTAGCTCTGCAGGGGAGGAGAGGGATGGTAGGAGGTGAAGTATGATGTGAGATCTGTGTGTTTTGTTGGCATATGGCTGTCAGTACTGTCTGGCTGTTCTTAAGGATGAATGGCTTTGCTTTTGAGGTATTTTCAGTTTTAAAGCACCTCCCTGGTGCCACTGACCGCAGCCTGTTTTTGACGCCCGCTCTAGGTCGGATATACTGCTCCTCCACTTGGTGGTTCCTGTGGATGAATATCTTTGGCTGATTGTGGCTACATGCGCCCCAAGCAAATTTAACTGCGCCTGATTGCTTCTGTAAACACCGAGTCTTTGAAGCCGAATGTTTAAACACTGATTATTTAAACTTATTCTTCACCTCTGTAAACAATTGATCTTTATGGCTCAGTTGCTGCATGTTTAAACAATGAATATTTAAAGCTTGTTCATTGCCTCTTTTAACAGTAAGTCTTTTAGGCTTGTTTGGAACCATTCAATTCAGCGTGCAACTATTACTTCTTCATTGGTCTACCTTTATCGGGTTTTGTCCTGTTCGGATGTGTGAACGAGAGATTTTCCTACTTGTTTCAAGGTGTTCTCAGTAGCTGACTGTTCATGGGTGGTCAGGTTGGGTGGCGCTTTCTGACCTTTCACCTTTGACCTGTGCTCTGTGACTGTGTGGTGTGCAGACGGTGAACACGGAGGGGGTGCGCGCGATGATGGAGAGTGCGCTTACGGCACGGGACCGCGTGGGGGTCCAGGACTTCGTGCTGCTGGAGAACTACACCAGTGAGGCGGCCTTTATCGAAAACCTGCGCAAGAGGTTCAAGGAGAACCTCATTTACGTAAGAGCTGCTCCCACTTATGCTTTTCAGAGATGCCTGCTCTGCTCCTGTGGTGCTGTGCGTGTGTGTGTGTGTGTGTGTGTGGGTGCGTGCGTGCGCATGCGTGTGCATTTGCCCTCGTGTGTGTGTGTGTGTGTGTGTGTGTGCGCGCGCGCTTACATGTGTACGCGCGTGTGCTCACTTGCATGTGTGCGTATGTGCGAATGTGTGTGTGTGTGTTTGTATGTGTGTATGTGTGAGTGTGCGTGTGTGTGCGCATGTGCGTGTGTGTGTGTTTGTGTGTGTAATTATGCTACCTGAGACGGGGTGATGTGTTTCTTTGTGTCTTTTCAGCGGTGTTTGTGAAACTGGCTGCTAATTCAGGCTCTACCTGCTTTCATGTTCCTGCACCTTAGTATGTGCATGAAAATGCTGGCTGGTGACTTGAGCAGCATTCATTTATCTGTATGCAAGACACTATGCTAATCGAGATGCTATCCAGTTTCATTTATTTGTTCTGTAGTGCACGTGTAAAACTGGCACAGATACCACCAGCTTCTGTTTTCATACCTGTGTGTGTGTGTGTGTGTGTGTGTGCGGGCGTGTGCTTGCTTGCATGTGTGCACACGTGAGCTTGCGTGCGTTTGTGCACACGTGAGCGAGCGTGCGTGCGTGTGTGTGTGTGTGTGTGAGAGTGAAGTTCTGCTACCTGTGCTTCGATGATTCTGTATGGGAGTGTTTGTGGATCTTCTATTCCTATTTCTCTGTGTGAAAGGAGAATGTGTATTTGGTATTTATGTGCTCATGATGGCAGGACATGTGTGCATCATGTATGTGTTTGAGTCCAAGTGTGTGCGTGCATGTGTGTCTAATGAGTAAACTGCGTCATATTTTCACGCTTTCAGACCTACATTGGGTCAGTCCTGGTGTCAGTGAACCCATACAAGGAACTGGAGATCTACAGTAAACAGCACATGGAGCGATACAGAGGCGTCAACTTCTACGAGGTTTCTCCCCACATGTAAGTCACCTGTACCGCACTACCACTGCCACTTTTGGAGTTGATGCCCAAATAAAACCCATGTAAACACCAGGAGAACATGCTAACTCCACACAGGCACCAGGAGAACATGCTAACTCCACACAGGCACCAGGAGAACATGCTAACTCCACACAGGCACCAGGAGAACTTGCTAATTCCACACAGGCACCAGGAGAACATGCTAACTCCACACAGGCACCAGGAGAACCTGCTAATTCCACACAGGCACCAGGAGAACATGCTAAGTCCACACAGGCACTAGGAGAACATGCTAACTCCACACAGGCACCAGGAGAACATGCTAACTCCACACAGGCACCAGGAGAACATGCTAACTCCACTCAGGCACCAGGAGAACATGCTAACTCCACACAGACACCAGAACATGCTAACTCCACACAGGCACCAGGAGAACATGCTTACTCCACACAGGCACCAGGAGAACATGCTAACTCCACACAGGCACCAGGAGAACTTGCTAATTCCACACAGGCACCAGGAGAACATGCTAACTCCACACAGGCACCAGGAGAACATGCTAACTCCACTCAGGCACCAGGAGAACATGCTAACTCCACACAGACACCAGAACATGCTAACTCCACACAGGCACCAGGAGAACATGCTAACTCCACTCAGGCACCAGGAGAACATGCTAACTCCACACAGACACCAGAACATGCTAACTCCACACAGGCACCAGGAGAACATGCTTACTCCACACAGGCACCAGGAGAACATGCTAACTCCACACAGGCACCAGGAGAACTTGCTAATTCCACACAGGCACCAGGAGAACATGCTAACTCCACACAGGCACCAGGAGAACATGCTAACTCCACACAGGCACCAGGAGAACATGCTAACTCCACTCAGGCACCAGGAGAACATGCTAACTCCACACAGACACCAGAACATGCTAACTCCACACAGGCACCAGGAGAACATGCTTACTCCACACAGGCACCAGGAGAACATGCTAACTCCACACAGGCACCAGGAGAACTTGCTAATTCCACACAGGCACCAGGAGAACATGCTAACTCCACACAGGCACCAGGAGAACATGCTAACTCCACACAGGCACCAGGAGAACATGCTAACTCCACACAGGCACCAGGAGAACATGCTAACTCCACTCAGGCACCAGGAGAACATGCTAACTCCACACAGACACCAGAACATGCTAACTCCACACAGTCACCAGGAGAACATGCTTACTCCACACAGGCACCAGGAGAACATGCTAACTCCACACAGGCACCAGGAGAACTTGCTAATTCCACACAGGCACCAGGAGAACATGCTAACTCCACACAGGCACCAGGAGAACTTGCTAATTCCACACAGGCACCAGGAGAACATGCTAAGTCCACACAGGCACCAGGAGAACATGCTAACTCCACACAGGCACCAGGAGAATATGCTAACTCCACACAGGCACCAGGAGAACATGCTAACTCCACTCAGGCACCAGGAGAACATGCTAACTCCACACAGACACCAGGAGAACATGCTAACTCGACACAGTTGAATCCAAGCCCTACTTCCTCTCGGGTGACAATGCTTCCCACTGCTGTGCTGTACTAGCATGAAATGTATGTAATTTGTTACACTTTCTCCGTATGAAGGTCAGGAGTGAGCTGGTGCCTATCCCCACTGACTGTGGGCGAAAGGCAGGGACACACACTGGACTGCTCATCAATCTGCCGCGTCGCGCAATTACCATTCTCTCACACACCCATCCCTATGGGCAATTGACAGTTTCCAGTTTGGCTGACATGCTTGTGTTTGGACTGTGGAAGGAGCCTGGAGTGTCTGGTAGAAACCAAAGCAAACACGAGGAGAACATGTGAACTCCTCGTAAAATCAAATGACACCGTGCAACCTCGAACTCACAACCTTTTCTCTGAGCGGCAGCAGTGTAAGCCACCGCGCCACCATGGCGCCCATATACAGCAGTGAATATGCATATTGTGAGCAATAGTGCAGTACATGGCATCTGTGTAAATGTAAGTGAATGCCAGGAGCCATGGTTATTTTATATAATTTCGTGTAGCACTCTCAATGTTTGGGTTTTCGTGCCCACTGATGCTCTTTGGGTTGTACATCATGTTGGGTGAGAGTGGATGCTAAATGGCTATAATGTAACAATACAAATAATATAACAATATAAAGCAATTTCACTGCTGAAGCCATCAGCAACTGGCTAAATAGTGGCCGAGATTTAGTGCTTTGGTGGGCTGAACTTCACACGCTCCCTCTGCTGGCGACAGACTGGATTGTGACACGGGGTGACTCACTGGCATTCAGTGGGTGGGATAACGGCCCTGTTCGATGAGTTTTAGGCAGCAGCTAGAGCACTTGCACAACGTGCCGTCTCAGTGCGGTTGCATCACATCCTTCAGATGTTGATGTGCCCGTCTGCGGTGTGCCCTGTGTTTGTTGTCTCGGTTGCTAGGGAGTGAGGGTTGCAGGGTTTGGGGAGGTGTAAGCGGAGGGCGGTTGCTTTGAACTCTGAATGTTTTGTTACCACTTATGCTGGAGAGTGGAATGTTCCACAGTTTCATTTCCTACTTCTGCCCAGCTGAGTAGGAGTTAGCTGCCCAGCTAGCTAGCACTGCAGCGGCTAATGTTTTTGTGCCTAAAGAGAGAGTAGAGGGGTTTGGCTTGACTTTCCACTGAGAAAAGGCAGCCCCTCCCACTCATTTGTGGGGCTGGGTGGGGGAAGTGGGGTTGGGTAGGGGTGTGCCTGGCAGAGCTGTTGTTTCGCTCATGTGTTACTGGAGAATGAGAAGTACTCACTTCTCCGTCATCCTTCGACTGCCGGGGTTTCCATTGGCAGTGGTCCCAAAACCTCCCCTTGGGGCACACCAGCCACATCCAGGTATTTGTTGAGTTCCAGTATAAACCCACCAGTTGTAACTAATAGTGAGCTTGATTAGTTGTCAGATTTGATTTGCTTTAGTAGAAACGCAACTTATACTAGGATATGGTTGGTATGCCTTGAGGCAAGGTTCGGGAGCCACTGCCGTAGGCCTGGCTGTGATAACAAACTAATTGTAAGCCTTGCCCACAAAACCTGACCTGTGCCCCTCATCCATATCTGCTGCCAGTTTCTCATTTGGCTCAGAGAAGCCTGAGGAGATAGACTTGCTCCATCCAATCATGCTCAATTGAATCCCACACTATTGTTGGCTGGTTTTAGCTGTGACATCACCCAACTTGCTCTGAACGGGATTTTGTTAAAGTTGCAATAATGTTTTTCAACAGCGCAAGCTTACGGTGTGAAGCTCTTTCTTAAGATTTCTATACTGTTTTCTTCAATGTATGCTGTAAGATTTTCTGCACTCCATTAAATGTGTAGGAGCAAAAATTTTGTCCTGCATGATAAATGAAGGGGCTTTATTAGCACTGAGGTTGCTCAGCACTAAGCAGCCCACTGTCTTATCGTGGCTGCTCTTAAGTCGCATTTCCCATCTCTCCCTTTGAGCAGATACGCAGTTTCCGACAACTCATACCGCTCCATGAGGACGGAGAGGAAGGACCAGTGCATCCTGATCTCCGGGGAGAGCGGGGCTGGGAAAACTGAGGCCTCCAAAAAGATTCTGCAATACTACGCCTTCACGTGTCCCGCCAGCGACCAGGTGCAGACGGTCAAGGACCGCCTTCTGCAGTCCAACCCTGTCCTGGAGGTACTGCCCGTGCAAAATCCACGATTCTAAAGAAAAAACATCCCAACAGCTTACATTGGATGTGACATTGCGTAACTTAACATAACAACATAACGCAACGTAGCATAGAATAGCATAATGTAGCAATGGGAACTAGCCATTCAGCCCAAAAAAAGCCAGCCATTTTCTCTCCACTAAAATGTGGACCATTTCTAACACCATATCAGGTCTGGTCTTGGAAAACCTCAGAGTTTCTCCCTCATCTTGGCTTGGCAAACTGGGACCCCTCTTTTTTTGAAAAATTTCCCAATATAGGTGTGACTCATGTGTGAAAAGACTGCTTGGAGTGATGTTTCTCTGTAATTCAAGTCCCCCTCTACGTGGTTATCAAGCAAAATCAGGTGCCATTTGATTTTGTGGGATTACTGTGTGACTGTAGCATAACTCTAGTTTTCTGTTCCTTTCCGGGGAAAGGATTGCTGTAATTGAGGCACGGCTGCAGGATGTTGTTTATGGTTTATTGAGGACTGTAGCCTCCACTAAACGTCCTGCTTTCATTTTGTACAATGAAGGGGAGGGACGAGCAGCACACCTGCTAATAGCACTGTTTGCACTGCATTTATATGTTTGAATGGTACATGAAGCCCATCTCGACTCCAGTGGATGACCTTCCAGCGTTATCTGTAAGCATTTAGACAGTCACACTCTATTAAAATGGCAGTAATTTTACTCTCTAATATTAGGTGACAGTTTGCACTTCAACCTCATAATTGTTATTTAATTTGCTGGAGTTTTGTTACCTGGAGTTGGGCCACAAAACAAAAATTGTCTGACTGTCCTAATATGCATCAACTTCATATTGAGCTTGCGCACTAGCGGTAGTTAGTCTTTAGTGTGTTGTGTATGTTGTGTTGGGAGCGCGTGTCGTATTGGCACTGAAACGGAGGCCTGTATAGCTACATGGGCTGCCATCCAGCTTGAATGTTCATCTCTGGCTCTTGGGGTGTTCGCTTGAAGCTCCTGTTTGCCTCTGTGAGGCACATTTGATACAACCTCTCATTATAGCTCAGCAGGTCCTTCCGGACCAAGCATTGCGCAAACACTCAATTACTGCATTTCAAAGTGCTCTCTGAACCGCTGGGGATTTTCCTTCTTTAGTTGTTTTTTTCTGTTAAATGTTCAGCCATTTTGTTTTTGTTTACCCCCCTTCTGATACTTTTCAAAAGCAAGTTAGACACTTGGGCTCGGTTAAATAAAAGTTCTGATGACTCTAATTAAATTTGTCCAATGTTTAATTCTATTGACGCCCTGTACTCCCCGGAGGTAGAGGAGGGAGTCCCTAGTGAATGTGCCTGTTTGTCTTCGTCTTTCTTATTCTAGTCTGTAATGTGGCCGTTGCACTCTGGATTATGTTATTCAGCAGATTTTTAGAGTTCTCCTGCACACTGTAGTAAATGTCTAGCGGGAGTTTTAACACCACAGAGTCTAAAGTATATGGACTCATGCTCATCTAGCATCTTGTTTCCAGGAATTAATATGGAGTTGACCAGTCCTACAACTGCTGTGACAGTAGCCTTCACTTTTCATCCGTAACTTTCTACTTGATCTTAGTACATTTCTGACGGGCTTTCCATTCATCCCAGCCAGAGCTGCATTTGTTTGATTGGGGAACGATGCTGGGTGATTAACCCTTTGAGCGCCACAGGCACCTGTTGTTGCCCAATGGTGGAAGATATCAAAACCGGATGCTGTTGAAAACCTATTTTGTAGTAACTTCTTGAAAAGATCTCTCGCAGGGGAGCTCTTTTAAACAAGTTGACACATGATAGGTTTTCAACAGCTCAGGATAATTACATTTTTAATTCATTGAAAATGTATTCAGGGCTCTGACGGTGAAGCCTTGCTTTAAGTCACCTTTTCTGCTCATCCCAACTGTGTTTAAAAGGGTTGAGGATGAGGGCTCATTACAGGCCTGTCAAGTTCTACTCGATCTCAACAAATAATGTATGGACCTCATGGCTTGATTGGGGGCCTTCTTCAACCGGTTGGGAGCACAGAATCTTCCGGAGTGCCAACATATGTCATAGCTATTATATGCTAGCATGTATTTGACTGTCGGGTGTATTTAGTATGTTTAAGTAATGGCCTTGCCTTTGATATGTTTCTAAAATGATGAATACAATGAACCTAAGGTGGCTATTTTTTACCGTCTCGCGCTGCACCGTGTCTGATCCGAATGCTGTTAGCCTGGTCTGTAACACTGTCGTTCATGTGACTCATGTGGACGTTGACGTGTTCTTTTGCATTGTAAATTGCTCGGGGTCACCGTGTCTGCTGAAAAATGTATTATAATATAATACTGATCTCTCTCTTTCTTTCTTTTTTACCTCCAGGCTTTTGGTAACGCTAAAACTTTGCGCAATGACAACTCCAGTCGATTTGGCAAATACATGGATATTCAGTTTGACTTTAAGGTAAATAGATATTCTCTTTACTCACCCCATGATCCATGAGCATTCTTGCCTCAGCCACAGAGCCAGTCATTGTCTGAAGCGAACTAGACTGGTAGCACTGTGTAATAACTGTACTCTTAATATTTCTTTACATCGGTTTGTACTTCGTGGTTGAAATATGAACCCCACCTCTCACATCTAGTAATCATTACTCATATTTATTGAAATCATGTTTGTTGAAATTGTGTTTTGTAATAAATGTATGCTCTTCTGCACCTTCTTAGTAAGATGATGTGGAACGTGAACATGGCACTTTTCCCATAATTGCGGTCTGTGTGTTTTTTTTAATGCATAATACAAATAATGCTTATTTTTTATTTGTTGTGCATGAGTGCATTTAAGACTTTTAGAACTCAGTATTTATGTCACAGAGACTAGGGAAAATTATTCCAGTGAAGCAAGACATTTGGAAATTCAATTACAGAATTATTTAGCGATTAAATTTCAGAATTTACGGACGCTGGCATCTATATTTTCGCAACGGGGTGAAAAAACATAACCATGAAATTATCAGTTGAAAGTTTAAATGTAGAATTCTGTTTTTCTTGTTTGTAATTTCGTGTTTTTCTCATGTTTCTGTGATGATATGATTGCATGTAACCAGGGCTCCAAAGGAAGTGAGACAGAGGTTAAAATAAAGATGGAAAAAATCAATCAATTCCTTACTTCCTCACCCCTCCTTCTCCCCACGTCTCTCTCTCTCTCTCTCTCTCTCTCTCTCTCTCCCCCTCTCCCCTCCCTCCATATCTCCCTTCCTCTCTCTCTCTCCCCCTCCATCTCTCCCTCTCTACCCCTCCATATCTCTCTCTCTCCTCCTCCATATCTCCCTCTCTCCCCCTCCATCTCTCTCTCTCTCTCTCCGCAGGGGGCCCCGGTCGGAGGACACATCCTGAACTATCTGCTGGAGAAGTCTCGGGTGGTGCACCAGAGCCACGGCGAGAGGAACTTTCACATCTTCTACCAGCTGCTGGAGGGCGGAGAGGAGGACCTGCTGAGGAGGCTGGGTCTGGAGAGGAACGCCCAGCAGTACCAGTACCTGGTGAAGGTGTGGCCCTGTTTCACAAAGCAGGATTATGCAGTTAGCTGGATAACCATGAAAGCAGGATAAGAGCACTGAGTAAAACCTGGAACAGCTCCTTTTCACTTTCAGTATCAACACTGGGCAAGTAGACCTCGGGTACCTGAGCCTGAGCCCTGATTCGCAAAGCAGGATGACATCATTAAACAGATAACTGCTCTAGCTGGATAACTACATATACCAAGTTAAACCTGGAGCGGCTCTTTTTTAGTCGCAGTGCCAGTGCCTAGTGAAGGTGGGGTTTCACACAGCAGGATTATCCATTTAGTTGGATAACTGTACAGGGATGCGTTTCCCAAAATCACAGATGCTAACTTGCATTGTTGGGCCTATTGACTGTGAATGGAGAAACTATGTAAGTTTTTGGGAAACGCAAACCAAAACTGAATTGAATAAAATCCAGAACAGCTCTTTTTACTGGCATTCCCAGAACCTGAAGTTTGGGTCCCGATGTTGAGCAGGGCCCTGTTTCACAAGGCAGGGTCAGGCTGCATTCTGGGAAGTCTGGCTATCTTGGCACTCTGCTGAATTTCATGGTGGTTGCACTCAGTGTATCACTCGCTACTTTTGGCGATGTAATCAGAAATCAAGTAATCAAGCATTATGTGGCAGGCAATGCCTCCAGGATCTACCCCCCCCCCATTCCTCCACAGTATGAGCCTATTAGTTCAGCGGAGCCTCCCCATCGCGACTCCTCCCTGCACCTCCTCCCTGCCATTACCTTCATTAAATCTCTGAAGTGGGCCCTCATGCTGTGGTCTCCACAGGTCGTCTTTGTGACTCTCTGAAACCTGTTCTTCAGCCTCACTCGCACCCTGATTTACTAAACCCTGCTTTTGTGCGTACTGTACGCAACAGAAATTTTTCAATTTTGCCTTATTTTTTTGGCTTGATATCTTTCTTCTTTTTTTGCTAAATAAGACAAAAAAATATTGCCCGTGAGTTGAGCTGGGTGGCTCATTTTGAGATTCATCGGTGAGGTTAGGAATTTCACTTGTTTAGAAAATGGTAAAAGGCAGTGTTTATTTACGTGAAAAACTGAAGCTCTTCCTAAGATGGAGATCCGTCCAGAGCGGATCAGAGATTTCACTCCTGAGCATTTCATTGTGTTTTCAACTGCTCACTCTCCTACAGCCACAAATTTTCACACGTTTATATACACACACACACACACACAGACCCACACACACACACACACACACACTTGAGCACACGCGGGAAAAAAAAAACATGGCAAAAAGTGTAGAAATTTGAATTCAGTGTGACATGACGTGATATTTCCAAGGTGTGTGCAGGCGATGTTGCTCTTTCCTGCTGTATTATTTCACAGACCTTCGCCCTAATGGAAGTTGTTTGTGTTTGTGTATGCGTGTGAGTGTGTATTTCTCTCGTGTATATTAGTGTGTATGGTGATTTAGCATGATGGCACGTAACCCCTGGGTCAGTAGTGTTTTCTGTTTGCCCCCCCAGGGGAACTGCCCCAAAGTGAGCTCCATCAACGACCGCAGCGACTGGAAGGCAGTTCGCAAAGCCCTGACCGTGATCGGCTTCACTGAGGACGAGGTGGAGGTGAGAAACTATAAACCTCACACCTCAGTGCAGTGCGTAACACCAAACAGCCGTGTCTCTAAGGAGGACAGAAAAACAAATTAGAGTGGAAGCGCAGATGCTGACACTGGCTGAGCGCGCGATATTGTGCTTGAACGCGCGTTAGCACGTCTCAATAGCACAACATCAGATTTTATCCAGCATTGCTATGGAAATAACTTGGAGTTGCACTGCTAAATGCACTCAGTTGTAGTGTTATAAATCCTGCTGGCACACAGTGTTTAGCTCACAGACGGCCCAGAAGTTTGTGTTTAAATGTTTTCTCTCTTTCTCACCCTTCACTCATCCTCTTTCCACTTCTCTCTCGCCTCATCTCTCCCCCTCTCTCTTTCTCTCTCTCTCACTCTTTCTCTCTCTCTTCCTCCCTCTCTCTCTTTTCTCTCCCTCGTTCCCGCAGGAACTGTTGAATATCATCGCTAGTGTTCTTCACCTGGGGAACATTCAGTACGGAGCAGAGGATGGCGGTAACGCCTTCATCACCACGGAGACGCAGATTAAATACCTGGCCAAGGTGCGAGACGCTTCTGCTTTCCTCTACTTCCTGTCTGCACAGGAACTCCACACACACTGTACTTGAGCTTCAGCAAATGCCACAAGCGCCTGAACATGTGCACACGCTCGCTCACGCTGTGTACAAGTTTTCAACACGTATTTCAACACGTTTTCAACACAACTCAACATGTGCACACACACGCACGCGCACGCACACACACACACACACACACACACACACACACACACACACACGCACACACACACACACCCCCCCACATTATGTTATCACATTTTCTGGGGACATACTATAGTCTTGCATTGATTTCCTAACCCATTACCTTGGCCATTATCATAAACACGACCTGCCTAACCCTTACCTTAATTTATCCTAAATGCTGTCCTTTATCGTTATTCCCTAAAACAGCTCAAGAGGTACGTGAGCACGCACACACACACATACGCACACGCATGCGCGGGTGCATTTTCTCACACACACACACACACACACATACGCACACACATGCGCGGGTGCATTTTCTCACACGCGCACACACACACATTCTCGAATTTTATCAGCATTTGGGGCAGGGCTGGTCAGCAGAGGCACTACAGCCTTCCTGTAAACAAGCAGCTGATAAACTCATTCCCAGTCTGAAGCTGTAGCGACGCTGAAACTGCTTTGCGTGCTTTTGGTTTGCAGCTGGTGGGAGTGGAGGGTCCAGCCTTGAAGGAAGCCCTGACGCACAAGAAGATCATCGCCAAGGGTGAGGAGGTAGGCCTGGCCCCGCCCTCTGCACTGACTCTGCCCTCTGCTCTGACTCAGGCCTCAGAAACACACTGACTGAAGACTGGCACTAATGTCCTGTCAGACAGCTGGTAGATTATTGCTACATCAATGCCCTTGAAGATTTAGGGCCTCAGCATTGCAACCGTCTACATCCCTCAGTTTACACCTGCCTTCTGAGAATTGTGAATGTGTACTTAATCCAAATTGCCATTTTTATGGCCCCTCCATATATGGCTGGGGCATACAGAATTACCCTTGTCCGTCTGTACGTACGGGATGTTGTTTATCAGCTTCTCCTCAAAAACAACTGGACAGAATTTGACAAGCTTTGGCAAATGCAAAAGGTGTCCATCTCGTTTTGTTTGACAAATTTTGATAATTTCACAACTTTACGGCCTTCACAGACCCTCAGTGGCGGGGGTATCTGTGTCTAAGGACACAAATTTTCTAGTTAAATACTGAAATACTGAAGTCTAATATGGGTGAGTTTAATAGTACTAGATGTCTTAAAATATTCTTAATCAACACAGCTGCATCTATTGAGTTGAAATGCATATGGCTGCACTGTTATCTTGATGATGTTTTCAACTGAATGCTTATTCATGCTGCCTTTGCGGCAGATGTTGCCCTGCTGATCTGGAGTCAGTCTAAAGTGTTTCATGTGGTTTTGTATTTGTTTTCCAGCTCATGAGCCCACTGAACCTGGAACAGGCGGCCTCTGCTCGCGACGCTCTGTCCAAAGCCATATACGGCCGCACGTTTACCTGGCTGGTCAATAAAATCAACGACTCCCTGGCCTTCAAGGTGGGCTACTGCTTCTGAGCTGTGCAGAGCCGAGCGATCAAACTCTGCTGCTAATTCTGATCTGTTCTGGCCCACAGTATATCTGAATGTACTGTTCTGGTCATTAATGTAAGGAGACAGTATGATTTAGCTCCTGTGTACGGTCTGTTGCATAAGTCCGCAGAGATTTTTAATCAAACTGCGAAGACGACCAACTCCTGTGCTCCTCCAGTCTTCCTGTTCCTTTAATTGAAGTGTTCTGCTTTGCCACTCCTGTTTTAGTTTCTCTCTGAGTATTGATTGCAATTTTATTGCGCTTTCATATCTGAGTTTGTTGTACCATTGTAAACCCTAGTCCTGCCTCTGGGCTAATGCTTATTGACAACTGGCATTCTGGGAAATGGCTATCGGGAACAACATATTGCTGACCAGTGTACAAGGAAACGAGTGTGGGTCCTCTATATATCAGCGACCAGCAGGACTGGGGTTAAAGGGCTTTGATCGTCTGGGCGTGTAATAAAGTGCGGTTTTGACTCTGGAAATTTCTGCACAACTTACCAGACTATGGGGGAAACATGCAGGGGTTTTTTCTCCATAAAATTAGTGTTGTCTTTAGGATAATTTGTCCGAAACCTTCATCAAGGTGAACATTCGAAGGACTGCAATACCAAACCTAGAAATCATGATCGTGTCAATGCAAAATTATATGCAACCATCAACTCCATTGACTGTTCGTCCCCTTTTGGTTATAATTATTGTCCACAAACTCCCCCGTGTGGTGTGAAACTGAAACTGCAACACGGATTCGGTACCATTCTCTGACTTGTTGATGCGGTTCAGGGAGCTTGTGGTGTATGTGACGTCTTCTGTGGAAGAGATGTGCAGATCCATTAAAGAGCTCTTTTTTGTCACTGCGAAAAATGCAGTGAGTGCTTTATTGTGTGGAATTCATTTTTCTTAGGATGAAGTGAACCACACCGATAAGAGTGCTACGGTCATTGGCCTCCTGGATATCTATGGTTTTGAGGTCTTCCAGCATAACAGGTAATAATGCTTTTGAAGTCTTTTAGCATGGCAGGATGGGCACAGTGTCAATCAGTCTGTCACTGTAAATCCTCAGATTTTTTTTTTTTTTTTTTCCTTTTGCCCAGTCACAGAAAAGTCATTAGCCTCATAGCATTTCCGAAGTCACTTTTTCTCAAAATTGAAATATCAGCTGCCTGTTTGTTTGTGTTGGCAGAAAAATATGTGTTTTCCTTTTTTCTCTATATCTTTAAGAATTAAAATTAAAAATCCATTCTCTTAAAAAAAAAAAACATAATTATGCAATGAGGTTAACTATGTATTCTATGGCTGAATGCTTAAACAGACTGAAATGGCCCTGGATACAGCATATTTTTTCCTCAAGCTCAATTATTTACCTTTTCTTCACTGTAGTTTCAACATTTTTGACTCAAACAATTCCAGTTATTGGTCTTTGGATTCAGTGACCCGGATTGATGTCTCTTGCAGAATAAACAATTTTCCTTGTACGGAAAACTGCTTGACATAGGCTATATGCTTCAGGTGTTTCAGTTCAAGTGTGAGTCACGGCTGTCACGCACCGGGTCCACTCTCTGACCAGGGTTTGGAGCCTCTAGTGCCCGTTATGCTACTGATAGCATAGCAAGGCTACACTCTGTTAGCCTGTTAGCTTTGCTGAGTTTGTGGCCTTGTGTGCTAATGGCCTTTGTCTCTCCGGCACCAGGTGCCCTGTGCAGTAATGATGTAGTAGTCTAAGCACTGACCCTGCCCTTAGCTTTATATTATCTGCTGAGATTGTTTAATTGATCCTCTAGTTCTGGCAGGTCACTCAATAGGGTTCAAGTCCTAACCTGTATCGTCCCTTGAGTTCTGGCGAGAGGAACTTCACTTCACTTCACTTCACTTGTGGGATGAAGTGTCCATCTCCAGTCCTGGAGGGCCATATTGTCTGCTGACTTTACTGGGTTTCTGCTTCATTCACCAATATAAGTCACCAGTCGGCAGATGAGTGTGAGACGGACTGCAGTGTGACACAGCTGCTCTAGGGTTTATACACTATTCCACCTGCCATTACACTCTCTCTGGACTGTGCTTCAGTCTGAATATGAGCCTCTGCTGAATGCCTTTTAATTTCATGTAACAATGTGAAATCCATGTGCTGCGATAGTTTAGCTTTAGTGAGTTTCTGTCTATTGCCCTTGTGTGGCACAGGAGCACACACACACACACACACGCGCACACACACACACACACACACACGCACACACACACACACACACACCTGAGCAGGGTTTTGAAATTGCTTTTAACTCAGAGTAGATTCTAGCGCCACAGGCTCTCCTTCTGCCGGAGTCTTTATGTTTTCTGCATAGGTCTGAATCGCACAGGCCTGTCAAACATCAAACATCATGATTTGGGAACTCCTTCCCATCCTTGAAATTCTCCCTGTGTAAAATCTTTATAGACATCTGAACAGAGCACTGTGCTTGCACTGAAGGGATGTTCTTTCAGCTGTCATCTCCCGCACCAACTTTCAGCGGTTTTAATTACGTCAATTTGATTAGCCTGTGAACCCTTTCTGCACCGCGGGCAACTATAGTTGCCCAATGGTGTAAGATATCAAAATCAGACTCCCTTGCGGTAGCTCTTTTAAACAGGTTTCCATATGATAGGTTTTCAACAACTCAGGATAATTGCATTTTTAATTCCTTGAAAATGTGTTCAGCGCTCAAAGGGTTAACTTCTTTATGAAAGTCAACAGGGGGCCGCCAAGCCAATGTTGACATGGAGATTAAAAGAAATTTTGAAGTATGTATTATGATTGGTCATTATAAGTGGAAAACTCATTGTAATATATTGCTAAACTGTAAAAATGTAAATAATTATGTATATTTGTATAATATATTGAAATAAATACATTGAAACTAATTAATACTATTGTTGTCATTCCGTGACAATTTGCCGCTTGTAATTCTGTGACATTGACTTTTTGAAATTTCTTGCCCATAAAGCAGGGTTAAAGTCAATATTTGTCTCTCTAACTTACAGTATTAACAAAAAACACCCTAAATATGAACATATTGAAGTTTCATAACTTAACTATGATAGGAACATCACTTTCTAGATAGTTAAACACAACATTAAAAAAACCACGACAATTTTGTGTAATTCCATGACTGTTTTTTGCTTGTTTCTTCCATGAAAATTTCTCAAAAAATATATTTTCACTTAATAATTTTAAAGAACAAGTTAATACCTTCAATATGACATATCATACTTGATTTTATCTTATATAGTTGTAGAGTAAAAAAATGTAATGGGACTATAATTCCGTGACAGCTTTGCGGCCCCCAACATTATTTCTCCGAATACAAACTTTGGGTACCACTGAAGCCACAATCAGCAGAAATTATTTCTGAAGTTATATGTTGTGTATGTATGTAATGCCTTTAGCATGCTGGTGCTAAATACCAGGATACCCTTCAGAAAGGTCTCTGTGGTCTTTGATATTCAATTTTTCTAACACATTATTTGTAGCTTTCAGTCAAATACGGGCTCAGTCGATTGCACTTTTGAGAGACTTTAACAGCTTTTCACTGGGATATTGTCACCTCCCTCCATCATTCATTCTCTCATACTCTCTCTCTTTGGTCACTCACAACTGTTCTACATCGACTACTGCAAGGGCTTTTCACTCAAAAATTGTTAACCTCGCACTCACCTTCTCTCTCTCACTCGTTCCCTCTTTCTCTCTCTCTCTTTCTCTGCCACACCAGTTTTGAGCAGTTCTGCATCAACTACTGTAACGAGAAGCTGCAGCAGTTGTTTATCGAGCTGACGCTGAAGTCCGAACAGGAGGAGTACGAGTCCGAGGGCATCACGGTGAGGTGGGGGGTGGGGTGGTGGGGGCGAGAGTACTAATTTAACCCAGGGATGGCGAGCGCAGTGAAGGAGGTCATTTACAGCTCTATTCTGGGGCAGGGGGGTCACTTTATATCGGGCCGCAAGCGGCCGTCCTTGCATCAGCGCTTTTGATAATGTTGCGACTGAGACTGCTGTTTCGAAGTTTCAGACAGCTGCAGGGAGGGAGAGATGAATTGTTCGCTTGTGAGCGGCCGGGTCGCGTGTGGGCTTCAGTAATATGGGCGCTGAGCATCGTTGGCATCGGCGGGATTCCGCGGATGTTTCTGAGAACATAACTGTAAATATTTATCTCGGCCGTGCTGTACACTGAGCTCTGAAAATGTCCCGTCTCTCTCCTGTGCCAGTGGGAGCCAGTGCAGTACTTCAACAACAAGATCATCTGCGACCTGGTGGAGGAGAAGTTCAAGGGAATCATCTCCATTCTGGTGCGTTTGTCTGCCTCTGTGTCCGTTTGTCTGTGTCTGTCAGTCAGGCTTGGCTGTGGATTCTTATCCTGACTGATTTTGAATGTGGCTTAATTTCAGTACCTCCCTTCTACTCATTCTCACACCCCTCCTGTCAGGCCTCCATCCTCCCTTTCCCACTCACCCCTCTCTCTCTCTGCACACGTTATCCCCTTCTCTCAATCTCTGTTTTAATTTCAATTTGCTTTATTGGCATGAATGTCAATTGGACAGTATTGCCAAAGCATCAAAAGAAAATACAATTCTGCTGTTATAAAACGAATAAGTAAAGATAAAATATATATATACTCTCTCCGTCCTGTATTTCTGTCTCTCACTCCGTCACTCTCCCTCTCTCACTCACCGCCCCCCCTCTCAGGATGAGGAGTGTCTCAGGCCAGGTGATGCCAGTGACCTGACGTTCCTTGAGAAGCTGGAGGACACTGTCGGGGGTCACCCCCACTTTGTCACGTGAGTATTCCCTGTCAAAACTCACAGCATGTGGCCAAGGGGACCCTCATTTCCCAAGATGCTTTACTTTTGCACTGTTGCGACTGCGACTTAATGGCTGAAGTCGATACAGAAGTTTCATTCACAAAATTGCATCTTCATTTTATTTGTGCGCTGAACTCCATCTATATGTTACACAAAAGTTCAAAGTTCGACCTCTGGTCATGAGCTTTTCTGGCATGTTTCTTCCACTTTTGGTGGGAATAGACCTGGTGTACATGTCAAATGGAGCGAATACAGGACTGACTGCGTGACTGTATTCATTAACGTTAGCATAACATGGATAGAACATTAAAATCATGTGTTCAGCGGTCTGTCGCACAGCGCTTCAGCACCAGGAGTAGGTCATGTCAAAACTGTTTTCATGAGCTGGATTAATAATAATAACATTAATAATGATAATAAGTTTATGTTCTATAGTGCATTTATTCCATTGAAGTATGCTTAAACCTTCATCATTGCTCCTAGTGATTGATGGTACATTAGGATTGGAAAAAGAGTGAACACAATTTCGTAATAAACGATTTGTAATTTTACTAAGGGTTGAAGTTGCTTCAATAACTTTTTTCCTGACCATTGACAGATCGTGTCCTCCGCTGTAGTATCGTGACCCAAAACTCTTGGCATGGCCGTTCACTCTCAAAAGAAAGTTTGCTAACGGTGGCTAATATTTGTTTCTATGAGCATTACGACCAATATTAGCTACTGACGCATCTCCTGTAACGGCCTATGGTGGGTCTGAGCCGGGTATAGACTGTAGCACGTGTAGCGCTCTGGTTGCGAAGAAGAGCTGCCTGTGGAAGACGGGGCAAAGTGCCAAGATTGCAAAACAAAGATTTTCTGTGACTATACAGGATTCTCCGCCTCACAGCTTCTTGTTCCCCTCTTTGTCATATGACTTGCGCATGCCACTGATGTAAACACTGGCAGTGCCACACACATGAAATCACCTCAACGCTTTGGCCATCCTTCAGAAATTAGCGCAGTGTAGTTTGGTGTCCAAGTCATTTTGCAGTATTAGTTTGCTCATTCTCCCTGCGCTGTTCCCGGGAAACATCCAAGCGTACAACCCGGAGGGATTGGCTGTTAGGTGAAGCTAAATTCCGGACAGATATTTGGAGCCTTTTTTGAGCACATAAAGCTGCTGATTTTTGAGCTGTAGGTTTGTTACCGTGCTGAATGGGTGATGGGTCTTGTCTATAGGTGAATGGTGAGCCAGTATGGGTGTTCTGCAAATCTAAGCCTCCCAGACCCATGGCTGTAGGAATGGAGAGTCACAAGATGAGGTGAAGACAGAAGGATAAATGACTATATTTTTATAAACCCGACGACGAAATGTGGGGCATATATAGTTATATACCAAGAATTCCGTCCGTCATTCCATCCGAAGACATTATTTGTCCGATCGATATCTCAAATATTATTCATTGCGTTCTTTTCAAATTTTGCAAACATATTTTCTAGCACAGGGAGGAGTGCAGTGCGAAGTGTTGGCCATCTGGGACCGTCTGTCCGTCTGTCATTCCGCCACATAATTTGTCTGAACGATATCTTGAATATTATTAATTGGATTCTTTTCAAATTTGACACACATATTCTCTACCACAGGGAGAGTTGCAGTGCAATGTGTCAGCTATCTGGGATGAATTTTCACAAAAATATCGCCGTTTTCCTGTCTTTGGACTTAGACCTTTTCAATTGGGTTCAATGTCAATTTGTCCAATTGATATCGCAAATATTATACACTGGATTCTTTTCAAATTTGGCACACATAGCACAGGGAGAGGTGCAGTGCAAAGTGTCGGGCATCTGGGATGATTTCTCACAAAAAATATCGCCGTTTTCAATTGGGTTCAATGTCAATTTGTCTGATCGAAATCGCAAATATTGTACATTGGATTCTTTACCAATCTGCCACACATAGTTTCTAACGTATGGAGACGTGCAGGGCTACGTGTCATAGATGTGTTTTTGTCAAAATTGATTTTCGGAATGCAATAATATATATATAATCACCAACGTAAAAAGCATGATTGGGGATGTCGGGGGTATTGGTAAGCTCAGCTTATTTTTAGCTTACCGGCCCAATGGGACGTTACCGAAGGTCCGTTTGCTGTGTGTTTTAGCTGGGGTGTCTGCATCAGTAAGTTCACTGTCTGCACACCGTTCACAAATGCTACAATGAACACGTTCACAATAACGTTCATCAATCAGAAATACATGTTCATGTAAATGTTCATAAGTTCTTTGAATGCATTCAGGCACAACACTGATGACAGCAATGCTAGTTTACAATGCTAAAAATAAACGGCTAACGTTCCAACGCCGGCTGTCGACACAGAGAAAACGACCGGCAGCGTTTACAGTCATAAGGCCGGATGGCTTACATTGGTCAACGTCTCTGCACCCCTGCAGCCACTAGAGTGAATGGATTTTTTTTGCTCTTCACATTGTGTAGATTGTACTATAGGACCATAACCACCATCTAAATGAGGTTATTAATAATGATCAAACTTTCAAATCATATACTACAGCTTTAAAGACATGTTTATCGCCTTCCTTGTTCTCTGTCCACCGCCCGCCACTGGAAGCAACAGTGTTCCCCAGTGCTCCTTGAGAAGGGTATTATGCTGCCCCTCTTATACGAAAAGTGTGTGGAAAATAACTCCACGGGTGCTAACGAAGCATTTTGTTCTTAGGAAAGCTGTCAGATGAGATGACGCAGCGTAAAGCAATAAATTCTAATACTCTGCCATCTGCAATTTGCGCATTTGCCGCATGTTTTGCCGTCAGTTTCAAAGTGAAATGTTTATGAAGCCTAAATATCAAGCTGATAAACAATAATTGTTTTGTCATGTGTTATTTGCTTCAATGAAGAAAAAAGGTAAATAAACATCCTTGGTATGTGGGGATTCCATATTTTTTTCCAGGGGTTGTAGTTGCATCATGGAATACTGATGGTATACAAATGCCTTGAGAATATATTGCCTTTTTCGATGAATACTCTATGCCTTTTACGGATATCATTGCTTTGCGTTTTTAGGTGGTACGTTATTCAGGGCTCCACATAACTTTCTTAACTTTAAATCACTTAACTTAAAATCATGGAATTTCATATTTTTGGTGGCCCGGACATAAAATTTGGTGGCTCGAAAAAAATTTAAGGGAAAACATTAGCAATTGTTCAAAATTGTAGTTTTATTATAGTTGGGCTATTTATGCAATTTTAAACCCTTTGTTCAATTCATTTTAACTCACGTCGGCTATAAATAACTATTAGTACCTGCCCCCCCCCCCACAAACACACACGCACACACTCCACCGCCACCACCACCACCACCGCGTGTGTGTCAGTGTCTGTGCGCCGTTGGCTGTTTGGCTACATGTTTGGCTATATAAATGTATGTGTGTGTGTGTGTGCGCGCGTGTGTGTTGATACGTGCTTGTGTGTGTATGTATGAGGGGGTATCTGTATGTTAAATTTGAGTCTGTGAGTGTGTATCTCTGTATGTCTTTGTGCAGGTAAGTGGTGTGTCTGTACTCGCACTTCCCTGATATTGCTGTGTATTTGTGTGTTCGTGTTTGGGGGTGTGGGAGGGGATTGGGTTTGTGATGTGTGTGTCTAGATGTTAAGTGTGTATGCACTCTGTACAGACATGTTTGAGTGTATGCTTCACCTACGTACGTTACACGTGGTTCAGGTATCGATGCGTCACAGTACATGCATTGTTATAGTTAGCCGCTGCTGCATGCTATCGATACGGCAGGGCACGCGGCCAAGCCAGGGGAAGCCTGGGACGGGTACGTACATTCTATGTTATTTGCGATCGACCTAGCTATCAGACTATACACGCGGCATGCATGCATGCACACTGGATTGGAGCATGTGTTTAACTCAAAATCATAATGTAGATAAACAAGCAGCGTCGCTTATCTCAACTTAAAAAGAGTCACAAATCGCGCTGCTGGAGCTTCATGAATGAAGGTAATACAAATAAATTGACTTGTATCACCAAAACTGCTTCAGAGCCTAGGATTGTAAAACAGAAGGTCTTATTAATCTATGTGAACTTTTATTTAGTGACCTTGACATTGATTTTCATTGATTCAAATGTCACACTTTACATGAAATGTTCATAACTTGTTTCATCGCTGTAAGACTGCTTGCTGGTAAGCTACAGGACCCTTGGTCCTTTGCGAGCTCTCTCACACAAACTTGTTTTGTTGTAAAATACATTTTTGTCATGTTTAAAAACATACTTACATCTCAGTCTGTATGCCAGGCCAGTCTCACTTCTTACCAGGCTACATCTACACTTTTCATTTCATTGCTCTGTTTCCATGAAAAAATCTCTGTTCACGCTAAAGTGCTACCCTGGCATTTCTCATGTACATCAAAGAGTGTCAACAGTGTTTTCAGAAGTATACATTTCAGGGGTTTGAAAGCACTAATGTCGTATTAATAAGTGAAAATGTGGCAAAATGTATGCATTTTATAACGAAGATGTATGAGTTTGGATGTAGCCCGACAGGTTTTTGAACAGGAAGTGTCTCTCTGCCTCTTCTGGGTGGTGGTTGTAGAAGTTGTTGATTTATGTGCTTTGGCTTCCAAGGCGACAAACAGTCACTGAGGTCTGTGTGTCCTTGTGTCCGTCAGTCACAAGCTGGCAGATGGAAAGACCCGGAAGGTGCTGGGCAGGGAGGAGTTTCGGCTGCTGCACTACGCCGGAGAGGTCAACTACAATGTCAACGGTAAGTAAGACCTGGGGAGCGGTGACCCGGCGCACAGTTGGACGCTGCGGACGAGCTAACATAAACTCAGCGACTGCTGCTTTCGCCGTCTCGTTCATCAGTTTCCTCTCTCTCAGGGTTTCTGGACAAGAATAACGACCTTCTCTTCCGGAACCTGAAGGAGGTAGGATGGGCAGGGAGAAGGTTACTGTAGTGGTGGGCAGACAGGGTGACTGCTGAGTGTGTTGTGTTGCAGTGTGTTTGGGTCAGTGTGGTCAGTACTGAGGTCAGTGCTGTATCATCATGTCCTTCTGTGAGCAGGTGGTGTGTCTGTCTGAAAACAAGATCCTGAACCAGTGCTTTGAGAGGGAGGAGCTGAGTGGCACAAAACGTCCAGAGACGGTGAGAAGATACACACACACACACACACACACACACACACACCCGCACACACACACACACACACACACACACACACACACACACACCCGCACACACATTCACACACATGCGCGGGCACATACACACGCGCACACACGTACAAGCATACAAGCGTGCGCGCGCACACACATACTCACGCACTCAGGCACGCGCTCTCTCACACAAGCGCATATGGACACACACTGTCACACAAATGAACTCGTGTGCGCTCTCACTTGAATGCACGCACTGGCACACACAAACACTGATACAAATGCACTCGCACATTCTCACTTGCGCACACACTCAAAAAGTCAACACTTTCTCAATCATATGCTCCCATACGCACACCATCATAAAAATGTACTCACATTCACAGTCTGACATAAACACAGTTTGAGTAACTCATACACACTCATGCTCCCGCCCATGGGAGCTATGCTCTCTCTCCCTCTTTCTCTTACATATGCACTCTCTCTTACTCCCACATGGACAGACAGCAGCTAAAGGTCTACGGACACATACACGCTAACGCTCTCATGAAACGCACAAATCACGCCCATGCGAAGTGCCAACACCGCGTTGCGAAACATATGAACAGCTCACGTCTGTCTGCGCGCATATTGATGTCCGTGGAGATTTGCGTGTTGCAGAGAAGCACAGGGGCTGCCGAGTCCTGTGCCCACACGGGCAAGAATGCTCTGACCTTTGACCTCTGGGATCACGGGAAAACTCCGCCCTCCCCCCCTCCTCCGCCCACGGCGCTTAAATCATATTGGTCGGCTGTGGGTGGCACAAGCGCTCCATTTGTTGACAGTCGGGCTGGCAGTGTTATTTGGGCTCTCTCCGCCAACGCTGTCGCTGCCTGGTCCATACGCACACTGTAATATCTGTTCCCCCCCCCCTCGCCACTGCCTTTTGTGCCTTCATACTGGTGGAGCTGTCTCTTTCTCTGTCTTTCTCCATCGCTCTTTATCAACACACTCCTGTCTCTCTCTGTGCAGACGGCCACGCAGTTCAAGGCCAGCCTGGCCAAGCTTATGGAAATCCTGATGTCGAAGGAGCCATCGTACATTCGCTGCATCAAACCCAACGATGCCAAACAGTCAGGTAACCAGCCGCTGATTTTGTGTGTGTGTGTGTGTGTGTGTGTGTGTGTGTGTTTCTGTTTGTGTGAAATGATTTTGTTGCACTCCTTTCTCAGTGGGTGTAAAAGACACGCTAAACAAGGACAGTCTGGGACAGGCTTTGTACTGTATCATTTGAATGGATCTTATCTGAGTTCAGTTGTCAGTACAGGATTATGTTTTGATTGCTACAAGTGTAACAACAGTCACTCCAAACGTGGCTTTACTGGTGTTGCCTGGGAGGAGAAACTGTTTGTGAAAATTTGATTTTGTCCGTTTGCCTGGCTCATGTAAAATCTTTAGCAGTGTTTCAAGAATGCTATTGTAACTATTTCCATAAAAGAGCACTGAATATGTTGTGAGTAAACACAGCGTTTTTAGGTAGCTAGACAGCTTAGCTATTTGACTTTGTGTTGCTTACATAACAGTAATCTGGATGATTTACTTTCATTCAAGAGACCCTAAAAAAACTTTTTTCTAAAACCTGTTTTATTGACAGGACATTATGTTACCGTGGTTACAAACAGGTTGGGCTAGTGACATATATTTAAATATCCAGGACCTCAAATATATATCGATATATATATATATATATATATATATATATATATATATACATATATATATATATATAATTGTGACCTGCTTTAAACTTAACCCAGAAGTGTTCTGCTCATTTGTTTGGAACTAGGAAGATTTGAGATGAAGTTTCTCTGGAAGACTCGGGGGTTGATGCTAATGTTTTAATATGGAATTTCGTATTAAAACAGTCCAGGCATTTTTTTCAGCGCCAGATTATTCTTTTTAAATCAAAATGTGACTCAGCAAACTGGTACAACGCAACGCAAGCATGCGATGCCGATAGATCAGCAAAGCGGATCTTCTTTCGAGTCCGTTATCTCTGTCTCAGATTGTCGTACTGATGGTGGCCGTGCCCTGTTTTCTCTCTCCCCTACCAACCCCCCCTCCCCTACACCCCACACACACACGCACGCACACAGCTCGTTTTGATGAGGTGCTGATTCGGCACCAGGTGAAGTACCTGGGTCTGATGGAAAACCTGCGAGTGAGAAGGGCCGGATTCGCCTACAGGAGGCGCTATGAGGCTTTCCTGCAAAGGTGAGCTGCTGTGCGTGAGAGCGCGTGCATCTGATCATAGAAGGACTCTAGGTGCCATGTACTGCCTTACTGAGTGCTATTCAACAAACACTGCTGCATAATTAGACTTAATTAGATTTGTAATATACTTCATTATAATTATTATTATTCATTGTCATTATTATTATTTGTCATGATGTACAAAACCCAAAACCAGTGAAGTTGGCACGTTGTGTAAATTGTAAATAAAAGCAGAATACAATGATTTGCAAATCCTTTTCAACCTATATTCAATTGAATACACTGCAAAGACAAGTTACTTAATGTTCAAACAGGTAAATTTTGTAATTTTTTGCAAATATTACCTCATTTGGAATTTGATGCCTGCAACATGTTTCTAAAAAGCTGGCACAAGTGGCAAAAAAGACTGACAGAGTTGAGGAATGCTCATCAAACACTTACTTGGAACATCCCACAGGTGAACGGGCTAATTGGGAACAGGTGGGTGCCATGATTGGGTATAAAAGCACCTTCCCTGAAATGCTCAGTCATTCAAAAACAAGGATGTGGCGAGGGTCACCACTTAGTGAACAAATACGTGAGCTGATTGTCGAACAGTTTAAAAACAACATTCCTCAATGAGCTATTGCGAGAAATTTAGGGATTTCGTCATCTACGGTCCGTAATATCGTCAAAAGGTTCAGAGAATCTGGAGAATTCACTGCACGTAAGCGTCAAGGCCGAAAACCAACATTGAATGCCCGTTACCTTCGATCCCTCAGGCGGTACTGCATCAAAAACTGACATCAGTGTGTAAAAGACATCACCACATGGGCTCAGGAACACTTCAGAAAACCACTGTCAGTAACTACAGTTCGTCGCTACATCTGCAAGTGCAAGTTAAAACTCTACAATGCAAAGTGAAAGCAATTTATCAACAGCCCCCAGAAACGCCACCGGCTTCGCTGGGCCCAAGCTCATCTAAGATGGACTGATGCAAAGTGGAAAAGTGTTCTGTGGTCTGACGAGTCCACATTTCAAATTGTTTTTGGAAACTGTGGACGTCATGTCCTCCGGACCAAAGAGGAAAAGAACCATCCGGACTGTTATAGGCGCAAAGTTCAAAAGCCAGCATCTGTGATGGTATGGGGGTGTATTAGTGCCCAAGGCATGGGCAGCTTACACATATGTGAAGGCACCATTATCGCTGAAAGGTACATGCAGGTTTTGGAGCAACATATGTTGCCATCCAAGCGACGTCTTTTTGATGGACGCGCCTGCTTATTTTAGCAAGACAATGCCAAGCCACATTCTGCACGCGTTACAACAGCATGGCTCCGTAGTAAATGAGTGCGGGTACAAGACTGGCCTTCCTGTAGTCCAGACCTGTCTCCCATTGAAAATGTGTGGCGCATTATGAAGCGCAAAATACGACAACGGAGACCCCGGACTGTTGAACAACTTAAGCTGTACATCAAGCAAGAATGGGAAAGAGTTCCACCTGAAAAACTTCAAAAAAATTGGTCTCCTCAGTTCCCAGACGTTTACTGAGTGTCGTTAAAAGGAAAGGCTATGTAACATAGTGGTAAAAAGGCCCCTGTGCCAATTTTTTTGCAATGTGCTGCTGCCTTTAAATTCTAAGTTAATGATTATTTGCAAAAAAAAAAAAAAAATTTCTCAGTTTGAAAATTAAACATCTTGTCTTTGCAGTGTATTTAATTGAATATAAGTTGAAAAGGATTTGCAAATCATTGTATTCTGTTTTTATCTACGATTTACATAACGTAAATCCCCCGCCGCGCGATTACCGCGAAGCGGGGTATATAGCATTGGCCTTCATCCGTCCGTACGTCCGCACGGACACATGAAATTGAGGCGGCGGGGGATATTGCCATGTTAGTGGCAAAAACATGTTTTATTTTAATTACTCTGAAATAATTTAGATTATGTAATATCTATTGAAAGATTAATTCAATTTATATTGCGCATGTATAACACATGGGTGAATTGAATATGACAGACTGGTTATGTATGCATTTCTGTGATGTGTGAAGTGAATATATCTGTGGCACAGTGGGTTCAGAGAGACCGTGTGTGAGCTGAGGCCTCGGTTAGAGTCAGATGTACAGTGTGGGCTACAGCTTCACTGGGCTGAAGCTCGGTCAGAGTCAGATGTACAGTGTGGGCTACAGCTTCACTGGGCTGAGGCCTCGGTCAGAGTCAGATGTACAGTGTGGGTCACAGCTTCACTGGGCTGAGGCTCGGTCAGAGTCAGATGTACAGTGTGGGCTACAGCTCCACTGGACTGAGGCCTCGGTTAGTGTTAGATGTACAGTGTGGGCTACCGCTCCACTGGGCTGAGGCTCGGTCAGAGTCAGGTGTACAGTGTGGGCTACAGCTCCACTGGACTGAGGCCTCAGTTAGTGTCAGATGTACAGTGTGGGCTACAGCTCCACTGGACTGAGGCCTCGGTTAATGTCAGATGTACAGTGTGGGCTACAGCTCCACTGGACTGAGGCCTCGGTTAGTGTCAGATATACAGTGTGGGCTACAGCTCCACTGGACTGAGGCCTCGGTTAGTGTCAGATGTACAGTGTGGGCTACAGCTCCACTGGACTGAGGCCTCGGTTAGTGTCAGATGTACAGTGTGGGCTACAGCTCCACTGGACTGAGGCCTCGGTTAGTGTCAGATGTACAGTGTGGGCTACAGCTCCACTGGACTGAGGCCTCGGTTAGTGTCAGATGTACAGTGTGGGCTACAGCTCCACTCAAATGTCTTCAGACAGTCAGTCAGCTGCTGGGCTGTGGCCTCCCTGACAGTTTCCGGATTCACCACTAGAGGCGCCCCATACTTGCCCGATATGATGTTAATGACGTCTACAATACTCACGAGTCCTTGCACACTTCTAGGAGTAATAAACTTCTGGTCCTGCTCATGATTAGTGCCAGAAATGATGGGAGTCATTGGAGAATAATAAGCAATAGTCATGTTCTGTTTGAGCTGGTGTTTCCTTCTCTTGTACGCATCTGTGATTTAGCACAGTTCATTAAAGATGCATTCTTTCATACTTGGTCCCCATGGGCACTCAGTTATCTTGAGATGAAAGCCTTTGCTGTGAAGTATGGGGAATCCTATTGAGTCCACAGGTAAGTGTTGATGTCACTGTGCTGTACTTTGTTTGTTCCTGCTCTTCTGCAGATACAAGCCCCTGTGCCCTGAGACGTGGCCCAACTGGCATGGGAAGCTGGTTGACGGCGTGTCCACACTGGTGAAGCACCTGGGCTACAAGCCAGAGGAGTACAAACTGGGCAGGTGAGAGAGGGGGATGACTATGGAGGCCGCAAGTGTCGCACTGCGCATCATTCCTCATCATCCATCATCACGAATCATCTTCAATCATCCATCAGCGTGAAACCCTCATCCCATGATCCTTCATCCAACAGTCATTCATCAGCCAGCGCACACTATCCTTCATCATTTCTCATTCATCATCATCCAACATTCCTCATCCATCATCATGAGTCATCCGTCAATCATCACCTATCATCATGAATCATTCATCATTCATCTTATTTTATCTGTCATCGTGAAACCATCATCCATGATCCATCATCCAACAGTCATTCATCATCCAACATCAGTCATTATTCCCCATAATCTGTCGTTCATCATCATCCAACATCCATCAGCCATCATCATCTGACATCCATCAATCTTCATCTGTCATCATCAGTCATCCATCATCCATTGTCATGAGTTAGCCATCATTTATCTTATTTCATCTATCATCATGAATCATGAATCATTCGTCTCATATCATCTGTCATTATGAAACCATCATCCAACAATCATTTTCCCCCATCATTTGTCATTCATGAGTCACCTCTCATTATTCCTCATTGTCGTTCAATCTTTATCATCCATCATTCATCACTCATCTGTTATCATGAAACCATCTTACATAAGCCAACACTCATTATCTATCATCATGCATCACTCATCACCATCAAACATTCATCATCCATCATCATGAATCATCCAACAGTCATCTTCTGGCATCTGTTATCATGAAACCATCATCCATTTCCAACACTCATTATCGATCATCATGCACCTTTCATCATCCAACAATCATCATTATCATGAATCATCCAGCAGTGATCATCATCATCATCTATAATCCAACATTTTTTCATCCATCATCATCAATTATCCTTCTTTTATCATCTAAAATCCATCATTTTGTCATTTCTCATCCATCATCATTCATGATTTGTTATTGTCCATCATCCATCACCGGCCATCATTAGCTGTAGTGTTCCCAGAAGAACTGGATGAAGGAAGAGGTTTTTTGCCACACCCCTCAAAATGCTTTTTAACACAATAACTTCAAAAATATTCATGATAGAAAACTGTAACTTGGTATCCAGCAACTACAGAACATGGCTCAGCTTCTATAAACTTTTGGGCAAATTCCATGCAAGGTCAAGGTCACAACGAGGTCATTACATCTGACCACGCCTGTCAAAAAGCTTGTTAACATGATGGCTTCGAAAGTATTTATGATAGAAACCTGTAACTTGGTATGTCGACTTAGGGTGTCATTCCTGTTAGTCCGCAAAGACGACACGGGTTTTAAACAAACTCGAAACTTTACTTAGCCATCATTCAACATTACAGCCATTCCATTCTTCTCAATATGAACGAACCCCCCCTAGGTATTCACATGCGCATAAACAATTAACAATTCCTTTCAAGGTCAAGGTCACAGAAAAACTTAATTACTGTTGAGGCATCTGTAACTTTCTTTTCATCTTCAAACCATTTAGTACTTAAGTCACAGTTATTATACCGCTGGGTAATTGTTTTGGCATAATCACTCCATAATGTGTTGAGAAGTTCAGTATCTAAACACAAAAGTATTTTTTAAACGTTCAACCTATTTTATGAATGATTAAGCCAAAGTGGCGAGAGCACTTTTTCATACAATTTCTATGTTAAAAGGGCCGGTGGAATGGTGGGGCTGCTCTGTTTTTGCAGTTACAGTTGGTAACGTGTTCCATTACAAAGACGACAAATGAAAATTGATGGATTAAAGCCTCATGAAAAATATCCTTCTTTGTGCCTGCGATAGTCTCTGATGGCAGAACTCTTGTGTTGTGTCCTCCTGTTTTCAGTTTGCTCTCAGATGGCCATCCCTGCCCGAGTTACTTCAAGCGAGAAATGAACTTTACTCACACGTGTATAACACTGTTTCCGCAGATCAAAAATATTCATCCGTTTTCCAAAGACCCTGTTTGCCACAGAAGATGCTTTGGAGGCAGAGAAGCACAGCATAGGTGAGTGAAAGCGGAGGAAATATGGCAGCTTTTGGGTGTCCCCACTCAGAAAGGTGATGTTTATCACTACTTTGTCTGATTCTTTCTCTCTTTCTATCTTTTTCTCTCTCTCAGCCACCATCCTGCAGAAGACCTGGAGAGGCTACAGTCGGAGGTCCAAGTTCCTCAAAATGAAGCATGCTGGTGAGCCCCCCCAATCCCCACCCACCCCGCGTTGTTTCATTTCTCCTGGGCTGGGAGCCCGTCCCATCCCCCGAACTGATACGCTGCTATGCACAGCACTCTCCTGGGAGAAAGAGTTTCATTCAGCTGAATTAACTGCTGTTGGGCCTGGCTATATTCAGGACCAGGCTTTAGGAATTACGAGTTGCTGAATTAAATGATTACAGATCAAGAAATAGGCCACATCTTTGAAAAAAAATAAAAATGGCTTAATGAGGTGCACTTCCAGTGTAAGGAGTGAGACTGCTCTGGGTTCTGAAAAAGGCAAACTGAATGTATAACACTTAAGCTCAGCAGCTTCAGAGTGACAGAGCTCGCATGTGTGTCCTTGTCTGTTTGTCCCTGGGGCAGCCATCGTTATCCAGTCGTGTTGGAGAGGCGTTCTGGCACGACGAAAGGCGAAGCAGAGGAGAGAGGCTGCCAACACCATCCGCAGGTAGGATGGATGCACGCGTCAGAAATACCAGGGTCCCCAACAGCTTGTGCTAAATGCGAAGGAAGGGAACAGTCACTAATATAGACATGAGAGCATTTTCTGCTCCCTCCGAATCTCATTCACGTTCACTCACTCTTTGTCTCTCCCTCTCTGTTGGGCACTCACTACCACTCACTCACTCACTAACTTTCACTCATTCATTAGCCATATCACAGTCGCTCCGTTATTCTCTGTCAGTTCCTTTTGTTATGGCCCCCAATTTGTTATTACATTTATAACACAACAGCAACAGCAAGGGATGACAAACACAGTTTTAACAACTTAAACACATTTAATCAACAGACAAAGACAATAACAACTAACTAACGACTAATGACCAAGATTGAATAAAAAAAAAACAGCAATATTTACTGTCCCTTTTTGTGGGGTGGCTTGGTGATGTCCTGGATAATGAAAATGCTCAAACACAGGCAAAGAAATCCACAAAAGAAACGTCACAGGTCTTGAACAGAATGGCAGGTCTGGTCATCTTCTTGCAATTTCTCCTACTACTTTACTGTCTCAATTCTTTTCCTTATATACTCTTTTGCAGACCCCACCCACATTTAGACCTCTTTTTTTTATTTTCTGAGACTTGCCCCAGACATGTCCAGGACATGTCTAAACATGACTCCAGTCTGAGCTTAACAAAAAAAGGTAAATACTGCCATCTAGTGGCCTATATTCACATTACACCTCCATTCCAAAAGGGAAAAATTTTGACTCATAAAGGCAAAATTTTTCTTTTCAATACAAAATGGTTAAGTGAACACTTGTCTATATATACATATCATACAATATTCAAACACATGATATACACATTTAAACACGGGATAAGCAATCAGCAATTACATTGTCTGCACCCTTCACATGCTTAATTTCCAAGTCAAACTCCTGTAAAATCAAACTCCAATTCAACAATCTCCGATTCTTGTTTTTCATCTTACTCAAAAACATTAACGGATTGTGGTCAGTGTACACAATCATTGGCTTTTGTCCTGTACAAACATAAACCTCAAAGTGTTGTAAAGAAAGGACCAGAGCCAACAGTTCCTTCTCTATTGTGGAATAGTTCCTTTGGTGGCGATTGAACTTCCTGGAGAAGTATGCCACGGGATGCTCAATGTCATCAGAGTCACTTCTCTGTAGGAGCACAGATCCACAAGCTTGGTCGCTAGCATCGACCGCGATGGAGAACGGTTTGTTGAAGTCAGGAGATTTGAGCACGGGGAAGTGACACAGCAGAGACTTCAGGCGATCGAAGGCTCTCTGGCATGCATCATCCCAGGTGAACTTTACGCCTTTCTTCAGTTGGTTAGTTAGACTGAGAGCAATCTCAGCAAAGTTCTTGCAGAACTTGCGGTAGTACCCGATCATTCCAAGGAAGCGGCGCAAAGCTTTTTTGTTGTCAGGAACTGGAAAGTCCATGATGGCTTGGACTTTAGCATTTATGGGTGCCACCTTACCCTGGCCTATGACGTAGCCAAGATAGGTGACAGTAGCACAACCAAAGTCACTCTTGTTCAGGTTAACAGTCAGGTTAGCCTGGGTCAGGCGCTGGAACAACGTCTCTACATCTTTTAGATGTTCTTCCCAGGAGTCCCTCCATGTGATCAGGTCATCGATGTATGCACCCGTGTGTGGCAATCCGGCGATTGTAGACTGTATCATCCTTTGGAACGTGGCTGGGGCATTTTTCATGCCAAAGGGTAGGACTTCATACTGGTACAATCCAGATGGTGTGGCAAAAGCAGAGATGCTCTTGGCCCTCTCAGTTAAAGGCACACACCAATAACCCTTCAATAAATCAATCTTGGTCAGAAACTTTGCTTGCCCTACACTATCAATACAATCATCAATCCTAGGTATTGGAAACACATCAGTTCTAGTTACAGCATTGACTTTGCGATAATCTGTACAGAATCTAGTACTTCCATCAGGTTTTGGAACTAGCACACAGGGTGAACTCCAATCGGAGTTGGAGGGTCTGATAATATCATGTTTTAACATGTACTCAACCTCTTTCTCAGCAATCTTTCTCTTTTCAGGATTCATCCGGTATGGATGCTGTTTTATTGGTTTGGCATCACCAACATCTACATCATGAGAGGCTATAGTAACTCTCTTTGGAACATCAGGAAACAAATCCTCATATTTCTTGATCAACCTTTCAAACTGATCTCTCTGTGAGGGTTCTAAGTGCTGGAGTTTTACATCAAGATTTTGCAACACTTCAGTGTTTGACAATTTTCATGAAAGAACTTCAGCTTTAATTCTTGGTTCATCATCTTGAAACTCCCCCTCATCTTCACACGTTTCGACCATTGGAGAATCTGAAGTGACAGCTGCAACCCTAGCATTTCTGTCATGATAAGGCTTTAGCATGTTAATATGACACAATTGTTTTGGTTTTCTCCTATCTGGAGTCTTCACAATGTAATTGAGATCATTGAGTTTTGTCAGAATTTCATAAGGACCATGAAATCTAGCCTGCAATGGATTGGACTGCAAGGGAAACAACACAAGGACCTTGTCTCCTGGTTTAAACTCACGGCTTCTAGCCTTATGATCATACCAAGTTTTCATTTTTCCCTGACTTGATTTCAAGTTCTCTTTGGCAAGGTCACAAGCTGCACGCAATCTTTCCTTGAACTTGCTAACATAGTCTAACAGACTGATTTGCGGCTCTTCCTCTTGCCATTGTTCACTCAATAATAGCAAAGGTCCTCTCACTTCATGACCAAACACTAGCTCAAATGGACTGAATCCAGTAGACTCCTGCACTGCTTCTCTAGCTGCAAACAACAGCAAATGAACCCCTTCATCCCAGTCTTTCTCATGGTCATAACAATAAGTCCTCATCATTGTCTTGAGAGTGGAATGAAACCGCTCTAAGGCACCCTGACTTTCTGGATGATAGGCACTAGAAAGAATCTGTTTTGCACCTAGTTCATACACAACCTGCTGAAACAATCCTGAAGTGAAATTGCTACCTTGGTCTGACTGAATTTCCCTGGGAAGACCAAACAACGTGAAGAACTTTATCAAAGCCTTCGAGATTGCAGTTGCCTTGATGTTACGTAGAGGTATGGCTTCGGGGAATCTGGTAGATGCACACATGATTGTCAACAAGCACTGATTTCCAGATCTAGTCTTGGGTAATGGACCAACGCAATCAACAATGACCCTAGAGAATGGCTCCCCAAATGCTGGGATAGGCTGCAATGGAGCTACAGGTGGGTCTAACTGGTGTTTTCCAACTACCTGACAAGTGTGACAGGTTTTGCAAAAGTTGGAAACGTCTTTCCGAAGCCCAGGCCAAAAGAAGTGTTTCATGATCTTATCAACAGTCTTGTTAACACCAAGATGACCTCCTAAAGGTAAACTATGAGCCATCAATCTCTAGCATTTTTAATTTAAGTTCCATTTCTATATTTGGATTTTCCACTGGAAACTGTTCCAGATCTCCTGGTGCAAACACATTTTCATCAATGTAATATTCAACTATCTCTCTAGCCTGTCTGCAAATTTCTAGCAGTTCTGTCTTTTTAAAAGACTTCAAAACCCCTACGGTTGGTGATGCCAAGAAATCATCCATTGCTGTTGTCAATATATATCTAGGAAAATTCACAAAAACAATTTCACAATTTGGAATGTTAGATTTTCAATAAATTACTCACACAATGGTCTATCCCGGACCTTGAGCCCCCAATTTGTTATGGCCCCCAATTTGTTATTACATTTATAACACAACAGCAACAGCAAGGGATGACAAACACAGTTTTAACAACTTAAACACATTTAATCAACAGACAAAGACAATAACAACTAACTAACAACTAATGACCAAGATTGAATAAAAAAAAAACAGAAATATTTACTGTCCCTTTTTGTGGGGTGGCTTGGTGATGTCCTGGATAATGAAAATGCTCAAACACAGGCAAAGAAATCCACAAAAGAAACGTCACAGGTCTTGAACAGAATGGCAGGTCTGGTCATCTTCTTGCAATTTCTCCTACTACTTTACTGTCTCAATTCTTTTCCTTATATACTCTTTTGCAGACCCCACCCACATTTAGACCTCTTTTTTTTAATTTTCTGAGACTTGCCCCAGACATGTCCAGGACATGTCTAAACATGACTCCAGTCTGAGCTTAACAAAAAAAGGTAAATACTGCCATCTAGTGGCCTATATTCACATTACACTTTCTCTCGTTCATTTGTTTTTTTTCATCACTCACGCAGGCTCACTTGTTCCCACTCACTGCCTTCCACTCCCTTATTCTTACATCCTCTTTTACACTCACTCACACTTTCACCTCTTCACCCCATTCTCAGTCTCTGACTTTCACTCGATCAGTGTCACAATCGCTCTCACATGCTCATTTACTCCTTTTTGTCTTTCTTTGCCATCACCGAATGTAAATGACAGCAGCATCTCTGTTTTCTGTTTCTCCAGGTTCATCAAAGGCTTCATCTACCGCCACGAGCCACGGTGCCCAGAGAACGAGTACTTCCTGGACTATGTGCGCTACTCATTCCTCATGAAGCTACGCAGGAGTCTGCCCAAATCTGTACTGGACAAGAGCTGGCCCACAGCTCCACCTGCGCTGAAAGAGGTGGGTACAGCCACATGATCTCCACTCGCTGCAAATCTCAAAAAATATTTTACTCTCACATTTCGATTTAAAGTCACTCACAGAGCTGCACCCAGGGGGCCTCCATGTACCCCAAAGGCCTAAATAATTCTATTTCATCTGGTATTGTAGTCTTTGATGTAAACTTAGTCACTCACAGAGGTATACCTGCTGTAAGTCCATGCACTGCCAAGGCCTAAATAAGTTAATCTCTACACAGTGTTTTGGTCTTACATGTAAACTTACTCTACAGGGCAAAATATTACGAAGACCCTGCATTTTTGAGAATTTGGCTGGTTTTTTTGTTATCTTAAGGTTAATTAAGGCATAAAAACGCCAAAGGACCACTTTTATTTACTAAAAATGTTGCTTGCTAACAACTGTACATCTTGAAATTCAACTTGAGTTCCTGTGGGATGAACTTGACTGGGCCGTCAGAGAAGTGCACCCATCAAGTTCAAAAGAGCTCATAAAGGAACACTTGAAAGCCTGGAATGAGTAACCAGGAACTTCTCTCCTGAAACTGATACTTTCTGGAAAGTATCTCTGAGCACATAATTTTGCACATTTCTAGTTAAGATATGTGTTTCTGTGTTATTCTGATTTTTTTTTTTGCTGAAACTTCAAGGGAAGATAAACCAGTCAAATTCTGAAAAATGCTGGGTTTTTGTAATATTTTGGTGTGTATTGTCGTCGCTCAGAGAAGTACAGCCTCAAGATGGCCTCTCACTGCAATGGCCCTTGCATCTTCTACATCTTAAGTGTTTTTGTCTGGTGTTTTATCTTATGTTCTTTTTCATTGCTGCTTTTGAAAATAAGTCAAAAAATGGGAAGAGAAATTATGACAAATTGCAGGAATTGCCAAAAGGGTCAGAAAACCTAACTTGTCAAGCAAGCAGCATCTTAGAAATAGCTGATGTCATCTACTTTAGAACTATTTTAGATATTTTCTGTATTTTATTGCATGATATTTATTCTTAACTTTCTCTGTCAAGATTTTTCATTGACCTGCCGAAGTCACTGTTTCTAGATAAACCGAGGACTGTACATGAATTTGAGTTGAAAAGAGTATGAATGAAATTATTAAGAATGTAAAGAAAACGAATGAACTGTGGACTCGGAGAAATGAGAAAAAAGTGAACCTTCTCTGTGAAATACTGATGAGTATAACAAACTGATCCTGCTGAGTGATGTGGGTGTGACCTGACTTGGCTCCTCCTCCCTGTTGTGACTGACAGGCTTCGGAGCAGCTGCAGAGTCTGTGCATGAGGAATATGGTGTGGAGCTACTGCAAGAGGATCCAGCCGGAGTGGAAGAGTCAGGTACTGCAGCACAGCAGTCCTGGGGGGGGGGGGTTTGCCGCTGGTTTTCGTGGAGAACGGACGCCTACGGCAGAGGCGACCTCTGCGTGGGCGTGCGGAATGTTCGGTGAATTTCTTTTGGCCATTTCCTCTTTTGTTTCACTGAAGAGACGTAACTCTTCTCATAAATTAGAGACTTTCTTCCGGTCTTTTCTCCTCATGCCCCAAATATATTCTTTTATTTCATCATCTGTCATGTTCCTGCTCCGCCCTCCTCGCCCTGTAGATGGAGCAGAAGGTGGTGGCCAGCGAAATCTTCAAGGACAAGAAGGATAACTACCCACAGAGCGTTCCCAAGCTTTTTGTGAGCACCAGACTGAGTAAGTCATCTGCATGTACATACATGCGCGCACACACACACGTGCATACACTAATACACACACACACGTACTAATGCACACACACACACACATATGCATGCACTAGTACACACACACACACGCATGCGCTCTCACACTCACACACAAACTAATGCGTGCGCACACACAATATCACTCGCATATACGCACATACACACACACACACACGCGCACGCATGCACATGCACGCGCTCTCACACACGCACACACACTAATGCAGAGACATGTTCGCGCACACACACACACACATATACACACATCCGCACACACGGGCAATGACATCCACTCAGGGTTGGGGGGCGTCTGTTGCTCATTTGGGTCCTGTGTGGATGATAAATCCAGGATGAAGAAGGAGGATTAAATGAGAACTGTACCGGTGCTAACAGAGGCTGGGGCTCTGCTGCTTGTTTTGCCCTGATATTGGTGGGTTCGGTTGGTCAGGGGTTTATGTCCATCTCGATGCCCTATGGGTTGAGTGGGTCCCCATGGTCTGAATATTCGACCTCAGCGCTTCCTAGAGGCAACACCAGCCTTAAGGGATGTACATCAGTGCTCCTTCACCCGTTAAGCCCTGGCGTGGAAGGGGTTAAGCTGCAAGTAAAAGGTCCTGCTGTGACTTCAGTCCGTGTGAGCGTGTGTTACGAGAGCCGTCAACACCCCCTCAGTTTACTGCGAGTATCTTGCGCAAATACTGTTTGCGACTGGAAATGATTGGGCATTCCCAAATAAGGGTGGGAAGTCAATACATGCAACCAAAAAAATTATTTTCCACTGAAGTCTGCGGGGAAATCCACAGCAAAAACCCCTCTTCTTGTTGTACTAATTTGGTCCGTAATATTTCATTTTACAGCAGCAGCTGTTACCAAGACTAAACACTGAACATGGTTGTTGAATGCAAGTTCATTCGCTCTTGGAGATATTGGTGCACATGCAGGCGGGTGTTTGAATGCAGGAACAGAGGGCTTAATGGACATGACTTTACAGTGCCCAGGGTTCATTTGTCTTTCCTCTCCATCCCCCCTCTCCCCCTCTCTTATGCTCTCCTATCTTTCTTTCTCCAACCTTCCCTCTCTCCTCGTGCTTTCCTGCATTCAGATTCTGAAGACATTAACCCCAAAGTGCTCCAGGTTCTGGGCAATGACCACATGAAGGTAAGCGCTTCAGGTGCAGGCGTGTGTGTTTGTGTGAGCGCATGCTCATGTGTTTATGCGCACACGTGTGTGGATGTGTTCAGTGTGTGTGTGGGAGTGCTGGAGAACAACAAGCTATTGTGACTATAATTACTTCGTCCACGACAAAAATTTGTGAATGTGTGTGTGTGTGTGTGTGTGTGTGTGTGTGTGTTTTGGAAACCAAGATGCAAGATGTACAGTGTACATTCAAGTATTGCTATGTTTGTATCGATACATTAACATGTTATATGTGTGTGTGTGTGTGTGTGTGTGTGTGTGTATGTATGCACTTCCTACCACCCTCTTCAGTATTGTGTTGCAGTGACCAAGTATGACAGGAACGGCTACCGAGCGCGGCCTCGACAGCTTCTGCTCACGGCTACCTTCGCCGTGATCGTAGAGGAGGCCAAACTGAAGCAGAGGATCGAATACACAGACTTGAAGGGTGAGGGTGGGAGAGTGGGGGGAGGGAAAGTGGGTGGGGGGGGGGGGGGTGCGCACACATATGCTGCTGCGTTAGCACTGGCTGGCACCCTTCTCCCTCCCACAGCTTCGTACTGTCATTCAAAAATGCTTTATTGGCAAGAAGTATTTGTAAACATTACCAAATACGAAGCAGCGCCAAGACTCTGTTTCTCTCTCCTACTGCCAAGGATTTAGCACGTACTGTTTTTGGGCTGTTTGCAGTCTGTTTTTAATACTAGTTGTGCTGCTGGGGAACTTATGGTTGTTTTTCATTAACTGGGGGCTTTTCTGTGTGGTAACCCCGCCCCCCCAAAAAAAAAAAATCTGTCTGTGTTTGTGCAGGCGTTTCTGTCAGCTCCCTAAGTGATGGGCTCTTCGTTCTGCACGTACCCAGTGAGGACAACAAACAGAAGGTGAGTCTTGAGGGCGTATTTCAACAGTTGCTATGGTGACACCACTTTCCTGACCAATTTGATTTTCTTAGGGTGGTTTGTTACTACTTTGGCCTCCACAAGCTGCCAGATCAGCTTTAACATGTTTTAAGATGGAGCTCACCAGCAGTAAAACTTTACTGGAGAATACCTTTCTTCCAAGAGATATATACTTATTTAGTGTTTTTATGATTGTAATGGCAGATTCTGTCTAGCATGTTCCAGAATCTCCCATGAGTTCAGCTGGTTTGAAATCTGGTGACTGAAGGCAGTGGTATTTGCTTAGGATCATTGTTATAGCCAGAAAATCATTCAGTGACCCCTTGTGCCTCTATGGGATTTGGGTCACTGTCAACCTGGAAGAGACCACTCCCATCATGGCAGCAGTGCGTCACCACAGGATACAATGATGATCCCTCAAAATAAATTTGGGTCACACTTTAGATGAAGTGTTACTCATAAAGGCTTTATACAGCGTCATACATAAGCAGACATTTATAAGTCATACATATGCAAATGCCATACTTTGTAAAGGGTGAAATAACGCAACCTTATTCAGCATGTGATGCCAGATGTGGCAATAACAATGTCAGTTAGTTGACAATGTCACCCTTTATAGGATTTAGCCTCTAGCTAAGTGACATTGTCAGTTAAATCACATCTGGCATCACATGCTGAATAAGGAAGTTATTTCTTATGTATGATTTATGAAGACATTATGTCTCATTTATGAAGGCATTATTCATGTTCTATAAAGCCTTCATGAGCAAAGCTTCATCTGAAGAGTTAACTTTGCATTTATTTGTAGTGACCCTTCTGTCCTGAAGGGGATGAGTTGACAAATCTTGCCAGGGAAATGAACAGACTTCAGATTAAAAAAAACAGCACGCACATCCAAAGGTGATGAATGCTGGGTGCTGGACAAAAGAACAGATACAAAAATACAAAAGAAAGTACGCACACTAGAAACTGCTTCTTTGAGGATATTTTATTGATATGACTACGTGTAACGTTACGTGTGGCGATATCATTAATGTATCCTCAAAGGAGCAGTTTCTGGTGTGCGTACTTTCATTTTGTATTTAGGCAAATGAAAAGAAGCATCAGAATTAATGTTTGACTACATATTTATTAAGGTTTTTTTACCTTTAATTTGTCGCCTGTGAGCATTTTTGGCAAAAACTAAATGAAATTTTCTTAGTGAACACTAACGACAAAAACGAGCAGAAATCGCAATTGTCAGTCCGTAATTCTGTGTAAATATAGCCCTCTTGCCCGGTTTCTAGGGTGATGTGGTGCTTCAGTGCGATCATGTGATCGAGGCCCTGACAAAGCTGGCCATCTGTGCCGACAAGATCAACAACATCAACATAAACCAGGGGAGGTGAGAGAGGCGGCGAACTCGGAGAATGTCTCATGATTGGTGCATCATAGTTATAGTGACCCTATAAGATCACAGATATGCGTTTGGACGAATCTTTACCTGGGCGTTGTACTAATGACGTAACAATCACTGCTGGTAACGGAAAACGATAAGTTTCTGGATCACTAATGGAATTTCGGGAAAAAAAAAAAATTTCCACTAAACATACTCTTCAAGGAGGTTATCTAGTTAATTGAGAATCAATACAAGACTCTTAAATTTTAACAGAATCCATTCTTAAATTTTTGAAAATATTCTAATATTCCCTCGGCTTCCTTTCCCAACTCCCCCTCTGACCTCTCCATCTCATCTCTCCATTTCTCCATCGCTCCTCTCCTGATCCTTACTCTACCCTTTTTCTGTCTTTCTTCCCATCATCCCTCTCTCCCTCCCTCCACAGTATAAAGTTCACCCGGGGCCAGGGAAAAGAAGGGATTATTGACTTCACCGCCGGGTCAGAACTGCTGATCGCCAAGGCGAAAAACGGGCACCTATCAGTGGTGAGTGGAGCAGGACAGCATTCCATATTACATTCATCAGGCTGGTGATTTTATCCAGAATGTGTGATACTGTTCCTTGGAAGTCACTGGAACAACTATAAAACACTATTCGGGCTAGCTACAATTCCCTTAACGTTACGGACATCCATAGCTGCGAACCTCAAGTCTAGTTCTTATGGCAGTCATATGAGTAGAGCTAATCATAACCTGATGATATGGATAATGTTGATGATGATGATATGATTAAGGTACTAGATTTGGGGCTATATTGTAATGAAGGAGTAATGAAGCTACTATCTGAGGAGGTTTTTCTTCAATCCTGTTTGTGGGAACCTGGAATGAGAGTGATGGGTGGGTCTTTGGGAAAGATAAGGGCTTCCTGGCTCATCTCATTATCAGACCGTAGCAAGACAGCAGTGACCGAACCTGCGATATCCAGTATTAGTGACCTCGGGACTTTGTGCCGTTGGTGCCTGACTTGCGTTTGCCTGCATTTAAAGATCCTGACGACCTTCTAATCATTACTTTTCACAGTGGACTTGTTAAAGATAAGCCTCCATAAAGCAGCACTTGGCAAATGAGACTTAATAGTCCAAGCGGTTGGTTTTTATCACACTTATGACTTTGGTTTTGCTTTGTATTGTCACTGAGAAAAACTTAATTCGTCCCAAGCTGCCGGACCCTGTTCCTTGAGATCAGAGGCCATTGTGAGAGCTTCTATCTCAACCCAAAAGCAAATTAACCTCTAGAGATCTGATTGAATTATTTGAATCTGGTGTGACAAATGAAGTTTGAAATCGTGAACAGCTGGAAAGTAGATTACCCAATTTTGCTGGACTTTCGAGATCGTAGATGAGGCAGGACTGGTTAATTACGGGTGACGTTCATGTCATTGGCCAATGCGGTATAGAAAAGGTGGGTTTTTAGAGATTAATTGTTTTGAAGGCCACTTCTTGGCATTTGGCTCAGTAGGTACTGACTGTTAAATTTGGTCTGTGGCCTCTCCATGGGTCACATGTTCTTCCTATGTTTGGGTAGGTTTTGACTCGATTCTCCTCACCCAAATCATGCTTGTCAGTCTAATTGGTGACCATTCAAATGAATAGGTGTGTGACTGAATGCTGCAATGATCCCTATAATGGTTTGGGAAAACTGTCCAGGGTTTGTTCTGACCTCTACACTGCTGTTGGCTGGGAGATTTTCAAGACTCCCCACCCCACGACCTCAAGAAGGAACCAGTAGATTTGATATTGAATGGATGGGCAGATGATGCACTGTTGTGAAATTCGTGCTTGATAAAATGGTGTTTATATGTCCTATAAAATGTAAGGAAAGAGAAGGGTTGGTGTTGGTGGAAGGTGTAGAAGGGATTGTTGGGAGGAAGAACAGGTGATAAACTTCGCTCTTTCTCGTTCTCGTCCGTAGACCGCACCTCGACTGAACTCTAGATGATGATATGGCTCGAGGAAAAACTGCAGACGGCTCTTCCCTGCTCACCTGGGGCAAAAACAGCAGAACACCCAGCCCCTCCCTCTCTATCAGCTCCTCTGCCAATCACAGCCCAGCTCTAGTCATGCCAACGGCCTGCACAAGTAGTATATATATTGTTTTGCTTACATTCATAATAAATATAATTATTATTCTGCTGTTTTAATTCCATGCTTTATATTCATCGAAAATACGCACGCCTGAAGAAAGACCTAATGAACAGAGCTGTCTGTTCTAAGCCTGTACGTGTGATATTTATGTACCAATTATAGGACAAGGAGGTTTGGGAGGGTCACCTGTTCAATTATTGAAGTCTTTGAAAATCAGGGATGAGTGCTTTTCAGCTGTCCTCCATGGCCCTCTTCCTCTGGTGTTTTATACTGTGACTTCCTGTCTGGGAATTAGGATGTCACATGTTTGGGGATTTTTGTAGAATATGAAGCTTCAATAATTCCCCCCTGCCCCTCCACTCCCACACTCAGTTGGAAACAAACGCATGAACACCATAGCAATTGTTTTTTGTTTGAACTACAAATGCTACGTGCTATTACAAATTTTTTATTTTTCATTATATTATCATTAGGTCTTCCTTGTCGTACAGGGGTTAAGACATTAAGACAATTTATTGTAAGATAGTCATTTTTTGTTGTTTTTATTTTCCATTGTGCCTACCCTTCAAAATAATGTGCCTTAGAGAAGGTGATTCCAGTTGATTACATTTATGTTTTGTTATAATCCATAGGGATGGATTTATCAGTGAGTAGACAGCTATGTTTTTGGAAAAGACGGTGAAATGAACTCACCCCTGCCTCAGGTGGTTCGGAGGTGCATATGCAGGCACAGGAGTAGATTGCTACGTTCGTATGCGTGTGCTCACCTTTGTGCACCCATACATACAACCTTTTACATACCATTTAAGTGCCGTCGAAAGTTGACCGATTTCCTTTGCTTCGCTGTTCTTAATTGACAAGTCGAAGCCACCAATTACCGAATAACATGTCTCCTTACGCGGTTTCTAAATCATGAACGAGAATCGGCTAAGTGCTCTGCTATCTGCAGTGAAAGTTGGCTGCCCTCAATTTATTGCTGAACAACCATTCCGGAAGCTTCTGCCGCAGCCCTCTTTCTAGGATTCTGCGTCTATGGCCTGGGTGGCGGCCATTATGTTTTTTGCATCATCGCTGTGTTACCAAATTTTACAGGCATGCTCGCTCCAAACATGCTATCGAGACGAAATTGTTTATCTGCTTCTGAACCAAAGACAACAAAAAGGCAGGTTGGGCACTGAAAATGCACCTCTGCAACCGCTATTGACTTTGAAAGCATATATGCAGATGTTTCTAATTTCCGCGTTCGAAAACCAAAGAAAAAGGAATTGATTTGCACTTTTTCTTCCAAAAGCCACCAAAGGTTGCTTTTCTCCCTCAGTTAAATTTATGAGTCATTTTATTTTTGATAATTCAAGTTCTGTAGTTTTTTTTTTTTTTTTTGCCTCTTGTGGTTTCATCAAAAGGATATTTAAGCAAATACCCTTCCTGAATAGCAGTGGTATTGTTGCAGTCGAGCAAGAATATTTAGCAGACTAAGGTCAGTGGAACGGTAGAGGCTGTAAAGCGGAAGATAATGGCTCCAGAACTGTGCAGTTATCTCTGCGTAAATAGGAACATCAGTGGGATTTTACAACACTTCCACTGCTGTTTCTCCTCTTTACATCGTGGTTCTTGTCTCAAATTTTTCATGTACAGTTTTCCTCGCGGAGAGCGAGGGTTAGTAGCAGGGCGTCCCTCACCAATACATCTTTTATCAGAGCACTTCCTCCATCTCCGACTGTCCGTCATTTAAATGTCACAACTCATCCCTCCCTGCCCTGTCAGTACAGTCTTTGCCCTCCTTGGCTCAAATGTTTTTCCAACAGCATCCTTCTCAAAGGTCATAGATTGTTATCATTGAATATGCTATATTGGCCTCTATTAGTTTTCTCTGAAATCTTAGATAACCGTGTCCAGGAGTGTCACCTCAGTCCTGCAGGTTTTTGGTGCGTTTCTGGCCCAAGTCATTAATTTAGGTCTCTAATTGGCTGGAGAGTCAGGAATGAAATGGCTGGTGATCAATAGAGGATCACAAAAGCTTGCGGATGATGTGGTCATACAGTACTGGAGTTTAAAGGCTCCCGACTGTACAGGGTCCTGCGTTAGGTCACGGTCTTGTCTGAGCAGAGTGCACTTTACTCACATCTCTTCATCGTTTTGCCTGGCTCCAGGGCCCTGTAGCCTTTCATCCCACTTTGGCCTTACCACTTTTGACCAATGACTTATGACTTTTCCCTCCGTGAAAAGGCCACTGAACAGTCATGAGTTCTGACCAAGATGTATGCTGCGGCGACCTAGCCTTACTACAAAAAAAAAAAAAAGATGGCAGAAAAAACTACAGAGAGCATAGAAGTGGTTCACTTTTATTATTTATTGTTAAGTATATTTACACATGTTCTGTGTTTATTTGATTGGATGCCATTTGAACTAAATGGAAGTGCAGTCCATAAAAAATGCCAAGTGTGTGCTGTTGCTAGCTTATGACTCCTCCCCCCGACAATTAAGAAAACAAAGACTAGAATCCTACAAAAGTGCCTTTTGTCTTAATACAAAAATATACTATGAAATATACCAATTTTTTTTTATAGTGTGAAGCCGATTTTCTTTTTAAAACTACATTTTTTTTTTTTGAAGATGCCTTATTTTGCTGTTAGTTAAAGGGATATCACTGTGCCATCTGATCATGTGCTCAAATTAATGCTCTGCTGATGTTACTTTTTGGAATATACATTGAGCCCCATAATTTCTCGGACAGTGATCCATTTTTCTTTATGTTGGCCATGTTGCTTGGGTCAGTCACCGTATCTGAATCAAAATGAATTTGCCTTTCACATGCTGAAGAGGAGACTGAAGGCAGAAACTCCCCAAAACAAATAAGAACTGAAGATGGCTGCAGTACAGGTCTGGCAGAGCATCACCAGGGAAGGTACCCAGCATCTGGTGATGTCTATGAGTCACAGTCTTCAACAAAATTGGTGTTGCTATTTACAAAAGGTGCTTACATTTCTAATCTGGCATTCATTAGCCAAATTTAAGATGACAGTCTGCCCTTCAACTTTATCGTAACTGCATCAGTTCAAATCCAAAGCGCTAGAATACTGAACCACAGTTTTAATAAAAGTGTCACAGACTGATGGATTATGGTGCTCATTGAAGCTGGTGATATTATGATAGTTATAGAATCAACATGGATAAAACTAAACAAAATATGAATGTGTATGGCTCTATGCATATGGTATGTATGAAATGACAACCAGCCACAAATTTCACTGCTCTTTTTATTTTATTTTTTTTTTCCTCTGAAGTCTTTATTGTACCAAATGATATGCTAAACAATTTCAATAGTGCAACACTTGGTATCTGTTCAGTTGTCCTTGTATACACTTTATTGTATAATCAGATTAACACACTAAGATTTCAACAAATTGTAATTTTCAAAATAAAAAAGCGAAATTGAAATTTGCTCTCATGGTCATGATTCCGATTAATGGTACACAGGGCTCGAAATTGCGACCGTTTTGGTCGCATATACGACCAAAATTAACACTGTGCGACCTTTGAATTAAAATAGTGGCACCCGTGCAACCGTTTTTTCCCCCAATTAATCGCCTCTTTTCGGGTACATTTGGTAGTCAGAAAGCATGCCAGCTGCTGCTGCAGCTGAACTAGAGATGGACGTATGTCTCGGAGCAGTGCATGAATCTACTGGGCATACCGCAGCCGGGCGCACCAGTATAAGAATGGAGCAGACCCACACTCACTGTGTTCCACTGAGCTGTCAGTGACCATTCTGACCAATCAAATAGGAGCTTGACGTCCCAAATGTCAGTACTGATTATAGAATAGTTAATATTAGCCGTCAATCACTCCATTTCGCGGCACTGAGAGTTAGGCCCAATTCCAATCCGACCCCTGACGGACTCACTGACTTAGAGGCGCGTTCAGAGGAAGTCTGTGAGTGTGTGAGGGCTGTTCCATTGTCAGATCAAGTCAGTGGCCCAATCCCAATGTCCACCCTGTTACGTAACGAGGGTTTATAACACCTGATTGTGTTGTTTTGCTCGGCCAGTAGTTTCTGCTTACTCATGTAAGGGTAATGAATGTTTATGAGTGCTTGTGGGCATGATGACTAGAGACTGAGAACACCATAGATTCTCCCATCTACGGGGTTCTACTGACTGCAAGAGTCTTCAGGAGCTATCTGGAGAGTTCTATGGCCTTCAGGATTCTTCTCTGGGATGTCAGTCAGGATTCTTCATTGTGACATCATACAGAAGCACAGGGCCTATATAAAGGGAACTCGCAGCCAGTGGAACAGGCTTTTGACACGGGCTTTAGACACAGGCTTTAGACTCAGGCTCTAGGCGCTGAGCTCGCTCTCTGGAGGAGAGAGGAGGAGAGACCCTGACCCATCCACGCCCTCGAGACCACGCACTCGATGGTCATGTCCGGTCTGCCGCACCAGAAAGCTAGAGCGGCTGAGTGCAATTGGACTTCGGATTAAAGACCTTCTGGATAGGATCACCACACCAGAAACATCAGAAACCAGTGAATTTCACCATCGACGTGAGAACATCGCAAGGACAGACAGTTAGAGGACAGCATATCTATCTTTAATGCAATACCTTCATTACCCACCTCTGTATAATTGTAATTGCTACGTTCATTTGCTCAATCATCTAATAAATCATTTATAACCAAACCTTCTTCCAAATTGGAAGCATTCCAGAATATCTGGAGTACGAAACTGTACGTAACATAAATTGGGGGCTCGTCCGGGATTGAACAATATTTTTCTGTATTGAGCTGCTGAACGTAGCAAAATGGCTGAGCTTGCTGAGTTTGTTAAAAATCCCTCCATTGATGTTTTGGAGACTTTCAGGAAAGTCCAGTTAATGGAGATCGCTGAAAACTTCGAGCTTGATGCGAAAAGATCGATGCGGAAACATGACATCAAGAAATTGATTGTGGAAGCTTTGGTTGAAGATGGCCTTTTGGCAAAAGAGGCCTTGCTGGATTATAGCGATCCCCAAGACTACCTTGTGGTGGGTGATAGAGAGCTTCGGCTCATGGAATTAGAACTTGAAAAACTCAGAGTAGAGACTGAAAGGCGCCGAATAGACGCTGAGGTTGAGATAAAAAGAATGGAAATGGAAGCACATTTTAAACATCAAGCCAGCATGGAGGAAGCTCAACACAAATTTGATCTTTGCAAATATGTCAAAATGGTACCACCGTTTAATGAAAATGCAGTGGACAAATATTTTATCCATTTTGAGAGAATTGCCATCGGTTGCAAATGGCCTATTGAGGCATGGCCACTTTTGTTGCAAAGCAAGTTGACAGGCAAAAGCCAGGAGGTGTTCACTGCTCTTTCCTTACAGCAGAGCCAGGATTATGAAGTTGTCAAGGCCACTATCCTGAAGGCCTATGAATTGGTACCAGAGGCTTACCGCCAGAAGTTCAGAAATTATCAGAAACCAGATCATCAGACTTATGTGGAGTTTGCCTATGAAAAGGAGGTACTGTTTGACCGCTGGTGTACCTCCAGTAAAGTCAATAATGATTTTGACAAACTGAGGCAAACTATCTTGCTTGAAGAATTCAAGGAATGTGTTCGCGATGACCTCAAAACCTATCTGAATGAACACAAGGTTAGCACGCTTGAAGAAGCAGCCATTTTGGCTGATGATTTCGTTCTCACGCACAAGTCGGTGTTTTCCAGGAGAGGTGATAATAGTAGACAACAAAACACAGGTGAAAGGTCTGATTTCACGGGTAATCGTGACAAGTCCGATGTAAAGGATGGTCAGGAAAAGAAGTCGGAGAAGGGTCAACCGAAGCCCACTCCAGTTTGTTACTTTTGTAAGAAACTAGGTCATGTGATGTCCGATTGTTTCAAGTTGAAGAGAAAGATGAATCCTGAGGTTAACCCTAATGCACTTGTTTCCTCCAAGAAGCCTCGTTCTCAGGAGACACCTGTTCCTGAAAATCATAGTGAGAAGTCTGACGTTGGAAGGGAATTCATTCCTTTTGTGTCTGAGGGTTCTGTATCACTTCCTAGTCAAATCAGTTCTGTGCCGATCAAGATTTTGCGTGATACAGGGGCATCTCGATCTTTATTGTTGGAAGGTACGTTGCCTTTTGATTTGAGTTCTGCCACGGGTGAATTTGTTATCTTGCGAGGTGTTGAATGTGGTTCTGTGACAGCTCCCTTGCACCATGTTGTGCTGAAGTCAGATTTGGTGTCAGGTTCTGTTGAGGTTGCGGTTGTTCCGGAGCTACCGGTGAAAGGTGTTTCCTTGTTGTTGGGAAATGAATTGGCTGGAGGTAGGGTGGTTGCTGAGCCCAAAGTGTTTTTTGAGCTAGTCCCGCTGTCCGATAGTGACATTGTTGCGGAAGAGAATCCGGAAGTGGTTCCTCCTTGTGCGGTGACTAGAGCTCTGGCTAAAGAGATAGCCGAATTACAGGATGTTGGTGCTGAAGATGGCCTTGTAGATTTGTCAGAGACATTTCTAGATCCCAAGAAGGATCTTCGTCAATCTTCTGATCCGAGAGAGGATCTTTCTCAACAGTCCGTTGCTGAACCCAGAGTGGTTTGTGAGCCAGTCCCGTTGTCCAAAAGTGACATTGTAGTGGAGGAGAATCCCGAAGTGGTTCCTTCTTGTGCAGTGACTAGGACTCTGGCTAAGGAAATAGCCGAATTGCAGGACGTTGGTGTTGAAGATGACATTGTAGATTTGTCAGGGACATTTCTAGATTCCAAGGAGGATCTTCGTCAATCTTCTGATCCTAAAGAGGATCTTGCCCAACAGTCCAATGTAATGTTAGGGACGCCAGTACCGTCTACGACGGAGATGTCTTTGTCCAGAGAGAAATTGATACAAGACCAAGAGGTTGATCTTGATTTCAGCTCTCTGTTTGATGCTGCTCTCCCTGAAGAGGAGTTGTTTGAGGTCCCAGTTGGAAACTTCGTCGAGGATGGAGTTTTGGTGAGGAAGCGGAGACCACCCAAGGTCCCGGCCTCTGAGGACTGGGCAGTAATACGTCAGATCTTGGTTCCCAGGACATATCGTCCGAAGGATCTCAGGTTGGCACACGAGATACCCTTTAGAGGTCATCTAGGTGCGAACAAGACCAGCGACAAGATTGTGAGGCACTTCTACTGGTCGAAGAGAAGACTGCGTGTGGCTTCCAGGGTTGTGAAGGCTTTGATCAGCCTTGTTACTTTGTTTAGTCTGCCGGATGAAATCCAGTCAGATCAGGGATCCGACTTCATGTCTGGCTTGTTCCAAAGTGTGGTTTGTCAACTTGGAGCCAAGCAGATAACTTCGAGCGCCTACGATCCGGAGTCCCAGGGGGCACTGGAGAGGTTCCACTCCACTCGAAAGGGCATGATAAGGACCTACCGCTCCCAGAATGAGAGGGACGAGGACGTCCCACTGCTCATGTTCGTCGCTCGAGAGTCGAAGCAGGAATCCATGGGATTCAGCCCATTTGGGCTGGTGTTTGGCTATACAGTCCGAGGTTCACTGAAGCTGGTGAAAGACGGAAAGCTGCTGGAGCCCAGTGAGGATGTGAGCCTGTTGGACTACAAGTCCAGGTTCAAGGAGAGACTACGTCAGACTTGGGAACTGGCAAAAGAAAACCTCAAGTCTGCGCAGCGAAACATTTGTAATATAATTTGTATATAGCTAAGTGAATTGCTTTTGAAATTGTGTTTTTCTTGCTATTGTATTTATCTGCAGTGCGTAGCACTTTCGTTATAAAAAGTTGTCATACATTCCAACTTTTTCTTTTACGGAGGGAGGTGTTACGTAACGAGGGTTTATAACACCTGATTGTGTTGTTTTGCTCGGCCAGTAGTTTCTGCTTACTCATGTAAGGGTAATGAATGTTTATGAGTGCTTGTGGGCATGATGACTAGAGACTGAGAACACCATAGATTCTCCCATCTACGGGGTTCTACTGACTGCAAGAGTCTTCAGGAGCTATCTGGAGAGTTCTATGGCCTTCAGGATTCTTCTCAGGGATGTCAGTCAGGATTCTTCATTGTGACATCATACAGAAGCACAGGGCCTATATAAAGGGAACTCGCAGCCAGTGGAACAGGCTTTTGACACGGGCTTTAGACACAGGCTTTAGACTCAGGCTCTAGGCGCTGAGCTCGCTCTCTGGAGGAGAGACCCTGACCCATCCACGCCCTCGAGACCACGCACTCGATGGTCATGTCCGGTCTGCCGCACCAGAAAGCTAGAGCGGCTGAGTGCAATTGGACTTCGGATTAAAGACCTTCTGGATAGGATCACCACACCAGAAACATCAGAAACCAGTGAATTTCACCATCGACGTGAGAACATCGCAAGGACAGACAGTTAGAGGACAGCATATCTATCTTTAATGCAATACCTTCATTACCCACCTCTGTATAATTGTAATTGCTACGTTCATTTGCTCAATCATCTAATAAATCATTTATAACCAAACCTTCTTCCAAATTGGAAGCATTCCAGAATATCTGGAGTACGAAACTGTACGTAACAACCCTCACACACTCACTGACTTTGAGGCGCGCTCCCGCCAAGTCCGTGAGGGCTTAGGGTTGTCCCGTTGACAAATCATGAAGTGCGTGAGGGATCTCTCGCGGAGTTTTTGAGCCCCTTAAAGGAGCTGTGTCACGGTTAATACGCAGGCTCAGGAGGTGACGTATGCAAATCAGATAAACAGACCGGCTTTCACACGTGCGGAGACTCGTAGGATACAGAGCTCGCAGGACGTGAATCTCTCGGGACAAAATAAAGACTGCGTAAGACTAGGAATGACTTCAATTGCTGGTGCAAACGCGCCACTTTCGGTCAGTATCTGATTTCTATGCGAATGATCTTGTTTTCAAACATATTTGTTGGCTGGGGAAAGAAATTCGAGCGCCTTCATGTAGCACTGCCGTCTGCTTTCTATACAGCAAGAAAAAAACAGATGAACTCGATCAGCCGAATGAGGATTTTTGCCGATTTTTTCTCTCTTCTCTGTGCTCCTGATAAAGCTTCCTGGAGACAAGAGTTTACGGCCGCTGCCGTACCGCTTCCCTCCTCGAGAGGACATCCTTCGAGAGGACGCTAAAACTTCTAGTTCTTCGACTTATACCGGACAAAAAATACCCAAAACAAAAGCCTTATGTTCAAGTAACATATATATATACAAGAAACTGAAGAATGTAGAGCGCCGATGGAAACGGATTTTTGGAGGATAAGTCACGATCGCCTTGATTTTGATTTCTTGTTAGGATAAACAGTTTTCAAAGTTCTGAGCATGCGCAGTTCACGTGACTCAACTCCTTTAATGCAACCTTACCGTAAGTGGGCATCTCCGCAGACTTAGCGTTAGGGAGTTACCCATAGTTCATTACATTGTGACGTATGACATGAATCCCCTGGGGAAACCAACTGGCGGCCGCTATAAATGCAAAGTGAAATGAAACTTGTAAACAAAAAAATAAGGAGAACGCAATCACAGCAAAAAACGTAAAATAAAAAGTTCCAAAACTGCGATTGTGAGAAACGTGATGCATCGCTGTTGACAACGAAACAAAGGGTTATCCCATTCCCTTTTTTTTAAATTTGGCCTTAGTATTGCAACTATACACAAGATTTAGACGCTGAAATGAAGAGCAATGGATGACGACTTTTTTTTTTAAATTTTTGGTACCGTTTACGTAAAAAAGTTGAGTCGGTAACTAAATTTACTGAAACTGAGAATCATGACGGTGATTCGGATGAACCGGCGGCAAAATCAGTTTATTAGCTATTTTCGCAGAGTTGGTTCGAAATTTTGAATGGCTGAGGTTATAAGAAGGTGGAGTGTACCGTGTTCATTGTAAGGATAATGGCCGGGATCTCGCAGGTAACAGCGCGTTATCTACTGAGTCCAAACATTTTAAAAGTGAAAATCCTGCCAAACATGGCAAAAGCACGAAACACAGAAAATACTGTGATAAATGTTCGTAAACGAGTAGGCCCGGTGCTCTGTTAACATTTGCAACCTATCAAAATATGCTGCTTAGGGGCTCTGCGTTTGCGCAGACTTAAAATCTTCGTCTCGGTTTCTTCGCTCATATCTTCAGTATCCTATCTGCAAAAATCATAAACACATTTTTTTTCCAGCGCGTATTTAGACCATTAAACGTTTATATATTTGCGTGTACACGCAGCGTTTTCCTGAAAATGAAGAAATTAGATGACAATGGCGTGTGGCATACTATATCTCAAAAAATAGGCGAAAAATGCACGGAATACCCCTCAGCCTGATGTCGAAGTTTTTGGAGACGCCCGACCGCCCAACCGCACGAAGGATAGCAATACTCCGTCAGCCTTGAGGGCTGAGGGGTAACAAACACATCAAACTCAGTATAACATCTGCTTATGTTGTAATAAGCCAACAAATAGCAAAGTTACCTCTGTGGACTGATTCATATTGCAATATTGAGGCGAAAACAAGGACTTTACGTCAGATCTGCATTTAACCCTAACAAAATGGATTATTTAATTGGGATCAGAGTGGAGAGTCCTCCTCTGGACGTATCTGATGCCTCAGAGGAAGTGAAGAGATAGATGGAAGGGCAGAGAGCAAGGAGACCCAATTATAACTCCTGGCCTCCAGATATGGCATAAAGCCAATGCAGTGGAAACCTTTGTTAATCAATGAATTCAAGACTCTCATATTGTTTAACAATTATCATTTTTAAAGTGGAGTGTTATACTGTATTTTTTTAGACATTAATATATATATATATATAGGTGCATCTTAGATTTTGATGTGTGCCCTCCTAAATTTTGGCTTGCGCTCCTAACTTTTTGAACTTGGGAGCGCAGCGCTTCCAAGCAAAAAAGTTAATTTCGAGCCCTGGTACATGAAGCTGCTCTTAGCATTTTGTTCTATTAAAATCAGCATGTGCACTGCAGGATGTTGTACGTTTGGAGTTGTGTGTTTCTGGACGTTGCAAATCTAAGGTCCTGCTAAAATTGCTGCTTCCGGAATGTCTTATTTCCTCCTGGGTATTTATTTATGTATTTATTTGCTGTCAATATATGTGGTAGTTTCATGGTTTGGCAGTTGACCCATTTCTATTAAAATTGGTTTGCAACAAAATTATTAATGAAGAAAATTGTGCTTTGCTATGTCATGAGGAAGGTATGTTCTTTATACAGCGCCCTTCATAATTATTGGCGCCCCTGGTTAAGATGTGTTAAAAGCCTTAAAATAAATTCAATTTTTATTGCAGAAACATACTCTCACACTGAAAATTATAAAAAAAATGTAACCTTCAACTCAAGTGAATTTTAAGGGAAAAAACATACCTAAGAAATAATTATTTTGCATAAAATCACCTGCTCCACAATTATTGGCACCCCTGAAAATACCAAGGAATTAAATGTAATTGAAGTATTTCTGTCATTTCTACAGTAGTTAACAAAGTGATTAGAGTATCTAGGAACATTTAATTAGTAAATCATCATTTCCTGTTTCCCTGGGGTATAAGTATGACATGCCACAGAGGCCATTTCTTTTATCCACTCTTCAACATGGGAAAGACAAAGGAACACACCATTCAAGTAAGGCAGATGTGTGTCGACCTTCACAAGTCAGGCAATGGCTACAAGAAAATAGCTACTCACCTGCACCTGCCCATATCTACTGACAGATGAATCATTAATAAGTTTTAAACAATTGGAACAGTGGTAAACAAGCCTGGACAAGGACGTAAGGTTATTTTTCACCACGCACAGTGAGGAGGATGGTAAGAGACATTTTAAATCAAAATCTGGTGGCCTCTGCCCGAAACTGAAGGTGGGTCGTCACTGGGTATTTCAGCAAGATAATGACCGTAAACATTTGGCCAAATCTAAACAGAAATGGTTCACCAGACACAGAATCAAGCTCCTCCCATGGCCATCTCAGTCCCCAGACCTCAACCCCATTGAAAACCTGTGGAGTGAGCTGAAGAGGAGAGTGCAGAGGAGAAGACCCAGGTCGCTGTATGATTTAGAGAGATTGTGCAAAGAGGAATGGTCGAAGATCCCTCTTTCTGAATTCTCCCATCTTGTGAAACATTATAGGAGAAGATTAGGTGCTGTTTTGTTGGCAAAAGGGGGTTGTACAAAGTATTAACAGCGGGGGTGCTAATAATTGTGGCACGCATGATTTAATGTAAAAGAATTATTTCTTAATGTGGGATTTTTTTTTCCCCACTGAATAAATGGTTGGATTTTCCTCTTTTGTTTATTGTGATCCTATATTATTTAGAAAAAAACTGAATTTATTAGAAGCTAAAGAATACATCTCAACCAGGGGTGCCAATAATTATGGAGGGCGCTGTAAATGAACTGTGACCTTAACTACAATGAATGATGTCAAGATCACTGTCATTATTGTAAGATTAATTCACTTACTCCAACAGACAAACTTTCAAATGGTGCTTGCATAAAAAACATAATAAATCACAATATTGTTCTTTTCCACCGTCTTGCTTAAAAATGATCATAATCATCATTTTCTTTATTGTGAAAATCTATTATTGGTAGGAACCCAACCATTTCAGAATGGGAATAAATAATACATATTTTCAAAAAATATAGTAAACATCTTTTAAGTATGCCTAAGTATCATTAAACATTCTAGAAAATAAATATTTATAACAAAATACTGTTAAATAACATATAATAAAACTTCCTGTAAATGAAATAACACTGTAGGAAAAACTTAATTACAAACACTTTGAAACCACAGGCAACTGTGAACAATAAAAATGTGCTCTTCATGACAGTTCGTAGTGTCCTTTTTGAAAAGTTATGACTTGAACATTCATTAGCCGACTGACATCAACTCAGAAAGGTTATTAATCTTAGTATATTCCCTTAATTACGAGGAGTATTCTACACAGTTTCCAATTAGATATCTAAAAATAAAATGTGCACAGTGCCTGATTCCCACAATGTAAATAAAGCTATTGCATGCACTATATAGCTTATATCATTAACCCTAGTCCTGCTGGTCACCAATATACCCACACTCGTTTTCCTGTGTGCTGGTCGTCGATATACCATTCCCTGGTAGCTATTTCCCTGTATGCTGGTCTGCCATGACTATTAGCCTAGCGGCAGGACTAGTGTTAACATGACACTGACAATTTTTTAAGTAACTGCATTGTAGAGAAAAAATTATTGGTTTATCTGGCAAGTTGTTGTTCATGGTTCAAGTAAAGTGTTCAGTAGTACTGAATAAGCAGCAACTGGTTTATCTTTCTCTGTACTGTATGTTTGTGTTTGATTTTTTTTTTTTTTTTTTTTTTTTTTCAATTTTGCTGTGAACATAAGGCAGCTTCATGGGTTCAAAATTCTTGTTCAACGTTGATTTGTAACAAAAACGCAGCAGAGTATTGATGTGTACATTGCATAGTTATGTGTGAACTCATGTTTGTGTGTGGAGGTATGATGTGTTGACTGGTTATCCAGGTTTTCAGGAGGTATGGCTGTGTTTTGAGACTGCAGGCCTGCCCTTGTGCTTGGCCCTCAGGAAGGTAAAGTCTCGGGCCAGCCTGGCCAGGTAGCGATCCAGGTCCCTCAAAACGACATATCCCAGCTTGCAGCTGGACCAGGGGTCCAGTGTAGACAAAAATTGGGTCGTAGGGGTCAATGCCTGGGGGGCGTCGCTAGAAGGCACTTGTGGGACGGAGATACTATTCAGCACCTGCAGCTGCAAAGGCAAGAGATGGATTTGCAAATTGTAAAAAATTTGAGCAGAAGAGTAAATGTGGTATAACCCCAAATTAGAAAAAATTGCAATGGTATTTCAGATTAAAATTAAAACTGAATGCAGTGATTTGTTAGTTATCTTTGACTTGTATTGCATTGAAAACAATAAATTAGCACTTTTGATGTTTTGCCATTTGAATTTTATTGATGTTTCAGAAGTGGCATATTTCAATTCTGATTCTTGCAAAATATTTTTCAAAGAAAGTTGGAACAGTTAAGTAATTACCACTTAGTAATGTTGCCATTCCTTTGTACGACAAGCACTTAAGACTCCAGGGGCCGTATTTTAACAATCTAACCATACGGTCATAAGCGCGTGGCGCAAGTGCGCTTAGGGTGTGTCCAAATCCATTTTTGCTAGTTTATTTAATGGCATGTTGACGGGGCACACAATTAGGTGCATGGTTTAAAGAGGTTGAACTTATTTGCTTATTTAATCATCGGCATGTTTTGGGCGTAACATGAAATAAACCAATCAGAGCGTCATCTCCCATTCCCTTTATAAGCCACTTGAGCTTATATCTTGGCAAATAGCTATTATTAAGGCAGATTTTCCAAGTAGCAGAAAAGAAACACTTCTCTGCAGAGAAATGAGATCTGCTAGCACACAGAGTGAAAGCCCGTGACCAAATAGTTGCTGAAAGTATTGAAACCTGATTACAATGATCTCCAAAACTGTAATGACAAATATTTTAAAGATATTGTTCAATGCTGTTGTACTCATTTTCAGATGTTAAAAATCTTCAGAGTGAATCCTCAGGGCTGCTACTGAACTCTTCACTACATTACGTATTTGAAAAATGACCACACAAATTCAGGGTTGCTTTAAAAATAATAATAATAGAAATTGGAGGATCTTACTCGAGTCGGCATGTCATACTATAGTTATGAAATAAGTTGAGTAAATTTTGCGTTTGTGGTAAGCTGAACAACAAACCCAAAATTTACTCAACGAGTTTCATAACTTTCGTCTCAAGCGAGAGTAAAAGTTTCTGTTTATCACATAATCGAATTGCTTCATTTAATTTTAAAAAATGTAACTTCTGTTAGTGCCAATTATATGTTAGCATTGGGCTAATTCCATAAATCTAATGTACTGTCAGTCAGTGAGTCACAGACATCCGAGCATGGATTAGCGACGGTTTGCAAATTCACTATCAACAGAGTAGCTTTCTTAGCTTAGCTCGCTTGCTAACAAAGTAATGTTACATAATGGTTGTGGAAAGGTACTGCATGCATGCTAGCTTGCTATTTATATAACGTTAGTATGGTTATGCGAGAGGCAGTTAGCTAGCTCGCTTCTGGGCTAAGACATAGGAATTTAACCAGCATTGCACTTGGAATTCAGTTTGGCTCAATTACTGCTTACGTGCTCGTGGAGAGCGACCAAGAGAAACTAGAATCAGTGAGAAAAACAGCCAGCAAGAAAGAAATTAAACTAATGCCATTTTGATTGTGCTTCGTAACCCCTTGAATAATGTTTGACTGGAGTGAAAAGACTTTCCTTTGCTTGGCTGACAGCTGAAGATCAAGTTGAACATATGGAAGAAATTTGGATTAATTGTAGATGGTGACAACAATGTCTTCTGTTGCTATTGCTGCAACTTAGAAGTGCCATTGTTAGGGCTACTTTGTTTATCAGCCAAAGTGCAAATACAACCCCAATTCTGAAATAGTTTGGACGAAGAGTAAATTGTGAATAAAATCAAAATACAATGACTTTCAGATTACATGAGCCAATATGTTATTTATAATAGAGCATAGATTACATTTCAAATGTTGAAACTGAGACATTTTACATTTTTATCCACAAAATGAGCTCATTTCAAATTTTCTGGCTGCGACAGGTCTCAAAAAAGTTAGGACACAGGCAAAAAAAAGGGCTGAAAAAGCAATTAATATGTAAGAGAATCAGCTAAAAGAAAATTGGGCACGTAATTAAGTTAACTGTCATCAGGTGTGCAACATGATTGGCTATAAAGGGATGTCTTAAAGAGGCTGAGTCTCTCAGAAGTAAAGATGGCCAGAGGCTCTCCAATCCATGAACGTTTGTGTATAAAAAATTGTGGAATACTATAAAAACAATGTCCTCAACGTCAAATTGCAAAGGTTTTGAAGGTGTCATCATCGACAGTACATAACATCATCAAAAGATTCAGAGAAACTGGAAAAATCTCTGTGCGTAAGGGACAAGGCAGAGGACCTTTACTGGATGCCTGTGATCTTCGGACCCTCAGACGCCACTGCATCACTCACCGGCATTTTTCTGTCATTGACATTACTAAATTGGCCGAGGAATACTTCAAGAAACCACTGTCTGTAAACACAGTCTGCCGCGCCATCCACAGATGCCTCTTTCATGCAAAAATGAACCCATTGTTGAGCATGATCCAGAAGCGCCACCGTGTTCTGTGGGTCAAGGCTCATTTAAAATGGACTGTAGCAAAGTGTCCTGTGGTCAGGCGAGTCCAGATTTGACATTCTTGTTGGAAATCATGGGCGTTGTGTCCTCTGGGCTAAAGAGGAGAAAGACCACCCCTCTTGTTATCAGCGTTCAGTTCAAAAGCCAGTGTCTCTGATGGTATGGGGATGCATTAGTGCATATGGTGTGGGACACTTGCATTTTTTAAAAAGCACCATGAATGCTGAAAGGTACATAACGATTTTAGAGCAATATATGCTCCCCTCCAGACGACATCTGTTCCAGGGAAGGCCTTGTGCATTTCAGCAGGACAGTGCAAAACCACATACTGCAGCTATTACAACAGCATGGCTTCGTAGAAGAAGAGTTCATGTGCTGAACAGGCCTGCCTGCAGTCCTGATCTTTCAACGATTCACATTTGGCGCATAATTAAATGAAAAGTCCGTCAAAGGAGACCCAAAACTCTCCAGCAGCTGGAAGCCTGTTTTAAACAAGAGTGGATCAAACTCTAGAAACCTCAATGCCCAGACGCCTCCACTCTGTGTTAAAAAGAAGAGGGGATTCTACACCATGGTCCATGTCCCACAGGCCCATGTCCCAACTTTTTGAGACCTGTAGCAGCCATCAAATTTGAAATGAGCTCATATTGTTGATAAAATTTTAAAATTTCTCTGTTTCAACATCTGCTATGTTATCTCTGTTCTACTGTGAATTAAATGCTGGCTGGTGTGATTTGAAAGTCATTGCATTTTGATTTTATTCACAATTTACACTTTGTCCCAACTATTTTGGAATTGGGGTAGTAATAATAAAGACATTTCAAGAGAAATGCAGAGTTTATTGTTTGACAATGGAAGCAGGACAGATGGCTTGCAGGTAGCCAATTGTATTAAGGGATCAAGTTGGAATCAAAATTTATTTTTCAGGTAACTACGGATAGTCGTCCTATGCACGGTTTATCCAAAGATTTGATGTGTATTTTCAGCACTTCAAACATTTGTTCTGTTACAGTTTGTGTTTCATGTGAGGGGGAAAAAAAATCCATGCACTGTTTTAGACATGACATGCCTTGTATCTAATATATAGGCTAACCATTGTCCCCGGACAGCCACCCCTCCAAGGTGGATCCTTTGGAAGGCAGAAGGAGTTCATCAGTAGTAAGAAGTCATGGCTTTATCCAGTAAATTATGTAAGTAACTTCCCATGTTGAAACTCAAATTACCTGATGGAATAGATTCCCGTATGATTTTAATGACCGACATCACAGCCTACGTTAATGTGGAATGTCGATTGCTGTAACCATTCTGGCATGTATTTTTTAAAATATCTTGACAATAATCTTTCAGATGGCAATCTATTTATTTTTAATAGTTTGCGTTTGTGGGCACTGCTGCTGGCCCCTGCATGTAACAAGCAGGGTGTACGTGCATTGTGCAATCGCCAACAAAGGCGCATAATCTTTCTATGTGCCCTGAAATTCTCAGTCAAAAACTGACCATTGACTTTAGACCAGGTTTTTGTTGGTCAGTAGTTTGGTTAGTGTTGCTTTTTGCAGTCTAAAGATAGCAACAAGCTATAAATGCACCTGACCACACCTTTTTTTAACACGTCCATAGGCGCTCAAATTGGTGCAATTACCTTTGCTATAGTTGCAAACTGGGCACTGAACAGGATAATGACGACTGCGACAGTACATAAACTAGCAGAGACACCATGCACTGGGTGTAACATGGATCCCTAAGTGTTTGAATGTTTCAGTTGTAATTTTGTCCCATTCTTCCTGCAATCAAGTCTTACGGTGTACAGATATACAGGGTCTTTGTTGTTGCACTTTACATTTTAAGATGCACCTCACATTTTCAATTGGGGACGAGTTCAGGACTGCAGGCTGGCCAGTTCAGCACCTTCTAAAGCAGCTATGATTTTATAATGCAAGGAGAGTGCAGTTTTGCATTTTCTTTAGGCTGAAATATGAACCACTGTCCAGGGAAAAGATGTCCTCTTGAAGGCAGCTTGTGTTGCTATAAAATGTCAGCGCGCTTTAGCATTAATGATGCCTTCACATTGGTTCGTGTTACCTTTGCCAAGGACACTGACACACCCTCATACCATGTCAGAGACCATGGTTACTGGACCTGCTGCAGGTAACAGGCTGGACAGTTCTTTTGATTGGTCTGGAGCACATGGTGTCCATTTCTCCCAAAAACAACCTGAAATGTCGATTCATCTGACCGCAATACACATTTCCACGGTGTGATGGTTCATGACGGATGTCTCCGAGTCCATATGTGGACTGCTTGTCTAAATATTTGTTAGCAAAAGGCTTCCTTTCTACACAGTAAAACTTTAACTGGCATTTGTGGGTGTATCTATATGTTTCAGTACTTGGAATGCATTTTCCAAAGTAATCTTGAGCCCACATTGTTAAATCACTTATAGATAAATGATGGTTTTTGATGCAGTGGAGTCTGAATGATCAGCGATCACGGTTTTAGCTGAGACGTGCTCTTGTTGTTGATTCACAGAAATTCCGTCAAAATCCTTGAATTCTTTAACTGTTATTTACCTCTCAGAGTGAAATTTCCAAATCCCTTCCCATCTTTCTTTGAGGAACATTGTTTTTAAACCTTTATATGATTTTCTCCTGCTCACATGGGAGAGTGATCAATCGTGTGCTTATTTTGCCTCCTGCTGAACGATGCCTTTCCAAGGTGCTGCTTTTCCACGTGATTTTGATTACAATCACCTGCTGGCGTCAGCTGTTTCAAATCTCTAATCTTTATTCAAAGTTTTTACCTCGTTACTAGTCCAAAATTGCCCACGTAGAAACTTTTTATAAAATGCGTTGCAGGCCTGAATGGCAGGAATAGATATGTATTTACAAGTAATATACTGAGTACAAATGAAAACGCACCACGTGAAAAAAGTCAATATTTAAGTTCAAATGAACTTCACTATAATTTTCATACAACAACAACACTACAGTGACGTCACCCGACATGCCAGGTGCAAGAAATGCGAGAATTTCAAGTTAACTGTAACGCTAGGCAATTTTTTGCAAAAACGAAACATCTTGCACGCACACCATGGGAAAAATGAATTTCAGTCTGAATTTGTGCACACATTTCCTTTAAAAGCATGTGAATCTGAATAAAATTTCACTTCTTCACTGACACTTGTGAAACGTCGACACTATGCCGCGACTTACAGCCCCTGAACGGGAATGCTTCAAATTGGCGCCAGCACCAGAGAAATTGCCAGACGACTACACTGCGCACACACAACGATCGCAAGACTCCATCAAAGGTATCTGCAAACGGGGAGCACTCGGGACCGTCCTCGATCGGGTCAACAACGTGTGACAACGGCACGTCAGGACCGTCAGATCGTACGGGATCATGTCCGAGACTGAACACTACCAGCGACAAGAACGGCTGCTCAAGTCCAAGGACGACGTGGCTTCATTCACCCCAACACCGTACAGAACCGTCTGCGAGCTGCAGGCCTGCGTGCACGACGTCCTTATTTCGGCCCCATATTGACGGATCGTCACCGAAACCAGCGTCTAGAGTGGGCAAACAGGCACCTGAATTGGCGACTACGACAATGGCATGGTGTCATCTTTTCTGACGAGTAACGATTTCACTGAAGGAACGCAGATGGCCGTATACGTTTTTGGCGGAGACGTGGTGAACATTATAACGCCGATTGTGTCGTTCAAACGGACCGTTGGGGTGGTGGCAGCGTTATGGTGTGGGGTGGAATAAGCTACCGTCACAGAACCCCTCTCCATATCTGCAGAGGAAGGGTGAACGACGTCTACTACCGGGACCAGGTGCTGCAGAACCATGTTGTGCCATTCTTCAACCAACACCACAATGTCCACACGTTCCAACAGGACAACGATAGGGCACACACTGCAAGGGTGTCCATGCAGTACCTTGCACAACAGAACATCCCTGTGCTTCAGTGGCCAGCTCTGTCACCCGACCTCTCCCCTATCGAGCACTTATGGGATGGAATTGGACGACGTCTTTCACGTCGACGCCAGATGGACAACATCCGAGAACTTGAGGTTGCCCTTGTTCAGGAGTGGAATGCTATCCCTCAAAACACTATCCAGAGACTGATCAACTCGATGCGACGACGATGCACCGCATGTGTCAATGCAAATGGCGGTCACACCCGTTATTGACTTTCCTGTTTGACCCCTACACCAGTTAAAGCTCTCTCGCGCATTAACATTATCGTGAATGAAATTGAATGATGTTTAAATGTCTTCTTAAATCATTAATTATCTCAAATGCATCATACGTATATACTTCACATATCAATCCGTGGTGCTATTCCAGATTTCATGAGTGGTGCGTTTTCATTTGTACTCAGTATATAATGAAGGACTTCAGTTCTGCATATATCATTTATGATGTGGTGTCTGACTTGGCGGTAGTGCACTTTGATAATGATGGACAGCCAAAACTTGTTACCGTAAGTGCAATAGAACAAACTTTTTGTTAAATCAATTCATTTTCTTCTTCATTCATAATACTTTTTCGTTTGTAAAATGATGTTGTTTTTGGATGTAACCCAGCTGGCTAAAGTAATAGCACTGTTTACTGTGCCATATAAAGTACTATACAAAAGTTTGGAATCACTGAGAAGGTCTCCAAATAAGTTGATAATTTTATCCATCAAAGTAGCATCAATTAAAAACAATAATAATTTCAAGATTATGACTATGATTAAAATTTTTATTCAGTCTATGAATATAATCGCTAAGCCCTATTTTCCCTCGCCGATATTCCAGTATTAACAATGAGATTTGAATGATGGTGAGATTTGATTTTATGACGTAAGCACAGTACCATATGCATTTACTACTGTAATCCTCAGAGGGTGCAGTTACCTGTGAATTTACGGTGGCGATGAGATTCTTGAGATGTCTTTGAATGTCAGATGTAGCCTGAACTACATGCATAGCCCTCTGCCTGCCTGTGCGACGTCTCCAGAATGTCTCCATCTGCCTTCGGGTCGTGTCCAGATGAGCCCAAAACGTTTGCAGGTATTGAGATGCAGAACTCAGCCTTTCCCTGTCCTGCACAAACCGGTATGCATGAAAACCAAGCGCACACATTAATATTACTGGCAGTTGGTGAGGACTCCTATTTGAATACACTCTGGGGCGTGAAAAATTGGCCGAGTCAAAAAGTGCAGGAAGTTGCTAGAACATGAGATCGATGGAAAAACAGGCCACTTCCTGGTGGTCTCCACAGTGTGGCAGGATCATTGTTTGGCTGATAAATAGGTAATATACAGCATTTTCTAACATTAGACTTTCAATAACATTCACATTATGAATGCACATTATGGAGGAGGCTCACTGTGCCTTTTTCATTTGCTGAGGGAAGATTTCGTGCTTTTTGTTTTTTTTTTTTTTTTTTCATCAGTACTCGCTTTTTGTCCTTACCGGCAGACCCTTCCACTGAAAATAGTCCGTGTTGAAAGAAGGCAGGGTTTTCAGCACTAAACTGTGGTCCTCATATTCACGGCTCCCAAAGTGCAGCTCATTCTGTCAACACAAGTTTTTACAATGGGTTTAAGTTTTCTGTGGGGATGTGTGCCCACGTGTGTTCGTGTGTTTAAGTGAGAGACCACGTAACCTCATATAGTACACGTGCCTGTGAATGTCAATTGGTCAATGTGGTATTCGGTGATTATCTTCCTTACATATTGGTGCAGCAGGTGCTGGACCTGGACCCTTGTCCTCCGGGTGAGACGCAGGGACTGTGAGAAATGTAGTGCCTCCTGCTGACGTGGAGTCGCAGGGCAGGAAAGGAACAGCAGGAACAGGGCAGACAGTACTCTCCAACCAGTGTCCATCCTGCAAGAGAGAGTGGAGCGGGACGTTAACCGCCTTCTTTCAGGAGTGCCTTGTTTTAGCAGAAAACAAATACATTATTAAACTAATTTTTTTTTTTAATTATGAAAAAATAAGCATCGCAATCAACTTATAAACTGGAGACCATTCCAAGCTGTGCTCCAAGGTCTATTTTGACATTGAATACCTCTTTTTGGCCCAAATATTTTAAGTTCCCACACAATCTTTGCAGGTTTTTCTGCATTTATTTATATTTTTTATTTTGCACTCTACAACTTACGACATAACACGACTATTTATGGTACTGCTAATAGTATCCCTGCTGCTACTTCTATTACCATCGGTACTATTACTATTGATGATAATAATAATAAAAAATTTAATGCTAATAATAATCATACAGTATTATTATAATTATTTTCACTAATTATTAGTATTTCGTCAGAGCAATCATTGAGGTGTCATCCTCTTATGAAACTTTAAATAGTAAGTGTTGATGGAGTCTGTGCTAAAGAACTTTCATTCACTGCTTGAACAGACAGAAAATCTCCACAAACCTTCTTGTAGATTCACAGCTGTGTTCCTCCCGTATCTGTCTCTTGGAACTGATAGGAAGCAGTGTGTTGCTCCATAGGCCTATATACCACTGCAATATTCTAATTTTTCGGTTTCGAGTTTGTGTGGTTTTGGAGTTTTTTTTTTTTTTTTTTCTTTTTTCTTCAAGTCAGACCAAGTGAGTAGTAAAACTCTTGAGGCAACCCCATTGGAAGTTCCCTAATTAAACCCATTTCTGCTGTAAGTAAATGTTGCCTGAAGGTGCAGCTGAGTTCATTTGGGCATATTTGCCCTTAGTTTTTGTGGCCTCCTCTTATGTAAATTTTCCTGCTTCTTCTTTTGCGGGGTTTTGCCGAAACCACAAATAACCACCTATCAGGGCACTGTCTCATCATATCGCTTCATTACTTTGGCAGCCCTCAAAAATTTCTGAAGTTACACCAAGAAAAAAAGAGTTTGTTTCCAAAATGCAATAAGTGTTAAAAGTGCAAAAATTCAGATAATGCCACGGAGCGATAGCCCTGTGCTTCTTACACATGGTGCGAAAGTCCATTTTTTGTAAATTCAAACTATTACGTGTATTTTTTCAGGGCCAAAGTTTGTGTGTTTCTATAAAATGCAATAGGCACCAACATAGAAAAAGCTAATTTACTCAAAATGATGAAAATGGATATATTGCACTATGGAAACAAACTCTTTAAATATTCTAATGCCTTTTCAAAATGTCTACATATGTGCACCTGCTGTACATATTTCTGTTTTTTCAGTTTCAATGCCGTTCGAGATCTGAAACCTCAGATTTTTCCTGGGGTGAATTTTTTTTTTCTTCTTCTGGAAACTCATGTATAAATTCCCTGTTAACTGGGAATGTTGAATTTCATGAGATGGCAGATGTCCATAAAACAATAATGAAGGCAAGCAGTGTTTTTTTTTTTTTTTTTTTTTGACGTGAGATGTAAGAAACTGAAATAAAAAAATAAAATTTACAAATAAATATATGAAGTTGTGTGTTGATTTTATTTAATGGCTTAACTCCTGTAAAGAGGTAGATTTATTTATTTATTTATTTTTTTGCGAAACTGAAAAAAGAGATGTGATGCAGTCGCGTGTTCCTCCTCGTATAAAAATAGCTTTGCTGACTCACAGTTCTCCCACATTCACTGTAAATGTTGGAGTTGTGACTTGATGGAACTCGCCAAATGAAACCCATATCACAGGATTCCCTAGTTGACGCATAGCTCCTGCTTACATCACAAAAACCATGACACTGAAGAAGTTGTCACTGACGTTGAACAAGTAGATCACAGAAACTTCAACCACTAAGCATAAGGTGCTGGATTCAGAAAAAAGTGTACCCATCCCACTCCACACAGAGTATACAGCGGTTAAACCCATTAAAAGATGTGAAAAGGTGAATGCGTTTCATTTTTTTAACTATTCGTTACCCTAACCCTAAGCAAATGTAGGTAAAAAAAAAAAAATCTCCAACATGTTTTTTTTCTCTCAATTCCTTTGAAACACAGCCATGTTAACAGTTATTACTTCATGAATTCTCTGGCCAATGAATATTAATTGAGAGAGTTGTTTTTGTTCGTCAAAGTTTGCATATGTCACGTCATTTTTAAGCTGTTGCAACCAGTGGTATTTGATGCAAAAAAAAATGTTGAAACGAGTGTTGCGTTTTAATTCCTTTGTCAATATGTCTAAAAAAAAATAATGCTATACTTTGTTCAGATATATTGCATATTACATAACCATCATAATTTTCACTATAACGCATTTAGTTTTGTTAATAATTCTGTATTTTCCATGAGTTATCCATTGCAACAAAGTACAAACATGCACTAGTTTCGCCTACAAACGAGGCTGTGTTCGGATGGAAAGGAGTAAGGGTGAGGTATTATTTAAAATTAGGAATACATTAACTTTAATTCATCCTTCTATCCATTATCTACACTACTTCTTCCTCACTGGGGTCACGGGGGAGCTGGAGCCTATTCCAGCTGAATATGGGCAAAAGGCAAGAATACATCCAGGGCAGCTCACCAATCCATCACCGGGCACACACACCATTCACTCTGATACTCATACCTTTGGGCAATTTAGAGTCCTTAATTAACCTGACATGTATGTTTGGAAAGAAACCAGAGTACCCAGGGGAAACCCATACAAATACAGGGGAAAACACACAAACAGGCCTTAGGACAGATTGATCCCACAACCTCCTTGCTGTGAGGCAGCAGTGCTAACCACTGCACCACCTTGCTGGCAACTTTAATTCACTTCCACTTAATTAGCTTATACATACAACTCACTAATGTTTGTATCGTATGTACACTACCAGCCAAAGGTTCTTGTACACGTCACTCATGCTTCTGTGAAATTTAAGCCATTTTCATTTATTAAAATAACATTTAAAACCATGCTGTAAGAGGCAAATAATGAGCACAATAAAAGAATCTTTTGATTTTCAGAAGAGTGGCCTACATTTACCAGTTAATAAATAAGCAATAATTTGTCTATCATTAGTTCAACCACATAGCCTGAAGAGTTTGAATAAAACATTTATCTCTTTTCATGAAATGATTGTTACAATAAGATTTATTCTTCACAGGTAAAGTGTTTGAATACAAAATTTTATATACACACACGCACGCACCATCTTCTCAAAGTTCATGGTATGCGCCCTCAATCAGCAAATCCTTAGCCAATAACTTAAGCTGCTTTCACTCCGGACGTGAAATGAATTTTTCGCACAACAGGTTACATTCAGAGTCAATAAAAAGACGCGAATATTGCGTCTCTGCATTGACTTTGTAATCTGTGGTGCGAAAAATTGGTTTCACGTCCAGTTTAAATGCTGTTTGAAGGGTGGTCGAGCGGTAGGTTGCCTTAACTGGTACTTCTTGAGTTTTTGCTTCGAGTCCTAGCGAGGCTGGGGAAAAGAGTTTCAGAGTTGGACAGACGATTGATGAAAGTGACCTCGATAGTAGTATGATTGTTGTCATCTGAGCGGATGTCTCGCCTCTCAGACGGAGCAACACTCTTGTGATTTCACACACCGCAGAGTTTACACATAATGGCGCAATCACCAAAAACTTCCTCCAGGCGGCATTTTTGTGGCTAAAAACACCTTCTTTATGAAAGAGGTTGAGAGACTGAGTCGATGTACATTTCATATGACAGAACTCCTATATGCAAATTGCTGCTTTTTTTAAGAACTGTAATGTGCAGTACGTCATCTTTGAATGCAAAATACACAGAGTTTTGGAACATATGGTAACAGTAGCAGAAAGCCACGCTTCTATTCCTGTTTGCTTAAAAGAGGAAGATGAAGTTGCAGTGGGCATGTAATTGCCAATAGTAGAAACATTTTGGAAAAATATTGTCTGCGCCAATGAATCTTAATTTCTGCCATGGTCAAAAGACAGTAGGGTCAGAATTTGATGTAAAATAAATTCATTTATCAATCATGGATTGTTTGAATGATGCACGGTGCTGCGGTGGGTGTAACAGCATGAGGTAAGTTTGTTTAGTGGGCATTAGGCCCGTAAATACAAATCAAAAAGTTCAGCCAATTTTGGAGCATTCAAGGGCCTCTTGTGGTTAAATTTTATTGAAGTGTACTTTAGACTTGGTGCAATGGCCCAAATCAAGCCAAATGAAGTTGGGAAATATTGAAAAACTATATTGAAATAGTTCATCGGCCTGTGCAGTTATTTTTGACCCTGACACTGTGATCAAAGCAGCCTATTATAATTGACAGTCTCTCAAATTGCAAAAGGCCGGCAAAGATAAGCCATCATGATGCTGCTGTTACATCATTGCAGAGCCCAATCTCATCCCAACTTGTCATATTGTGACGCTACCTGACCAAGCGTCAAAATGCGATAAAAAAGGAGGCTTTAAGCATCCTTGTTTGACCCTGGTTTAAAATAAACCATACCCCCTAACCCTGAGCATCAAATAAAGAGGCCAAAAGCCTCCTTTTGCGTCGTATATCAACAGTAGGTCAGGTAATGTCACTATATGACGAATCGGGATGAGAATGTGTTCCATTGCATTTCGAATTGATGCTTCTTGAAGTTCACTAACACAGTTCAATAATGTTTCTGCCTATTGTGTATTCAGTGAATTTCAGAGTAAATTGTTATGGCTACTTTGTCATTTTCTTATGTAATCCATAATCATTCTCAATTAAAAACTGGACAAAATCTTAAAGGCTTTTGATTCGGATTCATTTCCTGTTGACAATGTGTAATAAAATGTCAAGAGATGACACAAAGGATCTTAGTTAAAAATAATAATGACTAATTACGGAAATGATGGACACTTTGTTTTCATTAACTGGTGATATAAACTAAAAAAAAAAGGACACTTCTTCCATTTTCTGAAACACTCATCACTCATTGGCCGTGAATTGCTGCTAAGTAAATCTGCGTGGGGATTTTTTGGCCAAGTCAAAAATAACCCAAAGATTGCCACATGTATAATATGCTTATGCAAAATTTTAAATGAAATCTTCACATATTTTCAGAAATCAGGCCCCAGACAGCCCTTTTTCCTTTCAGGCACATCAGTACCCTCAAGTATTTAAATTATTTGATTCAGCTAGATACACTGCAGGTCCAAAAAAAAAAAATATATATATATATAAGTTTGGATTTAAATAACAAAAATACTTAAGAGCCTATGATTGTCTCATGACATTATAGTGATAAGGTATGTTTCAGCTGGCAGGAATTCTTTTATCTCTGACTGATGCAGCGTGTACCTTCTCGTTTTTAAAACAAATCATGTCAGAAGACTTGTTCCATGATCGTGGAAAAAAATGTTACAGAGTTTCAAGAGAATGATTGGCCTGCAATGAACAAAGAAAACAACAAAGGAGATGGGTGAAATCACAACAATTGCGTTAGGAATTATCCAGCGCCTTAAAAAAAAACATGTGGTTCATGTCCGGGTATCCTCCGCCCTAGTTCTGAACTTGTGAAGATTCAACCAATGAGTGTATAAGAATCAGTGGCAGACAGGCACGTGCTTCGGAGGAGAGCCGTGAACTGTCTCACTATCCCGAGATGGCAGCAAGGGGTCGCATACGAGCAAGCTTTGTACATAGTTCCCCAATTGGGCATTCCAAATTCGGGTGGGATTGGAGATGCCAAATTTAAAAAAAAAAAAAAAACATGGAAGGATAATGGTGAATCGTCGAACTGGAGAAATTCGTGAGAAAACAAGACTAGTAGCAACCTAGTATACGGCTGAGTCTCCAAGTGCTGTATGAGAATGTGGGCCTGAGAAAAGGATGCTAAATGAGACAAAGCTCATGCAATTGTGAGGTGCAAGTTTAGTAATGAGCTGGAGCTAATAAATTATTTACAAAGTAGGTGGGGAGGGTGGGAGAGTGAGAGCATGTGAGTGAGGGAGTGGGAGGTGGGGGGAGTCTTGAGAAAGGAAAACATCAAAAGCAAGTTACTCTTTGTCTATTCAAATGTATAAGGGTTGCAGTTATTGATTTTGTGAATGACAATTTGAGAGAGACAGCAGCAGCAGATGTAGATAGCAGTTAAAGTATGTATGTATGTATGTTCCTGAATGATAATGAAACAATAAAGTTATCATTACAGTTGTGCTAATTGGGATGTGACGTCACTTTTGTGAACACATGGCAGTTCCTATATAGTGAGGCTATAAGGACGAACATCAGAGTTTCCTTTTTTTCCCCATGTTTCTTCTTTGGGCATGTTATGGACAAAGAATCCATAGTTTTGAGTAAAACCTCTTCGTAAATATGGTATGTTGAGTGTATGAGTGAAGGAGTTGCCATGTGTTTACATAAAGCATTTTACGATATTGCTGATGGTTGAATATGGTTAAGTATGTGAGCAAAAAAATTGAAATGAAATACATTTTAATGAATTTATGACCTATTGAAAGCTCTTGAAAAGGCCTTGTGGTTGACACCAAGAATGAGAGAATTGGCCGAGAAGTGAGAAAATTTTGGAATTTTATAGTGCCCCCAAATAACGAATTGTTTGGTATTTATTTCAGTAACAAAAGTGTGTTGCAAAGTGAGCAATTTAGGTCAATTTTACCTCAAATATGGTTGACGCTCAAAATGATATAATCAATGTTTAAAGGAATGATATAAAATACAAGAATTCAGGAAAGAAAGCATGAACGATTTTCATAATTGACAGTTATAGCCTGACCGAGTATTGCACTTTGTCACATGGCTAATATGATCATCAGAGGTGTATAAAGTACTGGAAAAAATAACTAGGTAAAAGTAGAAGTACCATTACTGAAAGTTACTTTGGTAAAAGTTGAAGTCACTCAAAAGAAAATTACTTGAGTAAAAGTCATAAAGTAGCTCACATTAAATGTACTTAGGTACCAAAAGTATTTTGAGAAAGAATAGACTTTTTCTCACACTTTTGATACTTAAGTACAAAGTATTTTTCATAGTACGCATAGAAAGAACCAAAGCAACCACTCTTTGTTCTCTCCTTCTGCTCTTTAATCGATTTTCAGGTGAATGAAAAATACAATATTCAAAAACTAACAAGCAGTCTCTCCTTTATTTACTTCTTCTTTGAGTTTACTGACAGTTTAAAAAGCATTAAAATTGACTATAATTAATAGTAGAATTACATAGCATCAATACCATTGCAAATTTTCGCTTCAGAAAACTGATTTTTCTTAACTACTAATAGTGATACCATTTGTTTGCTGTAGCTGAAGTGGTTGATGCAGAGGACAACGATTATTTCTGTAGCGAGAGATAATTTTTTTGAATTGCTGGATAGATATTATGGGCAAGTATATTGAGCAGTTTGCACATCAGGCTTAGCTGAGGAGTTTTCTTCAGGCAACTCCTGGAAAACATGGATTGGAGTGAACTCGTCCATATTCTAAACTGTGTTCGAATTCAGTTTGCTTGTGAATATTCAATAACTGATCTAGTGGTAGAATATTGTAACTTCACGCCTAAATTTGCAGCTCCATGTCCGCTGGCGAACACATCTGCACAAAGATGCCCTGCAGAGCACCGTTGTTCTTCTCAAACATGTCAAATCCAGATAATCCTAAAAGGATGAATTACATTCTTATTTTAATTTGTAACAAGTAAAAAAGTGGCCACTGCAACCAAAGTAATGAAGTTATATACTTTTTATCTTTTAAATGTAGTACAGTAAAAGTCCAGGTTTAAAAATGACTCAAGTGAAGTATAAATCATCGAACTATTTATGCAGTGTCTTGAGATACGGCAGTTTTATGGGTACGGCAGTCAATTTGAAGGGAATAGGATAAGGATTAGGGATTAGGGATTATGGTTAGGGTTAGGGTTAGGGTCAGGGTCAGGGTTAGGTTAGGGCAGGGTTTGAAATTGGGACTGCCGTACCTCTCTACATTGAAATGCATTGGAGAACTGCCGTACCCATAGCAACTGCCAACTTTATAAGTACTGTAACGAAGTGCATGTACTTTGTTACTATACACCTCTGATGATTGTGTATCCCAAGTCCCTTCATTGTACCTGTCTTCTCTTGTATTGGTTGCGAGATTCAACAGGCAGATTAAGGAAATAAGTCCTGGTACCGGCAATGAAATTCAAAAGGGAGATGTAGGAATGTAACACATTGTACCAATCTGTCGTGAAAGAAATTTAACAAAGGTCCCAATGCGTTTTTAATTCCCCATTCAACCTCGCAACCAATACTATCCTCCATGCTTGTTAACTGTCGTATCGGTTGCGAGATTGATGAGGAAAATTAAAAACTCCGACCATTGTAATAATTCTTTCGCTAGATTGGTATATTGTGTTACATTTCTCTATCTCAATGGAATCTTGCAACCAATACCAGAGAAAATAAGCATGGAGGACTGAAACAAACCAAGCCAATCTAGCGTGAAAGAAGATTAGCCAAATAATGGTCGGATTGTGCTCGTAATGCAACAAACTCGAATTGAACTTTTTGAAAGACCAGGACTCTAACTAGGGCAAGCATATCATATGCATCCGCTAAATAAATATTTAATCCACCTTTTGCTGTCCATTAAAAGAAAATATGCATAAATTTTCGTAAAATGGCGACCGATATCTCCAAGAAACATTCATTGGCGTCAAAAATTGCGCATTGTGAACATTCTATATGTACAGAATATATTTTAATTTAACAGTACATTTACCTGGATATTGCTGTCTGTTGCAGACTGGATACAAGTACTACTGGTCGTGTTATGATGGCGTAGTGGGTACAACAACGTGGAGAGGTAGCTACTTCAATGATGGGGTGTCCAATCCAGTTTGGCGCGATCTTTTTAACATAATATTTTCTTAAATTTGTTGTTTTCATTGGTGTCGGTTACAGTCGCTTTCATAGATACAATCAAAGCAGCCACCACAACTGCCTCTGTTCAAGTGAACCAACTCATGAATTCTTCAGGTTTTCTTGAAAATACTGAAACATAATAGCGCTGGCGCCACTTCCACCCTGTGGGTAAATAGTCCATCACAAGCATAAATGAGTGTGGCGCGTTAAATTCCGCTTTTTAATTTCCATTTCTGCTGCAATCTCTAAAATCCAACATCCAACAACAGCAAAGTATTCAGTTTCTGTTACAATGTCTCAAAGCCGAAATTCCAAGACTCATGTATTTATAATGCTAATACACAGACCAGTAAATATGAGTGAAGTTGACACCCGGCCAGCCAGCCAGCCAGCCACCCAATCGTCGGCCAACCAATCATTGAAGTTCTTCCCCACCGGCCAACCAATCGCTGAAAAGCCAATAAGCCAATTGTCAGCAAACCAATCATTGAAGTGCTTCCCATCCGGTCAACCAGTCGCTAAACTTCTTCCCCGCTGGCCAGCGAATCGTTGAACTTGATCACTCAGGCAGCCAGTCAGTCAGCCAGTCACTTACTCACTCACTCACTCAGTCAGCGACATTTGCGTTTACAGGGGCCTGGCCGCTGCTCGGCCCAGCCCAAAAATCATGAATGGCCGTGATTGAATATCATAAAAACACTTGGCGAAGTTTCTTCGTGAAAAAAAATCAATAGTAGATCTAGATGAAATGTTTCAATGTGCAAGTAAGGATATTTACACAAACACAATGCAACAAGAACTTGCAGGACTGGGACTAAACAGCAGCATGGCCACTAGAAATCCACTTGCCTGAGGTTGATCAGGAAAAACATGACCTGTTTGCTAGGGAGCATAAAGATTTGACTGAGCAGGTGATGAGGTCTGAAGGGTCCAGATTTACACTATTCCAGAGTGACAGGCACTTGAGGGCAAGAAAGGAAGCCCATGTTGTGATGCACCCGTCATGCACAGTGCTCACTGTACATGCCTCTGGAAGCAGTGTGATGATCTGGGGTTGCTTCAGTTAGTCAGGTCCAGGCTCAGCACTGTTCCGCAGCAATAACATGAAATTGGCTGACTACCTGAAGATACTGAATGACCAGGTTATCCCATCAATCAATTTTTAAAAAAAATCTCAGTCATATTCCAGGATGACAATGCCAAAATTCATTGGGTTTTAATTGCAAAAGCGTAGTTCATCGAGCACAAGGAATTATTTTCATACATGAATCGGCCACCGCAGAGTCCTGACCTTAATCAACTGAAAGCATATGGGGACACAACCGTACTCCTGTCATCAATACAAGAGCTTCGCCAAAAAAAAGCATTTCTAGTTGGAAATAAATGTAAAAACATTGCGTAAGATTGTTGAAACAATGACGCAACATTGATTTTGTGCCATCAAAGCTATAGGTCAGGGGTGGCAAACCTTATCCAGAAAGGGCCGGTGTGGGTGCAGGCTTTCATTCCAACTAGGTAATTAGGCACCTGATTCTACTAATCAGCATAATCAGTGGGGCGGCATAGCTCAGGAGGTAGAGTGGACGGCCCAGGAATCAGAAGGTTCCCAGTTCAATCCTCGGCTCCTCCAAAGAACGTGTCGAAGTGTCCTTGAGCAAGACACTGAACCCCGCACTGCTCCTGATGTGCAGGGTGGCGCCTTGCATGGCAGCCTCCCACATCAGGGTGAATGTGAGGCAAAAAGTTGTAAAGCGCTTTGGGGCCATATCATGTGACTAGAAAGCGCTATATAAATGCAGTCCATTTACCATTTTACCATTTAATCAAGGTCCTTAAGGCCCTGTCACACAGCGAAAACGCACATAAAAAGCGCATAAAATCTAGGTTATACGCAATTGTGCATGGAAAATGCATGATATGCGTAAATCATTAGTGGAGCCGGCAAAAGTAATAAGTTTTTATGCCTCGAAAGTGGGGGCGGGGGTGGGCTTGCGCGCTCGTATGCTAAAATCGTTTTGAACTGCACAAAAATTTAGGCTTTGCGAGATTTCGGAATTGGGCAGGGCCTCTGCATAAATCGTGCGTGGAATATGCGTACTTAAAGCGTGAAACATGCGTCTTGTGCGTGTTAAGGACGTGTTTTATGCGTCTTTTTTGCATGTTTGCGGCGGGATTCTGGAGATGTTAGCGTCTACGCATTTAAAGCAGATGTATCGCAGACATTTCACTAACCATTCACTTTCATAACATGTATAGCATGTGGTTTTTTTGGCTTGTTCGTCGAAGTACGTGTTCTATTCGTGATTTTTAAGTGCTGTGTGCGTGATTTATTAGTGGAACATGCGCTATTTATCAGTTTCTTTTCGACACACACGCCCAAATTTGGGAAAATTTTTACACTAACATGCACTCACTTAGCAGCTAAGTGCGTTTTCCATACGTGATCCATCAGTTTTGGGCTGTGTGACAGGGCCTTTAGCAAAGATCCCAGAGGTTGATTAGTAGAATCAGGTGTGGAGCAGCTTGGCTGGAATGAGAGCCTGCACTCACACCAGCCCTTTCTGGATAAGGTTCCCCACCCCTGCCATAGGAGGTTGTAAAAGAAGTTGTAAAAAATGTTGTAAAATGCTATCGAGCCTTATTACAAACCATAGTGAGTTAGTTTTGATTTTGGGCTTTTGATTTACAAGAGTTATGCCAATCAAAGTCAAGAAAGCCATTATCAGGCAGAGAAATACGGATAAAAAATGAAAATGCTCAAACATTAGGCTCATCAAAATTCATCATGCATCACAGAAAAAGAGCTGTGACTAGCACATCGAGGGCCTGATAAGTAGATGCCTGACAATTCTCATCATAACAAATAAAAAATGCCCCAATCTGACACATCTTGGAAGGGAAAGTAATGGTTTTCTTGTTATTTAATAGATTTATCCTAAATGACGGAAACCCCCACTGACCCAGACCAAACCACCACTGACCTACAACCCTGCTGAGTCGGTGGATGTTTCACAGGGGAAAACAATAAAACAAAAACAATCGCTCACCCTGAAATGATTTTCAGATCTGTATTTTGGCTGGGACCAAACACTTTCCTCCAATCAACCGCATTTTTCTTCACTATTAAAAAAAATTTCCTTTCTATTCATGTTAACAGTTTACTAGACATCCATCCCTAGTAGTGTATTTTACAGACATGCTACATCTTGCATGTTTTAAAGAGAATGAAGCTGTCACTTACACGAGTAACATGCATTAAATGTTTGGGTTCAACGGGAGTCTATCCATTTATTTTGTAACATGCTCATTCTTGGTCAGGGTTGCTCGCGCCTGGAGGCAATCCCAGCATACCATGCACTGGGTGACTAACAGGAATGCACTGCAGACTGGTTGCCAGTACATTACCGAGCATGTACACACACACACACTCACAAACACATGCATCCTTATATGTCTACAACCCCAATTCTGAAATAGTTGGGACAAAGTGTAAATTGTGAATGAAATCAAAACGCAATGACTTTTGAATCACACCAGCCAGTATTTTATTCACAGTAGAACAGAGATAACATGGCAAATGTTGAAACTGAGAAATTTTACAATTTTATCCACAAAATGAGCGAACTTCAAATTTGATGGCTGCTACAGGTCTCAAAAAAGTTGAGACAGGGGCCTGTTTACCATGGTGTAGCATCCTCTCTTCTTTTTCACACACAGTTGAGGCATCTAAGCATTGAGGAGACAATTTTCTTGAGTTTAGCCTTTGGAATTTGATCCCACTCTTGTTTAACCCCTTTCTGCAGATGTAGACGCTTGCGTCAATAGATATGCAAATTTAAGCACTTAGTTACAGTACTCGACCACGAGATGGCACCCCGGATCAGCTATTGAATATTCACAAGCAGGCAGAGCTGAAACGCGATTTACAGTATGGAGAGGTTCCCTCCAATCCCTGTTTTTCAGGAGTAGCATGAATTAAACTCCTCAGCTAAGCCTGATGTGCAAACTGGTCAATATCCTTGCCAATATTATCGATCCAGTAGTTTTAAAAAATTATCACTTGCGTCAGAAAAAAACTTAGAACTCTGTAGCAACCATTTTAGCTACAGTGAGCCAACAATATTCCAATTAGTGGTTAAAAAATACGTTTTGTGAAGCAAAAAATCTGACATAGTATTGATTCTCTCACATTCTACTGTCAATTACAGTCATCACACACAAAATATGCGTAGTTCCCTCCCATGGATTAACGCGTAGATTCCTCCATTGACAAATTCAGCGCTCCCTTCTATCCACCCAAGTACTGGTGTCGATAGCCAGTCACTCAATTATATACTCAGATTCATCTGCGTAACTCTACAGTTATAGTTCACGCCCTCGTGAAGCTTCCCCGGTAACGAGGTATTGATAGACTCGTTTCTTATCCAATTCCCGAGTGTTTAAACTTTCCTCAATAAGTGAAATACATTGATCGGACAATAAGAATAGGATACAAAGCGAAGCGTAAAAGTAAGGTTGGTTGTGTTCTTCGAATGTTGGCCATGGTTGCGCAGCTGAAAATGATGCGATATCAAAGAAAAAAAGACACTCAAAACCGGCCTGAAGTGTTCAGTTTTATTTCCGAGATACATGTTGTATGGACACGGTCAATGGGAATTATTCCGAATGAAACAGTACTGGAGGGTTCCTTCTACCCGATACATGTCTCTGGAGGAGGGCATCAATGAAGAAAACAGGTCATTCTTCTACTCTGTTTGCATTTTGCTCAAAATGGCTTTTTGCTGTAGAATTTATACCGCGTTTAAAGACATCGAATGCAGAGGTTTTCGTTTCACCAAATGCACGCAGCCCACGCACGTCGGTAGATCCCTTGGTATGTTCATGACACCATTCTGTTGAATATGGAGGTTTTTGTCGTTTTATTTTTCCTGAAAGTGAAATTTCTTTTCTGTTAAAATAAGGTGTATTTCAGAATTCAGAAATGACTGAGTTAGTGAGTTTTTACCCTTATAAGGTGTAAGGTTATGAGCTCGGATGTGAGAGCGGTTAGCTTTTCATTGCAGCGTGAATGTTATAGCTGTTTAATCAGCATTTTATTTAATGCTTGGGGGACTGCAAAGAAAAATGGACAATATTGTTAGCTTTATTATGGAGAAAAGGCATGTTTTGTGTTTTGAGAGGTCACTGGTGACCAATGATGTTCAACTGCACTGATGTTGATAAATTCATGCTAAACTCAACCATAAAATCATTTAAGCCCCTGCAGTTTTTCATTTGTCAGTATTTTTTATTTTTTTTAGCTATTGCAATGGTGAATTTTCATGAAGATTTTTTGTGTTTGCAGCCCCTTTTCTCCACCAAAATCATAGAAATTAACTGAAGTACGATGGGGAGTCCAAATGCCTCAAGTGTCTAGACTCAATTGAGCCAAAGTCTTTCTGTCTGTGAAGCTGCAATCTTGAATTATAAAGCCTTAAATCAGGTAACACCTAAAAAGCCAAATTTTGCTTCTGCGCAAATGGGGTTAATACAGCCTTCCAGCGGCTGGATAGTTTTGGGTCTCCTTTTCGTTTAATTATGTGCCAAAAGTTCTCAATCGGTGAAAGATCAGGACTGCAGACAGGCCAGTTCAGCACACGGACTCTTCTACTACGAAGCCACATTGTTGTAATAGCTGCTGTATGTGGTTTTGCATTGTCCTGCTGAAATACACAAGGCCTTCCTTGGAATAGATGTCATATGGAGGGGAGCATATGTCTAAAACCTCTGTATACCTTTCATCATTCATGGTGCTTTTTAAAACATGCAAGTGTCCCACACTATATGCAATAATGCATCCCCATACCATCAGAGATGCTGGCTTTTGAACTGAACGCTGATAACAGGAGGGGTGGTCTTTCTCCTCTTTAGCCCAGAAGACACAACGTCCATGGTTTCCATCAAGAATGTCAAATTTGGACTCCTCTGACCACAGAACACTTTGCCACTTTGCTGCAGTCCATTTCAAATAAGCCTTGGCTCACAAAACATGGCGGCGCTTCTGGATCATGCTCAACAATGGCTTCCTTTTTACATGATAGAGTTTTAGGTGGCATATGTGGATAGCATAGCAGACTGTGTTTACAGACAGTGGTTTCTTGAAGTATTCCTGGGCCCATTTAGTACTATCAATGACAGGATCATGCCGGTGAGCGATGGAGTGGCATCTGAGGGCCCGAAGATCACAGGCATCCAGTACAGGTCTTCGGTCTTGTCCCTTATGCACAGAGATTTTTCCAGTTTCTCTGAATCTTTGGCTGAAGTTATGCACTGTCGATGATGAGACCTTCAAAGCCTTTGCAATTTCACATTGAGGAACATTGTTTTTAAAGTGTTCCACAATTTTTTTTCCACAAGTTTGGAGATCTTCTGGCCATCTTTACTTCTGAGTGACTCAGCCTCTCTAAGACATCCCTTTTATAGCGAATCATGTTACGCACCTGATGCCAGTTAACTTAATTACTTGTTAAAAGTTCTTTCAGCTGATTCTCTTATACAGTATATTAATGGCTTTTTCAGCCATTTTTTGCTAGTGTCCCAACTTTTTTGAGACCTGTTGCAGCCAGAAAATTTACCATGAGCTCATTTTGTGGATAAAAATGTAAAATGTCTAATTTTCAACATCTGAAATGTTTATGTTCTATTGTAAATAACATACTGGCTGATGTGATCAGAAAGTCATTGCATTTTGATTTTATTCACAATTTCGACTTTGCCCCAACTAGTTCGAAATTGGGGTTGTATCTTTGTTACATTGACTTCATTCATTCTTTAAATGTATCTACAGCCTTTCTCTTATCTTAACAATAAGCACCATATGCCTAACTCAATACCTTACCCTAACCTATCCTGAATTCTAACCTAACCCCTAAGCTTAACTAATAAGCCAAAATTTGCCTTCAAAATTGTGAGGGCTGGTGAAAATGTTCTCACTTCTCAATAATGTCCCCATTCTCCAGGAAAAAAATTATTTTTCTTTTAACCACGTTCAAGAATACACAACACACACACACACACACATGCAGGCAGGCACACGCGTGCACACACACACACACACACACACACACACACATACTATCCACTCACACTCTCACCTCCTTGTATGTCTGCACAATAAAATACAACCAATGTGCTGTATGGTGGAGTATCCTTTCAGGACTGATTGACCGCAGGTTTGCAATGAGCATTACTGAGAATAATTCTCGTTTTTTCCCTTTTTTTTGGGCATCATTGTTTCAACAGCATATAGGTCCCAAATACCTCAATTTCATCAATTTATTTACTTGTATCACTTTTGTATTATTATATATAATTCATTGTGCAAATGCTATATCAGTGATCATCAAATTTTTGACCCAAACTGAAGTCCAGATTTTCTTTTCATTCACGCAATTCATTGAATAATTTGTAAAGGCTGTCTTCGTCTGTTTCTCAGGGAATGTGGAAAACCAGCAGTTCGTGGACCGTGATTTGATGATCCCGAGTTGTCTCTTTTTTGTTAACAAAAATGATGCGTTGTCCTCAGCCACGCCATATCGCATCAGTTCTTATATTACAAAACTGCTTCACCATTTTCATCGGTACCTGAGAGGCAGACAGAGTACACACATTACTTAAGTAAAAGTACAGATACCACTTGTTAGATTTTACTCAAGTACAAATAAAAGTTCTACAGTCAGATTATTACTTAAGTAAAAGTACTGGAGTACTTGTTTTTAAAAATACTTAAGTATCAAAAGTAAAAGTACATTTTCTAAATATTGTATTATTTCTGCCACAGTGCTTACCTTTATCTATAGAAACCTACTGGATGGAGCTTTTATAGATACTTAAATGTTAAAGGCTGTATCAGCGATATGACGTCACTATTGCTGACAGTTGAAACGTTCTCAAAACACAGAACCACTCGCCCCTCCTCTTCTGAAGCTTGGAACATGAACGTGCTTTTCTTAAAGTGAAACTTCAGAGTATTAAAGTCTTTGCAATGAATTTGAAAGTAATGCGTCGCGCAAAAAAATTGTTTCACGTCCAGTGTGAAAGCAGCTTAAGAATGGTTCACTCAGCTGGGTAAGTGGCCGTGTACAGCTCGTGGTAAACACCCGGCATTGGCAGCAACAATGATGACCATGGCCAGATGGTAAATTTACTCCATTAGTGCTAGCTACAACAAGGTGTCTGACAAGTATCTTAGCTCGGCATTACAAAATGACTATTAACAACATCGAATAGATCACCACTTTTAGCGAAACTTATCACGCGGTCAAACATTCATCAATGAATTTCAACACTGAGTACTAACCAGAGAAAAAATATTATTACATGAACACAAACTCTGGTTTGATCAGACAGAATTAGCAAACTCATTAGCTTGCCAACCCAGAGTTAGCAAAGGTTGCTAACTCGTTCCAAAGAGGAAATATCAATCTTGATTCATTTTGACTAGCATGATCTATGCAAGATAGCCTTACAAAAACAAAACATGAGCTTCCCTCAATTTTGCGTGGGATGAAAATTTACATTTCATGTCCAACCGAGTTAGCATCAGGGGGGTATACTACGAAACAAGATAAGTGGGTTAGCGAGGTATGTCGAGCCTAAACCTAGGCTTTTCAATGTCACGAAGGTGCCTCTCTTTTAACATGGCTAGATTACCTTGGTAACTTACTCTGCGAACTTAACCTGGTCAGGAGTAGGTTATGTGCCGAGTTTCGGCTATAATCAGCTATACATGTGCTGCCTTATCACTAAGCTCTTCCTTTGAAGTTGGCATCAATTTTCTTGAATAATCCTGCGGACTTTGGTGCCCGAAACATAGGCGGTTCTCTTCGGAGGGAGCCTGGCATGACCCGTTCGCTTTTTCTGACGATATTCTCTATGAACGTTACAGATTCTTAGCTGAGGGAATTCGTAACCTATGCGATGAACTGGAGCCATATATTGGCAATGGAGCAAAGAGAGGCACTTAAGTTACACAAACAGTATGCATAACATTGCAGGGTTTTTTTGTTTTATTTATTTATTAATTTTTTTCTAGGGTACTTAGGTTATGGATAGAAATGTAGCGGAGTAAAAAGTACAATATTTGCCTTTCAAATGTACTCAAGTAAAAGTCATAAGTCGTCCCCCAACATGATACTCAAGTAAAGTATAGATCCCCAAAAAGTGTACAGTACTCGAGTAAATTTACTCAGTTACTGTCAGCCTCTACTCCATTATTTGATTGTTTGTAGTTTCTGGAGGAAGTCCATTCCAAAACTGCCTCAGGTTTCAGAAACAGAAGCTCCACGCACAGAAACGTCCAATTAAATTTCAAATACAGGTGAGAGAACGAAAATTTGAGGAAGGGAGCCATGTCTAGAGCATCGCAAGAGTGGCTTAGCATTGTTATGATACAACAATTTTTGACTCACCATATTGGGCGAAGTCAGTCTTAAAAAAATAGGGGTAAGTCACTGCCCTCTGCTGGTTGATGTGCCTATATCAATTATAGTCCCTGGGAGCTCAGTGAAAAGGGACGGTTTCGATGCAGTTTTTTAGCTCCCGCCGGTCGCGGGAGCTATGGTATCAGGCTCCATCCGTGCATGTGTTCGTACGTCCTTCAACACATTTTGCTTTATCTCATCAAGGATTTCAGTTACAGGCTCCTAATTTTTACTGGACACGCATCTCAAATGACATGCCTAAAGGTGACCTTGGCCTATTTTTTCAAGGTCACTGGCCTAAAAATATTACCAAAAACTTAGACATTTTTCTGTATCTCATCAACCATTTCAGTTACAGGCTCCTAAATTTTACTGAACGTGCGCCTCATTAAGGCCTAAAAATGATGTGACCAAAGGTGACCTTAGCCTGTTTTTTCAAGGTCACTGGCCTAAAAATATCACCAAAAACTTCAACATTTTGCTGTATCTCATCAAGCATTTCAGTTACATTCTCCTGATTTTTTCTGGACATGCATCTCAAAGGCCAATAAATGTAGTGCCTAAAGCTGACCTTGGCCTATTTTTTCAAGGTCACTGGCCTCAAGATATCACCAAAAACTTTTACATTTTGCTTTATCTCATCAATTATTTCTGTTACAGGCTCCTAATTTTTACTGGACATGATCCGGATATGACATGATTCAATACTATGGTGATATCTAAAGTTTTCTATGGTTATCACCAAGTGTTACGACCGGCACAAAACGGAGGCAAACAGCAATATAAAAGTGGGAGAGGCGACACAGGCTCTAGTTTCTCAAGGGGTTTTTAATTATTTTAAGTTCAGGAACACAAAAAAGAAAGTGGCGTTTTTTTGGAAGTACAATACGGTCGGCCAAAATAAAAGTGGATAATGGCACGTCAGCAAACCCTCTCCCACTTGGCAGAGCCTCTTATATAGGACCTGGAGATTTCAGGTGGTGAGGCGGCGCAGATGCACATCCGGAAACAAAAATGAATACAAATTTGCCAATAAAGGCTATTAGAAACAAAACAACAATGGGGCAGAAGACCACCATTGGAGCAGAGAGACGTAACACTCTCCCCCCGAAATGGTGACTTTAGTCGTTATAATAACCGCAAATTAGGGCTGACTCCCACCAAGGGCATGCACTATTCAGAAGTATTACAGTTACACTAGTTCTAATTAAACATAAAAAGCATTAATAAATGGGCTACTATCCCACTGCACAGAGACAGGCAACAAAACACAAATATTCACATATCAGATAAAATACACACACATTTTATTTATTATCTTAGCAAAATATTTATATATAAAAGGACATATTTCATATGAAACATGTAGGCGGTTACCCCAATACGTGTTAGTTTGCATCTTATTCATTAGGAACCCGGGAGAGCGCATCGGCTACAAAATTGTCTTTGCCATGGATGTGTTCAATTTGAAGCTCGAATGGATGGAGGATAAGGCTCCAACGCGTGAGCCTTTGATTGGAATTGCATATCTGGTTAAGAAATCGCAATGGATTGCGGTCGC